>FR990087.1:12186424-13518924 GCA_905404285.2 Erannis defoliaria
ATCATCTTTATTTTTTACGTTTTTTTTCATCACGGGGGTGGAACCGCGGGGCAGGGCTAATATTACATAATCTTATAACTTCCTTTTTTGAATTGATAACTTCCATTTTTTGAAGTTTCTTTTTAAAATGGGTATTTACCCCCGTGCGAAGCCGAGACGGATCAGCTAGTATATTATAATAATCTACTACAATAATAATATACTTGCCGGAGCGTGCTTTAAATACCTCCTTCATATATCACGCTGGTATAGTATCACGCCGCCTAGTTTAGTTTTGGTGGACTCGAGATGGAAGTGGCGCCATCTACGATGTAACGCTAATAACGTGCGACGCTGATTGGTTTTTGGCCCGTTGATGGCAACCAATCGGAATTTTGTGGGTTTCGCATACCGTCCGACAGAGGCGCTGGTTAGCGCGCGGACACGCTCCGTCCGAGGAGCTCAGTTTTAATGAGAGTAGTCGTGGAGAGTGGTCGCATTGGTTACTTAGCGGAACGTCTGGTCCCCAAGTTCTAATCGTTTAAAATTATGTGAAGTGTCTTAATGTCGATAATCATTAAAAGACTACGTGTGATATGTTACTCTCCTCGCCCGCCAAACTCACGCCACAAAAGTACTATTATCTGATGCGGTTCGAACCTAACCAGATCCGACATACTTTTGGTTTACTTGGCGCCTATTTCGGGGAGACGAAAATTGCGAGTTAATATAAATCCGAATAGTTCAGATATTCTAAGTAAGTTGTCTGGAAGAAATTGCTAAAGGTAAGACCGCTCTTATACTGTCGGTGTATAATAACTAAATATCGGTGGACATTTTCACACAGCGTCATCTAGCCCCAAACTAAGCAAATCTTGTAATATGGATAGCTGATAGAATACTTACATACATATTTTTTTGTAGATACGTACTTATTATACATACTACAACACCCAGACACAGAACAAACATTATGTTCGTCACATAATTGTTTGCCGTAGGTGGGGATCGAACCCACGCCCTACAGCTCTGAAAGCGGACACGCTACCAACTGAGCTAAAAGGCAGTCGTATGTACCTACTATAATTATTAATATTTTATATGTTTTACTGTTGGTGTACAATAGATAATGTATTGTTGATAGAAGCGAAGCGAAGATTTCTGAGTCAGCGTTTATTTAAAATATTTGTTTGACGATATCTCGCGAACCGTTGATGCGATCTTTATGGAATTTTGTAAGCAAGTACAATGCAAATGCAATTGTCAAGTTTGAATATGAATATATAGGGGTAGTGATGTCTCAGTTCGCTTTGCACTACTAGTTTATTTGTTATTAACCAATAAGCAAATAAATATAACTACTTTAAGTGGCAGCCCTAACGAGGTGTAGATTGACGTCACGAGTCAAACGTATCAGTTGTTGTGAGTAATGAACTCGAGCTTTAGGGATTATTGGTCCAATCCACATGTTTGGTTATCGAGGAGCAAGTACCTTGACTAGAGGCTTGTTCCGAGCATTTATGAGTAACTTGAATACATTTTTAGCTCCTTCTAGCCCCATTCTAACACAATAAGCAAAGCTTGTACTATGAAAACCAGATAACAGATACAATACTTATACAACGTGTAACAAAAAGGTTCAAGATCCTGAAGGGTATTACGTACTCATCATTATGAAAAACTACTACTGGGAGGCCAACCTTGAAATCGCGAAAAAAACAGCTGTTCCAAACATTCTTCCAAGGTCAATGAACTTTTTGTATGGAACAGCTGATAATTTTTTGCGATTTCAATGTTGGCCCATAGTAAAAGTTGTTTGTTTTGATGTACAGAAAGATGCTAACTGATTAGAACTAACCCTGTATATCTGTTTTGTACATCCCATAAAACAAAGAACAATGTAACAAAGAAATCCATTACCTTGTAGAAAATGCGACTTTCGACCCAAATAGCTACCGATCCTTTTCATAATATCATTTTCCTTTTTATACCAATTCTTGTGGGCCTAAAGATTTTTTTTATAAATTAAATGACCGCCTCAAGGAAACCCCTAATAGAAAGCCCCGGTCTTGTTTTTCTTTACTTGTAAACAAGTATGAATTAGGTAAGGATTTAACTTGGATTTAGGTCGTTTGACGCCATAATTTTTAGGGTTCCGTACTAGAAAAGTGTCCAACAGAATCCTATTATTAATTTATTACTAAGCCTACATCGTCTGTTCATCCGTTCCTCCATCCAATAAATGAATATATATTAAATATGCTTGAAAAAAAACCGACTTCAATTTCGGCTATCTGGATGACATCTTCATATTTCTAGTTATTTTGATTTTTTAAATCAAACTGTAAACTGAGTTCGATAAAATGTATGTAATGTGTGGTCCCATACCACCTCTAAAGTACCTAAAAAAAACAAAAAAATAGTTCATAATAATTGGCAGACTATTACTCTGCGTAACATACATACAAAAAACACTGTCGAATTGAGAAGCTCTTTTTTGAATTTGGGTTAAATAAATATAAATATATCGGTGGACATTTTTCACACAGCGGTATCTAACCCCAAACTAAGCAACGCTTGTACAATGAAAACCAGGTAGCTGATATTTTACATATTTTTTTTGCAAATACGTACAATCGTCATCAGCCATAAAACGCCCACTGCTGGACGAAGGGAGAGGCCCCTTAATAGAGAGGTGTGGCCGTAATCCCCACGCTTGGCAGGTGGCTTGGGGATCGCAGAACGTTAACCACCGTTAACCAAGAATACGCTGCTGCCCGTCCTCCGGTAGGTCTGGTTGCAGTTTAAGGACATACCCAGGTCCAATACGTACGGTAAATTATTACTACTAACCAATCTACAACTTACTTCTTTTATATAACTTGTATCTTGCGAACCATAATAGTTGGCCGGTTGAAATTTTCACAGAACATGCGTTACTATGGCGCATTATTTAAAATACTTAAATATTAATAATTTAAAGGTCGCATGAATCGAATTTAATAGAAGTTTTGGTTTTTGCGTTGGTAAGATAAAGATGGAATACATAAATGTAAAAGTATCAAACTTGCTGTGATTATAATTATGTTTCTAAAATATAACAACAATAATTAAAATTATGCAAAACGAGGCTCTCACTACGGATTCCGAATTCCGAAAATAAGTGTGATTTTATTGTAAACGCAATTTTAGTATCGTGTAGTGGCACGGAACCCTCATTTCTCGAGACCGACTATAACTTGGCAGGTTTTATTTTTCGTTGACGCCAACAGACTTGTCTCTGTTATTTGGTCTGTAACTTACTGTTAAACATTGTGGATTTAAAAACGCTACTTACAGTTAAATGACGTTAGTTAATATTGCGCACTTCGTATTTGTACTGCACAGGAGTTAAATGAAGTTTGTTAACTTACGTTGTTAATAACGTTTTAAAGTAAAGCCCTTAATAGCCGACAAACATAAAGAAAGCTTTTATCAGATTAACTGACTGAGAAGAAATAGTAGATTGTATCATAAGGGATCAAAATAATATTTTTACGGCGAGAGCGCTTTTTTGAATCCAGAGCGAAGTGAGGGATTCTTTAGTAGAATCCTGAAAGTAGCGAGAGATTCAAAGTACGTCGGCCGAGCCAAAAATATATTTTCCGCCGGAGTGATACACTACTACTTTTCACCACCCACTATGAGAAAATAAAAGGCGCCTCATATTTTATTCTCTGTCACTTGAAGTTTTCTTTTTTCAATACAAAACCATGTATTTCTAACAATCCGTGAAAATTGACTAAAACGCGGGCTGTAGTTCGCGCGTTTTTAATTACATTTCTTTTTTTTATTCAACTGTCAGCGTGACTATGGGCTGTCGTACCAGCCAGTCTTTATTCAAACAATATTTTCGTTCGATTTCTTTGGCACTGAACACTAAGATGTTCCAAATTCAAAAAGTGCGCGGCAAAGATAATTGCGGTGCACATAGAAAGAGGATTAAAAACTCATTACTGTCCGCTAAAAGTTTCTTATAGAAAACACCACCTTTGGTTGCACTTAAAGGCGAACCAAACCAAGTCGTCCTTTTCGAATAGATGGGATGAAAATCAACATAAATCAGAAAATTTTAAGGAATAAGGAAATCAGCATCGATTGTATCGTTTTGAAGGAAAATCTTTACCATTTCTGCAAGCTTTATTCTATACGACTGCTTTATTTTTATTCAAGTTTTTAAAGAAAATCTCTTAACTGAGACAGCCGGAGAAATTGCTTGATGCTTATTCTAAAACCGGTAATACATTTTTTTTTTATTGGTACACAAATTTGAACATATACATTATTAGCTAGTACAATACTACATATTGGTTCCAACCTAGCTAGCCGAGTCTCAACCAAAGGTTTCGTAGGTACGCAAATAAGACGGTCTTGTAGCAATTTTGAACGTTTTTTATATGTGGGAAATATCTAAAATGCCTGATATAGAACAAAAAAAAAAAAATTTAAGTTTAATTGATCATAAATATTGTAGCTTTTTGTTTTTTAGAAAACGTTATTTTTAATGATTAACTCGATAGAAAAAAAAGTTAAAGGCATTTGGATTAGCTAGAACTAAGAAAATACACTATGAAACCACGTAATATTTATATCAAAACAAAGGAAAACCTACCAAATTTAGCAGTTCAAGCGCTCGCGCCTACCGTTTAGAGCCTATAGTTTTCCCGCCTGGACTGGACGTACCTCGTTACAAGCGGGCTTTAATACACGGCGATATACTCTGGATATTGGTCAATGCTGAATGCGTATGACGTCGGCAAGCAGTATCCACATGTTTGCCGACGTCATACGCATTCAGCATTGACCAATCGAGTCTAGTCTCGTCGAGTCTAGGCGAGCGCCATTGATTTGTGTAGAAAAATTAAAAACCGGTTCAAAGTGAGACGTGTCATGGTGAGCGATGTCGAGCACTGGAAAGGTGAGCAAGGCATACCAAAACAGCCGAATATACGTTTGAGCTGGCCTTCTATGCCAGCTAGGTTGCTCGCCAGACGAGCAATGGCAAAATATGGCTATATAGTCTAACTAGAGGTCGCCGGCGACTTTTCGCTCGCTTCCAAAGATCATCCTTCCCTCTGGGATATAATTTTTTTTTTCTCCCCATTTTTACCCCTACAGATTAAACCTGGCAAAAAGAATTGTCGTGTTTTAAAAAAGTCTATTCAAATACCAATACCATACAATTTGCCTAACTATAACTTCAAGAACAAAGAACTTTCCACACAAAGTTCCATCCTCCATTTCATAATTTTGAAAATAGCTTTTTTAATTTTAAATGAACTTTACAAATACAAATTTTTCTTTCACAACTATAAGTTCAAAAACAAAGCAGTTTCATACAAAAGTTTTCACCCATTTTTATCCCCTTAGCGGTTGAATATCAAAATATACTTTCTTAGTAGTACACTTTCCTACGCATCACGACAAAAATATACACCCTCCGAATGTCAAAATTGCGGCTTAGGCTATGCGTTGTCTATCAGCCAGTCATTAATTCAGAACATCGATACTTAAAGTATTAGATAACACTTTTTTTTAAACATAAATACAAACATAATAAAAAGTCTGGTTAAAAAAATTCATAGTCAACGTCCCCCCCACGTTGACTATGAAATTTTTCAACCTGACTAATGTTTGACGGTATTTATGTTTTCTAATATGCAAAATTTAAATTTTAATAGAGTCTATTAAGATCATTTATAATGATTATATTATTCATAAGTAAGGACACTAAATGGTCGCCTATGATCACCCAGGGGGTCAAAGTGGAATAGACCCTCTGTCTATGAAATATGTTGGTTCTTTACCGCCACCCGGCGATCTCTTAGGATAACATGATGTATTGCCGGCTTTAGAAAATTTTCACCAGCGCATGATCACACAATTTATACTGCATATACGACGCAAAGAGTTTGTCAAGTTCATTCGCTTAATTTTCATTTTATTCCAAGTATTTAGAACATTTCCTTGCGCAAATTCTTCCAGCCTTGACACGGAAATTCAGTTATTTCGCTGAAAACAAGACGGAGCCCGGAGCTTCAGAATTATGCTTTGATATTTCGAGAGAGGGTTGACGAAAGTCTACTAATATAAGTACCGGTATTTGTTTATTGGGCTAAATTATTAAGTAACAATAACCATTGATAAACGAAGATAGACTTTAATAGGGAGATGACTACCAACTCATAGTTTGTACTATATATACAGGCCTAAATAGATATTATCTTGAAGTTGATTTATACAACAAATGAACAAGAAAAAAATACAATACCTCATGTCCTTAGTCATCATTAGCCAGAAGATGTCCACTGGTGGACGAAGGCCTCCCCCTTAATAGGGAAGGGGTTGCACCATAATCCCCACGCTTGACAGGCGGCTTGGGGATTGCAGAATGCTCACCACCGTTAACCGAGAGAACGCTGCTGATGGAGTTTTTGGACAAACCCAGGACATGGACATGTCCTTAGTAAACTAGAACAAAATACACCTAATACTATATTATAAGAATCAAAGCCCTGATTTACTGACTCACTCACTCACTGACTGACAAACAACCCAAAAAAACGCACAGCCTAAACCGCTGGCCGTAGAGATTTCAGGAGGGTGTATAATTAATTATAAATCTTCATGCGTAAGAAAGGATTTTTTGAAATTCAACCCCTAAGGGGGTAAAAATTGGTGAAAACTATTGTAAGTAATTTGTGCTTGAAGTTTTTGGCGTGAAAATTAGTATTGTGGTAGGTAGACTTATTAAAACAGCGGTATGGAAGATATTTGGGAGCAAGGAGTTCTTCCGTATGCGGACGGAGTCAAGGGTCGACCTCAGCTATAATAAAATTCCTTTAATACTTATAAAGCATTATGTAGGTTAAAACTAATGGATTGGAATGGATTGTTGTATAGGTATGAGCAGTGTGCACATAGATATAGACTGATTAAAGTAGACAGCAAATCTAAATGCTCAATCCCAAATGTTGCATAATTATGTGGCTATAAAAACAAAAAAATACTAGCTACGTCGATGCACGCTGACCCCAAAATGGGTCTTGGCCTTCGACAATTAACAGACGATGACGCCTATCCTTACAGCCTTCTTTCTCTCTTCTTATTTAATCATCATGATCATAATTTTTCATTACACAGATGAAACCCTAGCTAGAGCAAAGCATAGTATTTCATACCTATTATTTCAACTTCTTAAAATTTCACACTGCTAAAAATTGTTGACGATAGCCGAACTTAGTGTGAAAAACCAAATCATCACCGCTTCACAGCTAAATTTGTTACATACTTCGAAAACATAGGAAACGTTATATTAATTATCACCAAAACCTGTCTCTCCAAAATTTTTTGTCTTGTCGTATGACAAATTGATTTGGGTCGTTGTTTCGGTTTCAAGAAGTAAATAAGTCGTGATAAATTACTTGTGACGCTATTTACATCTGTTCCCAAGGTTTTAGTCTGTTTTACATACAAATTTATTACCTAACCTATTTATATTAGACTTTACGTATATTTTTTAGACTTCACTTTTAACTACTATACTAATCGTAACTCGTGTTTTTAAATAAAAGACCGCGCCCTGCGCCATAGAATGCCTAGTAGTTTGTATTTATATACAAACTACTTTAATAGCAGATCACTCATTAGCAGCGGGGCTATCATGTAACTTTTCGGGATCGCGATTCAGATACAAGTTGTCAAAAATTGACAGTTGTCACTGTCACTGCCAAAACTCATTTGACCCTGCAGGGTAGGACGAAACGCCAAAAGACCGACGGATTTGCTTAACTTAATTAAGGGAATCAATGCATTCGTTCGATAACGATAGGAATCCCTCCGTGATAACGTGAAGCTGTGACAGTGACAAGTGTAAATTTTTGACAACTCGTATCCGAATCGCGATCCCGAACAGTTACATGATTAGCCTGCAGTTACTATTCGGTTAACTAATAGGTATAAACAAAATAATGTTATGTTTTGTAAGTAGTCCGCCCTAAGCTCTCGATTAAATAAACATTGTAAAAGGGACAATTTATAAATTTATGTAAAACTTTTGAAAACACATATTGTTGAATAAATCGTTTTATGGCATTACCTATGAGATTCCAAACTAAAAACTTGCAATAAGTGAGTATTTTTATTTTGTAGGGTTTTGGAGAAACAGATTTGGACGTGGGGAAACGTTTGTATGAAAGTCCTTTGTTTTTGTACTTTTAGTCTAGAAAATTTGGATTTGGATAGCCTATTTAAAAAAAATTGCTGTTTTCAATATTTTTTTGACAGTGGCGATTTAATGGGGGGGGGGGGGGGGGGGGAGGTTGTATGGAAAGTTCTTTGTTTTTGAAGTTATAGTGTATATTTGGGTAGTTCATTCAAGGGGGGGTAAAAAAAGTGGTGAATTTTGGGAGCGGCCCGAATTTCTCCCGCACGCGGACGAAGTCGCGGGCGACCTCTAGTATTAAGTATAAATAAAAATGATGCCCTTACGTATTGCTACTGGGTTAGCGTCGAGAATCGATTGCAAAAGAGTTTGTAGGTCAACAGTTTATGAAAATATTTACGTTCATCTATTAAGGCTAAGCTTGAAGGGTCGAACGCAAGCGGTCCATTAGCGTAGGTAATTCCCTTCTCAAACAGTTATGATAACAAACACAAGCTAAGAACTCTTGTCGAATATGATTCGAGTGCTTTGAAAACTGTTTGAGTGCAAAATAGTTCACCTACAGTTGTACTGAGTGTTGTATATTATATACTAGAGGTCGCCCGCGACTTCGTCTGCGTACGGAAGAATACGGCCCGCTCCCAAAATTCACCACTTTAAATCATCCCGAGCTATTGTTTTAGAACCCCTCCCCCCTCCCAACTCCCCCAACTCTACCAACTCTACCGACTCTACCAACTCCCCCCAACCACCCAAACCGCCTCCAGTGTCAAGTTTATGAATTATCAAGAATCATATCAAATATGTCATGAAATCACAGTTAGTCACACGAAATTAGTCATAGTCAAGTCCAAGTCATGCCCTAGTAAAGTTGTGTTGACTATGAGCTTCTATGGAGTTTTGAAAACAACTCGAAAAGACATGTTTCACCACATTATATCACTTGTCCACACTCGTGCATGTAATTCAACACTCAATTAATAAAACACCACCATTTTTAATTATTAATTCGCGAAAAAACTTAGAATGCAACGACATGATTTTTCCGTGTTCCCGCCAAAACACGTCTCATTTCATTTCAATATGTTAGAAAAGGATTTCAACAGGTTTCGTCCTGTCAAGTTAAGTTTAGTTTAGTGAGCGGTACAACAGAATCGACACCATTGCAAAATAAAATAGCAAACAACATAAAAAAACATCATCTATAGAGATAGACTGATTAACCTGCAGTTCCTTAGATCGTTCCGTGGAAATATGAAATTCCGTAGGAGGGCCATACAAGTTCTTACAACATTAAATGTCGAAAAAACGTGAAAAGGTTCTATGTCTTTCTTTTAAAGGCGATCTTAACAACAACAAAACAATAAGATGGGGGCCTTTTAATATCCTACTGTACCCACTAATATAGGCTCTATTTTATTGTGTTGTACAAAAGGGAAATCCTTCCTCCGAGGTGACGCCAAGCAAAGCGTAGCCGGGTAACAGGTACAGCTAGCAGTTAATAAAAGCACTTGCCAGTAAAAGAAGAAAGCATAATTTTGACCTACATTTTTTACCTGTACTAGCTTGAGACACGAACCTACTTGGTGCTTCTTGGCATGAAATCAACATTCAAGAAGTCTCGACTTGCACAATTTGTTTTATTCATTCCTGAATCGTCCACAGGTAACAGTCGCGCTATCGTTCTTGTGGAATATTAATCAACCGTTTTCAGGTGAAGCGCTGGCCTTATTTACATAGTCGATACGGAATTACTGCGGCAAATTTATTTACGTAAGTTAAAAACATCCTTATTATACTGATACATAGACAGGGCCCGGGGGCGAGCCGGGCAAATTCCCAGAGCGGCAAAAATGAGAGGCGGCGCGGCGCCGCGCGAGCCGGGCGGTTACAGAAATCCACAATTTTCTATCTAGGATTTTTTCATCCTTGCTCTAGGTCATGGTCATGTCATGGTTTTTCTTTAAAAAATATATGTTTTTTTGGCGGCTGTTCTTAATCCTTATGCAGATCAACATGAATTTTACAGTGCTGTCTTCTTCTCGTCTCCTAAGTTTTTTTTTTTGGCCCGGAGCGGCTAATTAACTAAATCGGGCCCTGTACTAGATAAGAAATTATTTCAGTAAATGCAAATGCAATGTTCATGCAATGGCTTAATTAGACGCATATTGACTAATACGTGATGCATGAAAAATGATGGTTACCATCATAGGTATAAGCGAAATGACCAACCAAACAACGAACATGTAAAAAACATGTGTAAAAGACGAACATGTGAAATTACCAATAAAACAAATGAATTAAGTAAGAGATTATGACTAATGGTGTATACCGTCATAAATAGCGAAATGGTAATGTGTTCCTAAAATCAAAAGATTTCTTATTTTTATTTTCGGCGTATTTAGCATCCCTCGGTCAATAAGTGTATGTAAAAGTTGGCAACCCTGCTGTCAGTGACCAAGTTTACGTCAACTCGTCAAAGGAAAACGAAACATAGACATGACCCTAATTTACTTTGCGCTAGCTAGTTGGTATGCTAGGTGTGCCCCGCCGCTCGCAGGTTGTTTCGTACCTAATTGAGTTTCAATTAGCTTTCTATATCGAGTGACGAACTATGACGTCAAAATACCTACTTAACTCTCTCTTGGCAAACATATACCAAAGGTAATATAATACAATACCTACTAGCCTATATTAAAAGTATACATTTACTACCTGATAACAAGTAGGTACTATAATATATACATTTGGACCTGGGTGTGTCCTAAAACTGCATCCAGTTCCAGAATCACTGTAAGACGGGCAGCAGCGTCCTCTCGGTAACAGTGGTGAGCATTCTGCTATTCCCAAGCGCCTGCCAAACATGGGGGTTATGACACCATAGGAAAGAAACATAGTGATGATTCGACTCAGTTAACGTCCTAAGAACTAAATAAAAATAAAGCGCTTTCAGCGATATCATTTGAACAGCTTTTGGAGTGAGCTCTAAGCGCTGCGGAATTGCTAATGGGTTCAAGCAACGACCTTTAAATGTGGTACAAATGTAAGACGCCGCGGAAAATCCGCATTCAAAAACTACTCCCTAGTACGTTCCTAGTACTCCCTAGTACGTACATTCAAAAACTAATCCTAAAAAGCGTGACAACGTAATGACCACAGTGCATCAACATTGGAGCAAATCGGGAAGCCTGAAACATCTGCGAAAGCCAACTTTAATTTTTACACCAGCTCTCTCTGGCCCTTGCTTTAATTATTTTCGATGTGTTCCACAACCAGTTTTTATTTTAAATTGCTGTGTTAATAAATGTTTCATTACGACATCGCATTGGTAAAGTTCCTAAGTATCTACTATGCCTTACATTAATTAAATTGGGTTTGGTGGGTTTTTGTTTTTCCCGATAATTATAATCTGACTGTCTTCAAGTCGCGAGTAAATCGTAGGCTGCATCTTCGTTTAACATCAGACGAGATGGCAGTCAAACGCAAGCCTATATTTTTTTATTAAACATATAACCAATTATTTACTAACTTGATTTTATTATTTCATTATTTGATAAGTTGTTTACATGTTAAATACTTTTTATACGATTGTCGAGAACTTGTTGTCTAGACAAACCTAAAGTAGGTTTTTAGACAATAGATAAAATACTGTTTTAATAGACTTTTAAGATTTGATAAGTTTAGAAATAGCCTAGTGCTGTGTCGCATCGATTTCCCGCTTACTCCTATACCTTGGGCGGCAGTACACACGTGGCAGTGAAACAAATGGATGATAACATCGGTTACGAGGTCCTCTAGGTGACGGAAAGGCAAGTCATTACCTTTTGCCATTACGACCCCACGGCGACACGCTATTTAGTACATACCTCTAATATATCATGTCATATGCGTGGTCAACTGGCCACATAGTATACTTTTTATACTCCTAGTTGCCTAGTAATTAAATGGGTACAACGACGATCTGGTAGTACCTCCAGAAAAATTACTGGGTATGAAGAGATTTAACATCTAATAACTCAGGGTGACGAGCGCAGTGCATTGCGGCGTAAGATTGTATTCTCAACTGCACACTTCTGGCACTGCTAATATCTCAGGGTGACGAGCACAGTTCAGTGCAGCGCAGGATTGTATTCTGAAGATGACACTTTTGCCACTGCTAATATCTCAGGATGACGAGCGCAGTGCAGTGCGGCGCAGGAATGTGTTCGCAAGTTCACAATTCTAGCACTGCTACTGTTAGCGGCAGACGTGACTCTTACCACCTGGCGAACGTCTTGCTTGTCTCGTCACTTGACTGAATAAAAAAATTAAATTAAAAAACCTATCAAATAATGATGATATATTTTTATTTGGTGGTAGGTAGGTAATCTTTGCAGGTTTCTTATAGTCGAATTAATAATTAGACGGACTAAACTGATATTTCGAGTGTTGCTACGTTTAGGCAAAATTTAAATAGTGCGGGGATAAAAAGATTAAATTTATTAACTTATGTTAAGAAACTTAATAATAGGGTTAGAAACTTGGGATAAGGCGGTTGATTCGGGTTCGATTTCAGGCAATGATATTTCAGGGCCCTAATCTGTTAAAATGCTCTATTAGTAAGTAATACTAGTGTAGTATTATGTAATCTGTGATTTAAATGTATAGAGAGGTTTTTAGGAAAATGTTTATGCCAAGCTACCTAGAATAGAAAGACCATAGACCATCATTAATTAACTACTTTTTTGCTGAACTATTAACCATGATATCGCGAAACTAACATCAGCTGTTAAACTGATCACAGTTTTGAGCTAACGCGGTTGTTCATTACAGTTCCATGATTATTTAAGGGACATTTACCGTGATTGTGTTGTGAAAAGAGCTACCGATACTTCAGCGCAGTTGCAAGTATATCTTCACGGATTGACCGAAGAATGCGGTCACCACGGAGAATACCGCAAATAATCATATGGGTAACTGTTAAGAAACGGATCTTTTTAAAAAGCATTTTACGCTATTACTCCGCCAATTATGAATTGATTTTGATAATTATTTTTTGTTTGGTATGTGATACTTCAGAAGTGGTCATATAAATTATATCGAAAGGTGCTCAGAAATTTGGGTTTTAAATCAAAATTACTGGAATAAATCAAAATAACTGGAAATATGAATAGTGAAGATGTCATCTAGGTACGTAGGCGAAATTGAAGTTTTTTTAAAAGTATTACTTTATACGTATAGTTTCGTGATTTACCACGAACTCATTTTTTTTGTCCATGAAGCAAAAATTAAACCGGCATTAAAATAAAATTGTTTAGCCCGGTAGATACTAGTTTGCCTAGAGAAGCGTAAATCTACATGGTTACACAAGGCATCTCAATGGGAAGTTTTCTGACAGCTGTGAGAACGTAGTTCTACAGCGAAAGGATAGACCGCGCTGGCGAGATATGGCACACTATTTTTCTCATTTTTCCTGTGAAAAAGCAGTTCACTCACCTTCACTGCTTCACTTTTCAGTTCGCGTTCGTTGGTGAAGTGCTTTTCCGAGTTTTATTGTATCATTTTGTTGAAATTCTGATAAATTGTAATAGTTACGTTACGTTATTGTTATTATTTAATGTTATTTTTATTGATAGAAATTAATTAATTAATTGGCAAGTCGCACTTACTAATTTGCTTAGGAAATAATTATGGGCAAGTACTTTGTTAGACAAACAATAACCACAAAAAACGCATGACAGATGTGATATAAATGAAATAAGGATACTTAATTTTTTTTGACCTTTTTACTTTGGTTCATTCATTCAAAATCTTCAGTACAACATACTAGATGGTGAAACTGTTCAGGGCCATGTCTCTTCATAGCCATCTAACGGATTTTTATGAACAATTTTTTTTATTGGCTGTCGGAATTTCGGTCATTTACAGCCAGCTTGTCAGCAATGAAGATCGAGATTCAATCATAGGTGTTCCCCTTAGCTAGATCCTTCAAGGTGTTCCCGAAACCATACATTTTTGATGAAGGTAGAGTGACGGCACGAAACGGATGCGTGACAAGTTGAATATTCAATGTCCTTACATGAAATCTCGTTTACGCAATAAAGAAACTCTCTTTTGTGTTTTCACACACAATCTAATCTACATGTATAGAGCTAGGTGAAAATAATACCATAGCTACATGGTACATGGTGCAAGGAGAACTTTTAGGGTCACCAATCGGCCTTACAAGATCAAAATATCTCTAATTAACACAAGGACTTTGAAAAAATTAATTAATTCCGATAACATCTTTTTTACAGTTATTTTTATTTAAATTACAGAACCGATTATGATGTCATTTTTATGGGACCAGTCTAAAGTACTTATGTTATTTCATAAAAAAATATTTTTGAAAATTGGTAGGTACTTAGATGAGCAATGAGAAAAAGCAACCGAATTGGGAACCTCCTCCTTTTTTGGAGTCGGTTAAGAATTATGATGTCACTTCCTCTTAGATAGAACTAACCCTGTATACTCTACAGGGTTAGTTCTAATCAGTTAGCATCCTTTTAAGGGCATATTCTGTACATCAAAACAAACAACTTTTACTATGGGGCCAACACTGAAATCGCAAAAAAATATATCAGCTGTTCCATACAAACGGATGGAACAGTTTTTTCGCGATTTTTTGGGTTCAAGTTACTTTGATCTCAGGAATCGCGGGTGAAACCACAGGGCACTCTTAATAAAATTTTATAAATATAATAAATATTGATCTATACTTCACACAGCGCCATCTAGCTCCAAAAAACGAAAGCTATTGGAACCAGATAAGGCTGCGATCCTCCCTGTTAAGTGGGAGGCCTTCGTCCAGCAGTGGACGCCTTCTGGATGATGATGATGAAGTAACTGACATAGAATACGAGTACTTATTGTAATAACCGTAACATGTAACCCTGTATAGCTAATGCAATAGGGTAGATGACTGATGTTTATATCGTTGAAACCAATAGCTTTGATGAAGAATTTAAGTAAATATAGTATGTTTATTGAAAAAATAATTTAAATCGGTTAATAATGTTCTGATATATGAGCGTTTAAAGTTATAGTTAGACACAACTCTGTCCCTTTCCCACAAAACAAAAAATGACGTCACGCCTTACTTGTCAGAATAGAATTTATATGGCGTACTAAGAAGTGACGTCACGATTTGCTGTTTCGCCTCTCTATCTAGCATGATATTAAAATGCTTATAAGTTGCTTATTTTTGATCAGATTTTCATTTTGTTTTCATTAATTAGCTATATGTATGGGTCACATTTTAATAGGACAATAAAAAAAAACCAGTCATCTAGCCTATTCTTACAAAATAAAAAATATATTTAGAATTTTTTTTTTGTTTTACCCGCGCTACAGAATTCAAATATTATAAATATAGTAATAACATGTACTTACTAACTTTTTTAAAAAAAAACAACCCACTTTATTTTCGATTACCTACTAGGTGACGTCTTATTTCAAGTTATTTTGATTTAAAAACCAAACCACTGAAACAATTTTGATGATATTTCTGTGAGACCACTCTGAAAGTATAAAACCTTTTCAAAGTCCTTAAAAAGTCCTTAAGTTTAAGTCCTTTCAAAGACATTTTTCAATTCGGTTGAAATGGCCGAGTTCTGAAATTACAACAAAGATTACGAAAGATGCGCTATCGCGTAATAAAACAATGTTTGAAAATGATTCCCGTGCCGTCATGTTTACGAGTTGCGCCGGAGTGCGAAAGAAGATAGTACTTTTATGAGAGCAAAAGGGGCGTCTCGCTTAGTGAGCGCAGACAGACGAGACAGTCCCTGGGGCCATTTGAGAGCGCGATATGACATATCTGCCTCCCTAAATAAAATAATATCATTGCGTTACAAACATATTAAAAAAACATACAACCGAATTGGGAACCTCCTCCTTTTTTGAAGTCGGTTAAAAATAACACTGAAGTCGGCACTGAAAACCTCCCAGGGGCCTTATTTTTGAATCGTACGCAAGCGTAGCACATGCGAAAAGAGCTGACCTTCGAACGATACTGTTTGGAATAAGGTTCAATATCGTTTGAAAGTTGGCTCCTTTCGCATGCGCAACTTTGCGCACGATTCAAAAATAAGGCCCCAGACATTAGGCGACACATCCGTCTCGCCCACACGCGTCAATATTACCGAGGAAAATGTCGTGAGTCGTGACACGCGTGACACTGTCACATTTAGACCATTACAGCTTTTATTTTATAAAGTAGTTGGTTGACAGCTAGTCGGCACTGAGATGGATGAGACAGGGATCTTGACAATCGACATTTTGTTGGATATATTTAGGATCGTGGCTAGAGACTATACAGAAACACTCTCTTTCTGAATACCAAACCACCAGTCGTGACCAAAAAGTGAACTAACTTTGCTGTGAAGGATTAGCATATTTTTTTTACTGTTGTAGTGTTTTTTTCTTTTCATCATCGTTATCATTCAATCTTTTGTAAAAAAATATGTAACCTTTTTTTTTAAATTTATCAAAACTTTTTGGACTTCGCGTTCGGCAGCCTCCTAGGAAAAGAACCAAATTTTGAAATGGGAGAGAAGCGAAGAGAAGACTGTCAAAAAAAGGGATATGACAGGGGCTGGAGCAAATCTTGAGGAAAAGAAAAGATAGAAAAAGCTAAAATAAGTGTTTTGAAGAGGAAACTCTGATTGGAAAATTCTAAACACCAATGCAAATGGGATAGAAGCTCTGTCTAATGCTTCCTGGAAAAAAGCGCTAAGAATAAGCGTTTCGTTACACTGTGGGTGTATTTTTTTTGTACCTTATTAGGTTATTAATTTGTTTTGTATATTTGTTATTTCTAAACAATGTTTCCAAAAGAACGAAGATGGACCGGACACGCAAAAAAAACGGTAATATAACATGAATATAACACAGCGGCGCCCTCTCTCACGCCCACACTCTTTTTGAACTGACACTACCTCTGAAACGAAAATTTATATAAGTACGGGGTTTTGTGGAAAGATAGTTCTATTAAAAGCCGAAAGGAAATCACTGTACTTATTTAACAACGACTACAAATTTTACTATGGGACGAACTGTAAAGTCGAGATTAAAACACGAAGTACCTTATGCACCATTGACTTGCACCATCAACGGTGCAGATGCAACGAATAAGTTTTATTTGCCCCATTAATGGTTTATTTGTTTATCAACTAAAACGGCTATAGCCAATAACATTAGTTATGGTGCACCATAACTAATGTTATGGTGACTGCACTGACTTGCACCATCAATGGTGCAGATGCAACTGCTTTGTATCGTTTGAGCCATTAATGGTGCAAACGCAACTAGCGTTTGCACCTCGTACCGTACGCACCACTGACTTGCACCATCAATGGTGCAGATGCAATTGCTTGGTATCGTTTGAGCCATTAATGGTGCAAACGCTAGACCGTACGCACCACTGACTTGCACCATCAATGGTGCAGATGCTACTGCTTTGTATCGTTTGCACCATTTAAACTAAACTAAATTAAAACAACTTCTTCACCTCTTCTCTTTATTCTCTTTATTTTGTTTCAAATAGGTCGTTCATCTTGCCTGCAGACTGTTTAGTCGGGCTGTCACGTTAAATTCCTTACAAAGAGTGTCTAGTCTAGTCTACTATAAACTAAAGACAATCTGCATGTTAGTAGAGCGACGTGCACACAATGCCACTGCGTTGTATGGTGCGCGACACCTATTGTATTGATACATGCATTATGCTTAGTTTACATCTATTATGTCTGGGCCAAAAGAGCGTAATTTTGTTTTCAGAAGCATTTTTTGCTTCGCATAATTTACACTACCACACTAGGTGGACCGACGACATTGTAAAAGTCGCGGGCAACTGGTGGATGCAAATGGCAGGTTGTCGTACAGTGTGGCGGTCTAAGGGAGAGGCCTTCGTTCAGCAGTGGACTTCTCCGGGCTGATGATGATAATTTACGCTGCATGTGGTTGGTACATATATAAGTCCAACTTGAGCCACACGACGAAGTAAGTCGTTTACCTCATTGACTCAACTATTACACGTCGAAAGAAAACACCACTCACATTTTTTTGTATGGAATTGAATGACGAGACTAGCAAAACGTTCGCCTGGTTGTAAGCATCACGCCTGCGCGTAACAGTTGCAGTTCCAGAATTATGAACTCGCGAACATAATTCTGCGCCACACTGCACGGCGCTCGTCACCCTGAGTTAGTAGATGTCAAATCTCTAAGTATATACATGACTCAGTAATGTTTGCACACTACTGTTTTGCGGTTAATAATTGGCAAATGTGTTTGTTTGATTTCACAAAGATATGTTTGTTTGACCTTAACCTAAGGCGTGGTATCCAGACTAGAAGAGAGGTAACAAATTTAAAGGTATACTGGCCAGGATACACACTGGGTACAGTACAGAGTAGGGGGATGTGGGTCGGCCAGAACTCAGAAAAGCTACCCTTTCTGCCCTTTCTATCATTGGACAGCCAACAAAATATGACATAAACGCCATCCGTGCATGAATGGTTTCATCAAAAACCAAAAGTTTGCAACTCTCTACCAGCAACATTATTTCCAAGCTCATTTAATCTGGGTATCTTAAAACGAAGAGTAAATAGGTATCTTCTGGGCAAGCGTGCTCCACCTTAGACCTTTTCCGCGCTTCGGTGGGGCAAGGTCAAACGCGAACTCATATAATATAAAAAATTATAAAAAATGATGGATATTTTGTCCTTTAGTTTCACTTTTTATGTGCACAGCGAGGAAGTGGAACTCATTGCCGGAGTCAGTATTTCCCCTATGAAGTAGGGTTTTCCCTTTTATGTAGTGTTTTTTTTCTTCTTAGTTATTGGCATCGCACGTTGTGTTGTCTGCCAGTGTCAAGTTTAAGAATTTTCACATTTATTTGTTACAATCAAGTCAAATAAGTCATGAAATTACAGTAAGTCACACGAAATTAGTCATAATCGAGTCCAAGTCATACCCTAGTAAAGTTGTGGCGACTTTACTATGAGCTTCTATGGAGTTTTGAAAACAACACAAAAAGACATGTTTCATCACATTATATCACTTGCCCACACTCGTGCATGTAATTCAACACTCAATGAATAAAACACCACCATTTTTAATCATTAATTCGCGAAAAAACACAAGTTTAAGAAAATAATAGAATGCAACGACATGATTTTTCAGTGTTCCCGCCAAAACTTCTTCTGTGGTGTTTCCCGATGAGTAAAATTTGAGTTTCATCAAATTTAGAGTAAACAGATACCTTCCAGGTAAATAAGCTCTATCTTAGGTACCTACTAGTTTACATTAATGGTCTTAAAGTGGCCAAAATGCAAACCAATTCCTAATAATACTATACTAATTCGAAAGTTTGTTGGTTTATTTAATCTTATGGAACAATGTAACGATCTAATTTTTGTCAAAGATAAAAAAAGATAAAAGATTGGAGAGTGACATAGGTCTCTATTTATCACCATCGTCATCACTAGTTTTATTACCACGAACAAATGAACGAACGAACGAAAGAACGATAGAACGGTTAAGCGTGATAGACTCGTGGAGACAATGCACTATTTCCCTACATTTCCATTGTAGTATAACCAAGAGCAAGTATACCTAGACGCCTTGCTGTCAATCTGATAAAGGCCCGAGTGAATTATTAATTGTTTTTAATGGACTTTGGTTTACTTGCAAATGGACGGCTGTCCTTTTATGAACGTTTTATTACAGTGGGTTTTCAACGATTCCGGAGTTGGACGCCTGAGTAATCCTATTTACGTCAGGATAAATAATTTATGTGATTTTAGTCATTTTGTTTTGCGATTTCCTCACGAAATGAAGTGTGAATCATTAATCATTCATCAGTCAATCATTAGATTCAGCAATTGATTGTTTCCGAGTGGTGTAATTGGTTCACACAGAATTGCTTCAAAACCTGCTGCACATATTTTTAAACAAATGAACAACTACGTCTTACGATTTGGTATAATGTATGTTCATGTGTAACTTTGTGTCACTTAAATTGCTAAGCAATTATTTAGGTATTAGGTGTCTATCGAGGTCCAGATATCAGAACAAGAGGTTATATGATCTAGGCGTATTGTTACTGTACGTGTTTATTACACGCACAGTAACAAAACGCCTAGATTAGATGCTAGCTGCGTGTTGTGGCTGCCCGACTCGACTGCCCTATCTTAGACACATGTCGCGCAACTGCATAATAATTATGTACTATGACTATGAGTATGACCCTTTTAAGAAGAAGGTACGTAGTAAAGTAAGTCTAAATAATAATAATTTAATTTAATGAATAATTAAACCTGTAAACTGCATAATATTTACTATGACTATGACCTTTTTATGAAGAAGATTTTTATATTTATATTTGGTATGACATTTTATGGTACCTCTGAAGCAAGTAATATCTCAAAAGCGCAGACAAGATCCAAAGTCGCGTGTCCAGAAGACACCTATTTACTCTTCATTTTTATACACCTTTGTTTCTGTAATCGATCGTCATAACAATTAGATAAAACTTTTTATTTAATTAACCACCACTGTAAGGAATTATAAGTTAAGATAGTATACCTACTCTTTTAACCCTATTAAAAAAATTACGATTTATAAAATAATTATGCCGGAGTACTGGGGTAACAAGCGTAAATTAAATCAAGCGAATTGAGAACCTCCTCCTTTTTTGAAGTCGGTTAAAAAGGAAGGACTTGGGACTTGGGGTGAACAATGGGTGTTATACGATTATACGGGTACGTTGAATTAAGCATAGTGGACCTGGGTGATCCAAGGGCACATTTAATTACCTATAGTATACCTGGGTGTTCCATGGGTAGGTATATTTAATGATCCGTAGTACACCTGGTGTTCCACGGGTACAAAAATGTGAACCGGGTACCTAGGTGAACCACGTAGGTGGTCCACGGGGAAGAAACGATAACGAATTATATCAAAACAGCGGAAATACTTCAATAATAAACGGACTCACTTTAAGATGATTGACGTAAGAGGAAACAAAGCTACGCTCTCCAGTGAGTCGAACAAACTGATCGATGATCATGACGTGTTCCTACGTCACATGATCTCGTTATGGAATGTTCTCAGGCTGGTTATGCTCATCTGATTTGAGCGTCGGAACTAACCAAGGTTTGTATTCGAAGGTTACTGAACTTCGAAATCAAATCATGGGATCCATGATCTTCTGGTAAGTTCTCCCATTATTTTGTTACTGCGACCCGGCGGAAGTGGCTTTATGAGTACAGGTCTCAGGAACACACGTCAGCCAGAAAACGTCTACTGTTAGACAAATGCATCCCCCTTAGGAAGCGGCTTGGAGATCGCAGAATTATCTCATTACCTCTGGTAACTGAGGGACGCTGCTGCCCGTTCTCCGGTGATTCAGAAGGCTAGTCATTTAACTGTTCGGGATCGCGATTTGTCATAATTGTCACTTGTCACTGTACCGCCCAAAACTCATTTGACACTGCAGGGCAGGACGAAACGCCAAAATACCGCTTCTTCTTTCTTCTTTTGCTTCACATAATTAGGAAATCAATATATTTGTTCGTTAACGAGAATCCAGAGAAATCACTACGTGATACCGTGAAGCTGTGACAGTTACAAGTGACAATTATGACAAATCGCAATCCGAATCGCGATCCTGAACAGTTACATGATAATCCCGCTGGTTGCAGTAGAAGTTAGGACATACCCAGATTTATTAAGGTCCATATTAACATGGTCCAATGTGGAATTAAATATTTATTTATTTAGTGAACATACATAACAGAATGTAATAACATTAGACTAAAATTGTATAGAAAAATGTGGTGAATTTTGGGAGCGGGACAAATTTCTTTCGTACGCGGACGAAGTCGCGGGCGACCTCTAGTAATTAATAAATAGTTCAAAATCAACTATTCAAGCATCAGCTTGAACTCGGACGAGGGCATGAAAGTATGTTCGACGTGAGGGACATTTTGATGCAAGTCACATTTTTATTTACAATTCGCTTACGATTGATCGTATCAAAGTTATGCTAAGCGATAAACCGGTTTTTGGCGGAGCACAACAGTAGGCAAGTACCTACAACACCCTGCTTAACTTAGATCAGAAGCCCAAATACAGTTTTTATTAACAGAGTTTCACTATAAAAAGCAAGAGCAAGAAGGAAGTAGCTTCCACAGCCCAATCACACATCTTAAACTATATCAAGGATAAGCATCATGCGGTCGGCCTTCTGCTGGATATGAAAAAAGCGTACGATAAAGTGTCACATAACATATTATTATCAAAACTAAGTGATATAGGAATAAGAGGAAAACCTCTGAACTGGTTAAGGTCCTATCTATCGAACAGAAAACAACTCGTAGAAATAGATTTTTCTTCTCAAGAAAATTCCATGAAGCAAAATGTACTTTCAGAATTACTTACATTAAACTGTTCAATTCCACAGGGTAGTGTACTAGGATGCGTTTTGTTCCTAATTTATATAAACAGTCTGCCAAAACTATTTGGGAACCCCTGTGTGCTATTCGCTGATGACATATCCTTACTCTTCAGATGCTCACCTGACACAAATACATTACACCAAATTAAGGACACATTTACACACGTCAAATCATGGTTAGAAGCACACAACCTAGAGATGAATACAAATAAATCAAAGATAATACAATTCCACCCATATCAGAAAACTCCCCTAAACCTTGCCGCCGTCTCTAAGTCAATAAATATCGATGAAATATATAGTTACACTCTCTTGGGTGTTGATATCGATTCGTTTCTCAACTTTAAAACCCATATCGAAAAAATTAAATCAAAATTGTCACAGTTTGTCTACGCTCTATCGGTTTTAAAAGCGAATACTAATATAAATACAGCTATGAGCACTTACTATGCATAATGCCTTTGCCTGGTTAAGATATGGTATTATTATATGGGGTAATAGTACAGACGCCAAGGACCTCTTTATCATGCAAAAAAAATGTATCCGTATACTGGTTAATATCCGGCAACGAGATAGCTGTAAATCTCACTTTATAAAACAAAAAATTCTGTCTTTACCATGTATATATATCCTAGAAGCAGCTCTGTTCGTAAAAAACACCCAAGCCTATTTACTTTCAATAAAAATCCCCGAAGACAAAACCAACTCGCAGCACCGGAACCGAAATTAGAAATAGTCAGGAAGGGACCAGAGTATATGCTAATCAAAATATATAATGCACTCCCAAATGACATAAAAAATGAGCCTAATGAAAAAAAATTCCAAAGGAAACTTAAAAAATTACTTATAAATAAATGTTACTACAGTATAGAAGAGTTTTTAGAGGATAACAAATATGTTTCAAACTCACGACACTAATCTTCGTCCTGATGTGTAATATTAATGCGACGCCCTTACAGGGTATGTACTTAGTATAGTCCTACTTCTGTGTTTACATTATGTAGATTTTAATGCTTTGTACATGTGCATTTAAATAAATAAATAAATAAATCAACCCAGTGTTTTCAAGACACGACTGAAAAAAAATCTTTTAGGCAAACATGCTTCGTCGAAGACCGTCTACACCTATAAATGGTAGCCAACACATACAACGAAAACGACAACGAAAACTGACGTGGTGTTGACATATTTTTGTTTTTTTACGGGAATATTCATGTTTAATTAATTGAATAGTCCGACTCTATTTTCTGTTCACATCCCGTGACCTTTTTCAAGGAGTGAAAACAGAGCCAACGCGCGTGCGGCCGTGTACTGATTCGCACTGTGGGCCGCTGAGAAAACCACTGTGAAATGTGAGTAGAGTACACAACACACAATAAGCCAGAAAACATCCACTGCTGGACGAAGGTCTCTCGCTTAATAGGGAGGTGTTGCCATAATACCCACGCTTGGCAGGCGGCTTGGGGATCGCAATTTGTAATTGGGGCAAGGACGCTGCTGCCCGTCCTCCGGTGGTTCACTTTGTACGTTGCACTTTTAGGACATACCCAGGTCCTAGTGTGAGTATCCAAGTTTAAATAAAACAAAAAAGCATACTTACTACGGTTCGTATATACATTCAAGTGTCTACATCAAGGTGTTCTCAACCTCTGAACAATTTGTTCCAATAACGGACGTGTTCTTACGTCACGTGCAGTCGTCACGCTGACGGACGGACGCATTCAGCGAAAGTTATTTATATCGTGACGTGAATGCTTCGAAGACTATTGAATATAAACGGGAATGAATCGAGGCAAGTGTTTTTTTCTTAGATATTGGCATCGCACGTTGCGCATTCTGCCAGTGTCAAGTTTATGAATTTTCTAGTTTTTATATTAAAATCAAATCAAATATGTCATTAAATCACAGTCAGTCACACGAAATTAGTCATAGTCGAGTCCAAGTCATGCTCTAGTAAAGTTGTGGCGACTTTACTATGAGCTACTACGGAGTTTTAAAAACAACACGAAAAGACATGTTTCACCACATTATATCACTTGCCCACACTCGTGCATGTAATTCAACACTCAATGAATAAAACACCACCAAATAAAACACAAGTTTAAGAAAATAATAGAATGAAACGACATGATTTTTCCGTGTTCCCGCCAAAACTCCGAGGCAAGTTCTTCTTCACTAATGTTAAGTGTGACAGTTAATCTGTTGTCAGTACACTTAACAAGAGTTTTGATAGTTTACGTAAATCATTAATTTATTTTGTTTCGACCGCTCCGTCTTCGGAGCATACCTACCTTTTGGCAGTGTTGTGGGTTTGTTTTAGTATGCGTTGAAACGAACAGGAATAAAATCTTTTTGTAAACTCTATGCAGAGTCCGCCTGGAAAAGTGCCCCACTTTTGCCAGTTATTCAACCGCCAAGCAGTAATGTGCAAGCATTACTGTGTTTCGGTTTGAAGGGCAATGTTACCAGAGAAATTACTGGGTATGAAGAGATTTGTCATCTCAGGATGTCGTGCGCAGTGCGCAGTGCGGCGCAGGATTTTGTTCGCAAGTTCACAATTTTAGTACTGCTACTGCTATAGGCAGGCGAAAGTCTCGTTCCTCTCATCACTCCGTTTATTAATTTAAAAAAAAAGTTTAAAAAGTTTATTTTGCTTGTGTTAAAGTAGTAGTATAATGTAGGCATAGTTGCATCACCAATATTAAAGTGTACATACACTATATTAAACGTAGGTAGAGACTACCCGTCTCATGCATAACACTAAAACGTATTGAGCCAATTTTAGTAAAAAAAATGATTTGTCTTCTTTTTTCAAACTCAATTGGTTAATAAATGATTTGTCTTCTTTTTTCAAACTCAATTCATAAAAAAATGATTTGTCTTCTTTTTTCAAACTCAATTCGTCAATAAATGATTTGTCTTCTTTTTTCAAACTCAATTCGTTAAAAAATGATTTGTCTTCTTTTTTCAAACTTAATTCGTTAATAAATGATTTGTCTTCTTTTTTCAAACTCAATTCGTTAAAAAAAAATTGGATGTAAATACTTTTTTTCGGTTTAAAATAGATTTTAGTGTTTTATGAAGGTTTTATGCATGCGACAGTACATGTTAAACTTTTGTTATAAATGGATAAACAATTGAAAGTGTCATCCGATCCGATTGAAGGCAGAGCTCAGCATAGAGTAAGTAAATACTACTCAGTTGTAAATGTCTCTCGAAGTCACCATCCGAAGATCCACATCGTAGATTCGGATGAAATGGACAGTAATAAATTGAACTATAAACAAAAAAAATATGTGTTGTGGCAAAATAAACCGTCTCTGTAGAATTACGAGCAAAACCGCGAGGCGCAGCTAAACAATTTTATATGCAATGCTAAAAAGCTTACTGGTAAATGTTAAACAAAACATATGCCAGAACCATGTACAGTTTTATCTCGGACCATTTGCTAAACAGGATAACGCCGATATTGGCGATATGACCACCGGTAAAATGCAGATACGGTGTATGGCGTGTTTGGGCGAGAATACACCCGATTTGCGTGTTTACAAAAAGCATAAGCGGTATACATTGAGCTAATATCTAAAGAGTCACAATCTCTAAGTGAAAACAGTCAAAAAACGTCCGAGTGCTGTTGTACATACTTATAAAATAAATGCGGGCTACAGACGTCTAGTGACGTCTGTCACCAGAAATTGCTCCGCATCCATATTATCCACCAAAACTACTTGGTGCTATACTAAATAATCAAGTAGGATTAATCACCCGCCAACATACTCGTATTTTATTCTGTGGTTATTGTTTCGTAAAACCTGTTAGAAGTAATACTTGGTCCATATTAGGTACACTAATATAATGTTATCAACGGTTCAGACGTAACAGGTCATTAGTTCAAAAATGTTGTCCCCCTATCACCTGCGTCACAATTGCCCAACTATTTTAAGAGGCTGACCTGAGATAACTGCGGCTAAGTGCCTGATGGCCTCTTATCGTTATTTATCTCTCTGATAACGGCTGATGAGACGGCTTATCAGGCGCATGTAGACCTCCCTAATGCATGTACCGAGTGAGTACTTTTTGGTAAACTAAGTAGATACTAATTCTGCCTGCTGAAAGGTTATTTTTTTAAATAAAATAAAACCTAAGTACTTAATGTTTTAGAAATAAAAATATTAAGATAAATAAATATCACTAGACATTTTTCACACAGCGCCATCTAGCCCTAAACTAAGCAAAGCTTATAATAAGGAAACTATACACCTGATGGAATACTTATATACTATTTTTTGTAAGTATCACTTATGATACATACTACACCCAGACACAGAACAAACATCTATGTCCATCACATAAACGTTTGTCCCGGGTGGGGATCGAACCCACGTAATTTCTCTCACCCACAGTTTTGATGTCAGAATCGAAGGCTATCAACTGAGCTCTAAAGCAGTCTGGTGTCGATTCTGTTGCACCGCTCACTAAACTTAATTTGACAGGACGAAACCTGTTGACATCCTTTTTTAACATTTTGAAATTAAATGAGACGCGTATAATTTTAGTCCTATCAGATTAGTTTAGTTTAGTGAGCGGTGCAACAGAATTGACACCAAATGCAAGGCAAAGATAGTTCTTTTTACTTCCTATCACAATTTTTTCTTCCAGAAGTTGTGTCGATTTGATATTTCGCCTCCAGGGCTACGCAGAACGGTATGCCTGAAAGCATCTATAAGTTACAGTCTCCATCATCGTACCAGACATTTTGGTAGTGTTGTGGGTTTGTTTTAGTGTGCATTCAAACGCACAGGTAAAAAATATTTTTGTAGTGTTTTTTTTTTGTTTTCGCAAGTTCACAATTCTGACACTGCTACTGTTATGGGCAACCGTCATTCGATAGCATAAAAGAAAAGAAAAATGGCGAATGTCGACTGAAGGACAACAAAACATTAACGCGAAAACATTAGCGACATGATACATTAAAAGCCAGTCCCCCCAAAGTCACTGATTTATTTCATCATAGCATCAGCAAACGTCTCATATTAGTGGAGAGCTGCATTCCATACGTTATCCAAAGGTTGTTAAAATCACAAGGAACAGATAATCCATGGGTAATGAAACTAATGACTTTGCTAAACAAACACTCATACTAGTTTTCCTTTGCATTGGGAGCCGATGATAATTACTTTGGTAAAGGTTTTGAGTTTTGATTGGTATCGGGTTAGTATTATTCGTAAAAATTACTGTTTCGGTTTTTTAATGCTATCGAGTGACAAGACGAGCGACACGTTCGCGTGTTGGTAAGCGTCACGCCCGCCCATAATAGTAGCAGTGAATTGTGAATTGTGTGAACTTGCAAATACAACCTGCGCCGCACCGCACTGCGCTCGTCACCCACAAATATAAGATGTTAAATTTCTTCAGACCCAGTAATTGATCTGGTAACATTGCCCTTCAAACCGATACACAGTATAATGCTTGCACACTACTGCTTGGCGATTAAATAACGGCTACGGCTTGGTGGTTTTGTTACACGATTACATTTTCTTTCTCTATCTCTATCTTTCCTAATTTATTTTATTTATGTGTTTTTTTTATTTATTTTTTGTTTTTTTTTGTCAAATAAACTATTGTCTATTATCTATTGTCTAATAACTGGCAAAGTTGTGGTACTTCCCCACGCGGACTGCAGTAGAGTTCTGCCACTACAAAATATTGTTTTGAATTTTTACTGTTTAAAGTAAGGTAGGTATATATATAAGTACAGGGTATGAAGCAATTTTTATACTAACGTTTAGAGCTTTCCTCATCATGTCACATGAATAAGAAAGGTTTTTTTAATTTCTTGTTAAATTGCATCACTGGACCCGTTGTTCTGATGGATGCTTCGTTCGGACCTCGTAGTTTCGGCCCGCATAAAAAAAAACTCCTTTAAGCCGAAATTTTATGATGGATCAGCAAAAAATTATAATAAACAAAATTATATTTGATATAGGTAAGTATTTATAATTATATTAGTTATGTATCGAATTATTTAATTTTAAAATTTACTTTATTTTCTTGTTGTGTTCCATTTTCTGTTTCCTGGCTGATGCAAATTATGATGATGCAGGTACTTGAATTAAATTTGCATCAAGGCAATATTTTTGATGGACCTGCAGCGCGAGTACCGTCTTGACGATCGTCATATTTGACATTGAAATCGTGTGTTTGACTTGTAAATCGGTAAATTTCAATAAAAATCGGTATATTCCTAAGTAAATCCGCTATACCGACACGACAAATTTTGCGACACAGAACGGTACTCGCGCTGCTGGGACTGCAACCAGACCCACCGGAGGACGGGCCGCAGCGTCCTCTCGGTTAACGGTGGTGACCATTCTGCGATCCACAAGCCGCCTGCCAAGCGTGGGGATCATAATCCCCACGCCATAGCAACACCCCTCCATAAAGGGGGAGGCCTTCGTCCAGCAGTGGACGTTTTATGGCTGACGACGAATATTTTTGATAAATACGGGATTCATCATCATCAGCCCAAAGACGTCCACTGCTGAACCAAGGTCTCCCCCTTAGATCGCCACACTGTATGACAACCTGCCATTTGCATCCACCAGTTGCCCGAGTTTCACAATGTCTTCGGTCCACCTAGTAGTGAGGAGAGGCCTACCCACGCTGCGTCTCACTCTGCCACTCAAAAACCTTTCTTCCTCATCGGTACACAAGATTATTCAGGTCCCAATATTCAATTCTCGCATCTCCCGATCCGATGAATCCAGGATATAATGCGATCTCCCTATTGACCTCTGTCCTAGATTACAAAACATCGAATATTGAACATTTTCGAACTGCTAACTTATACGGTTTGGATATTGAAATAAGTTTTGGTGAAATCTGATTGGAATTCCAATCTAACATCGCAAAAATGGATTGATATCACTTATTGAAACCCGTAAGGTAAGTCGAACACTCCGACTTAGGTTATATCACGCTGGTGACCTTTTTTAAATTGTAAAAACAGAGATAGAAGCGCGTGCGGCCGCTTTAAAAAACCAACAAAAGTTTATCAAAACCATGTCAGTTTTCCAGGAAATGTATTGCGGTTCGAATGATACAGGCCAATAATGACGTAGACATAAATATTAGGTTCCACTGGACACCCATTTGTTACGAATCCTAAAAAACTATATCAATCAAGACTTGGTACCTTTCAGCTCGTTTGTTCAGGAAGCGATCGTCACTTTGTCAACAACTTGCGCTGACGACATGACGAAATGGTTAGCGCTCGGCCTCGATATGTTTGCTTCTTACAATAATAAAGATAGGTACATAACATTGTACACGTTTTTAATATTGTACCTACAACATCTAACAGGAAGATGATAAAACTCTTGGTCTTGTAAGATACAATTTTGTGACGTACATTTTATCGAGTTCTCTAAATACTTGTAAATAGCAAAGAACTGAGAATCGTTGAATTACACAAAAAGATATGAACAACTGATTCCCAAATCTAGAGCAGCTAATCAAAATCGATTATCTAAAAACGGTATAAAAAAAAACAAATTTAGTTTATTTAAACGTAGTTTATTATTTATTTATTTATTATTAGTACGATTAGAAAGTATTTTACTGAACGAGATTTCAGTCTAGACACGTACTAAATATTCACAATCATATAAATAAATATATAAATGGGTTTCTAAAACCCTTTCGTTATATGAATCCGCCGGCCAAAATTTGCTTTACTTTGGCACAAAAAGGCCGGATAAGAGTTTTCAATAGTAAATATCAAATATAAAATACCTATTAGAAGTAGTTTTATTAAAACAATTTAATATCTGTGTCAATGCGTAATGACAACAATTTCGATAAAGATATGGGAATAATAATAGTTAATATTCTCAAAGAAGAAGTAAAGTAAAGAGTGAGTAAACTCAGCCTTATAGTGTTCAAATTAAAAACAAAAACATTCCGCTTTCACCTGTTGCGTTGTCAAAAATATACTAAGGTCACGCTTATTTTCAACTGAATTGCTCACTGAACACCATAATGCTACCAAAATAACTGATAGATACCAGTAGTAAAACCAGTATATAGTTTTATTGAGTTTATCGTGCTAGTATTTAAACGCAAAGGCATCAGCTGATTGTTGATGACTGAATGACGTCACAGTATCCCCAGTCACTAAGTACTTACCAATTGTTTTGAAGAGTAGTTCTACAGTTCACACACTAGTTAGTAGTACAATTTTTGAAAATTCTACGTCCACTTAGTCAAGGCTTTTAGGTGGATTGACGAGCCCCTTAGTGGCCCTTTGGCGGAGGGTCCGGGAGGGGCGAGGAAGGTCTACTATTTACTATTCAGTAGTTAAAGAGAACGCGATCGGAAAACCGAGCGTAGAGCCACGAGCGCGCGGGCACCGCTCACGATGGACGCATGACGACTGATCGTAGCGCCTGAAAGGAAAAGTCCCCCGCCCGCCCTAGCTAGCGCCACCGCCGCCCAAGGCCCCTATTCTATCTCAGTCGATTTAAAATGACAATATTATCGATTTTTTCTACCGACGTAAATTTTAAATCTTGTTAATTATTAAATTCATTATAAATCTTGGATTATTTACACAGTAAAATAGTCTTTTAAGTATAGTTTTTGTTTGTGAAAAAACAAAACCGTTCACAATAAAATAAAAAATTACAAATAAAATACGTGATATTTATTATGAGTACATTTATGTTGTGAATAGAGCTTCGGAAAACATTTAACACGTGCCTCTACGTCGAAATTTGGATTTCTAAAATAATCATGGTAATTATCTATGATGTTTTTATGGTAATAGTATATGGAGAAAAATGCGCTTTTATAAGTGTTAAAGCATGTTTAGAGCGGTAAACAAACTTTATGAGTAGAGTAACAAAACAAATCCCCCTGACTCTACCTTTACTTAATAATTGATTCTACCTTTTAAATCGTTTCAAGCTTTTAAAAAGTTTGACTCTTTATGTACATAATAATGAGGTTCAATGTATACATTTTTGTTTATACAGGTTTACGCATAATGGTATTAATTAGCTGAAAGGAGGTCATAAAATATACTCAAAAACTTTTACTATGTGGCCAACATTGAATTCACGAAAAAACCATTCCATATATTTTGTCGAAGAAGAATGATATTTTTATTTATAACAGCTGTTTTTTTTCGTGATTTTTATTATGGCTCCATATTAAAAGTTGATCATAGTGATGTGTATATGACATTTATTTATTTAAACAGTACATCTATTATCGTAGGTAGTTACCTAATTCAATAGTCAAGTTAGTAAGTTAGTTAGTCAAGTCATCAATTAATAAAATAGTTAGTCACAGCTGAATTATAATAGCATATATATTATTTTTTTAAATAAAAAAAGATATATAGTCCATCCTTTGATAAGATATCCTTTTATAGTTTTAAAAAGTGTTTTGTCTATGTTTTTAAAGCTTAAACAATAACAAAAAAATATATACAAAAAACCCAACAAAAAAACACAAACACAGGAAAAACCCAAAGTGTGGAAACACTACATAAAAATATTCAGTGTTTCTTTCTTTTAATTCCATAAAAATTTAAAAGTGAGATCTACAAAGTCTGGAAATGGCGTATCTATTGCTATTATTAGATATTCTTTTGTATCCTTAGAGTTGGGTCCTGAATTTTTGATTCGCATAATGCCAGGTTTACAATGCAAGCCATGCGTGAGGGTTCACACGTGAATATGTTGCAAGAGATTATATTCTTCAGAGAGGCCCAAAGACTCGGCGGTTGAGTCAACTGTAATTAATAAAAAACGAAAATATTATAAAAGGTATTTATTGCCAAAATTACAGAAGCTCGACACTTAAAAAATAGCAAGAAAAGCATAATCATTTATAGTAAAATAAATAGCATTATGTAGAACCAAGCAACTCGGCCCATATTATTTTTAAGTACTTTTTTATAAACTACCGTAGATTTAGCACAACAAAGTCAACAAAATCACTTTGCGATACGCGAACAGTTCAGTTAACGGACGGTTTAAACTAAAATTACGACTTAAAGTTGAGTGTAAAAAGAATAATACATCTTTTAAGAAGTATTTTTAGGCAAGCACCATTATTTAATAATACGAATAGACAAGATACATAAAATATACTACCTTGAGTACCTGATCTACTTAACCTGGTACACAAAAACAAAAGGATTGAATGCAGATCGATGAAGCTTTAGTGACAATACAATTAATGCTACAGCCCACTGCCAGTCGGTAGCGCAGCGTGTAAACTACGTCAATAAAATATTATCGTTTGTTTGTATCCTATGCAAGTATCATAGGAGCAACGATTCCCTGGTTCGGACTAAGCTACTACAGAGTCTTGAACACAGATTACTATAAGAGCCGCATGTCCACAACACCAACAACAAACTAAGCCTAGCGCCATTTGCGCTTGCCTAAAGTCCGGTAACGCTGTAGAGGCCAACTGAGGCCAACAGCAAAAGACATTAAAAAAGCACTAATAACTATTATTTCTTCTGTGACAGCACGTCCGTCACCACGGCACTCAGGTGACGGACGTGCGGTGGACACTCGGCTATAAAAAAATAAAAAAAATAATTAAAATTCATTTATTTCGGGCTTCACCCATATTACATAAAACAATTCAATCCTTATAATATAAAATCACATTAATAATAAAATCAAAAATAATAATAATACACATAAATCATTTTTTTTTTTTTAACAAACAATAAATTTTAACAAACAATAAATTATATTAGTACCTTCTCTTCGGCATCGGCTATATGTGTACCTGGACGTCATCTCGTTCTCGTTGACGTCTCGGTGACAGCGTCTGTGGATAAGCGGCCTAAGTGTAGTGGCTTCACTAAGTAAGACTCTACAAGTCCCAAGTACTGGGGACTCTCTATAGAGTATTATCACTATGGTTGCATGTCATTCAAGTTGCTCTTGCATTGCGTGTCGTGTTGGTGAGACTACCATACACACACACACACTACTACTACTCATGGTGAAGGGTGAATTATTGGAAGTAAGGAAGTAAAATATAGCCAGGTTGAGTATGAATTAAAGTAACTGAGCAAGTTCTGTCTGTAAGGCTGTGAGGCCAGCCCTATTGTCAATTAATGTGTCGATCGAAAAGACCTCTGACATGGCTTGACAGTTTTTGTAACATACAACGTGTAACAACAAGGTTGAACAATACTGAAAGCATGAATGTACTTATTATTATGAAGAATTTTTAGAGTGGAGCCAACAAAGAATTCGCGAAAAAAACAGATGTTCCATGCAAAAAAAAAATCCTTGAACAAAATGCAGGAACAACAGTTTTTTTTCGCTATTTCAGGGTTGGCCTCATAGTAAAAGTTGTTCATAATGATAAGTACATTCATGCCTTACAGTATTGTTCAAACTTTTTGTTACACATTGTATATCATCTACACTAATATTATAAAGAGGAAACGTTGTAAGTTTATAAGTTTGTTTGTTTGGGGTAATCTCCAAAACTATCAAACCGATTGTAAAAATTCTTTCACTAATAGAAAGCTACATTATCCCTAAGTGCTATAGGCTATATTTTATACATATAAATAGAAGTTCACATCACAAAATAATAGTTTTAGCAAGACAAGATGGAAAAGAAATGGTGTAATGGCTGCTTTAGCGGCTTACGCTGGCTAAACGGTGAGTAGATGTAATGTTTAAAAAATGTAAACTAAAGTAGGTCTACAAAAAAGTCCGCGACACCATATATATATCTTTTGTATTGGAGCCACAACAACAGTTTTATGGTAATATTTACGTAATAAAAATGTAGCACTATCTTTAGATGTAATTATGTAAATATATTATGAATCCTTATCAATATAAACCGTTTCATTACCACAAATATATTACAAAGATTATTTTTGCCCTTTACAGTACGTTATTTGGTTGTATAGTTTTAGAGATACAATGCAAAACAAAACTCGGGAAGAATAAACTATTGAGTTCGCTTCTTTCGTGTAGAGTTGCGATCAAGTGCTAACACATGGCGCTGATTAATGATCAGCGATTCCTGAATCGCGATTACGAGATTCTCCGGATTTTAGTAAGAAGCATTTTGTGATCTTCATGGGGCTATCGATACTGTACTGACGAAGTCTTGCAGAGTGAAAAAGCGATCCGTTGAGTTGTCTGGCCGATAAGGTCAGTGGTCTCGAACCCGCTGATTTAGGTCTAGGGCCTGTCCTATCGACAAGCCGAAATGGGTTGATTTTCAGTCGATTATTAAAAATGCCTAAGTACGAAAAATGTACTGATTTATTTTGCATTTTTTCGTTTGAGAACACTGGGTATGGTAGTAAGATTATTAAAAGGTGCGTCAGTTCTGCCTGACCTAAAATACCGAGGTAAATTATACTCGATGTATGACATCCACCCCGTTACAAGCGATACTGGGGTAAATGATACTTGATGTGTGCCATCCACCCCGTTAAGCGCCGACACCGGGGTGGATGAACCCTTTTTCCCCATCTGCCCCGGTAATGGGGTGGATGGGACCCAATCTAACTATTTGGGACAATAATAAAAAAGTCGCAGTGATGTAATCATTTAGTCTTAATTTAGTTAGAGATCTTAGAGTAGATGTTTTTTTTGCGTCTAACTACATCTGCACTAACTTATGCGTAAATCTACAACACCTAGCAATTCGATAGTTTCTATATGTTTCTACAATCTCTGCGTGTGTGACTGTGCGTGGGTATATTGTTATTTGACGGAGCGATCATAGTAAGGCTGTATGCGTGCTACCACAGCTTACTTGAAGGATGTAGGTTGTCCAAATAAATAATTTAAAAAAGGTGAAAACACGACTGCCCTACCAATAAAGCCATTTTTACCAAATAATAAATAGCCAATGTCACGCGGGAACATAGACAAGGACTCTGTATCGGGGTAAGAATTCTAACGATACCCCGATACATCCAAAGTTGTTCAAGCATTTAGAACTTATTGATGGAATAAAGCAACTCACATACGTACAATACATAGATACTTACATAAACTCTGAAAACATTATATTCCTTTTTTGGGCAGTCGTAATAAGTAGTCAATTCACCTAGCCTGGAATTGGAACTGGCTCTCAAGAGATGCTGCCAGATCATTCTGATAGGTGATGGACGGCAGTTTTAAATTGAGGGTGGTAGTTGATTAGCTACTCTAAAGTCAACGCCGACCTCAACATTTCCTAACGATGTTTTCTTCACACGCAGCGCAAGCTCATTGTCAGGATTTGAGCCCGCGCCGTACAGCGTGTGATGCGAACTCGCTAACCACTAAGCATTAATACGCATTCATTACTCTATCTAGGAGAGTACTATTGGTGACTTATTGCTACTAATAAAATTGTGCACGCGGGTGAAACCGCGGGGGTCAGCTAGTATAATAATAATAAGGTACTTTATACAAATAAGGCCTATGCTCTAAAAAGGCCTAATGTCCCTAAAACCCGGATAATTACGTATGGCAACAATTATACCTATCGTATGTGCGCGCATTTACCTGGTTAACTGGTTGTGAGAGTGAGAGCATCCCGTTCCCGCACGCTGTACTAGTCTCGACACTTTCTTTGTAGGAGGCGTGAGTTTCGTGATGCAAGTTAAATTTTTCGTCATTTAAAAGTGAGTAAACTGTCATATTTTCTTTACTTTAATTTTATTAAGTAACACGCACTGAATCTTAAGCTTTTAATCAGTAGTATGGAGGCTTTGAATTTAATAATTTTAAATCTTTGAATTACTTATGAATTTATAACTTTATAAGATAAGGGACGACTAATAAGACCTAGGCCTTGTTTATAATCGGTAGGCCTTATTTGTGATCATAGGCCTTATTATGCAACTCGCATCTAATTTTGAATTTTTAAATAATTTTGACATAGCTAGTACAAGAAGGCATCAAATGAAAGAGTTCTAGGTACGTACTAAATAAATAAAGTACATGGTAAATATTCAGATACTAAAGTTAATTTAACCAAAGACAAAAAAAACTTATAAGAACTGTATTTTTTTTATGCGGCCTTATTAGAGCACGGTGTTTTAATAAGGCCTATTAAAAAAAAATTTTTTTTGGTATTTTAATATTTTTTTCCAAGAAATATGTTAATAGATATAAATATAATGTGATAAACCTACTTGTATTTACATATGTTTTTGTTTTTTTCTTAATATGAGCCGATAAGTCTGATTACTCAATAAGATTTAAAAAAATTGCACCGATTAACAAATCATTAGCCTATTAAAAATATAGAACTGTAAGCTATCTGTTAAAAGTATATATTTTTTAAAAACATAATTTGTTTAGATGTTATTTGGAATTGAAGTTCATAGGCCTTATTAAATGTAGGTGTTTTTTTAAGGCCAAAAGCAGACTTTTGTTAATAGGTGTTTTTTTCTTACTTTTTCTAAGAATGTGTTAGCATGTTTTCCTAATTTTCTACATAAAATAAAGTGGAAAATTATACCCATCGAATCTTTCTTTTTAAACGTTGATATTTATTTAGATATAAAGGTCTGAAGTTATGTAGGCCTTATTTGTATACAGTACCTTAGGTAATAATCATATATTCATCAAGTATCATAGACTTATATACATCATTAACAAAAAACCCGGATCAACAATTTGATGTGTCATCCTACCCACGGTAGCACTCAGATATGAATGCTACTCACGGTCACCCATCCGAAGACCCATGGATCATCATCGGTACTTTAACAGAACTACCTAAACAAGCTACGCCACGCCATGTATGGAGTACAAAGCGCAAGTTAGGTTGTGCATGGAGTACTGCTCTCACCAGCTCTTGCCCATGCTACATGGTTCTGTAGTCTGTAGTAAAGTATCAACTTGAGACATTGAGTCGAGAGGCAACCCTAGAGGCTGACAAGCAACTATACTTGGGTCTCGGCTGCAAAACCTTGAGCGTTGACTTAGGGTTGCTTCCTTGTCAGTTTTTATCGAATGTAGAATGGGACAGCTGTCAAAACGTAGTTCTACAGCCAAAGGATAGACGGCGCTGGCGAGATATGGCTCACTTTTTTTCACATTTTTCTTGTGGAAAATCAGTTCTTTCACCTTCACTGCTTACTTCACCGTTCGTGTTCGTTGGTGAAGTGCTTTTCCAAGTTTTCTTTTATCATTTTGTTGGAATTCTGATAAATTGTTATTGTTACGTTACGTTATTGTTATTATTTTGTGTTGATAGTAATTGTTATTTTTATTGATACTAAATAATTAATTAATTAGATAGGCGCACTTATTAATTTGCGTGAAATAATGAATTCTATGGGTACTTTGTATACTTTATTATATTATAGTACTTTGTTATACAAACAATAACCATAAAAAACGCATGACAGATCTGATATAAATCAAAATCAAATATCATTTATTTCAGATTACATCAATCCATATAGCACAAAAATAATTAATTGAAGAATGTGGTTATAAATTAAAATTAGATTAGAATACACATTGAATTGAAATTAAACAGATTGAATCAACACGACAAAACAAAAATAGTAACACATATTAAAACAAAAATGATTAAAAATTATATCTTCTGTCCCATAAGCACACCCATCCACTTGTTCTGAATGGGACAGTCAAATCGGGCTGCAATCATCTGCAGGATACCATTGCGACTGGCTCGTATACGCTAAAAAAAATGAAAAAAAAAAAAAAAAAAACTAAAAAAAAAAAAAATTTTATAATGTATATTTTTTTGATGAATGTATAAATGAAATAAAGTAACTTTTAATTTTTTGAATTTTTGCATTGCTTTTTTCGTTCAAAATCTTTAGATCCACATGAAACTGTTGAGGGCCATAATTGCCATCGAACGGACTTTTATGAACTATAATATTTTTTTATTAGCTGTCAGAAAAACGCCCATTGCACTTGGTTCCAACTGTCCTTTTGTTGTTTTTATGTTGATTTGAATCATCATTAAAATCAAGTCATAATTTGCTGCGTAAACGCGTAACATACAAAAAAAGAAGCAAGCAGTCGAATTGAGAACCTCATTTTGAAGTCTGTTGAAAAGTAGTTGTTTTACCATGCTTTGGCAGTTCGTTAAGGTAATATTATTACTAGCACAATAGCATCGTGCGTGATGTGTGGTGATAACACGCTAACGGCCGTGCTACTGTAGGGTAGTTTGTTTATAATTACCTGTTATCTTTTGCCTGTTAAAAGTTATGATGGTATACAGGGCTGCGTGGAATGGTATCATCATCAACAGCCGGAACACGTCCACTACTGGACGAAGGCCTTCCCCTTAAAGGGAGGGGTTGCCATAATCCCCACACTTGGCAGACGGCTTGGGGATCGCAGAGTGTACCACCGTTAACTAAGATGACGCCCGTCCTCCGGTGGTTCTGGGTGCAGTTTTAGGACATACCCAGGTCCAATATTATTACTAAGCCGAAAGGTCATTGTACTCATGATTGCAAACAACTTTTACTATGGGCCAACCCTAAATTCGGGAAAAAAAAACCAGGTGTTCCGTATATGTGTCGAGAGTTTATGACTTTTTCTGCATGTGCAACAACAGCTGATGTTTTTCATTAATTCATGATAGAAACCGTAGTTAATGTTGTTCACAACGACATAGATTAAGTATATTAACATCTTAATCTATGACAACGAGGACCTCCATCATCATCACAATCAGAGGACTTGATCGAGGTTGTTAAAATAATCTCTTTTCTGCTATTAATACCGTTCCGCGTAATTCTACTAATATAATACAACATGTAACAAAAAGGTTCAACAATACTGAAGGGTATGGTAAGCCAGTGTTGCCAACCCTTAAAGTAAATTTTCCCCCAGACTCAGTGGAACATACCCTGAATTCAGCCATTTACGCACAGTTTTCCCCTATAAAAATCTTTATACAAAAATAAATATTGCAAAGAAACCAGCGCTACGTCGTTGTTCAAATTATTTGCCGTGGTGATAGGTATTACAAATAAATAGTAACTTTTAACTTATTAGTAAAATATATTGCAACATTTATTTTACATAATTTGACTCGAACTAACTTAACATTAGTCCCTCCCAGAAAAACGTTTCGTTTCGTGTAGTTTCAACCATTGATATCTTTATGGGGCCAAAATATTTTCCTCGAAAAAATACCCTAAAAAAGTCTATACCCCTAAAAATATACCCTAGACATAATAAATCCCCTAAATTTTGGGAAAAATACCCTAAGTTGTAGACACTGTGTTATGTACTCATCATTATGAACAACTTTTACTATGGGACCAACGCTGAAATCGCGAAAAAATAAACAACTGTTTCCAGCAAAAACTTTATTGACAAAAAGTTCTAGCCTCAGCCGATAATGATGTGGTACCTATTTAACAGTAGGTAGATAATGTTTCTAAACCTAGACATAGGCGTATTTTAAGTTTTTACAACAAATTTGCTCAAAAAGTGCATTTACAAAGCCTGTATAGGTACATCGTTCGAAAGTTAAACATTACATTATTCTTAATCTATGACATTACGCACCATACAATGGAGCGTGCGGTAAAGTAGGTACTCTCAGATAAGTAGTACCTATTTTACCGCACGGTCAGTCGCTCAGTTGTATAGCGCCGTGCGTAAACTTTAAGGTATAATTTATTTCCATAAAAAGAATATATGTAAGAATTCCACTAAGGTGTTTCACATTACGAGAATAAATTAGCTAAACGATCGAACCTCCTTGAAAGCGATTTTGCTGAATACGTTTGCCTTACTTTAATACTAAATAGAAAATGAAACGAAAAATGTAGACTATAATTTTCACCACGCGCACGTGGCGCCATTTGCAAAATCGTGCCATTTTCAGATTAGAAACATCACATTTTTTTTTCTTCTTTCCTCCTTATGGCATTGCACTTTGTGCATTGGCCAGTCTCAAGTATTTAGTTGCGGCTTACTGACTGATATTTTATAAACAAAATAATAAAGTTTGTTAAATGATTACTGTTTTCTCGCAAATGTGTTGTTAAATTTTGTATGACACTAGTGCGGAATTGGTTTTGACAAAGGAGTAGACGAATGTAAGCTCGAGACGAGGGCTTATCATAGCCACGAGTTACCTTACCGCACTAGTATCATAAATAACTATTAACGCGTAGATAACTTTTTGGTATGCATATTAAAATCAATGAAAACCTTTGATTATATACCCAGGAGCTAGATCCTCCAAGATGAAAACCAATGCAAATAAAAAACATGCAAAACTAGGTTATTTTTCCAAGTTGAGCATATGTTGAATACCTAAACTAATAACCCCTTACCTAAAATAATTTCGATTCTCTTAGTCACTGCTTAAAATTCTCGGTCCTTTTCTAGCACGTGCAACTTCACGTCAGAGAGAAGATGGCAGAGCATCTTAAGCAGTGACTAACGGTGAAAAGTTTTTTTAAGTAAGGCCGCTAGTACGTACCGTAGTTCCTACCTCTATGTACGTACCTATTTACTTACATTTAAAAAAAATTGAATTGCAGAATTGCTCTTATTCCAGGAATTGTTTATCTTATTTTACCCCATTATCCTCCTTTTCCGCGATTTCAGGGTTGGCCCCATAGTAAAAGTTGTTCATAATGATGAGTAGTGAGTAGGTACGCAGATAATATATCCTAGAATAGAAGGATAACGGATTTCGAACTATCAGGCAGTAGGTATTTGAGTCGGGGTACGGGTGCTTTAAAAACGTACAGAGTCATGTAACTGTTCGGGATCGTGATTTGTCATAATTGTCACTTGTCACTGTCACAGCTTCACGGTATCGCGAAGGGATTTCTCTCGCTATCGTTAACGAACGAATGCAATGATTTCCTAATTAAGTGAAGCAAATCCGTCGGTTTTTTCGCGTTTCGTCTTGCCCTGCAGGGTCAAATGAGTTTTGGCGGGACAGTGTGGTCGATTGCGGCCGTTTTTAGTTGACAGTTCTAAACTAACTAAAGTATTTATTTTTTCTTATTTCTTGGCATCGCACGTTGTGCATTCTGCCAGTGTCAAGTTTATGATTTTTTCAAGTATTTATATGAAAATCAAGTCAAATATGTAATGATATCACAGTCAGTCACACGAAATTAGTCATAGTCGAGTCCAAGTCATGCCCTAGTAAAGTTGTGGCGACTTTACTATGAGCTTCTACGGAGTTTTGAAAACAACACAAAAATACATGTTTCACCACATTATATCACTTGCTCACACTCGTGCATGTAATTCAACACTCAATGAATAAAACACCACCATTTTTAATCATTAATTCGCGAAAATACACAAGTTTAAGAAAATAATAGAATGCAACGACATGATTTTTCCGTGTTCCCGCCAAAACTCAACTAAAGTATTGCTGTCCATAGCTAACATGCCTAGTAAAAAGTGACAGCAATACTTTAGTTAGTTTAGAACTGTCAACTAAAACCGCCAGAATCGACCACAGTGACAAGTTAGTGACAATTATGACAAATCGCGATCCCGAACAGTTACATGATTAGCCTGCAGCAGGATGATGTAGCTAAACATAAAACGGTAAGACCCTGAGGTATGACCGAATTCGCTAGGTACACATATTTTTTTCTTACAGCGACATCTAGCGCTTCGAGGCGTAAGCTACAAGTTTCCAATTTTGCGTAGAGGTAACAACCGACAAGCGTCGAGGCCGACATTATGAACCGCAACGACTTACAGTTACCTACGTAGTACCAGGTGGATTAAACAGATGGCGCTGTTACTGATATTATAAACAATATTGCCGATTTTTACGAAAAACTATTCTAAGTAGGTACGTTGTAGTTGTACGTTCTAAGTATGTTGTAAGTTGAATGGAGAATACCTATACTTCTTTTAATGACGTAGATGTTGGCTTAGAATAGAAATACTGTAAAACTAGGAGTTCAGGTAAAGACTGTTGAGGAAGCGCGGGGAAGTGTGTCGCCCTTTACGATATTTTCTTGTTTTGTGAATCATTTCTGTATTATAATATTTTACGATTCAACTTGATTTAATCACTAGGCTTATAAAGTTTTAAAAACATCGCTGAAGGAAAAAAAATAAACTGGCAATTGTATTGTAATACGTTTTTATTTGTGTATAATTATTTGAATACATCAAACATTTTTGGTGTAATACGAAACACGCGGATGCGTCCGTCTGGCCGTCAACTACCTGTTACAAGATAGGCCAGAGACCATAGTGATCATCTTATATTATTGTACATTTGCAGGAATGTACTAAAATCTACGTCTACTTAGCTCGAATAATGTGGCCTACAACAAATGATACATATATTTACTAAAATTAAATATGTTGAATTAACTAGTTAGTTATAATTAATATAAAACGTTAAAATCAGTCATTTACAATTTTTCATTTTATACAAAACTAATTTAAGCCTGAAATTCGAGTGTGATTTTTGGATATTGCTTATTGCACTAATTATAATAGTTACCTAATTTTAAAATGCGGCAAGTATTTAAAGTATTTTTTTTAATTATTTCTCCCTTGAACTTTTATTTTTCACGTTTATTTAATTCTAAGAAATGGCATTATTTTTATTTTATATAAATAGCTCTAATTATTATGTTTGTTTTTTTTGCTACACTATTAGCTCCTAAGTTATTCGAGATATTAACGTGATGGCAACTTATATGGGTATGTAGAACTCCTTATTGCCAGAACAATGCATTTTTTTCTTTAAAGTTATTCTATTTAATACAACCAAAATTTGTTTTAATTTCTAGTGTTTTTCCGCTGTAATATCGTTTCGAGTACTTTTAGGATGAAGGGACACATTAAAATCTACCGGAGGGCTTACTCATTCCCAGCCAAGCGCTTGAGGAGTCAACACGTCCTGAGGATGCCTCGTGCAGAGGTGAAACACGTGTCGACAACCGAGTACTTCTAAAGGATTAAGGGTGATATAATATTTTTTTATTATTATTAATTGATCATATTATTTTTGTATGTTAATAATTATTATCAATTTACAGGTTGATCATCATTATTTTCTTTCACAAAAATATTACATTGAAACAGCTTAAAATCATTATTTGTTTTCAGAATTTATTAATAAATTGCTTTCAGGTTTAATTGACTTTTTGTTTCAGGTTTAATTAATTTTTTGTTTCAGGTTAGGTTCAATTTCAATTAACGTTGATAGTTACAGTAGATTTTAGTGTATCCCTTCATCCTATAAGTACTCGAAACGATATTACAGCGGAAAAACACTACAAATTAAAACAAATTTTGGTAACAATGGACTTCCGCAAAGTAACGCCTGAATCAATCACATCTATTTAATACAATTTATATTCGAGCAAAGAATCTTATTTAAGCAGAAAGGTATAAATAACTACCGTCTAATACTGATGTCTCTATTGACATTTAAATATACTTACACCGTTTAAAAATAATCACAAACATACGACACAAGTATAAAACTGAGCTAAATATACGTTTGTTTATTTACAGTAATTTACAGGACGAAACATATAAAAATCAGACTCAACGCTGTTCACTAATTCACACATCCGCCAAACTATCAAATTATAAATACGCAACTAAAACTATATTTACATAAATAGTCATTCATATGACACCATTCAAAATTTAAAATTATAATACAAAACATTCAATAAAGAACACTTGTAAAATTATTTTAATAAAAATAATCCAAGGTTCTATCCCTCAGGCAGTGACAAAGAAATATTTAAATAGTCCAAAAATTACGTTATAAAATCAAGTTAAAAATAAGTATAAAAGTTAATTTAAAATAATAACTTTAAAATACGCTTAGGTAGGTACATAATCAATATTACGTACGATTAATGTTTGTTGGATCAAGAAATTTGTACTCGTAAAATGTAGATTGTAGATAATTATTTATAGAACAATACTTCAGAATTATTAAAGTCCCATAAAATCAGTTATTGAGATCCTGAAGATACATGGAAAAACAATATTTACATTCCTTAGTTGCTGAGTTTTTATTAAATAACTTTAATCGCAGATAGTATTATACTTTTGAATCATTTAACTATTTCAACTGGCATGTTTTTTTTTAATATGAAGCGATAAATGAATACAGTCTATTATTAAAAACTCAACCCGATACGGCACAGATACTCATGGAAATCGTTGTCTATGTTTGTAAGAAAAAGCTTTAGAAAGATGACTGAGATTTCTTTAACTGGCTGTATTTGCTTTCAAGTAAAGAAAATAAAGAATAAAAAGCATCGTCAAAGAAATGATTTTCAATATCCTGTGAATAGACCAGTCATTCTCTCCCCCGCTCTATATTTTCATCTGTCAAGCATGGACAAGCTCATGAGTAAGCTGCACTCTCGATCCTCAATCTTTATAACTGACTTGAGACTAATCCTATGAACTTGTTATACAAAATACTACTTGTTACATCAACTGTCAAATGAAAATCCTTTAACGAATAATCATCAAAAAGTCAAAATTTGGACTTGAACAATTATAAAACCTAATAACAATTGTGATACAGTTTAAGATACCATTTGCCGATGGCCGTTTTGTCCGTTGCCGTTTTGTGAGGGGAAAAGAACGCCTTCGTATGTGACGCCATTCAGTTCTATTGAAACGACGAGTTGTTGGTCACCAGTGTTGGCATCACCTGGAAAAGAAACAAAAATAATCTGTAATTTTATATTAAAATCTGATCATATTTTGTCCGAGTGCCAATTTCGCCACACGTCCTCTTCCATGCATAATGTGACATCTGAGACAGAGTAAAAAATAATAATAGAGGAGTAAAGTGGAGGCGTTAACATCCCATTGCACATTGTAGTGAATTTTGGTTTTCTTATTTGGCTATATTTCGAGGTAGGTATTCTACTTTACATTAGAATTGCATAGATTCTATATAGGATCTATTATAATTGAATATCAGAATTGAGAAAGGACACTGTGATTTTGGTCGTCAATCGTAGTGATCGAAACAAACTTCCAGTCAGAGAAATATCATCAAACAGGTTCACTCTCTTATCTCATCAAATGTGGTCTGAAACGCAGCAGCGCATTTACCACATGTTGTTTTAAATATGTTCAAAATCAATATGATCGTCACAAAATAATGTAAGAAAAGGTTAAAGATATTAAATTACAACTATATTACAAAACAAATTACATTCAATATTTATTTTATACACTGCAAATGTATTAATGTAAATGATTACAATGTATTTAAAAAAATGTACCTCTCGTAGTGATTTTAAAAGCTGCCCCATTGACTGCATTCTGTGTGCCATTGAGTTGCGTCTGCGGTGGCGCACACGCCTGTCTCGGCGGCGAGGGGAGACGCGGCGAAGGCGGACGTGGTGTGCGGCGCTTCGCGGGGGGCGGGGGCGAACGGCACGCCTCGCGTTTGATGCTGGTGCTGGAGTTCGGGCTTTCACTCAGGTTGAGCGCCTCTCTGGGAGAAAAACTGAGCTAGGTTAGTATAAAGCATAAATCACACTATCTATAACACACTCAAAGAGTCACAAAATAAAGTATAATCATATTAAATGAGTAGTTTATTAAGTACTAGCTTTTGCCCGCGGCTTTGCCCGCGTAGTAATGTTGAATACTGGAATTCGGTTAAATCGGGGCCCAGCTCAATTGAATCACTAAAATACGTATATTATTGCATTTTTTCCAAGCCGCTTACAAGTCTTTAAGTTTGCTTGAGGATCACCAAATTTGGCATGTCGCGTTTGCAATACTTACTTCAAAACAAAGCCGTCTTGTTGAATTTTAAACAGACAGACAGATGGACATGACAAACTTATAAGAATTCCTCGTAGTACTACGGAACCCTAAAAATGTCTGCTAATGACGCTATAGTTGCCGGGGCCTTTGACCCGAAAGATTACAATATTTCTTTGTAGACAACGTTTTTGACTTTTTTGTTGGAAGGTGCTAAAATAGCCAGGCCTTTAGAGGAGCTAACTCGCGAGCAAGCCACATAGAACTGACCATGCGAAAAACAGTCCTGCCTTAAATCAATACCAGCGTATTTTAAAGTTTGACTCTGAGCCTTATTGATGGTCATGGCAAAACAAACTTTTAGGGGAAATTGAAGCCTTTTGAAGTCATAAGGTAAGTCACTGGGAATCATGGGAATACGCGGCACAAACACTGTTTCGCCATGGGCACACCCAGTCAAAATGATGGCGTCAACCAGATAACGATGCAGCATTTTTACTTGTAACCTGGTTCCATTACACAATTTGGGTGGTCTTAAATTCCGAAGGAGCATGACGGGTGTACCTTTCTTCAGGATAAGCCTATGATATGGTAGCCCCGCTGGTCTTAATGAATTTAAAAACTCAACTGGATAGTTTACAGCATCATCATTATTGCATACCGTATCAACAGAGTCAATGAAATGAAATAATCTTAAGCAGAAAAAGTATGATAACAAAGAACGCAAAAAGATTACCAAAATATCGCAAGAATTACGAAACTTCGATAAAATACAGTGCTGCACTGATCGTTTAGGTAGGTGGATTGGAGTGGGGCGCGCTCGAGGTACAGCGCGTCATTATAGATTTAACGTATCTGTGCCGACGCGGGATGGACGTTTCGAAAGCGCTGTGCTTGGTGCGTGCACCAGATCAAGTACATGTGTTTAAAACATTTATCTTCTTACGCATAAACACTCGATTAGCTAATCTATAAATATAAAAAAAAATTTCAAATGAAAAACTGACCCGTGGCCTTCCAGTTTTGAAATTGTTTGAAAATTCTGAAACATGTTTGTTTATGTTTATTTTATCTTATCTCTTAAGTCAAAAAACTTAACAGCCTTAAATGAATGGTTTCGGCAAAATGGTATTTTAATGATACATTGAACCCCTTGCCAATTTTTCAAAATCGTAGCTGAGTGTGCGTTTCTCTGCATCAGCCCTTAACACTAATGGTATATCGGCCTACCCTGATTGGGCCATATTCACTACGCTGGCCCAGTGCAGGTTGGCGGATTCACATACACTATCGTATTTCTTCTCCGGAAATATGTAGGTTTCCTCATGATGTTTTCCTTCACCGAAAAGCCAGTGGTATTATCCATGCGTAAGTTTCAAAGAACTAATTGGAACGGGCTCGCCCGGGTTCGAACCCGCGACCCCAAGAATGTGAGTCGAGCTTGATCTCACTGAAGCTACCACAGCTTGAACTGAGTGTAAGTTTACACCACTCAAAATTGAGTTTAGGCATTTAAAAGTAAGTTAATTTAATATTAAAAAATAATTTAGCAGCTTAGGCTGTACAGTATCTATAATAATTATGTCCGTCAAACAGTCGTCTGCGTGGACCTACAAAAAAATAGCCTATGTCCGTTTCCGAACCTTATGCTATAACTACCTATCCAAAAATGCAGCTCCATCTGTTCAGCCGACCAATAAATACGCCCATCGCCGTCCCCATTCCCAGCCTCATCCCTATAAGCACCCCCTTCCCCATCCCCATCCCGATACCAAATGTCATTTTAATATGAACACGCCCATCCCCGTCCACATCCCCGTTCCCTCCCTCATCCCCATCCCGAACCCCATCCCATCCCCACCCCCATCCCGATTTCAACTTTCATCTTAATATGGACTCGCCCATCCCCGTTCCCAGCCTCATCCACATCCACATCCCATCCCCACCTGTTCCCACCAAATCCCCACCCCATCCCCACCCAATCCTCACCCAATCCCCACCCCATCCCCATCCCCATCCCCACCCCCACCCCCATCCCCATCCCCATCCCCATCCCGATACCAATTGTAATCTTAATATTAACATGCCTATCTCCGTCCCGTCTCGGTTCCCAGTATCATCGCCACCCCCACCCCCACCCCCATCCCCACATCTATCCCCATCCCTATAGCAAATTTCATTTTAATATGTACAGCCGTTACAAAGTTAAGGAGAAACAAACGTACTATCACTAAAACTTAGTTTTTTTTTTTATACTTACGGGAGCTGATTTTGAAAAAACTGTGACACCCGTATCTTCTTATTTTTATAGTAGAATATTTATACCAAGTTTTGTATCAATCGAACCAGAGAATAAAAAGTTTCATACAAACTTTAACACCCCATTTAACCCCCTTCGGGGTTGATTTTCGAAAAATCCGTTCTTAGTGGGCGTTTACACCTCTCCAAAAACATACCCTCCAAATTTCAAGTCTCTACGTTTAGCGGTTTGGGCTGTACGTTGTCTATATGTCAGTCAGTCAGTCAGTCAGGACAAAGCCTTTTATAGTTATAGATTAGAATTTAGAATACTCGGATATAAAGTATACTTTGGTTAGATTTATCCAATCATTTATATGAGAAAAAAAGTTAGTATAGGATCGGACATATGCTTGAAAACAGTGTTTTAACATTTATTTGCTTGACCTGTCATTTTTAACATACAATGTTCTGGGAGCATAGAAAATATGGTACCTGATTGGATAATTCAAAATGCAAGAAATCATCGTGATATATTTTTTTGTTGAGGGGTGGATGGTGGGGGACCCACACGATTTATTGGCGACAAATTTATCGCCCTTGATTATTACACTTCAATTTATCATTGGTATCCATAATTTGTGGTAGTGTGGTGATAGTTCCTTATAGCCTGTAGGACTCACCACTTTATATGAAACTATATTTTATACCGTTTCATATAAATATACGTATTTTCGTGGCGTAGCTTGACTAGGTAATTCTAAACAATCACCGATGTTAAGCAACGGACAGTCCGGTCAGTCTTCGGATGGGTGACCGTGAGTGGCATTTATTTCTGAGCGCTACCGTGAGTCGGATGACATGTTAAATTGTTGGTCCCGGTTGTTTGTTCTAGTTTCTATAACAACAACCGTCAGCCATGACAGAGGCCTTCGGGCGGCAAATTAACTCTGACACTAGGGCTGGCCACTCAGCTTATACGAATTTACTTACTTATTACACGATATTTTATATGAAACTTACCGTTGTGGTTCAAGGTCTGTTGGCGCCGGGCTGTTGTTATTGTTATTGTTGTAGAGTGACCAAAGCGTGAGGCGTGAGACGTCGATTGCGCTAAGAGCGGCCGCGTCGCGCGGAGACATCATGGGAGTGGGACCGTTCGTGGCACTGGGTGGAGATTCTGATCCTAAAAAATAACAATAAAGTATTAAAACAATAATTACATAACAGTACCTGAGTAATTGTTTTGAAACAGTTATAAAATATCAGTAGGTACCTATAATGCATACCAGCAGTTAAAATAGGTATTAAAAAAAGACTAACACTAACAATATGTTTTGAATCATTTTTTGGCTTAATTTTATTCTAGGAAATGAATAACCCAGATAATGAAACATGTAAATTTTAAGGACGACTTATTTATAGCATCCGTGATTTCCCCAAAATCCCCTATACCTGTGTCAGGGCAGATGACAACCTGAAATTTCATTCCCTTAGGCGTAGTGTTAAATTCTCTTTGCCCTTAGGTGAAATAGGTTAAGATAGAACTGGTATCAAATTATGGTATAAACTATACCTAATACCTAATTAATTAAATTAATTATTATGCTTTAATTACCAACCCGCAACTGGGCCAGCGTGGTGTATAGGTATGACCCAATCGCTTTTCGAGGATGGGCCTGAGTCCAGCAGTGGACTATTGAAAATGCTGGTTATGTTATTGTTAGTTATAGTATAATGCTAGGCGTCTTATTAAAGTCTGAGCTAATACATCTTCTAAATCTGCAAGAATCACATACCTACAACCGAATCGTCGCTGACCATAGTCTTATAGACCAGGGCCCCGATTCAGCTAACAAAAGCCGAACCACTTCTGATACGTTTCCGCTACTCTTCCTCTCTGACAGCAGCCGACTAACGGTCGTGGTCCGGCCAAGCATACCTAAAGTTTTATAAACGTGCGATGTCCATGTCGATGAGCAGTTTGTCTATGGTTTCGATGAACTTTAGGTAAGCTTGGCCGGACCACGCTCGTTAGTCGGCCGCTGTAAGGCAGGAAAAGTAGCGGAAACGCATGGGATGGCTTTGGTTAACTGAATTGGCCTGCTGTTAGAGGAAACGCAACCAACAAATTTAATTTATAAAAATATTAAATGTTATACCATTTAGGTCCTAAGATTATGTTACGTGTGTGTGTTATGTGTCGTGTAGTTGTTATGAATATAATTATTAGTCACTCTCCCCAATCTAATAAGAAAGAGATTACAGGGTTAGTTTAAATCAGTAAGCATCCTTTTAAGGGCATATTCTGTACATCATTGAAATCGCAAAAATACAGCTGCTTCACTTTTTGTATGGAACAACTGATATTTCAAAAATAAAAACTCGATTTCAATGTTGGCCCCATAGTAAAAGTTGTTTGTTTTGATGTACAGAATACGCCCTTAAAAGGATGCTTACTGATTCGAACTAGCCCTGTATGCCAGATAAATTACTGGGCATTATGAGATTTGCCATCGCAGCGCAGTGTAGTGCGGTGCAGGATTTTGTACGCAAGTCCACGATTCTGGCATTGCTACTGGTAAGCATAACAGGCAAACTTCTCGCTCGTCTCGTCACACTACATAGTACATAAACATCTACTACTAGAAACTTACCATTTCTCATAAGCTCCCGCTGCGTCTGTATCATCTTCATGTACTCGCGGACTCTATATTCAATATCATGCTGGCTGATGTGGGGCGGGTGCGGGGGCAGGGGGGGCAGGCGCGGTACTCCCCCCACCCCCCCTCCGAGCGAGAGCGAGAGCGGCTGCATGTGCTGAGAGAGCTGCGCGAGCGACGCGGGCATGCCGCGGTTCAGCGGAGGCTGGAACGGAGAATACTGAATGTGAGATGGCAGTAGGTCCTTTGGAAGGATGGAACAAATGCTAATCAAAATATTTACAAAATTCATAGATATACGAGTAAATCTTATTATAAGCATGCATGTAGTAAGTATTTTATGATTGAAAGTTATATTCCTTTTGCTTGCTAGCAGAGGACCTAGCCCTAAGACAACCACTATAATTAAGTATTTTATTTATTTATTATCAATTGAAAGATTATTATTTAAAAAAAACACACAGGAAAATATTCCGTTAATTGGAATATCTGATATAGCCATTTCCCCAAAGCGTAACAAAGCGTAATTTTCCTGCCGGAAAATGCCCTTACCGAGTACTAACTTGGAAAATACAACAATACAATTCTATCCTAAAGTTGGTACAATTTCCCTGTTAGACATATTTAATACTATGCTAATAATAGGTACTGTTATAGCTCGATTCAAACTCGGTAGTGACATTGGGCGCTGTGAAGTTAAGGCTTGTATTTCCCAAATTTGCCCCTCGCAAAATCAAATTTATTTAGTCAAATTACTATATTTAAAGCCCAAAAATACAAAATGCTACAGAAGAACATCCGTCTTAGTAACTTCTGTGGATGAAAACACGATTGATTATACTTTCCTCGATAGAAAAAAATAACGAAACAGTGTCTATTTTTATACCATTTTCAGTTTTAGGTCCTAATTACAGCACATAGTCACTTTAAAAAAATATGTATTATAAGTTAATAGTATTTTGGAGAGCATGCTGTGGTTCAAAAGTTATTAATTTTTATACTTTTCAAGTAATCTGAGAAAATCTTCAAAAATCGAAGTTTGACACGCACGAATCTGCGTAACCGCCATATTTTTGCTCCGCTAAATGTGACTCTACCTGATACAGCTTTAGACTAATGATTGATCTCATTAAAAAATGTGCTTGAAACGTGGAATAACCCGGCCTTAAGAGCGAGGCGCTGCCTCAGAGGAACTGGCTCTCTCTGGGTATATAATCAAAGGGCGCTGCGCAGTAGCAAATTATTGAATAGATTTCGCAAAGTCGCACTTCACACAAATCATTAAGTGTTTGGGCCATATTGATTGGTATCAAATAAGAAAGGATGTTTTTGGTATTATTGTTTGGCATCAAATAAAAAGACTCATCGAACCCACTGCTGGGCGAAGGCCTCCCCCTTAATAGGAAGGGGTCGCTATTATACCCTTGGCAGGCGGCTTGGGGATCGCAAAATGTTACCACCGTTAACCAAGAGGACGCTGCTGTCCGTCCTCCGGTGGTTCTGGATGCAGTTTTAAGACATACCCAGGTGGTCTAGATAAGAACCACTTTTTGTTAGCGTTAACGCCTGCGGAAAGATAAAATTGTATGAAAATGACATTAGCAGTCACGTGACATTTCTCAAGCTAATGTAATTTTCGTACAATTTTATCTTTCCGCAGGCGTTAACGCTAACAGAAAGTGGTTCTTGTCTATACCCTCAGGTCAGGACGAGCCCACATAAACTAAATTAAATATAAATTGTTGTTAAGTATAAAAATATGTTGTAGCGTACACATAAAAAATGTGGCATGGCGTAAGGAAGCTCTATTAGATTTTAGTTTTCTAACCTATATAAATCATGTGTTCTTAGCAGAATTTGAATTTTTCCCAAACAATGTTTCCCCAATCAATGTTGACGATACGAAAATACTGAATACTCACCATGGCAAGCGCTGCTTGTGCGTCGTACTGTCCCGAGGCGCGTCTTCCTTCCCGCTTGTTGCCTTCGATGGCTGCATCCAGCTCGCTACGAGTGGACAGGTTCTTCTTTTCGCACTCGTAGTCGTACAGGTACTTCATGTATCTGGGGAAAGAGATAGGTAAAAATGAAATTGGTAGGTCAAAAGACAGGGAGGCAATAATGTACGACACAGATAATGTACGGCATGATATTGTACGGCATAATAATGCACAGCATGATAATTGGTGTACATGTAAATCGAATATCATACTGTGCAATATCGTGCCGTGCAATATCATGCCGTACATTATCGGCTCGGCTCAATAATGCACACCCCGATTTTGTACAGACTGATATTTTATGTTTAAGTACACGAATTCCTTATTTGTATGCAGTTAGGTTCCGTTTTCTTAAAAAAAAAAACATTTGGGAAATGTACTCGGATTATTGGCTGTACAATGTACCCATCTGTGGTTTCCTTGCCGATAATGGACGGCTAGTATTGTACGACATGGATTGTACAGCATGATATTCGATGTACATGTACACCAATTATCATGCTGTGCATTATTATGCTTTACATTATCGTGTCGGCAAATATACTGTTGTACATTATAGACACCCAAAAGACATACATAAAATAAAAGCGATTAAGGAAGATAAAGGCCGTCACAGACGACGAAGATGCTATAATATTTCATGTTAAGATTAAATACCGCTCGCCATGCAATTTTGAAACGAATATTATCTTCGTCATTTGTTTCGTATCAGTAGCGATATTGAAATATATTCTAAGATAACATGACATATTATAGCATCTTCATCATGTGTGACGGCTTTTATGTCATATAATCTCTACATTGACATGTACATCTTTACGCTCGACTTGAAACCGTGAGGGTGGAGTTTACACTTTACACCCAAGTCCGTAACAATGAGCTCTTTGTAGTCTATGTACGGAATTTCATACCACTCGCTTTTCGGTGAAGGAAAACATCGCATTGTGAGGAAACCTTAAATTTATACGTCCGAAGGAGAAATGATGTATGTGACCAACCCGGCCAGCGTGGTGGATATGGCCCAATCGTCCTTCGATGTTAGTAGGCCTAAGTCCAGCAATGAAGTATACCTATAAAAAAGACTGAATATGCTATTTTTATGCTATCTTAATGAAATCGGAGTCTGTGAATATAGACCTTAAGAATCTAATCATTTAGGAGGGATCTTATCCGCTGAGACCGCTGATTTTGTCCGCTGGACCTGGGTATATCCTAAAACTGTATGTATATATATATCCACCTGTGTCCTCTCGGTTAACGGTGGTAGCATTCTGCGATCTCCAAGCTACCTGCCAAGCGAGGGGATTATGAATTATGGCCCTATTAAGGGGGAGGTCTTCGTACAGCAATGGACGTCTTCTGGCTGATGATGTGATGTTATCCGCTGAGAAATGCTTTTATTATCTAACAATATCACCATCATTATCCACATCGTCCTTATCTTACAGCTACGAGTAGATTTAGGCCTCCTGCTATATCTACCATTTTGTCTCGTCGATATATTAATCTGATCCATGTTCGACCGTCGATACTGAAGACATCGTCAATCTATCCCTAGCTGGACTACCAACGGAGCATTGGCCGTCTAGCGCGTCAGTCCTACAGCTAAAACAATATTCATAGTGTATCTTAATACCTAATCTATAAACACATCCTTAACAAAAGACAGACAAAAAAAAATATCCCCTTTTATAGACAAATGAAAATCTAGAAATAACTTAAACACCTACTCAATCCGGATACCAGTCGGCGTACGAGTGTATATGCCTGAGAGCTGGCAAGTAGTTACCGAAACTTAAGCGCAAGCTACCTAATAGGTATGCTAAAGTCTTGAAGTTGTAATAAGTAGGCAGTGTTGTCTATCTCATGTTTTTTAATCCATGGGACCATTACTTCTGAGAGACCTGAGAGTGTTTTGTAGGTATTCGCTCCAAAACGACCGATTCACGTCCACAGATCGCTCCTATTGTTATACTAAACTCCAAACCCTGCCATATTAATCAGCTCATCAATATAAATCAAAAGATTACCTGATGACACCATTCAATCTCTTTGAGAATATCAGCCTAATATCGTCGCCATGGCAAATGAGACATGACAAGCTTATAAATCATATTTCAAGCCCAATTATTATCAAAAGACTATCCTTCATAGACCACAATACGACATATTACATTCCTAATCCTATTCTTGAGACCAGTCAATTTTATTCGAGCATATTGTCAACCGTTCTTTACCATATATCATATTAAGAGTCTACGTATTAATACGCAATACAATGAGATACTTTGAGCCGCCGCCGACGCGTTTCGTAAAAACCGAGCAACCTTTTCATAAACTGTCAAATGAGAAAGCTAAATATACGACATTCGTCATTAACTCTCGTCTAATTTTATGTTGGTCGTTAGTATCTACGATTGTGTACGCATCTGAAACTACCGGGATGGTAGACAAAGGCCGCATCTATAAGGTCACAGTTCGACTGCTTCTAAAATGAAAAATGATTTAAACCCTCATGCCAAGCAATTACAAAGCTGCATGGTTGATTTGAATCACTCTTAGATAAAAATCTGCGGAAAAAGTAAGATTTAAAGCTTTTTTACATAAGGATTACTAAAGCAGAGCTTACATGAAGACAATGAAGCAGAATAGAGAATTCAAGCTTTAAACGCGTTAAAAGCAACCGTAAAAGTTTTCATCGAGGCAGTGAAATCGCAAGTCTCAGTTTCACAGTCGTCACTCACTTCACAGATAATTACTGCAGTCTTTTATTTTACTGTTTTTCAATTGTTTGCATTACCGGCCAGTTTAGCCCTTTATGGCATTAGAACAATACCAACATTGAAAATCTGTACGGTGACGGAACGAACGAAAAGCGCTTTCCAAAATAATGTCGCAACTTGCATGCGTAATGTTATAGAACCATTATAGAACCAAAGTTTGTAGCAAACCATAGGTTACTCACAAATGATCGTGTCGTGCGTAACGGTGCACAGTTTTGAATTATAAATGTGAACACCTTTATGCGACCGACAAAAGGCGACGAGGTGAAGGAACTCGTAAAGATAAATGGGAAATTATATCGGACGAGATGAGTTAGAGGTTATTAATTATGAAGTTGTCATATTGTCGCGTCGGTCGCTCACGTACGGTGCATTGTTGGAGCACTTTTGTCTCTCGCTCGTGAGAATTTGAATGAAGGTATACAAAGAACCGGTGTCGAATATGGCTACGGCTTCTGCCTTGTTTCTTGGACCACACATCGTCTATTGAACTGATTGTTTCTCTTCAAATACTCAGATTAGAGTACGTTGTCGTCTTCTTATAAGCTCTGCGTAATGGTGTAATCTTGAAATATTAACGACGACTTAAAGTTATAACTTTATATTGTTTATTTCCAATCAAGTGAAAGGAATTACGCCTTTTTGGGTTATATGTTTGATTTTATTATAATGTTTCTTAGTTTAGGTTTTGAACGTAAATCAACGAATATTTAAAGCTGCATAGAATAATCAGCCTTTTAAAAGCCCACTGCTGGTTTTGACCCTTTTTCTCGACCTCTCTCTTGCCTAGCCTCAAACGGCGTAAAATAGATGATTTTAGTTTTACCCACAATTTTCCAGAGTTCTTGCATTCTCTGCGAGGAAAATTAACTTCTTTTTATATATTAATTTGTTTTTGCGAGGGAAACGGATCACAGTATCGGTGGTTACAACTCTCCGACCTCCGTGATCCGTGACTAATTCAGTCCGATCCCGGTATCCGTGGAGACCATACCCTTTATGGATTGATGACTGCTATGTCAAAATTCTTCGAGACCAAATCGTGAAAAAAATATGACAGGCTGACATACAAAGTTGCAAAAGTGTTTCGCATTTGCAAGAGTAGTGTTACGCCATAATTATTCACACATTACACAAACACATATCAGCCGAAAGACGTCCACTGCTGGACGAAGCGCTCCCCGTTATTAGGGAGGGGTTGCCCCCACGCTTGGCAGGCGGCTTGGGATCGCAAGATGCTTACCACCGTTAACCTAGAGGACGCTGCTGTCCGTCCTCCGGTGGTTCTGGATGCAGTTTTAGGACATACCCAGGTCCATTCACACTATAAATATAATAAATTATAAATGCAAAAGCTTGTGTGTATGTTTGTTACTCTTTAACGCTGAAACGACTGAACGGATTTGGTTGAAATTAGGTATAGAGGTTTTGAGTGTTTGAGCTTATGGCTTGGAATAAAACATAGGTTACTTTTTATCCCAATAATCGCGGGTAAAACCGCGGAGCGCAACTAGTATATTATAAAATTATAAGCACTAATATAAAAAATATTCCATTTACCTACTGAGTTCAACATGGTTCAGTTTAGCTTACATGAAGATACTTACTGTGTGCGTAACGTGAAGGCAGCAGACGTGATCGAAGACGGTAACCGGAGGCCCTTGATGATCTCCTGCCAGAGCTTCTTGTTGATCACCTCGACGAGGCCTCCGCGCGCTATCACCAGGTTGTAGAGCTCGTACAGGTCCAGGACAGACTTGGCCATGATTGGAAGCCGATTGATGGGCGTACCTGGAACAAGGGAAAAGTCAGTTAGGCTAATGATGCTCATATCATTTTGAAAATTCTAAAGACAAAGATTTTATTTACTCTCACTCACTCACTCATCAGCCAGAAGGCCTCCCCCTTAATAGGAAGGGGTTACCATAATCTCCACGCTTGGCAGGCGGCTTGGGGATCGCAGAGTGTTACCACCGTAAGAGGACGCTGCTGCCCGTCCTCCGGTGGTTTTGGATGCAGTTTTAGGACATACCCAGGCCCCAGGATTTTATTTACATAGAGTAAGAATCAAACCGGGTCAGTATTCTTACTATAAACAAAGATAATATAATACCTATAAAGTAAAAATCATCGTATTTATAGTAATTTATTTTTAATTTATAGTAATAATTAAAATTTTCGAAATTTCAACCATGCAATGATTTCGCCTTTCCCTACTCGTCAGCTAGTAGGTACTTAGAGTAGAGGGAAGGATCAGATGACGCACAAAACACACTCTCCACAGCACTTCTTAAAACACCGATATACTAGCATTTTTAGCAGCCGTTTGTAGCCGTTCTCTATTTAGATGTCTATTGCAACACATTCTCATTTCCTCGTCTACTTCCCCAATAAAGCTGCGTACATACTGCGCACGCATTAGGCACGTCATCGTCAGTTTAACACGCGGATTGCGGTAAATCAGGCGCAGCCGACGATCGACGAACTCTTCCGGACTGGCCACACAAACTGCGATAAATCTAACTCGTGTAAAAGCTTACAGGCTTACAAGCTTACAAGCTTACAGGAATAGGAGCTTTTATTGCTGACAATACTATGATTTTGCTGACACAGGTACTCATTTGATGATTTATGCAAGCGAACAATTTTTTGATTAATTTCTTTACTCTTAGATTCTTCTCGATTTTCGTAGATCTAGTAAAATAAGATGAGGTACGCTCTAATGTCAAACAAATATAATTGGACTAAAACAACTACATGAATTAATTGGAAGAATTTTATAGAATAATTTAGTTTTAATGTATTACTGAGTGAGAAATAATTCCGTGGAACTTGTTTTTGGACTATTTGTTCGTCTTTTGAAAACACAGGAAGGTATTGTTTCTGCACAGGAACACAGGCGCTTGTGTATATAACGTTAGGTTCAATTATCGAAGATTGTAACTAACTAATTGATTGATTGTAACTAAGGTCAATTAGGTCCGTGGACCTAATTTGTGCGGTCCACGTCAAAGCGCGCGTCCCTCGTCTCCCCTTTTTTACTAGATCTATGTTGACATTGAGATTTTTGTATGGGTGTATTCCCGATTGAGCACCAATTTGTTGAGCACCCATGAAAACGGCACCTAGAATCTTCCCAAAATATACCAAGCGAACACAAATAATACGATAACCGTACTCGATGTTGACTGCCATGAATTTTGCCATCACTTTTATATTTCTGTTGGTATATAAGAGACGGGCTGATTGTGACTAGTGACTGATTTAGGAAAAGCAGCATAGAGAAGTGGGAACATTTTAAACAATACAAAACGAGCTACCATTCAAGGTGGCCACATGTGTTCTGTGATATTGCATAAATGCATTAACCTTTAGTACACCTCGGAAAACACTCTATAACGCTGGTCGCAGGCGTTCTTTTACAACACAACCAGACGCGCGAGGAAAATACACCCTCTTACGGTGGAAAATCTTAATCAGAAAATCTTACGGAGGAAATTATAAACGGAATAAACGTTTCCAAACCACCTTTCTAGCGAGAACAACAGAGGTGTAGAATTCCTTCCCTTTCCTTTCCTGGAGGTCTGACTTCCCGACCAAGTTCAATCTGGGGTTGTATAAGAATAAATAACGTGAATAATATTATCATCGCTTCCCATCAAGTAGTCAAATGCATGCCTAGTCGGCTGTAAGAAAAGTAACATTGAAATAAATCAAAAATAAAATCGGGAGCTGTACTTCGGATAAAAAAAATGTATTGACTATTCTATACTATCTCGATGACTATTCCAATAAATTTACCATTCCATTGGCAGGTAGAATAGAGGCATCGCTCGAAGAACTGACAACCGATGGGGAAGAAAGGTTCTTGAGTGGCGACCGCGAACCGGAAGACGCAGCGTAGGAAGGCCCCCCGCTAGGTGGACCGACGACATTGTAAAAGTCGCGGGCAACTGGTGGATGCAAATGGCAGGTTGTCGTATAGTGTGGCGGTCTAAGGGGGAGGCCTTCGTTCAGCAGTGGACGTCTCCGGGCTGATGATGATAGGCAGGTAGGTAGTTTATATCTACTAGTAGTGTCCTAGCTTTTCTGTTTTATAACCAACGTTAACTTATTGTTTATCAAATTTTTTTTACTGTGATATTACCAAAGTTGCACTAAGCTTAAAATTGAATTGCTATGGAAAATCACCCGACTTCTGTAGCTAAAACAAACATAATCGCGAAATGCGAGCCTCCAACCCTCTTCGTTTATTGATGAGAAGCAGCATTAGCGAATACCTAAACGACTATTTGTCAATCCGTCTTCCTGTCTACAGTTAATCATCCCCCGTTATCGGGAGGAACGCTTTGGTAGGCTAAAGGGATGAGGAAGTTAATTTATAATGAAAAGGAGGGATGATAAGGTTTAGCGAACAAAAAAACGAGCCGTTTTAAGTTTACTTTCTTATATGTGATAAAATTTTAAAAATTAATATATATTATAAACATTAAAAAAAACGGAGCTTCATCGTAACGTAGCGGTCACTTTTATGTAATTTATTGTTGTCAAGTCATTTCAACGATTATAATCATTGTTAATTAACATAATATATATTTTTTGTGCTTTGTTTAGGGGTCCTAGGCATTTCCATTGTTTAATAGATTGCACCGCTGCTTTTATGGGTCATATATATTATAAGCCTGATATAAATTAATTTTAATTTAATTGCGTGTATTCTTTAAAAAATCAATTATTGCCTGGATCGCTACACAATTGGTACAAAATCTATGACACAAACAAAATGGTACAAAAAGGGCTTGGTTTATTTGGTGGTGGTTGGTGGTATTGATGGTATTGGTAGTTGGTTTATTACCTGCGCCATCAAATCTAAATTGAAGCCTGCGTCTAAGATACCGAGCTCTTAAGGTTTTCTTATCTAAGTTTCGGGGGTGTTATAAATGGTCGTTATATTATGGTTCTGTCTTTAAGTCAGAGTACATTTTTAATAGATTTTGGGTTTGATATAACTGTTGTTACTTTTAATATAATCAATTCAAATTTTCAATCAATCAATAAAAAAAAATATGACAAAAATATTCTAATAAAATAAGTCGGCCCGCTCCGCTTAACGTTGCCATATCCTTACAGCAGCGCGAGTATCGTTCTTGACGATCGTTCTATTTGTCATTGAAATCGTATATTCGACATTTTAATCGGTATGATTCGATAAAATTCGGTATATTCTCAAATTCGTCTAAGTAAATCTGCTATACCGATACGTAGGGAAAAGTCGAGGGAACAAGACCACGCGGCAGATCTCCGTTACGTTGGACCGACCAAATAAAAGCTGCACTTCACGGTCCCGTAAATGAATGCACGAGGAAAGCGTCAATACGCGAGGAATGGCGACGGATTGTTAGGCAAGCCACCACCGGAACCGATGACCACGACCACTCTGTCAAGAGTGTAAACGACTAAGAAGATACCGATACGTCAAATTTAGCGACATAGAACGGTACTCGCCCTGCTTGGTCGTTATATAGTACCTACTATAAACATGTGTTATGTAAGACCTGCACGTAATCTTTATAACTGCATAAATAAATTGAGTATTGAGTATAAGATTACAAACTGCATAATTACAAAATTATTAGGAAAACAGCACTCATGAAAGCCCTATCACCAAAGGGGTGGAGGGTGGAAATAGCAACTCTGCTACCCTGCTATCGGAGTGGAAGGGGTGAGGGTAGAAGGGTAGTAAGGTAGAAGGGGTGACGTCACCCGTTAGAATTAATTGCTACTGCGAAACGTGATGGCGGAATTGGGGCAGGAGAGATATAGATATAAATAGGGCTTAGGTAAAAGGGCTCTATTTCCTTATACATATTACAGAGGACGGTAGTAGGAAGCCGAAAAGGGGTAATTTTACTCATCATTATGGACCACGTTTACTATAAGCCCAACGCTGAAATCCCAAAAATAAATCAGCTGTATCATAGAAAAAGTCTTTAACTCTATTTTTACGATTTCAAGATTGGCCCTATAGTCAAAACTGTTCATATTGGTGAGTAAAGTGTTTCTTTTCAGCTTACTACTAACTTTCCGCGTAACCTTGCAGAAGCCCTAGCCTTCAAAGTTTTGATAATGATTGAGAGGTGATGCGATTTACATAATAAAATAATACTTTAAGTCAATAAATGGCGCAGTTCACATAAATCTTAGCTAACTTCATGCGATTGAATAGTTACACCAAAGATAATAATAATCCTATACTAGTTACACGCCAGGAACAAATCGAGAATAGAGAGGCGTAGTCACAAGTAGAGTACACTTGCATATCAATACAACATCCCAATCATAGCCTACAAAGATAAGGCACGCTTTCCCCCCGCGCTTCACCTCCGTTAAACTTATCAGACACGGAGCAAGCTCTGAGTCCCGTTATCCGTCTAAATAACAAGTCGGTTACAAGAAACCGTGGACAAAAGCTATTGTTTATGAAAGCAATCACCCCAATAACTATTTCCACAAACGCGTCGGCGCGCCCGTGGCGGAAAACGCGCGATTCGATGCGCGTGCGCCGACGCGATGTACGCTCGCGCTATTTGTACGCCCCTACCACGCGCTCTTGACACGAAGTCGCCTCTACGTGAAGTCGGCATAATACGTAGTTGCCTCGACTAGTGGTGAGGTAGATTTGCACGATCATCGCAGATACGCTTCTTGTATTGTTTGTAACACACACAGTGTGTTCTTTTAATTAAAATTATTTTTCATGCGGGTGCATGGTTAGCGGAAGGAATGTTTAACTCCGCCACCTGGTGGCATTCATGAAAAGTTTTTGAAAATTGAGAATGCCTATTACATGCGCTAGATGTCACGTTTCTAAATTCTAGATAATACCGTAAACCTTATACTATCCATCTTATGAATAAATCACCAAAACATATTTCAAACCAATTTTAGTTAAAAAGTGTTTGGTCAATTTCTTTTGAATTACGAATTGAGTTTGTAAAAAGAAGACAAAACACCTTTTAACTAAAATTGTTTTGAAATACGTTTTAGTGTTTTATACATAGTAAAATCATTAGATTTATGCATAAGACGGTACCTAATACTTTAAACTTTAGGTTTTGTTCTTCAATTATTTAACGTTTTCTTGCGTGCCGCAATAATTAAGGTTATTTTACACGGTAGAGCTAATTAATTCTTAAGAATTCTAGATTATGATAAAAGTTTCACAGTTTTTGAAATACCTACTTACTTGAATTACTTAATTGCTGAATTTAGTTTTGTATCTAAATAGTGGTTTTATTTTCAATTCTATAATTTAAATAGTTGGTTTTAGGAATTAATACAATTGCTCATAAGTAATTACTATTTAAATGCTATTCGAAACATAATAAATCGAACACACGAAATCTTGTTGCAATGATCAACGTCACTAGCGTCCGACTCGTTATGAACTCGACTCGACGCAATGACGGCTCACTCAATGCGTCCGCTCAAAGCGTTATTTACGACGTATGTCAAATCGCCGGCGGAGCCAATCTAATCGTGCCCAATTGTGACAAATTATTGCTTTTCCTACGAAACCTTATGCTAAATCCGTATTATGAATTACACTTTATGCGTCGTGCTTTATGGCACTTTGTATGGTATAAAGTATTTCTTCGCAATAGTTACAGTGTTGCAATTATTCGCGCCTCTCTCGATATTTATCGACACTCCATGTCGCTTCGAAGACTAATTCTTTTGTGCGAACAAACCTCGAGTGTCGTAAATCGTTTAGTAGAACGCCTCCGAGCACTGATAAAGGATTGTAAATAACACACGATTAACCGGCTAATCTCTTTAAAGTGTTGCACTCTGCAACTTTGATTTCGGCTCTGATTTTACGATCAGATTAAGTAAGTTTAATTTGATGGTTTCTAATAAACTAATAAAGTTTTTATAGTCCGCCTAATCATCCAAATATGCTATAAAAAGTTGATAGTGATGAGTCATTGGTATTAAATGCAATGGGAAGTTAAGGTGTAGCTTGAGATAGGAAACGCGCCGCCTATCCGGTCGAGTCTGAAAGCGACGACACGAGCGATAATATAATCGATCGAATCGACATTCAACGCCTACCGCTTATCGAGAGCTGTATCAAGGCCTTTTATGCCCCTCAACCCTCGGCCGGCCAATGAGCGCCAGCGATAGAGCGATGCGAGGCTCCCATTGGTCTGATACGCTTTTGATTGCCCGCCCCTCTAGATTCATGACTCGATCAATCTCAATTATTCGAGTTGAATGTTGGTAACCCTCCAGCTTGGTAACTTCACTTAGTTTAATAGCATAATACTATGATGGAAGAACTAGATTCAGGTATTAATAACGATTCCAATTATGCGAGTTGTGTATTAAATTTGTCGAAAACAATTAAAAAGTTCTTGTTGGTAATGAAACCAGATATAGAGATGGTATCATATATAACTATTACTAATGTCCGCGGCCTTTGAACTTACAGATGTCGAGGCTCAGTCTTGGGCTTCGCTTCCATAAAGAGGAGGTACTTATGATTTTCAAAAATAATTTGATTTGTCCGACTGAAAACACAATATAAAACTGAAGCATGAAGCTATTACACCAATAATCTGATGTTCGTATTAAAACTAAAATTAATAAAATAGCAAGGTAATTCCAATGGTTAGTTAAGTGAAGAACTATTATTTATTCTGTGGTTAAGTGCTTTTTCACAGGCTGAATCCAGACTTGACGAAATGGTGCACAAGATATTTTGTGCAGAAAATAATATGGCAAAACTGATGGATCACGGGACGGGACAAAGATAGCTAAGTTTAAAAACTAATAAGATGATACTAAAATCTGTAAAACGTATGAAGTAAGTAGGTACCGAACTAATAGAGTAGATAATAAAATAATGAAATTATAATGTTTACATGAGATGTAGCCATATGAGATAAGTATAGAAGATTATAAATAGTTTATATGAACATGTGTTGGAAACGTGCAATGCAAGGAAAATCCACCTATGAGGCAATAAAATGTTTACGATTGACGATATAAATAATGTTGAAGTGACAAACAAACCAACATCAAACATAAATGTCCGACAAAATACACGTAAAATATTATTTTGTTCCCAGGTGGTGTTGACTAGAAAATAAAATCATAACAAATATTTTTTTCAAAAAAAAACTTCCGTCCTCAAATTAATATGGGACCACTTTGAGAGTATATATACCCTTACAAATAAAAAAAGAATTTTCGAAATCGGTTGACAATTGACGGAGAAATCGATGAACATACATACAGTCGAACATAGAACCTCCTCCTTTTTTGAAGTCGGTTAAAAACAGGTCAATAGGGTTTAGAGTCAATATTGTTTTCCTAGTAATCTTAAAAATGTGCATTTTGCAAGTGAACTAAAGACGTACTCTAACTCATAAACTGTAAATGATTAAAAATGTGCAAAACAGATTATGAGTATCATTGCAGACGTAAATTTCATTTTGTTATTTGTGCATTAGGGTTATAAACGACAGCTAGCCCCTGTTTAGACAGTCGTTATAATTTTATGGACGGAACAATTTATAGCGGCTCGAAGCGGGTTTTAATTTAGAAATACGATCATTCGAGTGTTAATTTCCACACTTCGAGGCCATGCACACTCATGGAGAAGTAATTGGCTTCAATTCATCAATTTATTCAATTAGAAAATAAACAAAGCTGTTCAATATAAAGTCAGTACGAACACATGAAGTAGTAATTTGGAAGGGTTACCATAACTCAATGCGATTATTGCGAGCAACGCCAATTCCAGGAGATACGGTGCGAGAATGACATAAGGCTGAGGATACAACGATCAATCATGAGGAGCAGTAAACTTGAGAACAATCCAGCGTAATTCCGTCTGAGAGACATTAAAACGATGGCCGCCCTATCCGGTGCAACATTGTGGCAGCGCGAGCGCATCGCCTAATAACATGCTCATATTTGTATGCATTAGAAATACAATAAGTAGGTGCTTACTTCTAATTCAGAAACCCTTGACCATTTGTCCAAACCGTGAAATCAGTCCTTTACAATGGCTAATATTATAGGGTATAATAAATAAAGAGCTTATAAATCTTGGAGAGCGTCATATCATTTTGAAGGCATTAACTTTAATAACACATAAATCATTGATACGAATGCAAATCAAAAATGAGATGGATCTTAAAGCATTGTATGGCTCCGTGGAATTCAGAGGCCATTCGATGTAATTGGCAATCATTCAGAAAAGAATATTCTCTCGCTCCAACAATCAAGACAAAGGCGGCCGATAGTACCTACAGGCGAGCCATTACGGGTCAATACCCATTATTATGCTATATTTTCGCGAGCACGGCCCTCAGATATCCCGTACACTCACATGAGACGGCAAATATCTGTAATTAAAGGTTGTAAACTTGATTTACAACTAAGGTCCGAGTATCGAACCCTGAAGAACGCCTCGACCAATAGCGCGGCCTCGTTCCCGTCGCACCGCGCCTTGTATCAATTTATTAGAAACGAATGAAAATCGCGGCTGCGGTGGCTTCGGGCCGCGATAATGCGCGTTCTGCGGTCGCGGATCCCATCAGCCCGTCGGCAGATCGCGGTGGATAGTATCGAAAGCCGTTGCGTAGTTTACGATCATGGCTGGGACGGTAACACCAGCAATAAAATTGCAACAATGGAAATGTCGGATGCGGCTGAAAGACGACGAAACTACGCCAGATCATTGCTATGAATGCAACAATGGGATCCTCGAAACGAAGGTGGCAACTATCCGCGACCGTAAACCTACACTATCGATTGTAACCTAGCCTTATGCAGAACAAGAATCGATACTATGCTTAGAATGGGAAGGTTTGGAGAAAATGTATTCCAAATTACTGAAACATTGGCCTGAAGAGTACATCGCATTGTTTAAACTAATAGGCAATAACATAAAAAGCAATAAGTTTAAGAACTTACGCGATAGGAAGATGAACAAAGTAATAAAAGTCTGAACTCTGGATATCACAGTAAGAAAATTCAATAGACCTGCTTTGGCTTTCCACGTTTATTCATCAATAATGTTTTCAAAATATCGATTATAAGTATTGTTTCTTACTCACGGCATACGAGTAATATAGTCTCGTCGAAGGATAGCATAATATACGCGAAGTAATTGTATCCATTCGTTGTTTTCAAATGGCAATATAGTCTGAATGGAATGTCTGTAATTTATTATTAACGTAGTCATGTTTGCGCTTTTTATGGATGCGGAGAAAATTATCAACCAAGAAGTGTGCGCTTACAAAGTTATATCTCCGACGAGCTACACGTAATTGTACATTTAGGCATATCTATTATTAGGTATTCGCATTTTTTATTTGATGTATTATTTTCATTTCTAAACAAAATTTACAAAAGATTATTGCTATAATTTGAACCCAAGTCAAGCGCTTGAATTTTCTATTTTGTATGCGTTGGATTCGCAATCTCTACAACCTATATTACTTTTACGACCGCCGTTTTGTCGCTTACGGGTATCGTAAAATATCACTGGCAAGGAAACCTTTAATTTTCTTTATCATTTCTTTTGTTCGGGTTACAATGTCTGTAATCGGTGCCATACAATGTAAGACGTAGAAAATTGCTACCTACAATTCAAATAAGTTTTAACATCAAACTTATTTTTATTGTTTGCCTCATTACTATCAGTGTATACAATGGAAACTCTAAATTACGAGGGCCGTTGGTTATAATGTGAGAATGAGGTACAAACTCTTTGGAACCGAAAAAAGTTAATACTGGCTGGAAAACTGGAATTATGATAAGATTAAAAAAAAGGAAATAATTTGAATATCTTTTGTTTGCAGTCTGTCGTAGCGTGTTGCCGAAAATGGAAAAAATTTAAATGCGAATTATTAAGTATATTTGCTTGAAAATATTCACTTCGGAACGAACTTATCAAGACTTGCAGGATACTTCAGGAGCAAATGCATCACCTTATTCTACAGTAGCTCGTTGGTGTGCCGAATTTAAACGTGGAAGAACATCCACCAAATATGACCCTCGCCTCGCCCCATAACGATAGTGATTGAAAAAATGGTAAAAAAAGTCAAGAAGATTGTTTTAGCAGATCTTCGTGTCACGGTACGTTTTATAGCCGATGAAACAAAGATTTCGACTGTTTGTGTGCATACCATTTTACACGAACGCTTGGGGATGAAAAAAGTATCCGCGCGCTGGGTCCCCAGAATGCTTACCGATGCACAAAAACAAACCAGGCTGAACATTTCTCGAGCTTCATTAGAAATGTTACAACAAGATCCTGGTTGTTTTTTGTCTCGATTCATAACAATGGATGAAACATGGTTTCCCCATTACGATCTTGAAACAAAACTACAATCTATGACTTGGAAAAGACCATCATCTCCAACTCCTAAGAATTTTAAGGCGAGTTGTTTCGCCGGAACGATCATGGGCTCTCTTTTCTGGGATAGTAAAGGGGTGGTCATGATAGAATATCTCGACCGGAGCTACTGTAACGGGTTCTTTGTATGCAGAACAAATAAAAAAACTACGAAACGAGTACGAGTAACGAAATACGCGAAAAACGGCGAGGCAAACTAGCAAAAATTGTTTTGTTCCATCAAGATAATGCCCCGGCTCACAAGTCCGCCGTTGCTATGGCTGCAATTCGTGATACTGGCTTCGAAATACTTGAGCATCCTCTAAATTCACCCGACCTTGCCCCTAGTGATTTCTATAAACCTACTTACTACCCACCCTACCCTACCCTACTTTACTGTAAAACCTACCTACTAACTTCAAATGTCTATGTTTGTTTTGCTCAAATAAAGTTATTAATATTATTTATTATTATCTATTTCCGAGGTTGAAGGAGTATCTGAGAGGACAGAGGTTCGAAAATAATGAAGCAGTAGGCGCTGCAGTACAGGAGTTTTTAGGTGCTCAGGACAAAGAGTTTTTTAAGATAGGAATTTTAAGCTTAGAATAAAGATATTCCAAGTGTATTACGCTAAAAAGCGACTATAACGAAAAATAAAATAACATTTAATAGTTACCGGCAACATACTCATTCTCACTTTTTAATGAACGCCCTACGTATATCAGGAAATAATAAAACAGGACATTCTGAAGTAAACCAAAGAAAAATCTTACTTTGGAAAAATAATACTGAAATAATGAACTACCCAAAAACCAATTTTCATCACTATAACTTCAAAAGCAAAGAACTTTCCATACAACATTCCACCTCCCATTTCACCCCCTTAAATCATCCCGGTCTAAAAAAATATTGAAAACAGCATTTGGTATTTCAAATGAACTACCCAAATACAAATTTTCAAGACTAAAAGTTCAAAAACAAAGGAGTTTCATACAAAAGTTCCCCCCCTTTTTTACCCTCTTAGGGGACAAATTTCGAAAAACCCTTTCTTAGTACACCTTTACGCATCAAGACAAATACACCCTCTAAATTCGAAGTCTATACGACCAGCGGTTTAGGCTGTGCGTTGTCTGTCAGTCAGTCAATGAGTCGTTGAGTCAGGACAGAGATTCTTATAGCAGTAGATTAAGCACAATTAAGCAAAATATTCTTGAAAACAATTTTATTGCCACTTCGTTGCATGCCATAACGGCATAGCTAGATTGGCTAGATGGTTCGTTAAAGTATAACTACCATTGAATAATATGTATTTTGTAATATGGCTGCAACTATTCCTGTACCGTTTCCCACAAAATGCATAGGTCATAGGACAGAGCTTGTAATAGGATGCACGAGTCAAAATGTTGGAAGTGTCTGGGATAGGTGTCGAGGCTGCGAGTGCCACTGCGCTTGCGTTCCTCCCGGAGGTAATTTGAATGACAATTTGAATTATAATAGAGATCGGCGTCCCGGCAATGACGCAGCACTTGGAGCGTCACTTCGGGTTTATAATGTTGGTTTATTGTCACTAATAGTATTTTAAAAGTTAGGAGCTACTTTTTGAGTTTGTTTTTAATCTTAAAAAAAGAAAGGTCTTTTGGTTTACGCGGGCATTGGAGCCTAAATAGTACTGACTTCTTACTCAACTTTGTTGTTGTCCTGATCTTTAATGCAAACCTGATTCACGTTGTTTAGTTATTCATGTTTATTGTTATGTATTGTAATAGAATCATCCTCTCAATTTTGTATACGGTCCCTCTGCTGCGTAAAGATCTTCCCCAGTTCTGCCCAATCATCCATTACAATTTATTTTTTTGTTATTATTTATTTTAACTCGAGAATTTGGCTTAATAACAAATATTCAGTAAAATTTTGCCTGGTTCGAGGATATTACGGTTCAAAAGATAAATGTCTTTAAAAGTAAGAGAAATATACAGGCGACGTAAATTTTGATTTTTGTACAATATTATCTTGACACCCTTCAAGATGGTATTCAGGTACGGGACCCTAATAACCTACCCCAAATAAAAGTAAATAAATTGAATTTAATAATGAGAATGCAACAAAGCGAACACATAACGGAAATAAAATAATCCGTCTCAGTAGTGACAAAAAACACACAATGGAGTCAAAGGGCAGATATGACAATGCTGGGCACGGGGAGATAGAACAAATGAGGCGTCTGCAACAATAAGGCATTACCATAAACGACCAGGGCATGGTGACAATGACGCTGATAGAAATGATGATTATTATTGATTCACTCATACATATTATAGATTTAAATAACAATTTTAATATAACTTTCGTTGTGTGTGGTTTTATGTTTTTTGTTGTGTGCTTTGACTATGTTAACGTTTTTTGTAAATAGATTTTAGGATTGGTTTTGAATATCATTTGATTGTACGATTTCCATATCTTTTTGATTTTATTCATCATTGTCATATTCGTAATCGTGCATTTTGTTACACACTAGCAAAGTCCAGCGGCTTAGCTTGTGACTTTCCTGATTTTTTCGTAGGAATATGATCTTCAGTCCTTCTTTACGACGCACAATATTATACTGCTACGTTTCAATTAACCAAGGTTAGTCCAGCCGTCGTTTTTCAAAAACAAAAGACATTTTCGATGCTCTACCTTTAGAAGAAGATTCTAAACGACTTTTTTGGCGGGAACACGGAAAAATCATGTCACTGCATTCTATTATTTTCTTAAACTATTTTTTTTTTTTTTTTTTACGCGGATTAATGATTAAAAATGAAACAAGTCTTTTTGTGTTGTTTTCAAAACTCCGTAAAAGCTCATAGTAAAGTTGCCACAACTTTACTAAGGCATGACTTGGACTCGACTTTGACTAATTTCGTGTGTGACTGTGAACTGTGATTTCATGACATTTGACTTGATAATACTACATAAACTTGAACATACTTGACTCTGGCAGAATGCAAAACGTACGATGCCAATAACAAAGAAAAAAAATAAGATTCTAAAGCTAGTAAATTTCTCTGTTCTAAAGTAAATATGCCTATCACATTTGAAAAGTGTTGGATAAAGCAAAAAGGTTGCTAACAGGCAGGAAGGTTTTTAATTCATCAGTTTAAAACTAGTAAAATTTCTCTGGTTTTAAATAATATTTCACACATATTTTTTTAAAGTATGACATCTACATGTAACATGAACTTTTTACTCATATATATATATATGAGTAAAAAGTAGCCTAAGAAGAAGAAGAGAGTAAGAAGTCTTTAGCATATATATATATATATATATATATATATATATATATATATGAGTATATATATGAGTCGCAGTGGAGCCAGGCTTGCTTGCCTATTCGGTATGGCGGCTTGGGTGTGCGTCGTTTGCGTGAGTCCGGCCCCTCCGCTTTCCTTGCTTCCGCGTACGGAGTCACGGAACTTGTCACTCAAATCTTACCAGCCACTGGTGACAGAATCTGTGTTCCGTACGCGTCGGAGGCTTATAGTGTGTGGTCGGCTGCCTGTACGGGTGAGAATCAACCAGCAAAACCGGAGAGGCAAAGGGGTTGGGACGATATTTTATGTAGCAAAGTCTTCTCGGAACTCCGCGAGGCAAGCTCTGGAGCCACACGTGCTCGTCTGAATGCCGCAGCTGTGCCAGAGTCGGGCGCCTGGTTGCATGCCTATCCTTCTCCTCAATTGGGAACGCTTCTGGACAACGACTCTGTGCGGGTGGCGGTGGCACTCAGACTGGGCTGCCGTGTTTGCGAGCCCCATACTTGCGTTTGCGGCACTTGCGTGGGTTCGAATGGTCACCATGGTCTCAGCTGTGCTCGAAGTGCGGGTCGGCGGCCTCGGCACCATGCTTTGAACGAGATCCTGAGGCGCGCTCTTGTGTCAGCTGAAGTGCCTTCAGTGTTGGAACCCCCGGGATTGTCCCGGGCTGATGGTAAGCGTCCAGACGGGCTTACTTTGGTCCCGTGGCAGAGGGGTCGGTGCATTGTTTGGGATGCCACGTGCGTGTGCACTTTCGCTGCTTGCCACCTCCGGGGATCCCAGCAACGTGCCGGTTCCGCTGCAGAGTTGGCCGCAAAGGGCAAGAGTCGTAAGTATGCCGATTTGGCCCTGGCCTACGACTTTGTCCCCTTTGCTGTGGAAACGGCGGGCCCGTGGTGTGCCGATGCAAGGAAATTCATAGGGGACATCGGGCAGCGTCTGAGAGAGAAAGGCCGGGACCCCCGCGCTGGGTGGTTTTTGACGCAGCAGATTTCTCTGTCCATCCAGCGCGGTAACGCCGCCGCTATAATGGGCACGTTTGGGCAGGGTGCATTACGGGGGGGAATTTTTGACGAATAATGTTTTCGCATTGAGATTTAATTTTAAATATCTAGTATTTTATAAGGAGTTTAATAATGTAAATGATATGTTGTAATAAATAAATAAATATTTCTTTTATATATATATATATATATATACAAAATATATATATATATATATATATATATATATATATATATATATGCTAAAAATGGAATGTTCAGCCGTAAGCAAATCTGAAATCAGCATGACAAAAACCACTGAACTTTGACATTTAAGGTAATCGAATTACAGTTCAATGTGTATTTGAAATTAATCTAAGATTATGCTGTATTGTGTCGCAATCCGATGGAGCGATAGTGATAGCAAACGATTGTCGAATGATGCTTATCACTTGGTAATATCGATTGACTTCCGGCCACCCGGCGCGCCTCCGCTTACTTACATAATCCATTATTGGTAATGTATTTATTGGAGTTATAAAAAGACGATTTCATAACAGGATATCTAAACTATTACTCAGAAAAGTTAAAGAACTAGTTCGCAGTCTTCTCGCGTAGAATCCCTGCTACGCGAGAAGACTGAGAACTAGTTCTTTCCCGCGTAAACCGCTAATGGGTTAGTAACTAATATTTGACTAATATTAAGTAACAAAATATTATTATATGGTTATAATGAAAACATATTTTAACATTTATGCCCTTAGATTGTGTTACTTGTAACTGTTATGAATATACTCCTCTAGATGAGTTTTTTTTAAAGTAATTGCGTGAAAAACATGCCTTGTGTTTTTGTTTCAGAATAATGTAACGCAGGATAAGTCCTAACTTTACTGAGAAACTAGCAGAAATGTTTGGGAAAATTGTATACATTTCAAATTATAACGTAAATATACAAATACAAATACATTTATTGGACATACATTTTGACAAAGTGTAATACTGAATCCACTGGCTCCGAACTAGTACTAATACTGTGTTTCGCAAACCAATGGCCTCTCTCAAATATAGGACTTAAATAAACTAAATGCCAATAGTGCAGATGCAGCACAAAGTTAAAAAAATTATATAATGAAATTAATTTAGTTTAGTTTGAACTAAAAATAATAATTATTATTGCATGCTTACTATGATCTTAAACAAGATCCTTCCGCTTCGTGTGTGGGTGCGCATGTGTGTGTGTGTGTGTGTGTGTGTGTGTGTGTGTGTGTGTGTGTGTGTGCGCGTGTGTGTGTGTGTGTGTGTGTGCGTTTGTGTGTGGGTGTGATCCTTGTTTTATGATATATCCAAGTCATACATCATATTATGTTCAATACCGTCATAGTCAATGGAAATGTCATAGGAAATGGTGAAACTTTATCATACTTACCTGTACGAATTAGGCCAAAATGTCATGTCAAATGTCAAGCCAACCTATGTCTTTTGTCCTTAATTTTTGATTGTAATAATATAATAATATTGCCACTGCCACTGATTTCTACAACTATACTCTGAAAGAGGTCCCGAAAACCCTTATCTTAGATACGATCAAAAAAATTCTTACTACCGAATATGCATAATTATTTGAACTGCATAAAAACGACCGAGTTAATTACTTTAAGTGCCTTAGTCGGAAGTGACGGAAACGGGGGGTATAAAACGATAATATTATAACGTTGCATAATAAAAGTGACCCGCCCATGTCGAGGGCGGGCGGGGTGCTAGGGCGGCTATGGCTCCGCCTTCTGATTCGAATATATCGTTTTAATAGCTTGATATTCTATTGCGAATCACCCAGGGAACAAAAGAGTCATTCATCATTAAAATCAACTGTAAAATAAATATCAGTTCCATTATGTCATATGAAACTGAAACGTGGCCTTTAACTGCTGGTCTTTTGGAGAAACTCAGAGTCACACAAGCTATGCTCGGAGTTACTATGCGCGATAAAATCCGGAACGTTAGCTCGCAGGGTTTGCAAGTTGAAGTGACAATGGGTAGGCCACATCGCGCGCCGAACTCATAACCGCTGGGGAAGAACAGTTCTTGAGTGGCGACCGCGAACCGGAAGACGCAGGAAGGCCTCCCACTAGGAGGAACGACGACATTGTAAAAGTCGCGGGCAACCGGTGGATGCAAATGGCAGATTGTCGTACAGTGTGGCGTCTAAGAGGGGAGACCTTCGTTCAGTAGTGGACGCCTCGGGGATGATGATGATGATGCAAAATAAATAAATAACGGATGGCATTTTTCACATAGCGCCAACTAGCCCCAAACTAAGCAAAGCTTGTAATATGGTAACTAGATAGCTGATAGAATACTTCTTGTATACTGTAACTCTCTATGTAGAGGCTGGACTGGCCTCTTCCTATAGTTACCCACTCAGTGCAATCTTTGGAATTTCGTTTCCAGACTCTACCAGCTATCTTAAGTATTTCGTCATTTTAACAAGTCCCAGGGAATCCCACGCTATCCTAGTCTCCACTCTAGAAAACGCCAACAGTAATGGTTGTCGGTTCAGTGACAGTAATGACCAGCCCACTGCCTCGTCAGCTTGATAACGCGCTGCTATTTCAGTGGTCTTATTTCTTGGAACAATAGACTGTCTATCGAATTGTTAGGTTAAAATATAAGTACCTACTTAGAAAAAAATATTGTGTTAGAGTATTAGTTATGGTGTGGTTGGTTGGTGTTGGGTTAAGTTTAGTGGTGGCTGGTGTTGGTGTGTATTGGCGTAATGATGTCATTATTCCCAGCCCTTCCCCCGGATCCTCTTCCAATAAACTGTTTGCACGCAGAACCACCGGAGGACGGGCAGTAGCGTCGTCTCAGTTAACGGTGGTGAGCATTCTGCGATCCGGATTCCCCAAGCCGCTTGCCAAGCGTGGAAACTATAGGCTAGATGACTGGTTTTTTTTTATTGTCCTATTAAAATGTGGCCCATAAATATAGCTGATTAATGAAAATAAAATGAAAATCTGATCAAAAATAAGCATGCATTTTAATAGCATGCTAGATTGAGAGGCGAAACAGCAAATCGTGACGTCACTTCTCTGTCACGTCACTCCATATAAATTCTATTCTGACAAGTAAAGCGTGACGTAATTTTTTGTTTTGTGGGAAAGGGACAGAGTTGGCTCTACCAGAAACTTTAAACGCTTATATATCAGAATATTAATAACCGAATTTAATAATTTTTTCTATAAACATTACTATATTTACTTAAATTCTTCATCAAAGCTATTGGTTTCCACGATTTAAACATTAGTCACCCTATTACCGTAGTACCTATTATGTTATTTGTGCTATGGGGACCCAGGGGAAGCCTTCGTCCAGCAGTGGACGTCTTCTGGCTAATGATGATGCACAGACTGTTTGCATAAGAAATTAAGCTTTTGTCACTAGCTGAAACCATGTCCAAGTCACCCTTACGTCGTATACAGGAACTTAAACAAACGTTTGACACCATATCTCGTTTCCGCACAATGCAATTATGTGTACTTTTCCCACGGATAGCAGTTAGTTCACTGTTGGCACACTAAAGCCTTCCTCTGCCATATACCTTATCTTGCAAATAAGGCTTTTCGATTCAACTAGCAGATACTGGCAGATACTATGAGTCAGGAAAGTTGTATTACATAGATAGTGTGATCAGTTGTATCGTCACTGCTGAGCAAAAGCAAAATTATCTTTGCATTAACGTATATAAGGATGTATACGCCATACAGGGTTAGTTATAATCAGTTATCATCCTTAAAGGCATATTCTGTACCCAAAACAAACAAGTTTTACTATGTTGGCAACATTGAAATCGCGAAACAATAAGGTAGATGACTGATGTTTAAATCGTTGAAACCAATAGCTTCGATGAAGAATTTAAGTAAATATAGTTCGTTTATTGAAAAAATAATTTAAATCGATTATTTATGTTCTGATATATAAGCGTTTAAAGTTTTTGGTAGAGACAACTCTGTCCCTTTCCCACAAAACAAAAAATGACGTCACGCCTTACTTGTCAGAATAGAATTTATATGGCGTACTGACAAGTGACGTCACGATTTTCTGTTTCGCCTCTCTGTCTAGCATGATATTAAAATGCTTATAAGTTGCTTATTTTTGATCAGATTTTCATTTTGTTTTCATTAATCAGCTATATTTATGGGCCACATTTAAATAGGATAATAAAAAAAACAGTCATCTAGCCTATTATCAGCTGTTCCATACAAAAAGTTCATCGACCTTGGGCAAAATGTATGGAACAGCTGTTTTTTTGGGATTCCAATGGTTGCTAATGTACAGAATATGCCATTAAAAGGATGCTAACTGATGAGGACTAACCCCGTATACGAGCCTAAATTTTCAAAAATAAATACTAGAGTACCTATAGACTAGAATCGGTTGTCCCATAAAATCAAACTTGCGTATTTACGTAAATCATGATAAGGTAAGTATATCCGGTATTCCACTTAGATTAGTGACCAATCACCGGATATTGATCGATCGGCAAATACAATAACGGACGACTTGTTTAAATGTAACTAAGCATAAAGTTTTATTATTTAAGTTGAAATTATTTTTGGGTCCGCACCAAAGAGTAAAGCAGAAAAGAGAATGTAAACACGGTTAAATGAGATACTGCATCAGTCTTTAAGAGTGCGACTAATGCCAGAAAAATAACAGATTTCACCCGCGCGTCTTGAATTAGTTTAGAGTCGAAAATCGCATGATATAATTGATGATGATGATGGGTTTGAGCAATTTAGGTGGGATTTTATTTAATTATTCAAAATGTAGGCAAGAAAAAAAAAATGGCTACTGTGCTAAAACATTAGTTTGGCTATGTAATTTGTAAAAAATAATGTGGTGCTGTCGCTGATAATTTAGAGCATTTGAATTAAAACAGTTTTTTTTTGTTGGTAGTTTGTATATATTTTTTTAAATAAACCAGATTATTTTCCAAAATTCTATTCGGTTACTCAGCTTCTTTAGGTTTTTCCCCTACCTGTAGTATTTTTTTAATCTGAATATTTACGTTCTTTATTATTAAACTATGTGTTTAAAAATACACCTTTTACTTAGTTTTGGCATTAGTCGCCCCCTTAACATCCCACTGCCCTCGAAGGATCTTTGGGATTAATAATATTCCCTAACCCTGGTTCTGTTGGCCCAATGTGGGTGGGTAGACTCACAAACTCCATATTTTATTTTATTCATTCATAGCCCCTTGACATACGTCATCAGCCTTAAAACGTCCACTGCTGGACGAAGGCCTTCCCCTTAATAGAGGGGTGTTGCCATAATCCCCACGCTTGGCAGGCGGCTTGGGGATCGCAGAATGCTCACCACGTTAACCAAGAGGACGCTGCTGCCCGTCCTCTGGTGGGTCTGGTTGCAGTTTAAGGACATACCCAGGTACATGCCTTGACATAATTAGACAAAATTTCCTCATGATCTTTTCCTTTACCAAAAAACTGTGTTGTAATATTATCCAAAGAACTTTTTTTGTACGGGGTCTGGATCGAACCCACAACCTCACGAATGTGAGGTCCGGTCCGTCTTCTCACACAATCAGACCAGTATGGTCAACGTAAGCGATTTATCGCCATTTAGGCTACTTAGGACGACGATTGGCAATGAAAAAATCTGAAAGGCTACTTGACGGACAAGCCGTTGATTCGTATTTTTATGTAAGATTATAAATAAATAAGCTAATTTGAACATTTTTTTGTTAATTTATAGCGATGAGTAGCCTAAAGTAGCCTGCCTAAACGCCAGTTTAGGCAGGCTACTTTAGGCTACGTTTGGTAAATTCTGAAAGTCGGCTACTTTAGGCTACTTCCGCTGTGTAAAATGGCGACATCAGGCCCTATATACGCTGTTGGCAACACTGAACCAGACTTCTGTTAAGTACCTATTATCTATTTTTACGACTATTAGTCTCAAAAACCACTATGAAGTTCTAACAACTAGAAAACTCAATCTAGCTAAAATCTAAATCACAAACAATAAAGTCGGAAGTGCTGTCGTCGCCGCGTATAAATAATCACTTGGCCCAACGACTCGTTAGTAGGGGAGGTAGAGGGGGATGGGAGGAGGGGGAGAGGTAATGGTAATTTAGCTGCTCATCCATCAACCTCACCTTCTCGACCTGGATTTGGCTTTCAATTAAGCGGGACTTAAAACGTTACGAATTTGAATCATCATGTTCTAAATTGCGTTTGTTGACTATTTTTGTCTGATTTATTACATAGATATAATAAAATAAACTCTCTACGTATAGGTACGTTACCATTTACTGATTATTCATTATTTTACCTCAAAACAATATTATTAATTCATCATCATCATTGTCAGCCAGAAGACGTCCACTACTGGACGAAGGCCTCTCCATTAATAGGGAGGGGTTACCATAATCCTTACGCTTGGCAGGCGGCTCGGGGATCGCAGAGTGTTACCACCGTTAACTAAGAGGACGCTCCCTCGCTCGCTGCTGCCCATCCTCCGGTGGTTCTGGATCCAGTTTTAGGACATACCCAGGTCCAGGATGTTATTAATTAATAATAAAATAATAAATAAATAGCATAATCAGCGTTTTAATAGTCCGCGGCCGGAATTAGGCCTACACTCGAGGGGCGATTGCGTCAAATCCACCACGCTGGCCCAGTAGTAGCCAGTTGGTGGATTCATACTCCATTGAATTTCGTCTCCGGGACTCCGGTAAGCAGGTTTCCACACGATAATTACGCGTCTTGTACGATAGGGATGGCGGAAACCGCAAGAGGCGATATTTTTTTAATAATAAATGCACATCGCGCTGCATTTTCTTTCAATAAAAGAGCTTTTCAATAAATTTCATAATTTTCTACAATTAAATATATCTGCATAAGTAACGGGATAATACGCCGGACGGGACGGGAAGGTGACGTGCATTGTGATAATTTAATTTTTCACGTGCTGTCCCGTCCCGTCCCTTCCGTTTTCTTGTTAAGTGTGTTTTTTACTACTCAATACTCAATCATTTATTGCAACATATGTGGCTTCATGCAGGTCTTAAGTAACATGTTTATATTACAGTAATACATTTGACCCTTGTCAGGGTATGGCAACATTTGGTGCAGAACGCTCTATTTTACTAGTTGATATTAGAATTTTATCGTTGAAAAACTCGTCAAGGGTGTAATAGAATTACTATACTATACTACACTGTACTACTACGACTATACTGTACTATATTTTGATATGCAACGAAATATAAAAGAAATCGTCCCGTGCGGTCCGGCACGGGAAAAACACGTTACAATGCAGAGACCTTAAGTAAATGTGCCTGCTATGAAGTATTGTTAAATATAGGTAAAAACTAGAGATGCGCCGAGTATTCGTTTACTACTCGGTACTCGGTTACTCGGTAAAACGAATACTCGGCGCATGTCTAGTAAAAACTATATAAACCAGTTCGAGGCCATCATTTTCCAGTATGCCACCGTTTGAAGACGCGTAGGCTGCGTATCTTTCCGTCAACCATCACACAGATCGCTGTGACAACTGACAGACGCTATCGAAATTCGCGGACTGACTCACCCACATCTTTTCATTTCTATAACAATGTTCCTACTGCTAGTAGAAAACAGTTACACAGCTCTGTACGGATTGCTTATACGCACACTAGTAAACGTTTTGTTGCACACTAGTAAATTGATCACCGATAAAATTATACAGTATGTACAGATGGTGACCCAAATATTATGGCTGATATTCATCGTTGTATATGAGAATAAAAGTTATATGCAGAGTTGGTCGGCCCATTACCGACCTATATATAAATATAATTACTTACCCTATAGATATCATTCTACCCCTAGGTAAGTATACTTTAAAATTATTTCTACGCATCGTCTCTGAATAACGGAAAGGTACACTTTGTTCGGTCCTGCATAAAGTTTAAGCTTCTTACTAAAATATCATATAAAATAAATGCGCCCTCCAATATTTCCTACAAATATGTCAATGGTGCGTTCATTTGTAGCAGCTGTTCTAGGACATATACGGCATGAAAAGACGCATCAGAAATCCAAAACAAAAAAGGCAAATAAAGTGCCTCTAAAATGGCGTCGATTTTGGTAAAATTACTTGTAATAAAAAGATATCCTAACATGGTGGCTTGTCAAAAAATAAGGCACTTAGCCTGTAGGACCTTAAATTCTTATATTAAGAAAATGTGGTGCCCAATTAATATGAATCTATGCTTATTCATCATTAAAAGGCTTATCCTACATACTTCAATGGCATGTCGTTATTTGATGATGACTTACAAAATTATAAAGAGCTTACAAATCGCTTGACTTCCCGTACTGCCTATAACAGTTTGTTGTGCTATTATTCAGTTTCCATTGTATAAATTATTTTTCACATTGGAATAGACAGCGGTGAGTGATCCGTGGGCTAATTACCTTCTAACGAGCGGCAATCAGTGGCATCTCGAGGTATATATAACTATATTTCGATGGCATTGACGTGATGAGTGATGTCCTTTATTTTATTCGGCTATTTTCGGCGAGGAAATGGATATGTGGACGAAAAAGCTGGAGAAAAACACCGGCTTCCGTGACTATCTTGAGATTCGGGGAGAGTATCGCTTTCAAATGGGCTTTGTTGTAGTTCCGGGGCGACTTTTGACCTCTGTATCTGAGGCAGTTTGACGGATGGGCTATTTTTGATGTGATTTCACAATGAAGAGTCGACCTACATTTAATTTTTGTGTTTTAAGAGGCGGTTTAAAGGTGTTTCGGCAGGAAATCGATGTGAGCTAGTGCAGAATGGATTTCAGAACTCCGAATTCAGGGCTGGCAGGAACATGGGCATAGCTCAGTGACAGCAAAAAAGACGTTTACTCGGAAACTGATAGTGACCGCTCGAATTGAAATCGTGAGGTCGTGGGTTCAAACCCACGCCTGTACCAGATCTTTGGAGTTTATTTATGTACGGATTTTCATACTGGCTTGTCGGCGAAGGAAAACATCATGAGAAAACCTAAAAATATCCAGAGAAATAATTCAATGACTTGTGTGAATCCGCCAGCCCGCAACTAGACCAGCGTTTCATCCCAACTCCAGCAGTAGATTAAAAAATCTGATGCTACTTTAAAACTAAATAAATTTTATTTGTTGCTAAGACTGTTTTCTGTAGTGGTAGGACTCTACTGCAGAGTCCGCCTGGGGAAGTACCATACCTTTGCCAGTTATTCTACCGCCAAGCAGTAGTGTGCAAGCATTACTGTGTTCCGGTTTGAAGGGCAATGTTACCAGAGAAATTACTGGGTATCTAATATCTCAGAGTGACGAGCGCAGTGCAGTGCGGCGCAGCATTGTGTTCGCAAGTTTACCATTCTAGCACTGCTACTGTTAGTGCAGACGCGACGCTTAACACCAGGCGAACGTCTTGCTCGTCTAGTTACTTTACAGTACAAAAAAAAAAGACGTATAAAAACTATAGATTTATTAGCTGTGCCCCGCGTAATGACGTCAAAATAATAGTATTTGTCCCTTTTCAGAGTTTTAGCTATGAAAGTTTAACAAACACACGCAGACAGTGTTACTTCCATGTTCATAGTGTGAACCACTTCAATATTAAATTTTATTATAGGATTAACAGAAATATATTTTTTACTACAAATTGAACAGTAATTAATATTTCCATAGCTATACTTTAATTCTTACTCAAGAGGTGGTGGGTAGCAAAATACAATTTACATCCATTTAAATTTCCATTTACTTACCTGTAGCTAAATGGAGTACGATACTCAAAACCACGCAATACATTGCAGATTTGATTTTGGCTTAATTTGTTCATAGCAATTCCAAATTAATAAACGATTTGATTTTTTGATATCACCAATAAACTGCACCAATGTAATAAATAACCGCCCTAAATTGCCTTAACAGGGCTGTCAGTAGCGAGTTTTCGCGATGCTGTCAAGGTGTTATTACGGCGCGTGCACACTTAGCCAAACCAGAACTCTTCTGGGGCCGTAGCTTATAGCGGGACCGAATAGGTTCAGCTGACGACACTGTTATTACAAGGCAATAAAATTCACAGTCGCGCAGCGTCCGCAGCTACTACAATTTCGACTACTTGGATGACATTTTTATATTTATTGCAGTAATTTTAATTTAATAACTAAACTCGTGAATCAATTTCGATGAAAAAATTATGGGTCCACCTTTGAAGTATCCGCGGCTGACTAACTTTGACACTCACCTACCAAAACAAAAAATAAACATCAAAATCAATTCATAATTTTACTGGCGAAGTAATCGCGTACACGCGAAATCGTGTTTATACATAAAAAAAAATATCGGATGATTTAAAGTGGTGGATTTTGGGAGCGGGCCGAATTTCTCCCTTACGCGGACGAAGTCGCGGGGGACCTATAGTATTATATATAGCCTAACTTAAGCTTCTGGTCAGCTTTAGCTTAAGGATCAAACAAAGTCAAAGTCAACGTCAGCCAACCGCTCACCGCTCACGGTGAAATAGCTACAACAAAAAAATCTCAACTTTTCTCATGTAACAGGGCCTAAGGATGCGTTTTCACAAAAAATGTGCGGGGTAGCTAAGCAATGTGCGAGAAAAAGCCAGCCAGAAAAAAAAAAATATTGGTTCACTATGGCCGTTACATTAAGAAATTGAATTATCCTATTATATTAAGTAGCCACAGTTATGCACGACCTTCTCGAAGCGAACAACGCATGCTCTTATGTCATTAGAATAGGATACACTATTGTTACATTAAAATTGCGAGAAAAGGATAATAAAGCGACCTTAATAGTAGATTTTTCCTCGCGCACCGCTAGGATACCTCGGACATCACAGGTGGAAACGCTCCCTTAGTTCCTCCGGCAGGCTTGTTAACACCTCGAAAGCGATCGATTAAGCCCGCGGCTTCACATTCAATTATTTATTTATTTATTCGTAATTAACCGCGCGAGTTATAGCCTTTTCCCCGATTTACGAGCGAGGATGAGTTATCAGCTAAGATCGGAGATCCGGAGAACTCGTGTCAATGACGGAAATAATTTGGAAGCAATTCGATTAAATATTCGAATGATGAGCCATTGATGTAGGGTTAATTGCGTTAGTGCGAATTGATATCGAATGTTACCGAATGAAAGAGAGTTTTATGTTGGAAACATATTAAAATATTGTGATGGGTCAGAATAGTAACAAAAAAATTGGTACAGACTGATTCAAACTTAATGGCGGCTTTGAAGTGCGCTGCAAGCGAGACTGCGACACACTGCGACTAGTTCACAGTCGCCATTAAGTTTGAATCATCCTGTAAAAATGTGACTTTGATTGTTATAATAAAAAATTGCATAGAGACGTGACAAAATGCTTTGCGTTTTTTAATGAATCAACTTTAATGCAAGCAACGGCCAATAAAAAAAACTGTCGTAGGTGTGTCCTTAAGTTTTTTTAGTTTTTTTAATCCTACTATAATATTATAAACGCAAAAGTTTGCATGTATGGATGTAAGTTACTATTTCACGCTGAAACGGCTGGACGTATTTAGATAAAATTTGGTATAGACGTAGCTTATACCTTGGAATAAAACATAGGATACTTTTTATCCCAAGAATCGCGGCAGAAACCGCGGGGCGCAGCTAGATATTTATATGTATATACCACCATCATCATCAGCCAGAAGATTGCTGGACGAAAGCCTCCCTTCTTAAATATGTATATAATAAAACATATTCAGTTAAAAAACAACAGTTTATTCTTTATAATATACCTATCCGTATTTTATTGCACACGTTTTGCATTAATTTTTCTAATTCACTTTTGACGTTTAATAAGATTCTAGATTAAAGATTAAGTTTTACGGTCAGTCCACACTTAAAACTATTTAATTCCTCCTGAAGATCAAGTAGGTACCTACCTCCATCTGTATTTCTTTTTTACTTACAGACAAACAGACCATAATATTTATATGTAAAGTGGTTCCTCGATAAGGTACCAGTCGTGGGACCAATTTGTGAGGGTCCATAAATAACTTTATTAATATAAATCAAGTGGTTTATTGTTCTGCTCTCACCTTGTCATAATCTTTTTGTCGGATGAACTAAACTTTATGCATTACGAGAACTTTACATTAACAACCAGGTTTGTTTTAAAGTGAAATGGTAAATACCTACATAAGGCACATTTTCTTAATCTTAATATTGAGCTACATAAGTGTTAAGAAATAAAGTGAGAAATGGGAAATTTCGTGCTTCTATAGGGTAAAACCAGGATAGTTGCCCCAGGGGTATAGTTGCCCCAATTGTTTTTTTTTAATATGATATAGGCTTGCGTTTGACTGCCATCTCGTCTGATGATAAATGAAGAAGCAGTCTACGATGGAGCACGCTTGCCTAGAAGAAACCGATTCACTCGCGACTTGAAGACACCCAGATTATAATTAGCAGGAAATACACTCGGGCAGCGCATTCCACTGTTTAGCAGTTCGAATAAAGAAACTGGAATCAAACTTTCGTACGAGTTTTGTTTTGTCGCTTTTTCGAGGTCCTGGCCGTCCGATAGAAGAATGGGCAGGGGGGAATAAGATCATGCAAATCCGAAGCACACTCTCCGAAATGTATCCGATAAAATACCGATAGGCTAGCTACGTTTCGACGATGATCGAGGCTTTATAGCTTTGTATGTAATTACTCTGGTATCCCGGATGTATCCCATGCTATTTTATTTATCTATCGAGAGATTCTCCTACTATCGCTAAGGTGACCGTGTCGCATGTCTCTGTGCCATTGCACTGGAACGCAAAGTGCCATCAAAGTTTTTGCGGGATAGATGTCTTGTTTCTCGGTGGGGCATCTATCCCAAACGTAATTTATATGGATTAGGCAAGGCAATTATCCTCTACATGGGATAGATGCTACAAAATGTAGAGGTCCACGAAAATCGCTAATACTCTGGATGTATATCAAAGATAATGTTTTTACTTTTCGTAAAATGGTAGATAAAAAAACAAAGTTCCTGCCATTGAAACAAGTAAAACATTTACGGTCTTATGCATGAAAATTGCTTAAACAGTTTCATAACAGCTTTATAGTTATAACGCGTTTTAAACTCATTATAGCCTATTAAGCCGATAAAATGTTTTGGTATGCATAAACCTATTATAACCATGTTTTAACTAATAAACCATAGACAAATTTATTAAACAGATCGATGTTGCCAGTCCCCTGAAAGAGAAGAATGAATTCGCTTTACACTTGAGTTACACCATCAAACCTTGATCAAACCACTCATAATTCAACAGCAAGCACATAATAATCTGTGGAGTTTGACATTTCATGACATCGACAATCGCAAAATTATGACAGCCTAAGTCATATTACGATTATTATGTATTTGTTTATTTGGCACGGGATTTAAAGTGAATTTTGTTTTCTGTTTTATTTTTACGAAAAAAGTAATAGCAGAAAAATAAAACAAACGCCAGCGGGGCTAAAATTGGCTAGAAGAAGACAAGGTAATTAGGTAATGGTTGTAGTTTCGGGGCGGGCCGGGTGAAGATTGGAGCTAAGCTCAGAGTTACTTTGCGCGATAGAATCCGGAACGAGGATATTCGCCAAACAACGAAAAACTGACAACCAATGGGGAAGAAAGGTTCTTGTGTGGCGACCGCGAACCGTCCTACGCAGCGTAGGAAGGCCTCGCACTAGGTGGACTGACGACATTGTAAAAGTCGCGGGCAACCGGTGGATGCAAATGGCAGGTTGTCGTACACTGTGGCGGTCTAAGGGGGAGGTCTTCGTTCAGCAGTGGACGTCTCCGGGCTGATGATGAGGGTTGAAACTATTGTTCATGAGAATGATTATTGTTATATTTTCTGTAAAATTTCTTGTTTATCATGTAATGTTTATTCTTATTATCATGCCAGTGCCCCTACATATGTAAATTCAGAAGCAAATGAATATTTCGATAGGCAGCCATGCTATTATAATCATGGCCAGATACAGTTTATCAAAAAGGACCTAATGTAATAGCAGTAGGAAACACTTGTCGATCCTGTGAAAGTCTCGTCAATTGCTTCCCGGTATAACATAAGCCTCTCCCATAGAGGGGGTAAATGCTATTTTCCCCACGCTTGGCAGGCGGCTTGGGGAACACAGTTCTTCCACCGTGTACCTTAGGGGCGCTGCTGCCTGTCATCTGGTGTTCAGTTTTAGGACATATCCGGTCCTACAATATGACAATGTGTAGCTATGGATTACATTAGGTCTTATAATATCTTAAGTTAGATAACATTATTATTGTAATTTTTTAGATAATGTTGTAGGAGCTAATAAGACAAAAAACATTGATAGCTGAATTTTATCACAAAATTATTGTTTTGATTTTATAATATATATTTACCTTATTTTCTTTTAGAACCCACCAGTAGCAGATGTGATAGAAACCACCACATAGAAGATCCAGACATGGCTGGGTCATCAAAGTTGTTCATAACTACCCCAGATGACTTTGAGTGGTTCATCAGTTATAAACCACAAAGATGTGCCCGTGGTTTCAGCCTCCCCAGGAGATTTATAATAGAATAGAATATCTTTATTATTAAATGTACTTGAAATTATTAAATGTTGCATCCTTTAATAAAAACACAATATACTTTACATGAAGCTTTAATCAGTGTGTACATCTTATATAACATCAGTCATATCATCATAGGTACTTTAATAAAATACTCAGCTTCGTTCGTTTGAAGCAACAATAAGCAACAAAACTAAAATAAATAAGTAAGTACTTGTACATTATATAATATTAATAAGCTACTAATAACCTGTAATAGCTAAGCTTAGTCAAATATATATTATTATTATTCAAACTTACAACAAAGATCAAGCCAAAATATTATGCTAGTACCTTTAAGTAAGTTGCTAAACAGTGGCAATGATGAAAGTTTTTTTTTGTGTGCAACTGCAATCAGTCTTCAGACTATGGGAAGTTTCGTTGTAGTATTTTGGTTGTCGTGTAGGAGAAATGATCCAGTGAGCATTTCTTCTTATCTTTATGCATCATTTCCGTCCAATTCCATGATGTGTTGTCTACGTAGCCTCTTTTGATAGCTGATGATAGTAAGCTGTGTCGCTAGCGGGTTTGGATGCATGGTCAGTCGCTTTTTGTATTTAGTTGAAAAGAATATTATTTCATCCCTGACTGTGTTCATTTTCAATCCTATATGCAGCTCTGTAGTCTTCAGGAACCATGGAGCATTAGATATGTTTCTCAGAATGTAATTCTGTGCTCTTTGAATGATAGAGGTGTTTGAGTTGCAGGCAGATCCCCATAATTGAATGCCATATGTCCAAATTGGTTTCAGTATTGTCTTGTATATCAGAAGTTTTTTGTCAATAGATAGTTATGAGTTCCTGCCTAGTAGCTAGTAGAGCCCTTTGTATTTTAGGTTGAGTTGTTCTCTCTTTGTTGTGATGTGTTTTTTCCATGTCAGCCGGCGATCCAGGTGCATACCCAGGTACATAACCATGTCGCTGTGAGGTAATATGTTATTTCCTAGATGCAGAGGTGGACAAAATGTTTCCCTTTTGAGTGCAAAAGTCACGTGGACTGACTTGGAGGCACTTGCTCTGATGCGCCACTTCCTCAACCAGATGTCTACTTCATTGAAACTGTTTTGTAGGAGTTGGGGCGTTGTTTGCGGATCAATGATGAAAGTATAGTGGTGTAATCATCAGCGGAAGCTAGTCTGTGGCTAGAGTCCACTTTGGACAATAGCTTCTCCGTTAGAACTCCACATTGAACACAAGATTGATGACAATCTGTCATCTTCATCTCTTGTTGATGAAAAGTGCTTGAAAGTCTCTTGATGTCATAGGCCTATCTAGCGGTCAGCTACATCTGGCAAACATCCTTCTCCTTAGTGAAGATTTGAGGATTACCAGAACAAATGTAAGAGTTGGTCGAGCATCTATCTTTCATGTCAGTGTTATTTTATTTAATAGTTAACAGCAGGTTGACACTCATCTTGCTCGCTTTCATGCTTCCTTCCAATTCTTATTTAATGTAGGGGAGATAAGTCCTGCTCTGACGTTCCGCTTGGTATGTATTGTGCATTTCCCCAGCCAGCACCAACCGACCTCCTTGAAGTACCCGAGCAAGGCTCTGGGCCGCTGGCATAGTAGCTCCACTGGGTTAGATGATGATGAAAAGCGGTCAAGCTGCTGAGATAAAGCTGCCTTTTGCAATCCGGTATAGCGATTCTCATTCTTTAGTTCTGACACTTTGCACTACAACACAGCACTTAGGTACTACGGTTTACACTACGGCCACAGCATAACGGACTGCCCGGGGCTCCGAGTTTGTATAAATGAATGTTTTCTCCATAAATCGACTTGGTTGGCGAGATTGCTGTGGCGTATTTTTAACCGAATTCATCCGTTATCAAATTGGTTACATGTATTGTAGTTTGCTGAAGCGTATCGGAGAAAAATCTGTGCTTTGCACGATTAAAGCAAACCACTTAATTCTTCCTACACAACGAATAAAATTCAGAAGAAAGGTACTAAAAACTTCACTTTTCTATTCACACGTTCAAAACAGCTGATCGTATTGTCGCCATATTGTTTCATAAACCACAGTTCGAATAATAGTTTCTATGGTTATAGTAGGGTCCTGGCCATTTTAAAGTTATGATAGGTTTGTAACACTGTTTAGCTTATAAAGCCGTTATAAAGCGTTCATGCATACGAAAAAATGGACTTCCTGCTATAAAGGGTTTATAACAGGTTTAAAACGTTTGATAACTTTTCATGCATAAGACCGTTAGCTTTTTGTACTGTGTATAAAGTGATTTCAAATAGTGTGGCAACTATCCGGGGTTTACCCTACTAGGTATCTCGCTTAGTAGATATAGTATAATTGATATAAGCTCTTTTAATTGAAGAAAAAAGCTTTATTTGTTTTTAAATTAATATATTAAAATCATCATCAGCGGAAGACGTCTTCTGCCTTCTGACGAAGGCCTCCCCTTATGGCAACCCTCTATGGGTTGCCATAATCCGCGCGCTTGGCAATCGGCCTGGGATCGCAAAAAGATAGTTTATAAGCTATTTCAAATAAAAAAGTCGCTAATAAAAATATTGCAATAACGTGCTAAGTATTCTATAAACCTGGACCTGGACCTGGGTATGTCCTAAACCTGCATCCAGAACCACCGGAGGACGGGCAGCAGCGTCCTCTCAGTTAACGGTGGTAACCATTCTGCGATCCGGATTCAGATTCAGATTCAGATATTTATTGCTTCCATAGTGTACACAGATATTGTCAAAAAGAAGTTTCATATGGACCCTGTCGGGCGCAGCAATAGTAGAAGAGAGGAGGACGACTTCATTTTAAAATAAGATGCCTATTAAATAGAGGTATTTTAGGAGGTTCGTCATAAATTAATAATAAATTGTGTCAATAATACTAGTAATAATAAATTAATAACGCTTCGTAAATAATAAAACAAATTGAAAGTGAACGCCCCCCCAAGCCGCCTGCCAAGCGTGGGGTTATGGCAACACCTCCCTTTAAGGGAGAGGCCTTCGTCCAGCAGTGGACGTCTTCCGGCTGTTGATGTGATTCTATAAACTCTTAAAAGTTTACTAAGAAAAAATATAATTCTTCAATTCAGTGTCTTAATGGTAATTGTATGTTTACGGTTCCACCAAAAATAAAATCTAAGTAACCTACTTAATTTTCGATATAGCTTTATTATTAATTACCTACAGTTAGGTTATACTTTAGGTTGTACTTGTACTTATTTTGCTCTAATCTAAGAATTACTTTACATTTGATTATTTACGACCAGGCTCATGCGTGTTAATGATAGAAACCTGACTTAGGTACGTAATTGGCTCTACTATATACCTACATAGTTTACCGTTTGCCTAAGATTGTACGTACAACCATATGGGGATAGGATTTGCCTGAGCAAAAAATAATTCAAAATAAAATATTCGATTTTCGAACTATTCGTTCAATTAATCGGAGACACAAAACGCGGCAAAGGCGCGAAACCTGCCAGTTTTAATAAACGATTCATTAAAAGTTATGTTTTTAATTACAGCCTGATCGGAGCTTATTTATTCGAATAATTTTATTGGGCCCTGCGGCGGGATCGAGTTGTCGAACAACAATAAAATATGTGAGTCGAATAAATTCGATTCATAACGAGAATTATCGAGTGGCATTCCGGTCGGTCCTTCGATTGCAGTGAAGGTGTGAACTTATGTTAATGTCTTTGTCAGGGAAGGTATTTATATTTTGATATGAGAAGTTCGGATTATTATCAGTTAATCATGAAAAACAGGATGTAATAGCCGTATAATATGAAAATCCCGCGCCACCCAGACCGATCTTCGATTGCCTTCCAGCCCCTATCATAGGTACATACCGTAGTATGTACATGTATACTCGTAAGTAGGTATACGTATCAAAACTCCCATCAACTCTCAGGATACGCTACGTTCGCCTATTATCTGCCTTTACTCTAGAATACTCGTAAGTCTACCCAAACAGTTATCAGTTCTGCGACAGATTTGACCAGTTTATGCCACTTCAACTTACTAATACACTGAATTGAATATGTCGGAGACACGGTGACTGTCTGTCAAGTACTTAACAATATTGTTCTTTGTTTTAAAATCTGCACTAAGAAATGGCTTTAAATTAGTTCTTGAGAGAGGAAACACAAAAATGTCTGTCACACTAAAATCACTAAATGAGGCATAATTTTCGTGACAAAAAATATAAATAAAATTTATGATGAATAATAATAATTTATATTTGATTACCTCGGCATCAATGTAGAGGTGGTTTTGTGGGGCATAGTCAAGGCGTAGTCGTGTTTCAAATCTATCCTTAACATAAAATAAACTGCCATGCGAAAACGACATTAACTGCGTACGAAAATGTATCACGCATGTAACTCCAGCCATTACATTTTACAGAACATTTATTTTTATTTCTAATAAAAAAATAGTTACGTCGTGCTACGTCTCTTCATTGTCACGGGCTAAATTCGATACTGCTCAAATCATGTGACGGATCTTGAAATACGGGCGACTGACGCCGGCGCATCCGACAATCCTGACATGTCAGTCGGGAAATTCCATTTTCAAATGTTTTACAGAATTAAATGTGGAATAGTTATACGGATTGACTGGCGTCTACCTACACACTTAATGAGTTATTGTCATAGCAACACCTACATGCTTAGACTGAGTATTATAGAGCAGAAGCAGTTTTTTTACAAAGATTTTAGATGCGGAACGATTATTCATTTCCATACTTATTTAATAATAGTATCACAATAAACTAGCTCTCTGTTTCTTTGTAGCATAAGAGTCATGTCAGACATAGCCTATTCCTAACCCAAAAAATATATCGGAAAATCGGAAATTTGTTTTTTATTTAAAGGAATAAAAAAGCTGCAAACAACGACATAAAATGTTCGAATAAAGCATACTTATATCCTATGTATTCGTTTAGATTTTGTTGATTCTGAATGGGTTTTGACAACCCTAAAACTTTTATAATTATAAATCATTCCACTTTGAAAAGCACTTCAGTTGAAGCGATACGCGAAGGCCTTGATTAACATGAGTCATATCGAATTCGGACCCCAAAAGTTCGTTTTTGTTTCGTCTGGTTCTCCCGCCAAAATATCGCACTCACTTTTTAAATAGGTCAAAGCAACATTGTGCGACCTCTAAGGTATCCCGCCGAAAGTTATTAATCAAGTTTTACGAGAGCATAAAACCTCCGTGGGATTAAGCCCACTCGAAATCATATTTTTATGGGATTTAGATCCAAGGTTATGATTTAAGATTTTATTTCAGTTTTTATACGTTTCGTTGTTTAGCGGCGCGTTTCTAATTTCTGTGTTGTGATTTATGGACAATTCTAGACGCGGGACAGACGTGTCTGACAAAGAGCATACTGTATTATTCTGGGCTTACTGTATTTCTATATCAACGCTTTGATGGGATGTCGTAAAATCGGAGAGCGTCACTGGAGCTTTGTTTGTCAAGGACTTTTGAATCGTTGGGGGTGACAACATAGGTGGCAGATTGGATAGGTGATGTTATGACATATTGCGGACAATTTGGACGACTTGATGAGGGCAGAATCTAACTTTTGTTGATTTTTTAACACTGGGAAATTTAAAAAAAATTTGCTGATAGAGACTCTCTAGCGATAAGACCGCCTCTTTATTTTTACCTAACGCGTGTCATTCAAATTAATCGATGTTTGAAGACTAAAATCGTTGTAATAATTTAAATTGAAGAACAAAGGTTTCGACAGTAATAAAAGGAAAAGAAAAGAAAATACCGAATATTTTGACTTAAGCCCAATAAGGATGTTTTATACTACCTACCTGGATGGTAGTATCGTAAAGTCTATATTAGACTAGTACCTATGTCTTGTTTGGAGAGAAACGCGGTCCGAGGGTGATGATAGTGCCGCGAGAGTCCTCTCATTTTTAGTAAAACCAGAACAAAAAATATATACTAACGATAGGAAACTTTTAAATATTTTTTTATAAAGGTTTTTTTACTGTCGCCCTACTGCCTCTCTTAGCACTATCTCCTTCGTACCGCGTTTCCTTGTAAGTACACAATCCAGGTACGTAAATATACAATATCCTTGCATAATAAATGGACTATCCGGGCTTATAAAAAAAACGTGTTTAAAAAAAGAATTATCATAAACATAAAAAAACGATCTTACTGAAATTCTGTTCGAATAGTTTTTTAGATAATCTTTATACGTCCAATTAGGTAAGATAATTACGATATCTTATTGCTCGCCAATCACTGTCGCAAATTTAGATCGAATGTCAATCATTCGAATAAATCGATGGATTCGAAAGTCTTAGAGCAATTCTATTCCTAGGAAGAGCAGTAATTAACCGAGGCGTTTCGGCGAGGCGGAGGACTCGCGTTACTTGTAACAGGGTTGCCATAATGCGGTCTTTGATAATGCAATTTTTATGGAAAATTATGAATTTAATACCATTTGATCAAATTTATGGGAATTCAAGGCAATAAGCAAAATAAACCTGGACATAAACCATATAACCATTTAGCAGTTTTATCCGTTATAGTCGTACCTAATGTGAAGAAAGCTTATTAATTTATCTAGGTTATTATATCCAAGGTTATAGGTATAAAAACTACGGCTATACCAATGTTCATCCAAATCTAAATTGATTTGTCTATGATCGTCACTTTTTATAGTTTAGTTTTTCTGTCATAGAATTATTTTAGATTATGTTTTAAAATGAAGTTTTTGCATTTAACATGGTATGACCCTGCATTTAACCAGATCTGATGTAACACTAGCTTTGGCCATCTAACAGGGCATCGCGCTGCGACAGCTGATTTCCGGCCCGCCCGTTCCTATTGCACTTTGTTTTTAATCACAGATACACTTTGGAATTCATAGAAACGGGCCGAGAAATAGTTTTCTTGAGAATTTGAGAAAAAACACAAGCGCCGACTACTGACTGAAGCAATCAGTTGTGTTGCAAGGTGGTAAAACTTTCCCCTTTTTCTCTTCGTAGTCTACCATATTATAAAGCTAGCTATGGGCTTTTTTAAATTAGTTATCTGAAATAATTTTAAATTGGCTGGTTTTTTATTGAAGGCTATGATAAGAATAAAGATACATTATCTTTTTTAATTTCCTCACAAAACTAACTCAATTTTGTAATTTTATTTGCTATTTTTTGTAAGCTCTACCTATCTACTGCATTAGATTAGTACAATGTAGGTAATCATAAAATGTTAATTCTACGGTTATTTAGGCACACACATATCACAAATCACATCATCAAACAGAAGGTGACTGTTGGACGAAGGCCTCCCCCTTATTAGGGAGGGGCACACAGTGTATGTCCTATTTATAAAGATTAATGCAAGTAATAAATAGATCACGCAATTTAACCAAAGGTTAATGAGTGAATCAAACATTACCATTTATTATTTTGACAGATCGAGCTATTAGCTCACGGATTTAGCTACGAATCTTGCTGCTAGTATAGCTAAAGACAGATTTACTTATCTCAGCTGTGTCGCGAAAATACTGTAATGCCAACCCTGATTTTTTAAATAGTTTTTGTCTATGATTTTTACTATGAAATATGGAACGAACGATTTTCGCATAATGCTAAAGCCGCTAATATCAAGTTATAGCACCAAGGAAGGATATATAGGACATGCTATAGTTTAGGTCTACCCCTGTCGCACGATATCAAATTACATTATAATCATTCAGAAATCAGACCGTAGCAGTGGTTTCGAAGACCTACAAATTTTTCGGTATATCTACCGATTTACTATGGACGTTACGTCTACCCTCATCTACCGAAATGGAAAGTTTTTTTTACGATTTTATTTTTCTGAACTGGCAACGTTTTTCATTTATGTCTCACGGGGGCTTTCTCTCGTAGTTTTTGATAAGAGAAGTACATAAGTTACCGTCATAATATAGAGGCTTTTAACCGCGCAAACTAAAAAAATGCGGTAAAGTATAAACTATAACAGTTAAATAAAAAACGTGTTTTTTTGTTTTTTATTCTTAGGTATGTGCGCTGCAGCTAGAGACGGATTTAGCTAAGTGTATCTAGCATCATTATAGCGGCTAGCGTCGTCGGTCGGGAGTCGAATCAAGCGGCATTGCGCTCCGCTACCCTTCGCTACCACGCATCTCTGATTCTTTGATACGTAGCACCGATGGAATCGAAACCCGATATTCGACACACAAGTTTATTTATCGCGAAATGCGACGATATTTTCGTCCGTCCGTCACTCGGACAGTTCACAGAACCGGCAAGATTAATTGTATTTCGGTTGAGTCATCAAAATAATTAGAATGACGCTATTTTCGTTTGTGATGCTAATTTGACAGACGTCGCGGGAGATTTCGTGTTTTCTTGTTCGTATACTTTGATATGTTCTTTGTTATTTTATTTTAAAGCGACGGCGCGTGGAGAATCGCAGACAATACAGGGGTGTGTTGTCTAATACTTCCTCTTTTATAAACGCAAATAAATACATTGTTTCATGATGGGATAGCATGATATAAATGCCTGATGTTGGCAATAAAAATGGATGCTAGCTCGCCAGGCCTAATGCTACTGTCTACATGCTAGCGAAGTCATATTGGACAAGTACAGACTGACTTTGACATGCCGCTTGCAGAATCCAGGTGCAGAATGACAGATGGCAGAACACTTACTAAAGTTAAACTAAAGTTCCAAAAAACATGACAAAAAACAAGAAGATGGTACAAACGAGAGGCTGGTAAAAAACGAAGACACCAAACAACACGTAATTATACACGTTCGTACAACGAAAGAAGACGAGCATTGGCAAGCTATGGCGATAGTAGGCAAATTAGCTGTCTACACATCGGTACTCGTCTTTGCTAGGCGAGCTACGGCCAACATGTATTGCCCGCTTAATGAACGCCCATAAACCACGGACGAATAAACCATTGGACGGAATCCAGAAACAAGGGCGACACAGGCATGGACAGTCAAACCAGGGAAGTAAAATAAAATCGTAACCCGTACATTATCCAGAATATTTGATAGCTATTTCTCAGAAGTAGCATTTAATCTGCGGCAGTTAATTTGCGAATGCGACCGCAGTAAACGTGTTTGATTAATATCATTCCCGCGAAACAAATGTAATGGTTATGCTGGCTTTGATCGTAGTACGGTTGTTAATCTTGTTGTAACAATGCTGGACATTAAAACTCATTGATGAGCGCTCTGGATTGAACAAGAGCATCTCAAATAAAGCAGTTTAATTACGACCCGTGACGAACATTTGGCACGTGATTGAATAGCTTGATTCTAGAATCTAGAACGAGGAGAGGAATAATATCGACTGCGTAAGTTAGAGTTATATAAAGCCTATCCCACACTGGCGCAGCCTGCACCAGCGCAGCGGCCGTGTTGGCCTTGTCTAATCAATAAATATTAACCGTCATATCCATTCAAACCAGCAACTATGATAAGATGAATGGACGGGAAATAAGCGCACGGATTTCGAAGACCATATGTTGAGCGCCAGCTCTCCACTCGCTTCAGTCATACTCTGCCTTTAAGACATGCAAGTCGTACGATACGACAATACAAACTTCTAATACATGTTCATGTGTTCTCTTTTTGTCATGCAGTAATTAGATTCGCTATCTCTACTTTCCGGCAAATGTATATGTATGTTCGATTGTGTTGTCTTGTTAATTTTGATCGATTTGCAAGCGCTGGGCCCGTCCATTCAATTATCACCGTCGCTGTTTCAAACCTATTTTGTTTAAAAAGTGTTTTGTCAAATATGTTCGAATTACGATTTGAGATTGAAAAAAGAAGGCAAAACACTTTTTAACTAAAATAAGTTTGAAACACTTTTTAACGTTTTATGCATATGACGGTAATAGTATTACCAGACCTGAGCATTCTGTATGCGCTAATCATGTCGGCCAGGTGCCCGCCGTCTAGCCAACGAGACTGAAAGAGAGAAAGAGAAAAACATTTCCATTTCCTTTGGTGGTACGACATGCTTGTTCGTTTGGTTGTAAAGCAATCAATATTGTTTCTCTAACTGTCACTCAACGACAGGATATAATAATTACATAGCCTGTTAATAAGCACTCGGTCTTGAGTACTTCATTTAGCAATAGCAGCTATTTGACAAAACTATCTGGAAGCGACTATAAAAGCAAATCAGAAAAAAATATGTTAAAGTCGACTCCTCGTAATTGAAGCTAAAACAATCCAATACACCTAAGATTTCCCCCCCGCCATATTTACTAGACGAAATCAAGGTAATTGCCGTGATCGCTACCAGTCTTTCACTTCAGAATGTCCGGTAATATGCTGCCGCTAATCGTATGTTTTCTAGCAAAAAGATGGTGATATTATGCCTTTCTGTGTATTTAGACACTGCACAATCTACACAGGCACTGTGAGAGACAAAAAAAAATTCATTTCACGCGTAAGTACTGTATTTTTATTGCAATGGGAAAAAATGAAATTTATTTTATCTAAGACGACTGTTGTCACTTTGAAATGGATGGCCGAGATAGATAGATCGTCTTGTGTGAGAGAGTGAATGAGAGCCACACCGGCGCGGCGAAGGCGCTCGCTCTGGCCAATCAACTTGTGTAGCTTATTACGCCGTAAGAGAAATTAGATATTTGTCTCTTTCTAACAACAGGTGTGGCGTATAAAGTCGGTCATATTCCTTCCTTTTCTTCACAAACTGCATAGAAACATGCGTAAGTATATTTATATAGGCAACTTCTAGTCAGTTTTTAAAGCAGTTTTGTTCGACTATAACTACTCTATTTATTTCAACTCTCTGCAATACACAAACTAAGACATTAAGTCAATGATGAAATAAAAACTGTAATTTAGCAAAAAAAAACATTTCCTCAAACACATTCCTCTGGATGCCTATGAAAAATGTAAACATTAAATTAAAAACGCGTTTGAAATATCTACATTTAAGAAGTAATTCAATCAACGTCAAAAATATGATACTTTGATGTAATAAATCATATTTTTGATAAAGATCGTAGGAATTTGAAATAATCAAGCGCTTGGAACGTGGCCAAACACATTATTGGTACATTTCTCTATTCCAATAATAATTTGAATTATTGTGATCTGTACAAACACTAGGTATAAGTAATTGTTTTTAAAACACGATATAGAGCATATTTTTTCTCCTAGAAATGTATATTAGACACAACAAATGGGTCTGAACTTGACTGTCCTACAAAAATATCCAGGGTTCAGTATTTGCTATCCTAGCATTATATACTACTTACTTATAATCTTTTACCTCCATTATTAAACCAGCTGGTGCTATCGAACTGCTCGATTATAGAATGGAAAACTAAAGGAATTAAGCTATATTAAGATTTGAATAACTTATTTTACATTTAAGTTAAGTATAAATAATTAGGACAACATTTATAAGGTCTTTCAAGAAGCCATTGTCAAAATAGAGTACTGGAATGACGATTACTATAAATGAACCTATGAACAAACATCATAGCTTAAAATAAACTTGTGGATGGCAGAGATTATGTGAAATTGGAGCTCGTACCGATGATGTAGAAGTATTTAAATAGTTATCCAATCCTTAAATTTAGCTGGTAGTACATTACAGGTCAATTGAAAAATTTCAATGTGACTAGAAAATCAATTGCAACTCTTCAATAAAAGTAACTTTAAAACAAAAATCGACTTAAAAATAATATAGGACCACCTCGAGAGTATACACTTAAAAATTAAAAAAAAAAATTTCAAAATCGGTCCACTATTGACAGGGAAATCAAACATACATTTAAAAAAAGAGTTAGGCAAACATACATTTTAAAAAAACTAACATACAAGTGAACATGGAACCTCCTCCTTTTTTGCAGTCGGTTTATAAACTCCCGTAAAATTAAGACTGTGAAAAGATAAAGGGAAAAGGGAGTATTTATTTACATTCATACTTATTACTACCTGCAATTATTTGAAGATGCAATTAGAATTCGCGGTAAATTTAAAAGTACCTATATTCCATAATCATTAACCCAGTTTAGGTAATTTTGGACATTTCTGGCAATGTGCTCACTTAGTCAGTTTTGAGTAACAGCTAAATTAAACACAATCTAAAACCAATTTTCTCGATTCATTCACCTGTAACCACTTCAAGAGCTTAGAAAATTTGAATAGGGCATTACAGAATAGCAATAAGTTACTTTGTCGAGATCACAGACTGCGTAGACATGTTGTGACAGTGTGTGTAAAATGATTAATGATGCGTAATTGTGGAGATTTTTATTTATAGCTGGCAACACAGGAGAGGTACGATTGTTCACGAAATAGGCCAGTGGGTAAACGGTGACAATTCCAATATGGTTAGCCACCATTAATTTAAGACATTTACTTGCGAAGTATGATAAAAAGTTCGATAATTATTTACGACTAGCAGCTGCACCCCGCGGTTTCACCCGCGTGACAGTGAAAAACGTTGATGATGATGATGATGATAAAAGGTAGCTTTGAAGTTACTCCGGGAAAGAAGCCATCTCTATTTTGTATTCCATCGATATCTCTGTTTTCAGAAGGTGCTTGTTGGATATAGCAAAAATCAATCTGTCTCACTTAGACATGTATGAAGTAATGCTCTCTCTTTCATATGTTTTATTTACAATTATTAACAAGAGACCTTTGTTCTTAAGGCCTTGGTTTCGTGAGCTTATAAAGCTAGTAGTTGCCCTATGGTGTCCCTGCGACCCGGTACAGTAGAGAGCACTCACACCTCTCCTGCTATTAATTCAAGTTAATAAACGAGTATGTTATGAAATCGTTAATGCGTCTTTCATTGGCTTCCATACATAACTCTAATAGGTTATGGGCCCAGTGAAATGAAATATAAAAAACACTTAAGTGCAATAAAAACTTTGTGAACTCTGTCAGTGATAAGTGTTTGTAGTATTCCAAGCATTATTTGCTAAAAACCAAAACAATGGAGAGCCAAAGGTTAAAGCGTAAAATTAAACCTTTTAATGGGGACAAATATAGTGTCTGGAAACTTAGAATACGAAATTTATTAAGTGAACTTGGTGTTTTAAAAATAATAGACTGATACTCCTGTGGAACTAGAAAGTGATAGTGAGTATTACAAAGAACTATGTGTGGCTAAAAACACTATAGTTGAGTATTTGTCCGATTCGTTGCTCGGACTGACAAGTGATGAAAATATCACAGCAAAGCAAATTTTCTTGAAGTTGGACTCTATTTACGAAAGAAAAAGCATCGCCACTCAACTTGCTTTACGAAGGCGCTTACTGAACTTAGAGCTGGCAAGTGATGAAACACTTTCAAGAATTTGATGACTTGATCACGGAGTTGCTGGCTGCAGGTGAAAAATTAGAAGAGGTGGATAAAGTCACACACCCGTTTATGACTTTACCGAGCCGTTACGATGGAGTAATTACTGCTATTGAAACACTGACGGAGGATAATATCACACTGACATTTGTCAAGACAAGATTGCTTGACCAGAAAATTAAAATAATGAATGAAAGACGTGAAACAAGCTCTAAAGTGCTCCAGGCACAAATGTTGACGAAAGAGGCACAGAAACCAATTGACAATCACAATAAATATAACAATAATCAGCTAAGGAAACAGCAGTTTAAGAGGAAAATTAATAAAACGAAAAATGTTACCTGCCACCACTGTGGAAGAAAAAATACATTATAAAAGAGATTGTTATTATAATAAAAGAGGTCAACAAGCTCAACAGCGTACCGAGAATAATAGAACTGTGCAGACCATCAATACATCTGGTCCTAATTCGTCGGATATCTCTGGGTTCGCTTTTATGGTTGGAGGCGAACAGTATGAAAGTCAAAAGGATGCAACAAGCTGGTACGAGTATGACTATCGTTTTTGGTAAAAACGGTGGTGTGGAGATATATTTACGGCATGGAGGGTAAGACAGCAAATAATGGTGAGTCTTTGAACAATTTAACTGGCATCAACTTTATGTTTGATAGGCATGTTTTAAATGCTGGAAGCTCAGTAACAATTAAAGATCGTTCATAATAATAATGAATTGTGGCACCAAAGACTATTTTTGAGAAGACGAATTTCCTACAAATAAAAAGCAAGTACGTATGTTTTCTAATTTAGAATGAATTGAAAATATTAAATTAACTGATATACTTTGTGAAGCTTGCATGGATGAAGGGCGGACATGTTTGACATTTGTTAGGTCGTAATCTTTAATGTTATAAAAACGACCATTGTTTAAATGTGCACAGCGCGTATGCCTGTGCGGTCCCATCACTCTTTCAACACTTGACGGCAAAAACTATTTCGTGATTTTTGTGGATGAACATACTTAATAGCCCTGTAAAGATGTTTTGTTTTTGCTGCGTTTCGATAAGTGTGAAGCTCATTTCGGTTTGAAATTTGTCAACCTCTATAGCAATAAAACGGTGGCGAGTATTTATCAAATAAAATAAAAGATATTTTTTTTGTATGTAAGAAGGTATTAGCTACCACTTAACAGTGTCATTTACTCCGTTTCTGACGGATTTGCCGCATGTATGAAACGAACGGAACATAACGTAGTCCGATTTAGTGCCATGGTACCTGGTGAAACGTTCTGGGGTGAGGCTGTGTTGAGTCCCACTAAAGCACTGAATGCGCGATGTGCTAACACACCATTTGATTGTGGCATGGTAGAAAGCCGCAACTATTTAAAGGTTTTCGGTTCAACTGTCTATTTTCATAGAAAGACTAGAAAGACCAAGTTTGATGACAAATCATTAAACGCTATTTTGGTCGTGTATGAACCGAATGGTTAAGGTGTGAGATATGGTAAGAGAAAAGTTTGTGATAGTCAGAGATGTGATCTATTTCTTATAAAGTAGACCGTCGAAGTCTATGGGAATTTCAAGTGGAAATTCTGGTCACTCTGACACAAAAAAACGGACACTCAAAGTTCGTGCAAATCTGATATATTGAAATCAGATCACTGCATGTCTGATTGGTAAAATCAGATGGTTCACAAACATGCGTAATACCTGCACAATTAGGTCCACCGCCCAATAAATCTGTAGTAGAAACAGATATGTGCACAGAAATTTCAAATAAGTTGACTCTACCTAAAAATGAGCAACCTTCTTGTGAAAAACAGGTTAGAAGGAGTGAGAGGAATAAAAACTATTTGCCCTCTGAATCTGAATCTGTATCTGTATTCCTTGTAGGTATAATTCCTGTGTATCTTGTAATGTATATGATGATATTTACTCTTTGTTGTGTGCCACTAGCTTACTTTGTACAACACCTGTCTTTTGATGAAATTAAATCCAGGGATGATAAGCTTTTATGAACTGGATACCTATTTGATTTATACAAAAAATTTTTTGTTAAGAATATTGTTGACTGTAAAGAACCTAACCATTTACAGTCTGTGTATGTCTGTATTCACTGTGAAAAATGATGAGTTTGGAAAACCTGTAAAATATAAAGCGCATATAGTTGCTCTCGATTTCAGTCAGGAATATAATTTAACTGACAAATAATGAAACTTTTGCCTCGGTAGCTAGAATATCAAGTTCAGACGTATATTATGATTTTTGCAAATCAAATTAATTTGCTTGTTCATTATATCGCCTTTAATACGACGTTTTTGAATGGCAAACTATCGGAAGAATTACATGATACATGAACATTTCTGAAGAAATCTCATATGAAGGCAATTTAGTTTGCAAATTAAACAAAGCTAAGAATGTATGGATTAAAATATTCCGCGCGCTGTTGGTTTTAAATGTTTGAACAAACTTTGATGGAAAAGGGCTTTCGATACTCATCAGCTGATCGCTGCATTTATACTCTAGATGCAGGAAACATTTGTAAATTGTAAAAACATTTTTATGTTGGGCTGTGTGTCAATGATGTCATTATTGTAATTGCAGATAATTATTATACCTTGAATAGTTTCAAAAACTACTTGATGACCAATATATAATGGTAGATTTAAGAGACATACGACGTTTCGTCGGTATATGAGCTGTACATATAGTCAGTATTAGAAAAGTTCAACCTGAGTGAGTCTGAGAAGTAATTCTGTCAGTCTTGTCAAATAAAATTGATGAACTTTAAACTCAGGTGAAACTACAAAGGCCCCTTGTATGAATCTGTTGGGATGCTTAGATATACTTATAATACGTACTCTGTTCTCGTGGAGACCTGAGCTTTTCTATAAACATCCTTAGTCGGTTTGCTAACAAAAGCGACCAAACATTATGGTCATGTTTAAAAAGGGTGTTACGTTACCTGAAAGGGACGATAGATTTAAAGCTGACCTATACCCGTTTTGAGTCGATTGATTGTAACGCAAATGATATGAACGGTTACGTGGACTCATATTGGGGTAGTGATGACTACAATGAAAAAGTACCACGGGTTATTTGTTTCAACTGTTTGAACAAAGCACAATATGCTGGCAAACAAAGCGATAAATAACGCGATAAATAACGGCGGCTTCAGCTTGAGAAGCTGATTACAAGGTTTTGTTTGAGTCTGTAAAAGAAGCTTTGTGGTTAAAGTCTTGAGTGACCAGTATTAAAGTTGAGTTATTAAATTTATCAGGATAATTTGGGATGTATAAGCATTGGTAATAATTTGACAAATCACATAGGATTGAATTATAAAATATATTTTTCAAGGGAACAGGTGAAAAATAATTCGACTAAAACATTTATACTACCTACTGGCCCTACTGGTAATCAGTTGGCTGATATAATTAATCCTAACGAAGTAGTTGCCGACTGTATGTTTTTCGACATTGAAAGAAAAACTTGGGCAAGTTAAGTAAATGTTGTTAATTGTAATGAAGTCCATGATGTTTTGTAACATGTGTAAAATTGTAAATACGATCTGTTTGATTGATGTTTATGAAATTAAATTAAGTAGATTAAAATGAAATGCTACTAAATTGGATTGGTCTGATTAGGTTTTTCTGGGTTTTCCCTAATCCTGTGCAACGAATGTTGGACCATGATGAATGTACTCCCAGACAGAGCGGGAAGGTGTGAAGTGTCATTTTAATTGTAAATAGTTTTTCGAAAACGCTTTTAAGGAAAAAGATTATTTTTTGAGGGGGCGTGTTGGATATAGCAAAAATCAATCTGTCTCACTTAGACATGTATGAAGTAATGCTCTCTCTTTCATATGTTTTATTTACAATTATTAACAAGAGACCTTTGTTCTTAAGGCCTTGGTTTCGTGAGCTTATAAAGCTAGTAGTTGCCCTATGGTGTCCCTGCGACCCGGTACAGTAGAGAGCACTCACACCTCTCCTGCTATTAATTCAAGTTAATAAACGAGTATGTTATGAAATCGTTAATGCGTCTTTCATTGGCTTCCATACATAACTCTAATAGTGCTCACTCAGTGCACACGCACACTTCCGATTTTCATCCAAATCCGTTCAGCAGTTATCGCGTAAAGAGGTAACAAACACACACACACATTTCGCATTTATAATATTAAGTATGTGTTTTTTTTATTACCTTCTACTACTACTACTTATAATACTTATACTACGAATACTGTTTATAATTACTATTAATAAATCCCTATTTTTTTTCTAAGATATAGAGAGTAGTTATTATTTGTTAAAGAAAACAAAATTATATCAATTTAAATTATTCGAATACAAATAGCACTACATATTTTTTGTCTTTCTGTTTTCTGCCTTTCTGTTTTCTGGCTTTCTGTTTTCTGTAATCTGGTTGAGTTCACAATTTATTTGAATGCATGTTTTAATAATAAATCCCGTTTATTATGATTTAAAACTAGTGCAAAGCTGTGTCTCATTCTTCCACGTCCCAACTCCAGGAAATATTTATTCGACAAACACTCAAACAAAATTTTGTTTTAAAATGAAATCGACCTTATTATTTAAACAGACCGTGAATATAAACTGTACGAAAAACTCGAATTGGTAACACGTTATATTATAGAACTGGTGTTGTCAAGGACGTAACAAGGGCTGTCTTAGAGGGGGCTTCAAGGAACGATGCGAAAATCACCCATAAACTATCGAGTTTATTTGTAGAGTTGTCCAAAAATAGAAACTAAATTTATATGTAGAGATTCAAACAGTGTTGTTTAAGTCGTTCCACCAATACTCAACTCCATTGATATGAGTAAGTAGTTTGTGCTATACCAATGAATGAATGAATTGATATAAATAAATCGTCATCAGCCAGAGAATGTCCACTGCTGGACGAAGGCACCTCCCTAAATGGGTTACCATAATCCCCACGCTTGGCAGGCGGCTTATGAATTCTGAAGACTTGTGAATTCTCGGAGAATTCAGAGGTCACATAAAAAACTGAAAGATAGCTAGCCCATAATAGAGACAAGCGACATGGAGGGGAATCTTTTTCTAGTTGGGGGACAACAAACTAAATGATATATATTTATTGTTATAAAGATAATTCACCGACGAGTGCAATTCGAAACTGCGTCAACGATCCGGGTAAACGTCCCCATTGCTCTAGCCAATGCGCTACATACCTCTCTCTTTCTGCCTATTGTGAATTTTAAATAAATTTTTAAACACTAATCTAGGTTGGTTGGAAAAATGTTATGGTTTTTTGCCCCGGCTTGTTAGCATGAAAACGTTTAAAGAAAGGGCCGAAAGGGCATGTATGAAAACACTTATGAAACTCGAAAAAGCGAAAGATGTGTGTAAGAAACTATGTAAGAATCGTAGCTAGTGGAAAGAAGTGTTTTTTGCTTAAACCAATAGAAAAAAGCGTGATTGTTTGTAATATTCATGCACTGACACTAAAAAAACATAGAGTTCAAAGAAACAATTTCCTGCCCCCTAGTGTGTCGCCCTAGTTACGTCCCTGCTATTGTGTTGAAATCATCTAATTCCAGAGAAATTGAATAATGGCTGTGGAGGTCACAGTGTTGGCTCTAGCCAGCTTTATGCGCCACATTTCGTGAAACACTACACCGACATTTGATTTAGTTTTTAATGTGGGTCTCATTATTTTGATTGTTTATTCATATGCCTGAAAAGCTACCAGATATTTTATGATTCGTGCCAAGAAAGCTCTTTTGATTCTGTCGGTTTCAAAGTCACTGATTAAAATTGGGTTTGTTGGTTTATTTATTTGTCGCGTCTTCCGAATTCCATATCTACATACATACACTTACCTTTGAATAATACTTATGGTCATTTTACTCTGTCAAATGAAATAATAAAATATTTAAATAAATAAAAAATATTGAATAATATTTTCTTTAGTTGTTACGTTACAATAGCCAAGAAGACATGGTCTTGTTACTTTTTGGAAATACTAAAATATTAAAATTGATCTAATTACGAAATTTTTGGAAATATTAAAATTGATCTAATTACGATGCAATGTGTTTTTTTATTTTACAACACATTTGCTCAAAAACTGCATTTACGAGGCCTGTATACGTCGTTCGAAAGTTAAACATTACGCACCATACAACGGAGCGTGCGGGAAAGCCTTTACCGCACACTCCCTTGTATAGCGCCGTGCGTAAACTTTACGGTATTTTTTTAATTTCCATAATAATAATTTAAGAACTCCACCAAAGAGTTTCACATTACGAGAATAAATAAGCTGAATGATCGAACCTCCTCTTTTGCTCAATACGTTTCTCTTACTTTAATATTAAACAGAAAATGTAACGAAATAAATTATCCCAACTACTTATTTTTTTCTAATTTTCACCACGCGCACTTAGCGCCATTTGTTAATTCACGCCATTTGTTAATTCGCGCCATTTCATCTTACCTCCCAGGAGGATTATGGCGTCGCACTTTGTGCATTTGCCAGTGTCAAGTATTTATTTGTATCAAGTTCTTGATAATTTTCATGTCGAACTCGTGACTATGGTTAGCCCTCGACTTCTCTCGAGCTTACATTCGTCCACTCGTTTGTAAAAACCAACTTACCGCACTAGTATCATAAACAACTATTTTATTTTTTGATAGTGTGCGAGAGAACAGCAGACGGCAAGAACCCCCCTAAGTAAGACCATTGTAAGAACTAAGAATGAGTCGCAGCAGGTCAAGTACGTATCAACGTAGCTAGAGAGAGAAGACAGGAAGTTGTTGCCCTTACTGCTAATTAATATAAGACAAGTGACTTGATTGTAATTTAAGAGGTACAGTTGCCGCCAAACAAGTTGTCAAATTGTCGGCATGGAAGTGGTGAGCCTGCGCAGGTACGTCTTGTACACCACTGAAGAAAGAAGGGGTAAGGCCTTCCCTTTTCAGTGGTGTACACTTCCGTGCAGTATATTTGGCAAGTATAATGACAAGTAATCTTTTTTTTTCTGCGTATCCTCACTTTTTGACAATTTGCGTGGCGATTACTGTACTGACATTTATATCCACACCCTGTATAATTAATGTCTTGACAGTTGACAGCGTACACTTAAGAAGACTTCAAACGTAGCTGTTACAATTGCGGCGAATCGAGATTGCAAGGTGCGATTCTCTCGTTTCATAATTAGACAATTATATTAAATGAGTGTACAATTACTTGGTGCAATGCTGTTGGTAATTTCTTGTCTAAAACAACCAACACGGCCTACCTGCTGCCTGAAACACTGAAAATATACTGGATACCGCATATCAAGGTGAAAACAAACAAGGTTTTGATAATTTGCAAGGCACTCTTTTTAATCGGCCTGGCACACTTATCCCTACCAAGCTATCCCTCATCATCATCAGCCCGGAGACGTCCACTGCTGAACGAAGGCCTCCCCCTTAGACCGCCACACTGTACGACAACCTGCCATTTGCATCCACCGGTTGCCCGCGACTTTTACAATGTCGTCGGTCCACCTAGTGGGAGGCCGCGCCTACGCTGCGTCTTGCGGTTCGCGGTCGCCACTCAAGAACCTTTCTTCCCCATCGGTTGTCAGTTCTTCGAGCGATGTGGCCTGCCCATTGCCACTTCAACTTGCAAACCTTGCGAGCTATATCGGTAACTTTGGCTCTTTGTTTTCAAGCTATCCCTACCGGTAGGTAATCACCGGGTGTAATCATTTGGCTCAATTAAAAATGGATATTTCCACTTATTTCTAGTCAATTTTATGATGTTTGTTGTACTACCTAGGTACTTAGTTTAAGATGCAAATAAATGATTTGATTTGATTTGATTTGATGATTTTAGAAACTATAATTAAGTATAAATTATAATTTTATAACAGTTTGTTAGTTTGTTTGGTAGTGTTGTAAGTTATGTCAATACGTACATATTACATCAAACTAGAGAATCGATACGAGGAAAACATCGAATCGCAAATCGACGAGGAAAACTATTAAATCGTTGGCGATTATGTCATCTCAAAGGAGAAAGCAGATGATGGGGAAAATTAAGAACCGGATTGGGGCAACACTGTTTACTCGCGGGTAAGTAGCGTGACAACACCGAATACGTCTCATCGGCTGCGTCGCGTGCGTTCATCCAGTAATAATGAGTGGGTAAATAGACCGATCTGTCCAGGGCTTGGAAACTATTGGACTGTTTGGTTGTGGCATTAATTTGATGATAAGACTACATTATTAGCAGGGACCGATATCGATAAATGAAAAATATCGATGTGTACCGATACTTCTAACACATATCGATATTTTTTTCAAATATCGGTATAAAGGTATCGATAACTTTATCGATACTCTATACAGATACGGCGTGGCGGCGACATTGCCAAATATCTCGGCTCTACGGCGCGGAGTGGTAGCACGCGCGGATTATCTTTATTCGAGCGCGGCTTGCCTCTCAATCTTCAACATTTTGTTTGTCCGTCACAATAATAAAATATTTAAAAAAAAATAGGGCGCAAAAGACAAAACTATGTTTATAGATATTTTGATTTCATTTGATTTGAAATTAATAACCCATTATGAAAATGGCAACCCATTACACCATAAGGGGTTATTAGGCGGGAGGCCTTCGTCCAGCAGTGGACGTCTACTGGCTGATTATGTGATGGTATGTGGATACAATTTTATTGTTTTTGTGTACAAACTATATCTATCTACTTAATTATATTAATGTAGTTTGTTGTGGTTACTGAAGGCCATAGTCCGAAAAAAAAAAACTATAGACAATGTTTAGTTTAGTTTTTGTAGTGGTAGGACTCTACTGCAGAGTCCGTCTGGGAAAGTACCACACCATTGCCAACTATTCAACCGCCAAGCAGTAATGTGCAAGCATTACTGTGATGCGGTTTGAAGGGCAATGTTACCAGAGAAGCGAAAGATTGTGTTCGCAAGTTTACAATTCTGGCACTGCTACTGTTATTGGCATGCGTGACGCTTACCACCAGGCGAATGTCTTGCTCGTTTCTTCACTTGAGCGTATAAAAAAAAAAAAGATATCATCGACCCTATATTCCAATCGGTAGCGCTAGCGTACAATGCTGGCGACATTGCCACGCTCACCAAACCTAGTTCTACAAAGTTCATCTCACCACCTTCGTTGCATGCATTCATCATCCAACAAATGATGGGTAGGTAAATAGAGCGACCGTACTGAAGTAGTCGAGTAATAGAGCAATACCATTGAGTGTTTGATGTGTGTGGATTTTACGATTTGGGTGGCGGACACCGAGAAAAATTACAATAAAATCTTAGCCAGCTTTGAATAATACTTTCTATATTTTATGGCTCTCTGTACTGTATTGTTTTTCAGTTTTCCAAAGTTTTTCTTGGATAAAGGGGATGTAAAAATCCTATGCTCTTATATCTCTTCAAATCTAACCAACAAACCAAAAAAAAGAATACAATAAATAACCAAATGCAGTTAAGTGTGAAAAAAATGATAAATACCTATTTTGTGGTCAATCCTATGTTCATAGATATTTACTCGTATGCGGTTGGTTCATCACATCGATATAAAAATTTGCATTTCTATCACACAAAAAAAAAATTAACATTGACGCCCTATTTTAGCGCGTAAATATCTGATAAATATTAAGGGAACGACTAATGCCAAAAGATGTATTTTAAAATACATATTTTTATGGTAAAGAACGTAAATATTCAGATTAAAAAAATACTATATGCAGGGGAAAAACCTAAAAAAGCCGAGTAACCGAATAGAATTTTGGAAAACAATCTAGTTTCTTTTTAAAAAAATATACAAATTACCAACAAATAAAAAATGTTTTAATTCAAATGCTCTAAATTATCAGCGACAGCACCACATTATTTTTTACAAAATACATAGCCAAACTAATGTTTTAGCACAGTAGCCGTAATTTTTTTTTTATATCATGCTTACATTTTGAATAATTAAATAAAATCCCACCTAAATTGCTCAAAGCCATCATCATCATCAAATAGGCATGATGACCACAATTTTTTTATTACCTCATAAAAAAGCTGATCATCAATAGAGCCTATCAAAGAAAACAAAATTTAAAATAATTCAAAAATAAATAAGTTCTGAGTATTTTAATTTCAAGCTAGACAGAGAGCGCGCTATACTGAGCTATGACGTCAAGCCTCAGGCGCGGCACACAAATGCTATACTAACACGTGCTTTGCGAGAAAGGGATAGAGCATCCCCTCTCTATCCCCACCTAAAACTTTAAACGCTCATATCTCAGAGATTTATCAACCAATACAATTTATTTTTTCAGTTTGTGTAATGTATTTAGTTATATTCATCACTAAGCCTGTTATTTGTCAGAAATTAAGCATTAGGACACACGCCTATTGTATCATGCGATTTTCGACTCCAAACTAATGCAAGACGCGCGGGTGAAATCTTTTATTTTTCTGGCATTAGTCGCACTCTTAAGGCTATGTGGCACCATCTCATGAAATTAGCCGAAAGATGGCTCTATGCAACGCTAAGGCTCATTTCAGTTCCCGTTAATATCCTTACCGCAGTTATTCTGAAAGTTCTTTAGTGTTGGCATACACAGCTAACATTAGTGTTGTTCCAGTCGATTATCGATCGTGATCGTACGATCGGCGTGCAATTTGTAGCGATCACTCGATCCGTTTTCGCGGAAGCAGCGGGCGGCGTCACGTCGCCCGCGCAGCGCCATTGCAAAGCTACGGACACCACGTCTTATGAAAAACTAGGATTCAGAGAAACAAAATGTCATGTACTTGTATAAATAATAATAATCATTTCTACTTATGTATTTTTTTTTTCTAGTGGTTCTTTGCTTTACAGTTCGTAACCAAATAAACAAATGAATGTAAAAAAAATGTTAATAAAAAATTAATTAATGAAAAATGTAAATTAATGTATAATGAATGTGTAGGAGCAAATAAGTGCATTGTGCATACCAATATTTTGTTCCGTAAAAAAGTTTTTAATTGGGCTAAAGCTATCATTGAGCTTCTCTCTTTCTCTCTACTCACTATGGATCTCACCGTCACATTTTCATTCTTGTACTATAGTCAGTATCTTCTTAATCCAAATTAATTTCAAAATTTTATTGGTAAGTGACTATAATCCATTTTTCTGTCTTTTTATTTGTTACTTTTTCCCGATCTATTAGCTATGCCGACCTACGCCATATTTAGCATAGAGATAATTAAGAATATAGAAAAAGACTTTTGTCGCCATTATGGTGGTCGCGGCGGGGTACAGCTAGAACGTAATCAAAAAAAGACACTATTGAGGCACTATCCCAGAAAAAGTTTAAGAAATGGCAACCCTTTCTGTAATTTATTGCTTATTTCCGTGTAATTGCACCTTTGCCGCCCAATGTTAAATGTTTCTACTAAACGTGCGAGTTCTACTTTACAGTAACAACAAACATTGTATTGTTTTATGTTTTCATCTGAGATTCTGAGGGCCAATCGAAGCCAATTTAGCGGTTATAGTTAGTTATCATAATTTTCATCTCAGTCATAAATTGAGTTGGTAATTTAGTGCTAACATTGAGATTCATATATTTAATTCATTCTTTGACATTAATAAAAACTAAAAAACTAAAGCTACCTAAAGAAAATATTAAATGCTAAATATTAAATATTATTTAGTGCTTGTTTTCCAATTCAGTTTCTTAAAGATATAGCAATACTTAAGGGTTGTAGTTGTACTGATCTACCCATAGAAGTCCACAGCTTTCAATACATTAGTTTGTCAATGTTTTTAAAGCACTAACGGACTCTCAACCATCATAAGTAGGGTTAGTGCAGTATTTTCTTACTTATGTTTTCTCACTTATATTATATTATATTTTATAAGAGTGTGAGCTATTATAAAATATAAATGTATTTACTTTCTTTCCATGTCTAATTCATCTAACTTTCTTCTTCTTTCTTTAAACTTTTTTTCTTTCAAAATTTTATTTTACTTAAACCAGCGCAAAGAAACCGTTTTAATGCATTTCCAACATAGTTGCAAATCATTCGTTTTACCAACTCTATTCGTTTCCTTAAGCCTCGTTTGCGACGGAAACGGGTGTTGACATATCCAGAATAGTCCTTTGTTGGTCTCAGTGTTGCTATTTAATAACAGACTTTGTACCAGCTTAATAACCTAACTGTTTATTTGTTCTAACGTTATTACATCCGTGATTGCGTGATTTTATGACGCAATTTGATTGCTAAACCTTATGACATGTAGGAAGATTAGAAAATACCTACGACGCAAAACGGATGAACGCTGTCTCATATTATCTTATATGTAAAACAGAGACAGGCTTAGTAACACCAGCACCCGTTTTCTCATTCATAAATCCGTTTTTTTTCTTCTTGTTTGGCGTCACATCTATATCTATAAGAATCTCTGTCCTGACTCAACTATTGACTGACTGACTGACAGACACAGCCTAAACCGCATAAAAAAATTTGCTCGCGATGATTTAAAGTGGTAAATATGGGGAGGAAAATAATTAGTAAATAATAAAATAATAATAATTAATAATAAAATAAAAAATAAAAATAATAATAATTGGTAATTAGTAATTAACCCAGCGGTATGGAAGAGTACCTACTAATACTAATAGATTACTATTTTGGTTGGTATTTTTTGGAGGTTGATTGGTGTATTTGTGTGCGGACCAAATTTCTTCCGTACGCGGACGAAGTCGCGGGGGACCTCTAGTTTTTTATAATTCTGCAAGTAAGTTTGTGCATTCTTTGAATCTACATATTTTATAATTTTAAGTTTTTGTTGATACCTATCGAAACAAATAAAAAGTCTCACAAAGTAAATTACGGTGTTGTCCTAGTGTTAAACGAAAATGCAACTTTCATCACTTGCTCTGCTCTGCAAGCCCTTCTCAGCAATAATTACACTTAATATTTCTTTAAAACATTTCAGATTTCGATGCATTCAAATAAATTGATGTCAAAGAAAGGAATGGCCAGAAAAGGCTATGCCAGACTGCAAAAAAATAAAGAACAATTAACAAATATAAAACGGTACATTCAGCTTGCCGACAGATTGTTTCCATTTTATAAGGGTAGGTACACTATACTATTCAAAGAAATTGGGATGTTTGTCCGAAGACGTGTCCAAAACAATAAGGTGGGTTTTGTAAGTGAATAAATCAATGGAAAACCCAAAGGAAGCTGCAATGAGCAATACGATAAAGATAATAAATAATGGTTAGTGATGGACAAAAAGTTTTGTTCTAGATGTTTCGATTGACGCGAAGAGAACTCAATATCATTGTTCTTAAGAAATAGTTTCTGATCTTTCAAAATTCGATCCGAAAATACTTATCCAATTGTTTTTATATTTATTATTTGATTTGACTACATTATCATCATAATCTAAATGCTTTTTTATATAACATAAATAATAAATTATATATTTTTGTTTTATTTATACGGGAATACTCACGTTTAATTAAATCGGATACTCCGACTATAAAAAAAACAAAAACAAAAATGTGTCTAAACCACGTCAGTTTTCATAATATAATAAATTATAAAATAATAATGATCATGTAGTGAGCATTGGAATTGGAAGTAACTAAATAAAAATTAAAAATAACGATAAAACAGTATGTTTTATAAAATTTGATACATTTAATTTAAAGTAGTACTGCGAGGCCTTTATTATATCAATAACAATGTTTTGTCATACTTTATCCTTCTATAATCATCATAGCATTAATACAAAACAATTTTCCACACCAATTCAAACAAAATCGATAAAAGACATTCCATTCTATCGATAACATTGCCAAATCATGAGTCATCGACCATCGACATTTTTTACCTCCTATCTATTGCGGCTCATACGCACTGTCTCCAATACAGGTAGACAAAATACAATAAAGCGTTTAAGAAAAAAACTATTTCAAAGCAATTAACTTTGAGTAAACCCTTGTGGCGTCAGGCAGATTACCAGGGAGTTATCACTTTTTTGTCTGGCAACGCCGATTAGACATTCTAACCCTAAATGTAAGGAATTAGAATGCATTTAGTGATGTGTTTTTTTTCCTGATGTGTTGGTGGTCAGTGGTCACGTATTTGTTTTTGTAATAACAAATCGGTCATCTTAACAACTCCCGATGAAGATGTCGACACTATTATGCGACGGCTCTGTCACTGATATTGTAGATATTTTACAACTTATCTGGACTCTTTAATCTAGTCATAATAAGTCAAACAAGTCACAAAATGTGGATCGGAAATCTTGAACTTGGAGGATTTAGCTCTCTCTCTCTTTGAAACTATTATTTGTTTTATAAAAACCTATTTTGAAACTCAAATGCTTATCAACCCACTTCAAAAAAGGAGGTTCTCAATTCGACTTTATATTTTTTTTTGAATGTATACTCGTCAGTCTGAACACGTCAACTGCTGGATAAAAGCCTTAACAGGGAGAGGTTGCCACAATCCCCACGCTTGGCAGGCGGCTTGGGGATATGTACCTACATATGTTTGTATGTATGTTACGCGATTACTCCGCCAATTATGAACTGATTTTTATGATTATTTTTTGTTTGGTAGGTAATACTTCAGAGGTGGTCCTATATACATTTTATCGAAATCGGTTCAGTAGTTTGGTTTTTATATGAAAATTACTAGAAAATACGAAGCTGTCATCCTGGTATTCGAAGTTGAAAAATAAAGCTGCTTATTAGTAAATTTGATAATAACACGTAAATATTAACCATGAACTGATTCATGATGATTAATAATAATTTTAACTGACTTATCACGTAATTTCTAAAACCTTATTAAAAAAAAACTATTTTCATTTTGCAAAACAATGTAAAGAAACCTCGAAATAAGACTTCAATAAAATTCCCTTCACACGTCGAATTTTAAAATTAACTACGAGTATGATAGACTAGTTACCACCCCGGTTTGTTGCTTACGTTATTCGATTCCAATCCTTATTCGAGTACGACAAAAGGTCGATAAAACTTCTCGTGTGGTATTAGTGAGACCTCCGTCCAGCAGATGTCGCTGGCGACAAAGTAAAACGAACGTGCTTGTCGCGTAAACACGCGATGATGTGTGGGGCCACATGCAACAATAGCTACTGAGCAATTTGTGATTCAACTCTATAATACCCAGCAATTACTTGGCGGGAAAAATGTTTTTATAATTCGGTAGCCGTAAGTTTTGTAAGTGAGCCTTCTGAAGCGCTTTTTGATGTTTTCCAATACATTGTTCGTGTAGGCTTCAGAGCTCAATTTTCAAGCATTAAAAAGAAAATGTGTGCGAGAAAGTGTGTTTGTTGCTCATCTTTTGGTCGTTGAGTGTTTTTTTCAGAGGAACTTTTCCATTTGTATTTCTTTTAATTTCGACACATACCTAGTACCTATTATTCAAATTTGCAAAGCTGTGTTCTTTCACGCAGAATTACACTTTAGTTATTTACTAAACATTTATTTATTACGCACTTACGCAGAAAAAAACACGGGATTAGTGTTTGTTGTAATTAATAGGACAGATAAAAAAATACAGGAAATACGATATTTTTTATAGCATGTATAGCTATTGGATTGGCTATAGCTATCGTTTTTTTTTACAATATGTTTATAAATATGTTTGCCTAGGCTTCGTCTCGGCTACGATTTTCAATATTCGTTCTTCTTATACCTTTTACGTCCTGCATAATAATGTATTGTTTTGTATTTGATAAATAGATTCGTTTAATTAACCAGTTAGCTCCTGTTAACGATGAAAAAATATAGGAAAATATACTATGTAGGTACTTTATAAATAAAAATAAATAAATAAATATTAGGGGACATTATACACACAGCGCCATCTAGCCCCATACTAAGCAAAGCTTGTATTATGGTAGAAAACAGAAGCCAGACGCATCATGTTAGACGCAAAGTCTTGTCTCTGAATATTTATTACATCTATTTAATGAAATATGAAAAATTCAATTCAGTTACACAATAGTTCAGCGCTCGTGGCGTAGCTTGACTAGGTGATTCTACGGTCCGGTCAGTCTTCGGATGGGTGATCGTGAGTGGCATTTATTTCTGAGCGCTTCCGTGGGTCGGATGACACGTTAAATTATTGGTCCCGGTTGTTTGTTCTAGTTTCTATCACAACAACCGTCAGCCATGTCAGACCTTTTGTCGCCTTCAGGCGGCACATTAACTCTGACACTAGGGCTGGCCATTCAGCCTATACGAACTTACTTACTTAATGAAAGCGACTCACGGCGATTCAAATGAGAATAGCCTCAAACATTGTTATTCTTATCGAATTTACGAGTAATATGATTTATGAGCATATTTGATGCGGATGGACACGCGATAATGGCCAACCAACTTATCTTTACCGTTGGCCGAACGAGATAACTGAAACTTCTTTAGACGACTGTCCTTTTCATTCGGACAAAGCGATAGTGGCTCTACAATGTACAAGTAATGAGGTCGGACTACAAGTCGGTAAGAAAGGATCGCCGATCGTGTTTTAGTATTATAATGTGGTCACCCGTCCGCGTCAATACTTACGTTTTTTATAGCCTATCCTTCTTGGAAACAAATGTGCGATTACAGACATTTATTGCGACGTACACTTTAAGGTACGTACAGTAAAGTTATTCTAAAAGGGTATGCTTAGCTTAATTTGCCAGTTATTCTAGCGCCAAGCAGTAGTGTGCAAGCATTAGTGTTCCGGTTTGAAGGGCAATGTTACCAGATTAATTTGCTGGGTATGAAGAGATTTACGACGAGAGACGAGCGCAGTGAAGTGAGGCGCAGGATTGTGTTCGCAAATTTACAATTCTGGCACTACTACTGTTACTGGCAGGCGTGACGCTTACCACCAGGTGAACGTCTTGCTCGGCTCGCCAATCAAGTTGTATAAAAAAAAAGTAATAGTCGAATTCAGAATTAGACGGACTAAAGTAACATTTCGATAAAAGGTTAGTTTGGGGCTAGTATATAATATTTGCATGGTATAATAAATGTTTGTCCTGTGTGGGAATCAAACTCGTGCCCTGCAGGTAACAAAGCAGACATTAACCGACTGAGCTATAAGGCATTCATTCTCAGCCTATAGAAAGTTTGCACCACGAATACTAAAGGAACTTTCTGAAATAACCGGATGCTATACCAATTGTACAGTGTAAAAATGTTACACACTGTATTGTTTTATTGAAATGTAACTTACTTAGTTGTAGTACCCTAAGTATGTAAGCATGCACTTTGATAGTTTCCTTAAATTATTAGCAGTTGCAATTTCCTGTAGTGTGAAAGGCCATTACTTAGGGCCTATTGCGTTGGGTTAGGTTATACCTATAATATTTTATTTAACTATACCTACCTACAGGTTTATGCGACGTAGCTCCCAGGGTTTGTAAGTTAAACTGGTAATGGGCCACATCACTCGAATAACTAATAACCGATGGGAAGAAAGGTTCTTGAGCAACCGCGTACCGCAAGACCATAGTTGGTTGGTCATACAACTATTATTAGTAAAGATAAATTTGGTGACAACTAATGAAATGACAACTATGCTATGCTATTCTATGCCAAATCTGATTAACTATCAGCTGTCTATAACTGCGCAACTGCTGGACAAAGTTGCATATTTGCATAACCTTATTACCCTATAGTATACCTAGCACAGTTATTTATTTCAATAAACTCTGAAAAAACCAGTACAAACAATACCAATCAAAGTCGCTAATAATATCTCAGAATGTCACAAAATGTTAATAATATTCCGAAACATCAATTAAATCGCAAACATTGGGCCGAATTCGATACCTAAATATAATCGATTGAGCACGCGCGTGTTATCGAATACAATGCGTTTTCGGCCGCGAATTCGAATTATAATCGGTTGAAATAGAACCTGTTTCGTAATCCATCGATGTCGGCTGCATTAATCTTGAGCTTTAGACAAACTTCAGCTTGAAAAGAAGAGATCTTGGAAGAGTCATCTTACGAGGCTTTTGACACTAATTTAGGCAGCGACGGTGATAATGAAATGGACGGGCCCAGCGCTTGCAAATCGATCAAAATTAACAAGACAAACAATCAAGCATACCTAGCTAAAACTATGCATATTACATTTGCCGGAAAATAGAGATAGCGAATCTAATTACTGCATGACAAAACGAGAACACATGTACATGTATTAGAAGTTTGTAATGTCGTATCGTACGGCTCGCATGTCGCAAAGGCAGAGTATGACTGAAGCGAGTGGAGAGCCGGCGCTCAACATATAGTCTTCAAAATCCGTGCGCTTATATCCCGTCCATTCATCTTATCATTATCGCTGAGTTTAGGCAATTTAATAGTTTTATTTAGTTTATCTTTATAAAAATAATACTCTTACATAAATAAATATATTTAGGATCGAAATAATAATTAAGCTTATGTTATTATTTTTGTATAAGCAATATTCGCAATTAAATACATATAATTGAATCACTTATTTAGGTATGTTTATCGATATATTTACTAATATATTAATTTATTTTTTCAAATATGTAATGAAATAATAAATTCAATATTAACTATTAAACCTTACAAAAAAGACTATTCGAATCGTTTTGAATCGAACTCGTACATCATAGATACATCTAACCTACCTATATAATAAATATAATACGTAAAATGTAAAAAATAATGATATATAAACATATATTTTTGATGAAAACTACTCGTTTCCTGTACATTTTTAGAATTGTTCTGAAAACTTCTCATAATTCGCATAATTCATTATGCGAAATGAAACACGACGCGCCCACGGCTCTACTTCCGGCGATGGGACGTCTTAACTTATGATTTGATGACAGCTTTATGCCAAATTAATATTAGTAGACAAGCTGCGTCACACCGGTATACGATAAATCGGTAGTATTTTTATTTCAAGTATATTTGTTTTATTTATACGGGAATACTCACGTTTAATTAAATCGGATACTCCGACTATAGTTTCGATCACATCCGGTGACCTTCATCAAAGAGTGAAAACAGAGGCCGACGCGCGTGCAGCTTCGTCCTGCTTAGCACTCAAAATAGTCAAAAAAGTCTAATAGTCTAAGTAGTCTATTTCAAAATAGTTTTGCATTTGACCACATCTTGGGTGATGTTAATTACGCAACGATAAACATCGATGAGAAGGAGCTAGAGCTAGAATAAAAAAACAAAGGAACCACACCTATCTAGAAGAAACATTTTAACTTTGAATTTGAAGACACCCATCATCATCAGCCCGGAGACGTCCACTGCTGAACGAAGGCATCCCCCTTAGCCCGCCACACTGTACGACAACCTGCCATTTGCATCCACCGGTTGCCCGCGACTTTTACAATGTCATCGGTCCACCTAGTGGGAGGCCTACCTACGCTGCGTCTTCCGGTTCGCGGTCGCCACTCAAGAACCTTTCTTCCCCATCGGTAATCAGTTCTTCGAGCGATGTGGCCTGCCCATTGCCACTTCAACTTACAAACCCCGCGAGCTATGTCGTTAACTTTGGTTCTTTGGCGAATATCCTCGTTCCAGATTTTAACGCGCAAATTAACTCCGAGCATAGCTCTCTCCATTGCCCGTTGTGTGACTCTGATGCTAGGGCTTCACCTGCGTGTAACGCCATTATTTAGCGCGGTAGTACATACAGTACGCAGATATGGCCGGGTGTTAGCACGCTAATATGTTAGTGTCATTAATAACGTCATTAGACGTTAGGTGATATTCAAAGTCAAATGATAGTGTGGCCACCCATGTAGAGCACTGTATAATGCATCATTTATTGCACGTTAATTATTCCGATAACTGGACGTAAAGCGTCATGCAGGTGGAGCTCTAGCATGAGAAAAACTGTGAAGTTGAAGACACCCGTATTGTCCTAATCGGCAAATAGCCTTCGGAAGAGAGTTCCAGAATTAGTAGATAACGATTTTCCCCAATTTTGGCGTAGCGAAAAGTATCAAGATTTTTAGACACTATAATGTTTAATGTTTTCTTGCGTATAGTACTATTTAGGCAAGTTTAAACGTGTTGCGATAACAAACAATAATACATTTGTTTGCGGTAAAAAAATATACTTACACATAAGCATTGTTATAAAATAATAAACAATATAAAGTTTATTATTTAAATAAATAAAAAATTAAGTGTGTGTTGGTTTTTTTTTTAAATATCATATTAAATTAGTTTAGTAATTTTTTTGTTACCACACATGTGAACAAAACCGACACGATGCTAAAAGATGCCCATTTGCACATGCCCCCAGGACCATGAACATCGCACGGCAGCGGTACATAAAAGTTCGAGGACATAATAATAATAATAATAAATAACAAAAGTCTAGGGCATCGCTTATTGGCGCCCATTACCTACTACCAGTACCTTTACTTAGAAATGTTCATAATTAATAATTTTAATAATAACAACGTAAAGAGAACCAAGTAGTTTTCAAATAAACCTCAAAGGCATAATTACAATATGCGTCCGTACTTATTTGCCGTGATTACCTTTAAGTATTCGTAAAAACTAATAAAATCGTGAGAAATCTTCCACTTACATAAAAATAATTATACAGGCAAACAGGAAGATATGTCTATTTATTTCTTAGATTTAAGATTTTTACAACTCAACTGGAGATTTATCATAAAAATAGGATGAACAAGCAATTAAATTAACATTACAATCCAGTTATTCTTGTGTTAAAATCCACTTCAACCTAAGCTCTTGAGGTCGGAGTAAACTTGACTTTTATTAATGAAGTTTAATGTATGCTAATCTTGCTATGAAAGTAACTAACTGACGAAGGGTCAGTTTTTAATAATAAGATGAAGCAAAAATGTACTTACTTACACCTGGATTATAAATTATTACTTACCTGTGCTTACACTAAAAACATGAGAACGAATAGGTGTACGTTTTTATGCAACTTTACTTAATTAAATTAAAACTTCTTTTCTAAATAAATCATTGACAGTAATTATTAATTAACTAATTAAATAACGAAATATTCAAGATGAAATTCATAAACGTTCATAAAACAATTTTATCGGCAGGGAAAACAAAAGAATCGTTTAAACAGCAATAAAAATACATTTTATAGAGCAGTAAACGCTTTGTGGGACGTTTTTATTAAATTAAAACTGTTGCGAGCGCATTTTCTAGACTTTGACAAATTAATTCACATTTCAACGGGAGATTATAATCGAAAGCGTTGCTATTTTTTAAAGGAAACTCCGGGAATGTCTCATGTCTAGGTCTGCTAGTGATGTTGTAGTGCTAAGTTTGATCAGAAAATCGATGTCGATATTTAAAAATAATAGATAAACCACAGAATAAATAATAGTACTACGTACGAAACGTTCAAAAACAAGATTTCAAGACTCCAAAAATAAGATTGAACATTAAAGCTTGCTACAAACAATAACTAAATCTACCGTATCCGTTGAATTCATCGTAAGTATAAATCAAAATCATTAAAATTGGTTTAAAAAAACTAGCCTAGAAATCAAAATAAATAATATTTTAAAAAGGTTTTCATTTTGACAAGAATTCGTTATAAGTATCGAATAGTGAAGAATCTAAAGAACGACATTAATATCAATCTGTCTCAACAAAACCACATTCACCTCACTACTATGTGATTAATACTCATTTTATTTGTTTAAGAATCAAGCAGCTGGCGACGTGCGTTTGATCCCGATACGCCGTAGACCGCGACGACATAATGTCTCCAGAATTTTTCATTAAAAAAACTACGCGACACAACGAAAACACGACAAAAATAATCGATCATAATCTTGAAAGAATTCGACGAAATGAGAATGATCTATTTGTTTTAATTTATTCGTGTTTTCTTTTTGAAAATGGAATCTTATTTTGATTGTGTTTGAAAAGGCTGATGCAAATTTTATATTTTTAATTTGATTTTATTTTTGAACGCTACGTTACTTTTTATTTTTAGGGATGGGAACTTGAGGTAAATGGATGAATGGATATATTTAAAACTAGTCCGTTCGTAACCAAATCGTCGGAAAACGCCGAGAGACAGACAATCAAACAAACCAGTAGCGGCTACTAGATACGGGCCTTGTGTAAACTGAATAATTTATCAGATGTGTACATACGTAGGGAAAGTCGGTTAATTGGGAAAGCGCATACCTTTTATGTCATAATTATCGGAAGAGTGTTCATAGATGATTTGCTGTTTTGACGTAGAAATTAAATGAGGTACTACATTTTTCCAATTACTAAATAAAACTGGATTCAACTCTTCGCAAGATCAATGAGTCCAACATAGTGAGATATTTGACGCGACATAATAGGTACTTTGTTTACTGACCAATCCAAATGAAAAACTAAAAATGCAGAGTATGATTACGTAAAAGATTTCCTGCGAAAGGAACCTACCAACAAAAGTATACCCAAGTTAGCTACTATAGTGTCAGGTGAAGCAGAAAGTCTAACTCGGTGCTTGATGGGGGTTAGCACGGGTGACTTGCGCCGCTTTATTAGCGCAAGATGACCGTCACAATGCTCAGTGACGCAGGTCGCCTGAGCTATTTTTGTTGCTATAGTGGTGATATCGGAAGGCTTTTATTTTAAGGATATATTTAGCTGCAGAATATAAAAAAAAGAAAGTGAAATTTAGAATACTTTTCTGCTCAATTAAAGGTTTTTTTAAAAATTAATTCTAAATAAAATTTTATACGAACTCCATTTTTGACTCGGATGCATGAGATTTGCGATAAAGTTTTTTTTTCTTCTTATGATTTGGCATCGCTCTTTGAACGTTCTGCAAGCACCAAGTGTTAGTCACGTCAAGTTTGTACCTAAGTTTGATAACTCATCAAACAAGTCAAGTCGCAATCAAAATTTAACAAATTAGTTAAATCCTAGTCATGCCTTTGTAAAGTGGAAGCGTCTTTAGTGGACGCTTTTATGAAGTTATGAAGACAACACGGCATGCTAAATCGCATTATATACTAACACAACACAACCATATGCACAATTTTATTGCACATACACAGATGGTTAATTAGTAAAGTGCAACCACTTTTACACATTCCTTTTGGAAATAACATAAGTTTTCGAAACTTATACAAGGCAACGAATACATGATTCGATACATGAATATATATTCTCGTCAAAATTCCATCCATGAAGTTTTCTAAAAAAAATATGACAGAATGTCAAACAGTTACGATTTCGAACGATTCAAATTGATAGTTGGTTCCGACTACTGGCTACCGACATGGTTTCTCACTTTTTAAACTTTGGGGTTATTTTTGAATTGTATTTCATGGAATCATCATTAAGTAATACAAACGGTACACACAAGGGCGTAAACTTCATTCGCGTGAAACAATTAAACTTCCAATGACAATAATTCCTTCTCCTCATCCATCAATCTCCACCCTTGTTCCGATGGTTGTACTTCACACCATCCATCTTGAGTTATTTAAAACTCACGGTGACTGTCACATCACTACGACTGCGTTCTTTATTGGTACAATGCCCAACTTATTTACGTAGCTGACTGAGGGAAGCACCATCGTATTTCCTGAACGATTCTAATACAAAATGTTAGTTCTGCCATTTGGCCAAGTCGTCAATAAGTTGGTTGGTTTGTAGGATGAAAGTGTGGCGGATCGGCAGAATGTCGATAGAAGCGCAACCCTACCTAGCTTTGACAGTGAGAGTTGACGTTGATGACTTTAAATTGTAGCCAGTTTGATTTATTGAACGGTAAATCGAAAATATGGTCGAACTATATGCAAACTGCTGCTTAGAAATAAATGTAAGTGGACTCGATATTCAAGTACCCTTATCTCAATGGGGACTGACGAGACTGAAATAATCTTTTACTGAATAAAACGTTATTTCTAGTTTACATACTAGGTATTTGTGATGTAAGTAACTCAAACTAACCGTCACCTAAGCCTGACACTTAATTTTTTATCATAATTATAACTGTTTTTAACACAACAATATTCTCGTATAAGTAGCAGTTATTTGTTTTCGTTAAAATTCAACGCAAAAAATCATTTAATATTTCGATTAAATCTACAATAACTTTCAGTTAAAATCACGCCCCTAAATCCGTCAAGCCCGTTTCTAATCAATCAATTTTAGATTAACACTCATCTAGCTAAAGATTAACAGACAAAAACAAATGAGTGAATCCTGACCAAGAATCGAATTAACCATAAGCCTGTTTAAGACACCAATTAAAGTTTTAACAAAAGGCTATCTTCAATGAGACGAAAAAAATTTGATAGATCAACTCTTTAACCCAATCTCTCATCTGTAACTTGCATACTTTAAGTCTTATTTAATCAGCTTAAAGTTCAAATTTGAAACCTCTTTTGAGTTAGTAACCGGAGAAGGCTGTTGGCACAACATCTTATATCGATTAAACAGATAATTAATCACGGGAAATGATTCCGAATGAGATGTTATTAGTTATACCACTCGCTATTAACAAGTGAAACAATACCTTTACTTACATGGTGATGGCGATTACGGAATTTTGATATATTGATATTTTTTTCTGCGTGTTTCTTAGGTCAGATGTACATAAAAATTGTTAATGAACCTTTTTTTATAATTGTACCTACTTGGAAAAAGTAGGTTGGTAAAATATTATTTAAAAAAACTGAATGTTTGAATGCTTTATTCTTTAGATGGAGTTTTGGCGGGAACACAGAAAATCATGTCGCTGCATTCTATTATTTTCTTAAACTTGTGTTTTTTCGCGAATTAATGATAAAAAATGGTGGTGTTTTATTCATTGAGTGTTGAATTACATGCAAGTGTGTGTGAAACGAGTATCGGCAAGTGATATAATGTGGTGAAACATGTCTTTTCGTGTTGTTTTTAAAACTCCGTAAAAAGCTCATAGTAATTTCGGCACAACTTTATTAGGGCATGACTTGACCTCGACTATGACTAACTATGATTACATGACTTATTTGTCTTGATGATACTACTTATCTACACTTTAAAATAATTCACATTATATTTGACACTGGCAGAATGCACAAAGTGCGATTCCAATAATTAAGAAAAAAAAAGTTGGTCGTAAGGAAACGCTGATGAAGTCAGTCTCCTCGAGTACAATATACAATATTTATATACCAACAAAATTTCAACGAACCTGAGTTCGTTTAGTTGATCATGCTGTATAAACCACAGGTTAATGCGCCCGATACGGCCGATCAATCAGCTGCTAACGAGGTGGTCACGTGGTCCCCCACCCTGACACAACTTTGTGAATGAAAACATGATTTCAAAAAACTCAAAAGTGAAAAAGGTTTCAAACGTAAGTGCCTATTTTTAATGAGCTCTGTGTCCTTATTACCTAGTGCCTAAGGTTCTCATTAAGTAACTTTCAAGTCTTGACCATATACCTAGGTACTAACTTTTTGCATCCCTGATTTTTCTATTTCTCCATTGTTTCGTTACATAATTAATTAAATGTTAATAAACACACACCCTCTCTCTCATAGAAATAATACCTGAAACTATTAATTGTTTTTATTTAACAATAAATATATTTGATACACAAAACAGAACACAATCTTTACGTTTGCATTGTATAGGTTACAATTATTTTTAATTTGTTCAATTAATTATAATTAATTAGTGTGATTTGATAAAATTGAAGCAATATCGAGCTCCCGAATAAGAAACTAAACAACTACAAAATACGCTTTTTGCAGCAATCTACCCGTGATGCTATTTTAGTTCTGTCAAAAACAAAAGTTTTATCGCTGAGTAAATTAAACGCTATCGATAAAAAATTAAAAGCATCCTAAAGTTTTTAATTTCTTTTTCTTACCGAGACGAAGACAGAGTGCTAAGAGCGCGCGGGGCGTGGCAGAACAACTTTCATTACTCATGGCTCGTAATAAATGATAAAACATTATTAATACGGGGAGATCATTCTGATGACCGCTTGTACGAGATTAACGTCTTGGGTGAATAAATTAATTCTAATGCAATTATGTTTTCTTTTCCTTATTGCGGGCTAAAGGCAAACGTTTTGATTGAGTGTGTCCTGAAGTTATAGATGGAAACTGCAGACGCTTCTGGACATATATTTATTTTATTTGTAATTGATTACTCACGTATTATTAGCTGCAGTAGCTGGTTTAATTAAACGTCAGTGATCCAGTATAAGATTCGGGTTTTTAAAGTTACGGGAGAAAAACATCTAGAAAAAAAACATCGTAGCATCGTCAAACGTAGATTTGGTGTGCAACGACACTTGTCACTACAAGACAGCTAAAATAAATCACATTCTTTACAAGACTGAAATGAATTTTGATTTACACAAATCATTCCAAGAATAAAACTAGACAATTAAGAATAGAATTAAGTCTTGGAGGATCTAGTTCTCTCTCTCAATTAAGGGTTATACAAACATTCGAAAACTGATTCAAGCGTAGCGTAGGTGCGATAATCCAATTAGACGAGCCCTGTGCTACGTTAATTTATTTAATATTTATAAATCTGCGTTCGCTATTGCCCACACAGCTGGTGGCCATGATAGCCAAACAATTAATTCTCCATGTTATCGTGGACGCGTAATAACGACCAGGAGTTTATAGCCCGTGTTCGAGCATGATACATTGAATAATAATTTATTGGGTGCGAGATAAGGCTGAGATCGCGAAGTGAGATACACTCAACGCGTTAACTTCACTTTGACTATACGTTATGTTGTGGTGTCGATACATAACTTACTGCTGTGGATAACTCACCAACCTTTCGGCTCCCTAGGTTTTTGGACATTTTGCAAAGTTTTTCGACTTCGTTATTATGGTCATAAAACGTATTATATTGCGGTGACGACAATATGCGTGCGATACACTATCTTTAAAAATAACTAGTAAAACCAAAAAAAGTTTATTGTTTCATCAGTCTGTTTTAACAATCAAAACTTAGTAATAGGAGTAATAAGAAGACACAATAAAATCATTGTCACAGTAAATTGTTTAACTTAGATCACCAGAGTAAATCTAAACCAAAATCAATGTTATGGCAACAATGACTATTGATTTGACTAACAACCAACGATTATCAGATGATATATCTAGCGACAAAGATGGCGCCATTTACAAGCCAGGTCAATTAATGCCAGAGAGGGACACAAAATACAAACTTAAAAACGAATGAGTGAGACATGTGAGAAGTTATCAATCACGGTCCGAGCACGATCTCAACGCTCGAGGCGATCGAACGATCCGCTTAATTATTTCTATTATGATATTTAAAATATAATGATTATCTAAGATCATGTTTGTGGTGCGATTTCCCACACTAGTTATATACGAAGTACTTGTATAACCTTAATTGATATACAGGGATATTAATAAGATAGTGGGCGTTATGGTCTTATGGCGTCATATATCACGAGGTCATGCCTTGTATAATTTCAATTAGAACTAGTAATATATTCAGTACCATAAGAAAAAATATCGGTATCACCTTATTTCTTACCAAATCCATCTACATAACTGTATAGTTCGATAAATTTTATCAGTGATGTGATGTACTTTACTTTTTCTCGATATTTTATTTGTATCCCTAAAACCGTTCATTAATAGATCTTGGTTCCACCACGATTCAGGTCGTCCATCATCCGTGATCTTATCAATCGATCAACGATCTACACAATAATAAACCGTTTATACATCCAATGACTGATATTACCTTATATCCGATTTGTATCTACATCCCAAAAAATAAAGACCCCTCTTAACCAATTGTCTCATAAGAAAATCAGTTCAAAGAATACTGGACGTATCGTATCATTTCAATCGATGATCGTGAATGAAGCATTAGACTCATGATAAATTACAACGTATATCAATCGATACAAAGGATTGATCAATGTGTAATAGAATGGATTTCAAAATGTGAGAATTTGAACTTACCACGTTTTTGCATGAAGGAGAAGAGGTCATCGAGGAATTCTTTCCTCTGCGGGTCATCGCTGATTTCGTACAGCTGAAACAAAAAACATCTTATTTATTTTTATGAAATTTCTAGAGCTTTTAAAAAAAACACAGTTACAACATGATCAAACTTTATGTCGTAATAGAACTTCATAAATTAATTACAGAGAATAATTTTGACAATCGAGTGTCATTAATTGAAATTCAGAGATTAAACAAAGTATTAATTTATGCAAAACAACTATTAAAAAACAATTATTATCATTAGGTACTTTAAAACAACATTATCACCAGTAGCAATGAAAATAATGAAGTTATGAATATTCCAATAGGAAGTGCAGCGGTGCGCGAGCGCACCACGTGCACCCGCATGTCCGTGGACAAACACAGAAACTGCATTACATTGTTTTATTATTATACTGATGGATACTGATGCAATTTGAGAAAAACGGTGTTATTTCAATTTGATAAACAAGTTTTACTGTTATTAGAGTTACATCAATATTGACTATAGACAAGTTACTTATATTTTTTCAAAGTTTTTTTATTGACCTTTAATGACGCACAGTTGAAGCACAAATTAAAAATTATGGGCTGTAATTTGATATGAGTGTACCAGGTAACTTCTATACAAAACGTTTCATAAAGATGTATCAAAAAACACTGGCCGAAACATTAAAAAAAAAAACAAAAAAATGTGTCACTATACTAGACAAGACAAAATAGATCAGTCATTATGTAGGGTAACTTATTTTTTCTGGAATTCATCATACTTTTCTTAAGTTCTAAAAGTTGTTCAGTTTTATGTGTAAACAGATCATTGTCGTGTACAAAATCGGAAGATGATGCCTAAAGATAAATACCAGAAATGTCTAATAATAAATGGACCCCGTACAGCGACAATGATAACATGAACGGACGAGAAATAAGCGCACGGATTTTGAAGACTATTATATTGAGCGCCAGCTCTTATTTCGCGTCAGTCGTGCACTGTGTTTGCGACATACAAGCTGTACGATACGACAATACAAACAAATCCAAATTATGCTTTCGTGTGCATTCGCCAAGTGTAAAAACACTACTAAATCGCAATAAAAATTTGGGGATCACATTCCATAAGTAAATACACATTAATCACTGTATTTTCAATTCCATTCAATTGTTTATTTAATTTAAATACGTAATTAAGTAATTGTGTAATTTACAGACAGGTCTAAATCATTACATGTTGTAACTAAGATGAACGAGGAGTATAGCACTGAATCTAGCCAGCTAAATATCAAAGAAGATATCAATTTCGGGCCGTTGAGAGAGTATGGAATTCATAAGGTGTATGAACCGCGGTTTGGGCGCGTTGTACGCGTCGACAGTGTGTAGTACACAACTGCAATTAATTTCAATAAATATGATAGGGTAATCGCCATTTTCAGGCGATCGTAATGTTACGACACAGAGAGACTTAGGGAATCCTTTGTCAATGCTCGTGAATGCTGGAGATTCGAGAGCAATAGACAAATACATGTGTTCTCTTTTTGTCATGCAGTATCGCATTGCATTGCATTCGCTATCTCTATTTTCCGATAAATTCAATATGCATACTTTTAGGCTATGCTTGATTGTGTTGACTTGTTAATTTTGAACGATTTGCAAGCGCTGGGCCCATCTATTCCATTATTACCGTTGCTGACCCCGTAAACATTCCGTCTATGTTTTTTTATTACTGGCAGTTTAAATTTCGCACAGGACGGTGTAAGCAAAAAGCCTTTTCTTAAAATAGCTCCAGCTTGCTTTAGCTTTTCATTTCGTCCTTTTTTTATCATAATAATTTTAACTGAATAGAGTTGATTTGAATCAAAAGATGGAAAATAATAAAATTGGAAATAATAGCACTTGTCTCACAGACGCAAATTCGCAAAGCTACAAAACTTCTCACTGCCATATTTAATTACGCAATAACAAAAGGTGCGAAACACGTCAAAATCAAATTTAAACTTAAAGTAATAGAAATAAAGTTTATTTTTATGACAAAGTAAACTGTGTATGAAGTATAAAAGCCCCCACCTCAAGAGGCGTGTCAGGTGAAATAATTATAGCGGTATCCGCCATTTAAATGCACTTGGCAATTTGAAACAGTGATAAAACTCCCGTGTCACTTATGCGATAAAACTTAAACGCTCGATTGGCTTGTGAAATAAAATTTGAATAAATTTAACGGAAAAACCCCAGGAAGCCAGTATACAATTGTGCTGATAGAATACCTTAACACATTATGTAGAGCAAGAAAACGTTTATATGCCTGCGTTGCCTTATAGCTCAGTTGGTAGCATGTCTGCCTTCGGAGCTGTAGGGCGTGGGTTCGATCCCCGCGCAGGGCTAACATTTATGTGACGAACAAAGATGTTTGTTCTGTGTCTGGGTGTAGTATGTATTATAAGTATGTACCTATTTACAAAAAAAAAGTTCATAAGTATTCCATCAGCTATCTAGATTCCATATTACAGGCTTCGCTTAGTTTGTGGCTAGATGGCGCTGTGTGATAAATGTTTACCGATATTAGTTGAGACCGAGACACTTGGTCTCCTGTCTCTGTCTCTGGTCGCGGCGCGAACTGCTGCCTTTAGTGAACTAGACAGATATTATACAGGGTTAGTCCTAATCAATTAGTATCCTTTTAAGGGCATATTCTGTACATCAAAATAAATAACTTTTACTATGGGGCCAACATTGAAATTGCGGATAAAATTATCAGCTGTTCCATACAAACATTTCAACGAGCTTGGGCAAAATGTATGGAACAGCTTTTTTTGCGATTTCCATGTTGGCCCCATAGTAAAATTTAGTTGTTTTGATGAACAGAATTATACTTTTAAAAGTAAGTATTTGCAAATAAAGCTATATTTTTAATGATATCTGTTTGTTACCTTCGTAATACTGAAATAGCAATAAAAAAGAATCTTAACGTGATAAAACATTTAAAAAAGTCTTCCATACTGAGATCACACCAGAGTTAGTGAAGAAACAATTTGAACATAATATATTAAGTAAGTAAGTAAGTTCGTATAGGTTGAGTGGCCAGCCCTTGTGTCAGAATTAATGTGCCGCCCGAATGCCTCTGACATGGCTGACGGTTGGGTTGACATGGCATGTTTGTTGTTATAGAAACTAGAACAAACAACCGGGACCAACAATTTAACATGTCATCCGACCCACGGTAGCGCTCAGAAATAAATGCCACTCACGGTCACCCATCCGAATACTGACCGGACCGTCCGGTGCTTAACATCGGTGATCGTTTAGAATCACCTAAATACGTTACGCCACTTGAACTCGTGACTAATACTAATCTTTAATGAGAAAGATGATAAAATGAAATGAAAATTCTGTACAACCCCCTACAGATTTCCTTGAAACAGCAAAATCAAAAAACTACATCAAAATTTGTTCAGCCGTTTAGCTAAAACAATCTCAATCTCACCTATCAAACCAAAGAAAAATAATAATCAAAATCAAACAGACGCACGTGAAACTTACAAAATCCATCTTTTTGGTCGGGGGTAATAAATATTTATGTAAACCAAGACAGAAATCATTTTAATAGACTCTAATGATCTTTAATGTTTATATTACGAAGATTTTATTATTAAAAGAACTTTAAACAAGTCCAATATTAAATGATCAAATATCAATAACAAACAATTTGTACATATAATATAGCACGAGCTAGATTGAAGGAACAAACATTTGGTCCGTTAAAGGCCAATGCACACATATTCAACTGCGGCCAAAACTGTCCAAAGCCGTGAAAACACGCGCGACGCCGATTATATTACAGGCATAAGTATAGAAAGCGCAGAGGTACAACTTACTCTTTCAAACAAAAAAAATATTTTCTAAGTTGGTCCAAAACAGAAATTGGTGAAACGTAGTGAAACATACAGTCAAATAGAGAACTTCCTCTTTTTTTTAACTCGGTAAAAAATCATAAGAAAATTGTCTTTTTAAATAATACGAGTGGGACTTAGATTTGCTTGCCCTCGAAGGGAAATTGAACCATATCCACCACGTTGTTGGCCCAGTTGCGTGTTGGTGGATTTACTGATGGTGTACTGTATTTTCGTGCATGTCGTAAAAAACAAGCTTTTTGGTTGATACTTGACAGATTGGCACAATAGGCTAGATGGCTGGTTTTTTTTAATTGTCCTATTAAAATGTGGCCCATAAATAAAGCTGATTAATGCAAAGAAAATGAAAATCTGATCAAAAATAAGCATTATAATATCACGCTAGACAGAGAGGTGAAACAGCAAATCGTGATGTTACTTCTCTGTACGCCATATAAATTATATTCTGACAAGTAAGGCGTGACGTCATTTTTTGTTTTGTGAGAAAGGGACCGAGTTGTCTCTAACAAAAACTTTAAACGTTCATATATCAGAACATTATTAACCGATTTAAATTATTTTTTCAATAAACATACTATATTTACTTAAATTCTTCATAAAAGCTATTGGTTTCAACGATATAAACATCAGTCATCTACCCTATTAGCAGCGATGTGACGGAAAGAGAAATATCTCTCAAGTGAGGCTGCCGGAAAACACCTTTAGGAGCTTGGCGACCAAATTTTCTCGGCCGAATACTAGAAAGTAACTATATACTTTACGTGCCTGCGGGGCTACGCAAGTGACTACTTTAGCCCCTAAACGGAGCGAAAGGAACATACACACATGTATACACACCACGAGAGCAAGTAAAAAAGCCTCAGATCGCATGTTTGTCACCTTCGGCTTCGCCACTGGAGGCAATATACATGAGATCTGAGACATTCTTTACTTTGCTCCCTAGGTGAGTAATCTACTATTCATGGTTTTTCCATGTTGTTTACTACCACTGGTAGATCAAACTTATTGGTAGGTTTCCACCCCCAGCGGCTCGAAATAAGAACGCTCTAACACAAAGTTATGAAATGTTTCTTCATTTAGAGTTTCTAGTCTGCATCTTCGTAATCTGCACAGATAGGTACTCCTATTTGCATTCGTCGGACAATTACAACACGGCACTTAGCGGTACGAAGAACTCGAAGAAGTGGGCCGTGGAAGAGACAACGAAACGCCATTTGAAGCTTCCTGTTTCCGGCTAATACGAACTGATAAAAATTCTGTGCGAAAACGAAGTTCTGTATGAATTGTTTGGCACCGTTATGGTGTTTAGGTCTGACGAACTTTGTAGGCTCCAACAGGATTTTTTTTACCTACACAGTTTGGTATCAAATAGATACTGCTTGTTTTTTTTTTTAATGGAACAGTCCATTTTTTTAACGCCTTCAGGGTTGCTCCCTTGTAAAAGTTGTTCACAAAGATGATTATATTACCTCTTTTCGACTGAGTAATACCAATACTTGTAACCCTGTACAAGTTTACGTATTTACGTTATTAAGTTTTATATAAATGGAAAAAGTGTAATTATTCGTTTATCAAGAGATTATAAATACTTGACTGGGCATAATGTAATCGTGATTAGAAACAATATTATTAATTTACGTATTTTTTTGTAGGTTAAGTGTGTATTAAAGTTTTTTTTTGTAATTCCCTAAGTACCTGGGTATGTCGTTAAACTGCAACCAGACCAACCGGAGGACGGCAGCGTCCTCTTGGTTAACAACGGTGGTGAGCATTCTGCGATCCCCAAGCCGCCTGCCAAGCGTGGGGGATTATGGCAACACCCCTTTATTGGGAGGCCTTCGTCTAGCAGTGGACGTTTTATGGCTGACGACGATGACGAACTAAATGTGTTTTATTTCAAGTTATCACTACAACACCCTCGAATATCTTTATCTGTGAAGAATTGATACGAAACTTTATAAAATAACTTTTTTATTATTATTTATATTATTATATGGAGTGATGAAACGAGCGAGACATTCGCCTGGTAGTTAACAGCACGCCTAAGCTAACAAAAATATAGCAGCTAGATTTGTGAACTTGCGAACAAGATCCTGCGCCGCACTTTGTGGAATTCTGAAGTTTGGAAGTCCGATGAACTTAAAAGTAATGCTTAAAAAGTCATATATATAAACCAACAATCGATTAATTTTGCCTATACTAGTATGTAATGCCCGTGACACGTGTTTTCATCCAGTACTCGCTAATCGAACTCCACCATGATTAATTGAAGGGGCTGTAGAAGTCAACATCGGTCCGAGACTGGCAGCCCTAGATTAGGGTTGCTACTTGATTTAAAACTGGTGTTCATCAGTTCAGTCGTAGTTTTTGTAGACTATTATATTTCCTAACTATGGATTTTTAACCGACTTCAAAAAAGAAAAAGGTTATATGTTCCACTTATCTTTGTTTTTAAATGTAAGTTCACCGACTTCATCCTCAATAGTGGATAGATTTTGAAAATTATCTTTACATAGACAATAGATAGACAATCATTTATTACACAACACACCTTTACACATCACACACACGTCACACACGGTACACATTTTAACATTTGTTTTTTTAACTTTTTTTGTTTGAAATGTTCTTTCGAGAGTCGATTGTTTTATTTTTATTTTTTATTATCATAGCATAGCATAACTTGTGGCGTAGTTGGATCACCAAAGTTAAGCAACAGACGATCCGGTAATTCGTCGGACGGGTTACCGGTAGGTGCATTTACAATTGAGCGCTACCGTGCCATTTCAGAGGTCTTAGGGCGTTATATCATATCAGCTGGCTATGCAACTAATGCGATTTCGCATACAACATAACAGGTGAGATATTAAACTTAACACTTTGATATAGGCGTACGTTAAAGTTTCTTACATTTTCAAAGAACAAAATTATAGCTCCGTATCAGAAGGACTATCAGGGTAAATGATGATTTATATTTTTTTATAAACTACGTCGACAGCCAGCCAGTCGTATGTCTTCTTTGCGGTCGCTTTTTGCTAATTCTTAGAGGCAACCCTAGCAAAGATTAATGTCCGGAGGAGCTCAGCGTTAGGACTATTATTAAACAACCAAAACGACTGAGTTCACATAAAACGTTCACGTAAAAGGTTAAATCGATGTAAAACTCTTTGGTGAATCTTTTATTTTTGTTTTATAAAATCTAGTGACGAGACAAGCAAGACGTTCGCCTGGTGGTAAGCGCCATGCCTGCCACTAACAGTAGCAGTGCCAGAATTGTGAACTTGCGAACACAATCCTGCGCCGCTCTGCACTGCGCTCGTCACCCTGAGATATTAAATGTTAAATCTCTTCATACCCAGTAGTTTCTCTGGTAACATTGCCCTTCAAACTGAAACACAGTAATGCTTGCACACTACTGCTTGGCGGTTTAATAACTGGCAAAGGTGTGGTACTTCCCGGGCGGACTCTGCAGTAGAGTCCTACCTCTACAAAAAAAACCTATTTGCATGATCATCATTTATAATTTCTTAAAAAATACTTAAATATTCTTTTCCATTGTCGTTTATAAAGTCAGTTTCACACTCCTCGGTGTGAACTGAACAAATTATTATATGAAATGAAGGGAATATTATCATAACAGGCCAGTAAGTCGCCCACGGTGTTGAATCACTAAACTGGTCTATAAGCCCCGTAATCTCTATTGTGACGTGCCAATTACTTGCTCTCCCCTTCCGCTTGAATAAATAAATAAATATCGTGAAACTTCATTCTACAGTGTCATCATAATAACAATATACAACGATGATTTTGTTTCCCGTAATCTTGGATTTTGTCCTCGCAAAAATAATAATTTAGTAACTTAAATTCTTCGTTCCCATATTATACCATTTTGAATTATTTGCGTTAGGCCCTCTATTAATTTCGTTCTTTTTTAGTTATTCTATTTGTGTAATTTAAATAAAATAAAATAAAAGCTAAAGGAAACTATACTCTGGCGGTACGGATACGTAATGAGACGGGATGATGATTACGCCGTGAATAGGCCATGAAGATACACACAAGATCCAGAGGTAGTGGCAGACCCCCAGCCACTTGGTGAACCAATATAGAAAAAGATGTGAGGAGCCTCAACCAGCAGGACCATGCGTCCTGGTGCCGCGCAACGACGAGGCCCGACCCCAGATGAGCTGGGAACAGGCGCAATACAAAGAAGAAGCAGTTTTGTAAAATGTAACTTTTTATACCATGTTTATGCTAGAAAACTGCAGTAGATAATTTGGTCACAGTTGCATACTATGTCTCCAAAGAGTTTATATACGACAGCTAGGCTAGTTTTATACAATTGAATAACCGCACACATTGATGCATTCTGTAATTTTATTGAACCGACCTTTAAGGCAATCGTCATTTAAATTTATGGCGATATAAAGTTAAATTAGCTATCTGCGTGTGATGGAACTATGTAAGTTTTATTCAACCTAGATTCAACGAAGGAGTTGTGAGCGATAAATAAAGCATTGTCATTCAACGTTCATTCGTAAATGAACAAAATTTAAAGAGTGCTATTAAAAATGTACATTTTGCATTCTGGCTTCGTGTTCTAGAAGTTTGTAGAGCATGCATTTTATTGCTGTGCTCGTCGCTCTTATAATGTTAATGAGTCACTGATGACAAATATCGACATTGACAGTATTGTAAGTTCTGAAACATACGGCATATATAAGGGCAAGAATGTTGCTTACCATTTGGAAAACTTAGTTACATATATAAAAGAACAGAAATTACAAAGTTAATAAGACTCATAATTGGATTTGTCAAAATAAAGACCAAAGATTACGAAAGATGCGCCATCGCGTAATAAAACAACGTTTGAAAATGACCCCCGTGCCGAAATGTTTACGAGTTGAGCCGAGTGCGAAAGAAGATAGCACTTTTACGAGAGCAAAAGTGATAGCGCGCGTCTAGTGAGCGCAGACACGCGAGACAGTCCCTAGGGCCGTTTTCAAGGGGCCATTTGAGGGCGTGATATGATATATCTCCCTCCTTATATATATAATATCATTGATAAAGACTGACTGCCAACGCAGTGGTACTCTGGGCCTGGTTTTGTTACTCAGTTAATGTCATGGGCAGGCCTTACCCTAAGTCTTACCATCATGTGAGCGTCTAGTTTGTCTCAATGATCATTACTAGTTAATATAAAAAAAAATTGATTAAAAAAAATTACAGCGCTCGACTTGCTATGGAGTAAAACAGTATATTCCTTCTATGCAATATCCTACGGAATTATAATGTAAGTTCGTTAGTTCTTTCCTTCGTTCGTTCTGAGTGCCAGGCCTAGTGCTAGAGTTTATGCCACCCGGAGGCTTATAGCTTATAGCTTGACGGTTGTTGTAATTATTTTTTTCGGACCCAGGTATGACCTAAAACTGCATCCAGACCCACCGGAGGACGGGCAGCAGCAGCCTCTCGGTTAACGGTGGTGAGCATTCTGCGATCCCCAAGCCGCCTGCCAAGCGTGGGGATTTTGGCGAACCCAACATTTAAGAGGGAGGCGTTCGTCCAATTGTGGACGCTTTCTGGCTGATGATGGGATGTGTGTAGAGATATAATTATGGCTCAACAATGTTCAGAGTTCAGACGCTTTTTCTAAGGACATACCCAAGTCCTCACGGTCACCCATCCGAAAAATTACCGGATCGACCGCCGCAATAGCGTTTATAAGATTTAAATCACAAAACATGGTTGTCCAAGTGAATGCAAGGTTGTTATTTCAAGACTATTTCACGCCGATGTATCACAAATGAAATAAATCAGCTTTTCAATAGAGAATCAGAGTTAAATAGGACAAGGTGTCTGCTTATAGAAAACGCTTTTTGACACAGATGTGGGCGACCGTTATGATAGACTATTGTTTATGTAATTTAGTGGCATATTTATTGTGGTATAGAAATCATTTTTGTAAATTAACTATGCGGTTGATGGATGGATGGAAATAAATTTTGATATATTAAAAAGAGTTATGACTGGATTTACAAATCGTTACATTTCACGTATGGGCATTTTACGTTTGACTAAAGCCACACAAAACTACACATAACTGATGAACGACACCATGTTACGAATATAGAATCGAATCATTATAGAAGAAATATTTTATCATGCTCAACACTGAATAAATATGATACAAGCATGATTCTAGATTCATCTCTGATGAAGTGAATTTTAAAGATTATTTTGCATAAAAATATATAATAATAGTAAAGTTAATAAAATAAAATCCCTTTTTTGAAATGGCAAGATTACCTGTCATCACTTAAAAGTGTCGATCAAAAAGTAACTTTTCGGTGTAACGTTACGCGTTATAGGGGCATTACCAGTCAATGCAGTGAGCCGAGCGGCTCAAAGCGAGCGTCCGCCATTGAATCACATAATAGTACCACGTACAAAAGATTCGCTCGTATAGAAAACGTGTCAGAAACAAATAAGACCAAAATATACATATAACTACAACCAGTGTTAGCTAACTTGTGCTCTATTTGTTTAAGAGCACCTCCATATTATACTGTACCGCTTGGCTTATTGACGTCACGCGGCCACCGCGCGTCTATTAGCCACTGAGACGCGGGCACGGCCGGCCGCGCGTTCATTCGTAATACCTAAACTTCACAGTATGCAAGGCCTAATTGAATTGTAGCTGTAATGTTACAAGAACAGTTCAAATGATACACAACAAAATGTTACAACCAGGGTTTTTGTTGCGTTTGAGTCGCGCCTTTTCATAATGCATAGCCGTAGAGCCTAACCACGCGCCCGCGCCGCCGCAAGACAATTTCAAATTGCCAGCAATAATTTAAACATGTAAAGTATAACATGTATTTATAAATAAACCTTTGGTGAGCATAATAGTAACAACGTTTAAAATGGAAATGTCTGAGATTTACACTTATTGCATGTGATGGTTTATGGGAGGAATTATTAATAGAAAACAGAAAGATAGCGAGGCTATTGTGAGATAAACAATCGATAAATAGTAAAGTTTTGTAGTTCAAGCCAACGTAGAGTTTTTTTAGGATGACGTATCTGTTAAACCGTCTGTGTGTCCCACTATCGGCCTTACCTAAAAAAACTTCTCCACCGTTGATCCATTGCTCAACGGCCGATTAGCAAAATTCTTCACTCATAAAACCATTTCAACGTTACGCGGTGGGTGAGCAATGACTCAACAGTTGTAAAATTTAACAGGCCGCCCGACATGGTTTAACCATGTTTCAAGCCTTGTCTATGGAATAAAATGGTGGATTTGATATTCGTGTTTGTTTGTGCTTTGAATTGGCTTTGAAGTAAAAACGTGGATTTCGACGATCTGCTATCGAATTTTGGAAGAAGTAGCGAGCTTAGAAGGCATAGAAATAAACAACGGAAGCGGTTTAATCCACTACAAGGCTTAACTGACGAAGAATATAAGCTGCGATACAGGTTCATTAGGACCATGGGCCGAATCATTGTTATTGTTAAAAATTACCAGCAGGTCGATGGATGTAGCGGATTCCCTATACAACCGCAAGTAGATTCAGGGAGACTGCGCATGCACGGCATGAACCAGCAGACTATTTGTCGAAGCACCAAAGAAGATCAACGATTTAACTATCACCATATACAATAACACTATCATCACTTCTGCTGTACTGCATAACTTGGCAATTTCATTTAATGTAGAACAAGGTATGTTTTCTTTTACTAAATAAGCTTTTACAGAATAAGCAGTTGCATTGCGGAACTGTATTGCGAGATCAATTAAAGGCTATAGGCATCATAATTATATGGGGCACAAATACTTTTAGACCTTTACGTATATTATCATTGTATTGTACACAGCAGGCATTTTCTTGTTAGGTTAGCAAAGAAAGAATTAGTCAGAATTATCAGTTTTCAATTATGTGACATTCCAGAGTTCTAAAACGGAAAAAATACATTTGCCCTATCTGCTCTGCCTCATAAACAATTTTTTATTGTTTTCAGATGCAGCGCTTGAAGTAGCACTTGAAGAAGAAACTGGTGATAATATTGTGGATAACGCCATGAAAATGGATAGAAATATTTTATTGAAAACAATTTATAGTAACATTCAATAAAACAAATGTTTTAAACACATTATTACTTATTTTATATTATTTATTTTTATTTTTAAATATTCCTCCTATAACTAAAGACATCACTATATATTTTTTTGTGTATTTCTTCCTCATGGAGCAGGGCTTTTTCTCTTGAAGTTTTTGCAAGGAGCAATAACTGGTGCTCATGGGTTTCATTACAGCACAGTAACATATCGGTTGGTCTTGCTGTTCAATTTCTTTTTTGGAACAGAAGGACCAGTTTTTTCCCTTGCTGATTGAGACATCTCAGGCAGGACATGAGCAAGCCTTGTCAAGGAAACTTTTGGCAAATTATGGGTTAGCATAGCTACCAGCGTCTGAGTGGGTTCCAGCTGAAATAGTGAAAATATGGGTTACTTAACACATTATGTTGTAACGGCTGATAGATTAGGATAAGGGCGGGTTGCCATAATCACAACGCTTAGCTGTCGGCGTGGGGACCGCAGAATGCTCACCACAGTTAACCGAGAGGATGTTGCTGCCCGTCCTCCGTTGTTTCTGGGTGCACTTTTAGGACACCCAGGTCCAGGCAGCTTTAATTACATGCTTTCGTGCTAGTGTCCCTGTTTTCTATAACATCGGCTTGCTCAAGCATACTAAGCGTAAATATTCTTAGTCAGTTTCCACACAATAATAAAAGTAAACCTTGTTCAATCCAATTGATGGAGCGTGCTGATGTTAATGTTTATAAACTTCTTCTTTCTCGAAACTAGGTAAATATACCCTTTATTTTGAAATAAAAATACAAAAGTAATCATAATTTTAAAAACTTGTTGATCGTATCTGACACTGACAACAGAACTAACAGCAATCTGACATTTTCACAGTAAAAACAGATGAAAAAATTCGACTAAGGCTGCAATACACCTTCAGTTCCCTCCTTCCGTTCATCAGTTTGGTTATAGTCTGTGTCGAAGTTTCAAATTTCGTTGCTCTGTGGTTCGGTCATCTTTGTTTCAATTAAACTATGGCTAGTCAAGGATTTTGGGTGAAGAAAAGGAAACCATAGACAAACGATTTAAGAACCTCTCACCTGAGAGCTGCTTAAGCATTGACTAACGAGATTATTTTAGGTAAGGCCGTAAATCTCCTTCGCCTCGTCTTGTTCCTTTCAGGTTAGGCTTATCACTAGCCATATTGTCACTCGACCCATTTTCCAAGCAATATCGCTTCAATACTGCCATACTTACAGTTACAGTAAATGCGCGTTTTCCGGTAGCAATAAATTAAAAGTATTGATAAGCTTCAACATGACACATAAACGCAGTGTCATCGATTACTTAGCGTATTTATTATATCATCTATTCATGACGGGGAGGCAAACTTCTTTGATTTTGATGACTAAGTTAAACAGAGATGACTATCAAATTATCAGTCAAATCTTTCCGACAATTTTTCTTCAGTCCAAGCGCTTTTTCATTTAAGTAAAAACAAAGTTCTTTAAAGCCCCCCCCCCCCCCTTCCGCTGAGGTTCTTGGAGACACCCGCCCCGGTAAGTGTCGCAAGCGGGTAGGAAGAAGAAACTATACCTACAGAGTTACTCCTAATTAGGTAGCATTTTTAAGGGCATATTCTTTACATCATACCAAACAACTTTTACTATGGGGCCATCATTGAAATCACGAAAAAAATATCAGCTGTTCCATACAAAAAGTTCATCGGCCTTGGGCAAAATGTATGGAGCAGCTGTTTATTTTTTTTGTAATTTTGAAGTTGGCCCCATAGTAAAAGTTGCCCTTAAAAGGATGCTAACTGATTAGGACTTACCCTGTATACGTCGGAGTTTTATTCAGTTTCAGTTAAGTATGGCAAAATGTCAAAGCCTTTAGTCAATAAAACCTTGCGTTAACATAGATTGGCATTATGGATTTTTCCTTCATTTTCCCTACATGAGCATTCGTATAATTTAACTACATAAATTATTGTTTCACAGTATTCCATTCAAAGATATGAATTTGCATGTCACATAAACGCTACAATGTTACGTCGAAAGAACTACAATTTCTAACATTGTATTATAAACCAATAAAAACGCTGATAAAAAATCTAGAACAAACATCAATTAAACTGCGCCATTTTAATTTACTTTAACATAAAATAACATTAGCGCTAGTGCCAGACAAAACAATTTGGTACAATCTAAGGCATAAACAATACAAACTACTTGGTTATTTGTGAGAATAACATACAAACTAAGACTTTTTTTCATCTTTTATGGCATCGCACTTTGTGCATTTTGCTAGTGTCAAGTGTAAGCTTTTGTTTATCTTTTCGATAGTAACAAGTCAAATAAGTCATAAAATCACAGCTAAGACAGCCTTAATCAAGTTGTGGCGATTTTAGTTAAAGCTTTTACGAAGTTTTGATAACAACACGAAGAGACATGTTTACCATAAATATTATTATTATATCTTTTTGCCCACAGTCGTGCACGTAATTTGGCACTTGTTGAATCTTAACACTCGAAAAAACAAGTTTTGGAAAATAATACAATGCAAAATTATGTTTTTTTTCGTGTTCCCGCCAAAACTCTCAAACTCTAGAAATATTACTAGTAGAAATTATTAAATTACCAGTAGAAATTATTAAAACAAACTCCTTGGTCAAAAGCAACAGTCTGAAGACGTCCACTGCTGGACGAAGGCTTGGCACGCTTGGCAGGCGGCTTGGGATCGCAGAATGGTTACCACCGTTAACCGAGAGGACGCTGCTGCCCGTCCTCCGGTGGTTCTGGATGCAGTATTAGGACATACCCAGGTGCATCCCACCCCAACTCCTTGTTCATCTGTGTGAATATCATCCATACTAAGTCAAAAAAAAAGACTAACTGATGAAGTTATATTATAGTAGAAACTATTAAAATGGTGGTGGTAAAACTATAATTATGGTGGTGGTAATGTTGCATTATAGGAGTCAATGTAACTACAAAATGTAGTGGTAGTCACGACATACTACTCACGTTTTATTTGCAAAGCTTGCTCAATACAATAGAAAATTATGTTCATTAGGATTTTCTACACGCGAACATACCAATAAAACCAATAACAATAAATAGTTCGTTCAATAATATACTATAATAGGATATTTTTTATCCAGATTGAACTTTATTTATACTGCCTACGTGATAGATATGACTGGCAAAATATTCCGTTAAAAATTGTAATGTATCGAAAATAATTATACTTAGTACACGTAACAAATACATAGTAAAAGCTGCAGTAGAAGCTTAATAAACATTGTTATGTTTTTTTTTTGAATTACTGTTAATTTACTTATATAAATACTTTGTTTAGAATATATGTACAACTCTACTATTGAGCTAGTTTCGTTTCTGTAGCAGTTTAAATGTACTTCACATGATATAGTATAATGGTAAGAAAAGTTTATAGCTTATATTCCCAAAAAACATAATTTTTTTTATGTGGTCGTTTTTATCCCACAAATAATGAGCTTGGTCGATTAGCACAGTCATCTAACGACATTATGCCTACCTACAAGAGTTTAGATAGCTCTACATAGCTTTGTTTTCTTTTATCGTCCTTCAGTCATCACTAACTCCACAGATTTTTCAATTAATACGATTGCTTTTATAAGATAATGGAATAGCTATTAAATATTAATGGTTTTACTTTCACACCCACATTAGATCAATCATTAATCGGATGCATCACATTTTGTGTGTTCTATAGGCTGATTAAAACTTAATGGCGGCTGTGAACTTAGGCGCGAGACGCTGCGCAGTAGCAAAAATTAGGCGTGCGGTGTGCGTACTATCGCAAAGTCTCGCTTGCATCGCACTTCACAGCCGCCATTTGAATCAGTCTGTACCAGTGTCAAGTACTTATTTGAATATTTTATAGTTTCGAGTATTGAGTCAAATAACTTGCACAAGCCAAAATCACTCATAAAGTTGTAATCAAGCCCAAATCACTATCGCTCTAGTAAAGTAGAGACGACATAACTAGAAGCTTATAAAGCTTAGTTCTACAGATTTGAATTATATGACCTGCCATTCTCATTTGGATTGACATAAGAGGAACAAAAATAATATCGAATGCTCTAGAGCAGGGGTCTCTAAACTACGGCCCGCGGGCCAAAACCCGCCCGCGAGCAGCACCAATCTGGCCCGCTAATCTGATAAGCTATCTAGATCTTGGCCCTTGAAGCTTTGTGGAGCAGTCAGTCTGGCCCTTAAGCTAAAAAGTTTGGAGACACCTGCTCTAGAAGTAACGTTTCCCTAACATAACTCCAAAACTTCTAAAACGTCAAAACCTATACTTGAAAATCCAAATACTTAATGCTTTGATCGCCGGAGACAAAATCCTCTGTACAGAACAGACAGAAGTAGAAATTATGCTTTAAAACACATGTCCACTAAACACCGATGAATCAAGTGATAGAGTCAATGAAAGCCAGGTGTCGCTCCTCCGATCGAAGTTGTGTGTAACAGTTTTAACCCGGGCTGTAATTAGGAAAACAAACTATTCGAAGGAGGCCCAAGTGGTGAGATGAGAGCGATTCTAAAAATAAATCTTAAGAAAAGAGTATTTTTGTAAATCTTCCATAGATAGACAAAATATCTCGACTACAAAAATACTCTTAGTAGATTTTCATAAAAAGTAGATATAAAACTTTCGTAACGTTTAAATTGTTTTAACTAGTCAGCAATACAACCACACACGATTAAAGAAAACATTCTCCTAACATGATAAACCTAAAGTTAGTATTTTGCCGAAAAATCAGCCTACAATAACAATAACCCTTAATAAATAAAATAACAGCTGTCGCAGACTCCCTATAATATCTACAGACACGTTACAATCAAATCATAGTGATTGTCAACCCCGTTGTTTAATTGGGTTCGACGACACTAGTTTTCAATGGTGCGATGTAATAACCACAGATCCACAATTTAGCTATACATACATAATTATTTGATTTTTTTAGATGATTGATAACATTATAATGTTGTTAACAGTCCACTGCTGCACAAAGACCTAACTTTCGAAAGACGACAACACAACAAATTTAAATAAAATATTTGTAAGTTGCAAAATTCTATAATTCTATAAATAACTATATATATATTATGTAGATTATATTTATATTTTAAAAATATAAAAGTGTTTGTAGCATCTCTCGTCTTTATTCATGTGTATATTCTTCCTCATGGTTACCTGAAAGAGAATGCTTTTAGCGATAAGGCCGCCTATTGTGGCACTAGCTCATAAGGTTCTTGTATCTTTTTCTATTGTATTTTTTGGTGTGCACAATAAAGAGTTCCTATCTATCTATATAAAGGTCACTGTAGTTTGAGATCGATCTATCGTGCGGCTAGAACTCGCTCTAACTTAAGTTTTGGTCCCTTTACCCAATTTGACGTAAAATACGTCGGAGTGGCCAAGAGTGCGATGGCCGCGAAACAAAGCATCGATTGATACGAGGTGATGTCTTATGTCGAAACTGTACTTACTTCTCACTACGCTGTACTTTAAATTAGGCGCATTAAAACTGAGCTAGTCATGACCGCAGCTCAGGCTTATTAGCAGTCATGCCGTTCTTATCGTAATAGAATATTAAACTTTGGCTAGCTAAAAAACTATGAGTAGGTACCTACCTAATATTGAAACAAGGGTGTGATTTTGAAACTCGTTCCTAACTGATGCAGAAAGAACATCAATGCTTATATATATATGATAGGGTCGCAAATATATAACTGGTTGCCGAAGGATATCACTAGTTCTACCAGCGATAACGTATTTAAAATAAAACTAAAGAACTGGCTCGTAGGACTTCTTATTCACTTGACGAGCTTTTTATGAGCGTAAAAATTTAGGTAAGTACTTATTTATATTAAATTCATGTATTGTTTATTTTTATCATAGAGAAATTAGTGTTGTTTTTATTATTATGGATTAATTAATTTATATTGGAATTACTTTTATGAATATTGACTTGTAATTTAATTATTTTTAGTAAATATGTTTATCTGATTATCTGTTTATAAATAATAATATTAATGAAAAAAATATATAACAACCGATTTCAATTTCGATTACCAGGATGACATATTTTTTCCAGTTATTTTGATTTAAAAACCAAAATACTTAACCGATTTCGATAAAAATAATAATTACGGCTACCTCTTAAGGTAGTCCCAAATATTAACCTATCGAACAAAAATATAACCATCAAAATATTATTTACAGTTTATTTACCGTGATTATGTTTTGAAACGAGCTCACTATGATGAACAACCGTGAAAGTTTAAAACAGTGTCTTACATCTAAGTAAAGTGAAAACAAAGGGCCTGAAGCCAGAATTTTCCATAATAATAATAAAAATTTAGATACATTGTAGAAATAGCTACAAAGTGACTTAAAAGTAAATGACTACCATAGATGAGTACTTAGTAAAATAATAGTACATTATGATACGAGTGTGCTATGTTGGTCATTACACTAGAGGCGGTATTATGCGCGCGAGCCGCAGGCGAGCGCGATAAGGAAGCCGAGAGCGTAATGACTAATAGCACAAGAGTTCCATACGACTGTTTTCGTCACACTTGCGTGGAAAAAACAAACTTTTTTTGATAATATTCAACCACACAGCGAAAACGTCAACAAACATTTGCGGAAAATGGCGCCCAAACCACCAATGCGTGCGCAGGTTGACATGTACTTCAGCGGCATAAGAACTCTTTGTTGGTATTACAAAAAAACTGTAAGTATTACCCGGCTATATTGAGAGTGCTTCGTATATATACGTCTAATTGCAGTCACGCACAAACTTGACTTTACCGGGTTATACCTATTATAGCACAAGTGGCGTAATGAAAAGTAAAAAGCACGCGTGCGTAATAGCTTGGATTATGAACCTAAAACCGATGTAATATGATCCACTTTACGAGCAAGTGTGATGAAAAAGTTCTAGTAATCATTGTAAGCAACTTGTACTTACTACCCCTATTCGGCTTAGTGCAGCCCAAGCTTATAAAACCCAGTATAATTTCACCAAACGTAGCTTAAAACCTCTTTCAACAGACTAAAATAATAATCCAGTAGTTACTTGTAATAAGGTTTGCAACAAAAATGAGGAAGGTATGAAAATTGACGGGTTTTAGTTTACCAGTCAACGTATATCTTGTGCTTTATTGAATACAAGTGTTTAGTGAACACTCTTGACTACATACGGATAAAACTTTCCGCAATCGGTCATTTTCTTTGATGGTATTCGTTCCGAACTGCTAAGTGATTCCCATTCTAAGGTGTTTGTTTTGAAATTACTGCTCATTAGAACTGTCGACTGGTACTGAGATTGATAGGTTGGAAAACGTTAGATTTCTGATTGAAAAGTGTATAGTACTGTTAAATGGTGTTTTTAACATGCTTTAGTTGTTAAAAACACCTTTTTAACGGTACTTTTACTCGGATACAAGGTATTTAGGTCATAAGTGTTATAGTGATGAAAAGTGATATTTGGGTAGTTAATCAAGGGGGGAGTTGGGGGGAGAGGGGGTTAGGGGGGTCAAAAACGTGGTGAATTTTGGTTTTGAATTTCTTCCGTACGCGGACGAAGTCGCGGGCGACCTCTAGTTATGAATACAATGAGCTCCTTTCGGCTTAGTACTTCCGTTTATTGTAACCCGGTACTATTATTATTTTTATTCAATTAAGTGACGAGACGAACAAGACGTTCATCTGGTGGTACGCGTCACGCCTGCCTCTAACAAAAGCAGTGCCAGAATTGTGACCTTGCCAATACCACAATCCTGCACCGCACTGTACCGCGCTCGTCACTCTGAGATATCAGATGTTAAATCTCTTCATATCAAGTAATTTCTCTGGTAGCAGTTCCCTTCAAGCTGGAACCAGGGAGGTGTCACTCCGCAGTATAGGTATGTTGGGCCGGCGCTCCGTCCCGGGTGGACAATGCAAGGCAGAAGTCAGTCGCCGCCCGCACGGCCTCGTCGCACGTAACTAAGCATACGTGATAGAAAGAGAGCGGTATATCTTGGTGAATATAGCGAGCGGTATCTAGCGCTGTGCGAGTTGAATTGCTACTTTATTGCCTAGTAGATTGAGTCCTTATTTATTTAAATTCCTTTGCGGAGTTAACTTTCTGTACTAGTACTATTATCTATTCTGTACCGGAACACAGTTTGACACAGTTGAAGTTTGAGTGTGGGTCCCGTTAACCAATAAAAATACGGGAAAAAATGTTGTGGTTAACTGGACCCGCGGGTCTACTGGCGAGCGGGTCCAGCTGACCGAAGACTCAGTAATGCTTGCACACAACTGCTTGGCGGTGGAATAACTGGTAAAAGTGTGGTACTTCCCCAGGCGGACTCTGCAGTAGAGTCCTACCACTACAAGAATAATATGTACCTACACATGCAGTGAACAAAGTACAAATAACATTTACGCACGTAACTACGTATAGTCCGTTCAAAGTCCAACGTGTTATGTGTTTCTAATTTTTACAAGACTGCCCAAATAAAGGAGTGTACCTAATTTTTGTTTTATTCATACGGGAATACTCACGTTTAATTAAATCGGATACCCCGACTCCGACTATAGTTTCGATCACATCCGGTGAAGCAGGACGCAGCTGCACGCGCGTCGGGCTCTGTTTTCACTCTTTGAAAAAGGTCACCGGATGTGATCGAAACTATAGTCGGAGTATCCGATTTAATTAAACGTGAGTATTCCCGTATAAATAAAACAAAAATGTGTAAAAACCGCGTTAGGTTTCATAATAAAAGAGTGTACCTAATTTTTTCTGGGTTCAAGTTATCTTTGTATGTATGAGAGTTTCCTTTTTCCGCCGTAACTTATAAATACCTGAACATGTTTAGATGTATGTGGTACTACTAGGCCTAGCGCCATTTGCGCTTGCCTAAAGTCCGGTGACGCTGTAGAGGCCATCTGAGGCCAACAGCATCAGTCGTTCAAAAAAAAAAAGGATGTATGTGGTATCATTAGAATCCTGACATAAACCCGCCCGAGTTACATTGGCCATAAAAAAGTTTTTCTGCAGGGCAGTTGAGTTCTTTAATTTTTTTTAACGTCGGCTTGTCTGTTCATAAATTATAGTTATAGTTACATTATTAAAGTATTTAATTAAGCAGTCGTAAATTATAGGTACATTAAAGTGGTTAAAATTATAATAAACGCACTTATATAAAAACGTAAATTATAAAAGTTAATTAGTCTATGTACTTATAAAAGACGAAACAATCCACCAAACAATTTCAATTTACGCATCCACACCGCTTCTTAAAAGCGACAAGCTTTACATAGGGTGTTCAATGTGTTCATCTATTGCCGAATTGTGACCAACCCGAGATTATTCCGGGCAAGTAATCGTGAAATCGTCAAAAACAAAGAGGAGTGGTCATCAACACGCGCCATTGATGAAGCGAAACTGGATAGGTTCCGAGCGTACTCATCAGACCATCAGACTTGTAATTTGTTTAACAGTCTGATTTAATTAATGTAATTGGTGTTGCCGTGTTAATTAAATTTAAATAAATAAATAAAATAATCAGTTGCACAATATTCAATGTCAAGTTTAAGTAGAAATCGGCGTACAGTTTTAGACAACAAATAATTCCCTCATCTTAGATAATGAGTATATTAAAATTTAGGGGCAAGTGCATTTATTAATTCAAATTAAATACATGCAGTGCCCCTCTATTAAGGCCTTCGTCCAGCAGTGGACATTTTATGACTGATGACGTGACATGCAGTGCAATAATGTACTGAACCCACCAACTAAAGATAAACAAAAGGATTGTGTAATATAGAGGACACACACATTAAAGTCAGGATACAAGCCAAAAAAAACTCAAAGCTCACACCAGCCGGCCGCGGAGCCAGCATTTAATTGTTTAACTTCATTCTTCATCATCATCGATTGGGGATCCCGGTGGACGGATTTACCTTAATTACTGGGAATGATACTCTTACAAGTTTCTTGTCCATAGTAAATTTAAAGTAGATACCGGACATTGGAGGCACACTTCTCGGACGAATATGGGTGTTTTTTCAATAAAAATAGCGACTTAATTTGATAGTGCTGTATGATTACTGAAACGAATCGATAAAAAAAATGATTGTTTTCCATTTAAATGCACTTTTGTACAAAATCTGCTTTATGAGAAAATTATGTATGTTCATACAGTTGATGCTAGAGGTCAAACAATGAAAGTTGTTCGAAGACCTACTTTATTTTTATACCAAAAGGATAAATGGGCAGTGCCACATCTAGCCGCCCTATCTCTCACCACACTTCTATCGAATACACACTGTACTCGATTACACGCCCCTCTTTTGATCTCCAATTAGATGAACATTTTGGGGTTCCTTCTGTGACTACTCATTAATCTGTGGTTCCTTATCACCCCTGCTGAAGGGTGACGATTGCTCGTAAATAGACACGTAGGTCCTTTGTATAATGTTCCGGGTCTTAGCTGTTATTCAGAAATTGTGTAGAGTATGATTATGGGTATTTCTTAGGAGCACTTACTGTACATGCAAAAGTATGTATGTAGTTAGAACCACATTTTATTGAATCAGAAATTATTACAGTCGAAGTTTAAAGGAAGAAAGAAGGTACTTAGTGATTTTTTTATTGTGTATTATTTATTGTCACACACTTCTTCAATATTTGTAAACCGATTTAAATAAATAAATATTGGGGGGACATTTATTACACACAGCGCCTTCTAGCCCCATACTAAGCAAAGCTTGTATTATGGAAACCAGCTAACTTATAGAATACTTATATACCATTTTTTTTTCGTAAATACATACTTATAATACATACTACACCCACGTGTACCCATTTACGTGTTTATTTGTTGTGTAGGTATGTTATAATTTATATTATAATTTATAATAATTATAAATAATCATAATTATTTTTAATAATTATAATTATATATTTTTTTTGCCGATGGACTTTTTTAAGGACCTGGGTATGTCCTAAAACTGCATCCAGAACCACCGGAGGACGGGCAGCAGCGTCCTCTCAGTTAACGGTGGTAAGCATTCTGCGATCCCCAAACCGCCTGCCTAGCGTGGGGATTATGGCAATCCCTCCCTAATAAGATCCGGGAGGCCTTCGTCCAGCCGTGGACGTCTTCCGGTTGATGATGATGATGATGGAATTTTTACACAGAAAAGCGAACGCGGGATATTGTGGTCTTTTCATAGAACAAAATTCTTTATAAACAAGTAAATAAAACGTGAAAAGCTACTTCCTAGGCAAACGTGCTCCATCTTGGATAACATCATCACATCAAGTAAGATTTTAGTCAAACCTAGTTTGTTGTGAAAGATAAGATTTTAGCCAAACATATACCTAGTTTGTTGTGAAAGATAAGATTTTAGCCAAACATATACCTAGTTTGTAGTGAAAGATAAGATTTTAGCCAAACATATACGTAGTTTGTTGTGAAAGAAAACAGAATTACACAGCACATTATTTGCTAAATTTCGTTTTCTTATTTTCGAATCTGAAAACTGTATTTCTAGTGTTCACCAATTACAAGTCGACAATCTACTGTAGTGTGTAAGCGGCTTAATCTCGAACAAGATAATTGCGTCGCGTAATACAGCTTTGGGCGGATTAATTTTCCCCGCCCTAGTTTTCGCCGTCCGCCCAAACCATAATATTAACTTGTTAGACGTTATCTCATGACGATGTTAGAAGAAATCGTGTTCAATCGTGAATCGTGTTATCAGTATCAGTATAACTTTACGATCAGATAAACTTAAATTAAATGAAAGCTGTTAATTTATGGTATCAAGATATGAGGCGAACAAGATATTCTCCGGATGGCAAGAGACAACGCGATCCGTTTATCTACCTTTGCAGTGATACCTAAAATGTTGGGTAACCATAATATACATTCGCCAAATGAAAAAAATATGTTACTCTCTGTTTTTGTTCTATATCTTTAGAGGTATTTCATTTTTCTTTGATAGATTTTAATTGATTTTGGTTTTCGTATGCAAGTTAGCCATTTAGTAAGCCACTCAGCCCAATCTTACACTTTTCGCTTCCAGCTTCTGCCAAACTGTCTTACATACATCGTCACTCCATCAAGTCGCAGTACAATCCAATAACAGGAAGGTATTTACGTAATTTCAAAGAAGCTTGCCAAAACCGTTACCTATATACCTGACAAATGAGAAAACCGCCTAAAATCTGGCCAAACATCGTTCTTCAATACAGAAGAAGTTTGTAAAATACTTTGGTGGAGTCTTTACAACATCGTTGGATAATCTCACCCTTATAGTCTTGTTCGTACCAACCTATCTAGCGAAGAAATCTCTTTTCACGTTTAAATTGACAATTTATCGGTCAAGAAGATCTCAATGTGAATTTAGTGCTCGTTTTTATCTAAACTTCCTGTTAAAATCTGTTAAAACTCGTTTCTGAAGATTTTACTCGAATAATACTTTTCTTATATCAGGGTTAGGGTGTTATCTTTGGCCATAGGTGAGCTGTACTAAAACACCTTTAAAGCTTAGCTACTATGATTACCAATTTATGACCTCAATTACCTACGTAAAGATATAAAGACCTACGCAATATTATCTAAGTACTCGTACTTTGAAAACCGTAATGGATTAAGGCTTGTATTTATCAAATTTGCCCCTCGCAAAATCAAATTTATTTAGTCAAATTACTATATTTATTAAAACCCAAAAATACAAAATGTTACAGAAGAACATCTGTCTTAGTGACTTCTGTGGATGAAAACACGATTGATTATACTTTCCTCGATAGAAAAAAATACCGAAACAGTGTCTATTTTTAAACCATATTCAGTTTTATGTCCTAATTACAGCACATAGTCACATTAAAAAAATATGTATTATAAGTTAATAGTATTTTGGAGAGCATGCTGTGGTTCAAAAGTTATTAATTTCTATACTTTTCATGTAATCTGAGAAAATCTTCAAAAATCGAAGTTTGACATGCACGAATCTGCGTAACCGCCATATTTTTGCTCCGCTAAATGTGACTCTACCTGATACAGCTTTAGACTAATGATTGATCTTATTAAAAAAATGTGCTTGAAACGTGGAATACCTGGCCTTAAGCAAGGTAATTAAATTTTCCCTTCATCCACGTTCGTAACAAAAAATTCATAACTATAGCTACGAAAAAATAAATTTTCTTCGCTGTGTCATAACTAGTTCAAAATTGAAATTCAAAATTATTTATTTCCACAAAAAGCCAATCAGGGTTTATTTTCAATTTTCTTTATTTTTCATAACAAACCAGCTACGAAAAAAATATATTTTTCTCTGGTCATAATCAGTTATTCAATTTTTTTTTTACGTTTCTTAGGTAACTGTGTAATTATACATTAATAAAATTAAGTAAAGGTCTTGTCAACTGAGCTGTAGTCAGATACGTCCTTAGATTTTTTTTAAATCTAATCAAGTGGCGAGACGAGCAAGACCTTCGCCTGGTGGTAAGCGTACGCCTGCCACTAACAGTAGCAGTGCTAGAATTGCGAACTTGCGAACACAATCCTGCTCCGCACTGCACCGCGCTCGTCACCCTGAGATATTAGATGTTAAATCTCTTCAAACCCAGTAATTTCTCTGGATGACGATCTGTTTCACACATAGGTACATAAATACAATACACAATGAGTTAGTTACCTTTTAAAGTTAAAACGATGAGTCACAACTTTGTCTCCTTTGAAGTACGTACGAGGAAAAACCAAAATGAAAGTGAGACGTAAAACCTCACACACAATAATGACGTGATACATTGTATAAACTACAACAAACTATATAGACTAATAATTAAATACTTGCTAAAGATCACGATCCGTTGCTATTGCTGAATGAAATAAACAAAACTTCCCGTTTATAATAGAACAGGAAAATTTACTAATATAAAAAAAACAGGAAGCCGTGGTAGCCTAAACGGGAGACCGCTTTACTTGTAATCGTGAGGTCGAGGGTTCAAACCCAGGCCAGTAATGAGCTCTTTGGAGGTTATGTACGGATACATACCACTGGCTATTCTTTTTTGTGTTGATCCCTCGGATTTTAGCGCGAGTGGACTACGCAGTAAGTACACATATACGGCCTTACCTAAAATAATCTCGATTCTCTTAGTCACTGCTTAAACTTCTCTGTCCTTATCTAGCACGTGCAACTTCACGTTAGAGAGAAGATGGCAGAACATCTTAAGCAGTGACTAACGGTTGAAAAGTTTTTTTAGGTAAGGCCGTTAGTGTCCGAGTTGACGCTGAAGGGAAAGAGGAGGGGCGGATACTGCGCCACATTAACCTATATTCAGAAAGCGCAAAAAGATTCCAAGTACTGTATTCAACGTCACAATTTTCAGGGCGTAATTACTCACTGCTGAGCATAGGCAAAAAAATGTGGTAGCCTAGTCGGGAGACTGCTAGACTTGCAATCGTGAGGTCGCGGGTTCAAACCCCCAGGCTCCGTGCCAATGAGCTCTTTGGAGTTTATGTACGGATACTCATACCACTTGCTTTTCGATGAAGGAAAACATCGTGAGGAAACCTGCTTACGTCCGGAGAAGATATTTAATAGCGTATGTGAATTCACCAACCGCAACTGGGCCAATATGGTAAATATGGCCCATATGCCTTTCGAGAGTAAGCCTAAGTCAAGAAGTGGAAAGTTAAAAAAGGCTGATAATGCCTAATAAACAGGAAAATAGTTACCTAAAAAGAGTCACGATTGCGCAAGGGCAATCGATCACTCTTTCAAACTAATCCGTCGCTGAAACACATCCGCTCAATTCTAAGACATTCCGCATAAATAACGAAGTTAACGCGTCCACAAAGCTAAGATTTTCACCTTACAAGGTGGTTAATGAACACACATGCTTACATGCCGCCATGCTTACATGCCGCATGCGTTTATTGCGAATGCACTCGGCCCGTGTTTGCAGGTGTAACTACGTGCGGTCAACGCACTCACTTTCCTTGTGTGCCGACACCCTCGCGGATATAGCTTGACCACGTTGATACAGTACAACGCGTACTTTTGACACTTTCGTGCAGCATATAACTTTGAACGAAATGCTGACTAATATTGTACTAGTTGTTTGCAGTGAACTGTAACCTCGCGATCCCCGTATCTTCCAAGCCCTTAACCAATATATTCAAACTTAATGATTATATTTGCACGAACTAACTTACGTACGAAATTTCATAAAGATAGGATCACAGTTCGCAAAAAATCGTCGAATAAAATATATACATACAAACAAACGCCGACTTGCCTCCTGAGACACAGAGACCTTTGCTTCGCTTCGCTTCGGTCATTAATCTAGGGGGCTTCAAGTTGAGAATGAATTGTTTTTTCTGGGCAAGCTTGGTCCGCAAAAGACCGCATTTTCGCTTAAAATCATGCAAGATGCAAACGCAAGCCTATTATACAATAAAATATATTCGTTCAGAAGACGCGTACGCTATTTACGCAAAGTACGTCTTTACGCTATTTTTAAAACCCGACTTTAATTAGTGGACCTCCAAACAAAATCCCTATTAATACAAAATTATAAATGCTGTATTATATGTTCATTAATAGATTTGTCTTTCAAGCAGGTTGTTTGGCATTGATACCAAATTAACATGTCCGCTATAACTTTTAAAGAAACTATTTTTTGATAACGATGTATTTCCCGCTATCGATCTGTCGATAAAGACTCTTTCTAAATAGGCAAAACATAGCGTCAGAGCGCCAAAAGACCGGCGGGTACGCCGGCTGCATAGTGTTTAAAAGCCACAGGAAGCGGTTGTAGTTTAGCTTTGGTCTAGGCCTAGTCTTCTTATTATCGTGGTCCCACTATAACATAAGCCTACACACACCAGAGGGATGACCCGTGTGTTAGTGTGCGACATGCTAATTTCTTGCGAACCCAACAATCGTTGGCACATATAAATACATAAATACACATGTAAATACAAATGACACGGCTCCGAGCATATTTGCAATACTTTTACAACAATCGAAATTAATGTTCTGTTTTATAAATGCCCTCTTGTTCGAACTTTGCTCTTGAAATGACCGATCCAAATTGTTGTATGAAAGTACCTCATACATACTCTTAAAACATTTTAATATTGTTCTGTATGTTATTGTTATTGATTATTATACATTTTCTTAACTTTAGAGGCTGTGCCTTTTATCTAAACATTATATTTGCCATCATATGCATAAAACGCTAAAACGTCTTTAAACTTATTTTAGTGTGTTGTGTTTGCAAAATATCTTTCGAATTAACCGCCTGCCAAGCGTGGGGATTATCTATACGGCAACCCCTCGCTGATAAGAGGGAGGCCTTCGTCCAGCAGTGGCTGTTGATGAATATTCTTGACCTATGGCCTCTTATCCTTTTAGGTAATATCTATCTTTTTTTGCGGAGTTTGCGTAAAAAAGACTAATTCTGAAATTGAATTCATAACCTGTTTTTATGTGAATGTTTGATTCACGTAGAATATGTTATGTAGAAACTCGCATACATCCGCCTTTCGTCTTATTTATTTTTATTCCTTTTTTTATTTTCTTGGTTTCGATTGCTAAAGACTAAAGACGGATTAACTATTCCGATGCCCTCTCACGATAATATTAAGGAAGATACGTGGTTTCAAATTAATTTGATTATTTCCACCGGAATAAAATTGCCTAATCCTATGACGTCGCTTACTTATCAACTGAAAAGTAACCAAAATAAATATCGGATTACAGTTTAACGTCCAATTTCAAATTGAACAGTGATAGTGCACATTATAAATCAATGCGGATGAAGAGGAATAATCCGATCGTTATGATAATAATGGCGTAGTTATAAAAATCATCGGTTTCACGCGTTATCCAGTAATAAAATTGTTATCCGTAATAAAATCGTAAGCGGCCCGCTTGACCACCCCTGACCTTAACCATTTGTGTCATTTTGACGGCAACTGAATAACAACAGTAGGTAATTGAACGAACGAAGCGAAAGCACAGAATAAATAATAGTACCTATTACGTGGCGAAAGTCTGGTAATCTACTGGCGAGTTTATCAATTGCGTTTACGTATTCGATCGCGGGAATGTTAAAGTCCTTATAAATTAGTAGTTCTGCGATCAGTGGATGACCTCACGACCTTGACGGTCTCTTGGCCGATGTTGATCATATTCGAAATTCTTATTTATAAACTAGAGGTCGCCCACGACTTCGTCCGCGTACGGAATAAATTCGGGCCGCTCCCAAAATTCACCACTTTAAATCATTCCGAGCAAACTCTACCAACTCTATCGACACGACCGACTCTACCAACTCCCCCACCCCCCCCCCCCCCCCCAGCTTCCCTTCCAATGAACTACTCAAATATCAATTTTCATCACTATAACTTCAAATACAAAGAACTTTCCATACAACATTCCACCCCCCTTAAATCGTTCCTGTCAAAAAAAAATTTAAAGCAGTATTTTTTATTTTAAATAAACTATCCAAATCCAAATTTTCGTGACTAAAAGTCGAAAAACAAAGGACTTTCATACAAATTCCCCAACAATTTTATTTATACAATAATACTCACGTCTAATTAAATCGGATACTCCGACTATAGACTATAGTTTCGATCACATCCGGTGACCTTTTTCAAAGAACTAAGCAACACGGGTCGGGCTCTGTTTTTACTATTTATTAAAAACGGTCTCCGGATCTGAACGATACTATAGTCGGAGTATCCGATTTAATTAAACGTGAGTATTCTCGTATAAATAAAACAAAATGTGTCAAAATCATAATAATAAAAAAACTACTTACTTTTTTAAACAGAAATCTTTTCTTTTCAATCTTTTCAAATTTTACTAGCCAGTGACACTCGGGATGATATTGATATGGATTCTAAAGATAGTCCAAACATCTGAATCTGTTCAGGTAATTAGAAGTTATGGTGGGATAAAGAAACTCACATAGATACCTACATAGATACATACCTGAAAACTTTACACTCCTTTTTTTGGGCAGTCGTGTAAAAATACGACCTGTACGCGAGTACAAACATTCAAACATCTTGAAAAGCAAAAAAAGTAGCAAAGTGGCTTTTAACTGCCTTACTTTAAAAAACTTTTCTACCTTAGTCACTGCTTAAACTTCTGTGTCCTTTTCTAGCACGTGCAACTTCACGTCAGAGAGAAGATGGCAGAGCATCTTAAGCAGTGACTAACGGTTGAGAAGTTTGCCACAGTCCGTGGAGTTAATAAAAATAAAAATAAAAAAAAGCAAGTTCAGTTGTTTTTTGCTGTTACAACATAAATAATTCAATCGTAGAATACTTGTATACTTACTAATTCATTTCTATAATAATCATTATCATCTCTAATCCTAAGCATACCTTTTCAAAACGACATGAAATTAAGCAACATTAAATGCCTCATAAATAATCCTAATTTATACCAAATCCATTATTTTTAATCTGTCCGCTTCCCAATATTAATTCGGTATGGTTTTATATCAGAAATATAATTAACTTCAACATAAAAAGGTCCCTATAAACAGATCGGCAGCTTTATTGAGCGATTTAATTTATTCGAATAAATCTTTTACGGTCCATTCTTCTATTTTATTACTAATTTTAATATCGTATTGTTTTATTAAAGTTTGAAATCGAGTCTTGTTGCTAACTCGTTCAAAGGTTTTTGTAAAAAAAAAAAGACCCAGGTTTTTTTTGTACAATCAAGTGACGAGACGAGCAAGACGTTCGCCTGGTGGTAAGCGTCACGCCTGCCACTAACAGTTACAGTGCCAGAATTGTAAACTTGCGAACACAATCCTGCGCCGCACTGTACTGCGCTCGTCAGCTGAGATATTAGATGTTAAATCTCTTCAGTCCCTTACCCAGTTATTTCTCTAGTAACATTGCCCTTCAAACCGGAACACAGTAATGCTTGCACACTACTGCTTGGCGCTTGAATAACTGGCAAAGGTGTGGTACTTCCTCAGGCGCACTCTGTAGTAGAGTCCTACCACTACAAAAATGTAATTTAATCTACTAATCTCATGTAATAGTATTCTATGCTCTATCATCCGTAATGGATTACGGAAAAGTGACCCTTATACGCCATATCTAGTAGGTTTCTTTTTGTAGGTGCTTTTCACTATCACTCCACTTCACACCGTCGCTATCGCAACAAATACAATCAAAGCTTAGATTTGTGCAAATGCTTTTTTATTGGGTAAAACAGTATAATAATGACACAAACGGCTCGATTTATTAGATTTCTATACGTTTATACTAAGTTATTACTATCTAGAACTTTTAGGAATGTTCTAGAAACGTATACACACCTACTTACTTAATTAAAATTTAAGGTTAGTGTAAAATACCACATGAGCTATTATTTTTAATGCTTTATTAACCGTATTAGCAGGGTTTGCAAGTTGAAGTTGCAATGGGCAGGCCACATCGCTCGAAGAACTGATAACCGATGGGGAAGAAAGGTTCTTGAGTGGCGACCGGTTCCGGTTCGCGGAAGACGCAGCGTAGGAAGGCCTCCCACTAGGTGGACCGACGCCATTGTAAAAGTTGCGGGCAGCCGGTGGATGCATATGGCAGGTTGTCGTACAGTGTGGCGGTCTAAGAGGGAGGCCTCAGCAGTGGACGTCTCCGGTGATGATGATGATGATGATGAACCGTATTTGACTCGAAATAGTAAAACTGTTTTATTTCCTTTTTTCTAAATTCGTAACGTGGTGTATAAACAAAAATCGGATTAATTAACCAGAGTTAAATTAATATTGATAATAATGACTCACTTTTACATACTTTTCTATATTATGTTGGTCTTGATTTGTATTTTTGACAATTATCTGATACTTGATTTACATTTAATGACTCGGTGATTACAATTCGTCGTCGTCAGCCATAATTCAAATAAATTAACTTTTTGTTTTTGTTTACAACTTTCTGTAATGTATTGTTGTAATATGTTGATAAGAAAGCGATTATTGTTAAGATTTTGTCAATGTTAATATCAAATACCTTAATTACACTTCATTAAATGATATCCGATCGATATCGACTAATGATTTTATGGAAAAATAAATATAATGTTTTACTGTTCCTATTCCGTTAAGTTCTGCCTTAATATTCCCAGACCGTGAAATGAGGCAAAATCAAACAAAAAAAAAACGAGCTTTTGTCAGGCGCTTTGTCTATTCAATCGCTTACATAAAAATACTTACAGACTATAAAATTAGTAAAGTACAAAACGATAGGTAAAAACACGGTAACATGTTATCAACATAATTAAACAAAACTTAATTGAGTAAGTACTAGATGAAATTAAAACAGGGGACAACATGGTAAAACTTCATCAACAATACAAAACTTAAATCCGAAGAAAATGAAATTGTAATAAAAACGCACCTTTTTCTTATCAACTTCGAAAAAGTTCGGCATTTTCGGCGTATCCCGATCGTGGTGATTGGAGGTTTGATGATGATCCTCCATCAGGGTATTGAAGAAATCCATTAATTCCATTTAACACTTCAGTCAAAGTCCAACAATTCACAAAAAACAAAAACGCTTAACATCGAACTCCAAAAAAATAAAAAAGCTAATTCGCGACTAAACACGTGCAAGATGACGTATGGCCACACGCCAGACGACTAACACGTCTTACTCTTGCCAACATCCGATATAAACTAAATTGAAAATTGGAAACAAAATGCAATGTTCGAATCTTGATATGACAATAATAGGAGAGACAGAGATAACGAAAACGCTGTAAGAGTGAGTAAGATGGAAGATAAAGCTAGACAGCTCCGCTCCACCCCATCGGCACCGGCGGCGCAGGGGTTGTCGCCAGACGAGATCGCTTCGAATTTTAAATTTTTCCTACCTGATTTGCCGAACATAAACAACATAACGAGAACATTGGATTTTGATCTTTATACACCGTTCAAAAAATACACTTTCCGACGCTGAAGCTTAGGAGATAAGATTTTTTTAAGAATCTATTTTAAATTGTAATTATAAATAGCAAACGCGTGGATACAATACGCAAGGCTATTCTCAGAATCCGTCTTGTTTTATAATTTACTTCGATGATTGAAAGATACTGTTTTAAATGAGCGTCATAAATGTATGTGAAACAAATCGTAAAAGTACAAAGAGGTTTCACAAATATTTACGTTACCAGGCCACATTTCAGGTTGGATGAATCGTAACTCTACAAAATGTTTTAACTATTGAAAACCTGTAAGCATCGCCATGAATGACATACGCAACTTGTGAAGAGAAATCATTGCACTGATTTATGTGTGTTTTATAGTCATGAAAACATGAAATAGCCACACACAAACACTCTACTGTCTTACTAGCAAGACTAGGTAATATCGGTAAGACAAAACGTAAACCGATTGGGCAAAACATAATAACAGTGTAACTTCTGCTATCGAACGGTCTTTTGGAAACAATTAGTTTGGTAGTAAGACTTCTGAGAATTTTCGTTTGTTATCCAATCATAATTAATCATAATTATTTATTGGCACGAAAGACAGTACAATATAGTTTACATTGATAAAGTCAACACTTTTGACTTCTAGGGTTCTAAACTACGAGTAGGAAGAAAAACTTTGACAAATATGAATTAAACTTTGACGTCTTTGCCAAAAAAAGGCTAAAATTTTGTTTCGAAATTATTTTTTATTTTTATCACTTATTTATTAATAGCTATAGGTACAGACTGAACTTTTAAGCTTACTAGAAATGAATTCAAAAAGTTCATATTAAGTTGATAAACATCTACTAAATAATTAACGGTTAACATTTCAGCATTATCATGAAACGAAATAATTATACCGAGAAACACAACCAAACCCCCAAATGCAATAGAAAAATATTCTGCACAATTTTCGGAGGGTGGTTTAATAATATTGTCAAAAACTTTAACAATCTTACTAATAAAATCGATTATAAACATGGTATTGCGGTTGTCACGATTGCATGGGGTGAATTTATCTGGTTATTGATATCTACAATTATTCCATACAAATGGGGTAAAGTGGGCAGATCTGGACATACGGGCGCTTCGATTGATACGGGCGGCGGGCTTAGCGTATTTTGACAGGTTTGTTCAATCGTGAAAGGGTCAGTTTTGATTTAGATTTCTGTACTTTGAGACGGTTTATACGATTGTTTACGAACAAATAAAACTGTGATTTTCTTGAATCGATCGATTGATATATGAAGATGTTTTTATGGAGTCGACAGTTTGTAATTGCCCTTGAAATTGGTCTTAATAAATAGTTTATTTTTTAATTTAATTAATCAGATTCAGCAAACTATGGCTAAAATGCAAAATCCGGTTTTAAATCTCATCAAATTGACATTTTGCATCTGGGTTTGTCCCACCGTCATTTCCGAGAATTTGGGGTAAAAACATCCACCAAATGACGTCATCCGTTACATCCCTGTTGGAACTACTCTGGTGAACTATCTCATTTCTTTTCTCAATCATTTTTATTTTCTATGTCTGAGTGTAGACTGGTGACACAAAGTTAACAAGTATTTAGATAGTTTCACCATATTATCTTAAATATTCACACATAATAATTGACTTTGTTTTTATGCCACCTTTTTTTATAGAATTTTCATCATATTCTAACATCATTCTAAATTTACAAGTTAATTACATTGATAAAATGATAGGTAATACTGACAGTGATATGTATGAATGAGCGTTGGTATAAACACTAATCTAGTGGTACAAATAAATATAAAGTTATAATAATCAGATAATCCACGTATATTATGCAGGTAACCCGTATTGTAATAGTAGGTCTATTACAATATGTATTTGATGTTGATGGAGACAGGTACAAAACTGTTCCCGAATAATAACATTTAAAAGTCAATATCTGCCTAATTCTGACCGTCTGCTATCACCGACTCTATTATCCTAACATAGTAATATCCAAGTGCAATAAAATATAACAATAGAACCAGCCAGAGACCCAGTAATACAGGCAAAAAATATCTTTGAAATGACGATTAAAATATTATTTTAGTAAGTGCAAACAATAGGAATAGAATCTTTATTATCGGAAAGGAAGTGAATAGATACGGGACCATAATTGGGGATATTTCTGTGAAATTGTGAAACAATGCTTGTTCGGAACGGGGCTTATAGTTTTTATCCAACATGTGGAAGTAATAAACGAAATGTCTTTGAGAATTATTCGGGACTGACACGTTAAAAGGTTTTAGGCGTGATAGATTACTATTTATAATTATTAGTTTTTACAAAATTTGAAGAGATTTGTAGGAATATAGCTTGTTTGATCAAAGTTCATATGTGTAAGGATAATATAAAATCATTGTGTCAGTTGTTGGATAAGTAAGTACTTATCGAATTAAACATTTTCGAATTCTGTCATATACTTTACAACGCTATGGACCACCTTCTCATTTGATGGAAAGTTAAAATGTGATCATTGATCAAACATAGAGCACGCTTGCCTTGGAAGTAGATCCTTCTGTCTAAAAATGCGCGCTCCTCCACTTGGCTTCACTATCACAATAGGGCCAATTTCGAAATCTTTAGTTGACAAATCTAAGCTTATTAAAAAAATGTAGTCATTATCTATTACACTGCAATGTAAAAGACAGCAGATATGATTTAGTAAGTTTAGATCTGTAAATAAACCTCGAGATTTGTCTGTATTTTCATACTATATTTTCTATGGTCATACTTTCATACATTTAATTTAGTGGAGGGGCACGTATTGAGTACTGCTTATTCACGTTTTAAAAAAGATATTCCAGTAAGATGCAGTCATTTAAAATAAGCAGATTATCTCTAAAATAAAGACTTTACTAATTAACATTCTTTAAAACTAATATGTATGGAAACGATAAGCTATTATGTAGTAGGCAGAAAACCATAAATTTAATCAGTTGTGACTAATGCCTTTATCCAGAGTCCAGACAGTTGGTACTCGTATTTGTTTACTTAGACTAGGTTTTTAACTTGCATTTGACATAACCAATGAGTTAAAATGCGTAGTAATATAGCTCAGTGGTTTAAATTTTTTACAAAGCAATTTTGTTTGGTTCATCTTGTGTGCAAAACAATATCATGTGTTCAAAACAATATCACTTTACGTGTACTTACCTAGCTGTTTTGTTAATGCAATAGGCTAGATGACTGGTGTTTAAATCGTTGAAACCAAAAGCTTTGATGAAGAATTTAAGTAAATATAGTATGGTTATTGAAAATATTATTTAAATCGGTTAATAATGTTCTGATATATGAGCGTTTAATGTTTTTGTTAGAGACAACTCTGTCCCTTTCCCACAAAACAAAAAATGACGTCACGTATTTTAGAATAGAATTTATATGGCGTCCTGACAAGTGACGTCACGATTTGCTGTTTTGCCTCTCTGTCTAGCATGATATTAAAATGCTTAAAAGTTGCTTATTTTTGATCAGATTTTAATTTTCTTTTCATTAATCAGCTATATTTATAGGCCATATTTGAATAGGACAATAAAAAAAACCAGTCATCTAGCCTATTACAGTTTTTATTTATATTTATTTTTGTAGTACCTATAACATTTACAAGAATTCTCTTGCTTTGTTGCTTTATGCCCTGTTGGCAAAACGATGCACCCTAATAGAACTTGAGCTTTTCTTCGTGGCTTTTAAAACACAATTTTGTTACAACAATTATATTTTAGATAGTCGTAAAATCGTCTTTAAAGTTAGCATTAAAAATGTTCGGCCGGACCCAAATTCATGACTTGACTTACAACTCTTTGCTAAAAAAAAAGTTTTATAAGTATTCTATCAGCTATCTGGTTTCCATAGTACAAAGTTTGCTTAGTTTGGGGCTAGATGGCGCTGTGGAAAAATTACCACCCATCTTTTTTATTTTATAATACTTATTTCTCTAAATTTCTACCAAGTATAGTATGAGAATTATATATTCTTTCAGCTATCTGGTATCCATAGTACAACGTTCGCTTAGTTTGGGGCTAGATGGCGCTGTGTAAATATAACCACACATAATTTTTATTTTATAATACTTATTTCTCAAAAGTTCTACCAAGTATAGTATAATTCTCAGTAGCAGCCCTACAGCATCCCGCAGACAATTTGAGGGTCATCTATAATTACTCACCTATCAACATTATGGATGCACCACACTTCGTTTCGCACGGGGGAAGATTTATCGATGGTTTTTAATTAGCACCCAATAGTCGATACGCACACAATTGCCCATCCTCCTCTCACTGTAATTACGGTTTTGATAGCTCAATGAATTGAGGGGCAATTTGTTGTGATGAGTGTTAAATTTTGTGTTTCTGTTTAGAGCTTTTAAAAATAAATGTCATTTAGGTACATAAAATAAGTATTTTAAACGGGATAACACTGACGTCGGATACTCCGACTATCTTTTCAATCACACCCGGTGATCTTTTTCAGGGAAGGAAAATAGAGCGCGATACGCATTAGCATCCTGCTTCGCACAACAAAAATGTGTCAAAACAGTCAAAACCACATCAGTTCCAATAGCTTTTTTTGTTATCATATTTCGAGCGGCTACACACATTTCTTTACCAGTGCTCCGAAGTCTAGCGAGCAGACTTAAAAGCACTTCCGTACTTAAATGTAAGTAATGTATATGCATTACTTAATTAAAGTAGTGCGTAAAACTCAAAACTGCTAGTAAAAAGTAAAGTTAATGGACTTGGGTCATTACTCGCCACGCCCGCTAGGTGGCGCGCCCGACGCTTTCCATTGCATTGTTCTGATGAAACCTGATTGATTAGATAGTTTATACCTACCCACACTACCAGAAATATATCATGAAGAAAAAAACCGGCCAAAAGAGATTCGGATTCGCACACCAAAGGTCCCGTACCACTATAAAAATTATATATGTATTAAATTCTATATTATATATGTATATCAAATTCGATGTTTGTATTATGTCCATCTGGACTCCGAAAAGGCTGGAGCGATTTTGATGAAATTTTCAGGCAATCTTCAGATTAGCCCAGCGGGTGCATGGTCCTGTAAAGTTTGATACCCGTGCAAAGGCGGGGTGGTTCTGAAAAATACTAAAGCTGTAATTTTTACTCAGAAAGTGGATGAAATGAAACCTCTTTGTTTTATATCTGTGAGAAAACTATGCGGGTTCCTCCTCGTGGTCAAACTAAATAGTCTAACTGATTTGTCCAACAGGAAAAAAAATCGTTGTGGTCAAAACCACAGAAAAGCGAAGGCCCTACTCTTAGGTGTCAAAACTATGCAAGCGTGTAAAAGTAACATGACAGTTATTGCGGAAATTCCTATTCCGAAACACTAACATCATAGTTAGCGTACTAGCGTAGTTGGTTGATCAGACAATAGAATATTTGTTCATTTATGTGTTGGAAAAACCGTTGTTCATCCATGTATACCTACAGTTACTTAAAGTAAGTACCAATCATAAACCGCATCGAAAATTTAACTATATGAACATCTCTCTATCACATACATACCTACATAGGTACCACGCTTTTTTCCGCTAGGGAAAATGTAAACACACGTCACGTTTAGATTATGATCAACTTTGTTGTTTGCGATCAAAAAAAAATTTATATTCAGGCCTCTTGCCTTATTTTGATAAGTAAATGTTTGATATAAAAAAATATACTATCTAGCACCGTGTCTTAGAATAATCTCTAGAATGTAATTTAAGTCCTAAAGTAAATAGTTGGTAGGTACCAACTATTGTAACTATTTGTAACTTTGAGTCATAACGTAATGTATATTTACGTTATGACTCAAATTATATTCTAGAAGGGTTTCTAGTATATAATTTGAGTCATAACGTAAACATACACTACTATTTAGTATGTATTCCTTTAGAATGTAATTCGATGTCTAACGCATAAATAGCAGGTACCCCTCTAGAGTGTAATTTAAGTCATGTCGTAAATTATAATATAAATAGTAAGTAATTCAAATTACATTCTAAAGAAGTATGTGCCTAGCGTACTCCTTTAGAATGTAATTTGAATTCTAACGCATATAGTAGGTATTCTAGAATGTAATTAAGCCATTACGCAAATATATAGTAGTATCCATCTAGAACGTAATTTGATATCTAACGCAAATAGTAGGTACCCATAAAAACAATCAAACAATAAAACCGGTTTATTTATTATTCTTGTGATAAAACCTCAAAAACATTTCCACGAATCATCAGATCGCAGCATCCTTGATGTGCCGAGAGAAGTGTTTCACTTCTCAACTGGGTGATAAATTACTGAAATTGATAACAACATACACGTAAACGTACGTAGAACAGATACGGACTCAGGGAGACCATGGGGTGAACGGGCGCTTTTCACTATTGAAACTAGCGTGTTTTTGATGTGGGTTGACATTTACATTTTTCACTTGGATTTTCATGCACTTTTCCTTGTTGTCATTTATTACTGTATTGAATACAACTAGGTAGTTATTCTATTTTAACCAAGTTAGGATTTTTGACCATTCATAATGCACAAAAAAATATACAACTCTCTACAACTCTACAGCAAATAATTCGAAAGTGCTCATATAATATTTCTACACGAAAGTAAGTAACGTGATTAAAGTTTTTGGAAATAGTTTGCATAACGTGTTTTTTAAACTTAATTTGACGGCAGAAGATTGAACACAGGTCGATTTTGAAGGCTTTAGTTGACAGTTCTAAACTAATTAAAATATTCCTGTCACTTTTTACTAGGTATGTTAGCTAAGGACGACAGCAATACATACGCGGCACCGGCGTGGTACGCGTTGTGCTCTGAAACCCAAAAGAGGCGGCTGCAGGTCGTCCAAAACGTTACCTTACGTATATGCACGGGAGCCGGACAGTACGTGCGGAACGACGTGATAGCTAGAGACGTCAAGATCGAAACAGTGAGGGAGTTCGTGGACCGGCTTGCGCGCAGTATGTATGACCGCGCTGACAACGGGCCGCACCCCCACCTCAGAAATATCGCACCGCTGCACACGCGCCCACCGGATGTCAGGTCGAGGCGCGCGCTTCCCCGCGAGATCGTCCTGAGAGACGAAGTGGACGAGGAGGGCGAAAGCAGCCAAACTAAATAAAAAAATAAATAAAAAAAAAATAAGAACCATTTTAAATGTCGCTGAGAGGCAAACAGAAACGCCACTAGCGACGATGCAATTTCCCCAGGGGTGGTAGCTTCTGGCGCCCGGCCTTGGCAAAGCAAAGAACGAGCTCTACCACAGAATAAATAATAGTGCTCTGCTAACAACTAGGTTACTTGAAACGTTTAAATGTTCCCCCCAAAAGTGAAGTCCTGAATCCTTGCCCGGTATAACGTAGATCCAAAGTGTTGCACAGTTGGCTGGGTAATAAAGAGGACGGCTTGCAGCCGATTGCGGCTTTGAGGAGCCGACGGATAAACAATCAAACACACGTGATACTGACGTAGGGAGTGGGCAGCACTGGGTTTTGGATTAGGAGGAAATTAGAAACGTAAGTGAAAAACGTCTATGAAACGGGCACAGACTAGCTTGAACATTTTCAAAAACTACACAGTATTAGACATTACTTTGATTGCGAAAAAAAACCTAACAAACAAACAACCTAACATATAAACAAAGAAAGTAACAAACTTAAACTTAATAAAGGAATATGAGCGTTTAAAGTTTTTGTTAGAGACAACTCTGTCCCTTTCCCACAAAACAAAAAATGACGTCAAGCCTTACTTGTCAGAATAGAATTAATATGGAGTACAGAGAAGTGACGTCACGATTTGCTGTTTCGCCTCTCTGTGTAGCATGATATTAAAATGCTTATAAGTTGCTTATTTTTGATCAGTATTCATTTTCTTTTGTTTAATCAGCTATATTTATAGGCCATATTTTAATAGAACAATAAAAAAAACAGTCATCTAACCTATTCTGGTACTGTAATGGGCAGGCGTGACGCTTACCACCTAGCGATCGTCTCGCTCGTATCGTCACAAAATTCTATAAAAACAAACACTCCACTGCCGCACATAATAAGCCTCTTCCAAGATAAGCATGATTTTCGGTTTTCCGCTGTTAACCACTGCCGGCTTTACTATATACCTTTACTCTATCTAGTATCAGGGTGTCCTACTCTACGATTGCCGATTAGCACTCTCCACTGTAGAACACGTCTACCTACCGAGACAGCTTTACACAAGCAAACTAAGCTTTTTAGTTACATTAAAGTTAATAGCACATTATGATACGAGTGTGCTATGTTGGTTATTACACTAGAGGCGGTATTATGCGCGCGAGACGCAGCCGAGCGCTATAAGGAAGCCGAGAGTGTATTGAAACATAGCACAAGAGTTTCATACGACTGTTTCCATCATACTTGCGAGAAAAAAACAAACTTTTTTTGATAATAATCAATCACACAGAGAAAACGTCAACAAACATTTGCGAAAAATGGCGCCCAATCCAGCAATGCGCGCGCAGGTTGACATTTACTTCAGCGGCATAAGAACTCTTTGTTGGTATTACAAAAAAACTGTAAGTATTACCCGGCTATATTAAGAGTGCTTCGTATACATACGTCTAATTGCAGTCAGGTACAAACTTGACTTTACCGGGTTATACCTATTATAGCACGAGTGCCGTAATGTAAAGTAAAAAGCACGCGTGCGTAATAGCTTGGATTATAAGCCTTAAACCGATGCAATAAGATCCACATTACGAGCAAGTGTGATGAAAAGGTCATTATTAGGTATATTTTGACACAGAATAAAATAACAGTACTACGTAGTTTGATTTGAAAATCAAAACAACTCCAAACTAAACTAAGTGCAGCTTCCAAAAACAAACTAGTCGAGTTTCGTCTGAAGGATCCTTAAACTGCTTGCCATCATCAAAACAATGGTTCATCCAAACATACCAAATCCTTTGATCACGCCCTATCACGACACTCCTTGGAAGTCTTAATGAGTTACACGTTAAAGCTCAGGCATTTGGTCTACTGATAAGAAAAGATTTGTAAGCTTGGGCAAAGTATTGTTGTAGATTTATTATGAATGTTAGTGGAAATAATGAATAGGAAAAATAATTAGAAGTACCTACTTATCTTTGTATGTTATCTATTTAGCGTATTAAGTATACTAACTTAATTTATAGGTCCCAATCATATTCCCGGTTGTTTGTTCTAGTTTCTATAACAACAAACGTCAGCCATGACAGAGGCCTTCGGGCGGCACATTAACTCTGACACTAGGGCAGGCCACTCAGCCTATACGAACTTACTTACTTTTTATCATATTATTCTATTTTCTTTCTGGATAATGGATGATGCCTCTAGAACATATATTTCTTATTTTATTAAGTCTAGCAGGGCTAACATGCGCACCGCGAGAAAAATTTCTCGATTCTTAAAAACAGGACAAGGCTACGAATCTGTATAAGTTTGTCTCGTTTTCGCACGACATAAAGACACGACAAAATTTTCTCGCGTGTTAGCCCTGCTGGTCTACTATAGACATGTCTCCGTCATTTCCTTATTTTTCAGCAACTATTAATTGCTTAAGAAATTATTATCCCTCCAAAGATTACTATGAAAATATTTAAAGGGTTTTATTTCTTTTAGCAATTAATTGCTGAAAAAAGGAAATGACAGAGACATGTCTACAGTAGACCTAGACCTAAACTTAGAAAGACTAAGACTTAGAACTAGACTTAAAAAAAATGCACTTAAGGCATTATCTAGGAAAAAAATGGGGGATGGGAATACGTTTGCATGGAGAATCGCTCACCGGGTTCCCTCTTAAGATTATCGCGAGCAAACATTTTGATATCTCCAAAGGCCACATTCTAAAAATGTAGTTAGTAGCGGTACTTAAAGTTTGGACGGCTAGTCAGGATTCGGATGGGAGACCGTGAGTGGCATATATTTCTGAGCGCTGCCGTGAGTCGGATGATACATTAAATTGTTGGTCCCAGTTGTTTGTTGTTTCTAAACAACAACCGTCAAACCATGACAGAGGCTTACTGGCAGCGCATTAACGCTGACACTAGGGCTGGCCACTCAGCCTATACGAACTTACTGAGTAGCTACCATCTACTTGATTCCACCAGTTCTGTTTCAAGTGCTCGTAGGCGGTACGTACCAAAATATTGTATTCTCATTTCAAATGTGACATAATAAGAACTTAGTTTCGAAAAAAAGATCAGAAAAACAGATGGCGCCACGATATTGTACCGTTATACCGGGTCAAGTGCCACGACGTTACAGGCCGACGAAATAGGAAAAATTGGGTCTATGTATCAATCGCAGATGGTTTGTGATAATGCTTTGTTAATACCACTGATGTTATGCACTCGATTTTATAATTTTATTTTAATAAATTTTATATTTTTTCAATGATTTTATTTATTTATTATTTATTAGATTTGCAGTGGTAGTAGGTAGGACTCTATTGCAGAATCCACGTAGTACGTCGTACGGAGTACGACACCTTTGCCATTTATTCAAACGCCAAACAGTAGTGTGCAAGCATTACTATTTGGGTTCGAAAGGCAATGTTACCAAATAAATTACTGGGCATGATGAACAGATTTGATAAATTATCTCATGGTGACGAGCGAACTGCAGTGCGGCGCAGGATTTTGTTCGCAAGTTCACAATTCTGGCACTGCCACGATTATGGGCAGGCGTAATGCTTTACCACCAACCGACAACTCACTCGGGTGTACAGTCCATTGGATAAAAAAACCAGATCCAGTCAATTGGCTGGCTTAAATTCCTGAGTTCGATGAGAATAAGTGTTCAGCCCTACAGTACGAGGGTACATGCCGCCAAAGGCGACATGGCTTGTCGGTTGTAATGTTATAAAACAAACCACCAGGACCAACAATATAACATGTCATCCGAACTAAGGTAGCGCTTGGTTGTTGGTGCGTCGGTCACCCATCCTGAACCTAAAAATTCCGAGTCTAGATACGCGACGAGCGCAACTATAAACTTCAGTTACTAGCAGTTATTAAAACTAAGTTCACTAAAGTTCACATACAAGTTTCAACAAGAAATTCGCTAATAAAAACCTTTGATTGTATTGTAAACTTCAATCTGGGCGTGAATCGAATCGGTGGCAATAACCATTGTCGACTCCGTCAAAGCCTCGGAACCTAACAAACAATTAAGCTTTGACTACCTGTTTAAACAATAAATAAATAAATTTATTGCTGTACTGCTTTTTTTAATCGTCCGAATCGAGAATTGTTGTAATGAAACAAACAAATAAAAACAATGACTTTTACAATTTCACCACGGAAATAAGAGGTTATTCACCAACTGGACTCAAGGAGCTGGACACGCGTGTGTCCAATTGGTGAAACTCAAAATTGGTACTCGTATCACTTTCATTCACATTTTAAGCGCGCAAAATGTCATTAGAAACTGGTCAGAGGGCACCCGAAATAAAGAACCTGCCTACTTTAGGACTCGCTGGAACCTCTGTGATGTTTGTCATCATCATCACCATCAGCTCACCTATCCCACAGCTAGCCGTTGGGTTCTCCCAACGCACGCCAATTAGCGCGATCTTCGGCTTATCACTTAATTTATGTTAGTCAAACGGCAATTTTATAAACTTTTTTTATATTATATACTAATAAACACTTCAAACACTACTTATCAGTCCTAATTGGTAATCGACGTTTTAAGTAAATCTGTTGAGTAGAGAATTTACCTCCTAAAGGTAATGTTACCTTCGATAGGTAATCAATTCTAATAAGTGATAATTTTTAAATCAGGAGCTTTGATATTGACATAAAGCATAAACTATGGTGGCATCAAAAATAAGACTTTCCAAAAAACAATTTCGCATGTTTGTTCTATCGAAATAATAACACATCAATGCCTGAATTTCATCCTGCCAAGCAACAACGCAACGTCGTCATTTCCAATGACTTTTAAAATTGTACAAGTTCTCAGACTTCCAAACTCACATCTAACTTCAAAACACGAATAACACCGTTTCAGCCCCGGCTTAAGCAAAAAATTACGTTGTAAATTTAAAATAAGAACAGGAAATGATAACCCGCGGGTCGGTTGCGCCTGCGCCACCCCCGCCCTCACTAACACATGCAAAAAACCACAACACATACATCCAGCAATTAAAAATCACACACACAAGGACCGAATTCAATTAGGAATGCGCACACACACTAACGAATGTCGTAAAAATCTTTCAGTGAAAAAGTCTCGTTCGATAGCGGAGAATTCAAGGGGATCTGTAATCTAGTGAAGGATTCGAGAATTTTTTGTGGCTGCTTATGGATTTATTTATTTTTTGCCCGGGGGTGGCAATCTGGAGATTTTAGACCGATCTCCCAGTGAAGAGGGCCACATGTGGCACCAGGCAGGCGATAAACATTTTATAGGAATATTCTGGGCAAAAACTGAAAGCCAAATGTTCCTATCGATTCGGGGGTCGGAGGAAGTTGTAATATAAATAATGAATATTCAATCTATGACTGAGGGACGGAAGCTCGTGAAACTCGTAGAGCTGGCGTGAAAGAGTAATAATAATGATAAACGTTCTCTATTAGTTGAGACTGAGACCTAGTTTGAAGTATACAGGTAACTGGTAGAACACTTGCTCTAGGATATCATTGTACTCGCCTTTATGAACAACTTTTATGTAGGACTATCTCTGCAATCGCGAATAAAAAAACAGTTGTTCCTAACAAAAAAAACTTTGGCCCCTACATTTTTTTTTAAATCGAATAATAAATAATAATAGTACTCGTAATATTTGCAATCCGAATCCACTGTTTTAGCCATGTCGAGTGCTTGCTATTTTGGATCATGGGATCGTTCTGTATTTTTCAACATGTTACTGTATTATGCAATTTATATGATCTGTTGTAAGTGCCTAATAAATAAATAAACAAAATGTATGAAACAGCTGGGGTTTTTTCACGATTTTATAGTTGGTCCCAGAGTAAAGGTTGTACATAATGGTGAGTACAATGATATCCTAGTGCAAGTGTTCGTATAAAATTAAAAGGTATCGCCACTAAATTACTACTGGATATTAGGTACGTGATACTTTTCAGTTTTCTTTTTATAAAGAATGTTATTGAACTTACAAATAAAGAACTTTTTACTTTTACCTTACTTTATTTAGAAAAGGCTTTGCGTTTGCACCCTAGCTGAAAACGACGTGACACCTTACATCATGAAATTCATCCTTACGTAATGAAAATAAAGAATCAGTAAATTTACTCAGGTAAAAGTATTTTCAATTTTTATCTAAACTATTTTTATTCTGGCAAACAATTTCAGCATCATACTGTTCACAAGGTACGAACATTAAATCATTTTGCACCAAAAATTTCGATGTATAAATCAAAAGCTATTTATAATGCAGAACAGGCATTCCTAACGACTCTTGATGTGACATGCCGATCCTCCCTACAATCTTCCATGCACTCATTACGTCACGAGTCTATAAAAAAACACCCTTCAAATATCCAGTTTCAGCAAAGTGAAGCCACGCGCTGAGGCTGTTGAATTTATACCTATATAGTATAGATAGATTAATAAAAACTTAGATGATTCCTCATAAGAACGTAACTTAATCATAATGATCATAGGAAATTTTCACATAGGTACTAAAGCAAGCTGTATACTACTTTGAATACGATATTTTTCATTGCGAACAAACAAGCTAGTGGACTTATTATGATTCACTCATTCATTCACGCACGCATTCTTAGAAGAAAGTAGTACCTATTAGTCGTAACTTGAAAAAAAACTCATTATGTTTTAAGCTGTACTTGGAAAAGTTAGCGTTCTTTCTATCGGGCTATCTGTTAATTAGGTTGAGAATGCAATATTTTGTGAATGGAATATTTTCAGATAAGGACGCTTTGCGAGCGTGGGACAAGGGTGTCTGAGTGTCTTCAAGTCGCGAGTGAATCGGTTTCTTCTAGGCAAGCGTGCTCCATCGGAGACCGAGATGGCAGTGAAACGCAAGCCTATAAACATTATGCGACTATGCCGTTCTATGGACACCCTATATCAAATACATATACAAAACAAATAACAAATACATAATTATATTATAATTTACCATTAGACTAATCGTCATATGCATAAAAGCTATAGCGTTTTAAAATAATTATTTCAACCTATTTTAGTTAAAAAGTGTTTTGCAAAATTTCTTTCTAATTACGATTTGAGTTTGAAAAAAGAAGACTAAACAATTTTTATCAAAAATTGGTTTGAAATATTTTTTTGTGTTTTATGCATAAGACGGTAAGAATATGCACATAATAGCATAATTATGTATAGAGTCAATTATGTAGAAATCCTGCAAGGACTAAAGGCTACTAGCGCATCACGCCGTATACCGCAACACCCGTAGAGCAAGGGGCGCAGTTCTTAAAATAAACATGCACGAGTCTATGCTGCATAGACTAAGCATCTGCCATCTCTGCACCATAAAATTATACCTACCCTACCATTATAGCTGAGATGATTTGAGGATTACCATCATCATCATATTCCTTGATAAGCTGGGCAGATTCAATATTGAACTTCTTTCCCATCTTAGCACCATGGTATTTAGATACTTATCTGTTATTTACATGTTTAATTTGTAATAAAGAAATTAAAAATGACTTATAATCCAGGGCCAAGGGAGCCTCAACCTTTTTGCAATATCCTGACCTGACGACAAAACGCTCCGTTTACCTTGCCTTGGCTACCACCCTGTCATTGGCTTACTCTATCTGTCATCATTTCGCCTAGCCACGAGCCCTGTCTAGATCATATTTGTGCACACTGCTGCTTATAGCGCATAATATCTGATACTGCTAGACGAGCTCTTAAAAAGCAAAGGAAACCTACCATTTAGGCCAATTTCTATGAAGTAATTTTCCTTTTAAATAAAGAACTGTTCCTACCAATTAGGTCACAAAATTTCTTCAAAAACAGATGACTTATGACAATGCTTGAAGTACAATAATCCACGGACTAGCTATAAAAGGGCGTATCACTCACTCCGGTGAAGGATAGCGCTAGGGGTGTAGTTCTTTTTATAGCCCCGCACGGGGCAAAGCATCTGCCATTATAAATAGCGCCCTCAGTAGTATCAAGGACGAATGTGTTTACGTAGTAATTTGTTCGGTAACTTGAGGCTTGCGCCAGCGCATCTTAGGGAAAGCTCCCGAGTGGTTTTGACTTTCTACGATCTTTTTTAAAACTCTGAAGTACAGAATAATCTTGGTATATATCCCATAATCTTAATAAATCTAAATTCAGCACTTTAAGAAACAACACAAGTGGTGAATTTTGGGAGCGGGCCGAATTTCTTCCGTACGCGGACGAAGACGCGGGGGACCTCTAGTACTGTCATATAATTAACATCCATTACGATTGAATAGCCAATAATAATATATAGATATATAAGATTGTAATAATATCGCAAGTTTTGAATGTAAATGCGTTCCGGTTCTGCATGAGTTCAGTTCTGCCACTGATTGGATCCCGCCAATCAGTATTTCCCCCAAAAAGGGAGGAAGCTTGCTGCGGCGCTTACAAGTCGAAACATTCAGTAGGTACTCAATTCTAAACATTCATGTCGAATAATAAGCAATATCGGCCGCTTATTGTGCTCGTTAAGTCTACTGTTCTCAGAACTTAGTACTAGGTAACTAAATTTAGTTATGTAAACTATGTATCTGTTTGTTGAAAACTTGGATGCTATCGTATTTATAGTAACAATATTTACAAATTGTCTACCTGCATTGACACTGAATGTACATAGGCAAATTTAAATTTTGCGTGCAATATTGAATAGTATTTCCAGCAAGGACAGCAGGATTCACAGCCGTCACGTATTATTTAGCTGCGCCGGCGCACGGACCGCGCATTCGTCATTCGCGCGCGTCCCGCCAGGGGGCGCTTGTTTATTTACAACAAGTTTGATATTATAATATTTGTCATCACAGTATTATCACTAAAGTTTGTGAGTTTATATTTAAGGTCCGTATTTCTTCACGTTGTAACGGCCGATTTCAATTCAGAAAGGACTTTTTATATTATATTTTTACTATTTAGAGATTAACCAAGTTGCGCTAGAGCGGGCCAAGTATTAATTGACTTGCCTTGGCTGAACCAAAGAAAACCACCAACTAAAGAGATAAATAATGTTTTATTTTGTTTTACTATTGTCTCTCGCTGTTGGCCTCAGACGACCTCTACAGCGTCACGGACCTTTGCTTGCCAAACGTCCGGTGACGCTGTATGCTGGCAGATGACGCTAGATCTAAAGACATAGGACATTTTGCATTCGCAGGCGACCTAGTCGTACAATTTTTCATGGTTTCTTAAACGGAACTTGCCTAAAATATCAAATGCCTTTAGTTTTTATAGGCGACTAGCACACGGTACGGACCTCGGCTTGGCCGTCGCCGGGAGTGGGGTCAACCTGGCACCCCAGAAGGGGTGTGCCCTCGGTCTTTGTAGGTTGATCTGATTGAATAAACCATGGGGCGTAGCAAGGTACTCATAAGTATTGTAGATACATATTTTTATTTAGTGACAATGTTTATATTTGAAAAATTAAGGCAAACCACTTGGTTACTTACCGCTCTATTAATTAAATAATACGCTTCTTAAAAAAAACTTCGAATACCTGGATGTCATCTTTATATTTTGTAGTAATTTTGATTTAAAAACCAATCTACTTAACTGATTTCGATAAAATTTATATGGCACCACCTCTGAAGTATTAACCTACCAAACAAAAAAAACATCAAAATCAGTTAATAATTGGCGGAGTAATCGCATAACATACATACAAAAAAAAACATACACTCGAATTGAGAACCTCCTTATTTGAAGTCGGTTGTAAGATATGTCAAAGAATATTACATTATTACCATACTCTCAAACTGCGATATTGTTTAGATACACGTCATGGTAATACCGACAAAAACTATACCTATAGTCCTAATACACAAATTAAATAGTAGCTACTACGTAAAATGCCCGATACATTTCCTTTTGTTCGCTAATGAAGTGGTATTCAGATTTATTTACAAGCGGAAATTTTAAGGCTAATTGCGCCCAATAGCCATGTGACGCTAATAGCCACATCCAAATCTAAGTGACGGAACACATTTTGATTAGCCGAGGAAATTGGGTGCGTCTACAGGAGAACGAATGAGGTGAGATTCTGTAGAGTACAGTCCTAACATCACGCTTCGCAGTAATAATAATAGATGCGAAAACAGCACTGTCTTGTCTGTTTATTATGGTACAACAACCAGATGGAACACATGGTTGTCCCAACTATAGAAATAGATATTAAATGATTACTGAGCTTAAATTTGGTAACAGCCTAGTGTGCATCACAAGGACGGACAAAGGATACGTTAAACATGTAAAAAGTTGAGTATACATATAATTGTTTACACAAAACCATTTGTATTGAGAAAAAGGATAGCAAACACACGCAAGCCTATAAATAGTTTAAAAAAAGGATAGGTATAAAATGATATCGCAATAAATGCAGAGAAATTAATGGGAAAATAACAGTAATTATTTCGAAGCTATGCTATGAAATCTTTTCTGAATGTATACTTCAGCCTCATCTGGAGCTCATCTCTATTTTTAACACCTGTAATTTTGACATCTGTCACTGACAATTTTACAGTCATTCTTTATGTCGGACGTTTGGATAGGTATTTTGCTAATTAAACGATTTCAAAAACTGCTGCTTTTCATCATAGGTAAGACTTAATATGATACCTAGTTAATTGTACATAATAATATTTTATTTTTACTACTTTTAGTGGAAAAATATTTTAAATGACGCTTTAATTAGCTTCGGAAGTATCTTAATGTTAAACTAATTTGTTTCTTATCATTTTTTGTATAGTGAACGTGATTTAAATACACGTAGCTTAGATAAGCTTAGCTATAGTAAATACAAACCGCTAAAATCCGAGTCTTGTACTTATTCTTCTTATAGGGGAATGCTCATATTCTTTTTTTAATTTTGATGTTTTTTTCTGAGATCAGATTTATTATACCAAAATATACTGTAAAAAATTCAACCGACTACATATACCAGAGAAATGTTAGAGAGAGCATAATCCTTCAAGCACTTTTGCTCATTGACGTCTTTCCGTTGCTATTAAAGTTATGATAGATAATTAGATAGACGAGCTTGGAGGATCTATATCTTTGCGTCGTGTGCGAGGTAGCTCCAACAGCTACCTGCAGCTGTTCGCCGGGCGGATGGATCTGGACTGCCCAATAATGCAACATTGGACAAGGTTGCATGTTGAGCATTCCGGATCCAATCCAAAATATAGGTTAAGATAATTTGTTTTTATTTTGACATTTTGTATTGATTTTGGGGAAAAAAAAAAATTTTTTTTTCCTTTGTAATTTTGTAATTTTATATAATGATTGGAAATTTGTAATTTATTTATAGTTATTATGATGTTGGCGTTTTGTTTTTAATTTAATGTGTATGAATAATGTTAATGTAAGTATGTATAATTATGGACTAAATGTGTCTGAAATAAATGAATATAATAATAATAATAATAAGCTGTACCAGAAAGAGTAGAAAAAAATGGGGGCGCCACTTTCTATGCAAACTCTTCAAAATGACGTATAACTTGGCAACACTGAATAATATTTTGTATGGAAAACTTTTAGTTCCGTTTAATTTAATTTCGACTCTTTCAGGTACAGCTATAACTCTCTCTATATATATATAATCAAAGTAGACGAGGCTTTAATCGAGTCCTGTTGGTTTTTTCTTTACACTTAGGTTTTTGGCTCCGCGCTATCGACGCATTCGTCATATACAATAGACAACTAGTATTTTTTCTATACATTTGTCTCTTTGATTATATAGAGAGCTAGATCCTCCAAGATTTATCTGCTGTGTTATCATTAGCTCAATACCTACAGCCAATATGCAATTTTCTAGGAAATTATATTTTATAACAAACAAAGGCTAAACCAAATATCATTAAAGCAAACTCAATTACTCTACCCAGCCGTAACCTGCATCTAATCTGAAAACAAGCTTGTTCAATGCTTCAAACGAAACAAACCGTGGCCTATTCGTATTAGATTCGCCGTGAACCTTTTAAAGCCACATTACAAAAAAAACATTTTCTTTTCTTTAAAACACAGACACGATTAGCCAAGTGAGCCATCGTGCTGGCATTCGAGTGTTTTCGATATTTAAATCGTCTAGACGTTTTATCTATGCATGCTTTCGATTACCAAACGACAAACTTATTTTGGAGGTGGCTAAATGAGGAACTTATTTATTTTCGTCTGGTGCGTCCGTAGCATAGATAATGTTCCTTACCCTTTTATATACTTAATTTTTGCTTGGAGATTTTACCTCTATTTTGAGAAGTTTGGGTGGCTGTCAATTTTTTTTTCCCTTGGGTACTGTCTTTTTGTGGGGGCATTTTGCTATAGCAGGAGGTATTACAAAACCACCTAAAAGTAAGTATATGACCGAAGATTTTTAGAAATTTATATAGTATATTTAATTAATTAATATATTTTATTTAGCCAATAAAATAATTGTTTAATACTCTACTCTACTACGAATTTATGTATGATGAAAGTAGACAAACTATGTAATAAAAACTATGAAAGTTTATGTGAAATAATTAAAGAAAATGTTTACTTCGTTTATAAAATGCGAAAGTAGCTCCACTAGTCACGTCTGAGGAGCGGTTGGTCACATTGTTATCAGGAAAGAATGTTTTATACACTTGAAATCGGAAAGTTGAAGTCGAATGAGCTTTTAAAGCGTTTTTTCTGCAGTGACCTTAATGCGGGTGTCGCTTTTCGATAAAAATCGTGTAGTTTTACGATCGGGTTTAGAGGGTTTTCTAATTGTACAGGATTAGTTAATTTTATTTTTTGATGTTGTTTTAAAATAATTGGGGTGCTGGTAGATTATCGAACTGTTTCAAGAGGCTTAAAGTCTCCGAGGTCAAGGTCGGTATCTAATATTATTTTTCAACACACTTGCTCGTAAAGTGGATCTTATTACATCTGGTTTAGGCTCATAATCCAAGCTATTATACACTTTTTTGTGCACACGTGCATTTTACTTTACATATTAGCACTAGCCCTATAATATTTATAACCTAATATTTATAATATTAATAAGTTAAGTTTGTATGTCACTGCAAGTTAGATGTATGTATACACAGTTTTCTTAATATAGCCGGGTAATACTTACAGTTTTTTTTTTGTAATACCAGCATATAATTTTTATGCATTTTCCGCTAATATTTGTTGACGTTTTCGCAGTGAGGTTGATTATTATCAAAAAGCGTTTGTTTTTTTCCTCGTGTGATGAAAACAGTCGTATGAAACGCGTGTGCTATTGGTAATTACACTCTCGGCTCCCTTATCGCGTATCTATCGCGCATTATACCGCCACTGTAATGACCAACATAGCACACTTGTATCATAATGTCAACACATAGGTAATGGCTTTTGTGGAACCAACTCTGAAATACTGAAAAATAAACAGCTTTTTCATACATTTCGTAAAATGACATTTCTTGCCAAGGAATACTTAAGTAGTAGATTTTTTTACGATTTCATATTTGGTATTGACCAAAAAGTAAAAGTTGACTGACAATTATGATTTCAAATAGCTTCATCCAGCTTAGTAAGACCGTAACGAGCGAAAAAGATATGCTATTTCTGTCAAGATATATATGTTTGTTGAAGCCAAATCAAACATTCAAATATATCGAGTTTCTGCATGGATGCAATCGAAGCAACATTTGTGCATCGTGACGTGATATCACGTGACTTGAGCCATCCCAACTGACTCGCTATTCTGGGCAACGAGCACGGGGGGCGATGTGTGGTCTAAGGCATAGTAGATTGAGTGTTAAAATAATTATGTTTAACTAGCACTAATATATAAAGAAAGTTTCTCTGTGTACCGCACCCGTCACCCGTCATGGAGTACTTCCGCGGATCCTGTATAATTATGTATACAGGCTACAAGCAAATCCACCGAATTGGCATCTACTCATATCTCTCTGGGTTGGCAACGCATCGACAACATTTCTAATGTTGCAGGTGTCCATAGGCGGCGGTGAGCTTACCATCAGGCAAGCCGCATGCTTGTTTGCCTCTCTATTATATTAAAAAAAAAAAAAATTACTGAGTGAAAAAGTAACAAACATGCAAACTGAAACATTAACAAACTTTTCGTTTTATAGTATTAATTAGTGTGATGTCTTCATTTTACATTTGTTTTCTGATTAGTTAATATGGCTTATTATGGTTCTGTTGCTTATATTGTAGTGCTGACTAATTTACTATTATTATTATTAAAATTTGGTTTCGTAATTGCTTATCATGCAGTTGATGTTATAACTTAATGACGTCTATTGATGATTCGTACCTTGGCATTTCGTCAATTTGTTCTTTGAAGACGCACATCCGCATGTTTACCTATTACCATAAAAGTACAATGAAGTAACGGTGAGGTAACAAAGACAACTTTTCTGAATGCCTTCTAAGTAAAAGACTAATATAACAAGCGACGGTTCGTAAAAACGTGTGATTCCCAAAATTCTGTGTCATGTTACGGGGTTATTAAGCCAGTCGCGACTTCCGGCAGGTTTTTAATAGGTGATCGCGAGATACATTATCCTGAGCGTATACCTTGCACATTGTTTTATTTTACTCCGGTAAAGCATTTAAAATTTGAACAGATTCTGTTGAATATTACAATAAACACGTAAACACAGAGTTCGATCAGCTGTGAGATATATCTCAAGATGACGAACCCAGTGCAACAATTAAAGTTCAAAATATACACTGAATACCAAAAAACTATCACAAGCAAAATATTTGGTAATACGCAGATCGTAAAAGTTGTGGCAGTAAATTATATTGATTAATATTGCAATTAAGTTGTTTGACAGTTTAGTTAAATATTGGTGGACATTTCACACAGCGTCATCTAGCGCGTAACTAAGCAATGATAGGCGGGAAAGACAAATAAACATGAGAGTAAATACCCTTCAGACACCTATCGAGTACAGAAGTCTAAAAATATGTTTAAACATTTTGGACAAGCTAAGTCGCTCAAGTTTATGACTCGGGCAGTTCGATATAAATCGTTTGGACACCATCCCATCGGCGGGAGCGATGCAAAAGAGTGCCATGTCACATGTGTGGTAATAAACATGATCGCCTTCTTATTTCAATGTCGTAAATTGTTAATTATAGGGCCCACAGTGAAGATTTACTTCTAAACACATTTTTGTGACAATGAAACACTTCTTTCAAAGATACGAATAACGTAAAGAGATTGCTCGAAATACAACTAACAAAACGTATCTAAACTAAACATAAAAAAAGAGATGCGCCTCGGTATTTATGTATTTTTTGTCAATCTCGTTCTATATTTCGAAACTCGAAAGTTTACGAAATGCCTTGGAGAATTTAGCACCTCGGTTGGGTACAGTTCTTTTTTAATTTAATCTGAATATAGTTTTGAAAATGTATTATCTAGCAGCCATTGAGCTAATTTCTAAAGAATCACAATATCTAAGTGAAAACAGTCAAAATACGTCCGAGTGCCATTTTACATACCTATGTGTATTATATAGTTCACAATTGTTCGAATTTAGACGTTATGTCGCTTGTATAGTGGTCAATGTATGCTTGAGCGCTTGTGTCTTATCATAGTTCAGGTCGTTCGGCGCACTGCATAGCGTGCGCCGAGTTTATGCGCGAACATTTTTCTTGCACGTTTGTGACTCTATAGATATTAGCTCAATGCTAGCAGCACATGAACAATGAAACAGCATTTTGCTATATAGTCTGTGGTACTACTTACTTATTTATATTGCAAGTTGAGTTGAAAGTTATGGCGACACTAGGCACAATAATGCAACGCAACAATAATGTGGATTTGTTACTTTAAGAATTCATTAGAAATAAATTATTAGGTAGGTAATGATAAAGTTTCATAACTTATTTTTAACGCGTACTATAAATAACATTATTCTTTGCTATTATTTAAAATGTAAGTTTACGTTACGTCCGTGAGACGATAGACCAACAAAATGCGTACAACTAGCGTCATAAAACTATCGATTCTTTTGTCTTTATCGATGTCGGCCGATTGACGAGTGATGTTGCCAAATCGTTCAACGTGTACAATCGAATAGCTTGAAGAATACTCGTTTCACAATAAAGATCTGGCGATTGACGTAAACCGTGTATTTGTACAATGCTACAAATATTGTATTTTATTACATGTCAATTCTATTACTTCGGTGTACGTTGGCAAACAAAATAATCCGTTTAAGATTATGTTTTGTTTGTTATATTAAATGATCTATAATAGATATGGCCTTGCTAAACTTTGGCATGTAATGATTTGAATTGTAAACGATACATAAGAGTCTGATTATTTAACAAAAATCATGGGATTGCCAGTTCACTTAACTTTCTGCACTACACACTATTAGCAGGACGCCTTATGACTGAATTCACCTTCAATCAATCAATTTGTTATAAATGCAACTAGAAGGACCTTATTAGTTTTTAGCCGTTAGTAGCGACTCGTGATTATAGGAAAAATGCCTACCCACCTTAAATATATGATTACACTGTACAATTATTATCTAATAGTTACTTTTTAAATTGTAATGACCAAGCAGTACGTTCAATATTAACTATTAATCACAGTAATATTATAAATGCAAATGCTTTGTCAGCGTGTGTGTATGTTTGTGACTCGTTCACGATGAAACGCTGAACAAATTTGGATAAAATTTGGTATATAGATAGCTTGCATTTTGGAATAGCACATAGGCTTTTTATCCCAGGAATTGCGGGTGAAACCGCGGGGCCTTGCTAGTTAAATAAAATATATTCGTTGTACTAATGTATATTAATAGAAACACAATGACACGTTATTGGCAACACAAAACACATAACAAATGAAAAAAATAGTGCATGTCCTATTTACCTAAAAATAAAATAACAGAATCAATTAGTAAGTTGTCAAGATAAATCAAAATAATTTTATCAAACTTATAGCAATACCTACCGCGACCATACAGAAACATTAATATTATAATTGCATACGTTGATTTCAATTCGATATGTCTGCCATATGTATCGAGTCAGTGCACATTATCGTGTCGGGTGTCCCGTCACTCGCACTATGCAACTCTAATTATAGACGCCATCTTGGATTCGTTTGTGATTGCATTCTGCTAAATTGCTAAGATCATAAATTATTTGTTGCATATTACACAGATTTCGCGCGTTTTCAGAGTACTTTTTTGTCCTTATAATAATTAGTAGTTCGCCCTGAACTAAAACCTAGCGATCATCTAACGATGTTCATTTTAACAAAAAAAACGTTATTGGTTAAATTTTACACGGCCAATTATTAATCAAACTAAAAAAATATATGGGCATCAACTATTTAAGCATAACATAACAGTAGCAGTGCTAGAAGTGTGAACTTGCGAATAAAATCCTGCGCCGCACTGCACTGCGCTTGTCACTCTGAAATATTAGATGTGAAATAATAGTAAATAAGAATTTATGAAATCTCTTTATGCCCAGTAATTTCTCTGGTAACATCTAGTTTATACAAATCGTCATCCCTAACACGTCATAATGCAGTCAAAATTGTGGAAAAATATATCCTACTTCTCACAAATCTATATCCTAGCTGTTAGTCTATAAAGCTATATCTAAATAGAACAATATCGAATCGAATTGTCGACAAAGCCGCCGTGAACGAACGGCGCGGCGCTGTGGTACGATCAAACACGCCGCTCGCGCGTGGAAATGGTTCCGCAGTCGCGCGTGGAAATAGCGCGATAATTGTCGCGAGCTTTCGACGCGCTTTCGATATTGTCGACACAGCTAATGTGGAGATTAAAGTCCGATGCAAATAAAGTTACTGAACTATTTTGTTTACTACATCACGACAATCTTAGAAAGGGCCCCACTATACTAGGTTTATGAAGTCAATGTTCACGATTCCAAACAAATTCTATATATGCACGTGTTTTTATAGAAAGGGACAGATGACTCAAATACTTTGAACGCTTTTATTTCAGAACTTTACCAGCCGATTTCTATTATTTTTTCGATGTAAGCTTCAGATTCAGTCAAACTCTCAATTTAATATATTATTCTGAATAATTGAAACACATGCATTCTCCCTATTATACAAAAAAAACCTAATAATAGTAAACAAAAGCGTTATTCTATAAAAATAAAATAGAAAGCTTTTTATAAGGCCAGTATAATAAATGTTGGAAAATTTAAAGCTGCTGCTCTTGGAGGCTCTAGCTCTCTCTCTCTCATTTATATGTTTTTTTTTTTGTGTTCGCAAACCTTTTATGTTTGTACAGAGCCATTGAGTTTTAATTAATATCGATGTGTCAGATACACTCTGCATAAATTGAAAGTAACTGGCACCTTGAATACGTCCAGATTCCCGAAGGTCGTCATTAAAGGTAGGTGTCCACTTATTCCCATTAGACGCTTCGGACTGCGTCTAATGTATACTAAACTCACTTTGTGTCAACTTATCACAACTTACTACAACCCGGTCAAATTATCTGTGCACCTGGGATCTAACCAAAACTGTTTATTTCGACTTCGCCCGCGTAATGAAAAATTTCGCCGCGCTCCCCAATATCATCCATATATACCACTGGGTTAATTACCCATTTTTTTCCTCCCCGTATTCACCACTTTCAATAATGTTTATTGTTAGTGTTGATCTAAATCAACACTAACAATAAACATTATTGTGTTTGGTTTAAAATGTCTATCCAAATACCAATTTTCATCACTATAACTTCAAAAACACAAACCTTTACATACAAAATTTCATCCCCCATGTCACACTCTTAAGTCATCCCTGTCAAAGAATATTTAATATTGCATTTTTATTTCAAATGAATTATCCAAATATTTGGTTTTGAAGTTATTTCATCCCCTAATTGATGACTTAACTTAAGATCCCCTTAACCCCTTACGTCATAAATAATTTGTCGATCGACTCGTCCGATGGACTCTACATTTATCGACTAGAACCTCTTTATGTAATATTTTCACATTTTCATGTTTGCTCTGATTATTTATGAAGCAATGAAAAATAAGCTTCCGTCTTGCTTCGATGTTTGGCGCGACTCTTCTCAGACAAGTGGGCCCTCACCTTAAAATGAAGCCAGAATATTTACGACAGAGATCAAAAGACTACATTAAAATCAAAAATAAGCACGCAAATAAAATGTAAATAGGTCTTCATAAACCCTTGATTGGGCGACATTAGCACCTATGCAAGGCAACATTGTTGTTGTCGTGAACCTTGATCCTTTGTATAGAGACCAAGTTAGCTGTCAGTCGAGTGACAGAGCCACCGTCGCATTTTCTGAACAATTATACATTCACAAAGAAATGTTAAGTTTGGACAAGTCTAAAGATAGATTGGTTCTTAATATCTCTTTGTTTGGATCTTATTTTAAACATTTTGCAAATGGAATAGCTTAATGGTGAGAGAAGGTTAATGCGGAATTCTTTGTATAATAAAACAGGTTAAGCGTGAGTCATAATAGAAGTGAGTTGGTATCGTTGGTAAAGTAATCCCTTGAAGGAAATGGCTATTTAAAATGAAAGAAAAGGTAATTTCTAATCAACAATTCTTGTGTTGAATTTTTGTAATTATTTAATTAGGCCTCAACTCAGCATAATGATGTTTATCAAACACCTGTTTTTCCGCTGAGTTGTTTTTACACATGAAATTAGATTTTAGTAAGTACATATTTACTAAGAAAGCCGCACTACATAATATGTTAAACGCTCTTTCTTTAAAAAAAACTTTTCGTGAAACCGTTTTGGTTTTACACTCTTAACTCGCTTCAGAGGTTAATATTTTACAGTATTACTTGGAGGATTTAGCTCCACCTCTCTCTCTTATTAATCGACTTCAAAAAAGGAGAAGGTTTTTTATGTATGTCATAAAGGTATTACGGCACGGTAGTGCTCTCAAAATTTATTTGTAATTCATTTTAACAAATTTTCAAAGAAAACAGGTTTGAATAGCGCTGCGGTAGTACTAAATTTAAGTGCATAAAATATTGTATTGATCTCTCAAGCAAGTTAAAATAGTAAAAGCAAAAAGGTTTAACAAAAATTATACTTTTTTAACCTGCAATGAGCTCATGGCCACACCTTATGGAACAGATCGGTAATTCGTGTTCTTAGTCAAATCGCTGACAAGACAACAGGAACTTGCCAAAGTGTTATAAAGATGTAATTGTTCATTCAAAAGTTTCCAAAATTTAATGTAATTGTTCATTCAAAACCTTCCAAAATTAAATGTAATTGTTCATTCAAAAGCTTCCAAAAATTTATTTAAATGCGTTCCTTTGTAATTCGTTCATTATTTTTCAATTTTAGTAAGAAAGGAGAGCACGATAAGCTTTTACAATCGAAACAATGAAGTGATGGTTATATTTGTATCTACACTTATATGTCTAGATAAAAAAAAATACTTTACACAAAAAATAAGTCCCTATTTCCCATGGTACACGACCAATCCGCCGCTAGCACTGGTGACATTGACGTGCAAAAGGTTAGGGTACAGCCATAAAAAGGATAAAAATAATTATACTCATCGTGATGGTGACGTACTACTCGTATATCCTTCGTTTCGGCGGCATATCAACTCTGATTTAAGGCTACGCACTCATTTTCTATGAACTTACTTACGGTCGTCGGTCGGTAACCATATTGCTCCGAAAAGAAGGGTTACCCGTCACGATTCCCCAAAAAAAAACTTAAAAAATGTAACACGCGTATTTGTTTCGTCCAAAAGAAAGGTGAAATTAAAACCGATCACGCGTTTCATTATTACCAGTATATACATGGTTACGCCAAATTAAATACATAATTATGAAGAGTTTAACGCATGCTTAATGCCAATTATGCTATAAAGAAGCCCATTCACGTCAAGACAGTGTTTTACAACGTCAATGATAATGCAACATTCATCAATCTTCATTTTCGGAAAGTCGCTTCGTCTCTTTGAGGAATTGTTGCGAAGACACACAGGTACCAATTTTTCTGAAGATATTATTATGTAAGTTGCATAATATTAGCCTCGCAATCCACCGGAGCTTGCGACCAACACTTAGCGCAGATTATCCGAAAATCAGAGATCGTTTATGGCGTTTTAACTTAGACTCATATTCAATAATTTTTACTCATTTTCGTTTTAATTTATACGGATTACTCACTATAGTCGGATATACTCCGATATAGTTTCAATCACATCCGGTGACCTTTTTCAAGGAGTGAAAGTAGAGCCCGACGCGCGGGTGTCCTCGTCTTGCTTCGCCCTACAACGACTATTATGCTTTGAACTATTGTCGGAGTATCCGATTTAAACCGTGAAAAAATGTATCTCCTAAAACTGCAGTAGCGTCCTCTCGGTTAACGGTGGTGAGCATTCTGCGATCCCCAAGCCGCCTGCCAAACTTGCGGATTGTGGCAACCACTCCCTGAGTAGCTGGCGGAGGCTTTCGTCTAGCCCTGGGGCCGTACTGTGAACTGCTTATAGTGGGACCGAATAGGTTCAGCTGACACTGCGCGATCGCGAACCTTAATGCGAGGCGATAAAATTCACAGTTCACAGCGTCGGCAGCTGAGCGTATTCGGTCCCGCTATAAGCAGTTCACGGTACGGCCCCTGGACGTCTTCTGGCTAGTGATGAATCCGTTATAAATAAAAAATAATAATTTATGCTTATGTTTATAACAAGCTCACATCAGCTATTCATAGGTACCTAAATTATCGGAACTTTATATTCGTGCCTGACCTCGTCTAATTAGCAAGATAACCTCTTTCACCTGGCTTTTCTCGTAACAAGTGCGGTTTAAAAGCGCCCGTTGGCGCTGTGTTCGCTTTTGTGAAAGATCAATTGATACGAAAGAAAGGGAAATTAACTTCGTGTTATTTAACAATTATATTATGTTCAATATGAAGGTTTCTTACTAAATAGCACATCCTGAGGCAAATATAATAATGTACCAATAGTACAAAATGATCATATTACCTAGTATTTCTGGCGGTACGATTGGATTTGGGTTCTCTAATAAAAACTGTAATAATTAAAGGTTTAATTTCTTTACTAAGACTTGGTTATAGGTACTGCATAGGATTATTAATTTGAATCCACTCCATAATAAAAAGTTACTTATCTGGCACATTTTTGCATAAGTACTTATAATAAATGTACTTATTTAGTTTATTTAGCCTATCGTTACGTCTTAAACATTTTGTCCATGCGTTAGTTATATTTTGTTTACTCTAAACTACTCTCTGGCACGTTTTACTGATCTGATGGAAAAAAAGTTTCTTGCAATGCATAATTAGCCTTTTATTGGTTAACTCTGCAGTGCTGGACTTAGGCCTAACTTAGAAGGGCGATTGGGCCTTATCCACCTCACTGCGCTGGCCCGTGGCCCAGTTGCGAGTTAGTGAATTCACGGGGCACGGCGATGCAATATGCCGTGGCAGACAAAAGGTTTTGTTCTACAAATATGTCCCTTATATTAACAACCTAACAATAGTTTCCCTTTATCAAAATACAGTTCGGTACTGGCCATTACCATTTCTTTTTTATAAAATCTGTTCTAAAAGTACTTACCTAATATATTGTTAAAACCATAAAAAAAAGGGCAGAGAGCTGACTCCTCCAAGAAAAAAATATTGTTATAACCAACGCAACGACTACGCGACGTTCAATAATATCCCAGGTACCTAAATACAATTTCAATCCCGAAACTCCCCACTATGAAAAGTGTATCCCGACTCATTAAGTTGCTGAAACATAAAGCTAGCACAATAATATTTTCAAAGCAAATCATATTCAGTAGCGCATAAACACAATAATGAAGTTGTCCAATCTGTCGCTTCACCCCAACATCGGATTATACGAGTACGAGGGGGTCGAAATGACCCCTCACATGTTTTGACGTCCCTTTCCAGACCAATGAAATATGTAACAAAGGCAAAACGGGTTATTCTGACCATTATGTAGTCAGGTCTTAAACGAGCTTTTTATTGAGCATTGGTCAATCATTTTTGTCCTAAACGACAATAGACCAAAATATAGATAATGTGAATTCTGTTTTCACCATAAAATGTGACACACCAGTTTACAAAAAAAATGTTTTTTTTTGATAGACTGCGTTACTAACTGCAGTCTATGCACGCAAATGGTACATCTGTATAAACTCTGGTTTTCACGCCACATCAAGTTACTCTGGTTTAATCACGTTTACGCACTGATAAAACGCATAATTATCAATTCTGTAAATAATAAACAAACTGTGCCTACATAAATGACGTTGTGTATTAGAACCATTTATTATTTACTTTTACAGGTGATTTAAGGATACCGATTGAATAATTTGAATGGAGTCGACTATGATCACTTAAGTCTTAAGTGATTACATTCACGAGTGATCAGAGGACAGTTAAGAGTCGCCTATATATATCGCCTATATCCAGGTGATCATAGTAGAAAAACAAACAAAATACTACATGTCCCCAACAAATACTTGGCTGGCAGAAGCTAGTTAGAGGCGTAGCGAAACCGAACGCGCACGACGGCTTTACGAATCTCCTTTCATGTCTCGGTTAGGAAAAGTGCTAATAAATACGGGCTGATTAGCTGAACTCAACGATTCTGGAAATCCCATCCATTTTTTTTTTTATTACTTCCTTGCCTTAAGACGAATCCTTTGGCAGGGCAATCTCATAACTAGGTACTAAGTGTTGCCAGGTGACTCTGGATATAATTATGATACTTTTGGGCAAGTTTTTTTTAATAATGGTGATTTTTTACGACGCCTAGAGTGCGAGACCGTTGGCGGTCGCTAACGTCCCGGACAAACAAATTACTACATACTAGTCAATGAACTAAACGACTTACCTGTCGAACCTGCTTGTACTGCTCCTCAAAGCTCCATCCCGCAGCACTGCCTTCTGAAGACGAAGATGACGCAGAGCCAACGGGCTGCGCCGGCGGCGGCGGCGCGGGCGCAAGGAACGCAGGTGGGGCATAAGGGAAGCCCCCGGACGCGCCACCTCCCGCCAGTGCGAACACGCTGGTTGGGGTCGACAGGGGAGCACCCTGGGCTAGAGAGGCGAGCGATGACAGGTGCGGGTGGAGCGAGGACTTTAGAGACTCGAAGTCATCTCGGACCTGTGGAGCAAATAATACCCATTGTGAATTTGCATTGCGCAGCTTGATTAGGTGTTTCCAAAAGATCACCAAAACTAAGCAACAAGCGATCCGGTCTGTCTTCGAAAGGATGATTGCAAGTGGCATTTACAAGTAACCGCTACCGTGATTAAAAAACACTTTTAATTATCGATCCCAGCAACCGTCAAACCAAATCAAAAGACTTAGGGCATTATAATCATATTTATATAATTCTAGTTAACTCCTCTTTTTATTATACAATCTGTACTGTATGTTTGTCAGGATAGGAGTTTGAGCACAACCTAACGTCGTATTATTGTATATTTATATGCCTATGTGAAGTGAAGTGACGATGTGGCCGAAAATGGTAAATACCTAATGGAGTGACACAATTAAGGCTGCCGCATCACATGCCACTCAGCAACAGATGTTTAACATGAGAGCAGTAACTAGCCGGCCAAGCACTATAACGTGCTGAAACACCATACTGATGGCTTCCTCTTACCTTAAAAACAGATTATGCCTTCAGCGAGGTGCTCAAACTCGCGGTAGAGATTCAAAATCGATCCAAGTATGCAGGATGACTACCAGTTTTATGACACAACCACTCACATTCAAGTCTCTTTCTATCGGTCTAGGAAAATTTTGGTGCACCTGCTGATGAAAAACAGATTATCCCTTCAGCGAGGTGCTCAAGCTCACTGTAGAGATTCAAAATAGTGCCACGCTTGTAGCATCACTATCACTTGTATGAGAAACCAACTCACTTTCAACTCTCTCTCCATCGGTCTGGTAGTGTTTCTCTGCTGGTGATGTAAGTTCATCTGCTGATGAGAAATAGGGTTGTGATGGTGCTGCTGTAGTGGCTGGTGGATGGCCTGGTGCGGCTGGAGCTGGAGTTGTTGTATTGGCTGGTGCGCTGGCGCGTCTCGCCCTACACCCTCGTCGGAGCTTTCACAAGACTGCTCGCCAGATGACTCGCCTTCAGACCGGGCAGACTGCGGAAGTAGAGATTTCTGATTACTGTTAGATAAAGGTTACAGCGATGGAGGCTTGGTGAAACCAGTCTCCGCTTGGGATTCCTAATTTAGGAGACAGCAGAACAGCGATCAGAAATTGTGGAGGTTGAAGATATTCAGAACTGCAGATACTTAACTATAAATACTGTTTGATAAAGGTTGCAGCAAAAAAGGCTTTGCCACACTGTTCTTTAGTCAAAAATTCTAATTCAAGAGAAGGTGGTACAGCAAAAAAGGCTTTGCCACACTGTTATTTAGTCAAGAATTGAAATTCTGGAAACAGGGATTGTAGAGACCGAAGTTATAGAGAACTGCAGATATGAATCACCCTATCCTTATCTACTGCAGTTTTCTTTGTGTTCTTAAATGGAGGAACTAAGAGCACTGTAATAACATTTTGAAATTGCTTGCTGTAACTGTAGTATACAAATGGCACTCGTATAATAATATTATGGTATAAATCTACGTCTGTCCATCCATCTGTTTACTTCCGTGAAGAGGCAATAAAGAATCTTAAATTAGGATCGAAAATCGACTCTGTTCCCAAGTACTATCCCTGTTTGGGTCAGGGTTTTATTCCGGTCTGTCCCATAAAATATAACTAAGCTAGCCCCGCGGTTTCACCCGCGATTCTATGAATAAAAAGTAACCTTTGTTTTATTCCAAGGCTTAAGCTAAACCTATATCAAATTTCATCCAAATCCGTTCAGCAGTTTTAGCGTAAAGGAGTAAGAAACTTGCGCAAACTTTCGCATTTATAATATTAGTAAGACGACGACGATACGATACGTCTTCTTCTTTTCGAGTCGATGTTTCGTTTTCGTAGCTATATCAAGTGTTTCGACCAAAACTCGGCCACCTCTATGGCACTATCCGTGGCTTTATGTAGGTCGTTAAGGGAGCAGATTGCAGGGCACGCCGCACAGTCCAGAAGATGTGACATCGTCTGCGGGAACACACCGTTGGGTGTCGTAGGGATTACGTACCAATTCAGACTGGTTGACTAGAATAAAAATGAGTATAATCCGAATTGCATATATTTTATATGGCTTATCCTGAAATTATCCACAAGCAAGGTGCTTCTGTGCCAGATATTACTTTAGTATAATAACAATAAGAGCTTAGAAGTATTACTTAACAAAGTTATTTTTCCTTTAAACGGCGTTAAAAAGAGACACCATTATAGATAAAATACTGAGCAAGAAACCTGCAATTATATACAAATAAGTGTCTTGAAGTGTCGACTGTCCACGTAAGTATATTATAAAAAATATAATTCCCATTGCATAAAATTGTTCTCCGTTTATAAAAGACCGGTTCTATTCAGAATCATATCATCATCATATATTATAAATAAACAGATGAACTGGTTTACTTCAAACATAATTGTGATTGTTTCTATGAAATAGAACGTGAGCGTTTAAAAACTGGCATTTTCATTCAAAGGTTCATAAGCATGATTATGTGCACTCAATAGCGTAACATAATAGGTAAATATCCGCAGAACATCAGCGTGTTACTCTTGGTGTTAATTTAGTCCATTGCAGGACTTTAGCCTACACTTGAAGTCATTGCCATTGGGTCATACATATCCACCACCTGGCCCAGTTGCGGGTTGGTGGAATTACATCATCATCAGCCCGGAGACGTCCACTGCTGAACGAAGGCCTCAACCGATCCACTTAAAATGTGTAGTCAACGTTGCTGGTGCACCAGCTACCTAGCTTCTTCTGAATACTACTTTAATATTACATTTTGCTGTGTACAGTGTAAATAACTTTAAACATTAATACGAGGCATTTCAGTAATTTTTTTTGAAGATAAATTAACTGTCCCTGCGAAGATAATACAGGACAGCCTGATAGCTCAGTTGGTAGCATGTCTGCCTTCAGAGCTGTAGGGCGTGGGTTCGATCCCCACCCAGGACAAAAATGTTTATGACGTACATCGATGTTTGTTCTGTGTCTGGGTGTAGTATGTATTATAAGTATGTATTTACGAAAAAAAAATGTATATAAGTATTCTATCAGCTATCTGGTTTCCATAATACAAGCTTTGCTTAGTATGGGGCTAGATGGCGCTGTGTGTAATAAATGTCCCCCCAATATTTATTTATTTATTTATTTATTACGCGAAACGATAATACTAAGCTGAAAGGAGGTTAATTCTACAAATAATTGTGAACAACTTTTACTACGGGGCTAAACCTTTACTACCTTCTGAATTTGCGAATAAAATCAGCTGAACTGACGCTAGAAGCCTAATAAATTACGCGAAAGTATGTAATATATTTTTTTAAATAGAAAATCACGACTGCCCTGCCAAAATTGTATAGCCAGTGTATCGAAATGATGTAAGGGTTCTAACGATACCATATACATGTAATTAAATATGTTCGGGCATTTAGAAGTTATGGTGATAAAGCAACTCACAAACATATCTACATTCATGAATCCTGAAAACATCACAGTCCTTTTTGTCGTTTGTTTGTCATCACAGTCGTGTAAAAATGATTCAATGATGATTTTGATGGGCTGTTGTGTTCCTTACTGATCCTTAGTGAACTCATCCTTTTTTTTATGATCTCAACTCGTCCTAAAATCAGTATACTGAATTATTTTAATTTATTTTCTTAACTCATTCGGAATGTACTCTTGAGTCATCCGATGCCTTTCCAAACAAAAAAAATAAGGAAAGGTAAGGATAGCAGAAAAATAACCATTGCAAGTTTTCAGCATTCAATTATGTTCCAGTTAAATATTTTCATTGTTACTTGCTCGTAACGATTGTTTTTAAATTGGAACATATTTTTGAAGTTACTACTTGATATAATGACGGTTATACCAGATGGTTACCACAAAATTTATCGCCTCTGGCTACTTATTTCGGTGCCTGTAACCTGTCGCGTTATTTACACGAAGTAATTTTGAGTTTTTTTAATCATTATTATTTGCTAACGTTACAGTTTCCTTCTATTTGATTATTGCTTTTCAATACCAAGCGGCTGAATCTGGCTAAATATTTGACGAATCTAAGTATGTATGTAAATACTTTTGAATTTGAAGGAAAATTATCATCTTCAAGCAAGGCAACATTTTAAAAGTTCTATTCCTTTCTAATACCACGTGGTATTAGTTTTTTATGGTAATTAATTTATATTCCCAACGAATACCAAAACATAACTTTTAACCGTTGTTGCAACTATTCAATGTATTTCACAGTACAATCCATATATAGGTAAATAATAAATAAATAATAAATATCGGTGGACATTTCACACAGCGCCATCTAGCCCCAAACTAAGCTCTGCTTATTCATAGAAAATCATTTCATAAACTGCAAAAAGCTCATTGGCACGGGATTTGAATCCACGTCGTCACACTGCTGAGTCCAGCGGTTTTCTCATTTAGGTTACCTCTCCACTGATTAACATTTCACTATAGTGTGGCAATGTCGTTAGCGACACGCCTGCGGGCCGACTGACGTTGGGTACCTACTTCAATACATTATTATAAATTTGGTCGAAGCGAGAGAAACCTACTGAGAATTGTTTTTTGAGCCTTCAGAATAATTATAAGTATTGTTTTTGCATTTTATCGAATACATCCAAGAAAATGAAAAACCGGTCACATTAAAGTTCCATCGGATCTCAATACGAAGGAACTGAGGGCCTCAATCAAATCGTTCGAAATGAGCGCATTTTGCCGCCGCGGCCCGCAGGCCCGCAATTACGGCATTAAAATTATTATTTTATTTCCATTTTTATTTATTATTCGCATTATTATATTGTGTTGAGTTATTATCGGTGAAATGTTTCGTTCGGATAAACGCTCGCGTCTGAGCGACACGCAAGCCTCCCTCGTCGCCCTGTTTGCAGGGTTCCGTAAAGAAGCGATTTAAAATTGCTCCATTTTATCAATATAATTACTTCTTTTCGACATTTTCACATTAAATCTAAATCTTCAGATATCTTCAAAGGAAACCTCATCATGCAATTTTTTTTTCCGGTAAAGAAAGTAAAGTAATTGTATCATCATCATCAGCCCGGAGCCGTCCACTGCTGAACGAAAGCCTCCCCCTTAGACCGCCACACTGTACGACAACCTGCCATTTGCATCCACCGGTTGGCCACGACTTTTACAATGTCGTCGATCCATACCTAGTGGGAGGCCCTCCTACGCTGCGTCTTCCGGTTCGCGTCCACCACTCATAAACCTTTCTTCCCCATCGGTCGTCAGTTCTTCGAGCGATATGGCCTGCCCATTGCCATTTAAACTTGCAAACCCTGCGAGCTATGTCAGTGACTTTGGTTCTTTGGCGAATATCCTCGTTCAGGATGTAATAGTGTAGACGTACCTAAATTGAACGCAAAAGACGAGAGTAGTTTTTAAAAGAAAAATTTACATACTCATGGTATAGATTCCCATTCATGCATTTAAATTATTAAGTCACGAATTTTTGTTATAATAATAATTACCATGTAACAGGAAATCCATATAATCTAAGCCGAAATGTATCAAAACTATATTTATTTCCGTAAAATATATTATTCCACTAAAAAAGTACCAAACTTACATCAAGATTATTCCACGGAACCCTAATCTGATTCCTGTGTTCCAGTTCCAGCCCTGTTATTTTATTCGACTGTTCTTTCTCATGGTTCCACACTGCTACTGGATTCCAGCTTTTTATTGCGTCTTAAGGTGACCACAATTTTATTTAAACCTTGTATCAATAAAATGGGCCACTTAGCGATGTCTTTTGGGTTCGTTTACCTTACTATGTAGGAGAATTTCCATATTTGAGCACCAACAACGCAACATATACCTACCTTTAATAATGCATAGATATAATATGTATTTACCATAAGAATTTGTCAAATTATTATCGAGAGCCGAGCCAAAAAACCAACCGCAGCATGTACCGATAAGTAGGATAATGTTAGCACATACGGTGCTAATGTCTACTTAAACAAAATCGGACCGAGTACGGAGCCCGCTCTAATCACACGCGTGATTTTATCTATAACTATAAAAGGCTTTGTCCTGACTGACTGACTGACTGACTGACTGACTGACATATAGACAACGTACAGCCCAAACCGCTAAACGTAGAGACTTGAAATTTGGAGGGTATGTTTTTGGAGAGGTGTAAACGCCCACTAAGAAAGGATTTTTCGAAAATCAACCCCGAAGGGGGTTAAATGGGGTGTTAAAGTTTGTATGAAACTTTTTATTCTCTGGTTCGATTGATACAAAACTTGGTATACATATTCTACTATAAAAATAAGAAGATACGGGTGTCACAGTTTTTTCAAAATCAGCTCCCGTTAGTATATAAAAAAAAAACTAAGTTTTAGTGATAGTACGTTTGTTTCTCCTTAACTTTGTAACGGCTGTACATATTAAAATGAAATTTGGTATAGGGATGGGGATAGATGTGGGGATGGGGGTGGGGGTGGGGGTGGCGATGATACTGGGAACGGAGACGGGACGGAGATAGGCATGTTAATATTAAGATTACAATTGGTATCGGGATGGGGATGGGGGTGGGGTGGGGATGGGGTGGGGATGGGGATGGGTGGAGATGCGTGGGGATTTGGTGGGGATTTGGTGGGGTCAGGTGGGGATGGGATGTGGATGTGGATGAGGCTGGGAACGGGGATGGGCGTGTCCATATTAAGATGAAAGTTGAAATCGGGATGGGGGTGGGGATGGGATGGGGTGAGGATGGGGTTCGGGATGGGGATGAGGGAGGGAACGGGGATGGGGACGGGGATGGGCGTGTTCATATTAAAATGGCATTTGGTATCGGGATGGGGATGGGGATGGGGATGGGGATGGGGTGGGGATGGGGTGGGGATTTGGTGGGGACAGGTGGGGATGGGATTTGGATGTGGATGAGGCTGGGAACGGGGATGGGCGTGTCCATATTAAGATGAAAGTTGAAATCGGGATGGGGGTGGGGATGGGATGAGGTGAGGATGGGGTTCGGGATGGGGATGAGGGAGGGAACGGGGATGGGGACGGGGATGGGCGTGTTCATATTAAAATGACATTTGGTATCGGGATGGGGATGGGGAAGGGGGCGCTTATAGGGATGAGGCTGGGAATGGGGACGGGGATGGGCGTATTTATTGGTAGGCTGAACAGATGGAGCTGCATTTTTGGATAGGTAGTTATCTATAACTATAAAAGGCTTTGTCCTGACTGACTGACTGACTGACTGACTGACTGACATATAGACAACGTACAGCCCAAACCGCTAAACGTAGAGACTTGAAATTTGGAGGGTATGTTTTTGGAGAGGTGTAAACGCCCACTAAGAAAGGATTTTTCGAAAATCAACCCCGAAGGGGGTTAAATGGGGTGTTAAAGTTTGTATGAAACTTTTTATTCTCTGGTTCGATTGATACAAAACTTGGTATACATATTCTACTATAAAAATAAGAAGATACGGGTGTCACAGTTTTTTCAAAATCAGCTCCCGTTAGTATAAAAAAAAACGAAGTTTTAGTGATAGTACGTTTGTTTCTCCTTAACTTTGTAACGGCTGTACATATTCAAATGAAATTTGGTATAGGGATGGGGATAGATGTGGGGATGGGGGTGGGGGTGGGGGTGGCGATGATACTGGGAACGGAGACGGGACGGAGATAGGCATGTTAATATTAAGATTACAATTGGTATCGGGATGGGGATGGGGATGGGGATGGGGATGGGGATGGGGTGGGGATGGGGTGGGGATAAGGATGGGTTGGGGATTTGGTGGGGATGGGATGTGGATGTGGATGAGGCTGGGAACGGGGATGGGCGTGTCCATATTAAGATGAAAGTTGAAATCGGGATGGGGGTGGGGATGGGATGGGGTGAGGATGGGGTGAGGGATGGGGATGAGGGAGGGAACGGGGATGGTGACGGGGATGGTGACGGGGATGGGCGTGTTCATATTAAAATTACATTTGGTATCGGGATGGGGATGGGGAAGGGGCCGCTTATAGGGATGAGGCTGGGAATGGGGACGGGGATGGGCGTATTTATTGGTCGGCTGAACAGATGGAGCTGCATTTTTGGATAGGTAGTTATAGCATAAGGTTCGGAAACGGACATAGGCTATTTTTTTGTAGGTCCACGCAGACGACTGTTTGACGGACATAATTATTATAGATACTGTACAGCCTAATCTGCTAAATTATTTTTTAATCTTCTATATATAACTATAAAAGGCTTTGTCCTGACTGACTGACTGACTGACTGACTGACTGACTGACTGACATATAGACAACGTACAGCCCAAACCGCTAAACGTAGAGACTTGAAATTTGGAGGGTATGTTTTTGGAGAGGTGTAAACGCCCACTAAGAAAGGATTTTTCGAAAATCAACCCCGAAGGGGGTTAAATGGGGTGTATAACTATAAAAGGCTTTGTCCTGACTGACTGACTGACTGACTGACTGACTGACATATAGACAACGTACAGCCCAAACCGCTAAACGTAGAGACTTGAAATTTGGAGGGTATGTTTTTGGAGAGGTGTAAACGCCCACTAAGAAAGGATTTTTCGAAAATCAACCCCGAAGGGGGTTAAATGGGGTGTTAAAGTTTGTATGAAACTTTTTATTCTCTGGTTCGATTGATACAAAACTTGGTATACATATTCTACTATAAAAATAAGAAGATACGGGTGTCACAGTTTTTTCAAAATCAGCTCCCGTTAGTATAAAAAAAAACGAAGTTTTAGTGATAGTACGTTTGTTTCTCCTTAACTTTGTAACGGCTGTACATATTCAAATGAAATTTGGTATAGGGATGGGGATAGATGTGGGGAGGGGGGGGGGGGTGGGGGTGGCGATGATACTGGGAACGGAGACGGGACGGAGATAGGCATGTTAATATTAAGATTACAATTGGTATCGGGATGGGGATGGGGATGGGGATGGGGATGGGGATGGGGTGGGGATGGGGTGGGGATAAGGATGGGTTGGGGATTTGGTGGGGATGGGATGTGGATGTGGATGAGGCTGGGAACGGGGATGGGCGTGTCCATATTAAGATGAAAGTTGAAATCGGGATGGGGGTGGGGAGGGGGTGGGGTGAGGATGGGGTGAGGGATGGGGATGAGGGAGGGAACGGGGATGGTGACGGGGATGGTGACGGGGATGGGCGTGTTCATATTAAAATTACATTTGGTATCGGGATGGGGATGGGGAAGGGGCCGCTTATAGGGATGAGGCTGGGAATGGGGACGGGGATGGGCGTATTTATTGGTCGGCTGAACAGATGGAGCTGCATTTTTGGATAGGTAGTTATAGCATAAGGTTCGGAAACGGACATAGGCTATTTTTTTGTAGGTCCACGCAGACGACTGTTTGACGGACATAATTATTATAGATACTGTACAGCCTAATCTGCTAAATTATTTTTTAATCTTCTATATATAACTATAAAAGGCTTTGTCCTGACTGACTGACTGACTGACTGACTGACTGACTGACTGACATATAGACAACGTACAGCCCAAACCGCTAAACGTAGAGACTTGAAATTTGGAGGGTATGTTTTTGGAGAGGTGTAAACGCCCACTAAGAAAGGATTTTTCGAAAATCAACCCCGAAGGGGGTTAAATGGGGTGTTAAAGTTTGTATGAAACTTTTTATTCTCTGGTTCGATTGATACAAAACTTGGTATACATATTCTACTATAAAAATAAGAAGATACCGGTGTCACAGTTTTTTCAAAATCAGCTCCCGTTAGTATAAAAAAAAACGAAGTTTTAGTGATAGTACGTTTGTTTCTCCTTAACTTTGTAACGGCTGTACATATTCAAATGAAATTTGGTATAGGGATGGGGATAGATGTGGGGATGGGGGTGGGGGTGGGGGTGGCGATGATACTGGGAACGGAGACGGGACGGAGATAGGCATGTTAATATTAAGATTACAATTGGTATCGGGATGGGGATGGGGATGGGGATGGGGTGGGGGTGGGGTGGGGATAAGGATGGGGTGGGGATTTGGTGGGGATGGGATGTGGATGTGGATGAGGCTGGGAACGGGGATGGGCGTGTCCATATTAAGATGAAAGTTGAAATCGGGATGGGGGTGGGGATGGGATGTGGTGAGGATGGGGTTCGGGATGGGGATGAGGGAGGGAACGGGGATGGTGACGGGGATGGTGACGGGGATGGGCGTGTTCATATTAAAATTACATTTGGTATCGGGATGGGGATGGGGAAGGGGCCGCTTATAGGGATGAGGCTGGGAATGGGGACGGGGATGGGCGTATTTATTGGTCGGCTGAACAGATGGAGCTGCATTTTTGGATAGGTAGTTATAGCATAAGGTTCGGAAACGGACATAGGCTATTTTTTTGTAGGTCCACGCAGACGACTGTTTGACGGACATAATTATTATAGATACTGTACAGCCTAAGCTGCTAAATTATTTTTTAATCTATAACTATAAAAGGCTTTGTCCTGACTGACTGACTGACTGACTGACTGACATATAGACAACGTACAGCCCAAACCGCTAAACGTAGAGACTTGAAATTTGGAGGGTATGTTTTTGGAGAGGTGTAAACGCCCACTAAGAAAGGATTTTTCGAAAATCAACCCCGAAGGGGTTTAAATGGGGTGTTAAAGTTTGTATGAAACTTTTTATTCTCTGGTTCGATTGATACAAAACTTGGTATACATATTCTACTATAAAAATAAAAAGATACGGGTGTCACAGTTTTTTCAAAATCAGCTCCCGTTAGTATAAAAAAAAAACGAAGTTTTAGTGATAGTACGTTTGTTTCTCCTTAACTTTGAACGGCTGTACATATTCAAATGAAATTTGGTATAGGTATGGGGATAGATGTGGGGATGGGGGTGGGGGTGGGGGTGGCGATGATACTGGGAACGGAGACGGGACTGAGATAGGCATGTTCATATTAAGATTACAATTGGTATCGGGATGGGGATGGGGTGGGGATGGGGTGGGGATTTGGTGGGGACAGGTGGGGATGGGATGTGGATGTGGATGAGGCTGGGAACGGGGATGGGCGTGTCCATATTAAGATGAAAGTTGAAATCGGGATGGGGGTGGGGATGGGATGGGGTGAGGATGGGGTTCGGGATGGGGATGAGGGAGGGAACGGGGATGGGGACGGGGATGGGCGTGTTCATATTAAAATTACATTTGGTATAGGGATGGGGATGGGGAAGGGGCCGCTTATAGGGATGAGGCTGGGAATGGGGACGGGGATGGGCGTATTTATTGGTCGGCTGAACAGATGGAGCTGCATTTTTGGATAGGTAGTTATAGCATAAGGTTCGGAAACGGACATAGGCTATTTTTTTGTAGGTCCACGCAGACGACTGTTTGACGGACATAATTATTATAGACTAGCTTTTGCCCGCGGCTTTGCCCGCGTAGTAATGTTGAATACTGGAATTCGGTTAAATCGGGGCCCAACTCAATTGAATCACTAAAATACGTATATTATTGCATTTTTTCCAAGCCGCTTGCAAGTCTTTAAGTTTGCTTGAGGATGACCAAATTTGGCATGTCGCGTTTGCAATACTTACTTCAAAACAAAGCCGTCTTGTTGAATTTTAAACAGACAGACAGATGGACATGACAAACTTATAAGAATTCCTCGTAGTACTACGGAACCCTAAAAATGTCTGCTAATGACGCTATAGTTGCCGGGGCCTTTGACCCGAAAGATTACAATATTTCTTTGTAGACAACGTTATTGACTTTTTTGTTGGAAGGTGCTAAAATAGCCAGGCTTTTAGGGGAGCTAACTCGCGAGCAAGCCACATAGAACTGACCATGCGAAAAACAGTCCTGCCTTAAATCAATACCAGCGTATTTTAAAGTTTGACCCTGAGCCTTATTGATGGTCATGGCAAAACAAACTTTTAGGGGAAATTGAAGCCTTTTGAATCCATAAGGTAAGTCACTGGGAATCATGGGAATACGCGGCACAAACACTGTTTCGCCATGGGCACACCCAGTCAAAATGATGGCCTCAACCAGATTACGATGCAGCATTTTTACTTGTAACCTGGTTCCATTACACAATTTGGGTGGTCTTAAATTCCGAAGGAGCATGACGGGTGTACCTTTCTTCAGGATAAGCCTCTGATATGGTAGCCCCGCTGGTCTTAATGAATTTAAAAACTCAACTGGATAGTTTACAGCATCATCATTATTGCATACCGTATGAACAGAGTCAATGAAATGAAATAAGCTTAAGCAGAAAAAGTATGATAACAAAGAACGCAAAAAGATTACCAAAATATCGCAAGAATTACGAAACTTCGATAAAATACAGTGCTGCACTGATCGCTTAGGTAGACTCGGTGTGGGTTGGAGTGGGGCGCGCTCGACGTACAGCGCGTCATTATACTCGGGTTTTAACGTATATGAGCCGACGCGGGATGGACGTTTCGAAAGCGCTGTGCTTGGTGCGTGCACCGGATCAAGTACATGTGTTTAAAACATTTATCTTCTTACGCATAAACACTCGATTAGCTAATCTATAAAAATAACATTTTTTTTCAAATGAAAAACTGACCCGTGGCCTTCCAGTTTTGAAATTGTTTGAAAATTCTGAAACATGTTTATGTTTATTTTATCTTATCTCTTAAGTCAAAAAACTTAACAGCCTTAAGTGAATGGTTTCGGCAAAATGGTATTTTAATGATACATTGAACCCCTTGCGAATTTTTCAAAATCGTTGCTGAGTGTGCGTTTCTCTGCATCAGCCCTTAACACTAATGGTATATTGGCCTACCCTGATTGGGCCATATTCACTACGCTGGCCCAGTGCAGGTTGGCGGATTCACATACACTATCGTATTTCTTCTCCGGAAATATGTAGGTTTCCTCATGATGTTTTCCTTCACCGAAAAGCCAGTGGTATTATCCATGCGTAAGTTTCAAAGAACTAATTGGAACGGGCTCGCCCAGGTTCGAACCCGCAACCCCAAGAATGTGAGTCGAGCTTGATCTCACTGAAGCTACCACCGCTTGAGCTGAGTGTAAGTTTACACCACTCAAAATTTAGTTTAGGCATTTAAAAGTAAGTTAATTTAATATTAAAAATTAATTTAGCAGCTTAGGCTGTACAGTATCTATAATAATTATGTCTGTCAAACAGTCGTCTGCGTGGACCTACAAAATAAATAGCCTATATCCGTTTCCGAACCTTATGCTATAACTACCTATCCAAAAATGCAGCTCCATCTGTTCAGCCGACCAATAAATACGCCCATCCCCGTCCCCATTCCCAGCCTCATCCCTATAAGCGCCCCCTTCCCCATCCCCATCCCGATACCAAATGTCATTTTAATATGAACACGCCCATCCCCGTCCACATCCCCGTTCCCTCCCTCATCCCCATCCCGAACCCCATCCCATCCCCACCCCCATCCCGATTTCAACTTTTATCTTAATATGGACACGCCCATCCCCGTTCCCAGCCTCATCCACATCCACATCCCATCCCCACCTGTCCCATCAAATCCCCACCCCATCCCCACCCACCCACCCCATCCCCACCCACCCCATCCCCACCCCATCCCCATCCCCACCCCATCCCCATCCCGATACCAATTGTAATATTAACATGCCTATCTCCGTCCCGTCTCCGTTCCCAGTATCATCGCCACCCCCACCCCCACGCCCATCCCCACATCTATCCCCATCCCTATACCAAATTTCATTTTAATATGTACAGCCGTTACAAAGTTAAGGAGAAACAAACGTACTATCACTAAAACTTAGTTTATTTTTTTTATACTAACGGGAGCTGATTTTGAAAAAACTGTGACACCCGTATCTTCTTATTTTTATAGTAGAATATGTATACCAAGTTTTGTATCAATCGAACCAGAGAATAAAAAGTTTCATACAAACTTTAACACCCCATTTAACCCCCTTCGGGGTTGATTTTCGAAAAATCCTTTCTTAGTGGGCGTTTACACCTCTCCAAAAACATACCCTCCAAATTTCAAGTCTCTACGTTTAGCGGTTTGGGCTGTACGTTGTCTATATGTCAGTCAGTCAGTCAGTCAGTCAGTCAGTCAGGACAAAGCCTTTTATAGTTATAGATACTGTACAGCCTAAGCTGCTAAATAATTTTTTATATTAAATTTGATCATCCTCAAGCAAACTTAAAGACTTGCAAGCGGCTTGGAAAAAATGCAATAATATACGTATTTTAGTGATTCAATTGAGTTGGGCCCCGATTTAACCGAATTCCAGTATTCAACATTACTACGCGGGCAAAGCCGCGGGCAAAAGCTAGTAATATAATATTAACTGTAACTTGTTTACTGGGCCGATGAAAAGGTACATTTTGTATTGAATAAGTCAATAATAACGACCGAAATTTCACTACAACTTAACACTTCGAGGTAAATGACGCCTCCATATTTCGCAACCGAACGTTTGAACTGGTATTAAATGAAATGGTGAGAAATTTTGAAATGAATGTAAAGAATACTAGAACTGAGGAATCTTTCATCGTTGATACACTTTAAATCGTGACAACAACAAAGAAACGGAAAGTGAAAACATTTATGAACCGAGACTATTAAGGCTACTTGCTTATATTTTGAACAAACAAGGAATGGACCTCAACCCGTTCTCGGAAATCCCTTGATAGAAGCAGGAGGACACACCGTTGATTAACACCCTTTTTTTTAAACTTCACACCGATCCAAAATAAACCTAAATCTCTCAAACATAATACTTAATTTACAGCACTCGACAATACGGTCACTAGTGATATCAATGAAGATAAGACGGAAATCGTTTTAGACAAAACAGTACTCTATTTTAATGACTCGTAAGAAGTAGCTGCAGCCGATACAAAAAAATAAGCTGTTGTTACACTTAAAATTAAACCAACATCGACAGTGTTTGACAAAGAAGAACTAGTACAAGAAGAGAATATTCATCTGGACAATGTAATATTTGTGATAGAAATCATAATCGTGTCTATGCGAGTTGTTTTATGAGGTGAAATCAAATAGAAACTTGTAATGAAAGATGTCGTGTGCGCTCAACATGTTTGGTATTCTAAACAAACATACGGTAATAAAATATTGAACGTAGAGATGTTATTGCTGTAAGCTAGGAGATATCGGCGGAGGTACGAGGTGAAAATCCGTTGAATCACTTTACTACGCGCGAATTAGGTATTCAAATTTAATTCTGTCATCATGCAAATCAACATTATTGAAATTGGTTGTATATAAAAGAAGAAACGCGTAAGAAGGTACTTCTATTTTTTCTATTGTGATTGTGGTAGTTTACCGACTTCGAGCAGTAACTTCGATATTTTCATTATGAATTGAAAATAGGTTTGCGTTTGAACTCTCCTTCTTTTGCATAGAGGAACTGATTCACCCAGAAGTAAAAAAAATATGCAAATCTTACGCATTAAATTTAAAATAAAATTTATTTGAAATCCTCCAATCCAGTAGAGGACAAAATATACAGTGGTGGTATAGAAATATAACTACGTAGGAATTGAAATTATTTAGGCAATTATTTTGGTATCTTTAAATTAACCTTTAGAATCAGTTACAGGTTGTTGTCCACTTCAAAAATTTAATTATATTAATTAAATCCTGATTAAATTTCCCAGAAAATTATGAAAAACAAGGTTTTGTATTAATTTATCATGTAAAGGAAGCTTTCGTTTAACTGCTTTATGTGACTGAGGTCATATCCTCGCTAATCCATTAGAGCTATCACTTATCTTTCTTCAGATAACTCTGCTAAAGTTCGCAGCCACGTTCCCTGGAATATTTATTAGCAAGACCCGTCACGAGCACTCTGTCCACACATTAGCGGTGTTAGCACCAGGGATAGCTACCTGGACCCTGGATGTTTGCCTAGACGTAAATACAGGAAGATTTGCATAGATATATATTTTATATGCAAACTTGACAGTTGCTATGCAGTTAATATTTAACCAAAGATAGAGAAGATAGAAAGGTAGAGAAGATTTTGGTTGAGTCGTATTGTAATCGTAACCTACTTATTTTATAAAGAAACACCTATTTGCATACCAATTACCAGATACATCACAAGATCGGAGGATAAAAGAAAATTTAAAATTCGTTACGAAAGCGAGCCAAACTTGAGTTCAAACTTTGGTATGACGCTAGTCACTATTAGCGGTACTTATATTTTTCATTTACACGATGCTTTTGGTGTGTGTGTATGTGTATATACTTATATATTATTAGGCCTATGATACGATTATGATGATGACGGTGGTGATGAAGTGTTAACGACCATTGGTAATCCAATCCTCCAAAGACAAATAAGGTCTTATCCCAAAGAGGTCAAAGGGAAACAAAACTTTAAACACATCAACACTTCAGAAGTTTACATAGGTAACTCGTTGCAACATCAATGTGAGCAACGTATTGTTGACGTCGAAGGGAAATCTGCCTTCAACGCTTACACAATCCAAAGATTGTACAAGGTTCATACTAATAAGTTGTAAAAGCACCATTCCGGCGTCATTAGCAGAACAGAACATTCTGCAATATTTGGATTTAGTTATTCGCAGCAATGCTATGAATCAGTGGTCCATAAAAAGGAGATAAAGCAGCACAATGGCTCGAGTCGTAAGCCACATGTATGTCACAATGTTGCCCTTAGTCACATTAACATTAGCAGACATAAAATAACCGCCAATAAGTCGAAGCACGCATCAAACTCGACAAAGCAACAGGTTCTTGGCTCGACAAACATGCCGTGTTTACATTACGATCCTGGGGCTTCATTTAATAATTCTCGGGAACTAAAAGCCTTTGAACATTTCATCGGATGACCCTCGGTGTTTGCACACACTCCTGGCTTGAGATGCTAATGTGGACACAGGGACCTGCATCGCCGATCGCCCTCCGATGCCTCATTGTTAGCCCTTCCAATAGCTTCGGCTTCTATTTCACTACGATGTTCGATCTACACCGATATCTTGTGCAAACATTTGGAATTCTTCATGTGTTTTTATTTGACTTTCTTAGGGTCAGTCTGAGTATTTCGCTGTTTACAGAACTGCTGTTACAGAAAGCGAAACCAACCCTTTCGATATGAACCAAGTTAGTCATCCTCACCATAACGATACAATATAAACTAAAAAAGCAAAGTCATGGTTAGCATGTGTACGTACATGCTAATCATAATCTTCGCAGTAAATAAACAACGTAACGTTACGCACTGCAATGTCCTGAAGTACTAAGCATCTGCAAATCAGAAAGCTACCGGAATAAGGTCGAGCTAAGTATTTGAGCAAAACAAAAGGTGATAAGAAGAGGTAAATAACCTGACCCATTGACGGCGTGACGGGCTTGCGGCGCGTCGTCGGCCGCGTGAACACAAGCACTCATGTCATGTCAGCGGACGCGCGCTACGCCACCTTCGTGCGAGTTTCGTCGTGAATAGTCGCTCACATCTACCGATCCTCGATGTTAAATAATCTATTCACGTATTTTTTTCGTAACAACGTATAACCCCATAGACTTATGGTGGACTCTATGGTGTTAACGAGTTTTTTTTTTCATTACATTTTTTTTTATAAAAAAAAATATCCTGTCCTAAAATCGTCACGAGTGAATCTAATCCAGTTTTTTGAGTCTACGGATTTGTTAAGATATCTATCATTCCGTTAAGGCGTTCTGATAAAATATTTTTTTTAGATGATTATCAAAATCAAGAACAAAGATATTTTAAGAATACACTTTCTCTTAGATCAGAAGCCATATTTATCAAATATTTCTAGTAGCTAGTCTATAATGGACGTTTACGATTCTTCTTATAAACTTCGGCATCCACCAAAATGCACTTCATTAAAATTCTAAACCGCAATTATTATTCCTGCCTCAAGATGAAATTGACGTAAACGTAAATGCAAAGCTGACATCAGGGACCCCGACTCACCTTTTTTATGTCCACTGCAAAATCGACACAAAACTCTGACAAGTAATTTTAAAACAGATTTCAGTATGAAACTTTTTTAACAGTTCTTTACATTTTATTTAAGACTGAAATCCGTTGACACGAACTAGCCCGCTGTCCGCGACGCGCCACTTGCCTTACGCTCTGTTCAACAGCTGTTTAACGCCTCGCATGCCTCGCTGAAAGTATCAACGGCAACCATTTAGTGATCGCTGACCGAAACGACGCACATCAATAGCTTCGCGGCTTCTCAGCATCCATTGACCGAACTTAATACTAAGTAAGATGTGCATCTTCATTCTCATCTCGTAGGTACACAAAAATTAGTTCCACCAGTTTCTAATAGATGGCCATTACGACCGTGCCGACACTATTGAATTCCAAATCATTTGGCCTTTTAATTTTATTCAAAATACCGCAACAGCAGCGGTAAGTAAAAAGAGATCGACTCACTTATTGTGATGATAATTATTTTGGGAAAACAAAAGCTAGAAAGCGGACGGACGGCGATGCCTATCAGTTAATTATTGTCACCAAAATGGCGGCTTATTGTGAATGCCTCAAAATGGCGGAGTGACAAATCGTTAGGTTTCGTGCATGTTCCGTTTGATTGACGCGTGCCAGATTCCGCCGTAATATACCTTTATACATATTTATTTATTCGTAGAAAGCGCAAATAAAAACGAGTTCTTTCATACTCCGATCGAGATAATGAATCGTGTTTGCTTTGGGGAAGGGCTCACCGACTCGGTCAACTTCAGTTTCTTTTCGTGGCTTCACAATGAGCAAAATCGGTAAAAGATGACCAGATACGTCGAGAGATGTCAGAACGACGACGTTCACCTAATAACAACATTAAAAGTACCTATCTAGATTCTATCGCAATTTTTATCAAAAATTCACCTAGTTTTGTTTCACTGCGTCGCGTCGCTTTTTGTTGTGGTTTAGACAATTTGAAATGACTCATTGCACTTATAACTTATAATCCAGATATAGGTACATTATTAGGGTAATGTTTATCGGAAAATAACGAAGCCTTTGAGACAATTTCGAAGCGTAGTGACGTCGGGGTCAAATATTGACAGTTCTCACGAGTGTCCCAGCGGACGCAGCTCATGTCACGGAGCGAGCTATCCTTCCGCTTTTCACACGTATAGGTAATAATCGATCGCTTTTATTGCGCTAGTGTAGGCACGCCGACGGGTGACACTTCGAGGAAACTATTGTAAGGCCTTTCTAACACGTAGATATTCACGAGCTACGCGACTGAGATGCGATCATCAGTCCGTCTACATGATATGCTACTCTGTCAATTCAGGTTCCACCACGATGCTGTCTAAAGTCGACTAAATTCCTTCGTTACTTCTTAAGATGGAACATGTCCTGCGGTTCTCCCTACAAATGTATTCCCCTATTTCCTTTCTAGATAATGTTTCTAGTTATTTTTAAATAAAATATAGGTCTACTGTAGACATATCTCTGTCATTTTATTTTTTTAGCTACTAATTTCTAAAGAAAATCCTTTTAAAAATCTTCTTAGTGATTCCGATCATAGAATAAAGAATAGTAAACAGCACGTTATCAAGTGACTAGTAGTTATGGAGGCAATTTCTCTAGTAGTAATATTTGCAAGCTACGTACCGTGAGTCGCGTAGCAATAATTTGATTGCCAAAGCTAAGTACAAAATGGTCTTATGAAACAATGTTATTACTCAAAAACTGTTTACCCATTGCAGGCATGTAATATTTTAGTAGCTACCAACAAGTTTAGGTTTAATAACTTATTTTAAAACAAGGGATAAAATAGCGTGCACACAAAATTCAAGTTCTATTATATTATGTATTTTGCACCTTACGCTTACTATGCTTACTAGTGGGTACTCAAATAGTAGGATGTTCGTTTGCCCGTTGAAAACGCGAGTCGCTAGTCTATAGCCACGTGGGAGAAGGGCCTAACTCTTCGCCTGTAGTTTGCCGACGGATCGAACTTTGGACGTTAAGTGGACCGACAAACTGGAGAAGACCCGACATTTCTTCGAAAGGGTGCGACATTAACTCTTTGTTATTGATTTATCAGCGGCCGCACTGTGGATCATTTTCTCATCTTCTGACGCATTCCGCGTGAAATGTGAATTGTCAGGTAAACTGAGCGCCTTTATTTGCATTAACTTTCCGCAAAACAGCAAACAGTGATCATCGTATAAAGGCCTTTGTGGTGCCCAAATGTATGTTTACTTTGACTCATTATTTTAAAGGGAAGTCGATTCGCGAAAGTGACCTCAAAGCGACAGCGGAAGTGTGTTGTTGATAAAATGAAGAAAAAACCCTAATCTAGATATATAAAAGGCTCCGTCCTGACTGATTGAGTGATTGACAACGCACAGCCCAAAAAAAAGTAGTGAATTTTGGGCTCGGGTCGAATTTCTTCTGCACGCGGACGAAGTCGCGGGGACTTCTAGTAATTATTGTCTATAAAATTTTTCAACTGTGATAATTTTATTATTTGCCAGCATTGTTCCGCGGTTTCATCCGCCATACTTGGTATAAACAATGTGGTCAATTCTGAAGGTTTAAGTTGACAGAACTAAACTAACTAAAGTATTGCTGTCCTTAGCTAACATGCCTAGTAAAAAAGTGACAGCAATATTTTAATTAGTTTAGAACTGCCAACTAAAACCATCAAAATCGACCACAGTAAGCCTATGTGTTAGTCCAAGGTATAGGTAGGCTACCAAAAAGTCAAAGACTAATCGGCCAGTTGTACCTCACGGATTTTCCCATTTTCCACATTTTTTTAACCTAAATTTACCCTGTGTACCATTTACTTACATGAAAAACTTGTAAGTACATCAATTTCCAACTAACACAACAACAAATGCGCAATTCTTTTCGTCATGTCTTCATAAGGCGTGCAAAATCAACTGTCAAAGGGATTAAACATACAACGTCAATAGATTAACGGATGTGGTTTTCTAGTTCGTGTTTGTATAAAAGATGACCGAGATGTCGTTTCCTTTGTGAAAAGTGTCTTGGTCAGTAGATACCACTAAGTAAACTAGTGCTTCCAAGTTTTACTCTCAAAACTACGTTTAGGTACTAATCTTAAATCGTAACGTCATTGACCTGTATCTTTAGCGAAAACTATAAAAAACTATGTAGTTGAAGAGTTTTGGCGGGAACACGGAAAAATCATGTCGTTGCATTCTATTATTTTCTTAAACTTGTGCTTTTTCGCGAATTAATGATTAAAAATGGTGGTGTTTTATTCATTGAATGTTGAATTACATGCACGAGTGTAGGCAAGTGATATAATGTGGTGAAATATGTATTTTCGTGTTGTTTTCAAAACTCCATAGAAGCTCATAGTAAAGTCGCCACAACTTTACTAGGGTATGACTTGGACTCGACTATGACTAATTTCGTGTGACTTACTATGACTTCATGACTTATTTGACTTGATGATAACAAATAAATGTGAAAATTCATAAACTTGACACTGGCAGAATGCACAACGTGCGATGCCAATAAATAAGAAAAAAATAATTTAAAAAAAACTATGTAGTTTCCGGGGTACACCCTCAAATATTGGCCCACTGACCCAGTTTTCATATTTTATTCTATACACATACTATATAATATATTTCGATATTCTTTAAGCTAGGGGCAATGTTTATAATTATCGGTTAGTAATTTGAGTTACGTGTATACAATGTTATAACACACACTCACTGTCAATGTTTTTTCACTGTTTTGTTTTAATAGAACTTACGTGTATAATGTCCCAAATGTATTATGATGGAATTAGGCTTTTGATCAAGAACCGGAAGAAGAAATTATTAAGTAAGTATTAATAACTTAAAATTCTTAATAATAAACCTTTTACACTTTTTTTTTTAATGAAAACCCGGATTTGCTGAGGTTATCATTATGTTCTTACGGTCCTTGATCAAAAGCCTAGGTTTTTTTAATCAAAATCCTAATTTCGTCATAAACCTGCGACATATTTTTTTATGAGCCGAGTATCTGTAGTGGAATTTAATTATTCTTTAAATACATAATAATAACATGAACAAGTAAATTCTCTACTAACTACCTAATTGGAAAATACGTTTCCATGTTTTTGCTTTCAAGGTTAAATAATGAGTAAATACGAATTCCTTTGTTTATAACATCGAAAACCACGTGTTATGCAATTAACTATTAAATATATTATCTCCGTCTTAAACAAACAAAATACTAATTTAAATAACAATTATGTTTGAAATTAAACTGTACCTAAACAACATTGTATTTGATTTCATATTGGATGAAGACAATAGACGCGTGACGTTCGCTATCGTTAAACGCGGTTAAGCTAGCTTTAACCAAGTTCTAACCGTGCCTTAACCACTGGTTAATTACCTGCGGTGATCGTAAACTAGGTCCAGGAAACTAATGCCCAAACCGCAGGTGGGTCAGGAGAATAGACATTGTATTGTATAGTGGAAACTAACGGCATGAAAATGGAAATCGTTGGAAGAGCTTGGCTCCGACATACTTTTGATAGTTATAATATTATTTAATATTAAAATAGATAGATAGATAGATAGATAACATTTGTTGAAATTGCACGTTTATTGGTTTCCGGACGCAACCAGAAAGTTACAAGGAACACTTTATTATTCACATAATATTTTTGATTCGATTAGTATAAAAAAATATAGTAACGATTCGCAGAATGCCTGCCCCTAAATAAATCAATTCGATATCATAATCGATGCTAACCTGCCTCGCTATCAATCAACGCTGCCGTCTTATGTGAACCGAGTAATGTCGCTTATCGAGACGCAGACATCGATAATTTATCAAATCGAATATGCTTGACGATGCCTGACGTATACCGATTGATTCTGGACAGAATGTTGCCCATCTTTGGCTTATTTGGCTAAAGCAACTTAGCAGCTTTTTGCTTGCGATAAAATTGTTGACGTATTTTGGAAAGGCATCCGACATTATGGCCTATTTCATACAAGGAGGTATAGGAAATGTGTATCGTGTGTGTGAGGCCAGCTGCGTATGGTAAATGTCCTAAGGCTTTAATGTAACTATCGAATGACTACAGTTCTCTATTGGGATGCCTTCGTCCAGCAGTGGACGTCTTATGGCTGACGAGGACTATTTTGGAGTGATAATTTCCACTGATGTACCTACTTTTTGTTTTTTCTTGTAGTCATCGTGTCCTAGGTAAATAGGCCCTCAAATCAAACATTCATTTTAAAAATCAATACGGACCCTTTCGATCTCGTTCAAATAAAAAACGACTAAAAACAAATCGACAAAAAATCGAAATGCGACCGATCTGTCAACCTGTATTCTATTTTAATCGAATGAATAAATCATAACATCAGATCAAAACGATTGAAGTTACATTTAAATGAAGCCTTCTACGAAGTTCTTTTAGGTTTACAAATGTATAAATCAAAATCGATCAAATACTGCTACTGCGTATCAAGGGTTCCGCACTGCCACGCAGAAATAGTATTTATTTCGAACTACTTTTAACGATCATAGACACCAACCATCAGATAACATCTCTATCAAATTATAAAATCTAGTTGTCGTTGTAGGAAAATATCTTGAGAAAAACACGTAAGTAAACAAGTGGGGTAAATTTAAGTGCCTGACCCAAGCCTGACCAGACTATATTATCTATTATATATTATCTATTATATATTATCTAGTAGATATTATCTATTCCACATATAAGTAGAAAATCTATCTCTAAGTACAGGCTTGTGAATCAGATGTCATTCCGGGCTAGGTGTGCTTGCCATTTTGACTACACTATCACTTAACAGGTAAGCTGAGATCAAACCTTTAGCCTGTCTTAAAGAAGAATCTGCATTCTAGGCAAAAAAAAATTGAAGCCTATCATTTCTCTATCGTGATAAATTGACGTCTCTCACATTCCAACGACTGCTGCTCAAAAATAAACATGTTAATCCTGCCTCAATACCATTTCATGTTACACCACTTACACAAATCTGATAATCGAAAATAATTGATGATTGAATTCAAACCGTACGACATGAAAGTCAGATCATGGCTTAAAAATACCAAGAGCACATTCTCAAAATAATTGATAAATCAATGCATCTACCAACGAAAGGGGTACTAAATCAAACGCATGCTGCCTATCACAACGTTTTGACATACAGAACGCGTAAGATATTAAACTGGCCGATAGATGGCGCGATAAGTAGCTGTCAAACTGAGCTGTCATTAGCTTATTAATGGCCATTGGGCGCCATATTGATAGATAAAACGGTTATTTGAATTTTATTGTGACTTGAAATAGTTTCACCTTAACCGAAGTAGAAATCTGAAAAGAAATTGTGATTAATTTTATATTTACTTTGTAGTTAGGGAAACCGAGAAGCAAATAACTTTTAAGTCCAAAGTTCCTTCCCTAGGTGACTCCGTTTTTTTTTTATTTGGCGTTTTCTGGTTTGTCTGATTCCTGGTTTCTGGATTTAATAACAATTCTGTGACAAAATCAGCATGGTAAAAAATAGCGACAGGGTGTGCCGCCCAAAGGCCTCTGACTTGGCCTGGGGATTGTCGTAGCAGTACTAGTAGTGGTTTAGCTAGCTAAGCTGAAACAATTTTTCATTTAATATATTCAGTTTCTTTATAATCACTTACTTAGTTCGTTAACTGCAAGTACTGCAACCTTCTTTTCATCGAATCTATAAAGTTTGTTTGAATTAAAATCAGGTTCTTAAAATTATTCGAAAATGATCTAATTAAAGTTGGCGGCACTGTATGCGTAATATCATACGTCAGCTGACAGAATACAATGGCACCCACGCTCCGTCTGGTGATTCCACATCCTCATGCAATTTGTGAACATTTGCATCTCCCTGACTAAAAATAACGTTAATTCAATTTGTCTGTTTACAAGTTAACAAACCAGCCCGACCTAACACTTTCGCTATTATCCTTCGTTTTTTCAAAGGCAACACTGTCTTATTTAGCTAAACTCTTCCAATCTTTACTTATAAACCAAATCTTCTTCTAAGTAAGTTCAATCTCTATCGTCAAGGGTTTTAGGATTGAAAATGACTTGATCGTCGTGTTACTTGTGACTTTTTTTCAAAGGATCACATGACCAATGGACCACACACGGTCGCAAGTCAACATTGGTCCTAAAAACAACAGTATGGCACTTAGTATAGTTCACAGTATCAGGTAAACTAGTATAGCATTGAGGCACACGTCAAGGGATTGATTCGGGTTTAAATTGTTTTTATGCCTTAAGTGGCAAACGAATTTTGTCTGATGTAATTATTGTCCCTTATGTCATAGATTATTAATCTATGCTTATGTATAAATAATAATTATCTATAACACCGAATAAGTTATTGGCATTATTATCAATATTTCAAATAATTAGCCTTTGAAATGACCGAACGTTTTATAATAAAATATCATTCCAAATTTTGCAGGTTAAGGCAAGAAAGCAGAGACAAACCGAAAAAAAATTACTATACACCAATAATCTAGGAGTACTGATAGTACTACTACTATACTGATACTGCTAGTACTGATAGTATTCTAGTAGTAATAGATTTCCTAAATCAATTATACAGATTTTGCCAATAACATCTATTTTTCAGGTACATAATATAATGCTAATTAATGTAAATTATTTTTGAAACAACAAAGAAACAAGAAAACGAGCACCATCAGAAAGGTAAAGCAAAAAAATGAGAGTATAAAAAAGAAGCCAAATTACTGCAGTGTGGGTCTTGAAATACTTTCAAAACGAACAAAAGCTAGCAAGTCAGTTTTTCTTGCAAAGACAGAGGCAATGGAGGCCTGAGGTCTAGTTTGTACGTAAACAAGGCGTGGGCGACAATAGAACCGGTAGCCAAAGTAAAGTCAAGATGACATGACATGTCATCTCGTAACTCACTTGGATTTACATTTTTATTACATCTGCACAGGCCCTAAAAAGCTTAAAACAAAGTAGCCGAACGAGTATATTTGCATTTTAGATGTAGCAGAAATTAAAAGTAACTCGTTGCACTGTAGCTGTATTTCGGTTTAAAAGGAGAACAGGCAAATTTGTATGGGAAGTGGTATATGGACTAACGACACGATTATTTTGCCCAAGGTCAATGAACTTTACAGCTGATATTTTTTTCGCGATTTCAATGTTTCCAATAGTAAAAGTTGTTTGTTTTAATTTACAGAATATGTCATTAAAAGGATGCTAACTGATTAGAACTAACCCTGTATAGAAGTATAATAATAAACATAAATCGAATTATAGGTAATCTCGACCTTGCCTATTATTCGAACACCAAGAAATTGTATGCAAACTGCTACTGAATTGAATTTGAAAAGAATTTTAGCTGTGCAGGGTTCGTTTTTTTTAAGGTCAAAGGAGCGAGTATCTTTTCACATTTTTTTTTCTGAATATAGATGTATGTTTGGCGAACAACTTGCTTAGTGGCGAACAACTGTATGGCTGAAGACGCTCTAACAACATACTGATTACTAAAATAAATCTATTGGCTATGGCCTTTCTAATCCCTTTATTAAAGCTCTATGGAAACAATACCAAAACTGTTATGGACAAGCGCTTACCACCAGAGATGTGACTTGGTTATCCCGTCACTCAGCATAAGAAACGTCCTTATTCTAACTAAAAGTGTTGAACTGGCAGTAAACGCGGCGCAAGCGCATGGTAATGCGGCGCGACAGGAAGGGGCGGGACGGGCGCACATTAGCGACTGTTCCCCGAAGAGCTATCGGCTTTTGGATCATTCGGGTATTTATAACGTGTGACATTGTCTTTAGTCATCACAATATTATAATAGTGTATATAAAGTACGATTATTTTAATATCATTAAAAAAACAAAAAGGGCTATTCTTATAAAACTAATCTATGTCAAAATTGCTTACTGTTTATTTCTAGTGTATTTCCGCTCTAATCTCAATTCGCAATTTCACTATTTCGTATTTTTTTTCTAAATGGACTTCCGCAAAGTAACGTATGAATCAATTAATTATAATGAGTTCAATGACCCCCTAAGATATTGCTTATGAATTCAATAACACCCTGTATAAGTGTAAACTATTTGTAACTATGCAGGTGATGCTTCTTAGGAGGTCGTGAACATCCACTAAGAGCACCTCTTCAAGTTTTATCAACAGGCTACTGTGTTACGGACCACCTAATTGTATTATGAACATGATATTTTAAGTGCGGGAATATTTTATAAAACATTAACCTGTGATCCAAAAAGATTTTGTGATCAAAAAAAGTCAAACAAACATTTAGAATAAGACAAAAAGCACCTCGAGTCTACTTGCTGAATAGCCAAAGTTCTCACATTTGAAAATTTCTGTAATCGTCTGTTTTTTTTTAAATATTATAAATTTTTAAAATGATCTACCCTAGACCCCTTAAAATTAAAGCCAAGCTCAAGCAACGTAAGGCGTTAGTGAAATTATGTTTTTTTCTTACATAATGTTTTTCCAATATACAAATACTAAATAACAAACACAAATAGTTCATGGATTACACCAAATTTACAAGTCAAATTTCATTAAGTATGTCATAAAAAATTATCACCTAATAAAATGAAATAATAATTATAAAAATACGTTAATAATCTCTTATTTTAAAATAAACTTCAATGTTTAAAACAAATTATCTTGTAACCACGCTCTGAGCTTGGTTTTGAAGAGCCGGTGGAAGGAGCATCCCGAATGGAAGCTGGTATACGGTTGTAGATCGCGGGCCCCAAAATATACACTGACCTCTCCGACATGACGAGACGGTGCGACGGGGTGCTCCGTTGGTCTTTATTTTTATTGCTTAGTAAATCTACAGTTATCTTATTATGCGTTTTTGCAATCTGCAAGCAAATTTCATTCTATCGTATCCCGTCATATTACGATGCCGATGTCAAAAGATGCCATGAGTGATCCAGGCCTCCCAACTCGGCCGCCCGTATCGAATGATCCACGACTATGGATGTCCCATGTTTGTCCACTCCTCTTTTGGACATTGTCACATTTCGTCCGTATGACGAAACAGTAGTCTGTTGATTTACTTGAGTTATAGTGGGCTGTTTGCTTTCTTTTTAAGTTCTGAGCTTAGGGTGTGTTATCTAATAATTTTTTCATCACACTTGCTCGTAAAGTGGATCTTATTGAATCGGTTTTAGGCTCATAATCCAAGCTATTACGCACGCGTGCTTTTTACTTTACATTACGGCACATGGTGCTATAATAGGTATAACCCAGTAAAGTCAAGTTTGTACGTGACTGCAATTAGACGTACGTATACGAAGCATTCTTAATATAGCCGGGTTATACTTACAGTTTTTTTGTAATATCAACAAAGAGTTCTTATGCCGCTGAAGTAAATGTCAACCTGCGCGCGCATTACTGATTTGGGCGCCATTTTCCGCAAATGTTTGTTGACGTTTTCGCTGTGTGGTCGATTATTATCCAAAAAAAATTGTTTTTTCCTCGCAAGTGTGACGAAAACAGTTGTATGCAACTCTTGTGCTATGTTTCAATACACTCTCGGCTTCCTTATCGCGCTCGCCTGCGGCTCGCGCGCATAATACCGCCTCTAGTGTAATGACCAACATAGCACACTTGTATCATAATGTACTAATACACCTTTGCAGTTCTTCATCTCTTTTGAGCCCATGTTTTGAATTTTCATGTGTATGAGCAGTTATTCAAAATCATGAGGACTCTTCATTCTGCTAAAGTAATGCCTACCTTCATATACCTCGTATTATTTACTACTCATATTATATTATATCATATTATTACTCATATGTTTACGCCTTAAAAAGAAGATATTGTGTAATAACTTTTTACATTTATACTTATCAGCCCATTCGTTGTAAGTGCTAAGCCAAAATTAAAAAGAAAGTACTTTGTTAAATTTGACAATAGCTTATAATAACTAAAATAATACTTTTGACACATAAAAAATAGAAAGAACTAGAAAATCTAGAGCGGCGTTTTGGCGGAATCGGGAAAAAACATGTCACCGCATTGTAATATTTGCCAAAACTTGCGAGTCGAGAGAAAACTGGTGGAGTTTTATTAATTTAGTGCCGGTTTAGGCGCATGAGTAAACCTTCAATTGGTGATACAATATTAAACTTGACTTTTCGTGTTGTTTTCAAAACTCCGTAGAAGCTCATAGTAAAGTCGCCACAACTTTACTAGGGCATGACTTGGACTCGACTATGGGTCGACTGTGATTTAATGACATATTTGACTTTATTTTAATAAAATAAACTTGAAAATTCATCAACTAGACACTGGCAGAATGCACAACGTGCGATGCCAATAAATAAGAAACAAAAAAAAAAAAAAAAAAAAAGGGATCACGCAGAACTAGTAAATTTCTCTGACGCAGAGAAATATCTTTGGAATCATGTGTGACTTTGACTAAGACTTATATGATTGAAATGCAACAAAAACTTGAAGTATTAAAATACTTGACACTGGCAAATACACATGTTGCGACGGTGGCATAATCCTCTTTGGAAGAAAAAAGTCCATAAATAAATATAAATAAGGAAATGAAAAATTTGGCTATGAAAAAACTGAAATTATTATGAGATTAATTTATCGGGAGTAAACCTGTAGTTGTAGATCATAAATATAATTTCAATACTAACACAACCCTTAGCTGAGTAACGCCATTGAGTATATTATAACGTAGTAATATTATTTATTCTGTGTTATTTACAAAAAAAGGTCGCGTAGACCCTTACGTCTGAGGGCCCACCGGTGTTAAGTACATCAGCAAGTCAAATTGTTACAACTTGCTTACTCATCAATGGTTTAATGATGAGGTTTAAGGCTAATTTGGTTTTTATTATTAAAACCAATATAACAGATTAATCTAATGGTTGTGCGTTTTTAACTAAAACAAAGTATAAGTACCTAAACAAAAAATATTCTTAATAATACTAAAAGTACCTATAACCATGGATTGTAAAAAAATTACGGTGATTAGTGATAGTGATGTGAATCAATCTGACTTAGTCTTTGACTTGATCTTAGTGGTTAGTATTTGTTTTAAGGTCAATCTTGTGTTTATTTTTCAGAAATGACTGCATGAGAAATGATTTTACTGCCATTCATGATTTAAAATTGCAAATGGCTGAAAAGGCTATAAAATAATCAAAGACACGTAGGTGCTAAATTGGTACATTTCAGTTGAAACGAATGGCCTCACTGACATAGTCAAAAATGAGTCCATGTCCCTAAATAAAAGAAGATTAAAAAAAAAACACCTCAAGGCTTAATTAGTTGTATCATATACCTTTCTATGTCTCTATTATTATAGTCTTAGAACTGATATTTGTTTCGCAATATTGACCAATCAACGTGGCTAGTAACCAATTATGGCGGATCGAATAATAACTAATTATAATATTGTGCTGTTATTGGCTATTCAAACGTAATGTATGTTAATTATATGACAGTATCTTTAGTTGAGTTATACTGGAATTTATAGTAAACAATCATAATTTAATTTAACGAAGCTATTCTCAAGTGCGTACGCACCTTATTTTGTAGCCAATCGAGAAATAGACAATAACTTTGCACACTACGTAATATTATTTAGATTGACTATTTTTATAGGATATACATCATCAGGTCATTCAACTCAATAATGGACAACTTGTACCATGAAACCAACCCTGACTACACGAAAAAAAATCGGCTGTCCCATAAAAAATGCAATTACGCGCGAGAAAATGTATGGTATAGCCGATTTTTTCACGATTTCCGCGTTGATTTTGTAGTAGTAATGCTTGTTCATTACGATGAGTTTAATGACCTCCTAAGGTAATGCCCATAAATTCAATGTCACCCTGTATTGTATACTTATATAAATACATACCTAAAAAAATTCTATTCCAGGGTCCTATTTAAAACTAACTAACATTTAAGTAAATCTTCAAACAATAGTCATTTATAATAGCTAAAGCTAATTTATTTGCGGAAAAAATCCAACCAATACCAATCCATTTACGTATGATTAATTTTCCACCTGTCAATCACTAGAGTTGTCAATGTTGCCATACACCTAGTTCTAATATATAATATTACTATTATCCACAATACCATTAGAAACGTTAAGCCAATTACAGCTAAATGACGCAGATACATAGCTGAATCATATTATAACAGTCATTACAAGTAAGAAACGTATTCAAACATTAGAAAACAATTTAACGAAGAACTAGAAACGCTAGCCAACCTCAAAACATCAGGAGGACAATAAGCGAGACGAGACACATCACCTCCAACCTCCGATTGAGAAACCCAATTTGAATAACAATCAATAAATTAATGTACAGTCGTAATTTATTCATAAGTGGAGTCTGTGACACACCGGCGCGACGAGCGCTGAATCCAAATGATATTTTATAAGAAACCCTCCTTTTCAACGGCCTATATGGACAATTGTAATACTTTTCTTAACGTATCATCATTATCGGCTGGATCACAATGCCTCTTTGAGTGTTGTCGTTAAAGTCGACTAATCTCTTTACACGTAAAAACGGATGGCACCGAATGAGTTTCTCGTGTTGGAATAATTAGTCTGCAATTGAAAGCATGCTTTATTTCAAGAGGCCGGACAAAACGGACACAACACGGTTGGCCAACGGTAAAACACTTTCACGAATACAATAACATAAAAGTGTAATTCCGAGACATGTTAGCTAGTTGCTACTTATTTAGATTAGGAAAGAAAATAAATTGTCTATGGGAGCCGTAAATAGCCGGCCGTTAATTACAGACCGTAATCACATTTCGCCAAACGCGTTACGACACACATGTCCCATCCCTTCGCTGTTCTAAATTTAAATATTATTAAGAAAGGGAGCTGAGGCACGCTCCCTGTCTCGATAGAATCGAAAATAAATAATTTATGTTATTTTGTTGTTTCGGGTTTTATAATTACTGTGCAACAGAATATTCAGAAAAGTAAACGCGGTTAATCAAATCAAAACGCATGCTTATTCGAGTAATACAGTGAATTCCTAAGTCGGAAAAGTTAATAGCCGAATTAGGGCGGCATTACAGGCGAATAGAGTTGCGCAGACGAAGCATCGAGTTATCGATTTGCGTGTCGTCACGATCGCTGCAAGCGATTCGAGTCTGGAAGATTCGTATATTTAGATAATATTTCTCTAGTTAGGTTCACAATAATTCGACACTAATGAAGAACATTATATTTCAAATTATGTGCCGCCCGAAAATATTATGGCAAATCTGTTCTACACAGTTATACAATTTCTTTTCGACATACTTACGTATTATTTGCTTTCTTGCTCATAAAACCAAAAATGCATTAGGTACTTTTTAATTTTTCATAGATATGAATCTGAATTATATGGGCTCCACTATAGTCTTTTTAACACTCTCATATATTCAATAACATATTGGCAGAGATCTATAGTTTAATAAAAACAAAACGAACACGATGTTTTTACTATACAAATTATTATCACAGGTAGCGTTGCGTGTCTAAATCGTGGCTCGAGGGGAAACAGTAGCAAGAATCTCGGGTCGAAATTGGTAGCTGTCAGCCAATGTGATGTCAGAACTTCAGATCGTCCGTCGATTAAACTCGATCATCGGGACCATGGGAATCGATTATTCAACTCTTTGTCTCAACACAAAAAGTTACCTGCAAAATGTTTTTGCGCATTTATAATTTAGTACACTACACATTTTGTAGACTATTCGTGTTACCAGAGTTTTAATATGAATATTTTATCTGCGTATGTAATTTTTCGGTGTGGGTTGTTCAGTAAAAAAAATACCTTTTATTGAAATGATAAGACAATAATAATTATATGTAAAAACACAAAGCGTTTTTGTGAACAGTTAGATTATATATATTAACAGTTAGATTATGTAATTATGATTTGCGATAACTTTCTCGCCATGCGGCTTCATTTCAAGATGGCGTCCCGCGATTTCACGTCATTAACAGCATTAAGACTAGTTATCGTACGACCTACCCGCTCTGTCCTCTAATTACGAGCTACCTGTGTCTCCCAACACTAGAAATAAGCAGAAATAATATCGGACATTATAAACTGGAAATGTTATATACGACCAACTTATCCATACAGTTGAATGGGAGCCACCATCGTATTTACTAAACAAAATTGTCAGCCTTCCATAGAATATTGTTAGTTCTACAACTGGCCCAACTAAGAATAAGTTGTTCTTGTAATTCACTTGATCGATGCCCGTGCTAGTGCAGCGCGAAAGGGGTGTAAAAGTATCGATGTAATTAGTATGAATTGCCGTGGTGATACCAGGTTTCCGGGTAACAGATGCAGAATATAGCTATGATTCTGTAATCATAATGCGTGAACTGACGTCGCACTAACTGTAATCATGATTTAAAGTGGTAAATAATTTGTGAAATTAAGTAAGTTTTTTATCTATTTTATTTTATAATACGGCATAATTACGTTCTCTTAGTGCCGAGACAGAGTATAATTATTTAGGCAGTATAATGCTTATTTATATGTTACGCATGTCGGAAAACTGACAAATAACTGATATTTTAGGATACGAATATTTCTAATATTGAGAGTAACTTATTTAAAATTATGTTACCGATCCTCCATAATATCAAATAAAATATCGACAATAGTAAATAGCGGGCAATAAACGTATTTTTCATTAGTTAAAATGATTCTATCAAGCATTACTTAAATCAATTCTAATCGGTACCATCGTAACACCATATTATAATATATTCACCCTATCATTAATAAGTGTAGTTCTCCGAACACAATCCTATTCATGCCATACCTACCGATTAGTATCGATGCTTGCGATATCGATAACCACAAATGTACCATACATCCTTACTATTGTCAATATCGTATTTTTACACGACTGCCCAAAAAAGGAGTGTAGTATTTACAGGGGCCATGTATTTATATATTGTTGTCAATACAACAACCATGTTCGTGACGGCAAAATATCGAGAGAATATCTGTTTTATAAAAAGTAAAATTCCACTAAACAGTGAAACTAAGAACGAATACTTAAATAAAAAAACAATCAAATTATCCAGAGAAAATAGTCCAAGAAAAGAATAATAATGCAAATCATCTATACTTTTATCATTTACGATTGTATCGACATCAGAAACGTATTATTAAGGCTACTATGCTGAATTCCGAGAATCAAGTTGGTTTACGTTGAACGGGGTACATGACTAACTTACACTTGGACGTGGCCAAATGATGGAACTAGATTTATTTGGTGTGTATGTTTGGCAGAAAATACGACGGTGGCTCCTGCGTCTACTTGTGTTACGTTGATCGCACTGTGGCGTGAGAACCCGTGCGATATCTCGTATCGTTGATTGACAGACCATTTTTGCAGGTTGTTTTTTAGAATAATTGGAGCAATCTAAGTGTATCGTTGTTTTTTGTTGACGACGTACTAGCGACTGCTGGTAATTACGTTGAATATACCAAGTTTTGTATCTACTATTAAAGTAATTGTGACTAACTTTCTTTACTATCAATCAATATATATAAAAGACTCTGTCCTGACTGACTAACAGACAACGCACAGCCCAAACCGCCGAGTCGGGGGGTTTACTTGGTTTACTTCTAGTTATTACAATAAATATATATTATTTAACGCGTAAAAGTTCTCGTTTGGCCACCAACTCGTCCACGTTGCCTACCTTATTGATATTTTGGTATAGGTATAACGAAATTACTAATAATGCCGATAGTTGTCATAGTTTTTGGTTGTAAATTGGCATACTACGCTTAATTTTAGTCAATATTTGATGTGTTTTAGTTATTATTAATAAGAACAAGATACGCTCTTATGATGGTGTAAGAAATAACCCTTGCCATTATCAAAGGACTTTGATTAATAAACAAAAATAGAGCATTTTACCCAGGTAGGCGATCTCTTATCTCCTATTATACATAATAACCAAGTCAGATAAGTCTTGGTGATAGGTCTCTTGCACTACACCTATCACCAAGATTTATCAGACTTGGTTCAAAGTTAAGAATTAATTAGCAGGTAAGTAGATATCTACTGCGCAACACTAGCTTAAAATATTTACCGTTGCCCGTTATTAATGTTGCCGCAAAAGACCTTCATAAAAAATAACAGTGATTAAACAATTAATCACGTCGATTACGCATGTGTCACATCACTAGTCCCGACCGTTTATAGCGACAGCTACTTGAATGGAAAAAATCATTATCTCTATAGGCTTTTGTGAAGACAGCTTGAGCTTTTATGTGGCCTTAATTAATTATTTTTAATGCTGTCGCCGCTTTGTCCGACTTAATTGTACGATGACTTAATTTTTTATGTTTTTGGTGCCAAAATCAAATTAAAATGTACTTATAAATGTAGTAATGACTAGCGACTACATTATCTATGAAATGTACCCAAACTAGCTTAGGTAACCATATTTTTTATAGAAGATTCTTTAAATGTTCTTGCATTACTCTATCACATTAAAATATATTCTTGCCTTGCCACAAAGAAAGAAGAGCTACAGCAGGTATCCTCCAATTTTTACTTTTATCTCCTACGAGCCACAGACTTACTAAACTGACAGAAGTTCGAGGTCTATGTAATTCAGTCGCACTTACCATTATCACGTCACTATCACTAAAAATAGTATAAAATGAAGTTGAATTTTGCATGTCTGTTTGTGTGCACTTCGTTCTTATAAACTACGCAAAGGACTTTTCTATATATAGATAAATCATGATGAGATTACCGACACCCCAAAGGGTGCGACGACGGGTACTTTATTGTAAATGATATTTTTTGTTTAGAAAACCAGTTTCCTCGCATTTTATTGTTTCATTTCACTACTAGAGAAATTACTGGGTACGAAGAGTATATTTTTATGTTTTTTTTAGGATGTCATAATTTTTCTTCCTGTTTAAGCCTTAAAAACAAAGAGATTTAACGTCTAATATCTCAGGGTGACGAGCGTAGTGCAGTGCGGCGCAGGATTGTGTTCTCAAGTTCTCAATTCTGGCACTGCTATTGTTAGAGGCAGGCGTGACGCTTACGAACAGGCGAATGCCTTGCTCGTCTCATCACTTGATAGTATAAAAAAAAAACTAATCTAAAAGTCACATTAAGATAGATAATTACATTTTGATAATCAATTATTTTTTTCAACGTTTTGATATCGATTATTTCTAACACTACCCCAAACCTAGAAATGTCACTGTCCAGCTGCTGCCTGACGTATCAAGCTTTTACTAACTTTAGTAAATCTCAACGTATGTACGCGTTAAGTATACGTATTCCAATGGTCGGTACCTAACTTTTTTGTAGGCGGCGTCTTTGTGGTGTTAATGTCAACATGCTTTAAAGTCATACCATACTTGTGCATTGGTGTCGGCAAACACGTTACTAACACTCAAAATATTTGTATGGAAATTACGAAATCGTTTAATGGGTTTATTTCAATATAATAATAAGGCCTTGATCGGTTAATAAATAATTGTCGGTCACCTTAAGTCGGGTCCATATTTGTGTAACGTGTAATGTAAGTATCGTGAAATGAAACGCGAATTCTGTGTATGGACAGCAACTACGAACACTACAGTAGCGCTCGCGCTGATCCATCAGCTGTCGGTTTTTAGCGCGAACACAAAGTGCGTACACTTACACGTTACATAAATCTGGACCAGCAGGCTAATCATGTAACTGTTCGGGATCGCGATTCAGATACGATTTGTCATAATTTGTCACTTGTCACTGGCACAGCTTCACGGTATCACGGAGGGATTTCTCTCGCTATCGTTATCGAACGAATGCATTGATTTCCTTAATTAAGTTAAGCAAATCCGTCGGTCTTTTGGCGTTTCATCCTGCCCTGCAGGGTCAAATGAGTTTTGGCGGGACAGTGACAAGTGACATTTATGATAAATCGCGATCCGAATCGTGATCCCGAACAGTTACATGATTAGCCTGCCGGCTTTAGTAAGTCCAGCAGTGGAGATGACAATCGTTTGAAATTACTATTACTAGACCTATTTTTATTAGATATCGATTCTATCCACACGATCGATCGAGCGATATGAGATCGGAGAGATGTTCTTCCAGTTGTTGGCACAAAACTGGTTAAATAGAAAATCTAAGTCTGGCCACCAACTTGCCAGATGGTAAGCCATGGTAGAGTACAATTTAGAAGGTATTTAATTTATTACACTCATGTAGGTATTTCCACTAGGTGAACCGACGGCATTGTAAAAGTCGCGGACATCCGGTGGATGCAAAAGGCAGGTTGTCGTACAGTGTGTTGGTCTGGGAGGCCTTCGTTCAGCAGAGGACGTCGCCGGGATGATGATGATGAGGTGTTTATCTTATTTTAAAATCTATGCTTTTTCTAAAATATTTAAAAAAACACAAAAACCTAAACGTATAAGTATCTATTACATTACCTTTATTGTATTATCTTTGCTTAAACATAATTATTTTTAACCTATGCCTAAATCTAGTATGCCGCCAACTCAAGCTGCCGGTGGTTAGGGCTGCAGAGCTTGGAGGATTTAGCTCTCTCTGTCAATCACCACCGCCAACAGAGCAGAGTTAGGAACCTCCTAACATTGCGTGCCGTATCAAATACAAATAGAAATAGTTTAATGATAACACCAAAGTTACAAGTCAAATTTCATTTAAAGTATGGCACAAAAAAATCATCACTTACTAAAATGAAATAATAATTACAAAAATACGTTAATAATGTCTTATTTTAACATAAGCTTCAATTTCATAAAACTAATTCTCTTGTAACCATGCACGCTCTGAGCTTGGTTTTATCAAGGCTCACTGCCATTTGGATCTCACCGTTAAGACCCGGTTGTAGCGAGGTATGACCAGACGAGTAAACGATAGACACTAAACGGTAGGCGCGAGCGAGAGAGAGGAGAAGGCGCAAGCGATAGAATTGCAAAATTTTGTAGGTTTTTCTTTGTTTTAAAAAATAAAACAAAGAAATATTGTAATATTAAAAATCTAAAAACTAAATAATACTATATTCTGTCTATTAGAATCTATGTATTTTCTTAGTACTAGCTTATCGAAATGTCGTTTTAGTGTCTACTGTGTTATTTTTTTCTATCGAGCCAAAAACATTCAAAATCGCGTTTTCTAAAAGACATAAAGCTAAAATATATGATTAATTTTAGTAAAATATATTTTTTGTTGTTCAACAGTGGAATGCGCTGCCTGAGTGGGTGTTTCCCGATAATTATAATCTGGGTGTCTTCAAGTCGAGAGTGAATCGGTTTCTTGTAGGCAAGCGTGCTCCATCGTAGACTGCATCTTCGTTTAACGTCAGACGAGTTGGCAGTCAAACGCAAGCCTATTAATAATAAAAAATTTAATATACTTAGGGCATTTTGTATTTTTCCCACGTTTAAAAAAGTTCAAAATTGCTACAAGCCCGCCTTACGCCAACTGTCTAGAGCAGATAAATGTTATCAAGCCGTCTAGCTTGATATTTTTAAACAAAACACACGGTTTTTCTATTAAAAAAAACTTACTTGATTACTTTCACCAAATTTTTGATCCAGTCATGCGATGATCATCAAAATGTTTTTGTAAGTAAATAGATGGTGCATCGAAAGAACATGTTTTTGCACTTGAAATAACGCTCTTAGCTCTAAATGACTCTAAAATGTGACCATTAAGTGAATATTCCTAGTAATTTTTTGTTGTTTTATGTTCAGCCTGAACAGTGACCTCGCTAAGTATTTCAATAATACTTATTGTTAACAACCGCCATCCCAATTTTGGTAATTTTTGATCGTATGTATTATATTAATATATTGACCGAAATTGACTAACAAAGAAGTTTTTTTTTTTTGTAGTGGTTGGACTCTACTGCAGAGTCCGCCTGGAGAAGTACCTACCACACCTTTGCCAGTTATTCAACCGCCAAGCAGTAGTGTGCAAGCATTACTGTGTTCCGGTTTGAAAGGCAATGTTACCAGAGAAATTACTGGGTATGAAGAGATTTAACATCTAATATCTCAGGGTGACGAGCGCAGTGCAGTGCGGCGCAGGATTGTGTTCGCAAGTTCACAATAATTCTGGCACTGCTACTACTGTTAGTGGCAGGCGTGACGCTTACCACCGGAGAACGTCTTGCTCGTCTCGTCACTGGGAAGTATAAAAAAAAAAAGAAAAAAAGACCGTCTCGAAATCGTGAGGTCCTGGGTTCAAATCCCGGGATCTACAGCGTACATATACCTCGCGCGTAGCGTTTAAGGCGCAATGGCCCTCAAAGGGTATTATTAAAAAACTGTTTATTTATGTTACAAAATGTCATGAAAATCAATCAGCGGTATAGGTAGGTATTAAAATTATTGTCGAACAAAATTATTAGGAGTCACAACGTGCAAAAAAATGTCCGCGCCAAAACTCGGCGCACGCTATGCAGTGCGCCGACTTTTTGAACGACTTGAACTACGATAAGATATAAGACACAAGCGTTCAAGCCTACATTGAACACTATAAAAGCGACATAACGTCTAAATTCTAACAATTGTGAACTATATAATGCACGTATGGTGTGTACAACGGCACTCGGACGTTTTTTGAATGTTTTCACTTATTGTGACTCTTTAGATATTAGCTCAATGGTTATACCAAAGATAATTATAATACTCTTAATGATGTTATAGGTACAAACAAAGGTGACAATGCAGACTTGTCCCAGTACACAAAATATACTCACAAAAACGTTTATTCACAACACTCAATCCCGAGACCTGCGCTCCGCTCGATCAATAAAACATTCAACGACAAAATCAACAATGCAAGGAGAAATCTGACATCACGTTGAGGAAAAACGCCATTTGCAGCTATTCTGCTAACTTGGTTTGCAAAACAAGTAATATTTTTATTGAGCGTAACCAATGACAGTTGGATCAGGGTCACCAGAGATTTCAATCTCCGAATCGTTTCACATGTGGCGGAAATTTCAAATCTTAGACAGTTTTTGTGGATACTATGCTTGGTAACTAATGTAATTTAATCGCAGAGTTTGCGGTAATCGAGCAATAAAACCATCGATTTCCCCAAATATGTAAAGCTTTGCAGATAAGCTGTGGTCAAGCGCCCTTATGCGCTAAATTCTGGACATAATTAAAAGCTTTACCTAGTTTCGTCTATTAGGTTTGTTGCTTTTATGAGTCTTTCCGTATTCATCCCATGACGTCCCATTTCTTCACTCACCTACCTTCAACACATGCCACCACGAAAATCAATTTTTCCTGCCCCAAGCCTCATTCCATAGCAAAAAGTATGGGTAGCATAAGTAATTTTTAATAGTGAAGATTTCGCCCACGTGGGATACCTACAGCGACAGCCCTAAACCACCTCACTCACTGGTCAATCGAAACATTATCGAAATGTAGAAAATCTACAAACGTAGAGAGTCCGCCATTTGAAAGGGACACATAAAATCTTAAGGCTTTAACTTTTGTTGGGCTCGCCTGAGCGGAACATTGTGAGGCGTTCAAGACGTGGGGCTGGATTTTCATTCGAATCATTCAGATACATTTTCGCATAAATTATCGTTCGATAGTCGATCATGTTTTCTGCCAAAATTCATGTGTTCATTTGAGCACATGATCTGTTCCATTTTTATTGCATTTCATTATAAAATGGGTAGCAAATTACATAACTCTATGTGAACTACTTCATACAAGCAAGCCAAGCGTAAACGGCAGTTACGGCAAATAGCTGGCAACTCATACAAAATTAAAGAAAGGATAATTTATTCCCGGGAAACACACCTGTCCAGGGTCTGCATCACTTTTATTTCCCTCAGCGTTTTACTGCGCCAAAATGACTACCATAAATTGATCCCTGAAAAAGCTTCATTTTTCCTGTTTTCTTCTACAAGGGTAGGTCTACGTTAGTGGTGGTTGGTTAACAGAACTTTTAGTGCTAGTAAATAATTATACCACCTAATTTGATGAGAAGAAACATGGTTTAGTGTACGGTTTATGTGGGGCAGCCTCGATTGAATGACGGCAAATGTTTCGCAATCCACAAAAACAAGGGGGAGTAGATTAAAACGAAATAAAACGTACCTTTTGGTAGCGCAGTGCTCCTTTGTTAGCTACAAAGGATAGGTAAGTACTCACTTACCTAACTGTAAAGCTACTTACATAGTCTACTACTATATTTTGGCAGAATAACTAAAACCACAAGGGAATCCTTGCCAAACGCTGCACAAAAAAAAGTGGTGGTTGCTGCTACACAACAAAATAATTATATTGTACAGATTCCATTTTCAAAACGAATTTGACATTACTCATTTACTGATAACCCGGCGATGGTGGGACTAAAAAAGAACAACCAGTCAAACGCACATTTTGAAGCCCAGAATATTAAATCATGTTATCAGTATAACAGTTTTTTTATTGGGTTGTTCCTGACTCAAAATGTCTGTACCGTCTCATTTATCGTCAAATGTTTTTTTTATTAATTCAAGCTATTTTGTCAAGTGTGTAACGCGTAACATTATAAATAATTATCGATATAATTTAATTATTATAACATATGAATTAGCAATTAAAATATTGGACATTTCCCAAATTCGGATACTTTTTTCTTTTTATTACTTAAATATTAGGGGAAAAAAACTATCGAAATTGAAATTTTAGTCAAGGTCAATATTTCACTTGGTGTGCAGAAAGTAACAGTGCAACGTGATACCTAGGAAAATCAAAATAAAATTACAGTTCACTCAACGTCTTTACAGGTGCAGCGGCAGGCACGAACGGGGGCCGAATGAAATTAATCCATGTTATCACAATCACAAGTGAAAGTGTCATCGACTTAGAGGCGTCGAGTTTCTTTAAATCAGAGGGGGAAGCTCCTTGGCTCATGTTACGATGACAAGCTTTGATGTGATTAGATTGAAACTTGAAACAAATAGACTGTCCGGTAATGTTGTCGACTTATTATGCGTGATATTTTTTTAGGATACTCTTTAGAACTAAGAAAAAAAATTGTAACTATAAACCAGAAACACTCACCCTCGAGAAAATTTAATAATGTAATGTGTTTGTGTGTAATGTGATAATGTACTAAACAAACGTGCTAAAAAAATGTCCGCGCCAAAACTCGGCGCACGCTATGCAGTGCACCGACTTTTTGTACGACCTGAACTACGATAAGACGCAAGCGTTCAAGCATACATTGAACACTATACAAGCGAGCCATAACGTCTAAATTCGAACAATTGTGAACTATATAATGCACGTATAAGTATATACGACGGCACTCGAACGTTTTTTGACTGTTTTCACTTAGAGATTGTGACTCTTTAGTTATTATCTCAATGTGCAGAGAGCTGTATATTTTCGTGAATTTGGAGTTAGCTTTGAGAACTTTTCTTAATCCATCAATAAAAAATATATAAGCACGATTACCCTTTGAGCCTGCAGCGAAACTATCCACAATCTGCATTCTGCTCGCGCATTAATCTTCCTCCCACCGACAGGAGGCATTAGGTGCATTCATTGTTTATAGGCTTCATAATATAGCAGTCATTAGTGAGGTGAAGCTTAGACATTTTTGTTAAGCTCGTTTACATTATAGCAAGCCCTGTCAGATTGTATCTGGAATGAAGTTAAAGTAAATTTTAAACTGTCTTTAAAAACTTAGGAGGTTCTATGTTCGACTGTAATAGAATGTGTTTTTATGTAAGTACCTAAGTATTTACACAGATGTCCGTGGACCAATTTTAATATTTATCTGGTTTTAGATGTTATATCTAATCTGGAATGGTCCCATAATTGTTTGAATTGTATTTTTTTAAGTTTTGATTATTGGCTATATTTTTTGTGGTGTAGAATAGATATTATTAGAGCATCAGAAACGTCAATTAAAATTTATTTAAATTTTTGACTTGCAAGTCGAGTTTCGTATTTGTTGCACGATGATTACCTATGTTAGTCATTCTGCACAATGGTCTGAATAAAACTCGGAAGAAGTGCGTTGGAATATGAATCAATCTTTATTTTTTACCTGTGGATAAATTGGAGTAGATAAAATTGACGTATTAAGGACTTATCAGGGGCGTTCGCTTAAAATTATTTGATAATTTATGATTTTGTACCTCAGTGCGTTAATAGTAGATTACACACCTAGGGATGGAAAGTAAAGAATGTCTCAGATCTCATGTATAATGTCTCCAGAGTCGAAGCCGAGGGTGACAAACATGAGATCTGAGGCTTCTTTACTTAATCTTGTGGTGTGTATAGGATTGTATGTGCGGCTGTGGGGAGGAAGTGGTACCTTCGCTCCGCGTAGCGGGCGAAAGAAACCACTTTCATCCCGCAGGCTTATAAAAATGTGACTCATCGCTATATAGATCAATATAAACAAGTGGTAGGTAGCTAATACAAGGTAATGCTGCCAGTGGGCTTGTCATGTCTGTCGCAGATCCGATAACCATTAGGGTAGACGTGTTTTAGAGTGGAGACACGAATTGGAAAACGTAGCTTAGGACGCCCTGATACCTCGATGGATATATACATTATACATTGCGATATACATTCAGCTGGCAGTGATTGAAAGCAGTAAGCTGAAGATCGATCTCTTTGACGTGTCTTTTGAGAGGCCTATGTCCAGCCAGTGCTGACTACTACACAGTCCATTGACCATAAAAAGCTGATTATGTAGTTTACGATAGAGTAACAGAACTACCCTCCTATCCCTCCCCCCCCCCTCCCTATTAAAGGGGAGGCCTTAGTCCAGCAGTGGACGTGTTCTGGCTGATGAGTGAGTGTACTGAGTGAACAGAACTACGTTCTTATTTCAATAATTTCTATGCAAGGCGGCGACAGCCAGTCCTTTAATTAAGGCCAGGCGTGCACCGATCGCAATATCGGAACGCGATTATAATCGTACGTCTTCGCGAAGACTTAGCAGTGCGCCCGTGATACGCGGTGTCGGCTTACATAACCGTGCTTATTGAGGGGCATTCATTTTATTTGTTTAGACTGGACACTATTACTCCTTGATTAATATAATTGCTTGTAAGTTTATGTTATTTTAGTTTTTTTTTTTTATAAATCGGTTTCACTTCTTGGGTGATACGTGTATTGTATGCAGAGATAAATTACTCAACGACGTATCTATAGCTGTAGTTTTTTTTTTTAAGTAGTATCTAAAAAGATTTTTGATTGCATTTGATAAAAATAGCAGAATGATCACCACCGTTAACCAAGAGGACGCTGCTGCCCATCCTCCAGTGGTTCTGGATGCAGTTTTAGAATATACCCATTTAAATAAATACATTCATAATTTCATGAATCATGAAATATGCTTCGCGAAACTGTAGGTAGGTACTCAATGTAGATAAATCAGCCGATTATTCACAAAATCTTATTGTTTTTAAAACTATACATCTTATATTATTTCTCAGTAATCGATGACTGTTGTTTGCTTTGATACATACATTGTATTGTATACCCGAAATTGTTAATTTCCATATATAACCAAGTATGTGAATCACACGAAATTTTAACATATTAATCAAACAACTGTTTGTTTATTCAAGTTTTTTAGTTTAGGCTTACAGGTGATTATTCTTATAAAACTAACAACACTTCGTCATTTTTCGCTGCCCTTCAAGGACCTATAATTTTCCGAGTTCGTAAGTACCTCCTTGAGTAATTGAGTATCTCGTACACCCTCACGTACACTCATAATAATACCCAAACTACTACAATACCTACCAATAAACAATAACGGCCTTACCTAAAATAATCTCGATTCTCTTAGTCACTGCTTAAGAGTGCGACTAATGCCAGAAAAATAACAGATTTCACCCGCGCGTCTTGCATTAGTTCAGAGTCGAAAATCGCATGATACAATTGATGATGATGATGGCTTTGAGCAATTTAGGTGGGATTTTATTTAATTAGTCAAAATGTAGGCATGAAATAAAAAAAATAAACGGCTACTGTACTAAAACATTAGTTTGGCTAAGTAATTCGTAAAAAATAATGTGGTGCTGTCGCTGATAATTTAGAGCATTTGAATTAAAACAGTTTTTTTTTGTTGGTATATTTTTTAAAAAATAAACCAGATTATTTTCCAAAATTCTATTCGGTTACTCGGCTTCTTTAGGTTTTTCCCCTACCTATAGTATTTTTTTGATCTGAATATTTACGTTCTTTATCATTAAACTATGTGTTTAAAAATACACCTTTTACTTACTTTTGGCATTAGTCGCCCCCTTAAACTTCTCTGTCCTTTTCTAACTTCACGTCAGAGAGAAGATGGCAGAGCATCTTAAGCAGTGACTAACGGTTGAAAAGTTTTTTTAAGTAAGGCCGTAAGTACTAAGTACTTTTTAAGAAAGCGATACATTATTAGTTTGATGACAGACTTTTATGGTTATATTTAACAATTTAGAATTTACTTTGATACATCAACCGTCTTCACGTTAAAAGTCCCTGCATAGTTACCTATGAGACCGGTGACCCGCATGGCGTTTCCGTCTTGGTAGGTCATGAACCCACCGCTGACAACCATATGTCTGGTGACTGACCAAATCAACACAATACAAATGCGAATATTTGTGTTCCTACTCATATCAGACTCCAGAGGGCCTTGAACCGCTTATAGCGGTTATAGCGGGACTGAATAGGTTCAGCTGCAGACACTGCGCGACCGCGAACCTTATTGCGAGGCGATAAAATTCACAGTCGCGCAGCATCGGCAGCTGAGCGTATTCGGTCCTGGAATAAGCGTTCATGGTACGGCCTCTGGACTGCACCGTTGCTTACCATCAAGCAGGGTGTAGTCAAACTCAAACCTATTCAGAATAAAAAAGAAAAAAAGTGAGTTAATTCATTTAGCTTGCAGGTCAACCCTAACGAATTGAAGGCGGCCGACATGGCTTGATGATTTTGATGATTACCTACTGTTATAGAAAAGATAATCTGGATTATCTAGATCATCAAATCAATCTGGTTAATTAATTAATTCACATATAGATTAATTACAGCTAGCTTTTCTCCTTTTCAACCGATTTCAAAAAAAGAGGTTCTCCATTCGACTGTATGTTTCTTTTTGTATTTTTTTTTGTATTCGTGTGTTACGCGATTACTCCGCCTATTATGAATTGATTTTGCGGATATTTTTTTTGTTTGGTTGATATTATATATTCTTTTTTTCTCCTGAGGTGGTTCCATATCGAAATCGATTCAGTAATCAAAGTTACTGGAATAAATAAAAAAACTGGAAAATATGACCATGTCATTCAGGTAGCCAAATTTGAAGTCGTTTTTTTAAAGCTTATTATCTGAAATATGTAAATAAAAACATGAGTAGGTATAGGTAATCAATCTATCATCAAAATTGTACAGTCACTACATTCCGGTCATTATAGTTATGAATTTGAATGTAAATCGAAAGCATAATATAATAGTAGAAAGTATCCTATTAGTAACACACACACACAAACTTAATGCAAATAGATCACAGTGAGTGTGCCGCTGATTTGCATAAATCTAGCCTCGAGACTAAACACGTCTTCCTTACTGATCATTATGGATAGTATGATCACTGAGCAGGTTCAAGACAACTTGATTAGAAACGAATGAAAATAAATTGATGAAAAACAGCATATATGGATTTCGGCCTGTAGGCACAATGTAAAGAATTAGAGGATCATCGTTTTTAGTAGGGTTTTTTTTTTTAGTTATTGGCATCGCACGTTGTGCATTCTGCCAGTGTCAAGTTTACGAATTTTCAAGTTTTTTTATTAAAACCAAGTTAAATATGTTATGAAATCACAGTCAGTCACACGAAGTTAGTCATAGTCGAGTCCAAGTCATGCCCTAGTAAAGTTGTGGCGACTTTACTATGAGCTTCTACGGAGTTTTGGAAACAACACGAAAAGACATGCTCCACCACATTATATCACTTGCCCACACTCGTGCACGTAATTCAACACTCAATGAATAAAACACCACCATTTTTAATCATTAATTCGCGAAAAAACACAAGTTTAAGAAAATAATAGAATGCAACGACATGATTTTTCCGTGTGCCCGCCAAAACTCCTTTAGTAGGGTTATAAATTATGATCCTCTAAAATTAAGACATTTCTAAGCCACTTACGCATGGGCGTATATAAGGGGGGGGTTTAGGGGGTCCGGACAAAATATATGCATGGAGTGCCTTCCGACGCGACCGTCCGGTTTTTCTATCATATTTTTCTTATAATGTGCGGCCGGCCTAAAGCAAATAAGTAAGAGGAAGGTCCAAGGAAGCCAATTTGAAAAACCGTTAGCCAACATGACAAACCCAATCAACAGTATTAATAAGAATGCGATATTAACGAATAGGGAAGGTATGACGGAATAAATGATCGCTACGAATATGCGGGTGCCCGCTCTATTATCAAACATCATTGTACTAAGAAACGTCATACGAAACTTTTATTCATTGCAAAATTCATCTTTAACGTCCACAACTATAAGTCCTATTTAGCTTAGCGTCAGTAGATGTATGTGTTATTCTTAATTAGTTGCTAGCAAAATTGTATAATTTTACAGTTTGATAGAAAAATATCGTGAATGATAAGAATTAATCGTAAATGCTACGGGTACGTTTCTTGGAAAATAATGAGTAACTTGTTTATTACAACTGCGATTTCAAATCAATGCTGTTATGATAAATCAAACTAATAGACGGAATATAAAAGAGTATTATTTGCAATAAAAGCCAATTTTAGTGGATGCACACTTCATCATTTAAGATTTGACAGTTTGACATTTTGGCACTTAACGTTTCAAAAGAATTATTTAACCCCACTATAAACTATGATCTTCTAATCCTTTAATTCGAAACGTAAGTAAGTAAATAAAATTTAAGGCCCTTCGCACATATTCTTCTTCTTCTTCTTTTCGAGTCGATGTTTCGTTTTCGTAGCTATATCAAGTGTTTCGACCAAAACTCAGCCACCTCTATGGCACTATCCGTGGCTTTATGTAGGTCGTTAAGGGAGCAGATTGAAGGGTACGCCGCACAGTCCAGAAGATGTGACATCGACTGCCGGAGCACACCACAGAGGCATTGAGTGTCGGTATCTCTGATATAGCCCCATTTTGCCAAGTTATCCCCACTTCGGCCCACCTGGGACCGCAATCGGTTACGGGTTTTCCAGGTGGGCCATGGCTCAGTATGGCCTGGGGGGAGTTCCTCAGTTTGGGCAATATAGTTGGGAGGCGGCCCGTGCGCTTCCCGCCACAAAGTAATTCGAGCGTCCCTTGGGTGACCGCACATATGATACTCACAGACAACGAGTATCTTATGCGAGTCTCGGAGACTAGTTGCCAACAAGTATCGCACATACATTTGTACGGTGACCGCACACTAGGACACGTAAAATAAAGGTAGCGTAGTGTACGAGTCACTATTATAGACTCGTGTTGCCCCAAAACACTCGCCCTGAGTAGATCCCTGTCCTTTCTTTATTTTGGATGACACAAATCAAACCTTTGAAAGGAAGTATCCTATCAAGTTTCTCACAACAATGGTTGAAATTTAAATCATATGAGTTCTATGTCATAGAGTTTAAAATAAATATTTACATCATGATCTATTTCTTGAATTGAAATGAGATGCGAATACTCCGTGCGGTCAAATAACCATCAGATACTGATATTAATAGAATCATGAGCAGCCATTGTCATATTGTAATCGTCTTTGTAGGAGTAGACAGCTTTTACACCATACTCGTGTCCTATCGAAACAAAAATCGTAAGTAACATCGTACAATTTTATTTAAAGGAAATGATAAGTGAATTGTTTTATAAGAAGTGTATCCAAACAGGCAAAAAGGAAAAGCAGTTAGGACGGAAACCCAGAGACTGCTCGTATGCAGGTTCGAGTCCTGCCAGAGGTCATAATTTTTCTTACTGTTTAAGCTTTAAAAACAGAAGTGAGAAGTGTAGCTAAGTTTTAATAACTGGGCTTAGGTTTCCTAGTATCCTAGAATCTGTATATAATTGACTTTTTCTATAGTGTATACTTACATGTGTTAAACATTATACATATTACGAAATCGTGGTAGCCTAATGGAGACTCCTGGAGTCGGAATCATGACGTCCAGGGGCCGTACCATGAACGTTTATTCCGCTGCCGAATACGCTCAGCTGCCGACGCTGCGCGACTGTGAATTTTATCGCCTCGCATAGGGTTCGCGGTCTTGCAGCGGCAGCTGAACCTATTCGGTCCCGCTATAAGGAGTTCACGGTACGGCCCCTGGTTTCAAATCCCGAGTCGTCGAGCTCTTTGGATGTTAGGTAAGGATTTTCATAACACTGGCTTTTCAGTGAAGAAAAACATCGTAAGAAACCTACATGCCTTCGTAGAAGAAATTCAATGGCGTATAATCCATCAATCTACACCTGTAATCAGCCTACTGGGCCAGCGTGGTGGATATGTCAACAACGTGAAGTATTGTTTATTTTGGCGACTCACCTTAAGACCCTCTTCTGTAACTACCCTTATTTTAAAGGGATAGGACATTTCTAAGACATTTCCAGGTGGCCTAGTGAAACAAAATTCCCACTTCCTTGTACGGACCAGGCCAAAATGTCACATGCCTTTAAGACAACTATTTTGTTTACAATTTTTTACCGTATTACAGTTTAGAATAGAATAGAAAATACTTTATTTGTGACAAAAACATAATATACGCATAAACAAAAGAAATTCAGACAATTAAACACAACATATCAAATCTAAACATATACACATAGCACTAGTTTTTTGCCACAAAACGGCCCCAGCTCAGCATGATTGGTGTGAATGTATCCACCGCGAACCCACGCAACCTTTCCTTTATAAATATTGTATGTCAATACAATTATTTACAAGATTTGTTGAATATAAATGAGAGATAAACCATCGAACCCGATTCAGCGGGGATCAGTGACAGCTCTTTTGTCGAGTCAGGCATTTTATTTGTATGCTAATCAAATTTTTTCAAACGGTTTAATCAATATATTTGTTACGGAGTCCATAGGCACAGATTATGGTTTTGTTCAACAATAAAAATCGACCACTTTCTTACACGACGCCACATTTTTTTTATTGACAATCATTTATTGCTTTATTTTAGGTACTCTACTTTTAAATAAGTAAGTAAGTACTTACTTTTACATTATAAATTCGAAAGTTTAAAGGCTTAGGACATTTCTCACACCCAGCTGGTCTAGTGGTACAAAGTTTCCTTACCTCCTTGTATGAGCTAGGTCAAAATGTCATATGCCTTTAATATAAAGTTGTTTTTCTGTTTCTGTCTTTGTCCTGTTCTGTCGGTTGTTATCTTTTTTTCTCAATATAAAAAGGCTTGGCCACGAATACTAGTAAATCAGTCTATTATGTTATTCGCTTTTTAACATGTTAACGAGATAACATTGTAAAGCATCTTGAAAATTATAAAGGTACCGTATAAATAAATTCGTTTGATCTAGCTTTGCCTTACATGGTTATGTCAACTGCCGACGTAACCTTGTAAAGAGGATTTGCTAGATCAAACGTTTTTACTTTGTATTGCTAGACGCTATACAAAGTTATGTCGGTTTATCGGTAACAACTTAAAAAAGCAATTAACATAATGAACAGAGTATAATAATTATTTTTGTTGTCTTCAAACTTTGGAAGGACAATGGACGACCAAAGGATGCGAGTGACACTTTGTCAAACACAACCTTATGACATAGTATTTGCCCGCCAGTTACTTCTCATGTGGGAACAAGCCCCCTGCCTGAAATTGGCCCTGGTTTCTTACGATATACCTGACGTAAACTAGAACTTATCTCTACCACCTTGCCTATAAGAATTATAACAAAATGGCTATTATCACTCTAAGTTTAATATAAATCCTACCGCTAACTATAAACGCATAAATCAAGTTTTTGACCAGGTACACTTACCCGTTTTCATCAAAAGAAGTTTTTTATAATTCTAGGGGAATCCTGCTGTTGAAAATACCTTCAGAGAGAAAAGTACTGAAGCCGTACCGTGTGCCGAGGGTTCCTTTTTAGGGTTCAACAGGAAAATGGAACCTTACTTATTTCTCCATGTTGCTTCGTCTGCCGTTCATGGTAATTTTATTGATAGATTTTAAAGCATGTAGTCATTGAGCTATCTAATATCTATAAAGTCACAATCGTGCAAAAATAAAGTCCAAGCCAAAACTCGGCGCAGGCTATGCGCAGTGCCCCGACTTTTTGACCAACTTGAACTACGATAAGACACAAGCTCTCAAGCATACATTGAACACTATACAAGCGACATAACGTCTAAATTCGAACAATTGTGAACTATATAATGCACGTATAGGTATGTACAAAGGCAGTTGGAATTTTTTTGCCTGTTTTCACTTGGAGATTGTGACTCTTTAGATATTAGCTCAATGCATGTAGTGCTTAAAATATTGTACATTACGGACGGAGCGAAGCGGTGGTGGACGGTGCAGAACGGAGTGGAGATGGACGAAACGTAGCGGAGACGTTAAAAAATAAATCATGTATTACTGTGTTTATTCACATAAGTTACAATTTTATTTCATCTAATGTGTTTGGTCGATTTATGCGCGTCTCTGCTCTGCTCGTCTCCGCTTCGGTGAAAACTGAAAACACGTTCCTAATCCGCTTAATGGGAAGCTATAAAAAAATTACTTACTGCGAACAAAATTACACATCTTGTCATTCGCACCCTTAAAAAAATACTATTTGGTACAGAACCTCAAAAGCATGCAAGCGTCCAAATCCGCCCGTCGCGTCACAACAATTAGAAGTGACACAAATAAAGGCTCTTGTCTATTAGACATAGGTGGCAGCGGCGCCTGCGCAGCACGCGAGCAGGTAACTCACCTACCTACAAACCACCTGCTGACGAGGCAAAAAATCGCCCCCACAGGCAACCCATTCAAATGATGCCCAATGGATCTTTACGTTTTAAAAAGTGACTTGTCAAAATGTTACTGGGCAAAAAACGAATCGCGTTTTGTTGAATGAATTTGATTTCTTCATAGGAATGCCCTGATCAGTGTCTCTTAGCCATCACACGATTAGCCATCATAGAATTAGAATAAAGGTTGTATTCTAGTTCTGTGATGGCTAATTGTGTTGAAATTTCAGGATTTTAATTTTAACGTTAAATGCAGGCCATTTACATTTTTTTCAAGAAAATTATATTGCACCTTACATTAAATGGAAATGACAAAATGCTTTTAATTACCAAAGTCATCTACATTGCAGTTAATTTCAGTCAGCTTTGATAATTATAATTAGAGGCAAAGGCAACTTCAACATTTCCATGAAAAAAATCTTTAACACGTGTTCATTCATAATTAAAATTAATACAAGGTGATGAACAGTGTTGTCAGCGCAAAAAAATAAATCCCGAACCCGCCAATTATTTCAATTAATGAAACGTCTGAGACAGGATGGGGAAGTCAACACATGAGCTGAGAATAACCAACTTTAGTCTGTGATTGTGGTTTGAATGACAGCAAGCCAGAGTTGCCTGATTAATTAATTCAGAGCCCTCTATCTGCCGAGTTCGGATAATAAATCGTGCATGCTGGCCTCCCAGAAGATGTCGCCGAAGTCAGACTTACGGAATAAATGATTGAGCCAAACGCAATGAGCGCTGCAAGGATTGCAGTTTTTGGGGTAGTCTGTTTAGATTTATTACATTTATAAAGGAAATGTTTTGAATGTGTTTGAAAATAATAACATAAATAACCTATTGTAGTATCGGTGTGCTTTAAGTTGGTTTAAGTCTCACCGCACTAAAAATTAAATTAACTCTTTCAATTTTATTTCCAATAAAATAATGTGTTATATAGTAAAAATATAATAAAAATAAGAAGATAGTGAAAATTGAGAGAGTGCAAATAAATTTTAGGTGAGAAGATGGTACAGCTGAGGCGTGGGAGCATTACGCCCTGTCACACATCGGCCTGATTACGTCCGCTCCAAACATTAGATCTTGCGACAGAAATAAACGGCTAATGATGTGTTATACAGGTAAGCGATAATAAAGTCCTCAGATCTCTATCCGGCGGATCGTTAGAATTCCCGGATTCAAAGTTAATTATGAAATTGTTGAGAATAATCTTATTTGAAATCTGCATGATTAATGAGTCAGTGCTGGTTCAAATAACGCTCTTTTCGTATAATAATTAAGTGACGGGATATTTCATAGGTACAGTCACCAGATGTATGAACCGGATTCTAATAGTTTTGCACTTTAAGTAGGTACCCCAAAATATAGTCTATAGTACACTTAAGTTGTTTGTTCTAGTTTCTATAACAACAACCGTCAGCCATGTCAGAGGCTTCCGGGCGGCACATTAACTCTGACACTAGGGCTGGCCACTCAGCCTATACGAACTTACTTACTTTAGTACACTTAAAACAAAATAATTATACCAGGGAAATTTTCTTTTTCATATTGTCATGGTCAATCTCGTTAGCATCTCATATGGTAATTACTGCACTTGTGTTTTTTTTTTCTGCTACCATAAAAAAGATTTTAAAGCTAATTCGATGGAGTAAAAACTTGGAGGATCTAGCTCTCTCTCTCTCAGTAAAAAGTTGGTTTGAAAATTTTAACATAGCGTATTAATTTCCAACAAACATAATTAATTAAACCTACATTAAACCACCAATGCTTCTTAAATGACAACGGTTCCGCCAAACAAACAGTGTGCAGTCTTTCTAGAGCCGAAACAGATGTCAAAGAGTCGTCCCTTCCCATAATAAAATAAACCCGAAACCAAATCGCGACACCCGAATTTGTTATTAATAATCATAACGGCGCCATTTTGAAATTCTAATCTGGCAACACACGTGTTTGGATACCCATTTGTGCAGGATTTGTGGCAATACATGTGCAATTTTTTGCCAATTAAAATCGTAGCGGGTCATATTTCTGTTTTATAATTAACATCGATCGTACGCTATGCTATGAATTAAATTATTTCCTGATCTTGCTATGCAATTAAATTAAATTAATTAATTAAACAATTTATAAAGCACGAAAATAAGCTATAAGTACTTACTATATTTTTATCCTAATCAAACAGCAGATAACAAAAAAAAATATTGGGTAAATATTTTTTATACAAAAAGTGTAACTTGGCAAACAATAATAAAAAATAATACGTGCGCCACAATCGCAAGCAGTTCTAAATACATACTAGCAATACTACAGTACGTCAGAGGATGTTGATTTAATAAAATCACTTCAGTATATTTAAAAAAAGTCCACTGTATTGTCAGGAGAGAAAAAATATATGTTTCAAGATGTTTTTATTTAATATAGATATTTATTTTATGATTTTTGGTGAACTCGCGGTCATAAATAACATATTAAAACCCTTAAGAACACTAAAACGATTAATTTCCACTTTTAGCTAGTTATATTATAGTGTAACAACAAGACGCAAAAACAAATGGATAGAGTAGATATAAACGAATGTAAAAAAAATAAGAAAAAGCCATTACGTATAGTTTTTTCCAAGATATAAATTACTTTCAAGGGACGAGATTCGATAATACCACACAGAGAGTTACCCATAACCCAACCCTGGTATCCCAATGGTTGCCTGGAAGAGATCGCTGTTAGCGATAAGGCCGATACTATTTGAGCACAATAAAGAGATTCTATCTATCTAACCCTCTATTTGCAAACTTTATTTTATGTGATGTTTCAAAACTTAAAAAGGTCTAATGGCTTCATCTGCGTGACGCTTGTCGTTTAATTATCGGAATAAAAAACATGCAACAAATGATGCATAAAAAAATACGCTACATGGGCAGCCAATGGCCATGGCCAAACTATAATTTGACTTTGACTATCGGTTAACGTCTAACGACGATAATAATGCCACTAGCATATTAGCGCCCTAACAACCAGCCATATATTCTGCGGACTATATCAAATTAAACAGTTTTAAACTATCACGGTTGTTTACTAAAGCTAAAAAAAAACGGGAGTTCATTTCACAACATAATCACGGTAAATATCCCGTCAATAATAATATAACTTTATATCAAATAACGCGCTAAATAATGGCATTACACGCAGTTGAAGCCCTAGCATTATTGAAAGTTTATGACAAGTTCGTTAGTTCCTCGAACCTCGAGGCCGGAGGTAAAATGTCCGCAGCAGAATAGAACAGACCGTCTCGGGTTTGTAGAAGAGTCATCACCAAAACAAACGAGGTTTTTTTTGTCAAAACAAAACCATGAGGCTTTGGTTAGTCATGGCATGACGTAGACACCCATCCGTGTATACTGTACTAGCACAATATTTGCGTTTTCCAAATTAGGTCTAAAACGTTAAAAAGTTCACCTAAACTTTAGTTTGAAACCTCAATTATGGTGATCGAAAATCTATTCTAGATTATTCTACTAAGACAGTGTGGTCGATTCTGGCGGTTTTAGTTGACAGTTCTAAGCTAACTAAAGTATTGCTGTCACTTTTTTACTAGGCATGTTAGCTAAAGACAGCAATACTTTAGTTAGTTTAGAACTGTCAACGAAAACCGCCAGAATCGACCACAATGAATGGTTAAAATATGCTTAATTTCAGTAGTCTATTTAAAAGGCTGATTATGATGATGACTCATTTTATACCACGTTTACGTTTTACTAGTAAAACGTGGATCAATCAGGACAGGTAAAAAAAATACCGATCGACAAAGACATTTGCCAACGTCAAAAACAGAAATGCCAAGTTTAAAATTATTAGTGGGTCGATCCCCACCCAGGACAAAAATGTTTGTGACGTACATCGATTTTTGTTCTGTGTCTGGGTGTAGTATGTATTATAAGTATGTATTTACGAAAAATAAAATGTATATAAGTATTCTATCTGGTTTCCATAATACAAGCTTTGCTTAGTATGGGGCTAGATGGCGCTATGTGAATAATCTCCACCGATATTTATTTATTTATTTATATTTATTAGTTGTTTTGTTGTGGGTTGTGGTTTTTTTGTTTTTTTTGTTGTGGGTTGTGTGGCCTTTAGTTGTAGTTATAACAAAATATTTAAGTACTTACTTATAATTAATTGATCGATAATTTAGCAACCGAGATATCGCCTTTTGTCGATTATAATCTCAAATTTATCGAGTGATAAAATCATAATTATTTTGTTCTGCAGCAGATTTTTATAAGTCAATTTATCTAAGCAATCGAAAAAAGGTGCTTGATTATTTATTTATTATTTATAATACATTTATTAATTTATTTGACTGAATTAAAATCTAAGTAAGCAAAGTATATATGTAGTTGTTAGAATACATAGTTAGGTATTCTAACAACTACATATTTATAATATCAAGTAATAAACATTTTATAAAAAGCAATAGCATGATGGTTTGATTACATTTTATCAATTTGATTTCGGGCAGGTACAATTTTTTAATGAGGTACTATTATCTAATCAGTGATAACAAGATGCCTAACCTTTTTGCTAGATATCTTATCTACCCACGTTTATGAATGAAATCTAGGCATACACATCAACATTCTACACATAGGTATTAAGTATATGCCCGGCGGTTTCACCCACTCTTTTATAGGAACCGTTGAGTTTACCGGTTAACCCTTTTCGAACCCTAATCTTTAACCTTTCGATTTAAGGAATAGCTTTAACCTTAGATTATGTACCTACAAAGACAATATTAGTAACTCATACTTGTGTGCGTAATAAGCTCAAAGCGTTTCAAATAAACAGCCTAAATAATAATAACTACAACATAAATATAATTTTTGTTGTAGTTACAACGCCACCGCTTTCTCAGGACAATAAGTAAGGTTCATAAAAAAACGCCTCATAAAATGAAATGACGTTTTTTAATATAGCTCACTTAATTTTAGTATCGCGGAGAAGTTAATTGGCGTTTGTTAACTTAGCAACCTTTTAATAAAATACCTACCTAATCTAAGTCTATACCTAACCTATAACCATTCTATGTCGATAATTATAGATACGTTACGTGAACCATACAAACCAACACACAGCTTTGGTAAATTATCCGAAATAGACGAACTTATTTATACCGTTAGATAGGTATGTACAGCTATCGTGACACGTTTAAAAAAGACATGTGTGAATAGGTGACAAAAATCACTGATTTAAATTAATTTCATTCTTATAGGATAACACTGGCAGAATGCACGAAGTAAGATGCTATAATAAAGAAGAAAAACACTTTGACAGTGTATTTTACTGATCGTTAATGTAAAGAGCGTATTACTAATAACAATCATCAAAGTAAAAATAATTATTTAAAAAAAATCTATAAGACATTAACAAAGATCAATATTAGGTATCATATGAAATTGGAATATCTATAGTCATTAATTAATTAATTAATTTAAGTATGATAAGCTTAACTAATAACGAGTAGGTACACATAAACAACTCATCCAAATTAACAGCAGTTTGTATTGTTGGCAGATTGGTATTTATTCTCATTGTCTATGGTCACAAATCCTTATTATACATGTACGTAATATTCAATTAAAATTGGAATTCAACAACGCGACGAATAATAACGGGAACGCTAGAAATTAGCTACGTTTGATGGCCTAGCCTTTGAAGTACCTATACGTAAGTAATAAAATAATCTATCTTTTAAAAACTTTCTATTTACATGACAGTGATGGAGTTAAGAAACATCTTCACAACATAAATCAATAAGAATTAAACCGTAAACAAAAAAGAAGGTAGTATTAGCAATAGACTAGATCGTAGTATTGAGACTCACCACTGGGCTGTCATCACCGAGGTCCGAGTCACGGTCGGCGTCGGCCATAGCATACGCCGGCACCGGATCACGGTTCTTCACCCGAATCTTGACGGCTGTTCTCAACACGAGGAGGATCACAGGACCAGGTGGTCACTCACTCGCGGATCACATGCAACGGTACGCGGCTGAGCGACACGAGTCACGGCACGATCGACGTCGCGACTCGCACGAAATGGTATGGCAAACGCAGTTAGCGCGCGCCCCTCTCTGCTGAAGCCCCGCCTTAAGGCGTCGATCGCGCGGCGAATCAAGCTCCGTAATATCAAACTGATATTTATGTTATACGCTCCGCCTTATACTTTATTGTTTTTATTCGAGCTATAAAATAATCGCACCGCAGCTCCATCGCTCGTGCTTTATAATCGCTAGACTAGACTAATAATGAAGGCTTTAAAGCTCTGATACTTTATTATTCGTAATGAGGTTGTTAAAAGTAATGCGTTTAATTTATGCGTAAATTGATGCCATTCAATTTCTTATCATGGTGTATTGAAATACTCAAATTAGGTTTTTTTTAATTATAATAGTAATATTTATTACTATTGATTTCGTCGTCGTCGTCAGCCATAAGACGTCCACTGCTGGACGAAGGCCTCGCAATAGAGGGGTGTTGCCATAATCCCCGCACTTGGCAGGCGACTTGGGGATCGCAGAATGCTCACCACCGTTAACCAAAAGGACGCTGCTGCCCGTCCTCCGGTGGGTCTGGTTGCAGTTTAAGGACATACCCATGTCCAGGTCTATTGATTTATGTACAGAGAATAAATATCAGTTAGTGGTTAATAATATAGTATTGAAGAATAAGTAAAAATAAATACAAGTTTACCTAAGTAACTAAGTGGCCAAGTGACAATCTTTAGGTCAAAAAATTTTAGGCCGCCAGCAAGGAGAAGTTGGGACAGGAGGTCAAATTACTAAACAATAAAACATGTAGGTACCTAGGTGTTAGTATACAGAGTTGGTACACATTCAGCCCCTTAAACATATCTCTTAATTCCTTCATATTTTAATTTAATTAGGTATTCTTGAAATAGAATTCTAGAATAGAATTATCTAGAACAAATACCACCGGAATTTACAGTTAAACATGCCATATGAAACACGCATGTTCTAAACAAATACATCTCACGTGTCACTTAGGAAAGACCAGATTGTCCGTTGTACTAAAAACCCCTGAAAAAAAAACAAATCAAACTCAGCACTGTCCTTCAGCTGCTAAGCGCTAAGATCTAAAATACAGTCAACGTAATAAAGTTGGCCAACAAAAGAACATTTTTTGCATGAGGATTGAGTTAATACAGTGGTGGCGCCCTCAACGAACTCTACTCATAATTTGGTAGGTGGCTCAGTAGCTCTAAACTTTAGTGTAAAGTTAGGTAAGTGTCATATAAGTGAGCAACGCGTTGATGTCTTTAATTAGGCGTGTTGATAAACATAACATTGTACAAGCTGCAGTTTGTACTCGTCTTAAGTATTTTGGATGTCTCGTCCTAACAGCCAATTATAGTCCATTGCTAGACTAGACTAGACTAGACACATGCCTCTACCAAGACACGCCACTCATCCGAATCTTCATCTTCCCGCTTTTAACTACTGCCAGCTATCCCACTGACGCTATAATATTTTCCTAATTTTCTTGCATTTTCGGGGGGATGTTTTTTTTCCTTTAATTTTGGCATTGCACTTTGTCATTCTGCCAGTGTAAAGTCTATGCATTTTCAAGTTTTTCGACTATCAATTCAAATAAATGTCTCAAAATTCACATCACAGTTATTCACACGAAATTAGTCTAAGTCATGCCCTATAGTAAAGTTGTGGCGACTTTACTATAAGCTCTTACGGAGTTTTGAAAACAACACGAAAAGTCATGTTTCACCACATTATATCACTTGCCAACACTCAATGAATAAAACACCACCATTTTATACGCGAAAAAGCACAATTCATTTTTTTTTATTTAATGCAGCCACGTGGTTTTCCGTGTTCCCGCCAAAACTCGAGGAGATACTTATCCTATATTCTTTATTATTTCTATTTCTTAAACTTGTGTTTTAACGCGAATTAATGATTAAAAATGGTGGTGTTTTATTCATTGAGTGTTGAATTACATGCACGAGTGTGGGCAAGTGATATAATGTGGTGAAACATGTCTTTTCGTGTTGTTTTCAAAACTCCGTAGAAGCTCATAGTAAAGTCACCACAACTTTACTGGGGTATGACTTGGACTCGACTATGACTAATTTCATGTGACTTACTGTGATTTCATGACTTATATGACTTGATGATAACAAATAAATGTAAAAATTCATAAACTTGACACTGGCAGAATGCACAACGTGCGATGCCAACAAATAAGAAAAAAAACGTTCTCGTGGTGCATATTACTAAAATGCCAAATTTCGTCAAGATCCGCATTCCCCTTTCAACCGTGAAAAGGCAAAACAAACAGACATTATTGTGTTCCGGTAAATCCGGTTTGAAGGGTACATACTAAAGCTAGCGACATTACAGTGCTAATGAGATTTACCATCGCATATCTCAAAGTAATGCATCCAGGCCATTGGAGTGATGGCCTGCACTTTGCTTTGTTACTCTAGACTCTGGGTCCGGTGCAATGGGCATGGGCAGGACAGGCGATATCTTTTTTACTATCAGGGCCCTGTTTTATAAAGCTACAAGTACAAGCTTACAATTGTACTAGCTTCTTGTACCAGTAACTACAAGTTACCAGTTACAGGTAGATGGTTTGTCTTTATCCTATACGGGGTGTTAGTTTGAACACCGTTATCTTTCTATGATATCATTGTACTCATCATTATGAACAACGTTTACTATGGGGCCAACCCTGAAATCACGAAAAAACAAACAGCTGTTCCATACAAAAAAGTTCATCGATCTTGGACAAAATGTATGGAACAGCAGATATTTTTTTCGTGATTTTAAGGTTGGCCCTATAGTAAAAGTTGTTCATAATGATGTGTACAATGAAATCCTAGAAGGATAACGGTGTTCAAACTAACAGCCTGTATACAAGTGCTTGTACTTTGTACACTGGTTTTTTTATTTTTTTCTTAGTTCTTGGCATCGCACGTTGTGCATTCTGCCAGTGTCAAGTTTATGATTTTTTCAAGTATTTATATGAAAATCAAGTCAAATATGTAATGATATCACAGTCAGTCACACGAAATTAGTCATAGTCGAGTCCAAGTCATGCCCTAGTAAAGTTGTGGCGACTTTACTATGAGCTTCTACGGAGTTTTGAAAACAACACAAAAAGACATGTTTCACCACATTATATCACTTGCCCACACTCGTGCATGTAATTCAACACTCAATGAATAAAACACCACCATTTTTAATCATTAATTCGCGAAAATACACAAGTTTAAGAAAATAATAGAATGCAACGACATGATTTTTCCATGTTCCCGCCAAAACTCCTGTACACTGGTTGTCTTGTAGCTTTAGAAAACGCCGTACTTACTCAATATATTGTCGCGGTGTTGCCAGTCTTTCACTACAAGTACAAGACTTATAGCTTTATAAAACAGGGCTCAGGAGACCATCTCGTTAATCAGTTTTCATACATAAAGTAAGTAAGTATTTTATGATTTAAAACTATTAAAATTAAGTGTAGTAATTAAATTATTAATTTAAAGTTAAGTGTTACCATTTTATTTCATTATTTTATAGTTGAGTAACTGAATAAAATTGTAACACGTTTTTTTTTAAGGTAAACTGTCATTATTTTATAGGTGTGTACCAAATATCAATCAATTTGTCAATAGGAAGGTATAGTAACATTTCAATGACTAAAGTGCCCATGCCAGTGATTTGACCCATTAAACAACAACAACAAACAGGTCAAGCTAAATAAAACCGTTTAAAAACATATTTTTTTCATCATCAGCCAGAACATGTCCATTGCTAGAAGGAGGCTTCTCCCTTATAACTCCCTTTTTTAATTATAACGTAGTGAAAAATACGGGTCTCTTCAAAACAAATGAGCATTAATGAGGTGTTAGTCATTGAGTTCTTCTTTCTTAGTTATTGGCATTGCACGTTGTGTATTCTGCCAGTGTTAAGTTTATGAATTTTGTAAGTTTTTTTATTAAAATCAAGTCAAATATGCCATGAAATCACAGTTAGTCACACGAAATTAGTCATAGTCGAGTCCTAAGTCATGCCCTAGTAAAGTTGTGGCGACTTTTCTATGAGCTTCTACGAGCTGTACGATAAGTACGACAATACAAACTTCTAATACATGTACGTGTGTTCTCTTTTTGTCATGCAGTAATTAGATTCGCTATCTCTATTTTTCGGCAAATGTAATAGGCTAGATGACTGGTATTTTTTTAGAGTCCTATTAAAATGTGGGCCATAAATATGGCTGATTTATGAAAAGAAAATGAAAATCTGATCAAAAATAAGCAATTTATAAGCATTTTAATATCATGCTAGACAGAGAGACGAAACAGCAAATCGTGACGTCACTTCTCAGTACGCCATATAAATTATATTCTGACAAGTAAGGCGTGACGTCATTTTTTGTTTTGTGGGAAAGGGACAGAGTTGTCTCTAACAAACTTTAAACGCTCATATATCAGTACATTATAATAACCGATTCAAATTATTTTTTCAATAAACATACTGTATTTACTTAAATTCTTCATCAAAGCTATTGGTTTCAACGATATAAACATCAGTCATCTACCCTATTATGCATACTTTTAGCTAGGTATGCTTGATTGTGTTGTCTTGTTAATTTTGATCGATTTGCAAGCGCTGTGCCCGTCCATTCCATTATCACAGTCGCTGTTGTAATGTACATTTTACAGGACTCGTCCAAACAAATCAAATGAACCCAAACTCGAAAGGCTTACAAGACTCTAATAACTATCGAGTTCCACCTCCTTGTTCCATCATCAGGTAAGCTCGATGAGACCAAATAATTGTACATAATTGTCATTGAAACTAAATGTGCACCTGCAAAATTTTAATACGATAAGAAAACCATTAAAAATAGAACTTGCTAACTGTTAATTAGATCACCTAAAAAAAAATGAAAAAAAAAACAGAGTTACTTTAGCAGTTATTATATAAGTATAATGATTAACGGCAGATCATTCAGAAAAATCATCTAAAATGTTTAGCAAATAAATAAAAAACAATCCACAAAAACAATCCACAGGAAGGTTTCTATCCGTGGCAAAATCCCTTGGAGGATCTAGCTCTCTCTATATATAATCAAAGCAAAATCCTTTTCCCAAAGAAATGGTTCAAAACACCAACCAGTTAATTTCCGAGTGGCGCTAAACAATAGGCTAGATGACTGGTATTTTTTTATTGTCCTATTCAAATGTGGCTCATAAATATAGCTGATTAATGAAAAGAAATATAAAATCTGATCAAAAATAAGCAACTTATAAGCATTTTAATATCATGCTAGACAGAGAGGCGAAACGGCAAATCGTGACGTCACTTCTCAGGACGCCATATACATTTTATTCTGACAAGTAAGGCGTGACGTCATTTTTTGTTTTGTGGGAAAGGGACAGAGTTGTCTCTAACAAAAACTTTAAACGCTCATATATCAGAACATTATTAACCGATTAAAATAATGTTTTCAATTACCATACTATATTCATTTAAATTCTTCATCAAAGCTATTGGTTTCAACGATTTAAACATCAGTCATCTAGCCTATTCAAATACAAGCGCTCACAATGGAGTGTCTATAGCGCTATGTAGGCAGTTATAGGTTCAGACAGCAACAATTAATACGGCAGGCAGATCAATCGCTTGTCGAACAGTGCAAGCGCTTCGAAAGATGGTCCATGTTATAAGTGAGCTACCCTACCGTGTAAAGGCAAAACTCTGTAACTTAAGTTACAGTGTTTTGCCTTAACAGGGCTCAATCGTTTCCTTTAGATGTGATCTATGCTTCTGTGAAGAAAATGTTGTGCTAGCTACTACCTACATTAAAATAATACGTTTTAAAATACACTGTATTTGCACAATTTTACGGTTTAGTATTCCAAAACACTGTAATCGTTTATACCGTGTTTTGATGTAACAAACAGGCGCGCGAAAAGATACAGTGTCATTGAAACCACTATTTTTAGAGCCGCGTGCTAAAGCTAGGCAGTCGCGCGCGCGTTTTCCGCAGTGCTCAACTTTTATTGGATTCTTAATCAAGTGCCGCGGGGGAGATATGCGGGACGCGCGGGGTAGATCTGTGAGACGCGCTAGGCGAATAGAGGTAACGATGGCGCGTGTGATTTAGATATTATTTTTGACTAAATTAAGCGAATAATTAATGATTATGTATTACCGCATTAATGTGCGGTACTAAGAGATATTCTGATAACATTAAATCTCTGCCAGCTGATTCTAATTCTCTAAAAGTCCGATTTTAAATTTCATTCTTCCTCACGTTGTGTAGTTACAGTCACGATCTTATTAATGTTGTAACAAAAAGAAAATAGAGAATCATTATTTATTTCGGAAAAACATTGTAACTACGCCTGCAAACGTTACTTACAGTGTTTTGTCACAACAATGCTACCATTTCTACAATGTCTTTGACGCGGCAAAACACTTTTTTGTAAATACTTCGCTTACAGTTTCTAATACGACCGTAAATATTATATGGCTAGATAGATAATAAAAAATACCTTTAAATTGATACCAAACATACCATATTTACCCTTAAAATTGAAGAACACTCTACAAAGAACCAAAAAAAGTTAATTTGCTCGTTTTTTCGAAACGCGATTTTTCAAGATACAGTGTTTTGCCTTTACACGGTAGTACTTTTCTATTAATGTACACTTTATGGCTATGAACATAAAAACTCTTTTAACTGCGGTGGACAGCCACCCCACCTCATCAATGGGAAAAAATAAGTATTAATTAAGTCACTGACCTCTATTATATACAAGTACGCTGGACTAAGACAAATGATCATGCTGGCGATGCCGCCTCTAATGCTGAAAACGTCAAACGGCACAAATATGGGTATTTAGACAGATTGTACATGCTTGTGCCGTTTGGGGTAGAGAGTTTAGGTCCTTGGGGGCCCACCGCACATGTCTTATAACACATGTCTGGCGAAACGTTTAATCGTGGTGTCAGGTGACCGGAATGCTGGCGTATAGTTTGGTCAAAAACTTGGCATTGCCATCCAACGTGGCAATGCCGTCAGCATTCTGGCCACCTTTCCTTTGTATTTTTTATTATGTAGGGTTTGTTTTTACTAGTTAGGGTTTGTTAAGTTGTTAGTTAGTTTTAATTTAATATAAGTACTATTCTAATTTATAATTTAACTCTTTTTTGTTTTACGTAATAAACAATTCAATCGCTGTACCCCTTGGCACGCGCCGAGGACTTATTGGTATTTCCCTGGGCGGGAACATGATAAAGCTAGAATATGGATACGTCTGTCTCGTTTTCGCGGGGAAAAAAGGCCCCATCCAAAAAGGATAGTCTTTTATCACGGCTCGCGTGCTGAGCGGGCTGGACTTTATATTGTCGATAGCAAATTGAAGCCATTTGATTTTTTCCATTTTGGCGCGGATAGCCAACGGATAGCAGTGTGAGCGTCCATGGAACTAATATTTTGTAATACACAAATGTCAATTTTAGTACCGGAAACGCTCGAAGGGGCGCTTCAAATCGGCACAAAAAAACTGTCATTTCCTAAACGCAATATTTAGTCCAGCGTACTTGTTATAAAGGTGAATTGAATATATTACTCTCTTGGTGAAGGTGATTAGCAGAACTCTTGTGGCGCATTTGGTTTATTTTGAACAGTTTTAATTCTACTTCAGTATTTCTGATATCTATCTACTTATAATTATTCCAAAAAAAATATAGGGCTCCAGCTTGGCAAAGGAGTAGAAATTAACAAATACTGTCGCAAATATTTCTAATTATAAAGACAGAAAGGTTCGAATCAAAATTACTCACGTCAACTCCATCTTCTACATTCAGGATGACGAAGACAAAACCAAATAGTTTTAAAACCTAAAGCTTTCTGATTGCGTTTAGAATAAGGCAGCAGTACGTCCCAGACAAAAATGACTAGACAGTATCTAAGAGTGAACTGAAGTGAACTAGTATAGCATAATCAGGGCTATGCCCAGTAGTGTTAATATCCACTGCTGGACATTCAAAGCAAGATCGAGCCATATCCACCACGCTGGCCCAGTTGCGGGCTAGTAGATTAACATATTACGCTATTGAATTTCTTCTCCGGACTTATGCCGGTTTCCTCGCGATGTTTTTTTTCCTTTTTATAATCCAGTGATATGAAAATCCATGAATAGATAGATAGGGCGATCATGCATCCTTTGTAGACTATGAAGTCAGCTGGCATCATCGACAAAGGACGTTAGCATGCGATCGCTCTAAACTTGGCTAACTTATCTACAAACTTCATAACTATGGGCCGCTTGTAAAGTAGGTACAACATTCAAACTCAGACACCTACATTTTTGTTCAAGCACTGTAAGCACAAGTAACTGTGTAAAAATTAAAATCTTTTTCAGATTGTCCGCTCTTCTCCTAACTTGCGCCACCGCCCCAGTAATCGCCCGGAGCTGATTGATGATGCCCTCCCCTCCCGCGCCCCGCTATTTAGACTTGAGTGATCCATGAGATCTATTACCCTGAACGTATACTGCTCGCTTGCTCTTATTTTACCCTGTTTGGATAGGACGTGGTGAATTTTGTTAGGATATCAGGCGATTAGGTAAATGCTGAGTAACGGTTGGCTAATTATTTACTATATAGTAAACAAACATAAGTGCGGGACTGTGTTAAAACAAAATGAGGCTACTTTTGAGGAGTTCCATTTACAAAAAATCTATAATTTTCCATCTACTATTTCTTTCTTTTCTCCTAAGAGGATTATGGCGTCGCATGCATGTTGTGCATTTGCCAGTGTCAAGTATTAAGTAAGTAAGTATTTCGAGTATTTGATGAATTTCAGTCAAATAAGTCTTAGTAAAGTCACACAAAGCAAGTCACGGTCTAGCCCAATCATGCCCTAGTCGTGGCAACTTTACTACAAGTTTATTCGGAGTTCTGTAAATAACACGAAATTACATGTCGTTATGTCGCAGTTGCCCACACTCATGTGCGCAAATCAGCATTAAAATAAAAACAAGTTAATAAATAAATAATAGTACTTAACTGGACCTGGGTATGTCCTAAAACTGCATCCAGAACCACCGGAGGACGGGCAGCAGCGTCCTCTTAGTTAACGGTGGTAACACCAAAGAATAATTTTACTAGGAGGGTAACACTCTGCGATCCCCAAGCCGTTACTTATTATAAGTATTATTCAAGATGATCACTATTAAAATATAATAGTGGCGCCCTCACGTGATAAAAGCTTAAATCGTTTTCGATTTCCAATGATTAACTACGACAATAGTTCAGTCAAGATCAGGTAGGTGGCACTACTAGTCACATAATATGTGAAATAGAAAAGAAGTGTTCAACCTTTAATACTTTAAATACTATTTAAATTTAAATTAATAATAATAAACTTGTAGATTATGTTTTTGGCATTTAAAGGTATAAGTTAAAGTTAAAGTATACGTTTTTTGTAGTGGTAGGACTCCACTGCAGAGTCCGACTGGGGAAGTACCACACCTTTGTCAGTTATTCAACCGCCAAGCAGTAGTGTGCAAGCATTACTGTGTTCCGGTTTGAAGGGCAATGTTACCAGAGAAATTACTGGGTATGATGAGATTTAACATCTAATATCTCAGGGTGACGAGCGCAGTGCAGTGCGGCGCAGGATTGTGTTCGCAAGTTCACAATTCTCGCACTGCTACTATTAGTGGCAGGCGTAACGCTTTCCACCAGGCGAACGTCTTGTTCGTCTCGTCACTTGAACGTATAAAAAAAAAGTGGATTTCCTATACGGAGGTGGCCTTTTTCCACACCTTGTATCAACTAGACCTAATATTAGCTATTATATAGGTACTATTATTTATTCTGTGCTTAAGATTCCTATGAAGGTACTTAGGTACTTGTATTCAAAATACTTGTAATCCAAACTTAGCTAATGACATTGAAATTTAATGACTTGAGAGATAGAAATCATAATCGTTGTCGCACAAACCAATTTTAACACAACCCCTCTAGACTGCTGGCACAATGATAAATTAACAATAATATTGAACTCGAAGGGAACATTGAATTAGACGCCCTTCATCGGGTCGACAGGCGTGTTAAATATTGGAGGTCCATCACTTGTTGGTAAGTCTGTGACGGTTTTACACCGACCAACTCTAGAGGTTGTATAATGATGAACTAAAAAATAAACTCGAGAAGCTGTCAGTTTCAGCTCGGAAAATAAGACGGTGGCTCACTCGTTCGATTCTGAAAATAAATTGGTCGAATTATAGTAATCTTGTGGTTAGTATTAGCTTGTATTTATCGTCGTTGGTTATTAGTTGGTATATTGCTGGGTGCAGTGCAGACTGGATAGATTTTGATAAGTTCGAACTAGGGAAAAATCATTTTATGTTATATAATAAAAAAAACATGTTGTTGCATTCTATTATTTAAAAAAAACAGTGGCTCGTTTTTAAACGCTCCACTTTTTTACTATTCTTTCAGCTCCATTCGTTTTAGGAATATTTCGTCCTTACATATTCGTAACTGTTAGGTATTATAAAATAAGTATGATATGTTGTGCTGGTAGGTAATCTTTTTTAATTCTCTATAATATTTCTACAACAACAACCGACAAGCCTATCAGAGGCTTTCCTCGGGCTGCACATTACGTCTGACACTAGGGCTGACCGCTTAACCTATACGACCTTACTTACTACATTGTCTCTATTTGGTATAGCCAAGAATACAATCCTGTAGCATCTGCGTCTGTACCGACCCTTTTAATCCTGTCACTGACTAAGGAATAATGATTATTCATTATTCGCTCGGTCGTGCGGGCCCCATTCACAGCTGGTTGTGGCGTTTTACATGAGAACCCGCGGTCTGGTTTTCACGTCCCACCTATAAGTGTTTCTGAGTAATGTCGCATACCCTTTATAATGTGTACGTGTTGCTCTGTCTTATAGAATGCTCATTATAGCTGGGCAATATTTTTTCTTAGAGTTTGATACAACTGACATAAATTCCTTATTTCCTTTACTTAGTTAGTAAATACCAACTCTAGGTACTTATAATAAAGCTTTCCTTAATCTTGAGATGCAAGTTCATTGAGATGATAATGAAGCAAATAACTTTATTTTTGAAAAGTTTTACGTTATTAACAGCCTTACCTAAAATAATCTCGATTCTCTTAGTCACTGCTTAAACTTCTCTGTCTTGTTCTGGCATGTTACACTTCACGTCAGAGAGAAGATGGCAGAGCATCTTAAGCAGTGACTAGCGGTTGAGAAGTTTTTTTAAGTAAGGCCGTAAATCTCCACATTAAAATTTGATATGTTGATATGAAAAGGCTTTTATTTTACGCGATGGGTACAAAAAAAAGGGGCATACATACCTAAAACCCTTGCCTTTTATACGAGACTAGCTTTTGCCCGCGGCTTTGCCCGCGGCTTTGCCCGCGTAGTAATGTTGAATACTGGAATTCGGTTAAATCGGGGCCCAACTCAATTGAATCACTAAAATACGTATATTATTGCATTTTTTCCAAGCCGCTTGCAAGTCTTTAAGTTTGCTTGAGGATGACCAAATTTAATATTAAAAATTAATTTAGCAGCTTAGGCTGTACAGTATCTATAATAAATATGTCCGTCAAACAGTCGTCTGCGTGGACCTACAAAAAAATAGCCTATGTCCGTTTCCGAACCTTATGCTATAACTACCTATCCAAAAATGCAGCTCCATCTGTTCAGCCGACCAATAAATACGCCCATCCCCGTCCCCATTCCCAGCCTCATCCCTATAAGCGGCCCCTTCCCCATCCCCGTTCCCGTTCCATTCCGTTTTAATATGTACAGCCGTTACAAAGTTAAGGAGAAACAAACGTACTATCACTAAAACATAGTTGTTTTTTTTTATACTAACGGGAGCTAATTTTGAAAAAACTGTGACACCCGTATCTTCTTATTTTTATAGTAGAATATGTATACCAAGTTTTGTATCAATCGAACCAGAGAATAAAAAGTTTCATACAAACTTTAACACCCCATTTAACCCCCTTCGGGGTTGATTTTTGAAAAATCCTTTCTTAGTGGGCGTTTACACCTCTCCAAAAACATACCCTCCAAATTTCAAGTCTCTACGTTTAGCGGTTTCGGCTGTACGTTGTCTATATGCCAGTCAGTCAGTCAGTCAGTCAGTCAGGACAAAGCCTTTTATAGTTATAGATAGATTAAAAATTAATTTAGCAGCTTAGGCTGTACAGTATCTATAATAATTATGTCCGTCAAACAGTCGTCTGCGTGGACATACAAAAAAATAGCCTATGTCCGTTTCCGAACCTTATGCTATAACTACCTATCCAAAAATGCAGCTCCATCTGTTCAGCCGACCAATAAATACGCCCATCCCCGTCCCCATTCCCAGCCTCATCCCTATAAGCGGCCCCTTCCCCATTCCCATCCCGGTACCAAATGTCATTTTAATATGAACACGCCCATCCCCGTCCCCATCCCCGTTCCCTCCCTCATCCCCATCCCGAACCCCATCCCATCCCCACCCCCATCCCGATTTCAACTTTCATCTTAATATGGACACGCCCATCCCCGTTCCCAGCCTCATCCACATCCACATTCCATCCCCACCTGTCCCCACCAAATCCCCACCCATCCCCTCCCCATCCCCATCCCCACCCCATCCCCATCCCGATACCAATTGTAATCTTAATATTAACATGCCTATCTCCGTCCCGTCTCCGTTCCCAGTATCATCGCCACCCCCACCCCCATCCCCACATCTATCCCCATCCCTATACCAAATTTAATTTTAATATGTACAGCCGTTACAAAGTTAAGGAGAAATAAAACGTACTATCACTAAAACATAGTTGTTTTTTTTTATACTAACGGGAGCTGATTTTGAAAAAACTGTGACACCCGTATCTTCTTATTTTTATAGTAGAATATGTATACCAAGTTTTGTATCAATCGAACCAGAGAATAAAAAGTTTCATACAAACTTTAACACCCCATTTAACCCCCTTCGGGGTTGATTTTTGAAAAATCCTTTCTTAGTGGGCGTTTACACCTCTCCAAAAACATACCCTCCAAATTTCAAGTCTCTACGTTTAGCGGTTTGGGCTGTACGTTGTCTATATGTCAGTCAGTCAGTCAGTCAGGACAAAGCCTTTTATAGTTATAGATAAAAAAAAACCAGAGGAGGGTGCAGCCAGATTATGTAGGATTATACCCACTAATAACTAATCCTCCTCCTTAGCCAGCCTTGGTGCTTATCTGTGGGCCCCAGTATCTCCTTCAGCGTCTAATTTACTATATTTTCTTCCTTTTGAAATAGCTTTGTCATCGTCGATTCAATACAGGCTCACAAACAGATGTTTCACGCATTTATAGGCATTGTACGATGGCACTCAGTCAAATAATCATCTTTGATTGGATGATAAATTGAAAAAAAAAACGGAAACCGACAGGATTTCTTGGATACCTCTACCTACGGAACATGCGCTTGCGCAACCGATAAGTCAACCTGCGTATAATCGTCATCGCCTTCCATCCATACGATATGGAAGGATGGTGATGACTATATAAGTATAACTGATATAGACCATATCTATGACTGATATGCATATCAGTTCACTGGTAGTCTTAATACATAATGCCTCTTCCAGCATCTCGAAGTGGGTATACTCCTGAACAATGAGTGTTCAATGAGTGTTCTGAGTGTTTCTATCTATCTATCTAATGATCGTATTCCAATTTCATGCCACTTAGCTTGAATAAACTGCTGTACCATTTTCCTTCCTAGATTATGTTTGCCGTGTTGTTGTCTCCGGTAGTGTGTCAGTAACACACAACACATCATCACATCATCAGCCGGAAAGACGCATCCACTGCTTGACGAAGCCGTCTCCCTTATTAGGGAGGGATTGCCATAGCCCCCATAAATAATCCCCACGCTTGGCAGGCGGCTTGGGGATCGCAGAATGCTGAGGACGCTGCTGCCCGTTCTCCGGTGAATCTGTATCCAGATTTAGGACTTACTTAGACTTTGGTCCAGGTCAAAATAATACACTACATACAAAATTAATTAAAATTATCGTTTATTTTACGAAATATATTAGCATTCCTCATAAACCTAATTCGTTTGAATCGCTCGTCATTGGCCAACAACGGCATAAAATAAATGCTATTTATGATTCGATCGTCGTTCTCTCGATTTGGGGAAGAGCCAGAAACAACATCGTAGACCAAGATCCTTTGAAATCAGTCTTTCTACTTGACAAAAACTGAAATCAAAAGGTTTCTCAAGCCAACGAAGAAGTATTTGTCTCGAAGGGAAGGGATTTTGGGGTGATTTAAGGGTTTAAGGCGATGTCACGATAGGAACCGTCTGTTCTCTTGGCTGTTCTGACACAGACAAAGGCTCCGGTTGCTTAGCGGGTCCAGTCTTCGTGATTGGGACGATGCGCTCACCAGATTTTGGCGGGGGACGCTTAGGTGCTGTGATTGTTAGAACACCATCAGAAGACAAAGTGCTAACAAGGTCTTGAACGTCGTAGCCTGAAGGAAGGATGTACCGGCGGGTGAACTGGCGGGAGATAAAGCCGTGCTCGTCTTGCTTCTCCTCGTGACTGCCTTCAATGACGACGCCGTTGTTAGTGGCCTTGACTGTGATCTCTTCTGGGGAAAATTGTTGGACGTCTAGGATGACCTGGAGTGAAGAAAATGGAAAATCATTAATGGTGAGTTCTTTTTCATGCAACGGCAGACGGTTGCTTATTTTATTATGTTTATATCTACAAAGTTCAGATCGATTAGTGTTGGCTCAGATATAAGGAAGATTTTACTAACACCTGTTAAAAATGTGTGGGAAGCGTGAATGATGCTCGTGGAACAATTCAGCACGCTTATTATCTACAATGTACCTAATTTAATCCAGTTCGTTCCAGATCATTCTAAAAAACCTTCAAATAAACTCATACTAATCTTATAGCTTCAAATAAACTCGTATAGTTTTACTAATTTCAACAGAGACACAGACACCGTCGGTCCTTTATTGTAGCTGTCTGGCTAGGTGCTGTCCACAAAACTGTGGTCTGTGACAATACTCCTGATGCAAACATGGTTTAGCTTGCAGTGGGATCTGGCTTAAACGTGAGGTTGGTGACAGATAGAAGCATGATACGCTGTTAGGTAGGCACCTTGAACCGTACAAACTGGGCAATAATAATACGACTGGTCAACACCATTATTTTAATAACACTTCGCACTCATAGCTACGAGTAAGTAGGTACACTTTAAGATGTTCTATGTCCAAAATGCCAATAAGCCTAATGCAGAGGTGCTCTAGACTTTGTTTTGTTACTCTAACTTCCTACCGCTGGAATGAACATAAACAGGCGTTATCTCTTACTATCGGGAGTGTGTCTCTTTCATCTCATTACTGTTACCGTAAAAAAGTCCAAGGCACAGAATTGGGCACTCCTTACTTTGAGAAAGTAGATGGCGAGTCTATGTCTAGCCCCATAGCAAGTACCTAGTCTATGGTGAGTTTAATTAGCCTGTTAAGCTTGTTTGGCCCAACAGGTAGATAAGGAAAACACTTACTTCAAATTTTTCCTTAGTCAAGTTGATAGTGGAAGCAGATTCCTGCCGAGTTAGTGCAGTCCTCCATGGCCGGAAGTAGGAGTTTCGGAAGAGAGAGGACGAGGGCACAGCAGAGAGAGAAGAGAGGAGCTCGTCCCTCTTCAGACCCATGCCAAAGTGCTGGTCCAGCAGGCGGGAGGGGCGGTCCCATTCGTCCCACCAGTCGCGGAACATCAGAGGTACTATCGACATCTGAAAATAATATGAAATATCTTCTTAGTTAAAGATTTTGTTTAGGTACAGGCTCATATCATCTGTAACAAAATTAAAATTAAAAATTAAACAAGTAATGCAGGTAAGTGTATACGGCTGGCTTTCTTTAGTAGTAGCTACTAGTAGTATAGAAAGTCTGTGGGTTAATGTATGGCTATGGATATGGTATTTCGGGAAGACCAGTATTGATTTCGTCAAACCATTTATTTTATCATCATCATTATCCGCAGTTTTGTTATTCCACAGCTGGGTATACGAGACCTCCCTCTTACTCTCTCTCTGCCTCGGTTCTGTGCTAATCTGGTACATTTGACCCGCGGTGGGGACGGTGAGGACATCGTCGACCAAACTTGCAGCTGGAGAGACGACCAGCGCTTCGTTTACCTTGCCTGGACCACTTCTCGGTCACAAGTAAAACATGTCCTTAAAAGTTAACATGTAAATTGTCAATTTATCGATAAATTTGCCTTTATTATCTAGCACAAACTACAAAGACTACCTAGTACCTAGCCTACTACACAAAAAACCAAAGGGTTGTATCCAGACCGATGAAAGTCTAGTCTAGAGGCAATCCAAATGCTTAAAACCACTATCAGTCGGCAGCGTATCCAGCATACTGGCGGCATTGCCACGTTGAATGGTTGGCAATGCTCAGACCTCCAAACTTCATTTCCAGACCCCCCCCCCCCCCTTTAGTTAAATTACTTTAGTTACTGCGCACTCCATTTTCCTATTGACCAAAAGCATAAATTAAGTATACTAAAGTAGCTAGTATACTTAATCTATGCCAAAAGTTAAATGACGTAGGTGCCTATTTTTTTATGTTCATTAACAGTGTTTTTAAGTCTCAGAATAGAATATGCTATTTGTCGAAAGCTCGAAAGCGTTATTATGCGTTATTATTTGCTATACTATTGCTACTATAGAAAGTCTCAATTCTATAGCAGTTAGCGCGTCCAAATCTTGAATCATAAATCTACTATTCTCGAAATAAACAAGTGAATTATTTTCGACTGGTTTATTCTTGGCGATTATGTCTGTGTCCATCCGATCTATGTTTGAAGCAAGACTAGAGTCAAACAGTCAAACAGATATTTGTCGAGACCCATCTCTCCAACGTAAGATTAGATGAGATTTGACTCGACCCCCTCCCCCCCTTAAACATCTCACGTATTTTATGAACGCCCCCTTATAATGTAAATTTACGGGATACCTATGCCTTCGAAGGGCGATAGGCCAGTTGCGGGTCGGTGGAATAGGTAAGCATATTTGAATACTATTACCAAAGCCAAAGCTTCTACATTTCGATAATTGTTTACATTTATATCGGGTGATCGGTTGAAAACGCGCAAATATTCTGGAACGCTTCCACATGATTCACCTGAGCACGGTTTTAGATCTGATGCAATAGCTGAACTGAAATTTACAGCATTGGCTGCGACATCATAATCATCAGTGAGTATTTTCGGATATTCGGTGACTTGTTTGAGTGTAGGTGTAAATTTAACTGGTCAAAGTAGGTCAGTTTAAAAGAATGTTTAAAAAAGTTACTTAAAATATTGCTCAATCCCGCCTACTAGGTTTATATTCCATAGCAATTCTTAATAAAAAGTTATAGAATACCTAAATCTTGCTTAAAATACAAGCAAACCGCAAAAAATCTTTAAAATATAGTTTACCTATCAAAACCAGATGAATTAATAATTATTGATAATTTGTATAAGTATGTGAAAATATTTATGGGTTGTTCCTTACTCGTCCTCACTCGACTCGTCACTCTCATATGACGTCTCATCCCTTTTATGTTAGATTAAATGTATAAAATAAAATATACTATTTGCCTGGCAGGCAAGCAAATATAATACAAAGTACCTATGCAAGTTATAGACCTTATTCTATTCCAGTGAATTTATAAAGAGTTCGCACTCCTGTTTCAAATTGGCTAACTTAAAAATAAGGAGTTAACACAAATGCAATTGCCCTATAACTACGCGTTAGGTATTGATGTACCTATGCTTTCAAATTAAGTAAGACTAAAATCAAAATTTCCGAAAATAATAAAACGGGTCCGTAATTGCCAACGACTATGCCGAAACCAAAGCAAAAGTCAAGAAAATTTTGGTGTCGATGTGTTTTGAATTTCTCACAGAAGCTGAACTTAAACACAAAACTTTCCACCGGAATAAAACTTTTTCGTAAAACTTTTTTCACTTTCACTTAATTTTGAAAAAAAGAAGTTAATCACCTTTAAAAGTTCGTTGCAGGCGCGCGCTGCTCCGTCGAGAGACTATGGCAAACACGTCCCGCCAAGTGATTTAAATAGAATTTTCAGCTGCCCACGAAATCGTCTGATTCACCAAACGCCTTGAACTTGAAAATGTTGAGGTGACCAGCAAAAGAGTATAATGATTTAGGATAATTCAAGAAATACGAAAACACATAAAGATCAAAACGTTATGTTGTAATGTTTTACTCGTCTAAACCAGCGACAATAATAAGAGGAATGGACGGGAAATAAACGCACGGATTTTGAAGACTATATGTTGAGCGCCGGCTCTCCACTCGCTTCAGTTATACTCTGCCCTTCTATTACTCTGTGACTCTACCTTTGCGACATGCGAGCCCTACGATACGACAATACAAACTTCTAATACATGTACATGTGTTCTCTATTTTTTCATGCAGTATTAGATTTGCTATCTCTATTTTCCGGCAAATGTAATATGCATACTTTTAGCTAGGTATGCTTGATTGTGTTGTCTTGTTAATTTTGATTGATTTGCAAGCGCTGGGCCCGTCCATTCCATTATCACCGTCGCTGGTCTAAATAGGGTCGCCAAAGCAAGCACGGAACTTACTTAACTTAGTTGGGTCGGATCGCCGTTTTTACAAATATTTTTGATGTAAATACTTCTATTATAGCACGTATATCTTTGCCTAGGTAACTAGGCTCTATATCCAGCTCGAAGGACCTTTTTTATGAGGATTCTACATACTTACCAGACATAGTACTTACATGATTGTACTGACGTGTTACTTTCTTACAGCAAATAGTTAACTACAAACTAGTACTAGCTTCTAAAAAGACTAGCATACACATTTATTTTGTGACATGGCGTATATTGCGTTATATTCTATACAAAAAGCTAAAAGCGCCTTAAATTTAAATGAGCCCGCTAAATGAGGCGCGACTACCTAGTTGATTACTTATTTACTAATAATGATGCAGTCCTTATAGACCGTAATGTAAAAAACAGCGATACCTTTAGTAGATAAGTTTTGGTCTCTCAACTGAACCGTCGAGAATTTACTACTTATCTGCCTAAATTTAATTAAATTTACTGCCCAGTTAAAATAAAATCCTAATCAAAGCCTTTAATATTGCCACATTGCCACCCTTACAAAAATAATGACGTTGAACCACGTGAAACTGAAATAACTGAGCATACATCAATTGAAAGTATTCAGGTGGGCAGGAATAATTCTAGATCGTCTCTTCTCCTACTTCCTTTTAAGCCAAAAATGTTCACGTAGACTTCGACTGACTTCGAGTACCTACGTAAAGTAAAAATAGAGCGCTTCGTATCATGGTCGTGAGTAAGGGCAATCAAATTAGATTCGGTGACAATAACCTGAAAAGCGTGGGGGGAAGTTTGCAGATGATAAATTTAGAAGTTCGTAATGACGGAGAGTGTTACTCGTATAATAAATATAATTAGGTGTTTACATGCTGTCTATTAACATATTTATAGTTAAGTATACAGAATAGGCTAGATGACTGGTTTTTTTTTATTGTCCTATTCAAATGTGGCCCATAAATTTAGCTGATTAATGAAAAAATAATGAAAATCTGATCAAAAATAATCAACTTATAAGCATTTTAATATCATGCTAGACAAAGAGGCGAAACAGCAAATCGTGACATCACTTGTCAGGACGCCATATAAATTCTATTCTGACAAGTAAGGCGTGACGTCATTTTTTGTTTTGTTGGAAACGGACAGAGTTGTCTCTAACAAAAACTTTAAACGCTCATATATCAGAACATTATTAACCGATTTAAATAATGTTTTCAATAAACATAAACGGCCTTACCTAAAATAATCTCGATTCTCTTAGTCACTGCTTAAACTTCTCTGTCCTTTTCTAGCACGTGCAACTTCACGTCAGAGAGAAGATGGCAGAGCATCTTAAGCAGGGACTAACGGTTGAGTTTTTTAAGTAAGGCCGACTATGTTTACTTAAATTCTTCATCAAAGCTGTTGGTTTCAACGATTTAAACATCAGTCATCTAGCCTATTACAAATGGTTGGACTGGTAGGATTCTATTGAAGAGTCCGTGTGGGGTGTAAGTCCCACACACTTTTGTCAGGATTTCAATCACCAAGCAGTAGTGTGGAAGCATTACTGTTTCGGTTTGAAGGGCAATGTCACTAGAGAATTGACTGTGCATGAAGAGATTTTGACGTCTACGAAATTTTACAATTCGGGCACTGCTATTGTTATGGGCAGGCGTGATGCTTACCTAGCACCAGAAGAACCCCTCGCTTGTCTCGTCACTTCAATGCATTCAATAAATAAATAAATAAAACGGGGTACATTAGTACTTAGTATGTACTAAGCCGAAAGCGCTTCGGCTACCCACACCTTCAGCCAGACGACCTCCATTGCTGGACGAAGCCTCCCCCTTAATTGGGAGGGGTTGCCATAATCCCCACGGTTGGCAGGCAGCTTGGGATCGCAGAATGCTCACCACCGTTGACCGAGGGGACGCTGCTGCCCGTCCTGCGGCGGTTCTGGATGCAGTTTTAGGACATACCTACCCAGGTCCGGCTAGCCGAAATGAGATAATTATAAGTACTTACGTCCTACCGATACGAAAAAAAAATTCTAGGTATCCTTCCGACAACCCAAATGGAAAAAAAAACAGCTAACACTATGCAAAAATGTATTCAAATTCGACAAAATGTATGGAATAGCAAGGGGACAGCTGTATTCGTTTGAAAAATTAACGCACGAATCGAATTAGCTCATAAGGTGTATCTTTCTCTTTTGTATTTTTTTGGTGTGCACAATAAAGAGTTTCTATCTATCTATCTATCTATATGATCCAGCGACTGATCAAGAGTTCTGACCGCCCTAGGCTAATTATGAGGACGCGCCCCCGCCAGGTGTGTTACGGACGGCCTAAAAAGTAGTAAGTGAGTAGAGTAGTAGTGTGAAAGTTTTAACATGGTTCATACAACCTATAAAAGTTTTCAGATCGATCTGCAAGCAAAACTAACGCTGTCCTTTAATCTGCATGACATTCAACCTTAGGGTGCCAAACCATTTTTTAAGCTGACCGTACATAAAGGCAAAGTACCTCACGTATTATAAGACCAAAATCATGACAAGTGACTGCAGGCTACCAAGTAGAAAACCTGAAAGTGACTTGTATTGGCTTAGTTTCTATAGACAACTTAAGGCCTACGCAGACCGGGACGGCATGGCAAGGGATTTCAATTTTTACTAATGAACATTCAAACGTATTGATATAGAAATACAACATAAATTGCTATGCTTTAGAATGAAGCCGCGGGATAATAAAATCCCTATCGATGCCATCGGTCTGCGTAGGCCATTAGTTGCCATTGCCATTGGCCATGAGCGTGGTCATCTAGTGTGTGAAGTTGCTTCGACTTGAGTATTTTTAAATATTTACACTTTTGTAATTGTTAAAAAAAAGAGGAGAGGCATCATACAAGTGAAACATTTTTGCACCTGATTAATGATTTATTTGAAAATTATAGTAATTAAGTAATTATTTTTAGATTTTAGCCCTTTTTCGTGCTTTAGCGTTTGCAAATCTTTCCACAATATTTTCAAATTTAATAGTTTGTAAAAAATCATCAAGATATTGTGAGGCGGATTATACAAAACTCGTACCAGGCGCTCTGTCTGCAACAGTGTTGCCAGTTCACCCACTCGTTCGACCACCAACCGATTCGAGTAACAAGTCAGTGTTTGTTTTAAGCGCGTTTTGTAAAAGTTTAAAATTTATTGTTAAAATCAGGGACTCTCAAGCGCATTTACTTTTAGTGTTCTGTCTCGGTCTAGTTGAAATATGTAGGGTAGATGCAATGATGCTAGATTAGTGCATGCGAAGACACGGTTTTAGCGCGCCCCCCCGATTCTCGCGCCCTAGGCTGCAGCCTAATTAGCCTAAGGGTTAATCTCAAATAATATGATAATGATCACAATGTTGAGTTTCCACACTAAGTACGTATATAGGTATAGAAAACTGCCTGTGATACATTGTAAGCAGATTTATCAATAACCCTGTTTATTATATCTACCTAATAGGTAAAAATGGAGTAGCTGAAAGATTATGCGCAAATTACACATTTACCCTCAGCATTGAGCATTTAACTAGAACCCTCAGAGATAAGTGCATAGTGCATATAAGTAGATGGAGAAGCCATTGGCGATAAAATGCCAACATAATTTTCTGCCAATTGTTGCGGGAAGCGAGGTAAACACGCATGGCATACTTTTTTACACTAAACAATAATATACAAAACATACCCTACCATGAGCGCTTATTCCGGGACCTAATACGCTCAGCTGCCGACGCTGCGCGACTGTGAATTTTATCGCTTCGCAATAAGGCTCGCGGTCGCGCAGTGTCGGCATCTGAACCTATTCGGTCCCGCTGTATAAGAGGTTCACGGTACGGCCCCTGATCCTTCCAACAAATACAACGATGGATCATAAAAAGTTCGTATGAACTAACACTAAAACAAACTCACAACACATACAAGGAGTTTATTTATTCTATATGGTGTGGTCACCATAATACCTTTGGCAGAGAGGTACCTAGGCTTGCCACCTCCAATGGTATATAATGCTCTAAGCCTCGGAGGGTCCAGAAGATCTAATATTGGGTTAGTTCTAATCAGCTAGCATCCTTTTAAGGGCATATTCAGCATATTCTGTACATCAAAACAACAAATGTTTACTATGGGTCCAACATAGAAATCGCAAAAAAAATATCAACTGTTCCCAGGGCCGTAGCTAGACCTGAATTTAAGGTAGGGCAGTTGATGTTAAAGGTAGGGCGCTTAACAGTATTTTGCTTATTTTAAGGTAGGGCATTGGTATTTTAAGGTAGGGCATTGGTATTTTAAGGGAGGGCATTGGTATTTTAAGGGAGGGCATTGGTATTTGGTCTACCTCTTTGCTCATTTGATTGACTGGTGATATAATCAAAGAATAACAAATGCATGGAAGCGGTATTGGTCATTCAAAGAAGTCATGAAAAGTAGGGAATTTCCAATTGAAATTCCAAAAGTGGTAACAGAATGGTACCCACGGGAAGGCAAACGCACAAGAGGTAGACAGAAAAAGTGATGGGAGGATGACATCAAAGAAACAGCAGGTCCGAGCTGGCGACGGTCAGGGTGGAAATCTCTGGTGAAGGCCTATGTCTCAGGACAAGCTGTTTTGTGAAGAATGCATGAAAATTAAAATAAAACTAATTAAAGTAAAATAATAAAAAGTTATTTATTTGAATTTGAATGTTTAAAAAAATATTGTAATATAATATAATTCTTAGCATGATCAACGACGATATACTCGTGTAATTTTTATTGAATGAATTATATTGAATAAGCAATAATTATATTCTTTGGTATTTTAAGGCAGCCCTGCAATGCCCTGCTCGCGATTTCGATGTTGGCCCCATAGATTTTTTGTTTTGTTTTGATGTACAGAATATGCCTTATAAGGATGTTAACTGGTTAGAACTAGCCCTGTCTGTGTACCGTCTTACACTAAAATCTCTTTTTTTAATACTAATTTTAGTGTTTTGTCAATTTGAGTTTGAAAAAAGAAGACAAAACACTACGTTTTAGTTTATTAAGCATAAGACATAATAGATATATAAACAAAATAAATATTGTGATGAGCCCCCGCCTCCAGCGAAATACCTACTGTGCCTTGTTCGTTTGGCTTGTCGTAAAAGTGGATGGTTCGTGCTTTCGATCTTCATCCGCAGAGAGGAATAAGCAAGATGCATTGGCTAAATACAGAAAAACGCGCCTGGCCAATTATTTAAAAGAAAAAAAATACCAGATACATGGGTTCCTATCACTGTCACTGTCTTTATTGGTATTTTTTTTTTCTTTTTGTTATTGGCATCGCACGTTGTGCATTCTGCCAGTGTCAAGTTTATGAATTTTCAAGTTTTTTTTACTAAAACCAAGTTAAATATGTCATGAAATCACAGTCAGTCACACGAAGTTAGTCATAGTCGAGTCCTATGGTCGAGTCCAAGTCATGCCCTAGTAAAGTTGTGGCGACTTTACTATGAGCTACGAAGTTTTGGAAACAACACGAAAAGACATGCTCCACCACATTATATCACTTGCCCACACTCGTGCACGTAATTCAACACTCAATGAATTAAAACACCACCATTTTAATCATTAATTCGCGAAAAAACACAAGTTTAAGAAAATAATAGAATGCAACGACATGATTTTTCCGTGTTCCCACCAAAACTCTATTGGTTGATTGTCTTTGTCAAATTCACAACGGCATTACGGCCAGTATGGTCAACGTAGGCGATTTATCGCCATTTAGGCTAGGTACTTAGGACGACGAAGGGCGATATTTAGGCTACATGATGGACAAGCCATTTATTCGTATTTTTATGTAAGATTACAAATAAATAAGCTGATACGAACGCAATTTTTGGTGTTTAAGCAGGCTACTTTAAGCTACTTTTGGAAAATTCTGAAAGACGGCTACTTTAGGCAACTTCCGCTGTGAAAAATGGCGACATCAGGTCCTACACTGTTGGCAACACTGATTACGGCAACAATCTTGCGTTGCGTTTGTTTCGGGCAGTGTTGCTAAACTTGTTCAGCCCCGGAAATAATGGTTTAGGCCCTAGCCCCAAATCTATCCCCAATTTGACCCAAAGAAAAATATACATTTATTTTGAAAAAGCCTGCGCTTCATGAGGTCTAGACATCAACGTCTTCAGCACAAATGAAATCCTGTGCGACGAGTTCAAGGAAGACTCATCTGATGAAGACGCCAACTTATAAATTGCATAAAATAAACATTTATTTCCAGATTTTTTTAAACAAGTTGGTTGTTAATTTTAAAATGTCAATATATCCAATATTATATATTTTATTATTAATCTACACATTAAAATGATAAATTATATTTAAAAAACAACGTTTTTGTTAATTAATAGGCAAATGAACCTATTTTTAAATATTTTGGACATTTCTCAATACTCATTTTGTTTATTGCAGTTAGCCCTTTAATGAAATGTATCTAGCCCTAATTCCTGATACCCAGTTGGCAACACTGATTCCGGGAATTTTGCTTGCTTTGAAATTGAAAGAAGCGTACATATTAAATTAAAGTATATATTATTTATATTATTATTATAGAAACTTTTAAAATATTAACATTTCCACATGGTAATTTCCCTTCAGTGCTGTCTTGTTAAAATACAAAGATAATCAAGTTATTTTATTAGAAATAATAAAACCAAAAAACACCGATGTCTTATCAGCTTGATAAACAACGTTCGTTTGAAGCTGATACGTGAAGGTTTCTCCTGCTATCAGATATAGGTAATAGTAAAAACCTATGATAGCGATCATCGATTGCACAATGCGGTTTCCTTGTGCAAAGAGACCGCGTGCATGTGTGCTCTAAAGAATTAGCGTAGAAAGTGCACACAACACCCCAGAAACAGCCGGCGTGACGCCTAGGCTAGGCACTTCCTGAAATATATATTATTTACATTTAGTCACTATGTTGTCGTGGCTACAGCACCGATGGACCAGCCTCTGGCTCATGTTTATGGCGCTTGGCGCCTTAATGATCTTCCTGTTTGGATTTTTCCCGCTAAAATATCACTCAGGAAAACTGGCCCATATGGATGACCTTCCCAACTTCATTGATGGTGTCAGGTAAACTCTTTACTTATAATTATTATTATCATGTACGGAAACCATTGTCTTGATAAAAAAATGTGGCCTAGTGTTTAAACTTACACATAAATACATGGATCTATTGTTCTTTGATGTCTTCAGCTTCTAGCAGCAAACAGTCCTTTTACAATTCAATTGAGAATTATAATTATTACTATTTATAAAATATTATTGTCTATCATAATTTTCGAGTCACAAAGTTACTAATAATGGTAATAAAACCTCTTCAACAACTCTGTCAAAGTACCTATTTTGGTCTCATTTTAAACTCTTGTTATCTAATGTGGAGCATAGAGTAAAACCACACAGACTAGAATCAGTGTACTTACAAGAAAAAAAACAAAAATGGACTTGGTTTTGGCCTTGGGCTGTAATGTACTATTTATTGATTTTCAGTATCGATGGTCACCAAGTATATGATGCCGGGGAAAACAGTGTCATTCTGATGGTAATAGATGGGTTACGGTATGACTTTGTAACTGAAGAGTACATGCCATACACAGGACAGCTTCTGAAGAACAAATCTGCCTGCATTTATGTGTCAGTGGCTGAACCACCCACCGTAACCATGCCTAGGATAAAAGTGAGTATAAATAATATTGTTTTTAAAGCTTAAACAGGAAGAAAAATTATTACCTCCGGCAGGACTCCAACCTGCATATGAGCAATCTCTATGCGTTTCCGTCCCAACTGCTTTGCCAATTAAGTAATTAATTGGTAGCTTGAAACAGTTTGAGAAATTGGGCATCTGAGGCACATACTTCTGTAGCTTAATTGGCAACGCAGTTGGGACGGAAACCCATAGAGACTGCTCGTATGCAGGTTCGAGTCCTGCTGGAGCTCATAATTTTACTTCCTGTTTAAGCTAAAACATAGAAATACCATAAGTGTGGAAACACTTCATACAAAAATATTCAAAAAATAATATTATGTTACAAAATTAAATTCTGTCAGTGCATGTTAATATCTTGTCTATACATATAACATTTACACAATTTTTCATACAAAAAAATAGGAAAATACACACAATAATATACAACGAAACATCAGTTTAGAAACATTTGTTGTCATATTTTATTTATTATTCCAAGGAAACTTAATCGAATTATCGATAGTATGTACAATAATATTGTACAGTGGATTTCTATTATAATAACTTACTTACAAAATATTTGTAACAAATTAAAACAATCCCTTTAGTTTGATTTTCAAGTTGGTACACAAATAGTTAATCATTATCAGCCAGAAGACGTCCAATACTGGACAAAGGCCTCTCCCTTAACAGGGAGGGGTTCCCATAATCCCCACGCTTGGCAGGCGGCTTGGGGATCGCAGAGTATTACCACCGTTAACCGAGAGGATGCTGTTGCCCGTCCTCCGGTGGTTCTGGATGCAGTTTAAGGACATACCCAGGTCAAGTTACACAAATAGTAGACTCGTGTTTTTAAGACAAAAGTTTGTGTTTGAACATCAACTCTCCTGTTGGAAAAACGAAAATGTAGTTGTTATAGGTAGATGGGTATTGCTTGCTACATGTGAGTTTCCATCACTTCATTTGTTTCAAAGTCACTCAATCTCGATGACAACAAACATAAAAAAAAATTGACTTACTTTAGACCATGATCATGCCTGATCTTAAGTGAAGGTATAGTCGACAATGGAGCATGCTTGCCCAGAAAAGACCGATTCACTCATGGCTTGACAGCTTGGATTGATTGACTGATTGAATCCCCTTGCCCTATCAAGGGAGAGGCCTTCGTCCAGCAGTGGACGTCTTCGGCTGATGATGTCAACATCCCCTTGGGAAGGATTCCTCTGTTTTGTGGTTTTCTCTATGCAAATGGAGTCAATTAATTAAACGCATTTTTTGGGGCATCAACAATAAACGATGATGCTTTACAAGCATCAAACTGATATACTACATAGTCCTTTGGAAGACTTATACATACTTTTTATTATGAAAACTGATGTGGTTTTGACACATTATTGATTTATTTATACGGGAATATCACGTTTAATTAATCGGAGTATCAGATACTCCGACAATAGTTTCGATCACATCCGGTAACCTTTTTCAAAGAGTGAAAACAGAGCACGACTCGCGTGCGGCTGCTTCCTGCTTAGTTCTGTTTTGCTGCGTTTTGCTTAGCTTTTTTGTGCTAAGCAGGACGCAGCCGCACGCGCGCCGGGCTCTGTTTTCACTCTTTGATAAAGGTCACCGGTTGTGATCGCCGAAACTATAGTCGGAGTATCCGATTTAATTAAACGTGAGTATTACCGTATAAAAAAAAACAAAAACGAATACATGCATCACTTATATATGCATTACTTATATATACATTATATATTATATGTTGACATAATTTTATTTGTTTGGTTTTTCCATGATAGTGTGGGGACACTATCATGGAAAAACAAACAAACAAATGGGGATTTGTACTTATCTTGTGTACTGTGTTACCCAAACTTTTAACTTTTACATAGGACCAAAGAAAAAATTACACAACAGTAACAGTATTAATGAGCTTAATACTTTATTTCTTATGTACAGTCACCAGAACGTAAGAAGGAAAAGGCACAGTGGAGGCGCACAATAAACTTCTGGCGGGATATATTTGCAAGTGACACTTTTTGTAATTCTTTTTTGTGGATTTTGGGTTAAAGCCAAAGAAAAAACTTTGCTCAGCTGCACTGAAAATATGCTAAGCGTAGATTCTTTTGTACCAGTCTCTACTTAATCAATACCTACTTTCTTTCTCTTGGTATTACTTTAAACACCCCATAAATTAACACATTTTTTTACTTCTAAGCGGCTATTTTTAAGGCTCATCGCGGGGAATTAAAAATGTTAACCGACTTCAAAAAAGGAGGAGGTTCTATGTTCGACGGTATGTACGTTTTTATTTTTTATGTATGTTCACAAATTTCTCTGTCAATTGTGGACCGATTTTGAATTTTTTTTTTTGTTTTGTTGGAGGTGGTCCCATATTAATTTAAATTCGTTTTTTTTAAAGTTACTTGTATATAAAAAAAAAAACATGTAGCTAGGCTGAGTACCTACCTAAATGTATAACAATTACGATTGCAATGTTATGAGCAAATGATGATTATGCTTTACATTATCAAGTTAAATAGATGTTTTGCCAATCAGCATGTAGAATTGTAGACAATTAAATTAACTGCATCTTTATCTTTATTTATATGTAAGGAAGCGATAGCTCAACAATTATGGCCATGCATCACAACTGTTGAGCTGTGAAATTAATTTTGTAACCAATAAAATAGAATGGTAATCTTTTAATCGCTTCCACGCGCGAGTCATGATAATACCAACAAAAAAATAACACTAGAAACGCCAAATATTTCTAATTAATTAATTGAATTAACTCAGTGCAAAACATCATTCATTACCTATGTGACAAAGTTTTTTCTTTGGTGCTGTGTGGTTTCCATTGCATGTTTAGCTGTATTCATTTATTTATATAATCGCTCAGTAAAATTTCGCTTCAATACGTACATTGGGCTTTGAATTTGGATTGGCTTGAAAACGTCACAGTCAGTTATGCTTTAAGCACAGCAGTTTCCATCCAAAAAACGCATCTAAAGGTAGAAATATCTATACAATGTCATATTTAGGGCAAGCTAATTTGTATTTTATTTTTTATGAGATAGTTTCAATTTTCCTCTGTAACGGTTCGCTCGTAGACGTCATGCATCTCCCGCGCCGCGCCGGCTGTGCGCGCGCCTACACTACAGTGATATTTCTACACTGTAACCTACAAATAGATTACAAATTAGCTTGCACTGCATATGACGCATGACTGTAGTTATATTAATTAATAATTCTATTATTATTTACCGGGATATTTACCGTGCTTATTTCACAACAGAAATACCGTGACTTATAGTGACCAACCGTGATAGTTTAAAACAGTGTTATATTAGATAATAATTATGGTCCAACTATGTTTTCTGTAGGAGGAGTCATGTACACATAATATGTAGTACTATTATGCTAGGGCTTCACCTGCGTTTAATGCCATTATTTAGTGCGGTATTTTATACAGTACGCAGATATAATAGGCTAGTGGCATTATTAACGTCGTTAGACGTTAGCCTATATTCAAAGTCAAATGATAGTGTGGCCGCCCATGTAGCGCATTGTATAATGCATCATAATGCACGTTAATTATTTCGATAACTAGACGTAAAGCGTCACGCAGGTGAAGCCCTAGCATTATGGTATCTGCGCGTTAGTGTCCGGGTTTTCAATCGCATTGGTTTATTTTGATGTATAATGCTTTCGTGTTGCTTGTCTCTATGCATTCAAAGGCCATTGAGTTTCTCGTATTTCGGTCCGTTTCACTGGGTGCACAAGGAAATGTTCGCAATCGCAAACCTATTCACGCATATCGCCTACAAACGTAATCACTCTTACCACATATGCGTGTTACGGTAATTATGTTTGCATTTTTTAACCTTGAATTCTATAAAATTGGGGCCGCTTATTTATGGCCCGGCCCGGCCCGGCCCCTTAGGGCTGTATTAATTTAAAAAAACGGTGTTTTAATAAAACTTAGAGCAGCGTTTTTAAGTAAAGCTCTTGGATCTGCGACAGACACGTGGTGCAACCGCTATGTCCAACTGGTTTTATTGGGGGCGCGTAAATTTACCTATGGTCCAACTGTCGGAATCTTAAAGCTTGACTTATAAATTCGATTGTATCACGAGAAAAACATATGTTTTGTAGTGGTAGGACTCTACTGCAGAGTCCGCCTGGGGAAGTACCACACCATTGCCAGTTATTCAACGGCCAATCAGTAGTGTGCAAACATTATTGTGTTCCGGTTTAAAGGGCAATGTTACCAGAGAAATTACTGGGTATGAAGAGATCTCAGGGTAACGAGCGCAGTGCAGTGCGGCGCAGGATTGTGTTCGCAAATTCACAATTCTGGCACTGCTTACTGTTAGCGGCAGGCGTGACGCTTACCATCAGGCGAACGTCTTGCTCGTCACTAGATTGTATATAAAAAAAAAAAGATGCAACCAAACTTCTCCAGAAAGCCGTTATGTGACAGTATGAACAGAGATCTAACTTCTAGCTTCCAATCCACAGGCCATGATGACGGGCAGTGTGTCTACATTCGCCGACGTCGCGCTAAACTTCGGCGCGCCGGCCGTGCGAGGGGACAGCGTGTTGCGCGTCGCGGCCGCTAGAGGGCGCCGCTCCGTCATGTACGGAGACGACACCTGGCTGAGGCTGTTCCCGGGACTGTGGACCGAGCACGACGGTACTACGTCGTTCTACGTCACCGACTATACTGAGGTTGGTAGTAACGTTTTTGGGCGGCAGGTGGCGCTGTTAGAAAATTTTAGTTCATGGCAATCTGGCGCGCCCACAGAAGAGAGAAGTAAATAGAACGGAAATGTGACGGGTCGCGCTAGTCGTCATTAAGTGCAAATGCGCTTGATGACAATTCTACCAATATACATGTTTTTAAACTGAGAATACTCATAAAGACAATTTAAATAGACGCGTAGGAAACCAAATCACATTGCATCGTAATTAGATCAATTTTAATCTGTTGCAAAATAGCATTTCGAGCGTTTTACTTCAAATGCGCGACCAATAATTGGCATTTTTTCGTCGTAGTTTCTATACAAATAAGTGTGAAACTGGCGACAGCGGTTTTCGATACAATTGCTTTAGAACATTGTTTTGACAGCCGTTCTACCTAAGAAGTAGGGCTTTCGCTTTTCTGTGCTCGAAGCCCATTGTAGTGGTTCGGGGCAAATGTTGGAGTTGGGGTGTGTAAGGGCGCAAAGTTTGAGCGCCTTTGTCAGCGGACCAGTTATTTGCTCTTTGGAGACTGAGTGAGCACTACCTCTCCTGCTGGCTCCATTAATTTTCCATACAATTGCTTTAGAACATTGTTTTGACAGCCGTTCTAACCTAAGAAGTAGGGCTTTCGCTTTTCTGTGGGCGCGCCAGCTGTCCGAGAGGACGGTGTATTGCATGTGGCAGGCGCTAGAGGGCGCCGCTCTGTCATGTATAGAGACGACAGCTGAGGTTGGTAGTCATGTTTTTGTGCGATAGGTGGCTCTGTCAAAAAATTATGGGCTCTGGTGTTGTCATACGTTCTTTTGATTTTGATTCTTAATACTAAAGGCTTAGGACATTTCCCGTACGCAGGTGGTCGGTGGAAGGTTGTACCACTAGTACAAATTTCCCATACCTTGTATGAACTAGGCCAAAATGTCACATGCCTTATGTATTTATTTAATAGTTTTGTATGGATTTTAATTCCAAAGTCACCGACATAGCTCGCAAGGTTTGCAAGTTGAAGTGGCGCAGGGCAGGCCACATCGCTCGAAGAACTGACAACCGATAGGGAAAAAAGGTTCTTGAGTGGTGACCGCGAACCGTCCTACACAACGCAGGCGCGGCCTCCCACTACATATATATGTTACCGGCCAAACCCGATTTCAGGATAAACTAGTTTTGCCTAGGCTAAACTAATTCTTCCTACATGCAATAGGATAAACTGGTATAGTCTAGGCTAAACTAGTTCGTCCTAAGCCCGATAGGATAAACCAGTTTAGCCTTAATTAAATTGTATTTTATTCAATTTACCTATTTATTATGTCGTTCTAGGTATTCTGTAATGTTTATACTAGACCATACCATAACATATATATATATGTTATATATATAGGTGGACCGACGACATTGTAAAAGTCGCGGGCAACCGGTGGATGCAAATGGCAGGTTGTCGTACAGTGTGGCGGGCTAAGGAGGAGGCCTTCGTTCAGTAGTGGACGTCTCCGGGCTGAAGATATATATATATATGTTACCGGCCAAACCCGATTTCAGGATAAACTAGTTTTACTGATAGAAATACATACTCTTAGGATAAACTGGTATGGTCTAGTATAAGATGATGCTGAAGATGATGATGATGTATTTTAATTCCAGGTCGACAACAACGTGACCCGTCACCTCGACGACGTGCTACAGCCTGACGAGAGCAAGAAGCCCTCGTTCGACTTCCTAGTGCTGCACTACCTGGGGCTGGACCACATCGGGCACCTGGAGGGCGCCCGTAGCGCGAAGATCAAACCCAAGCTGGTGGAGATGGACGAAGTGGTGAAGAAGATCTTCACTGCTATGCAGAAATGGGTATGCACGTGCAATTTGTATGGAAATGGAAGAAAATACGAACGAATTTTGACAATTTAATTATGTTTTTATCACATCTATTCAAAAATACTTTAAAAAACTAAAAAACTTAAAATAAAATACTTTGAAAGATACTTTAAAATACTTTTTTACCTTCATTCAGCAGCGGCGTCTCCGGGCTGGCGATGACTTATAATTCAGGGACCGACTGCTACAATGATCATAACCAAGTATTATAAATATCTCATCATTACGAGAGCGTTTTGTACTTCTCATTATTTGTTACCATGAAAACTAAGCTTTATTGTTATATTTGTTTATCCAGGACCGTAACGGGGTGTTGTTCATCTGCGGTGACCATGGCATGCGGGACGCGGGCGGACACGGCGGCGCTACACCGGCAGAGGTACTGGTCCCCCTCGTAGTCGCGAAGACAGACGACTTCCAGTGCCCTCATCCGTGAGTTGACATCATTCTTAACACAGTAACAGCATTCTTAACACAGTGACATAATTCTTAACACAGTGACATCATTCTTAACACAGTGACATCATTCTTAACACAGTGACACCATTCTTAACACAGTGACATCATTCTTAACACAGTAACAGCATTCTTAACACAGTGACATCATTCTTAACACAATGACATTATTCTTAACACAGTGACACCATTCTTAACACAGTGACATCATTCTTAACACAGTGACATAATTCTTACCACAGTGACATCATTATTGACACAGTGACATCATTCTTAACACAGTGACATCATTCTTAACACAGTGGCATCATTATTAACACAGTGGCATCATTCTTAACACAGTGACATCATTCTTAACACAGTGGCATCATTCTTAACACAGTGACATAATTATTAACACCGTAACAGCATTCTTAACACAGTGACAGCATTCTTAACACAGTAACATCATTCTTAACACAGTGACAACATCCTTCACACAGTAACATCATTCTTAACACAGTGACACCGTTCTTAACACAGTAACATCATTCTTAACACAGTGACAACGTGCTTAACACAGTAACACAATTCTTAACACAGTGGCATCATTCGTAACTCATTAACGTAATTTACTACTCGTGAAAACTCTACACCATGATACTGACTAGTATTGGGGAAAAGATGGGAAGAGGTATGAACACAAGAAGTGTTGTATCTATAGCACACACAAAAACAATAAAGCACTTAACACTAGCACCACCACCAACCACCATAAATTAATAGCCAATTTCACATTAAAAATATTTTTAAAAAATTGCATGATTATTTATTAACCGACTTCGAAAAAGGAGGAGTTTCTATGTTCGACGGTATATATGTTTTTTTTGTCCGACCACCGATTTCTCCGTCCATTGTGGACCGATATTGAAAATTCTTTTTTTATTTGAAAGAGGTATACTCCCCATATTAATTTAAAGTCGGTTTTTTTAAGTAACTTTTATTTCCAGGGTCGGCCCCGGTCCCACAGTGGCCCAAGTTGACCTGGCCCCTACCATATCCTGGCTACTGAACGCACCAGTCCCGGGCGACAGTACGGGCCGGCTGCTGCCCGCACTACTGCCGTCCGACACTCGGCAGCATCTCTACTTGCTGCACGTCATAGCTAGGCATAATGCGCGGCAACAGTTGCCTACTGACACAGGTAATAAGGACATACTGACGCAGATATATTACGCATTTATCATAGTGGACTCTATTGCAGAGTGCGACTGGGGAAGTGAATGCGCTGCCCGAGTGGGTCGTATTAGATGTTAAATCTCATCATACCCAGTAATTTCACTGGTAACATTGCCCTTCAAACCGGAACACAGTAATGCTTGCACCGATTTCTCCGTCAATTGTGGACCGAGTTTGAAAATTATTAATTTTATTTGAAAGGGTATACACCCGAGGTGGTCCTATATTAATTTGAAGTCGGAAGTATTTTTTTTTAGAAAAAGTTTCTTGTTAAATATTTTGTTGTTTACAGAATTTTACAAACAATTTCAACGAGCCGAGAAGCAGTTTGCGCACTACCTCGCGACGGGACAGCAGAGCGCCGCTAAAATATCCAAAGAGTTCTACGAGGAATCTCTGGAGGAGATGGCCAAGTACCTCTCAGAGACTACGGTCAACTTTGATTTGTATGCTTTGGGAGTTGGCATTGCCCTGTTTAACTTTGTAAGTTATATATCGCATGTAATAACTGGCCAACTTGGCAAAATAGTCTTGAAACGTAAATTTTACTTTTGATCAAAAAAAAGGCTGTAATTGTTTTATAACCATGAATATAAATGAATTAATTGTAGTTACGAGTTATAAAATTAAATATTAAGCGAAAAACAAATAAGCCACAAGTACTTACTTAAAAAAAACCGACTTCATATTCGATTAACTGGATGATTTTAAAACCAAACTACTGGGCCAATTTCGATAAAAATTGTATGGGATTATCTCTGAAGTATGGCCTACCAAAAAAAAACATCAGAATATATTCGTAATCGGCGGAGTAATCGCGTAACAACTACACAAAAAAAAACTATTGAATTGAAAACCTCTTTTTTTGAAGTCGGCTGAAAACTGTCTTGCTACTGAGGTTTATTGTGTTTACTGTAATCAGGAATACAGGTTGCCTTGATACAGGCTTGCTAGTAAGGCAACTAACAGATACTGTGTTTGTTAGTTGTCGAACTTATCTCCTGGCAACACCGTGGACTACGTCATCTTCCTCTAATGGGCAAACGGTTGCTAGTATATAAAAATAATTACTATAGTGGCGCCCCTATAATTACTAGTCTTTTTGCCAAGCTAAGCTTTACATCTGTATCCCTGGCCTCTTTTATTAATTTTTTTTTTGCTCGCACTTTGTGCATTCTGCCAGTGTCAAGTTTAAATAGTATCATCAAGTCAAATATGTCATGAAATCACAGTTAATCACACGAAACTAGTCATAGTCGAGTCCAAGTCATGCCCTAGTAAAGTTGTGGCGACTTTACTATGAGCTTTAAGGAATTTTGAAAACAACACGAAAAGACACCTTTTACCACATTATATCACTTGCCCACACTCGTGCATGTAATTCAACACTCAATGAATAAAACACCACCATTTCTCATCATTAATTCGCGAAAAAACACAAGTCGAAGGAAATAATAGAATACAGCGACATGATTGTTCCGTGTTCCCGCCAAAACTCTTCGGCCTCTTTGTTTGTATAATACGTTTTTTTTCTTTTTCAGATCGTGCCAGCTCTAATTTTAACCACCCTCTACTCCCTCCAGCCAGATATCCAAAGAAAAATAAGCGTCACCCGCCACGGCGTTCCGAAATTTTCTTCCGCCGGCTCCATACTAGCTTTCATCATCGTCTTAATTATTTACCTCTTCGTGCTCATCACCTCTTGTTTCATCACCGAAACAAACAGCAAGCTGTGCTCTTTCGACCCGCTATGGACCCTCGCGTTCATCCTAATAGCTTGCTCTATGACAACAGCCTATTTTATAATAAAATCTTGCATAGAACGCGTCAAAGACTTGTCAAGTCTTCGTGAACTGAACGCTATAGACTACTTGTTGATATTCGGGACTCTGTTCCACGCTTGGTCGTTCTTCGGGACCAGTTTTATAGAAGAGGAGCACATGACGTGGTATTTCTTTTGGAACACGTTGATGTTTTTCGTGTTGATAAGGACGGTCGTGTTGGTGGTCATGTATTTGAGTAAAACTTTGGTGGGAGCCACAGAGGTGCAAGACAAACCGGAGTTGAAGCAGAAGATGAGTGCAGTCGGACTGGAGATTGTTCCTAAGTGGGTGTTGCTCATTGCTTTGCACAGGTGAGCATAATGATTATTTTTTCTGTATTCATCATCATCATCATCTGTCCGGAGACGTCCACTGCTGAACACACTTTTTTTTTATACAATCAAGTGATGAGACGAGCTAGGCGTTCGCCTGGTGCTAAGCGTCACACCTGCCACTAACAGTAGCAGTGCTAGAATTGTGAACTTGCGAAAACAATCCTGCGCCGGACTGCACTGCGCTCGTCACCCTGAGATATTAGATGTTAAATCTCTTTATACCCAGTAATTTCTCTGGTAACATTGCCCTTCAAACCGGAACACAGTAATGCTTGCACACTACTGCTTGGCGGTTGAATAACTGGCAAAGGTGTGATACTTCGCCAGGCGGACTCTGCAGTAGAGTCCTACTACTACAGAACTTAATTTTTTTGCACTTTCTGGATTCTCTCATCAACCGGAAGACGTCCACTGCTGGACGAAGGCCTCACCCTTAATAGGGAGGGGTTGCCATATTCCCCACGCTTGGCAGGCGGCTTGAGAATCGCAGAATGGTTACCACCGTTAACTAAGAGGACGCTGCTGCCCGTCCTCCGGTGGTTCTGGATGCAGTTTTAGGACATATCCAGGCCCACTTTCAGGATTACTGACGTTTAATTAAATCGGATACTCCGAGTGTAGTTTCGATCACAACACGATCACACGACCGGTGACCTTTTTCAAGGATTTTTTTTGTGTGAGCTCCGTGTGCAAATCAGGACGCGGCCGCACGTGCGTCGGGCTGTGTTTTCACTCCTTGAAACAGAATGTGTCCTTAAAAAGGTGCTAACTGATTAGGACTTACCCTATATAGGAGTTTTGGCGGGAACACGGAAAAATTATGTCGTTGCATTCTATTATTTTCTTAAAGTAGCGTTTATTCGCGAATTGATGATTAAAATTGGTGGTGTTTTATTCATTGAGTGTTGAATTACATGCACGAGTGTGGGCAAGTGATATAATGTGGTGAAATATGTATTTTCGAGTTGTTTTCAAAACTCCGTAGAAGCTCATAGTAAACTCCCACAACTTTACTAGGGCATGACTTGGACTCTACTATGACTGATTTAGTGTGACTGACTGTGATTTCATGAAATATTTGATTTGATTAAAAAAAAACGAAAATTCGTAAACTTGACACTGGCAGAATGCACAACGTGCGATGCCAATAACTAAGAGAAAAAAAACCTATAGAGGTGATAATTAATGGTACTAATGAGAGATTGTATTTTGTTTCAGGTATCTAAGAACGATGAACCAGACCGGAGACAGATGGTTGTTCCTCCCCGATACAGCCGACTGGTTGAACGCACCAGAAAACGCGTTCTACTTGCAGCTTCATCTAGTCATCGGTAAGTTAGTCAATTATTTATTATTTATTAACATAAAAATTATTACGGAACACGGACGAAAAAGTGGCTGGTGCCTAGAATATGCAATGTTTTGCCAGATAATTTTGAGAAACAATTTATAAAACAGATCTACATTTAAATTAGCCTTGAAAAAACTACTGTTAAATAGAAATCTATGTAAATAACCTGTGTACCTATAAGTTAACATATATTGAGTTATAAGCTTTCCTATTGCTAAAATATCAATACCTACTCCTACATACTCGTAGTAAATAGTAATGAATATGAGAGTCGATGTCTGCCTACAAACTGCTATGCAGTTTGGCAGAGTTATAAATTGAGCTATGTAACGAATTCTCTAAGACAAAATAATATATATTATGCGTTGTAAATCCAAAAGCTTAACGTATTTATGCCCTTATGTGTATCAGTCAGTAAAAGGCGTATTGCCCGGTAGTTGGGCATCTTTTCCATGAATCAGAGAGGTGTAGTTATAAGACAAAGAGAGGCGATACGCGAACAGCGCCACACCCGCCGTGGCTACCTGACCCTGAAAAGTCTATTGTATAACGGACAAAAATGACACAAAAACTCGAGAACTGTCGAGTCATGATTAAGATAATATTTTTGTCTCTGTCAATCTCGCACATATACTGAGAAGTAACAGAGAAAAAATAATCTATTAGGTTTATATTTCTCAGAGAATTATAGTGCTATGCTTGTATTCGACTTTAGTAAAACTGCTAGAAATTGTTAGCCGAAAAATCCAAAAATATAATTCAATTCAATTTATTTAAGCATGTGGGCCTGGGTAACAGAGTTGGTATACATATATGAAACAGTCAGAATCTCCAGGTCCCGCCTTGTCAGCGTACATGCTAATACATTAATATAAATTAGTGAAGAAAATATTAACTAAATTAAATTAAAATAAATTTTTTTTAAACATTACAATTAATAAATAATAATAATTAGTACTTATTACAAACTATTAAATCCTTAAATTATGAATGTCACGAATCATCTGATAGTATCAAATCGTATCGTCACTTATAAATTCGTCAATAGAATAATATGCTTTAGAGAGAAGAAAGTTGTTCAGGCGATTTTTGAAACTACGAATGCCCTACAGAACACACTCTTCTCTATATGGTAAATTATCAAAAAAATATATCTCAAATTGCTAATTACTTCAACTCCAGCATTAGAGAAGTTAGAGAAAAGTATGTTATGGGAGCTGGATATGTTCTCAAACTACCCTAAGACGAGCAGCAGCATCCTCTCGGTTAACGGTGGTGAGCATTCTGCGAACCCCAAGCTGCCCCCTATAGAGCGGTGTTCGTCTAGAGTGGACGTCTTCTGGCTGATGATGTGATGCAGAAAATAAAATTAGTTTATTTGTTCAAAAACACAACAATTTTAAAATATACCGAGGTTACGGTACGTTATTTTGTAAAACTTATCAGTATTGGTTTCTTTAATTTCAGGTACCCTAGCCGCATTAGCAATATGCCTGTACAACCTACAATACACAAACAACGTGATGCAGTTCCAATCTGGTCTCACAATAGTTGCAACAACATGCATTCTATGTTACCGTGTAGCCACATCTGCCTTAGACTCTCCCTTCCATGACATCAAAACTTGGGACACCGTCCACATAGTCAATGTGTTCTGGGGCCTACTTATAGCTCAATTCGTCTTTGAAATCCTCACATACGCTGGCATATTCAAATCCTGCGGCGTACAAGTGGAACCAACAAAAATGAGCAGCAACAAATTCGTGTACCACAAACCGAAGGAAAAAACTGAAGACTTCGTCTTTGATCCTATTGTGGAAGAGCCGTGGAATATAGAAGAAGTTAAACTGAACTTGGCTCGTTCTATATCTCATTTGATGTTGAACAGCATGATGTTGATTGTAGTACTGCTTATGAGGCCTCACAATGTGATAATGGTGCCGAGTATTTATATAACCTGTGTGCTGACTTCTAAGTGTATGGATCACAAGTTGTTGGATTTCAAGTCTGCGAAGAGTACGGATGTGGTGGACGTTTTAAGTCGGACACTGGTGCATATATGGATTGGGATATTGTTTTTCTTCTACCAGGTACATGCAGAACGTTTTGTTAAATAATTTATTGGTTTATATTAACTTACTAAGTAGAGATTCTAAAGCACGGTATCCATAAAAGCTAAGGCGAGCGAAGTAAATGCAATGTAACCAAACAAAAGACGAATCTGATCACATTTCCTTAAAAGTCGTTTGGTTTGGTAGCAATTTTAAATATTTTTTTTGTTCCGTTATTGGCTTGCGTTTGACTGCCATCTCGTCTGATGTTAAACGAAGATGCAGTCTACGATGGAGCACGCTTGCCTAGACGAAACCGATTCACTCACGACTTGAAGACACCCAGATTATAATTAACGGGTAACACCCACTCGGGCAGCGCTTCCCACTGTTTAGCAGTTCGAATAAAGAAAGTGGAATCAAACCGTTTCGTACGAGTTTTTGCCATATCAACCATAAAACGGTGTCGCTTTGTCGAGGTCCTGGCCGTCCGATAGCAGAATGGGCTGGGGGGATTACGATCATTTAAATCCGAAGCACACTCCGAAATGCATCCGATAAAATACCGACAGACTAGTTACTTTTCGTCGATGATCAAGCTTTGGCTTTCGTGGACACCGGGCTTAATACCAAGTGGCGTGGTGTAAGTTTTCATAAAAAATGTGGTGGGGCCTAAGCTACAATCACAAATGTGGTGTGGCCTAAGTCACAATCAAAAATTTGGCATGGCATAGACTGATCACAAACGTGGCGTTGCGTAAGCTACAATCAAAAATGTGGTGTGGCGTAACAGTCAGAAATATAGTGTGGCGTAAGTTACAATCAAATAATAAAGTTTTGGCATAAGTTACGATCAAAAATGTGGCGTGGCATAAGTTATCAACAAAAATGTGACATGGCGTAAAATCAACTGGGCGGGATTTAGTTTTCTAACCTATTCTTATTATAACATTGATATTATGAAAAGGGCCATTGATTGTTATGGTGATGGATGTCGATGTGGGAATCGTATAGTACCGCCACCACGAAAGCTTATAAAAATTACAAATAGCTTTATTTGTTTAGGAATATAATTTTACAATAAGATCCCTGACAGTATCAAGAATAAAACAAAGCAAGACATTTTGAATTATATAAGAAATCATTTAATGCACAAAAGCTATTATAGACTAGCAGAAGCAAAAAAAATTTTTAAGTACGAATTTATCTTTGGTTTGTCATAATTTATTTTCTATTATGCTATGTTTATTGACCTAGAAGTTTAAATTAGACTTGACTGCAGATCTAATTTTAATAATTATATCAATGTTATTCCTTAAATTAATCTTAACGCATAATTCTAAGTGCATTTGTTATGTCTACGGAATAAAGTGGTTTTGAATTTGAATTATTTTGTTCCTCCAGGGTAACTCGAACAGCCTGGCGTCCGTGGACCTGGGCTCGGGGTACGTGGGGCTCCGCCAGTACTGCGCGGTGCGGGTGGCGCTGCGCATGGGGCTCCACGCGTACGCGGGGCCCGCGCTCGCCGGCGCCGCGCTCTTCTGCAACTTGGCGGCGAGCGCGGACTCTTGGCAGCAGTGAGTAGAACGGATTACTTTGAAAAAAGTTGATGAGATTATAGTTTGAGACGATGTTGGATCGACGTGGCAAAAAATTTTGTCACGTACGTTTTTTAACTTCTGTATACATTTTTAAGATAAGATAAAAATAACTTTATTGTAAATATATATATATATATACAACGTTATTTTTAGTATAGAGAAAAGCTGAAACACCCCAAAAAGTTTATTTCAAAGAAAAATAATATAAAAAAATAAGTCAAAACTATTTAAAGCTCGCAAAGTTACGCCATTGCTAAGTTATCTTGTTGTTCCCGCAAAATCATGGTCACCGCAACGCAAGCTGTTTGTTTCCACACGGCGGGGATGCGCCGCCGCATCAAAGGGTTGCCGCCGCAGCGGCGTTCTATTGATTTTGCGTTGCTTATAAAGGTGTCCAAATTGCACAGTTTAAAAAAAAAATTGGGACAAAATGTAACGTGGTGTAAAAACTATACCAATCGATTCTCCTAGTGATTCTGAACAAACTACTTTCAGGTTTGCGCTATACTAAAAATAACGTGAACTGCTTATAGCGGGACCGAATACGCTCAGCTGCCGACGCTGCGCGACTGTGAATTTTATCGCCTCGCAATAAGGTTCGCGGTCGCGCAGTGTCGGCAGCTGAACGTATTCGGTCCCGCTATAAGCAGTTCACGGTACGGCCCCTGACCAATTTAGCACAGTAGCGATTTCATTTTCTGCCAAGATTGTCTGTCCCATTGTAGGGTAGGCTTCTTTTCCGTCTTTTTTCATTTTCTTCACAGTTGAGAGCTTTTAACGCCTACTCGCTCGCTGCAGTGGGAGACAATAGAGGGGGGGGGGGGGGGGTCCATAAGGGTTGCCATAATCCCGACGCGAGAGGACGCTGCTGTCTTCCGGTGGTTCTGGATGCAGTTTTAGGATATACAGATCCAACCACGATAAGATACTTAGATATACAATGTGTAACAAAAAGGTTCAACAATACTGAAGGGGAAGGGGAATATATCTGCTGTTCCATACATTTTGTCCAGAGTCAATGAACTTCTTGTATGCAACAGCTGCTTTTTTTTCGCGATTTCAGTGTTGGCCCCATAGTAAAAGTTGTTCATAATGATGAGTACATACATACCCTTCAGTATTGTTGAACCTTTTTGTTACACATTGTAGAGTATTTTTTTTTTCTTTCAGGTATTTACAACAAGCGTGGCGCGCTACAAATATCTTCGCGCTCCAACGCGTGTACTGTCTGCTCATATACACAGTGGTCGCGGCTATTTTCCGTCACCACCTGTTCGTGTGGACGGTGTTCTCTCCTAAGCTCCTGTACGACTTCGTAGCGACAGTGTTCGTGATACAAGCGCTAGGGACCATCGCGCAGATAGAATTTATCACGCACGTCACTAGCTGGCTGGCTAAAGTCGCGACGGTCAAAGCGAGGCTGTGATAGAATCAGTGCCGGGTTTATATTTTAGGCCACTTTATTTCCGCCGCCCGTGTACCTTTCTAAAATAATAGGGGCGGCAGCATCCTCTGAAATCTGCCGCACTTAGGCTGCGGCCTAGACGGCCTCTTGACAAATCCAGGACTGGATATAATAAGTTGACCGTCACCGTTAACCGCCATGGAATAAGGGCGTTCATTAATTACTAGGTGGTTTTGGCGATTTTTTTACTCCCCCTTTCTTGGAGAGAAATCGTGTAATTTGGGTAGATTGGGGAATCTACCCAAATACTTTAGGTACTCTGTGCTTAATGGTTTTGGATTTTCAGTAAAATCATCTGACAATTGAATCTCGCTCTGATTTTGCCAGTTTTCTCGCAATTTTAAGCTGTTTCTTGTGGGAGGGGGGGAATATTACGTTATATTTGCCGTGCCCCCACGTGAGATTGGGAGAGATTCTCCCCACCCCCTAAACTTCTCAAGTAATTAATGGACGCCCCCATAAACATCGCCTTGTCCTGCACGCCAAGGCACCAAAAAAAACTACCTATTAAGAAATCAAGCCAGGGGTTTCAAAATCAGATATCGATATAATATATTCTGTTCATTATGTTAATCGCTTTTTGACAGCTTCAGCACTTCATTCTCTAAACTTCTACCGCGTTTCATGGCTAGTGTGTCTGGGATTTTCATGATGAGCGATATCAGCGTTCCGTCACCTTTCTGGCACCGACTGACTTCATAAGCCCTAGATATGTAATCCGGCCATATCTCAACTTTTACCAAAAGCTATTTTGGTACTGGTATCGGGTACCATTTTCAATTTTATTTATAATTTCATCCGTCAAATTTATTTTATCCAAAAATATGTCTCAGCATTTTTCTTTATACTTCAGTACAAGTTGGTGCATTGATGCACTAAGTAAGTCATTACAAATATAACCTGGTTGATACTTCACTACTAGCCCACAGTCACTAAGTTTTCTCTTTCTGCTTTTTTCCCAGTACTGTGGGACAAGTCTTTTGCTGTTATAAATTTCAGGATAGTGCCAACTCTGAATAGTTTAGATTTCAGCCAGTAACATTGTAGGTATTTCAGTACAAGATGGTTCTTCGCTCCTGCGATGGACCCACATAAGGCGTATGGCATGCTTGCAGCCACCTTGAGCAGCAACACAGTCATGGCATTGACAGATGTTACCTTTTCTTCGTCTTCATCAATTGTTAATGTGACGCATACAGCTTCGCATGGACTTTGTGTTCTGGGCAAAATTTGCATTTCACAGTGCAAATTTTTCCTTCCTTCCAATAAGTTGCACATAACTGATAGTATCCTCCCCATATGATGGTCGTGAGGACCTGAAAGAAATAAGATTGATTATATTAATTGTACAAATACAGAAAGTGATAAGTGAGGTTTATTTGCTAAAATTAACAACTGACAGATGTTGAATTTGAGGGTGCACATTACTGTTTCTGGAGCTATACGTAATATTTTCTGAAATGTAGGTTAGTAGGTTAGGAGCATTCTGCGATCCCCAGGCCGCCTGCCAAGCGTGGGGATTATGGCAACTACCTAATCGCCTAATGCCTTCGTCCAGCAGTGGACGTCTTCTGGCTTTTGATGAGGTTAGTAGGTACTTAGCAATAAAAATAGTACAGTAGGAAACATGAAGCCTTCTGTAGATGTGAGTTAGCTAACCTCAATCAGCCTATAGATGACATCCAGTGTTAAAAAAGCTTGTGTTAGTTTAATGATATGCACTAAATATGAATAAAAGTGTACTTACAAGGAAGTTTTCACACTACGAAATTCAGATGAGATAATCTTTATTGGGTGCAAGAAACTATCCCAACATCAACAAATCAATTCTGGGCAAATTAGAGGTATTTGCCTTAATAAAACCTTGTTCCATCGTCGATTCTTGGATCTTCTGATTATACCACAAGCCTACGAATAAACAACAACTCAATTAGGTAATTTTACGATACAGAAATCAATCAAAACGCGTAATCACAACCAAAAGTTCATACAACACGGTGAGGGTTACTATGGCGTGACGTCATTCGCTCTGATTGGCGTTAATATGGCCGATTGCAGTATTTTGTACTTTTATTTTATTGAAAATCTTATCGACCTCAATGTTTTTAATAAAAATGGGTCATTTTTATGAGTCCTTTTATCATATATTTTTCTCTAAAACCATTGTTCCTTTGATTATTAAGTACTGTCATCATGCCTATTATATCCCATACAATTAAATACCGTTTGATCAAGCATTACCTCTACAAGGTTACGTCGACAGTTGATACAACCTTGTAAATAAATAAATAAATATTGGGGGGACATTTATTACCCACAGCGCAATCTAGCCCCATACTAAGCAAAGCTTGTATTATGGTAACCAGATAGCTGATAAAATACTTATATACAATTATTTTTTTCATAAATACATACTTATAATACATACTACACCCAGACACAGAACAAACATCGATGTACGTCACAAACATTTTTGTCCTAGGTGGGGATCGAACCCAATCCCTACGCTCTGAAGGCAGACATACTACCAACTGAGCTATAAGGCTGTCAAAGAGGTAATGCTAGATCAAACGATTTTATTTGTATTGGATATAATTTGATAAACGCTTTACAAAGTTATGTCGTTAACTTTCTATTAGCTGTGAAAAAGCGATTAACATAATGAACAGAGTATACATTTGTAAAGCAGAGGCCTTGTAGCTGGCAAAAATAGTAGAAATTAATATGGGCGCTATTATCGCAAATACTAACAACCCTGTAGTGCATCTGGGGAAGATAATTGGATGAAATTCTCACATTGGCTTGTATTTCACTGTATTGTCAAAAAAAAAACAATTTCAAGACTTTTTTGCCAAGATACTTAGTCGTACCCTACCATTAAGACTGGCCGCTCACAAACTGAAGGCTGATGTTTAACAGTATTTTTATGTGTGTGTGCCGATTACGCCATTTATTTTGTTTTGTTAAATAGAAAAAAAAAGAAAGAAAACAAAAGCCAAGCTCAAGCTTTGCTTGTTAAGCTTTTTTTATTACGTTAAAAGCTATTGAGTCCTATTTTTTCTTCATGAAATACTTTCAGTTTCAATGATATAGGGCTACGCGAAACGGTTGAACAACCGAAAGGAGTTGTTGTACTGATCTTTGTGAAATTGTAAACAACTTTTACTAAGAAGACCCACTTTGAAACGTGGAGATTTTGTCTAGTTTTCTTATTCGGACAATCCCACAGTAAAAGTTGTTCACAACCAGGAGTAAAATGAGCTCCTTCCGACTTTAGCTTCAAGACAGTGTCTTCTTAGCAGCTTGATCAAATTTTTTAACACGTATTTAGTAATCTGTGGATGATGTGGTTGGCTGTGCTTTTACTAAGCTTAGTTAACCTATTCTTTTTTATTGCATATTTAATGTACAGCTGTTTGTCATTCCTAAATAAATTAATTAATTAATACTGCCGTTCTGCGTAACCTCATATAACAGACTTGACGTATCTATTGGTTATGGAGAATCGACAATTTATGATATCTGGAAAAAATTTAAAATATGTAAATAATTACAATCGAGTTATGTATTGATTAGTTACATGCGTAGTGTATTTTTATACTGAACATAGGAGTGCCACACATCTGTTTGTAAATTGTACGGTATAAAAATGTTGCAAGGAATATCCTAGTATAAAAAAATATAATATACTAACTTCTGCTTCGCGGATACGCTTGCAGTGTACAAAACATAGTGAAATGAAACAAGAATGTTGGCCTAACAAACGACCAACATTAAAAAAATATCTGATCGACAGTTTAGAAGTTCGCACTACTATTTCCTTCATACTAGTAAACTGTATCTTTCATATTCAATGAATCTGTAACATACCCAATCAGTTACAAAATTTACAATGGAAAAGAAAAATGTATACAAAAATGAACAATTAAACTATGAAAGTGTAGTATTATTAACTTGATAGTGTGGTCGATTCTGACGGTTTTAGTTGACAGTTCTAAACTAATTATAGTATCGCTGTCCTTAGCTAACATGCCTAGTAAAAAACGTGACAGCAATATTTTAATTCGTTTAGAACTGTCAACTAAAATCGTCTGAATTGACCACAGTATGTTGTTAGGCGTGTTGAAAATGTCTACGTAGCGTTATCTTGTACTGACTGCTTTTCTATAAACATGTATTGTAGTGGTAGGACTCTACTGCAGAGTCCGCCTGGGGAAGTACACCTTTGCCAGTTATCTAACCGCCAAGCAGAAGTGTGCAAGCATTACTGTGTTCCGGTTTGAAGGGCAATGTTAGCAAAGAAATTACTGGGTATGAAGAGATTTAACATTTAATATCTCAGGGTGACGAGAGCAGTGCAGTGCGGCGCGGGATTGTGTTCACAATTCTGGCACTGCTCCTGTTAGTGGCAGATGTGATGCTTACCAGGCGAACGTCTTGCTCGTCTCGTCACTTGAACATAAAAGGAAAAAAAAAAATGTTCATTCGTCAATACTATACACTATGTACACAGTACTGGGGCCTTATTTATGAATCGTACGCAAGAGTTGCGCATGCGAGCGGAACCGACCCGCGAACGATATTATTTGGAATAAGGTTCAAAATAGGTCGGAAGTCGGCAAACATAATAGAACTGCGTATAGAAGATCGATTTCCGTAGCGGGGTGGGGGAGGGGGGTCCAACCCCTCCCCCCCGCTGCCTACGCCTTGTCCCCACCCAGGGCAAATATATATGTGACGAACTTGACGACAGCTCTGAAGACAGTCATGCTACCAAATAAGGCAGTCATAAATAGATCATCATCAGCCCGGAGACGTCCACTGCTGAACGAAGGCCTCCCCCTTAGACCGCCACACTGTACGTTAACCTGACATTTGCATCCACCGGTTGCCCGCGACTTGTACAATGTCCCCGCCCACCTATATATATAGTGGGAGGCCGCGCCTACGCTGCGTAGAACGGTTCGCGGTCGCCACGAGAGAACCTTTCTTCCCCATCGGCATCGGTTATCAGTTCTTCAAGCGATGTGTCCTGCCCACAGCCACTTCAACTTGCAAACCCTGCGAGCTATGTCAGTGACTTTGGTTGTTTGGCGAATATCGTCGTTTCGGATTTTATCGCGCAAAGTAACTCTCTTTCCATTGCCCGTTGTGTGACTCTGGGTTTATGCAAAAGGCCAGCAGATCAATGACCTTTTATATATACATCTACATTTAGACGCGTTTGTGGCAATGACACTGCCCTGGGGGTCTAGACAAGAACCACTTTCTGTTAGCTTTACCGCCTGCGGAAAGATAAAACTGTATGAACATGACTTTAGTTTGAGAAAAGTCACGTGACTGCTAATGTCATTTTCATACAATTTTATCTATCCGTAAGCGTTAACGCTAACAGAAAGTGGTTCTTGTCTAGACCCCCCTGGTAAAGCGCTGCGTGGTAGTTTTTAGATTTAGCAAAATATTTGACTGTATAAGCTAGTTGTGTGTATAGATAAAGATAGAAGAGAACGCACAAGACTGTATCCGAGAAAAAGACCATCTAAAATTGTGAACAGAAAAGTAGGGGAAACTGATAGTTCACTAATATCGTCAAGGCTATGAATGTCTAAATGCTATGTCTCGGTTTAAATGAAACAAAGTTGTAATTTTAAATATATTTTTATTTATTTTTAAGTATATACTGGAACCACCATTTTTTTAAAGTTTTTTAACATTATCACTGCTGTGTAAACTCTAATACCAAACCAATATTTATATTTATTGAATAAAACTAAGTTTTATACATTGTGTTTAATTTCAACAATCATTTATGTAAGAATAAGTAAAGCGAATTTTAGATGATTATCACAAGATTGAATGTTATGTCGCAAATGCTAGATGTGTTAAAGGCGCCAAATGTATGAATTTAACGCGAATCACTACAGTCATAATTTAGTACAAGTCTATACTAAAAACGTAAGTACTGCCACTATATACTACGCTGTATTTTTTTCCTAAAGATATCAATATTTTGCTAAAAGTGAATAGGCAACCAATTCATACCTAGCTGGCAGCGCCCGGTAGGGTTTCTAAAATATATAAATATCAATTTACTGTATTATGCTCGCGGCCGCATTTAGCTAAATTTTCTTTGCCATCTTGGTGTGAATTGGGTCTAATATTAGTTGATACTGACACCAATGAGTTGCGCTAAGAACGCGGGTGTATTCTATTTCTAGTGCAACAATAACACCTACAAATAAATAGTTAATACATACATATAAAGTTTTAAATAGTACAATGATTTCAAAAACTGATATATTCAGTAAAACTGTCAAGTAACGTAAGTGCATACTTATAATCGAATTATTGAACTAAAAAGCACCTCGATTCAAAACCGCGACGAAGTTTGGAATGCCTCACATTTTTTTGACTTATTTTTTATAAAGTATCGAAAAATATTCTGTTCTATACATTACTATGATAAAAAGATTTGCACCGCGCTCAAAAGTTTGTTCCTGTTAAAAATAGATGCGCTTAAATTTTGGCACTAAACGAATAACAACACAAGGGATATGTACATACATAAAGACTATTTTGGATATAAATGCACTATTACTCTGTCCATTATATTAACCGCCTTTGTACAGGTAGTGAAAAGGTGTCGACGTATAAAGCGATTAAATAAATACGTTTTAACTAGCGTTACCTCTTCACAAGGCTACGTCAACAGTTGAAGTAACAACAAAAGAGATAATGCTAGATGAAACATATTTATTTCTAGCTGCAAGCTTATTGCTTTGCGGATGAACACTCTCATGGTGTACGTCTCGTTATTTTATTTTTCTGTGTATACATACTTTGGGTTACAATCCAGTTCAGATTTTTGTTTACATTTAGATAATAAGAAATCGATTGTTATCTGTTTTGTGTATCAAAAATAAATAAAAATTGGTGGACGGTTTACAAAGTTATGTCATCTATTTTGTATGAGCTGTCAAAGTGACATAATGGACAGAATATAGCTATAATATTATTTTACATACATACAAGCCGCCGATATTTTAGCCTAGACCTACGACTTTTTTTTACAATGGAGTACATAGGTACATAATTATGGCATTGAATTTAAGAGCCTGACTAAAAACGCTGCTTGAAGTTAAAATTAAACGATGTTAGTTAGTATGTCGCAGACGTTTGTTACACATTGTGTTACGAGATCGGCGGAAAAAGACAAGGCGAATTAATACGGGATCGCATAAGCTGATTAACAACAACGACAACACGCGATAAGAAACGACCACGTGTAGCAACAGCGAATGCTTAATATATTCTTTCGCGTCACAAAGCCGCGTTTTCTCTCACGTAGGACAATGGCAAAATTTAAGCAACGTTTTTAAGTAAGACGCTTAAAGTAAAATAAAACTTTTACTAAGCTAGAAAAGATATTTTAAACATTTTTATATATTTTCAAATGAGCCAGAAGAAATTAGTTAAGTAAAAAAAAATGCTTAAAAAACGAAAAAACGTTCGAAACCTTAATTTGTATTAGATTATGCCTGAACCAAACTATATGAAAAATAAATGCTGCTAAACGATTTTTTAACCCGTCATTTTGTTTTACAAATGGAAGACAATTTAAAAAAATAACGGCTTTACTTAAAAACGTCACTTTAAGTTAAACTATAGTCAGTTAGTACTGCGCACTTCATTCTTGTATTGCGCAAAAGTTAAATGACATTGTTTAACTTAAGCAACGTGTTTAATTAAGACCCTTCAAGTATAACAGTATAAAAAGAGTTATCGAAAAAAAAATCTCGTTTCAAAATCAAAAAGTTATCATTTCACATAACAACCCACTTCAAAACAAGTTTCGTTTTAAAGATATATAATTTATTTTTGTGGGCTTAGTACTTTTGTATTCCAAACCTGATATAAAAATATCTTACAAGCATTTCACAGTAAGATATATTATACAGATGAGTCAGCGAATAAAACTTCTATTAAGGACGTTAAAGCTGAAGAGTTTGATTATCGCACGATATTAAAATCTGTCGCGATATAATGTTTATCATATTACGTGCCGAGAGGCCGTGTGTTGGTATTTTCGTCTATATTACGTCACCTTAAGTATAATGTGCACCTTTCCCGTCCAATCTTAGCGTTGGAATCTCTTACCTGTAACGATAAAATACAATAAATATAGATATTCAATTGTCGTCGTCAGCCATAAGACGTCCACTGCTGGACGAAGGCCTCCCAATAGAGGGGTGTTGCCATAATCCCCACGCTTGGCAGGGGGCTTGGGGATCGCAGAATTCTCACCACCGTTAACCAAGAGGGCGCTGCTGCCCGTCCTCCGGTGGGTCTGGTTGCAGTTTAAGGACATACCCAGTTCCACAGGTCCAGTTATGCCATAGTGGTAGGACTCTATTGCAGTCCGCATGGGGAAGTACCACATCTGCCAAGCAATAGTTTGCAAGCATTATTGTGTTTAGGTTTGAAGGGCGAAGTTATCAGAGAAATTACTGGAATGAAGAGATTTGACATCTAACATCTCAGGGCGACGGGCGCAGTGCAGTGCGACACAGGATTATGTTCGCAAGTTCACAATTCTGGCAATGCCACTGTTATACGCAGGCGTGATGTTTACCACCAGGCGAACGTCTCGCTCGTCTCGTCATACAAACGCTTAAAAAAAAAAGACGGCGCCTCCCGAAGACCAACATGGCTTGATGGTTGTTGTTATTGATATATAGAACAATCAACGGGGCCAACAATTTAACGTGTCATCCAACCGACGGTAGCGCTTAAATATCGCGTTGGTCGGACGGGTATCCAAATACTGACCGGATCATATTCGCTTATTTATTTATTTATTACCAATTGCTTGTCACATTAACAGCTACGCCAAGGCGTGTGACAAGCCAGCAGTACAGAACACCGTTTAGAACCACCTAGACAAGCTTCGGCTACTAATATCACCAGTGCCGTAACAAGGGCAGTGCCAGCTGTGCCCAGGAGGGCCGCAGTCCCTGGAGGGCGCTAAATGACCAGACCGGGACCAAATTTTGAGTCAGACTTGAGTTCAGTTATAGAAGCTCGCACCGGGCGGTAAAAGGCTAGTAACGACACAGAATATTACAAGTATCTATAGTGTAGAATTAGAATGCTTTATTGGCCTCATAACAAAATTGTTAGGCAAGTCATTATTATACACGAATTAAAATGAATAAAGTTAACTATTGAAATAAAAAATAAATATCATACTAAAATTAAATTTAAAATAATAAATTAAGAGTAACGGTATGATTAAAATATTGAAATTAATAATAATGTAAACATGTATACTGACATGATGTGTCTCTGGCGGCGGGCGGCGGTCAGTGCTGGGTCTTGTACCGGTACACGAGCACGCTGGCCACGCCCACTAGCAGGCTGAGCAGCAGGGAGCCCCACACCAGCATCTAGAACAACAATAAATATAAATAAATATCGGTGGTCATTTTTCACACAGCGCCATCTAGCCCCAAACTAAGCAAAGCTTGTACAATGGAAACCAGATAGCTGATAGAATACTTAGATGGATTTTTTGTTTTAAATACATACTTATATTACATACTACGACAGAATAAATAATAGTACTACGTACAGAAAGTTAACTCCGCAAAGGAATTGAAATAAATAAGGGATCTATCTACGAGGCAATAAAGTAGCAATTTAACTTGCACAGCGCTGGATACCGCTCGCTATATCGCTCTCTTTCTATCACGTATGCTTAGTTACGTGCGACGAGGCTAGCGTGCGCGCGGCCACTGACTTCTGCCATGCATTGTCCACCCACACGGAGCGCCGGCCGAACATACCTAAACTGCGGAGTGACACCCCTGATACTACATCCAGACACAGAACAAACATCTATGTTCGTCACATAATTTTTTGTCCTGGGTGGGGTCAAACCCACGCCTGCTCTGAAGCTTGCTACCAACTGAGCTATAAGGCTTTCAAATTACGGCATTTTTGGGATACATGAAGAAGTCCACTGCTGGAAGAATGCCTCTCCCTTGATGAGAGGGCAGCCTTCCAGGCCTTCTAGGGGATCGTAGAATGCTCACCACCGTTAACTGAGAGGACGCTGCTGCCCGTCCCCCGGTGGTACTGGTTGCAGTTTTAGGACATACCCAGGGCACGTACACGGGAATTGATTGATTGATTAATTCTTCATTCACACCAAGAATTTATTTATTTATTTGATACAGAATACAGTCTTTAAATTTGCATTGTATAGGTCACCAAGTCACGGAATGGATCCCACGTGATGGAAAGAGAAAACAGGGAAGGCCAAGAAAGAGATGGAGGGATATATTCAGAGAGAGATGGATCTTACTGGATGAAGAGAGCAAGAGACAGAGGTGAGTGGAGAACACTAGGGGAGGCCTATGCCGAAGAGGCAACAACTACAGGAAATATTTTGCAAAATGTATAAGCTACAAGTTACCTGTACCTGTAGTAGAAATAAAGCCATTTTTATTTTTATTTTATTTATTACAGTCTTTACATTTGCATTGTATAGGTTACCAATAATTTGTTCTAGATTACTATCTATTTATATCTATTCTTTTTTTTAACTAAAAAGAAAGAATTAATGAAACTTAACTAGTTTCTGGGTATGTCCTAAAACTGCATTCAGAATCACCGGAGGATGGGCAGCAGCGTTCTCTTAGTTAACTGTGGTAACACTGCGATCCCCAAGCCGCCTGCCAAGCGTGGGGATTACGGCAACCCCTCCCTATTAAGGCCTTCGTCCAGTAGTAGACGTCTTCTGGCTGGTAATGAGATGAGTAGAACAACATGGCATGGGCAGGCCACATCGCTCGAAGAACTGATAACCGATGGGGAAGAAAGGTTCTTGAGTATCGACCGCGAACCGTCCTACGCAGCGTAGGCGCGGCCTCCCAGTATATATATACAACATGTAACAAAAAGGTTCAACAATACTGAAGGGTATGTATGTACTCATCATTATGAACAACTTTTACTATGGCTTTACACTGAAATCGCGGAAAAAAAACAGCTGTTCCATACAAAAAGTTCACTGACCTTGGACAAAATGTATGGAACAGCTGATACTATTTTCGCGATTTCAAGGTTGGCCCCATAGTAAAAGTTTTTCCTAATGATGAGTACTTACATTTCCTTCAGTATTGTTGAACCTTTTTGTTACATGTTGTATATATAGGTGGGCGGGGACATTGTACAAGTCGCGGGCAACCGGTGGATGCATATGGCAGGTTGTCGTAGGTAGAGTGTGGCGGTCTAAGGGGGGGCCTTCGTTCAGCAGTGGACGTCTCCGGGCTGAAGATGAGTGACAACTGACGGTCTTATTTCTAAAAGCAATCTCATCCATGCAACTTAGGATGGAGAGGGTTACGTTTAATTAAGTCGGATACTCCGACTTTAGTCATCAGTTCGAAGCAGTTCGCGACCGCCCGCACGTTGAGTTCTGTTTATACTCCAAGATCACCGGATGTGACCGAAACTATAGTCGGAGTATCCGACTTAGTTAAACGTGAGTAATACCGAAGAAAAAAAAAGTTAATAATTTCTCAAAAATTTCAAAGAAAATGCTCACCTTAGCTCTGGACGGTTTCTTATCAGGACTGGACGAACTTTTGGCTTCGGGTGTAGTCCCCAGCATCCTCTTGGCGAGCTTCCTCTCCACAGATCTATCCCGCGTGGCTTTCTGCTCGCATCTCTGCAGCTCCTTCCTTGCCCCGCCGTCCTCGGGCGCGGCGGCGGCGGCGGCGCGCGCAGCCTCTAGGGCTTCGGAGTTGCGCCCCATCGCGGACAGGATTTTCGACTTGCGGTACAGGGCTTTAGCGTTCTTGGGCTGACAGCTTAGCACTTGTGTGACGGCCTGAGAAGATAACGTACGAGTTAATTCTTTTCATCGCGTCCACAGTTGTTAAAAAAAAACAAATCTCTGGAACATTTTCCTGATCGAACCTGAATAAGATGGGCACGGGATAAGTAACGCACAAGCGGCGAAACCTATGCTCACATCAACAGCCAGAAGACGTCCACTGCTGGACCAAAGCCTCCCTTAATAGAGAGGGGTTGCCATAATCCCCACCTGGACCTGGGTAATGTCCTAAAACTGCACCCAGAACCACCGGAGGACGGGCAACAGCATCCTCTCGGTTAACGGTGAGCATTCTGCGATCCCCAAACCTATCCTCAGCAGTGAGTAATTACGGCCTGAAAATTTTAACGTTTAAAACAGTACTTTTTAATTTTTTTGAGCTCTCTGAATAGAGTAATGTGTTGGCGCAGTACCCGCCTCTCCTCTTTCACTTCAGCGTCAACTCCGACACCTAAAATAATTAAATGTGTACTGCGTAGTCCACTCGCGATAAAATCCGAGGGCTCAAAATAAAAAAGATTTCCGCATCTTTTTTATGTAGAATTCGCTGCGTCCTGCGCTTTTACCCGCTTGATGGTGATAAACAGTGATGACTGCAATCCGAATATCATCCATATATCCGTTCAGCCGTATTGGCGTGAAGTCGTGTGTGTTGACACTTGACACACATATACCGATAAACATTCGCATTTATTATATTAGTGTGAAGCATAAACAAGGTCTGAGCTGGAAAACGCTTGCTCAGAAAATACCTACTTCGTTTGATTAAGTAATTACCTGTAAAGCAGCATCATAGGCGCCCGCCTTAAGCTGCGCAGCCGCCATATTGTTGTGCACCCTGAGCCTCTCCTCCAGCAAGGCGTAGAGCGCGACCGAAGTGGGCGCCAGTTCCCCGGTCGGCGTGGGCTGGGAGATGCCGCCCTCCGACTCGTCGAGGACGTCTAGAGCGCGCCGGTAGAGCTGCACGGCTAGCGGGGCCTCGCCGCGACCGTACCACCAGTTACCGCGCGCTCGCCGACGGACTCTACAAAAGAGCGTTTGATAAGAGAATAGAAAACACTTTATTTGCTCTTCTTGCTCAAAAAGTGCGTCATTATAGCATATCAGAGAGCGGGGCTAAAATAGCTTATCATGCTCTAGGGGTTAAAGTAACATTTTGCTCTAGGGGCTAGTATAGTAGTAGCTACACCAACGAGTCTACAAAAACGAAAAAGTTTTTAATCTTAGGTAGAAATAAAGACTCGACTTAATTATGTTCATTAAAAATAAAAATATTATTTATGAAAATAATCTGAAAGCGGTGATCTCTTTGGTAGAATGCGTGCATTGCGTTGCGGCTGCAGAAGAATTTAAAAAGATGGCATTGGCGCGAAATCTTTAGAATATCTCTAGTTAAAAATTGTATTCAGTAACCTTAATTTATTTTACAATAGTGAAAATGTAATTTAAGTGAGAATGGAGACCAATGATATTATATGTGTATTTTTCTCAATGATGGAGTCCCTAATTTGCAGATGGAAGAGAAAGGAAAATAAATAATTCAATCTGTTGCCATCAAAGTCACAAAGCACATATTTTGGTATTTTGATTACACTACCGCTCTCAACTATATAATCTCCTCTTGTATAACAATCTACTATTTTAAATAAATAACTACTACGGATATATAAAATTATGTAGGCAGATAATCGCTATTGGCGTCTCCAATAAGGTATATGCTCGAAGCTTTAAACAGAGGTCAGGACAATGGTCGAATGTGTTCGTGTTAATAGCAGTATTTAATTAATACGGCCATTGCCATGTATGTTACCCTTGCTCGAAACCTTGACTTTAGAACAATCAAAGTTCAGCATTGCTCAAGATAAATTCGACTGCCAATAAATAACTCGAGGCATTTGACTGCCTTATAGCTCAGTTGGAAGCATGTCTGCCTTTAGAGCTGTAGGGCCCACCCACAGCCCCACACACACACACCACAGTAGCTGGTTCGATCCCCACCCAGGGCAAACATTACGCGACGAACATAGATGTTTGTTCTGTGTATCTAAGTATGAATTTACAAAAAAATATATATATTTATATAAGTAATCTAACAGCTATCGGGTTTCCATAATACAAGCTTTGCTTAGTATGGGGCTAGATGGCGCAGTGTGAAATTTCCACCGATAGTTAGTTATAATTATTATAGAATTTCCACATTATCCATTTTTTTTTACAGGATGATTTGACCAAGGATCAGTAAAGAACAGCCCTTTTTAAGGCCAGACGCAAACAGAAGGGATGTCATAAGTTAAACGCACAGAGTAAAATAAGGTTTAACGTATTATCTATGTGGCACCGTAGCCACAGTACATAATATATGTATCGCTATTGGCATCTCCCATGGTTTTATTATGAAAACTAACGTGGTCTTGACACATTTTTGTTTTATTTATACGGGAACACTCACGTTTAATTAAAACGGATACTCCGAGTATAGTTTCGATCACATCCGAGTAAACGTGAGCATTCCCGTATAAATAAAACAAAAATATATCCGATGGTGTTTGCTAGGAGCCTTTGCTTTCCACAATCAAACGGCTCGGCCGATAAAAGGTATCATTATCATCAGCCCGGAGACGTCCACTGCTGAACGAAGGCCTCCCCCTTAGACCGCCACACTGTAAGACAACCTGCCATTTGCATCCACCATTGCATATAAAAGGTATATTTAGCTGCAATAGGGTAGATGACTGATGTTTATATCGTTGAAACCAATAGCTTTGATGAAGAATTTAAATAAATATGTGTATGTTTATTGAAAAAAAAAACGGTTGATTATCTTCTTCTGATATATAAGCGTTTAAAGTTTTTGTTAGAGACAACTCTGTCCCTTTCCCACAAAACAAAAAATGACGTCACGCCTTACTTGTCAGAATAGAATTTATATGGCGTACAGAGAAGTGACGTCAAGATTTGCTGTCTAGCATGATATTAAAATGCTTATAAGTTGCTTATTTTTGATCAGATTTTCATATTTTTTTCATTAATCAGCTATATTTATGGGCCACATTTTAAAAGGACAATAAAAATACCAGTCATCTAGCCTATCTGGGGAAAGAATCCGGGATAGTCTTAATCGGTATAATCAACAACATCACATCACTATGCAGGCGAAACCGCGGTGGATAGCTAGTTTAGTGTGACGATAAGATGTCAGTTGCCCTTGTGAATATTTAGAATAATTTAGATCTGTGTTTCTAATAAAATATCAAGGTTCGCTTATCGATGTACTGTGATTGGTCAACTCTGACCATGGCACGATTCTGCAGATCTCATAATGTGACGTCATACTTCGACTAAATGATATATGTTTACAATATTCTATTATGTTACGTAACAGTTTTTTTATTTTACGTTCTAGTGACGAGACGACCAAGACATTCGCCTGGTGGTACGCGTCACGCCTGTCACAAGCAGTAGTGGTAGTGCCAGAATTGCGAACTTGCGAACACAATCCTGCGCCGCACTGCGCTCGTCACCCTGAGATATTAAATGTTAAATCTCTTTATACACAGTAATTTCTCTGGCTTATATTAAATGTATTAAGTACGTTTTTCTGTACCACATTTTTCAATTATTTGAATAAGGCAACTAACAAACGTCCATTGCAGCCTACAAGCGCAAAAGAGACAAGTAACTTTTTCAAATAAAAAAAAACAACAGACTTCAAATTAATATGGGATCACCTCGGGAGTATACCCTTAAAATAAAAAAAGAATTTTCAAAATCGGTCCACAACTGACGAAGGAATCGGTGAACATACATTTAAAAAAAACATACATACCGTCGAACATGGAACCTCCTCATTTCCTCCTCCTTTTTTGAAGTCGGTTAAAAATATATTCTTTGACATGTGTGTGTGCGAAAATACACGTGTACTGCCGTGTGTTCTAAACACGGTTCGTTTCTGGAGTAACCCAGCCGCTCCTACTGAGAGTATACCATTTCAAACAATATAAGAGTTTTCGAAATCGGTCCACAATTGAGGGAGAAATCGGTAAATAATATTTAAAAAAATACATAGAGTTGAACATAGAACCTCCTTATTTTTTTATCGACTTCAGGCGAGTTGCTAGTCGAACGCAAGCAACATACCTATTTTTTTAATGCTACATTTTAAAAATATGTTGTGTAAAACTGGAAAGGCTATACCTGGAGTTTAAGCGGGAACACGGAAAAATCATGTCGGTGCAATCTATTATATTCTTAAGCTTGTGTTTTATCGCGAATTAATTGAATTAAGTGCAAAGCCAGAAACTAAGAATAATAAAACTTTTTTTTTTAATATACAACTGACTTCAACTTCGAATACCTGGATGACATCTTCATATTTTCTAGTAATTTTGATTTAAACACCAAACTACTGAACCGATTTCGATAAAATTTAAATGGTACCACCTTTGAAGATATGATAGGATTTGTTTGATAGGTAATAACCTATCAAACAAAAAAGAATCATCAAAATCAGTTCATAATTGGCGGAGTAATCGCGTAACATACATACAAAAAATACTTAAATTCAATTAAAACGGAATAGGAGAACACCCTCAGAATAAAATCAGTTTTTTTTGTATGTAACACAAAAAATTAAAACATACAGTCGAATAGGCTAGATGACTGATGTTTAAATTGTTGAAACCAATAGCTTTGATGAAGAATTTAAATAAATATATGTATGTTTATTGAAAAAAAAATGGTTGATAATGTTCTGATATATAAGCGTTTAAAGTTTTTGTTAGAGACAACTCTGTCCCTTTCCCACAAAACAAAAAATGACGTCACGCCTTACTTGTCAGAATATAATTTATATGGCGTCCTGACAAGTGACGTCACGATTTGCTGTTTCGTCTCTCTGTCTAGCATGATATTAAAATGCTTATAAGTTGCTTATTTTTGATCAGATTTAAATTTTCTTTTCATTAATCAGCTATATTTGTGGGCCACATTTGAATAGGACAATTTAAAAAAACCAGTCATCTAGCCTATTGAAAACCTACTTTTTTGAAGTCGGTTGATAAGGCTATATCTTACAGTTGCCTGCAACATAAAACTTACCCAATCTCCATTCTCTCTGCAATAGGCAGTGTTTCGATATCTGGCTCCTCCGTCCAATCATGCAACTCCAGCCGAGCCTCAAGCCAAGTGTCCAGCCCTATCGGCTCACCCTCGTACTTGGGGCTCTCGGTCTCGCCGACCAGGCCGAGACTCTCGCCTGGCTTGAGTCCCGCGTCACCGTAGGCGAATCTTGACGCTAATCGGAGAAGACATTCTTCGCCTTTGTACATCAGTGTCAGCGCTAGGTCCAGCCCTTGAAGGACCTAAAAAAATATATTTAATAGATACTAGTACAATATTAAATATTTATAATATATATAATAAAATATGAATATATAATTATATATTTATAATAGGTTATTTAAAATAGGTTAGCCATTGCAGTCCAGCGTTAGCAGCTAGCGTTATCGGCACCTTTGCACAAAGTACAGTTAGGGGTGGGTTATTTGATTGAGACTAACTTGTGACAATTATTAATTTATATAATATGCTGAATTTTAAATGAACTATCCTAATACATTTATAATTATATTTATATATTTAATATAATATTGAAGTTACCAACAATAAAGTAAACATATGTAAACATATTTTTTCAATTTGGTTGAGTAACGAGACGAGCGAGACGTTCGCATGGTGGTAAGCGTCACGCCTGCCCATGCCCATAACAGTAGCAGTGTCGGAATTACGAACTTGCGAACCAAATCCTGTGCCACACTGCACTGCACTCTTCACCCTTAGATACTAGATGTAAAATCTCATCATGCCCAGTAATTTCAAACTTAAAAAGCTTATAAGTAATCTATAAGTCAGCTACATGGTTCCCATAAGTAAGCAGCAATATTATTTTCTGTGCCCCCAAACTAAACAAAGCTTCTAATAATGGAAACCACAAAAATAAGGACGGGGAGGAGAGAGTGTAAAGGAGCGTGGGTTCTGTAGGTTTTTGGTAGGCAAGGATTGTGTTGGTAAGCTATTGCTTTTTACTGGATTGCCAAAAAGGAAGGTAAGTTAGTAACTTCGTATAGGCTGAGTGGCCAGCCCTAGTGTCAGAGTTAATGAAGAATAAGAAGAATCAGCAATAGAATTAGAATTATTATTTAATTGTTAACTGATAGAATGCTTATATATATATTTGTTTGTAAATACATACTTATAATATATACTACACCCAGACAAAGAACATCTATGTGCGTCACGTAAATATTTGTACTGGGGACCGAACCCACGCCCTGCAGCTCTGAAGGCAGACGTACTTCCAACTGAGCTTTAGGTCAGTCAAAATTCAATGTGCATTTGATTTAAAATTCTAATGCTAACCAACCAAACACCAGAAATGCATTACTACCTACACAATTATCACTTTAAATAAACAAATAGGACAGACAAAACAATGTTATCAAAATGTAGGTATAAATAATGTCACAGATTTGTAGATTAGATAGAGTTTCTGAGTACTTGGAAAAGGCAATCAATTCGCTTATAATGTAAGGTCAACAAACTATGATTGATACAACGGGCTGTTATTGTGTCAAGGGTTAACTTTGCCCATCCAGTAAAAGGTTTAACAACCACAAATGGATAAACCTGCCAAATCGATCAGTCGTAACTTGTGTTATAAAGGCTATACTGTACAAAATTAGAAAATACAACTACTGAAGAAAGAAAGAAAGAAAATTCCCATTGTCTTGTCTTGTGTACAAAATGTGTTTTTTTCCATAAATAAAAACTTGACTGTTGTCTATTGTCTATTGTATAAGGCATATCACACACATGATAGAAATACCTATGTTGTAGATAGAAGTCAACACTCAGGCCTTACTTAAAAACAATGCTCAAAGTTTAATGACATTAGTTAGTACTGTGTACTTGATTTTTGTATTGGGCAGAAAAATGTGTTGGTTAGGAAATGAGCCCCAATGAATTATTTACATTCTGTAAGGCTAATGTATTTGTTTATGTAACTACACATATAGCCTTGCATAAATATTAGTAAGTAATTATATAGCAGGCTATGAAATATAGTAATAACTACAATATAACTGTGATAGTTTAAAACAGTGATGTACAATTGATTTCATTCAAAAATAGAGGCACGAGCAAGCGTTCCACATGACATTTAGCAATCCTGCAATGAGTGGAAGTGATCATCATCATCAGCCGACTTTAGTCAACAGCAAGACTTTCACCTGGTTGTAAGCGTCACGCCTGCCACTAATAGTAGCAGTGCTAGAATTGTTAACTTGTGAGTACAATTCTGCAGTGCACTCTTCACCCTTAGATATTAGATGTAAAATCTCTTCAAACCCAGTAATTTCTCTGGTAACAGTGCCCTACAGACCGGAATACAAACCGGAACACAGTAATGGTTGCACACTTACTGCTTGGCGATTGAATAACTGGCAAAGGTGTGTCTGGTTTCGGTGCAACATGCCCTGGTACAGGCTTACTAGCTTTACGTCAAACTCAACCTAACCTATGAATAATACAGTAAATATAAGTTTTATTTTATGAACTTTTTCATTTATGTATATATCGAGACCCAATACTTACTCAACTCAACAATAACTGGAGTATTTTGCTAGAAAGTTTTATTATTATTTATTTATTTTTAAATAATATTAAGTAAAAATTATGAATGACGTTGGTGTTATCATGATTTATATAACTTTTGCTAAAGTTTATTACTAAATACTTTGTAATGATAGCTAGAAACATATGAAATAGCCAAGTAATATGTAATTGTATGTTAAGTTTTTCTAACTACCCTCAACTTTATGTTTTGATGAGTATTTATAATTCTAACAAATTGTTTAGCCCAAAGTTTTAAAAGGCGCTCCTAGCCTACAAAACGACTATTTAATAAGTTAACTTGTAACTTAGGCTAATTAACGCTGAGTTGTACAATTTTTTATATTTACTATGACAATAAAGAACTTTAAAAATCAAATCAAAGGTGTGGCAAAAAAAACCTCCACAAAACTATGCATATATTATATAATCATTGTTTACTCACTATGTACTTACTTCATTGTCACCAAGGTATATTTTAAGGTTGTTCCGTTTCTCAAACACATTGTCGCTGTCTTTAATTTTGATTTCATAACTGATTCTGCAGATGTCGCCCCTGGGAGGTCGCAGTCCACTCTCCTCATCGCCTGGTTTTATTATCTAAAAATAAATTTATTGCTCCATTAATATTCTAAACAAGGACAACTTGTTGTTGTTTAAGTGCATTTTGACAGAATAAAATAGCGGTTAGTTTTGGCCGACTCGTTACGACAAAGGTCATTGTTCTATACTACACCCTGAACTATTGACATTTAGTTTTCGTTAAACTCATTTTTGGGAGCTAGCTATGAGAGGTTTTGGCTTTTGTTCCCTGAAACACATGATTAGTACTAGTACGAAGCCAATGGATTGATATATATATGGCTTAGTAAAAATTCAAGCCCAATAAATGTGTTTGTATTGTTTACGATGGCAGGTAGTTAGTTAATAGCATAGCCTCCACTTGCCAGTTGCCCTGTAGCCACACTACAAATCGACATCATTTGCTAGTGTGAACTGTGAACATACTCTCAACCATACCAAGACTGATGACATTTTATTTTAACTAGAAACCTCTCTGTACTAAAATATCATCAGCATGAGATATCTAGTTAAGTCGCAATAAGTCGTTATTTATTAAAAATAAGTACCGCCCTGCTGTTTTACTCTAACTGTCTTATGCATAAAACACTAAAACGTATTCCAAACCTTTTTACTAAAAAAGTGTTTGTCTTCTATTTTCAAACTCAATTCGTAACTCGAAAGAAATTGATAAAACAATTTATAACTAAAAAGAGATTTTAGTGTGTTATGTATAAGTTGGTTTGTACATATCACACAGAAGCTGTCAAGTTTTGTGTCTAAAAAATAGGTTATGAATATTCATGCCTAAAATCACTTGAAGGCATTATTCATTGCTGTGTGGAGGACAAAGAAACCAACACACAACACACATTTGCATTTATAATTTTAGCAAATGATATACATTGGATATAATTATACAGGCATTGGAACCTTCCAAACTCCGAGTATTTGGTAAATACTTTATTTATTTATTATACCTAAGTAAGTACGTTTGTGTGGAAGTTTTAATATTTAAGCAAAAATTGTTATTAAAAAGGAGTTATTAGTGAGAATTTAATTTTAATACACTAATTGAAGACTATTCCGTACTTTAACCTTAATGGTAATAATAAGTACTTACTTATCTAAAGACCAAATTATATAGGTACCGGACACTTGTAAAGTTTAAACAGCTGATCAAAACAAAAGCCTCAGCAAATAGCTTAAGCATGGTCAACTAGAATGAGATTGTTTACCTTTTTAAGTAGAGCGCCTGAACCAAGCACGTCTTGCCACTCGGGTTTAACACTAACTTCTTCAGCCTCTTTTTTTTCCACCGCAGCTGCTGCTTCCGCCAACTTTGCTTCCTCAATCTCATGAGCAGCTGCGGAAGCAAGGTCCTCAAAGGAACTACTCTCAGATTTGTCTATCATTGTGCGTTCGCTTTCACTCATCTGCAAACATACGCGTGATTTGATCGTAAAGATAATACGTAATAAAAATGTTTATCAAATCACGCACTTCGAGATCACGAATTCGCGATCAAAAGTACTTGGTAATTTCAAACAATACCAAAGAAAATCTTTGGGCCACTCACCTCGAATAATCTTTAGAGCAAAAATAAATTATTTTTCAAAATAAATGCGAGAAAAAATTAGAAGACAGACATACATCCAACTTTTCGGATTTAGATTTTTTATTTTGTCATGGAATGATTTTTGCATTTATAATAAGGTGCGGTTAAATACCTAGTTAATCCATTTCACCTTTTGCCAACAAAGATTGTTTCGATTTCTTGTGGATTTGCATAATTACTTACTTATTAATTCTAGTGTCTTTTAAATAGGTACTTTATTTAAGTTATCATCGTATGTTTATTTATTTATTTTTTATTATAACTGATCATGAATGCCTGACCTGACTGTGTGTGGACAGAAAGAAAGATACGAAATCACGATAATTTTTATAAGTTTTTGAATTAACTTTTCTATTCCTCAGACATGTCTCTATAAACATGTGTCAGTGTAAATGTAAAATGACAGATTGTTTTTTTCTTCTTTCCTCCTACGAGGACAATGGCGTCGCACTTAGTGCGACCACCAGTGTCAAGTTTTAATATTTTAACTTTTGATTAATTTCTAGTCAAATTAGTCTTACTCACATTCAAAGTCAAACAAAGTAAGTCACAGTCAAGTGCGTGACTGCATGCTGCAGTAAAATGGTGGCAAATATAGTACAAGCTACTTCGGAGTTTTGAAAACAACAGTACGAAAACCCATGTTCCACCACATTTTTTATTTCACTTGCCCACTCTTGCACGCTAAACTTACGCGTAAATCGAGATTTATTCAATAGAACGCCACTATTTTTATGCATTAACATTCAAAAAAACGTTTTTGTAAATAATACAATGCAGCTATATGATTTTTTCGCGTCCGTCATAACTCCCGACAGGTAAGAATGTGTCGTTAGCGATTAAGTGAACTGAAAGACCCGGGCAGCGGTAAATCAGCAGGTCATTGCAGGGCTCTTTGTACTAGTCTTGGAGGATCTAGTTTATAATCAGACTACAGTACAGGGTTGCGCTAGTATTTAGAACTATTTGCGGTAGTTGCGCCCCCTATTCATTTCTTATTTTCTACACGGTTTTCTACTCTTTTTTGCCAAGATATAATTAAGTCATACAATATTGGGTGGGAATTATCAGTGTCACACACACACACTTTCGCATTACGGACTTTTAGTATAAAGTGATGCAGGGATTATGAAGTAATACAATACAGCATTTTTGTAACAGTAGGTACATTATTTATTTTCCATCACAAGTTCAACAATTTTCTATTACGAGGGCTACACTAAAAGTATCGGGAATGGAATATTTCCACTGTTTCTGTCATATTAAAATCTTTTTAATTGAAAACTCCTTGGTTTTAAAAATCGAATACCATTTATTTATTTAAAAAAATATTCTCGGTCTTGTCACAAGGTTTTGTCAAACTTGTTTAGTCGTTGAGAAAATGGAATTGACTCGAGAAAATTCAAGAGCGATGATTTATTATGACTTTCGAAGTGGTTTAACACAAAAACAGTGTGTTGACCGGATGATTTCTGCATTTGGTGATAAAGCCCCATCCAAAACAACAATTTATCGCTGGTTTGCTGAATTTGAACGTGGACGTGTCAAGCTCAGTGATGATCCCCGTCAAGGTCGTCCAAAAACTGCAGTCACCCAAGAAAACGTTGATGCTGTGCGTAAGCTGATTGAGGAAGATCGACATGTGACATACCGCGAAATTCAGGCAACTTTAGACATTGGCATGAGTCAAATACAAATAATCTTGCATGAAAAATTAGGTGTAAAAAAGTTGTTTTCCCGATGGATACCGCATTCGCTCTGTGAAGAGCAAAAAGCGGCTCGCGTTACTTGGTGCGTCAGAACTCTCGAAAGATTCCACGCAGGATCCTCAAATGCTGTATACAACATCGTATCAGGTGACGAATCCTGGATATACGCGTACGAACCCGAAACAAAAAACCAGTCACGAGTTTCGGTGTTCGAAAATGAGTTAAAGCCAACAAAAATTGTTCGTTCACGGAGTGTTGCAAAAAAAATGGTGGCCACGTTTGTCTCCAAAACCGGCCATGTTACGACTATTCCTCTTGAGGGACAAAGAACGGTTAATGCAGAATGGTATGCTAGCATTTGTTTGCCACAGGTCTTTTCTGAACTCCGTAAAGAGAACTGCAACCGCCGCATCATCCTCCATCACGACAATGCGAGTTCTCACACCGCGCACAGAACAAAAGAGTTTTTAGAGCAAGAAAACATAGAATTATTGGACCATCCGCCGTACAGCCCCGACCTAAGCCCTAATGATTTCTATACTTTCCCTAAAATAAAGAATAAATTGCGTGGACAGAGATTTTCATCACCTGAAGAAGCTGTGGACGCCTACAAAACGGCCATTTTGGAGACCCCAACTTCCGAATGGAATGGTTGCTTCAATGATTGGTTCCATCGTATGGAAAAATGTGTCAAATTTCGCGGATAATACTTCGAAAAGCAATAAATATATTTTTAAATAGTAATGTTGTGTCACTTCCTTGATTCCCGAAATTTTCAGTGCCGCCCTCGTGTAATAATAAATAAAACTATTATAAAGCCCGACTTTTACTTCACCTTGATAAATAAATAACTAGTACATATTTAATAAATCTAGACTAAGTAAGATTATCCTGCATTGTATGCGTGCTTATATATTAGTAAGATCAAACTGAAGTTAGCTATCAATGTCATTTGTTCGATTGGAAGTGAGCTTGCCGTGGGTGCCTTATGCTTGCTGCGATGGTTTTTATGAAAAATGTTACAGAACCCAACAAACTGGTATTCTTGCAAGTCTAAGCCTTAGACGATCTATGATCTACTATCAGACATACACTGTATATTATGCTGGCGCTGGTAAGGAAATCTAGCTATTTTGGCTCGGCCTAATCAAACTCAGCTAAGTGGAATACGTGATTGATACAGGCGTTACTTTGCGGAAGTCCATTGTTTCCAAAATTTGTTTTAATTTCTAGTGTTTTTCCGCTGTAATATCGTTTCGAGTACTTATAGGATGAAGGGACACACTAAAATCTACTGTAACTATAAAACTTACACTACCTACTACCACTTACTACCTTATCTTTGTTACTTTTTTTCTTTTTAACTTTCTTTTTTTCGTCCTGAGGATGCCTCGTGCAGAAGTGAAACACGTGTCGACAACCGAGTACTTCTAAAGGATTAAGGGTGATATAATTATTTTTGTTTTATTACTTATTGATCATATTATTTTTGTATGTTAATAATTATTATCAATTTACAGGTTGATCATCATTATTTTGTTTCAGGAAAATATTACATTGAAACCGCTTAAAATCATTATTTGTTTTCAGAATTTATTAATAAATTGCTTTCAGGTTTAATTGACATTTTGTTTCAAGTTTAATTAATTTTTTGTTTCAGGTTAGGTTCAATTTCAATTAAAGTTGATAGTTACAGTAGATTTTAGTGTGTCCCTTCATCCTATAAGTACTCGAAACGATATTACAGCGGAAAAACACTAGAAATTAAAACAAATTTTGGTAAGTGGAATACATTTAGTATATTTTTCATTAGTACATGCTGACTGATTGACTTGGAATTGTTTTTATGAACATGTACTTAATTGTTGAATTGTTTAACTAAGTACTTAAATATAACTTTTGAATTACTTAGTAAAAAAATATGAATAAGAAACAAATTTTATACTAAGTCACAAATTTTTCTAACAGCGCCAACAAACAGCAGCTACGTGGTTGAGAAACTATAAATCTAAATAAATATAATTGCAGGCACTAAATAAAACCCTTGTCATTATTTTATTTTAATAAATTAAATAAATATTGTGCTTATAAACTAATCACGAGCTTCATAACATTGGTATTAGTCAAGAGCGTCGCCGGCCAATGGCCCAGAGGGGGGAAAGATCATGGAGGACAGGGAGTTGCGATGAGGAACCTGCGGCCGATGCTCTGAATTTGCGGACAGAGCGTGTGACGTCACAGTTATTTGGTCAGTCTGCGAGCGACCGCCTCACGTAGCCGTCATTCAAGCTTTCAAAACAGATTAACGACATTTAGTGTTTTTACGCAGTAAAAGTGAAAAGAAAATGAGTTGCTGCGTTTTTTCATGCACTTATTATCGAGGCGAACATTCCGATGATATGATTGGCGTCTCATTTCATTCGCAAGTAATTTTATTTGTTGTTTTTTGTGGTTAGTTTTATAAAATGTGTAACGTTTCTTGATGTTTTAACTAGTTCCAGAGATGGCGCCACTTGTTTAATACAAGTCTACATCTAGGTGTTTTTAAGAGAGTTCGCCATTTTGTCGATAAAGCACTTCTCAAAAACTTATCCTAAATTCTGCTAGATGGCAGCACCATGTGCGGAATTTACCACTCCTCCCGCCAACCCTACACCTTCCCGCACGATCACGCGTCCTTCTATGGAAAAATCCATTGATCACCTCTCTGCTTCTATTACTCTGTGGGAAAGATATATGGAGGATGGGAAAAGTCTGCATTGACGAGAGAGCTAATAAACTAATAGCAGCGCGAAATACTAAACTTGGAATGGAATGGAATTCACTAAAATTTCGAAGTGCGGGAATAGGCTAGATGACTGGTTTTTTTTTATTGTCCTATTCAAATGTGGCCCATAAATATAGCTGATTAATAAAAAATAATTAAAATCTGATCAAAAATAAGCAACTTATAAGCATTTTAATATCATGCTAGACAGAGAGGCAAAACAGCAAATCGTGACGTCACTTCTCAGGACGCCATATAAATTATATTCTGAGAAGTAAGGCGTGACGTCATTTTTTGTTTTGTGGGAAAGGGACAGAGTTGTCTGTAACAAAAACTTTAAACGCTCATATATCAGAACATTATTAACCGATTTAAATAATGTTTTAAATTACCATACTAAATTCACTTAAATTCTTCATCAAAGCTATTGGTTTCAACGATTTAAACATCAGTCATCTAGCCTATTATCGGTCAATGTAGTCATGTGAATGGACTTCGGTTGCTTAACTTTTTTGAATCTCTAAGGGGCTGCCCCTCCCTGCACCCCCTGGCGACGCCCATGGTATGAGTACGACATGAAATTAAATAATTGTACGTAATATAATATTTAAAAAAAAACACCCGATCACCCGAATACCAACTTTATGTCATTTGCAAAGGTCTTTAAAACTGTAGAGTGACTGCATTTTCTTGCCGTTTTGGCGCATAAAATATGTAAACAAAAATTATACATCTTTAAAGATCTTTCAGCATTTGTCGGAACACAAATAACTCCTAAACTACATTACATTATACTGCGGTTTCAACTATAAATCGAGAAAAATCTGTGAGGTATATTTTGCTATTTTCTGATAATGGCAATTCTAGTACACTTTAGCTAGCTTGTAGATTATTCTAGCGATTAGTTATTTTTATTTACCTTACGCACTGTAGTCTATAAAACATCTCTTACCATGACCATTTACCAATATTTTTATTAATTCGTCTAAAAACCCATATATTTTTTTAACTAATAAAGATTAGTTGCTATTGTGTTGCCATCTATTGAGTAACCTGGAACATTTTTTGTGGCTAACGCTATGTGAGCTCATCGGAATTCCCGAAGCGTGCATTGGCTGATTATTTTGGTACAATTACTAACTATCATCGTACTAAGTGCGGGTTTTTCCAATGGGAAGTTTTCTGACAGCTGTCAGAACGTAGTTCTAAAGCCAAAGGATAGGCCGCGCTGGCGAGATATGGCTCACTATTTTTCGCAGTTTTCTTGTGAAAAAGCAGTTCATTCACCTTCACTACTTCTTTTCACAGTTCGCGTTGAAGTGCCTTTCCAAGTTTTCTTGTATATATTTTTTTTTAATTCGGATAAATTGTTATTCTTACGTTACGTTATTGTTATTTTTATTGATAGTAATTAACTAATTATTTGGCAATGCGCACTTAGGTACTAATTTGCGTGGAATAACGAAAGCTCAAGAAATACTTTGTTAGACAAAAAATAACCACAAACAACGCATGACAGTACTGATATAAATGAAATAAGGTTACTTTATATTTTTTGACCTTTTTAGTTTGCTTCATTCGTTCAAAATCTTCATAACCACAGAATAGATAGTGAAACTGTTCAGGACCATGTCTCTTCGTCGCTGTCTATCGGATTTTTTGGAACTATTTTTTTTTTTAATTGGCTGTCTGAAAATCGCCCATTTCGTTTACGTGTTCGATCGCGTTCACTAAAAGTATGAATAATAACAGCGCCATCTAGTATCGAGATTTGGCACTGCTCTTATTTCATACAAATAGTAGTTAACAACGTTCACGCTTTCAAACCTGATACTGATCGAAAACAGTTTGAAAAGTCTAAAAACGGAAACTTTTTATTCTCTCCTGGCAAGGAACAACTCGCACTCGGTAGTATGTTCTAATGTACTAAATGTGTTTATGCATTCTATTTGTCTATAGTCCTGGAAGTGTTTTATTTTCATAACTTGCCGTCCGAATCTTGATCTTGTTGTTTGATGAGATTCCAGTAGAACCCTTTCTGCTTCTTCAGTTGCTCGTGGGTTCCCATCTGTAAAATTTAATTTTGCCAATTATTGGGGATTTTTAATTACTATACACTAGATGGTGGCAAATGCACCATGTAAGAAAAAAGTTAACCAAAAATCAAAGAACGAAAAAAAAACGCTAAATCGCTGCTGCGTTTTAGTAGGAATAGATAGATAGAAACTCTTTATTGTGCACACCAAAAAATACAATAGAGAAAGATACAACTTATGAGCTAGTGCCACAATTGGCGGCCTTATCGCTAAAAGCGATCTCTTCCAGGCAACCATAAGGAAGAATATACACATGAATAAAGACGGGAGATGCTACAAACACTTTTAAATTATTAAAATATAAATATAATCTACATATTTATATATTCATATATACAATATTAGTAGCGTAGCGGGGAGAAAGGAACAACTCACCCCGCAGCTAAAAAAAAAGCAAAAACAAAAAAGAAATGCAGTAAAATCGTATACACACCACGGGAGCAAGTTAAGAAGCCGCTGATATCATGTTTGTCATCCTCGGCATCGCTTCGGGAGACAATATACATGGTATCTGAGACATTCGTTAGTTTTGCTCCCTAGGTGAGTAATCTACTGTACCTCAACGATCCTTCCCTTGTTCAGCACGACGATGAGGTCAGCGTTCATGACGGTAGAGAGCCTGTGCGCTATGACCAGCACCGTGCGCCCCTTGGCAGCTGTTTCTAACGCAGTCTGCACGACCTTCTCACTCGCCGAGTCTAACGCACTGGAAACACAAAGCAAGTTAACTCGAGGAAAATACACCCTCTTACACAGAAAAGCGAAAGCCCTACTTCTTAGGTAGAACGGCTGTCAAAACAATGTTGTAAAGCAATTGTATGAAAACCGCTGTCGCCAGTTTCACACAAAATCGTATAGTCCCCACGACGAAAAAATGCCAATCATTGCTCACGCATTTGAAGTAAAACGCTCGAATTGCCATTTTGCAACAGTTTAAAATTGATCTAATTACGATGCAATGTGGTTTGGTAACGCGTCTATTTAAATTGTCTTTTTGAGTATTCTCAGTTTGAAAACATGTATATTGGTAGAATTGTCAATTGCGGCCCGTCATATTACCGTTCTATTCACTTCTCTCTACAGTGCCCTCCTACCCAATATCCGGTGATATTGTGGTCAAACGCATGCATATTTTTTATGATCGACACTTTATTACATAGGCAATATTTTGAAGTGTCTAGACTGAAATACGTAACGGTATTATGACAAAACTGTGAAAACCCTGTTGATTTGTCTCTCTCTCTCTCTCTCTCTCTCGCACACACACCCATAAATCTCTCTCTCACACACACACCCATAAATCTCTCTCACACACACACACACACCCATAAATCTCTCTCTCACCTGGTAGCCTCGTCCAGTATCATGACGGGCGGGTTCTTGAGCACGGCGCGCGCTATGGCGATCCTCTGCTTCTGTCCGCCGCTGAGCGCCATGCCCCGCTCGCCCACCAGCGTGTCGTAGCCTTCAGGGAAGCCGCGGACAAACTCGTCCGCGTTCGCTGTCATCGCCGCTTGGATCACCTGGAAAAAGATAATACTAGTTGAAACAGAAAATACCAAAAAATCATACAAACCTATAAAAATAAAAGATGTTAAACAGCTGAATTATATGAATTGCTAGGATGTTAATTATTCTCAAAGTTAGTACCAGGCTGCGTGTTGAATCTTCTAATTTGAAAGTTTAAACCACTTACCATCAGGTCAGGGGCCCGCTTGACTATTCGTTCCTCTATTCCATTAGAAAATGCTAACAACGCTAACAACGTTAACAAAGCACACTATGGCTATGATTTGACGTTTAACTTTGGTGTTACCAATAAAGTTTTGTTTAGTATTGATGATCAGAGACTAGATGACTGTTTTTTTTTAATGTCCTATTAAAATGTGGCCCATAAATAATATAAACAGCAAAAATAAACAACTTATAAGCATATTAATATCATGCTAGACAGAGAGGCGAAACAGCAACTCGTGACGTCACTAGTACGCCATATAAATTCTATTCTGACATGTAAGGCGTGACGTCATTTTTTGTTTTGTGGGAAAGGGACAGAGTTGTCTCTACCAAAAACTTTAAACGCTTATATATCAGAACATAAATAACCGATTTAAATTATGTATTCAATAAACATACTATATTTACTTAAATTCTTCATCGAAGCTATTGGTTTCAACGATTAAACATCAGTCATCTACCCTATTGTGCCAATATCATACAAAGCATGTGCAACGACCAGCGACAATAATAAGATTCATCTTCAGCCCGGAGACGTCCACTGCTGAACGAAGGCCTCCCCCTGAGACCGCCACACTGTACGACAACCTGCCATTTGCATCCACCGGTTGCCCGCGACTTTTACAATGTCGTCGGTCCACCTATATATATATACGCTCCCACTATATATATAGTGGGGAGGCCTTCCTACGCTGCGTCTTCCGGTTCGCGGTCGCCACTCAAGAACCTTTCTTCCCCATCGGTTGTCAGTTCTTCGAGAGATGTGTCCTGCCCTGCGCCACTTCAACTTGCAAACCTTGCGAGCTATGTCGGTAACTTTGGTTCTTTGGCGAATGATAAGATTAATGGACGGGAAATAAGCGAACCGAACAAGACACAGAACAAACATCTATGTTCGTCACATGAATTTTTGTTCTGGGTGGGGATCGAACCCACGCCCTACAGCTCTGAAAGCAGACATGCTACCAACTGAGCTGTCTGTACTTACCTCCGCGTCGGTTGCGTCTGGTTTCCCGTACCGAATGTTCTCTCGCACGGAAGTGGCGAACAGCACCGGCTCCTGACTGATAAGGCCTATAGAACGCCCGCGGAGCCACTTTGGGTCCATGTCTTTTACATCCATGCCGTCGATTGTTACTTGGCCTTCGTTTACGTCGTAAAATCTGCAATTTGAAATATTATTGTACACTTTTATCATGAAAACTGACGTGGTTTTGACACAAACCAAAACAAGCAGGACGCAGCTGCACGCGCGTCGGGCTGTTTTCACTCTTTGGAAAAGGTCACCGGATGTGATCGAAACTATAGTCGGAGTATCCGATTTAATTAAACGTGAGTATTCCCGTATAAATAAAACAAAAATTATTGTACACCTCCCACAATATTTTTTGGTATAAACGCTTTGCGTTACGTGCTTTCCTGTTCTAAAAGCCGGGTTTAACTGGGCGATATTGACCAATAGAATGCACAAAATAGACGGCTAGTGACGTCATACCAATTTCGTGGGTTGTCATAGGTCAACATCGTGCAACAAGTTTATTTAGCTTATAAGTCCTAAGTCGAGTTTTGGCGGGAACACGGAAAAATCATGTCGTTGCATTCTATTATTTTCTTAAACTTGTGCTTTTTCGCGAATTAATGATTAAAAATGGTGGTGTTTTATTCATTGAGTGTTGAATTACATGCACGAGTGTGGGCAAGTGATATAATGTGGTGAAACGTGTCTTTTCGTGTTGTTTTCAAAACTCCATAGTAGCTCATAGTAAAGTCACCACAACTTTACTAGGGTATGACTTGGACTCGACTACGACTAATTTCGTGTGACTTACTGTGACTTATTTGACTTGATCATAACAAATAAATGTGAAAATTCATTAACTTGACACTGGCAGAATGCACAACGTGCGATGCCAATAACTAAGAAAAAAAAAAGTCCTAAGTCATAAGTCATTTATTGATAAATTATTAAATTATTTAATTAATTAATTATTATTAAATTAACAGTGTAAGACATGGCTGTCACGCACACTAGTATAAAAATGTTGGCCTGTTATTTTTCGTTCATAAACAGTACGAGACTCTATCTAGACACATTATTTATCAAAGGCATGTGTATATCGAAAGCGATAGAAATTACCTTTCCAACAAAGCTGCTATAGTAGACTTGCCGTTCCCAGAAGTGCCGACTATAGCTATCGTTTTGCCCGCCGGTATTTTTAGATTGAAGTTTTTGAGGATCACCTGAAGTCAAGCGAAATACAAGTGAGAAGAAAGTAAGAATTTCATCTAAAAACAAATGTATTTAATTAATTAATTAGCATAGAAATGTGTCAGTAAAGCGAATCGGTTTTATAGTGGTAGGACTCTACTGCAGAGTCCGCCTGGGGAAGTACCTCAGCTTTGCCAGTTATTCAACCGCCAAGCAGTAGTGTGCAAGCATTACTGTATTCCTGTTTGAAGGGCAATGTTACCAGATAAATTACTGGGTTTTTAGCGATTTCAATGTTGGCCCCATAGTAAAAGTTGTTTGATTTGTGTACAGAATATGCCCTTAAAAGGATGCTAACTGATTAGAACTAACCCTGTATATGTACGTACTCATAATTATGAACAACTTTTACTATGGGCCAACCCTGAAATCGCGAAAAAAATATCAGCTGTTCCATAAATTTTGTCCTTTGGGTAGGGTCATTGAACTTTTTGTGTGGAGAGCAGAATATTTTTTCGCGATTTCAGGGTTGGCCCCATAGTAAAAATTGTTCATAATGATGAGGACATACATACCCTTCAGTATTGTTGAACGTTTTTGTTACACATTTTATAAACTATACATAAAACACCGCTTTATATAACAGATCCGTTTTTAAAAATGGCTAGCCGTTACATATTATGGCATATTCTGCAATTCAGCAACGATTTTTATAAAATCATAGAGATTTAATATGATGATGTATGCACAGAAAAGTCACACACAGTGACAGTTTCGCACATGATCATATTGTCAGTACATGACGTAATGCCAATCATTGGTCGCACATTTGAAGTAAAACGCTCGAAATGTTACGTTTTGAAATAGATCTAATTACGATGCAATGTGGTTTGGTTTCTTACGCGTCTATTTGAATTATCTTTTTGAGTATTCCCAGTGTAACAATATATTTTTCATCACACTTGCTCCTAAAGTGGATCTTATTACATCGGTTTTAGCCCGGTAAAGTCGAGTTTGTACGTGACTGCAATTAGACGTATGTATACGAAGCACTCTTAATATAGTCGGGTAATACTAACAGTTTTTTTGTAATACCAACAAAGAGTTCTTATGCCGCTGAAGTAAATGTCAACCTGCGCGCGCATTGCTGGTTTGGGCGCCATTTTCCGCAAATGTTTGTTGACGTTTTCGCTGTGTGGTTGATTATTATCAAAAAAAGATTATTTTTTCCTCGCAAGTCTGATGAAAACAGTCGTATGAAACTCTTGTGCTATGTTAGTCATTACACTCTCGGCTTTCTTATCGCATAATACCGGCTCGCATACGTGCACTTGCACGTATGCCCGGCTAGCACGACGCGTCACTTTTCCGTTCTATTCATTTCTCTTTTCAGTGGATGTATGATATACTCACGGCGTCAGGTCGCGTGGGGTATGCAAACGTGACGTTCTTGAATTCAATATCTCCGTGGAACTCATGGTATTTGATCACTTTGGAGCCAGACGTGTCCATTTTGGGCTCCTTGTTTATGTACTGAAATAGAGTAAACACGCCGGTCACTTCTCCATAGAAACGGGGAAGTAATATTACTCCACTACCTCGAATACCTGGATGACAACTTCATATTTTCTAGTAATTTTGATTACCTAACCTACTAACCAAACTACTGAACCGATTTCGATAAAATTTATATGGGATCTCTGAAGTATTATCTACTAAACAAAAAAATACACATCAAAATCAGTTCATAATTGGCGGAGTAATCGCGTAACATAGAACAAAAAAAAACATACAGTCGAATTGAGAACCTCCTTTTTTGAAGTCGTTTGATAATAAACTCTATGGGCTACCACTTACAGTCTAAATACGACTTACTTCGAACACCCGTCCGCCCGCGCTGACTCCCTTCACCACGGAGCCAAAGAGCAGCGACAGTTGCGCCACCGAGCGCTGCACGGTCTGCGCGTTCACTAGGAACGCCATGACGTCGCCCGCCGACATCTGCCCCGACGCCATCAGGTGCCCACCCATGAACATCGTCGCTAGAACCATTCTGGAGTAAATAAATTAATTTAGGTGGACAATTTTTTTTATTCCGGAACGAGGATATTTGCCAAAGAACTAAAGTTACCGACATAGCTCGCAAAGTTTGCAAGTTGAAGTGACGCAGGGCAGGCCACATCGCTTGATGAACTGACAACCGATGGGGAAGAAAGGTTCTCGAGTGGCGACCGCGAACCGGAAGACGCAGCGTAGGCGCGGCCTCCCACTAGGTGTACCGACGACATTGTAAAAGTCGCAGGCAACCGGTGGATGCAAATGGCAGGTTGTCGTACAGTGTCACGGTCTAAGGGGGATGCCTTCGTTCACCAGTGGACGTCTCCGGGCTGATGACGATGATGATTTTTTAAATGTTATTAATCAATCTTGTAACGAGACGAGCAAGACGTTCGCCTGGTGGTAAGCGTCACGCCTGCCACTAACAGTAGCAGTGCTAGAACTATGAACTTGCGAACACAATCCTGCGCCGCACTGCACTGCGCTCGTCACCGTGAGATATTAGATGTTAAATCTCTTCATACCCAGTAATTTCTCTGGTAACATTGCCCTTCAAACCGGAACACAGTAATGTTTGCACACTACTGCTTGGCGGTTGAATAACTGGCAAAGGTGTGGTACTTCCCCAGGCGGACTCTGCAGTAGAGTCCTACCACTACAGCAGTGGTGAAACAATGACATTGTCTTTTCGTGTTGTTTTCAAAACTCCGTAAAAGCTTATAGTAAAGTCGCCTCAACTTTACTAGGGTATGACTAGGACTCGACTGTGACAAATTTTGTGTGACTAACTGGGATACTCTAAAAACTTGAAAATTTATAATAATACTTGACACCGGCAGAATACCCAAAGTGCGATGCCAAAACTAAAGGAAAATAAACTTACATACTTTACTTACATACAACATCATTCTAGACACAGAACAAAGCAAACAGCGGGTCTACTATTGACCATTTTGTTTTTGCTCTATTCTATATGCTCTACGTAAAAAAGTTTTTTTTTACGTTTTATTATTTTACTTTTTTAACCCTACTTTTTTGTACTTGCTATCATTTTGGTGCGAAACACTACAAATCCTGGTAACGGCATCGTACATACCCATTGAGGAAGAGGTTAGTGCCGGCTTGGAAGAGCCCTACGCCGAGTCCCAGCTCCATGCTGAGCTCAGCCGCCGCGTTACACTCGGCGGCGAACATTTGCGCCTCGTTCTCTTCCCCGGCGAACGCGCGCACTACTCGCATGTTGGATATCGCCTCTTCCGCTACTAGCGTTGCTTTTTCTGTCTGGAAATAAAACCGTGAACGAACCGTACTTTGGACATTTTCTTCATTTATTTATGATGGCTTGAAATCATTGAGCTAATATATATATATATAGAGTCACAAACGTGCAAAAAAATGTCCGCGCCAAAACTCTTTGAACGACTTGAACTACGATAAGATACAAGCGCTCAAGCATAATATTTAGCGCGTTCCGTTATGCGCTAAAAGTTATAATATCGCGAATCCGACCAAAGTTACAATGATTACTCGATCAAATCAAAGCCCTATAATTGAACACTATACAAGCGATATAACGTCTAAATTCGAACAACTGTGAACTATGTAATGCACGTAAAAGTATATAGAACGGCACTCGGAGGTTTTTTGACTGTTTTCACTTAGAGATTGTGACTCTTTAGATATTAGCTCAATGCTTGAAATGTATATAATTATAAGAGCAATATAGGTACGAGCACATTATATCGCAGCGGGGTGGGACGCATCGCAAAGTTCGCGCAGATCGCTACCATACATTTTATATTAGCTATCGCATACTATGCCGAGGCGCAATAGGTCGGATTATTGCGCGACGGATAACCGCGAGTGCGATGCGGCCCGCCCCGCCCCGGCATAGCGCGCGATAGTCCGTACAAAAAGTAAATAAGTACCGAATTTGAAATTCGTCAAAGCGCTGCGGCCCGGCACGTCAGTAATATGCTAAAGAAATATTTTGTGTTGCTATGCGGCCCGCTCCGCCCTACTGTGGCCCGCCATAACGTGCTTTTTTAACGACCATTTTCTTTGCCTTCAAATCGAAAGTGAGTCGTTTTTCCTAGGCGAGCATGCTCCTTTATAGACCGCATCTCCGCTTAACACTAGAGAGGGAGATAGCAGTACTGCTGTGGTAAGAGTATACAAAGTACATAATGGAACACACCTGCGACTGCGCTTCCCTAGAAAGCTTCCTCAATAGAGATCCAATGAACGTCCCTCCAATGACCACAGTTGGTACACAGATCATTGTCAAGCCGGTCAAATGAGGAGATATCACTAGTAAGCTGACCGCTGAGCCGATCACTTGGGTTATGGCTCGGAGACCACCCGATATGGTCTGCTTGAAGGAACTCTTGAAGTCTTGTACATCTACTGTGAGCCTGGAAGAAACGGAAAAGAAAAGTTGGCATGCGGGCGGAAGGCATACAAACATCTTCAGCGTGAAAAAATATTATTTGTACTAATCAAAAAATCAAATCAAATATAATTTATTTCAGATTACATCAATCCGTGCCATTATTCTGTGGCACTAGTTATCACCTATTGACCAGTTCTCCTGTCCTCTCCTGATCAAAGAAGGTCATGTCCTGCCTGAGAATGGATTCAAACAAGTCCTGCTTCATTTGGTTCGCCACTCGTTCGCCCACTTGCGACAGGAGGTGGATATAGAAGAATGTGAATGCTGCCTGAAAGAAGTAAAACAGTATTGGAGCTTGTCTTGGTGGTCTTTAGCTTCTGCGCACACACGTACGCACCCCCCTCCCACACATATCAGCCAGAAGACGTCATTGCTGGACGAAGGCCTCCCCCTTAAGTCTTGGGGATCGGAGCTTCTGTATCATTAAGAAATTTTTTATGCAATTGAGTGACGAGACCTTATACGTTTGCTTGTGGTAAAAACAGTAAGTGCCAATATTGTCAACTTGCAAAAAAAACAGGTGTCACACTGCACTGTGCTTGTCACCCCAGAGATATTAGATGAAAAATCTCTTCATACCCAGTAATTTCTCTGGTAACATTCATTTTCAAACCAAAACACAGTAATGCTTGCATACTACTGCTTAGCAGTTAAATAACAGGCAAAGGTGTGGTACTTCCCCAGGCGGCCTCTGAAATAAGAGTCGTAGGGACTCTACACTATTAAATGATGATATTTTTATTAGATAATAATTGGTAGATGATGATATTGTTACAAGATAATGATTGTTAGATGATGATATTGTTACAAGATAATGATTGTTAGATGTAGATATTGTTACAAGATAATGATTGTTAGACGATGATATTGTTACAAGATAATGATTGTTAGATGTAGATATTGTTACAAGATAATGATTGTTAGATGTAGATATTGTTACAAGATAATGATTGTTAGATGGTGATATTGTTATTAGATAACGATTGTTACATGATAACACAATAACTAATTACCTGTCCCATGTACAAGGACAAAAGTTTCAACGCAGGCCCTCTGATCTCTTCAATGAAGTTGGCTCCAGGGTTGTTTTTCATATTCGCCAGAACATTCACAACCAGTCCAAGCATCGCCGGAATGTAGACGTTTAGGAATGCTACTGCTAAAGCTGACTGAAATGTCATAACGATTAAAGTTACTATATAAGATATTCTAGTACGCTCAAGATAATAAAAAAAAAAAACAGAATTCAGAGAGAAAAAAAACATGGTAATATAATAAACTAGAGGTCGCCCACGACGTCGTCTGGTATGGAAGAAATTTGGCCCGCTCCCAACATTCACCATGTTTTTCCACACATTGGATTTTTCTGTTTTTAAAGCTTAAACAGTAAGAAAAAGTTGAGGAAGTTTATTGTTATTTGTATCATCACCATCACCATTGGCATTTTTTGTTATCATGCGGTTGAAACTGCTGGGCGCAAATAGGGCTGCATGTAATGTTACTTAGTAAAACACAAATGTCATTGTGACTCTCTCTCACTCACTAAATAGTAGTCAAGATAACACAAGATAGGATACAAGTCTGTCACAGATGCCTAGTTCTGCCTAACTACCAAATAGATCTCAAATAGTCATTGGATTAGTGTGGTTGATTAAATTATGGACACATTTTTGTGTAGTTTCACCATTTCTTTTGTTATCTATTAGTATGTTAGGTATATTCTTTTATTCCAAGTTAGGTATATATTTATTAAAGGTGTTGAAGTTTGAACACAAAACTTGTAGATAATTATAACTGAGTGGTTAGAAAAATATTGACATACCTATCTTAATAACATTTAAGTAGATTTAAATTTTCGTATGTGATGCACCTTAGTTGCAACTATCGTATTAGTGAGCCTTTCATACTTACACCAACAGCTGCTATAAGCAACCACTTGTGAGGCTTCAAGTAGTCAAATAATCTCTTCCAATCGAACTTGGCAGTGTCATCTTGAACATTAGGCCTCCTTTGTATAATTCTCGAATGCTGAACAGCTTTACAGTACGCTGGTCCATTGTTATACAATAAACGACCAGCGAGCCCTAAACTAACCCCCGTACATAACTTCCAAGGACAACATAACAGGAGTACACCGGACTTTAATCGTTTATCCGACGATGTTTTCACTTCACTAAAATACCTTTTCACAGCATTAGAGGGTTTATACTTGACCAAATTCGCAAAGCATACGTTTGTTTTTGAATGAAGCAATCTGTAAAAGAAGATTTTAGAGATGTTTAATTCAGAAAACCGAAAGTAATAAACAAATTAAGTTTGGTTGAGGTTACGATTACCTTTGCCGCATTAAGTGACATGACTGTGTTTGCAAAATTTGCCACATATTTTTAATAATTATTGAACCTGACTTATGCTAATTAAAATCCATTTTATACATGATTTTTGTCTTAAAATTTAAAAAATGCAAAATAAAAACTGAACACCAATGTTGTAATCAGGGAAGGAAATTAAATGTCAATTTGATTGAATTTTGTCAGATGTCAATGCTATTACTGTCAATGTAAATTTTTTTTTCTTACTTTTTGGCATCGCACGTTGTGCATTCTGCCAGTGTCAAGTTTATGAATTTTCACATTTATTTGTTATCATCAAGTCAAATAAGTCATGAAGTCACAGTAAGTCACACGAAATTAGTCATAGTCGAGTCCAAGTCATACCCTAGTAAAGTTGGGCGACTTTACTATGAGCTTCTATGGAGTTTTGAAAACAACACGAAAAGACATGTTTCACCACATTATATCACTTGCCCACACTCGTGCATGTAATTCAACACTCAATGAATAAAACACCACCATTTTTAATCATTAATTCGCGAAAAAGCACAAGTTTAAGAAAATAATAGAATGCAACGACATGATTTTTCCGTGTTCCCGCCAGAACTCAAAATGTCATTTATATGTCACCGATTCAGCAGTCAGTACAAGTTTTTTTTTCTTAGTTATTGGCATAGCACGTTGTGCATTCTGCCAGTGTCAAGTCCATGAATTTGCAAGCTATCATAAGCTTGTTTTTTAAATGTTACAATCAAGTCATATATGTCATGAAATCACAGTCAGCCACACGAAATCAGTCATAGTCGACTCCAAGTAACGCCCTAGTAAAGTTGTGGCGACTTTACTATGACCTTCTACGGAGTTTTGAAAACAACACGAAAAGAATTGTGTCACCATATTATATCAATTGCCCACACTCACGCATGTAATTCAACACTCAATAAGAGTTTTGGCGGGAACACGGAAAAATCATGTCGTTGCATTCTATTATTTTCTTAAACTTGTGTTTTTTCGCGATTTAATGATTCAAAATGGTGGTGTTTTATTGAATGAGTGTTGAATTACATACACGAGTGTGGGCAAGTGATATAATGTGGTGAAACATTTCCTTTCGTGTTGTTTTCAAAACTCCGTAGAAGCTCATAGTAAAGTCGCCACAACTTTACTAGGGCATGACTTGGACTCGACTATGACTAATTTCGTGTGACTAACTAAATGTGGTTTGATGACATATTTGACTTGATTTTAATATAAAAACTAGAAAATTCATAAACTTGACACTGGCAGAATGCATAACGTGCGATGGCAATAGCTAAGAAAAAAAAACACTCGATAAATAAAACACCACCATTTTTAATCATTACAGTCTTACTTAAAAAAACTTCTCAACTGTTAATCACTGATTAAGATGCTCTGTTAACTTCTCTCTCACGTGAAGTGTCACGTGTAAGAACAAGACAGATAAGTTTTAAGCAGTGACTTAGTTTGAGCGGCGTTTTTAAGTAAGGCCGTTATTCGCGAATAAACACAAGTTTAAGAAAATAATAAAATGTAACGACATGATTTTCCGTGTTCCCGCCAAAACTCCTAGTACAAGTTCGATTGCCAAAGTCATTACAGCTTATTTGGCTACCTCAAGTTTGTGAATTTTTTCAAGGATAACTATAATAGTGATTAATTGATTATTTTTATGTTTTGTTTCCCAGGTGGGCTGAGACCTTTGCAAATCGATAGAACTTTTAAATGCGATTCCTAAATGTTGTGGCACTAGCCAAGTAACCATTTCCGTTTCCGAGATATTGGGCAATGAGATTCTTCAGGTTTCAAGCAATCATCAACAGCCGGAAGACGTCCACTGCTGGACGAAAGCCTCCACCTTAATAGGGAGGGGTTTCCATAATCCCCACGCTTGGCAGTCGGCTTGGGGATCGCAGATTGCTACCACCGTTAACTAAGAGGAAGCCGCTGCCCGTCCTCCGGTGGTACTGGATGCAGTTTTAGGACATACCCAGGTTCAAGCAATACCGAGCCCATATTTTAAATTTTGCATTGCAAGTTCTCAACTACATACCTACCTATATTCGCATTATAAGTTTCATTTAATGCTATGAATAAGTACGTAAGCATGAAACTATAAAAAAACTTTTTTTCTAGGTTCATGTACGTAATTTACATACTTGCAATGCAATTTGCAAAGATGCAATCTGTACAAGAATAAAGGAAATGGATAGAAATAAAGGGCGCAACCTCTAGAATCATTATCACCTGTCTTGTGACTAATGCTGAAGGTAGGTAGGCCACCTTGCAATGATAGTACCTATAAGCATAGATTAAGTATACTAACAATACTTAATCTATGTTATAAGTAATAAGCAGTGATTAATAACTGTAACTGTGTGTGTGTTTTTTGTAGTGGTAGTAGTCTACTGCAGAGTCCGCCTGGGGAAGTACCACTCCTTTGCCAGTTATTCAACCGCCAAGCAGTAGTGTGCAAGCATTATTGTGTTCCGGTTTGAAGGGCATTGTTACCAGAGAAATTACTGAGTATAAAGATATTTAACATCTAATATCTCACGGTGACGAGCGCAGTGCAGTGCGGCGCAGGATTGTGTTTGCAAGTTCACAATTCTGGCACTGCTACTGTTAGTGGCAGGCGTGACGCTTACCAACAGGCGAATGTCTTGCTCGGCTCGTCACATGATTGATTGTATAAAAACAATAACTGTAAATCATCAGTCAATATCAATAAAGGCAGAAGTGTGCCATCCGCTAATACTTTAATTTATGGTTTGCTGTGGGCTGTGACATGCATGACAGTACGTTATGATCAACCCCATTAAACGGCCGGGGCGTGATGGTGCAGAAATTGATGTTATTATTTATAGTAGGTACTTAAATAATTGGTTGATCCAATAGACGCATCTATCATAGAAAGACAAAACAGAACTCAAATCGACAATACCTAGTAGATACCTACCTATAACGGTAATTAATATAAAAGTAATCAAATTAAGCCTGAACCAAACACGCATAGCTTTCTGGAATTCTGGAATCATATATTTTTAAACTTGGAATAGACCTGTTGTTGTGTTTAATATTTCCTGGCCATGGACTAGTCCTTCAGCCGAATACATATTTCTTCATCGATCCTTCTTTCTCCAGTTAAATGAGTCGTAATCACAGTCCAAGTCACACACAGTAAGTCACGGTCAAGTCCAAACATGCCTTAGTAAAGTCATGGCAACTTTATTACAATCTTCCTCGGAGTTTTGGAAACAACACAAATGACACGTTTCACCACATTATATCACTTGCCCACACTCATGCACGTCAGTCAGCACTTAATGAATAAAATGCCATTATTTTTATGCATTAACACCCGTAAAAACACAATTTTTGAAAAATAATAGGTACAATGCGGTGACATGATTTTTTTGCGTTCCGGCAAAACTCGATAGACCTGTTTTTTTATGATTGCCAGTTCTTTGCGTCGTCGTTTGCTCAAGACAGGGGCCGTACCGTGAACTGCTTATAGCGGGACCGAATAGGTTTAGCTGCCGACACTGCGCGACCGCGAACCTTATTGCGAGGCGATAAAATTCACAGTCGCGCAGCGTCGCCAGCTGAGCGTATTCGGTCCCGCTATAACAGTTCACAGTACGGACCCAAATCTTTTTAAAATGTATATAGGTATTAGATTGATTCAGGCGTTACTTTGCGGATGTTCAGCTTAATCAACCGCGTTATATTAAAATTTCTAGTGTAATTAAGTTGTAAATATCCTATCGATTTGTCCGATTTTTATCGATTTCGGTTCAGGCAAAATTTATTATTACTTTCAGTTTAAATTAATCAGGTAAGTATTAATTTCAGATTTAATAACAATTCTTTGCAGATTACGGTATCACATTAGCCTTTTTCTTCACGTTTTCCTATTGGTAGGTAGGTACTCGATAGGAAATTTACAGCGGAATTACACTAGACATTTTAGTATAATATCACGGTTAATTAAAATGTAGGCTTAGTTAAGACCTATGTTTATTCTAAGAATGTAGGTATTTACTTTTTATATATTCATAATATGTTACATACTTATAGGTAAATCTATATGTAACTAGGCTGACTCCTCCGAATGCTCTGACTATTTTTTGTACGGCTTTATTACATCCCAGTCTCTTTGACCGCGCAGATGACTTAGTTTATCTGGTAGAAAATACCTCCTTTTGTACCTACGTGGTGTGTGTGCAATAAATAATTAAATTTACACCTATTATTGGGACCTGGGCAATGGGCATGTCCTAAAACTGCATCCAGAACCACCGGAGGACGGGCAGCAGCATCCTCTCCATCCAATGGTGGTGAGCATTCTGGCGATCCCCAAGCCGCCTACGAAGCGTGGTGATTATGGCAACCAGGAATGGACGTCTTCTGGCTAATGATGATGATGATGTATCTGGTGAACAGTAGTTTTCTTATCGTACCTAGTCACTTATCTGAAGACTGACTGGCAGCACCTTTATGTAACATAAAAATCAAAATAGTTAATAATTGGTCTGTATGTATTTTTTTTTACTAAGTAGTATTCATCACTATTGACTTTAATAAACGACAATAAATACTTAATCCGATTATGCGCAGTTGTACGAACACTTGTCTCGGCAAGTGTTTAATGAATCGGATTATAGTGGAGCGATCATTGGTTAGCATTTTATTGGGGGTGCCAAAATGTCGCTGCAGGTTACATTTGCATTGTGTGCCCACTAGGAAGTTGTCTCAGTTGGCTGTCAGGTTAAATAAGTAAATAAATAAATATTGGCGGACATTTAACACAGCGCCCAAAATAAGCAAAACTTTACAAAATTAATATTGGGGGACATTTATTACACACAGCGCCACCTAACCCCATACTAAGCAAAGCTTGTATTATGGAAACCAGATAGCTGATAGAATACTTATATACAATTTTTTTTCGTAAATAAATACTTATAATACATACTACACCCAGACACAGAACAAACATCGATGTACGTCACAAACATTTTTGGCCTGGGCTGGAATTATCCGGCCGTTTTATTTTGTGCGTCATCCGGTTAGTACGACAACGTTTCGTCGGTCCCTTCGTTATTTCCGGATTCTACTCTATTTTATTTCATATTCATTTCTATGTGTGGTAAATCATTAAACTTATATCCAGAACAAATATTTTAAATATATTTAACCTAAGTTGAGGCACGATGAATTTTCTGTGAATTGAAAAATATCATTCAAACACTTAAAATTCAAATTTCCTCCTCTAAAAATCACTGTATTTTCCCACCAAGCTTCATTTTAGTACACAAGTGGTGTCATCGCATCTGGTAATGACCACCCGCGATCATCGTTCACCACCCAGCTTGACTTAAACACTGCCACCTTAATAAAATTTTCACCTCTTTATCAACCTAAGGCCATCAACATAAAGCTCAAATTTCATCAACGCTGCAAACATTGAAGGATACTGCTTTTGTATAATTTTACGCTCGTATTTTAATTTCGGTAGAGCTGAAATTTGAATAGCATCATACGGTCAATTTCGCAAAATTGATTCCAGTATTCATTCAAACCACTTCATCCTTGTTTCGTAAGACTTAAAGTTCAATTTTAGTTCTAGTTAAGGGGAAGCTAGTTCTTTTGTTCACTTTTGTCGACAGATGGCGTTAGGGGGCTAATACCGCATAATGGTCGAATCGTTATAGGTTATGATGTAAATAAAATCAATGAATCTTTGGTTTATAAGGATTTAGAGTTGAAATATTGTTTGAAAGATTAATCGTCAATATGGTGAATCGTTCACATTGAGCGTGGCGATGGATTATGATGGTTAACCATTATAAGAAAATAGGGTAGCTGTATGTAGGTACCTAAGTAATTAGAATGTAATAAGCAAGCACAAATGTCTTTGGCACAGATTAAATTACATTTCCTATAGCGGAAAACACCCAAGTAGATAGGGGGGGGGGGGGTCCCATAGTCAATCAGTCAATAATGATGTAGGTATACTATAACCCCCTAAAGGATCTAGGTCAGCTTAACCTGTAACCCTGTATATAAAAACTATGTAGGTACTTACAAAAATAATATATTTTTGCTTAGTGTGGGGTTAGATGGTGCTGTGTGAAATGTCTACCAATATTTTACACTACTACCTACAAAGGAGTCGCAAAAATCCCCTTAAGGAAGCTTTATCATCCTTTTTAAATTCCATAAAAACTAGTCAATCACATCTTTAGAATGTTAGCCTAACTTTTCATAATCTTAAAACGACGTCATAAAACTCATCTTGACCCATAGAGCAACAATAAGCCCGTAAATCACACTGCACACATGACGTACCTACTGTACAAATATTTACTCTATGGCATGTTGTCCGCTACAGTTGCCCTGGATTATGGGATATTATGAGAGTTTATGAGATATTTATTATGGGAACTTGGTGAGAAGGGCTCACAACTGTTCGGTAAACAAATTAATGTAGATTGTAGAGCTCTGATGCTTAATTAATAAGTTTCGAATTTAATTTAAATTATAATGAGAATTTTTAGTGGCAATACTGACTATTTAACTGTGCATTCTGCCAGTGTCAAGTATAATATGCATTTTCTAGTTTTAGAGTATCAAATTAAAATAAGTCTCAAAATCACAGTAAGTCACACGAGTCAAAGTGGAGTCCAAGTCAATGCCTTATTAAAGTTGTGGCAACTTTACCATAATCTTTTACGGAGTTTTGAAAACAACACGAAAATACACGTTTCACCACATTATATAACTTCCTGTTCCTGTAATTCAATACTCGATGAATAAAACACGACCATTTTTAATCATTATTGCGCGTAAAAATACAAGTTTATGAAAATAATAGAATGGAGCGGGATGATTTATCCGTGTTCCCGCCAACACTCCCTTTTTTCTTTGTCATCATATTTTCGTTTTTTTATAAGTTTTTTTTTCTTTTTCGGGCTAAATGCCCTAATTTCAAGTAGATGCATTTACAGATAAAGACTAAAGTAATAAAGCAGTTATCACTTAGACCCATGAAAGTATTTTTGTATGAAAATTTAAATCCGAGCACAAAGTTTAATTAATTTTGACACATCCTTAACACAAACCTAATCAGAACACACTCGATTAGTATTAGCCATTGAGGATTTCATCATCAGAATAGCTCGAGGAAAGACCATTATTGCAATGTTTCAAAATCGATACGACAATGACCTTAAAAAAACAGGAAGTTTAACAATTTAATTAGGCAGGTACGAAGTTAAAAAGTATCTGATTTTTTAACTTCGTACCTGTTATAGTTAAGTACAAGTGAAGCTAAAAAACCATTCTAAATAATAGGTAAATCCAGGAAGGAAATAGGGGAATACGTTTGTATGAAGAATCACAGCTCAGCTTCCCTCTTAAGCTTTTTATAAAAAAAAATACAGCTGACTTCAACTTCGAATACCTGAAATCGATGAAATTTCGATTCGAATCGATGAATACCGATTTCGATGAAATTTATATGGGACTACTTCTGAAGACCAAACAAAAAAAGAATCATCAAAATCAGTTCATAATTGGCGGAGTAATCGCATAACATACAAAAAATAAAAAAAACGTTGTCGAATTGAGAAACTCCTTTTTTGAAGTCGGTTGAAAAGGTTGAACAATACTTCAAAAAATGAGGTTCTCAATTTGACTTTATTTTTTCAATTAAAACGGAATAGGAGAACACCCTCAGAATAAAAGTCCCGTTGAATCTATAGGTTAGTCTATGATCTAAAGTACAGATTAGGCAATAGTTCACTTTCGCATAAACAGGGTCTCACGTAACGGTGCAACCGAAAGGAGGTCAGATGTAATGTACTTATAATTGTGAACAACTTTTACTGCGGGGCTCACCCTGAATTCGTACCTAATCGTGAAAAAACCAGCTGTTCCATAGAAAAATCACAACCTCAACAAAACATAGAAATTCCCAAGAGTGGAAACTCTTCATAAAATATAAATAATCTCTACTTAAACCTACCTACTACATTTATGTGACATTTCGCATCAAACGTCCAACCTACCTGCAATAATTACATCCCTAGCCCCATTGCCCTTTGACTTTGTCAAATTCATAATAATTTGAGGAACAATTAACCCGCCTTTGATCTTATACACCTTTGTGGTCTGGTAAGGTACCCACTATTTGACTTGAGCGTATAATAGAGAGTAACCTCAAAGAAAAATGTACTTACGGACAATTACATGTATGTAGGTAAGTATAGGGCACTCGGTGTAGCTGAGTCAGTTGATAGGGATGTGGTGAGGTATGTCGATGATTTAAACTTTTTTTAAATAATTTTACCACCAATATACAATATAATACGAGTATACACATTATACATGGTAACTAGTTCTGTACCTACACAAATCAGCTTTCGCTCTGTGATGCGAAAAAAAGCTGTTCCATTACATTTGCAGAGGGCAATCAAACATTATAGTGGACATTTCACACAGCGCCATCTAGTTTTAAACTAAGCCGAGCTTGAACTATGGGAATCACATAGCTGATAGAATACAATGTTATTACTTAGAACAAAATATTTACACTTTCCATCAGGGCCCTGTTTTATAAAGCTACAAGTCTTGTATTTGTAGTGAAAAACTGGCAACACTGCAATAAAATATTGAGTACGGCGTTTTCTATATAGCCGCAAGACAACCAGTGTACAAGCACTTGTATATAAGTTAAAGACAAAACTACCAACCTACTCCTAATCTACCTGTAACTGTTAACTTGTAGTTACTGGTATAAGAAGCTAGTACAATTGTAAGCTTGTACTTGTAGGTTTATAAAACAGGGCCCTGGTATCTAGAGCAATGTTTGAAAACATCTAGTAGTTAAATAAAAAATCTACCATATAAATATGTAAAAAAAATATTATCTTGTGTAATTTATCGATATTTTTTTACAGAGGACATCCTTAAAACCCGAGCACGTGGCCTTTGTGGAGCCTCTCCAATATTCGCTTTGTTACTCAGAAAAATGTTCCGTCGGTCGGCCGCCGCCCATACTTTGCTGTTCTAAAATATTTGCATCGCTCGCTGTGAATACTAGACTTTTTGGCTGTTTTCAAGCTATTTTCGATAAAGCGGAAGATTTTTTAGATCGCCCGACGGTAAAAAACAAGTTCGAACCATCGAGTAGATTGCACAAAGGTGCAATAGGGATGAGCTGACGATGATAGATATGGACAGATAGATGGGTTGTTTGCTCTTGGTCTTTAGTGTTTACAAAGAATTGCAATCATACTAATCATCATCATCATCAGCCTGGAGCGTCCACTGCTGAACGAAGGCCTGCTCCACCTTAGACCGCGACACTGTACGACAACCTGCCATTTATATCCACCGGGTGCCCGCGACTTTTACAATGTCGTCGGTCCACCTGGGAGGCCTTCCTACGTTGCGTCTTCCGGTTGCGGTCGCCAATCAAGAACCTTTCTTCCCCATCGGTTATCAGTTCTTCGAGCGACGTGGCCAACAACGATAATGAAAACCAGCACAGTGTGATTAAATTTTACGTGTGTCATGTTGGTTTTCAGTAGCGCTACGAGTATTGGCGTCACAATTCTATTGCAGTTTGTTAGACCGCTGACCGATAGGTATATAGACTTATGTAGAGTGTAGTGTAGACTAGTACTTTTTTATCACAAGCACATTAGGAATAGGTAATTTAAGTTTAAACTTTTAATCGCAGTCTTTATTTATCATCAACATTGTTTGATGTTATTTTTGCAATGTCGCCTTCCGTTGAAATACTTAGGTTCCTAAGTTTATGCTCTTAGTTGTTTGGATTCTGTTACTCAATCATGCAAAAACGGCTAAACGGATTTGGAAGAACTTTGGTAAGAAATAATAGTAGTAGGTATAGGTAGAGGTTATTCCAAGGTAGGTACATAATGTACATATTGTTTTGCAACATTTGATGTGACTATCTCTTACTCTGAGTTATATTTTTATTTTATTTTATTATTCTTATTTATTATAGAGGGTTGTAGCGATAATGCCACCCTCTGTGGCAGATTTACACATTTGCCGCCAGTAGGCTATTAAAATTTTGCCGTCCGTATTCCGTATATACCGACATCTATGCACTTGTTTAAAGTGAAATTAAAAAAAATGGCTTGTCGAGCAATCTTTCTATAAATTTTGTGAGTTTTACAAATGTGACATTTAATTTATTGTATTGCGGCTTTTTGACATGTTATTTATTTATTTTTTTGTTCTGAATGTATAACGTAAATTGAATGAAATTGAATGAAATTGAACGTACTTATTATTAATTTTTTCATTGACGTTAATTTATTAATTAATTTAATATTATGATAAGATCATTAATACTATTATACAATTTTTACACACATTGTAAGCAAATTAATACAAAACAATATTATATGACTTGTAAAATTATACTTTACCAATAAATATGAATATGAATATCTATTACCCCTTAGTTATCAATAATATTTTTGTCAGTGAAATTGTAACTTATGATTAGTGATCTATTTACTCAATCATACCATCCTTATCCCGTAATTAACATGGTTATGTACTAGGGAATCGATGTGTCAGTTGTTTTTTTTACAACCCAACAATTCGATTTACTTCTGACAGCAAAAGAAATAGTCTTTATAGTATAAATGTTGGCCCCAAATATGCCGCCCAAGACTCCAGCCTACTCAGCCTGCTGGTAAATCCGCCACTGGCCACCCTCGATCAATCTCTCTCTTACTTACATCCACATTAAATTATCTACGGCTACGTTTCATACCTAGCCTAACTCATTTATATAGTGTTGGGGCTGCGAGAACACTATTATATAGCCCTATGTTCAATATGATAAGGTTAAATTTCAATAAAACAAGATCCTCTCTGCTCCGTTCCGAACACACTCCGCCAGAATATGGGTAACGTCTTCTACCATTTAACGTCTTCTATTTTAGCCCCCCGGCTAAAATGGTAGCGTTTATCAATAGGCTAGATGACTGGTTTTTTTATTGTCCTATTAAAATGTGGCCCATTAATATATAGCTGATTAATGAAAAGAAAATGAAAATCTGATCAAAAATAAGCAACTTATAAGCATTTTAATATCATGAAAACTGACGTGGTTTTGACACATTTTTGAGTAAAAACGTTACGTCACGTTTTTGTTTTTTTTGTTTTCGGTTTTGTGTTTTTCATTTCGTGGTTTCGTTTTTGAGTTTTTTTTTTTTTTTTTTTTTTTAGTCGGAGTATCCGATTTAATTAAACGTGAGTATTCCCGTATGAATAAAACAAAAATTTTAATATCATGCTAGACAGAGAGGCGAAACAGCAAATCGTGACGTCACTTCTCTGTACGCCATATAAATTCTATTCTGATAAGTAAGGCGTGACGTCATTTTTTGTTTTGTGGGAAAGGGACAGAGTTGGCTCTACCAAAAACTTTAAACACTTATATATCAGAACATTATTAACCGATTTAAATTATTTTTTCAATAAACATACTATATTTATCTTCTTCATCGAAGCTATTGGTTTCAAAGATTTAAACATCAGTCATCTACCCTATTCTGCTATGATGATTCACTTCGCAAATAGTAAAACGGTCACTTAAGCGCCAATTCATACTATGATTTTGCAAATGATTCTATTATGGAATTCATTAGTTTGAGAGTTTTCTATAGAAAGTCATAAAATGGTCGAAAAAGATGAATTGCATAAAGTCAACTTGCAGATTCGTTAGAAGTTACTCGAGAGCATCTTTTTACAATTCATTTGCTAAGAATTCATAAGACGAACTGCTTTTAGGGGAGTTGCTTAATGCGGCTCTTTTAGACCCCCTGGTCGCACTCTAAACATTTAGTTGTTGTTGTTGTTGTTGTCAATGTTAATAACAACACGTTGTTTCTTATTGTTATGTTAATCGTAATTGTTGTGTACCTAGTTACCTACCGAATACATGTCGCAACGGGAAAGCCTAATTCCTAAGATACGGGTGCTAAGACACGCACCTAGTTTGGGGAGTAGCTGAGTAGGTATTGCCTCAAATAAACTGTTTGAACACTTACATTATGTGGAAATATAATATTATAATTTTGACCTTGGAATACGCTACGTGTTAATCAAAATCTTTTATTAGTACGATGTCCTTTAGACACTGACTGGTGATTGTGTCGGTCCAAAAGAAATATTTTTTCCCAAAAGCAATCTGTAGTGACGAGGGTAATTAATCTACAGGGTTAATGGTGGAGGGAATGACCACCCCCACTAGGCGATTGGTTAGGTGGTAGAGTTGTAACTGGCACGAGAACAAAAAATAAAATCATACCGATTTGTAAAAAAAAAAGAAAGAAGCTCATTGTCTCTGGCATTGGCTCTGAATTTGGGCAGACCAGAAGTAATATCATGTATTTAATTTTATCAAAAATAGTATTCTATCTTGGAGGATCTACTTCGTATGGAAAAGGTAAAGAAATCCGATTCATTAGGATATATGCTGAAGATGAAGATGGATTTAAAAATCCGTGAGGCGCTCTCCCTATTGCAGTTTGAGCGCATCTGGGAGGGTATATAATCAAAGTATTCTATGCTATGCTAAAATTAGTCTGCGCTATCTGTCAAGGTGAAGGAAAAAACTTTTTTTTAATTTCATGTTTGGGAAATCGCTCATAACTCTGCTACCAATAACAGGTATTATCTTATGTTAAAATAAAGCAATTCTTCGGATCATAATTCCTAACAACGTCTACTCACTCGCACATTGTAAGAAGATTTCGAACATATGTACAACATCAGAAAGTTTACTTAACTACATATAATTTGGTTGCATCATAGTTTGTAGTAATTTTTACTTGTATACATAATTATTACTTAAGTATATTTTTACATAGTATATTGTTAGAGGTTAGTTGCATGCATCACAATTTGTAATCATTTCTTCTTGTATATATCATTATTACTTAAGTATATTATACATAATATATTGTTAGAAGTTGGTTGCATGCGTCACAATTTGTAATCATTTCTACTTGTATATGTATAAATGACATTGACTGTATGTTAATTGTATTTACTATAATTTTATTTGATATCAGAATAAATATAAATAAATATTTAATGACTTGTATGTATACTTACTTAAGTATATTACATTGTTAGAAGTTGGTTGCATGCATCACAATTTGTAATAATTTCTACTTGTATATATAATTAGTTAAGTATATTATACTTAATACATTGTTAGAAGTTGGTTGCATACATCACAATTTGTAATCATTTCTAATTTATTGTATAGTGCAAGTACCTAAGTAGGTATGTTATTGTAATTCTAACATCTGATAATAACAGACATTTAGTCTTAATTACATCTTGTATGGTTCTAAGTAATTTAGATTATAATTTCTAAAGTGAGGTCCGGTTATTAAATCAGATGTTACACATCCAGATAAAATCAAATTTGATGTTAGAATAATGGTCAATCAAAGAAGTGGTCATTTAAATAAGTGGTAATTTATAGAAGGAGTCATTTCAAGAAGTGGTAATTTTCAACCGACTTCAAAAAAGGAGGTTCCTAATTCGACTGTACGTATTTTTTTTAGTGTTTGTTACGCGTTAGTTGCATGCATCACAATTTGTAATCATTTCTTCTTGTATATATCATTATTACTTAAGTATATTATACATAATATATTGTTAGAAGTTGGTTGCATGCGTCACAATTTGTAATCATTTCTACTTGTATATGTATAAATGACATTGACTGTATGTTAATTGTATTTACTATAATTTTATTTGATATCAGAATAAATATAAATAAATATTTAATGACTTGTATGTATACTTACTTAAGTATATTACATTGTTAGAAGTTGGTTGCATGCATCACAATTTGTAATAATTTCTACTTGTATATATAATTAGTTAAGTATATTATACTTAATACATTGTTAGAAGTTGGTTGCATACATCACAATTTGTAATCATTTCTAATTTATTGTATAGTGCAAGTACCTAAGTAGGTATGTTATTGTAATTCTAACATCTGATAATAACAGACATTTAGTCTTAATTACATCTTGTATGGTTCTAAGTAATTTAGATTATAATTTCTAAAGTGAGGTCCGGTTATTAAATCAGATGTTACACATCTAGATAAAATCAAATCTGATGTTAGAATAATGGTCAATCAAAGAAGTGGTCATTTAAATAAGTGGTAATTTATAGAAGGAGTCATTTCAAGAAGTGGTAATTTTCAACCGACTTCAAAAAAGGAGGTTCCCAATTCGACTGTACGTATTTTTTTTAGTGTTTGTTACGCGTTTACTCCGCCAATTATGGACTGATTTTGATGATTCTTTTTTGTTTGGTAGTTAATATTTCAGAGGTTGGTCCCATATAAATTTTATCGAAATCGGTTCAGTAGTTTGGTTATTAAATAAAAATTACTAGAAAATATGAAGATGTCATCCAGGTATGGGAAGTTGAAGTCGGTTGTATTTAAATAAAAAGCTGTTATTATAGTAATTGTAGTTCTATGCCGCCGAAACGAGACTGACATCTTATTAATTTAATTTTTAGAAATTGATTTGAAATAAAGTTTAATTACTCGTCTTCTCGTGCATTGTAAGTTGTAGATATTTAATAGCTGCTAACATTATATTATGATGTTACTTCTTGTTGTTTCTGATGTTGAAGTTACTTTGGATTAAAATTTCTAACGTGAAATTTACTGATTTAGTTTACTATATCTTACATTGTAATTAGATTTATAACAGCTGCTACTTATGATAATAATCTTAAATCTGATCTTGCTATTTAGATAATTATTTTATGGCCAAATCTACTTTATTACTAAGTACAGGTTTCTAAACACTTTTATTTTATAATCTATGCTACCGCGTAGCTTTGCCTTGTAGTTGATAACAAAAGAACATCATACAAGAAAACAATGGCAAAACAAAAGAAGCAGTCAAGATTCCCAGCACGTTGGGGCATCCATGTCCACTATGTAGGGGGTTGTAACGAGCCAGGGGGGATGCGAGGGGGGTAGAGGGTCCGAAGGGGGTACATTAGCGCGTGTAGTCGCGGGACAGCAATATAGCGATGGCCGGCGGCTCATTTAATCACGCGAAGGAATTTGTGGGGATAAGAAGACCGTTAAGGCTCGAAAGTGTGGAAAAGGCGTAAAATTATCCAAAAATTGGAAGTAGCTATAAAAACTTTACTAACATCTACCCACCTATCTATCTAACTTTATATACAACTATACTATATAATCTCTCGCGGATTTGTTTTAACCATAGCCCAAGGCTTTGATTACGTGCCCAAGGTGATGTTGATTGACAGCTGGATGGGAGAAGATTTAAACCTACCGAGAATTTAGGCGACAGTAAATTTTTACGCAAAGCAAAAAGGCGGACAGTAAATTAAATACAGAGTCTTTACTCTGAATTAAATTTTAGTAAGGGTAAGGGTAAGGGGGAGGCCTTCGTTCAGCAGTGGACGTCTCCGGGCTGATGATGATGATGAGGAAGGTTAAGGTTAAGTTAATTTAATTAAGGTTTCTTTTAAGTATGCGCAATTTATGTATGGGAAATTCGTACCACTAGGTCACCTGCGTATGGGAAATGTGCTTAGGTTAGTACTACTGCAGTAATGTTTTACCACTGCGTCATTAAGCTCATATCTAGAGTCACAATCTCTAAGTGAAAAAAAAGTTAAAACAGTCAAAAAACTTCCGAGTGCCGTTGTACATACCTATATGTGCATTATATAGTTCACAATTGTTCGAATTTTACGAAGACGTTACGTCGCTTGTGTAGTGTTCAATGTATGGTTGAGCGCTTGTGTCTTATCGTAGTTCAAGTCGTTCGAAAAGTCGGCGCACTGTATAGCGTGCGCCGAGTTTTGACGTGGACATTTTTATTGCACGTTTGTGACTCTATATATATTAGCTCAATGCACTGCGTTTATAAAATTGTTAATAAACTATGCTTATAAAATTAAGGTGCCTGCTCTTGGTGGGAAATTACATTTTCAAACAGTTTTTTGCCCTCGCTCACCCGGGCAACTATTGTAAATGATCGCAATGTTTGCAGCAATCGATAATTATTCTTTACATTAAGTATAACGAAAACGATTAATCAGTAATGCACTTTAAAGTAAAGCTATTTGACACTAATGTACCTTGCATTTTTGATAAATAGCTTTACCTGATAATCTAAAGAATCGAATGAGCATCATCGATTGCCGCAAACATTACGATCATTTACAATAGTTGCCCGGCAGAGCGAGGGCAAATTTACTATTTGAAATTTGAAACTATTTGTTTTTGTGGGCGTGTGCTTTATGTTAAACAACAAGGTTACCCGGGCTACTGGAACTGGCAAAAAAACGATTTGATCTATTTGAATTTTGCCCGCCATGAGTGGGTGCCTTATGTACATTATAATAAACATGAATTTAATCTTCGTTAATCTTCGTGGAAAAAACAATATGTTTCACTTTGTAAAGACGCGGTTTGGTAGCTAGTAAAACTGTAAAGCACTTTATTTTATCACTTCAATTTAAATAAAACTACAAACAGCTTTCGTTAAAAAGCCTTCTCCACATTTTGACCAACAAGAACTACCCGACAAAAGGCGCGCGGAGTGTACGCTTATTGGACGAGTCAATATACGTCCGAGGGACAAATACCCGGACAACATAACTACTGCGAGCTCCAATAACGATGTCAACGATAATGTTGGCTCGACAGATGTGATTTGGGTACAAGAACACGGAACTTAGAATGTGTTCTTTATAGGCTGAACACAGCTTGTTTTCTCTTGCAAATTTTGCAGCGGAATCACAGACAAGCGAAAGCCCTACTTCTTAGGTAGAACGGCTGTCAAAACACTGTTGTAATGCAGCTGTATGGAAAACCGCTGTCACCAGTTTCACACTTAGTTGTATAGTAACTACGACGAAAAAATGCTAATCATTGGTCGCGCATTTGAAGTAAAACGCTCGAAATGCCATTTTGCAACAGATTAAAATTGGTCTATTTACGATGCATGGATTTGGTTTCCTACGCGTCTATTTAATTTGTCTTTTTGAGTATTCTCAGTTATAAAACATGTATATTGGTAGAATTGTCATTAAGCGCATTTGCACTTAACGCCGGCTAGCGCGACCCGTCACATTTCCGTTATATTCACTTCTCTCTTCAGTGAGCGGAATGGACTGGAAAATGTTAATAATGTCACCTATAGGTACCTTAATAGACTTTAGTTTGTTCTGTTATTAAAAGAAGTAGAAATTGATCTCACGTCACAAGAAGAGTCTTGTAAAGAACCTGGGTCTGGCGCTAGGATCTCTCCTAATGTGAAATCTAGAGTTTATTCACCGTGACAACTTCGCGTCTCCACTGAGTATGATAAGACTGCCAGGCTAATCTTAAGTTTATATTTATATTGTATGTAGTACTACATGGTTTGGTTAGAGAAATATTTGAAATTCCCATCAGTGGGGAAAGAGAGAATAATTTATCTAAAGTGGTTGTCATTCTAAAATTGCAATGTAGTGTTTATCGCTTAATTAAAGATTAAGTACCTACTTTCTTATAAGTATTTATTGTATTATAGTTATTAAAATCCTTTGGAAACTTCCCTCCATTTAAAGTTATCGTATTTAAGGGAAAAATGTGAATTAGGGTTATTTTTCTTCATCATACAAAATACAAAGATACAAAAATCGTACCTACATTATATGGGGTGAGAGATAGTGATGATGAAACGAGAGATAACGACATTAATATAGCCAAATAATTGTAATAAGAACTATGTACCTACGTTATGTAACAAGTAACTTAAAAAAACGACTACTTCAAACTATTATGGGACCAGGGAGTCTTTACAAGAACCACTTTCTGTTAGCGTTAACGCTTGCGGAAAGATAAAGTTGTATGAAAATTACATTAACAGTCACGTGACATTTCTCAAGCTAATGTCATTTTCATACAATTTTATCTTTCCGCGCGTTAACGCTAACAGAAAGTGGTTCTTGTATATACCTATAATCTTATATTTTTTTAAACTATTTTGTCGGCGGAAAAACTTTGACGGAAATGTCGATGAGCATACTTAAAAAACATACATACATTCGGACATAGAACCTCCTTCTTTTTAGAAGAAGGTAAAAAGACTACGTGATCAATCATTACAAGAAGCCAAAGAATCATTAATCTCCATCACCTCCAGAGCCGCTTTCTGTAAAGCGTCCAGCAAACAACATTTGAGAAGTTCCACAATATTATGTGGAGTGGTGTAATACCGACACAAAGGCTTGGAGCTCGGTAAATAACGCTTTGTTCCTAGGACGACAAATTTTGACAATCACTAGCCCACTCGCCTATAGCTGTAGAGGGGCAGAGGCCAAAGAGTAGGTAGCACAGACAGTTTGATACATTTTCTAATTCCCTATTTTACTAAACTTCTACTCGCACATGTCGAGAAAATTACATTTTGTATAAACTGCTACTCGCAAATATACGGAATGTTGTTTGAGCACTGTTATTCTTCTAGGATATCATTGTACTCATCATTATGAACAACTTTTACCATAGGGCCAACCCTGAAATCACGAAAAAAAACAGCTGTTCCTCGATCTTGGACAAATGTATGGAACAGCTGTTATTTTTTTCGTGATTTCAGGGTTGGCCCCATAGTAAAAAATGTTCATAATTATGAGTAAGTACAATGATATCCTAGAAAGATAACGGTGTTCAAACTAACACCCTGTATATATTTTAGGTCAATTCATTCGATGTTTCTCACAATAACACTAGACTCTTTTCGTTCTATGAACACGCAGTTACTGATGCAGGGTCGCCATATTGTGATCACCGGGAAGTTATATAAATAAATAAAAATAAAATTTACCTTATTAAAATTACCTACTAAGCTTACCTTGTACATCTTAAAAAAAAATGAATAAATTGAACTTTTTTAACGTACAAAAAATATTATAAATTGTCATATTGAATTAACAAAGTTCAATTCACTTTAACTATGAAAGCTGACGTGATTCTGGCCCATTTTTGTATTATTTGTACTTTATACTCAAGTAAAGTCAGTCCGTCAGTCAGATACTCCAGTCGGAGATAGTTTCGGCCCAGGAAACTGGCGCACACGCGTCGAGCTCTGTTGACAGTCCTTGAAATAAGCCACCGGCTCGGTTTCGATCACCGGTGACCAAAATAAACGTATACATGTAATCCCGTATAAATTAATTCACTTTCGAAATACAAAACGAATGGTAAATCAAAATCCGAATGTCAATACAAATTCAAATAATGAGATCACATTTTGTCCCATCTATACTCCCAATCTTTGCCACATTTTCCTGTGTTGGTAGCTGGGGAGGGAGTTAGGGGTGGCAGGGCAGGCAGGGGTGGCCCCCCGTCCAATGTTGACAATTGATGGATATCTCTTGTCTTCAAAAGGCAGGATTAATGCCGTGTCTTCGCGCCAACAATGCCCCTGAAGGATTACGCCCTCGAGAGCGCGAAGACCTCGCGACGATTTGAAACGTTTGGCACAATGGCTGCCGGTGATGATCTGCGGACGCCGACTGGCTTTGAAGGCTTATTCTTTTTTTATTATTTAGAAAGGAGGTTTGTGTGTAGCTGTAGGATTTTCCAGCCAGTACTTGAAACGAAATAACTTGAGTATTACCTTTGAATATCGAAGAAACAAACAAACACCAATTAAAACATTAATTTAATTAAATTAGGATTAAGCTTTGTTTTAATTAATTATGCCAGAAGTGTTTTATAAATTTTGGCTTAAAATTAATGTAACGGCTTAAACGGCCTTGTAGTAAAGATAAGTTTTGATGACTCTCAGTAGTGCCTTATAATGTTAGTGATTAGTGATTATAAATCAAAAATTAATTAAGTAAATCGCTTGAATTATAAGTTGGATCGTTGTTGTTAGATACGATCTTAATAACTAGTAGTTTTACGAGTTCGCAAGTTCTACAATTTCATAGGTTTTAATTGTCGTCGAAAATTTTAGTTTGGATAATTCTCCTAAAAACGGGAAAAGTATATTACGGCACCTTTTTCCGGCTGTTTCATATTCGTAATTCTGGTTGAGATTTGAATACCAAATATTTTTGCCAATAATAATCAAAAACAGCTGGTAAATAGCGCTGCAGAAAACTATCCCTATTAGGGGGGAATATATAACAATCATACCATTCAAAAATGACCTACTAACGACAAACATTCTATGAAATTGTAGAATATGTATAGAAACAAAAAAAAAACAAACGACTTCAAATTAATCATAATAATGTTATGTTTATCATATAATATCATAATGGTTTTTTTTATCTGCCTCAAATGACGGAGACATCGGTACCTAAAAAAAACATACATACCGTCGAACATAGAACATCCTAATTTTTTTAAATCGGTTAAGAAAATAGGCAATTAAAATTGCTAAAAGAAATGTAGTAACATTTTGCCGGTCTATAGAATGCGTAGTCTGTATTCGTAGCACCAAGCGCTACGGCGGCGCGCGGCGGAGCGCTACGCTACGGTGCCGGTGCCGTCTACGAGCCGTAGACGTAAAATATTATGTACCTATTATAAAGATTTGCGAACCAAGAAATTCAAAATTTATTTTAATTTACGGGATTATTACCGAGATCAAGAAAAAATAAATAAAAAAGAATCGTCAAGAAATTCAAAATTAAAATTCAGGAAAGCCAAGCAATCACAAGTTAATTTTTTTAGTAAAGAGACATTATAGTAAATAAATAGATCTGATTATAATGACGTATAAAACGCTCTAAAAAAATACAACCGACTTCAACTTCGAATACCTGGATGACATCTTCATATTTTTCTAGTAATTTTGATTTAAAAACCAAATTACCGAACCGATTAAAAAAAAAAAGGATCTTTGAAGTATTACCTACCAAACAATAAAAGAATCGTTAAAATCAGTTCATAATTGGCGGAGTAATTCCGTAACATACATGCAAAAAAAGTCGTTTGGAAATGGACGTGCGTCATTTACTTAACTTTTAATAACTTTTACTTTCATGTATTTATTATATAAACATACCTAGGTACTTATTGATTTAAAAACAATAAATATTAAACGAATATGTTTCTAATAATGTAGCCTATAAAAAAACCAATAAAGATCGTGAACCTAATAAATAAATACGCATACCTATTAAAATAAAAGAAATCTAATGAAACATAAATTTACACGTCTCATTTCAATGCAAATTCATTCGAACAAAAAATGCTATTATTATCGTTGAAGTTTATTTCAGCCACTAACAACCCTATGTAACCGATAATAACAATAAAGCCCGGAACAGACAGAATGCAACCGAATTATGCCAAAATTAATTGGCCGAAAACCGTTTCGAAGTTCGAACACACGTTCGGAAAGCTAGCGTTCGAAATTCAAATGAGGCAACTGGTCCCACCCCTCGCTCCGCCCCGCCGCCATCTTGAATCCGGGAGGGGGTCTAGGGGGCTATTAAATTATTTCATTCCACATCGAGCCTCGCTCGCTATCGGATTAAAACAATTGCCTGCGAAACCGTAAATGGATAATGAATTTAGCGGAGAAAATAATATGGAATGAAATTTGATTTTCCACGTAAATTGGAGATTATTAAATTAATGTGGATGGAGTTTTAGATCATATAACAATAGCACGCAATTCAACTCTATATTTTATATTCATCAAAATACCTACTTATAATTAGATTAGGAATAAAAGAATCGTTGGATTTACTTTTTGACAATAAAAAAAAAAACATGCAAATTAATAATGTACACAACTAATGTTAAAATTTGCGATAATGTTTTATAGTTAAAATGATAAAAATGGTTCCATAAATTGGTTTCTTTACATATATTTTTTAATTACCTTACAATAATTTTCAGTTCAGTGGCTTATATAATTAAGATAGTGGCGTCCCCATTATTTTAAATGGTTTTCTGCCAAGCTGTCGATATTTTTGTTTAATTTATACTTATTTAACTCTCGGTTAACGGTGGTAACACTCTGCGATCCCCAAGCCGCCTGCCAAGCGTGGGGATTATGGCAACCCCTCCCTTTTAAGGGGGAGGCTTTCGTCCAGTAGTGGACGTGTTCCGTCTGTTAATGATACTTGTTTAAGTTTAATCTGGTACTAAAGGAGAATACTGAGTTTAATCTATCAGCTAAAACTACATTTTATATTCAGTAGTTTCAGTTTTAAAATTTGTGTTACACCAATAGAGTATAATATCGATCGGTAGCATCCACCGCATTGTCTTCGCAGGAAGCCACGCGCGCTCGTCGCCCAATTTCGCGCACTCCACTCTACTGCAGCTCCTATTCAAGCGGGACTGTGTTGCCAGCGTTACGATGATGTTTTAAGCAAAGTAGTTATATTGAAAAGTAAGCCAAGGAGCACCGGAGATTTGCCTAGCTAAAGGCATTAAAGAATACGTTGATAAAGCTGTGAAAACTTAATTATATACAACAGATACAGTACTCGCTTATTTTCCCCTGAAAAGGCTACCTGTCAAAACAGAGAAAATCTGACGTAATAACACGCACAATATATTCTGTAAAACAGCCGGCTTTATCACAAGGTATCACAATGCCTAAAATATTATTATGTATATGGGAGAGATAGTTTTATCATCTCTACACTTTAGCCAATTTAGGAACCCGAAAAAAAAGCGTTTTTGCCGTTTCCACGAATAGTTTGTTTAACCTCATAAGCATAACTTGATCGGCTGCATCGCGCAGAGAATTTTAAATGCATGTGACATTTTGGCTTAGGGCATACAAGGAGGTATGGGAAATTTGTACCACTAGGTCACTAGAATGGAATGGAATTTTCCAAAGCCTTTTGAGTTTGTGTTTTAGTAAGTATCCTACCTACATAAATAAAATGTCGGTGGACATTTTGACACAGCGCTATCTAGCCCCACACTAATACTTGATGTTGATGATATACTTATTGTGTACCTAATGATTTATAATAAAATGGCTTCATAAATTTAAAATTTGAAAATGGCAATACAGTGTTTTCAGCATTTTTTTCCAATATAGTCGCTACCCAATCAGATTTAGGTATTTTCACTTTCGCTTATAACATTTCCCATAGGTACGCAGATGGTGTAGTGGTAAAAAATTCCCATACTTCCTTGTATGAACTAGGCCAAAATGTCACATGGCTTTAGATAGTAGAAAATAATTGATTTGCAACAATTGCAACAAAAAAACAACAAAACAAAGATAAAAATTGACTAAGAAAATTAAAGCAGTGCAGTGTGGCGGTCTAAGGGTGAGGCCTTCGTTCAGCAGTGGACGTCTCCGGGCTGATGATGATGATGATGAAGAAAATAAAAAAAGTTTTAGCCACAAACTGACTCCAACACATCATGACAATGATTGTAATGGAAATTAACCTAACTGTGTGTAAATGTGGCTGGTTGGCAACACTATAACTCGTATTCAATTTCAGGCGAGACAAGAGGGGCGTGGGGGGTGGAACCCCCCTGGGGGGCTGACTGACGACGCCGCGCTGATGGCTAAATCGTGTTCGATTCGCACCTGCTTGAAAACGGAGCGAAAGTGGCTTTGCTTTGCACATTATGGAAAGCTTGGGCTTGGCGGCTCGGGCTATGGCATTATGGGTTTTGTGGGTAATGCAACATTTAAAAAAATATGGTTAAGTATTTAAGGCAAAAATAATTCAATGCACAAAAATAACAACACAATTCACCCCGTAAAACTTTACCGGAACAGTTAAATGTGGCAGATTCAAGTTTTGCTTTTTAACCGCCAAACGCCAAATTAGCAATACTGCGATAGTAATAATAATTATGTTGGTAATGTGTTCTCCATATAATACCATAGAAGCGTTAATGCCAAGAAAAATAAACAAAATATTTTTTTTACATTATTATGTGACGTGACGAGCAAGATGTTCGCCTGGTGGTAAGCGTCACGCCTGCCACTAACAGTGCCAGAATTGTAAACTTGGGAACTCAATCCTGCGCCGCACTGCACTGCGCTCGTCACCCTGAGATATCAATGTTCTAAATTAAGAATGCAGTGAAAGTGGCTTTTCTTTGCATTTATCAATAAGTAGAGATTTTTATAATGGCTATCATTTTAAGTGCTTGTGTGCGCTTTTCGTTTCTGTTTTTTTTTTTAATATACAGCGGAAAGAACTTCACGCTTCGAGTTTCTGGCTTTGGCTAGCCAAAAAATAATAATATTCAAATTAAAAAATAATGTTTGGACTTTTGAGATCTCTGTGTAGAGCAACCTAACAAAATCCAGCTAGACGCGGCCGGTATAAGGCAAGATAGTTTCGTGACACCGCAGAATCGTGTACAAACTGTCTTCTCACGGCGAGGCGGCCGCAAGTTTCGCGACTGACGCCAAGTTGCGAAGCGAACTAAAAAACTTGGGTCACTGGTTTTATCAGTTGGCGGGAAACTGCATTCTACAATATTTTTTCTTAGGTAAGTATTATTATATGCTTATTGCCTATTTATATGCCAACCTTTTAGGATTAAGCTCCTTCTCACCTCAAAGATGCCAATCGAATTTTAAGATTATGATGAACGTACTTAGTCCTTTCCTCCAAAAAGGATTATGCCGTCGCACTTTGTGCTTTTGCCAGTGTCAAGTATTTTAATAAATTCCAGTAAAGTGAGTCTTAATCACAGTCCAAAGTTACACAGTAAGTCACGGCCAAGTCCATTCATGCCCTAGTAAAGTCGTGACAATTTTACTACCAGCTTCTTCGGAGTTTTGAAAATATCGAAAATACATGTTTCACCACATTTTATCACTAACCGTTTCATGTCCACATACATGCACATAAAATATACAAGGTTTGGAATATACTGTACGGAAAAACAGAACAACGCCGACGCGTTGTCAGTGTGTAAGTGTGAGTAAACAAGTTTTAGAAAAAAAAACTAAAGTAAACCTACAACGTTAAAAACGCAGCTCCGCGCATTTCCGCGTTTTGCGGTCCGGTGAGTGATACGCCTTATTGTACGCTTGTACCTACTCGTACTAGGCCAAAATATTCTATGCTTACGTATAACTTCGCTGAGTGTAAAAGTATCTCACGAACAGCAACGACCTTAGCCCTAATCCCTTATGTACGATGTATATAGATAGGTACGCGTAGGTATTCTACTTGTAAAATTCTTCTACCTCCATAATGCATACCAACTAAGTAGATATCGCTATTGAAAACTAGCTTCATGTAAATGCAAACAGGATTCTCAATTATCTAGTTTAATATTTCTTGCCAACAGTTTGTTCATAAATAAGTTGATATTAAACTGAAAGCGTACTTCGTATAAATAAGAAGGAATACGTGGAAATTGTATGAAATTTGAACAAATTGCTTTTTTATATGCACAATACACATAATTTTAATCGAAATTCGACCCCTAAGGGAAACAGGGGGGTATCGTTTGTATGAAAGGCCTTTGTTTTTGTACTTTTAGTCACGAAAATTTGGATTGGGATAGTGCATTTAAAAAAAAAATGCTGTTTTCAATATTTTTTTGACACGGACGTTTTATGGGGGGAAAGGGCGGGGGGATGTGGAATGTTGTATGGAAAGTTCTTTGTTTTTGAAGTTAGTGATGAAATTTGATATTTGGGTAGTTCATTCAACAGGGGGTAAAAAAATTGTGAATTTTGGGAGCGGGCCGAATTTCTTCTGTACACGGAAAAAGTCGCGGGGGATCTCTAGTACATAATATAACAGTTGGGTTAAAATGAACTTCCGCAACGGACTTAGTTATATCCTAAAACTGCATCCAGAACCACCCGATGACAGGCAACAGCGTCCTCTTCGTACAAGACAACCAATTACATAACAACTGTAGGTAACTGTAGACAATCTAGGGCCTAGCGTAGAGCCACACCATTTTGTAAAGGCTTACGCACACCATCAGTAGCTGAAGCTGGCTTAATCTCACTTTGTGTTGCGCGGCGAGTGTGCTCAAAAACGTGTCATCAGGATGAAAGGCACTATTTTCGTACGGTGTAGACGGGATACATTATTTTGTATGAACGATTTTCCTGGCATGATTCAAAACGGCATGGTGTGTTGGCCTTACATTTTGCCCAACTTCTATGAAATTTTTGTATGGAACAGCTGATAACTTTTTTCGCGATTTCGAAGTTGGCCCCATAGTAAAACTTGTTTGTTTTGATAAAAATAATATGCCCTTAAAAGGATGCTAACTTTTTAGAACTAACTCTGTACAAGTACATATATTATGTATTTCGTATTTACAAAAAAATATTTTTTTTTTAAATAATCTATCAGCTATCTAGTTTCCATATTACAAGTTTTGCTTAGTTTGGGGCTAGATGGCGCTATGTGAAAAATGTCTGCCGGTATTTCATTTTTTGTTTATTATAAGTTGCAAGTGAAGCAACTTTCACAAAAGGCATCTACTCACATCTCTCTGGCTTGGCAACGCATCGACAACATTTCTAATGTTTCAGGTGTCCATAGGCGGTGGTGAGCTTACCATCAGGCAAGCCTCATGCTTGTTTGCTTCTCTATTATATAAAAAAAAACACCTATAATCGCCCGTCTACAATCCTCGGCCACAACCTCCAAGAGCACCGGATCCGGTTTATTTGCGCTTATATTGTGTGGACACAATACTCGAGGCGGATGATGTCGCCGGCGAGACCGTGTGTGCTCATCCTTACACTAAGACTTGAGATCTTGTACATAGCCGCGAACTTTGTGGAGTTAGCCTTCTGCGGCTCCTGTTGGCTCGGAAATTTATGAGCATGGCTTTTGTTTCACAGTCTTGGTATTTAAGATTCATAAAGTTTAGCTTACTTCATATTTTGAACCGAATCCAAAAAAGGCGGTTCTCAATTGGACTGTACGTTTTTTTTTATAAATTTATTTTGATGATTCTTTTTTGTTTGGTATAGGTGATACTATACATTTTATCAAATTCGGCTCAGTAGTTTGGGTTTTAAATCAAAATTACTGGAATAAATTTAAATAACTGGAAATATGAAGATGCCATCCATGTAGAGGAAATTGAAATTAGTTGTTTTTTTTTAAATAGCGTATTTACCTTAAAAATATTAAGAAATAACCCCTTGGATTTCACAGTGTAGGTATACACAAGTAAAACTAATTATAAAAACTTGAGTACAAACTGTTATTCATCTCAGTTTAGACAATAGAGATCACTGACTGGATCTCTATTGTCTCAACTCGCCGCTCGCCGCTCGCCGCTCGCCGGGTGTGTTTGGCGAAGTGATTTCCACCCCCGAGAGGGCCAGATGAGTGCGCAGTAAGCTCAATCGCAAACCCTCGGATCCCTGCTGAGGATCGAGAGAGGTCTTTGGAGTTAAAATTTGATAAACAATTCAAAACGTGGTAGAATTCAATTGGTGTTAAAGTTCGTGAAATTAGTATTCTGTCATAGAAATTGGATAAGCTGAATTGCTGTTGCGTGCTTTTTCATTGTGCTTTTATTTGTATCTAAGAAAATATATCTAATAAAAATAATACCTTCAAATCGGCGTAGTACATTCGTTTCCTTATTTTTTTCCACGTATTTTATTATTGTAGGAGCCACTCGTACACTTTTTCTCTAAAAAAACATCTAAACCGATTTTAAAGTGTATATAATCGGTGTAGATTTATGCACAAAACAATTTATTGCACCCATCTGCATCCGTTAAAATGACTTTAGTTACTCAAGCAACGTTTTAAATGATTACAGCTGAATATTTTACTTCAACTAAGTATATTAGGTATAAACGAATATTTACATAGATTTAATCTAATATAATAAAAGGCTCTGTCCTGACTGACTGACTGACTGACAGACAACGCACAGCCCAAATCGCTGGTCGTACAGACTTGAAATTTGGAGGGTGTATTCGTCTCGATGCGGAGGGGTGTACTAAGCAAGGATTTTTCGAAATTCGACCCCCAAGGGGGGAAAAAGGAGGGAAGCTTGTATGAAAGTTCTTTGTTTTTGGACTTTTAGTCACGAAAATTTGGATTTGGATAGTTCATTTAAAATAAAAAATTCTATTTTCAAAAAAAAAATACAGGTACGATACTTTTTTTTTTTAAAGGTGGGTGGAATGTTGTATGGAAAGTTCTTTGTTTCTGAAGTTATAGTGATGAAAATTGATATTTGGGTAGTTCATTCAAAGGAGGAAAGTTGGAAGGGGGGAGTTGGTAGAGTCGGTAGAGTCGGTAGAGTCGGTAGAGTTTGCTCGGAATTATATTTTAAGGTGGAGAATTTTGGGAGCGGTCCGTATTTCTTCCGCACGCGGACGAAGTCGCGGGGAACCTCTAGTTTAAAATATACGTATTTACTTCGGTTTATTATGTTAATGTGAGATCTCCTAAGTTAAGCCTCGGCGTGAAAATAGAACAGACACTTTAAAATATATTTTTTAACATTTATTTTATGTTATAGCGCAGTGTGTGGTCAAATGCAAACCTATTCTAAATAACAAAAAACTCTTCGCTAGCAGCTCGATTTCGTCCACTTTCCTAGAAAAAAGCCTGAAACCGTGAAATAAATTCGTGCGACTGATATAAGTCTACAAAGTTCGGCTAGCTCTTGGTAGAATTTCCTTTTAACTCCCGCTGTAACATCGTTGCTTCACAAAGAATTAACCTACATAAAAATATCTTTATTCTCGGATTCCATTAAACTCATCCAAATGCAAAAACAATAATTGCGTTAAGAGAGCCGTATTCATATTTCATGGCGTCTATATTAAAGATTTGAAAGCCTGCGCAATTATAAATATTTCAATTAAAAACTGGCCGGATTCCCGGGCTACGTTTTAATTCTGCACGTTCCAACTAGGCGACTTTTAGGCACATTGTTGTCAACGTTGTACTATATACTAAATATATATATTATTGTAAATAAGTAGTTATAAGTTATATAGTTTAAATATTTATTTTAAGTATAGGTATATATAATGTATTTGTAAATAAAAACCTAAATTAATGAATACGTTATAATTATATTATAATTATAACTGTTATTAAGTGCTATAGCTTATAAATATTGTGTGTTTTCTCAATGGAGCAAATGAACACCTTGCGTAACTCTAATAATACTATATTCTATATATTCGTCGTCAGCCATAAGACGTCCACTGCTGGACGAAGGCCTCCCAATATACACCTACTACTTATTATAAATGTACGTGGTTTCAAAATGTATTTTCTTAGTTCTAGTTAATCGAAATGGCGATTTAGTGTCTACTTTGCAATATTTTTCTATCGAGTCAAACATTCAAAATCACGTTTTCAAAAAAAACAAAAAGCTAATAAATTTGATTTATAAATGATAAATTTTGGATACATTTTAATATATATATTTTTTTGTTTAATGTCGGGCATTTTGGTTTTTTCCCACATTTAAAAAAAGTTAAAAATTGCTACAAGCCCGCCTTAAGAGCAACTTTGCCAGGAACAGAGAGTCAATAAAAGAGGACAAGACAAGAATAATTCCATTTGAGAAAAGATTGAACAAAAGAATAAAAAGCTCTAAACTAATATTGTTGGATTCTATAATGCAAAATTACTTGTTTGTTCGGAAAGGATAGTAAGCAGTTTATGTCAAGCGGAAGCGGAACTTTTAGTAATTTTTTTGTTCTTTTACGTGTATAGGTGAAGGGTTTTCAGACATTTACAAATTGTAATTTTGCAGTGATATGGCTCTATTGCACAGTCCGCCTGGGGATGTACCACACCTCTGCCAGTTATTCAAACGCCAAGCATTAGTGTGCCTACTGTTTCGTTTGAAGGGCAATGTTATCAGATTACTGGGCATGAAGAGATTTGACATTTCTAATATCTTAGGGCGAAGAGCGAAATGCAGTGCGGCACAGGATTTTGTTCACAAGCTTGTTTACACTGTTAGGTATAAGCAGGCGTGATGCTTAACACCATACTCGATTGTCTCGCGCCGCATTGCACTGCGCGCTACTTTTTTCCAACACTTACAAAATTTTCGAGTAAAATTACATAACGTTAACAGTTTGTAATACAAGTATACTTAAATCTGTTATCCGTCACCATTAGTATTTTATGTCCATGTAAGAACATACTTATTCCGATAAGTTGGAAGGTAATCACCGCACTAAAATACGACTACACCGACCACTGAAGAGAGAAGTAAAGGTAAGGCCTTCGCTTTTCTGTGATACCGACCAAGATTGTCTAAATAAGTAAATATTATGTATACGGGCAAATGTCTTTTTACTTTTTACATATTTGTGGCAGTAGACCAAATCCCATATACAAATACATACTTAACAGTATTCATAATCATTTTATTGTAGCATTCCACAATGTATCTTTCTTAAGTAGTCAAAAAAAATACAAAAAAGGGATAAAAAAGATAAAGTAGGTAAACGATTTACTTTTAAAATTAAAAATAGCTAAATAACGTTATGCTTTACATTACGCTTTATCGGCCTTACCTAAAATAATCTCGATTCTCTTAGTCACTGCTTAAACTTCTCTGTCCTTTTCTAGCACGTACAACTTCATGTCAGAGAGAAGATGGCAGAGCATCTTAAGCAGTGACTAACGGTTGAAAAGTTTTTTTAACTAAGGCCGTATGTCGTAGATTTGATACAACCCAAGATAATATAATACTACTTACTAAGTATACTAGTAATAAAACTTTTTGATGAATATCAATTTTTATTTTCCTATATAATGAGAATAAGTATTATAGTCAGAACACGGCGTAACTAAAGGGGAGGGATAATATTCATTATTCGGGAGTTAACAGTTATTACTCAGTTATAGTCCGCCGCGGTAGCGCTTAATTTGTCACCGCTTTAACAATCACATTATAATATTATTGCATTTTGTAGCAGCCGAAATGATTATTGCCAACTTTGACATTTTCTATTTTTATTTCGACGTAGCTTGGATAGAGACGTCGATTTGTATAATCATCACCATATTCTACAACTATAACTTCGGCCTTAGTAGTAGATACCTAGATAGACCCACAATTAACCTTCCAAATAAAGACTCCGTAAATGTCAAAAAAAAAAAAAAACCATTCGTCATCATTAACCTAGAAAAGGTGTTTTGGCGGGAACACGGAAAAAACATGTCGTTACATTCTATTATTTTCTTAAACTTGTGTTTATTCGCGAATTCATGATAAAAAAATGGTGGTGTTTTATTCATTGAGTGTTGAATACATGCACGAATGTGGGCAAGTGATATAATGTGGTGAAATATGTCTTTTCGTGTTGTTTTCAAAACTCCGTAGAAGCTCATAGTAAAGTCGTCACAACTTTACTAGGGCATGACTTGGACTCGACTATGACTGGTTTCGTGTGACTGACTGTGATTTCATGACATATTTGACTTTATTTTAATAAAATAAACTTGAAATTCATAAACTCGACACTGCCAAAATGCACAACGCGCGATACCAATAACTAAGAAAAAAATGCCTAGAAAAGTGTCTTTGCCACTTTCACTCTGGATGTTATTTATTTATTTTATGTTCACCAACACTGTGTGTACATTATACATTTTTAAAACATTTTAAACTAATAGTATAATAGCCTAATGTCACAAAGACAGCATGCAATAACATCATTTTCAAGTAAAATTAAATTATAAAATTCAAAATAAAAATGTCATGTAAAAATTATATTTAAAAAAACAGCAACACTATAAGATTACACTGAAGACATCTCGTAGAATTTAATTTATTTTTCATCGAATTTTGTAACATAAACTATTACTCACAAGTCTCAATATTTTTGAGTAAAATTAAATTCGAAACAAAATGTCAAGTAACAATTAAATTTAAAAAAAAACAGCAAAACTATAAGATTACACTGAAGACATCTCGTCGAATTTAATATATTTTTCATCGAATTTTGGTAACATAAGCTCAATTTCGGTAACATTACTCACTATGTGTTTACTGTAATCAGGAAAACAGGTTGCCTTGAGACAGGCTTTGCCTAGTAAGGCAACCATCAGATATATTGTTGTTTGTTAGATAAGTAACTTGTCAATAAAATTATTTTCATTTTCATTTTCATTTTCATTTTTCATTTTCATTTTTCATTTAAAAAAATTTTTCATCCCGTTTTCAAGTCGAAGATGTTTGATATCGCTTATTTCCTCACCTAAGCCCACCCTAACAAACACTCATTTTTAACAGCAAATTGAACACCAATTATCTCGACACCATCGCAATATTACATCACTTTGTGTAGTCGCCACGTGTCTGCTCCACTGCGATATTGCTTTTTTATTTGCCTGCTCGACCCCTTGAAAACTTGTCAACATGTTTCAATACTACCCCACAAACTTATGTTCTTACACCCTTAACGCAATCCCACTCTAAAAAATCGCTTCTATACCAATTGGAGTAAGAACGAGGTAATTTTTTGGAAGGTAATGTAAGTTTGTCAGGAGCCGTGTTTAGAGTTTGCTCAATGGATATTAGGACACAGAGTGGATAACTATTTGAGAATGATGTTCGTTCCCATGGAAATCGTATCAGATTTTGATGTTTTTGAATTATCCGCTGGGCGAGCTTAGGGGATGTGTTTAAAAAAATAAAAGCTGTGATAGAAATGGATGTGGCCGTCTAATCGGGAGACCACTCGACTTGATATTGTGATGACGGGGATTCAAGCCAAGTCCATACCAATGAACGAGCTCTTTAGAGTTTATGTTTTCTGTAGAGTTTAATAACACTAGCTTTTCGGGAAAAGAAAACATCGTGAGGAAATCTGCATACCTCCGGAGAAGAAATTCAATGGCAAATGTGAATACATCAACCGCCAACTGAACCAGCGTGGTGGATATGGCCCTAACACCGTTCGAGGATAGGCATATGTCCAGCAGTGGACTAATTAAAATAATAAATTTATTTCAGAAATTAAGAAAGAAAGATAGAAAGTAAGAAATGTAATTGGGGGGACAATATTTGACGGACATTTATTACACACAGCGCCATCTAGCCCCATACTAAGCAAAGCTTGTATTATGGAAACCAGATAGCTGATAGAATACTTATATACAATTTTTTTCGTAAATACATACTTAAAATACATACTACACCCAGACACATAACAAACATCCATGTACGTCACAAACATTTTTGTCCTGGGTGGGGATCGAACCTACGCTCTGAAGGCAGACATGCTACCAACTGAGCTATCAGGCTGTCAATTTATTTTGTAACATCATTATAAGTAGTATAACTTTAATATAATTACAATACCAATCCTGGGATGATGTCACAAAAATGGCAAATGGCTTCAACTCAGCATAGTGCTGTTTATCAAACAGCGCTGATCTTCCGTTGATGCCGATTCAAGTGAGGTCACGAAAAGCTATAACAGTGAAACGTTTTTCTAACATAAAACTATATAAAGTTTTATCTGTACACATATCTGTACCTCTATTTTATTAAATATAATCATTATAAATATAATTATACATATCAACACTAATATTTACATATGTACAAAACTTAAAAGAAATATTTAAACTATATACTAAAAACTACTTATTTACAATAAAATATATAAATAAAAATAAAATTTAAAAAACCTTAGTTCCTATAAAACAAAAACGCCGTCTAGATCGCCACCATGCGGTAAGGTACCCAGGATGCTGGCTGCATTACCCCGTTGAATGGCAATACTTAGCCTCTGGGCAAAGTATGCGCCAGCTCTGAGATCCCCTGAGGCGAGGACCAATCTCTTGGCCAAATCTTTACAAAATTTTTTAGTGTCGGACGACCACGGGCCCAATGTTTCCACAGCCAGCGCCACAAAGTCATAATGTGCGCTTAGCTGTGAATACTTTCGATGTTTGAGTAGTTGGGCCTGTTCGGCCGCGGCCCCGACACTGCGAGCGGAGCTGCCGACATGGGACGGTGCCAGGGTATCAACGCAAGTGGCGTCCCAAACCAAAGCTCGGCCGAGACACCACGGTACCAGCGTAGCACCGTCCGGTCGCTTACCATCATCCCTCGACATTCCGCTCGGTTCCAGTGTCGAGGGCACGGCCGCCGTGGAGAGTGCCCGCCGGACTAAATCATTGAGCGCCCAATGACGAAATAGTCGGCCGGCACTCTTCACGCAGGACAGTCCGTGTCGTCCGGATTGGTCCACGTCTCGTCCGCAATGGCAACGATGAGGCTCACACAACTTAGCCCCCAGACGCAGACCCACCGCTATGCGCAAACAACTGGGGTCGAGGACTGTAGCCAAGTTGTCAGAGGGAAGCGCATGGAGCCAGTGACCTGACTCCGCCTCTGCAACGGCTAAGAGACGCGCTCGGTCAGCATCGTCAGAAGCTTGGTCCAACAGGGCTGTAAATGTAATTTTGGTGAGCGGAAGGTCCCATTTACTCTGTATCTTCATTTCGGTGGGAGTGCTGACACCTGGGCATGAGGCGCACCAAGCCTCCAAGGCCTCCGTCTGGCAAGCAACCCAAACATCGGCAACAGGGTTATTAAGGATCATGCCGATGAGGGTCTGCGAACCGTGACTGGAGGCCAAGAAGGCTGGAAGTGCTACACTAGAGGTGCGTCTGATGCCTAACCCACCGAAAGAAATGGGAAGGGTAGCCTGCGCCCACGAGCGATTGTCAAACTGAAGATTTAGAATTTTGATAACAGTTTCTTTCAAAGTCGAATCAACCAAATTAGTAATAGAGTGGAAATACCACAATGGAGAACATCGTAGTAAATACATGAATTTTGGGGTAAAAAGACAGAGCCGAAGTATGTAAATTGCCATGTGTGGTTTAATTTGGAAGAGGCGATGTGAGCTATTATTAAAATGTTCGATTTTTGATGTCATTAAAGGTGGAATTGCTTCCAAGAATACTGGAGCACCAAGCAATGTCAAAGAGGTTTTTGTTTGTATTGAAATTTTAGGGCATACCGAATTAAACTTTTGATAAAGGGAAGCACGAGCACTATCAGAAATGTGATCCGGAAAGAAAATTTCACATTTGTCAAAATTGAGTGACAGACCAATAGAGTCAAAACGTTGTATGATAGTCCTAAGATCCTCCAGTACCTCGGATGCACTACCGCCCAATGACCCATCATCAAGGTACCACACATTAAATTTGGAATTTAAATCTGAAATTATGGAGTTGATCCCCAAACTAAAGATTGCTGGACCAAGTGGGTCTCCTTGTTGGCATCCGACGCATGATGCAATTTCTTTTTCGCCAAACATTAATTTTGTGGGGGCTCCGTAACATTGCCACATGTAATTATAAATTTCAGGTATTTCTTTTTGAATTTCTGATAGGAGGACACCCCTGTCTAGACTATTAAATGCGTTTTTTACGTCAATTTTGATAAAAACGTCGTAGTCCGTCGACCCCATAAAAGTCCGCGCAGCATGCACAGCCGCTTCACAACCTCCTCTTACACCAAAACCAAGCTGTCGAGGATGAAATTTTTTGGAAAGGTTGTCCTGGATTGTTCGACAGCATAGTTTTGATGCAAGGCGTCTCAACGTACTGCCGATGGCGATGGGACGAACCCCACCGTCTTTTTTGGCTAAGGCTATTAGGTTTGCTCCATACAGTATGGGTAAAATATTCCCCGGAACATGACCATCCAGCATAAAATTTGCTAGTGAGGTCAAGTTCCGGAGAAGATCCTTACCCGCTTCTCCGATTAGAGGGCCTGTAAGGTCTTTCAGGTGCTGTGGTGTTATTCCGTCTAAACCACCTGCAGAACCATTCGGAAATGATCGAATGGCCTGCAGTGTGGCTTCCTCGTCGATGTTAAGAGGCTTTACAGATGACAGAGACGGTGGAGCCGGAAACTGGATGGAGGTAGACTGTGCCGGGTGTTTCTGGCAAAGAGCAGAATAAGTCTCGGCAGAGTCCGTGGCAAGGGAGTCGCTGCAAAAAAGGAGTTTCGCCGCACCTCTAACGTTTCCATCGGACAATTTATTTTCTATCAATTTGATAGAAAATGAACTTTGTGAGGCATTGAGAATATTGAGGTGGGGTGGAATGAAACGGCGGGATGTGTTTAGTTTTACGGCTGAAGTAAGTGAGCGGTGTTTTGAGTCAGAAGTGACGTGAAAAGTGTAGTAGGCGAAAGTGAGTAAGTCCTCCCAAGATGAAAAGGAGTTTTCAGATACAACCTTCGCCACGCACTCCGACAAGCTTCGGGCCACGCTCACGCGGGCTCCTCTAGGGACACGCTTAATGATTTTTACTGATCGTTTCAGTTGTGCGAGCCTACTGGCCAAAGACGAGTTGCCTGCTGTGCTGATACCTGGAGTCGACCGATGCAGGTATTTTGGCCCACCTGATGGTGTAAGCAAGTCTGATCTCGGCACATGTCGCCGGCTGCAGTGAATTTTTAAACCTCTATGGCCTTTGTAAAGTTTGCGATCAGCACATATTTCACACTCAAGCAACACATCTGAGGCCGTGGACGACGTTAATATTTGAGTATTACTAGACGAATCCATGTTAAAAGCTAAATAAGTACCTATATACAATATCAACAAAAATAACTAGAAAATAAACTAAAAAAGAGTCGACTTGTTGACTTCCATGACGTCTTCAGTCAGGATGGCGCTTGTACATGCGCATTGCTACTGCGCAATGCGCGGCCGGAACATTTTTATGCCGATTTCCGTACCACGGCTTGGCGCCATTGTTGTCATGGGAACGAGGCTCAGCGTCTCCGTTGTCAAAGATAAAATTCAAAATCAGCTGATAATAACACTTCATGCGCATGCAAATCTCTGCAAAGCTGCAAGCCCCGTTATATATTATCAATTCACACACTTATGGCAAAAATAGAGCGCTGCAAGTATTTTTAAAACTTATTTATTTAACGACATTTGACATTTTATACATTTAGTCGCCATGTCTTTTATAAAATTATTTGTGTAAATAAATATTATATTATATTTGAGAAATTAAATTAAATTATGTCAAATGTTAAATTTATAATACCTATACTCAGTTTTTTTTTTTTTATCTTGAGTATTAAATTTAAATAGGCTGATTATGTAGCATAATGTTTCACGCAGTTTGATTATACAAAATTATCGTAAATTAAAAGTAATCAATGGGCAAGTGATAGGTTCATCTGTGGCAGGATATAGAGGAAAACAAAACTACTGGAGTATTTATTTATTTTCATTTCCATTGTGCATATGGCTTATAGTAGGTTGCATTATGCCAAGTGGGTGTTTTCTAATACTATGAAAAACAAATACTTATGGAAAAAGCGTTTAAATCACAAAAAGCCTACCAAGACCCTCCAGAGACAATTTTCCCACGAACAGAGGAAAAACATAAAAAGGCCAGCGAATCCAAGCCGGACTTATAAAATGGACATTCTTCATTACAAAAGTGAGCGTCTTTAAGAATGTGAGGTCTATTCTTTCAACTCGGCATCGCATGGCTTTGTCTAAGACTTAATTAAATACCGACTCTACCCTGATGAAGCCGCCTTTTTAAGGAAAATATCGGCGAGACGGCGTTTAAATGCCTTTTTGTCGCCTTCAGTTTTTAATTTACTTCCAACTTTATGCACATTAATAAGGGAATGAATGTGACGGAATGCTTACAGATATTTTGAAGTTTTTTTAACGTCTTTAATCTGGCACCTCTGTGGCACTTGGAAGATCAACATCTCGAGTTAGTTGACAAGTTTTAGAAAAGATAAGCCCCCGGAACTAAGTAAACAGAAAACTGAAACTGGTAGTGATGGCGTCGCGCCGCCGTAGCGTAGCGTAGGTAAGTACATAATAATTATATACTTAGCAGAGTTTTACTTAGACCATACATGGACATACAAGTCGACGATACAAAACTATTGAATCATAAATGTCATTGCATGCTCCTATCTACATATATAAAATTCAAAGTCCTGACCGACTCACTGACTGATATATCAACGCACAGCCTAAACCGCTGGTCCTAGAGACATGAAATTTGGAGAGTGTATTCTTTGGAAAGTGTAGGTATCTACTAAGAAAGGATTTTTGGAAATTCCACCCCTAAGGGGTTAAAATAGGGGATCAAAATTATTATGAAAGTCCTTTGTTTTTGTACTTTTAGTCGAAAATTTGGATTTAGATAGATCAATTAAAATAAAAAATGCTGTTTTCAATATTTCGTTGACAGGGACGACAGGGAAAGAGGGGGTGGAATGTTGTATGGAACTTTCATTGTTTTTGAAGTTATAGTGATGAAAATTGATATTTGGGTAGTTCATTCAAGGGATTTGCTCGTGATGATTTAAAGTGGAGCGGGCCGAATTTCTTCCGTACGCGGACGAAGTCGCGAGCGACCTCTAGTGTCAGTATAATTTACGTTACCGAGATAGATGGCAGACCAAGAAAAAGCCTGAAAATGGTTGTCGATTTCCACGACACGACTAAGGACACGGCATGATTGTTACACGACGTCGCAACATGTCACGATGCAACGTCGTATTGTGAGTACCTACTTAAGTGTTTTGGCCTTAATTTAAATACTGTATTAGCCTTTTACTCATTGCTGCTTTTACTTACTACAGAAGCGCTCGTAGCGTAGCTTGGCTAAGTGATTCTAAACGATCACCGATGTTCAGCAACGGACGGTCCGGTCAGTGTTCGGATGGGTGACCGTGAGTGGCATGTATTTCTGATCGCTACCGTGGATCGGATGTCACATTAAATTGTTGGTCTCCCGGTTGTTTGTTCTTGTTTCTATAATAACAACCGTCAGCCATGTCAGCGGCCTTCGGCCGGCACATTAACTCTGGCTGGCCACTCAGCCTATACGAACTTACTTGCTTACTTACTGCTGTTCAGGGCGATAGTCAGACGGATGATTATGTGATTCCTATTTTACCATGTTTGCACGATCTGGGTGCATACCTATTTTTAATATATTTTTTCTTTAGAATTTCTTCAAGGATTAACACTCATTGCAACGACAAAAAGTATCTTGAGATAACTTTACTTTCCGGAGACTTTACTTTAATATTTATGATTGAATATAAATAAATAATATCGGTCTATCGATACCCAATAAATTATCTACGTGTAGCTACTATAGTTGGGTAACATCGATCACAAGAGGAGAGTAACGAATCGAATCGCGCTAAGTGATTTGTCCGCTCGCCTGCATTATTGATGTGCAACGGGTGAGGTTCCCGACCATTCCAAACTGCCTGACACAGACAGACCTCATCAATAAAGCTGGTGTTACACTTAGGTAGCATCTTGCGGCTATTAGCTACATGCTGCATGCCACTACGTGCGTAAAGTGCGGCATTGTGGCATATAACCTAATGCCGGTTTGTCTCCACGGATCCTGTGACTGACTGAATTAGCCACGAATCCCGGAGCGTTATCTCTACTGTGGCCCGTTTTGCGGCTAAAGTCTCGTCTAGCAAGCGCCTTGATAAACTTTTTTTCTGTATTAAGTATGCTCTTTTTGTCGAGCTAAAACCGGACCGTGCTATGAATTTGTATTAAAATGTGCCTCAATTTACGCACAATAGAGTAGTAAATAATTTTTATCGCGTTGCGCATTCTAAATTTGCCGAAAGTGTGGAAGAGGAAGCTCTTTCGCTTTTAGATAGGCACAATATGTGCTTGTATTGCAAATGACGAACTAATTTCACCGATAATTTGTGTCACGATGCACTTCATTACTTTATGGAAAATAATGCTACATGACATTTTCTCCTGTAGTATCCATAGTGGCCACGTACTACTGCAGATGTTTTTGTGGTCAACGGAGTGGTCGTGTTGCGTATTTATTGCGACTTAAACCGCAAAGCTCATTAAAATGATGTGATACCAGTTTTCACGCGTTTACATTTAGATTTGACGCGTTTTCGTGAGATTCGTGAGTCACGTCACTTAGGTGCGTAGGTTTCAGGCCTAATGCGTCAATGAAGCATGCGGCTGTATGGCTTGTGTAAAAGCCGCAAAATATATTCTCGGTGTAATTCGGTTTAACTATTACTTTATTGTGTGATAATGTATAAACATAATAGCACTTCGAAAAATGAATTGCGGATTAATTGAAGCAAAAAAAATGCATTATTGATAGATTGTTAAATTGTTAGTAAGGTTACTAAATTACGAGTAAATGGTTATATTTGGAGCATTCCTACCTCTATGATTTGGAGTTGTTCATATTCTAGATAGGGTGTGGCATAGCGGAATAAGAACTGCATTGTCGATGACGACCTGATCAGGGCAAAGTTTGGCATCGTTATTATTATTACAGAGGCTTATGATAGATGGAAGTAAGTATAGTATTATGTACGTATGAGTTAAGCTGCTAAGTAATGTTAGTAAACGGATGAGTAGGTACAAACGATTTACCTTGACATAAATGTAGTACAAAATGTGTAGCGGTCTCTAAACCTCACTAGAAGACATTGAAAAAATACTGAAAGTAAGGTCAATAAGGTAAGGTTTCAAACCGTGGGAACCACTCACAATATGGATTTGTGTTATAAGTACTTTCAGGGAAAATTCACGAAAGATTATTTCGTACAAAACAAATTCTCTATCACTGAATGAATAACCAAAAACAGTCTAAATGCATCGATTGTAAGTCACATTTTCAAATAACAGTATACATTAAGCTTAGTACACACTATTCAATAAGTGTTTGCATCTAATGAAAAGGCGTCGATGACGACACGTGACCTGTACATCAAAGCTGTAGTAACTATTGTATTATCTGTATCAAAGTGTCGGATATTACACTTCACGTTTGGCTGCTTTACAAGTGTTTTGTTGACGGTGGTAAGTAATTTGTTGTCGGCTGAAGAAGATAGGGAGGAATTAGGTATGTATTTTATTTTCTAAAAATGTTTCGGCAAAAATAATTTAGGTACTTACAGCCTGTACTTACAGATAAAATAAAGATGTAAAATTACGTGTGTGTTACGTGTGATACACACGCGTACCTTTACCTATCAATATCCTCTTCTGCGGATTTGAACCCATGACGGCCATGACCTCATGATTCTGAAAATAACGGTCAAAAAAGTCTAGCTGTCTGGCGACTGAGCTTCCACGACTTTTTGTTTGTTAAAACTTAGCTTAGATAAGTTGTTGTTTTGCATCCCCGCTAAATTTACAGAGGTATGAACAGGAACAGCTGTTATTTTTTTCGCGATTTCAGGGTTTGCCCCAAAGTACAAGTTGTTCTTAACGATGAGTGTAACCTCTGTAAAGACGGGGATGCAAAACAACAGCTAGAAACGTTGGTATTTACACTTATGTTTATGTCCCATTACAACTCCAATCATAAGGCTGAGTGCAGACACGTGACAATGCAGTGCGAACTGCAAACACGCTCGCGGCGACAGACGCCACTGCTCGTCGGTAATGACAAGCTTTCCTATTTGCAGTGTGAACTAAACTATAGCTATATAATTTCGATTTAGTACTTGTTTTATTTCGGTTTTACACTGTATACAAAATGTAATCACAGCATAATCAGCAATCGTTATAGTCTACTACTAGAAATAAGCCTCTCCTACAATTTGTTAATTACCTAGTGTGAAAATGTTTGACAATGTGGGTGTATCATACGCGTTTACCTTTCAAATTGGCAGAAAATTTCTTTGGTTTCTCCAATTATTATTATTCCACCATTATTATTTATATTTTTATTTGTGCCTATAAGTACCTGTGCAAAAAGCAAAAAGCACCAGATAAAGTGATAGAACAAGGATAGGCAAATGATGTCACTGATCATTTAGTCAATCATTTCGGGACCGATTATGACGATATTTGTCTTTTATTTTTTTTGCAATCAAAACCCAGTCACTTTAGTCATAATTTATGTAACTTAGATTTTTATTTATTAACCTTACTGGACCTGTGTATGTCCTAAAACTACATCCAGAACCATTGGAAGACGGGCAGCAATGACCTTTCGGTTAACGGTGGTGAGCATTCTGCGATCCCCAAGTCGCCTGCCAAGCGTAGGGATTATGGCAACCGCTGGGGGAGGCCTTCGTCCAGCAGTTGACGTCTTCTGGCTGATGAGTGATTGAGTGACACTTATTGAAAACACGAGTAGATCTTTTATTTGGCCTCAAACTAGCATTGTGTTAAGCGACGACGATGTGATCGAAAAAGAAGCACGTCTAAAGATCTAGAAAAAATATATTTACAGTAGCCTTAAAAGTACTTTTATTTTAATTATATATACCAATTTTCTATGCAAAAGCTTGTCAACTTTTATACCTTGTTTAAATGTAAGTATGGACTGAGTGGCCAGCGTTAGCGTCAAAGTTAATGTGCCGCCTGAAGGCCTCTAATATGGCTAGATGGTTGTTGTTATAGAAATATAGAAAAACAACCGGGATCAACCGTTTAAAGTGTCATCCGACCCACGGTAGCGTTCAGATGTAAATGCCTCTTATGGTCACTCAACCGAAGACTGACTGGATCGTGCATTGCCTCTTATTAAACCACTAAGTACGCAAGCTATACACTACGAACTTACTTAGATACTTTTGTAGTGGTAGGAATCTAGTCTGCCTAGTGCCAAACCTACACCTTTGCTATTTATTCAACCCCCAAGTAGTAGTGTGCAACCATTACTGTGTTTCGTTTGAAGGGCAATATTACCAGAGAAATTACGGGCATAAAGAGATTTGACATCTAATATCTTAGGGTGACGAGCGAGCGCAGTGCAGTGCGGTGCAAGATTTTGTTCGCAAATTCATAATTCTGGCACTGATACTAAGTATTATGGGCAGGCGTAATGCATACCACCAGACGAACTTCTCACTCGTCTTCATTGCATAAAAAACGCAGTTATCTAGGTTTCGTGTCGTCTTATATCCGTTATAAGCTCGTCATTGTAATTGAATGATTACAAAATTAGCCCAGATAGAATAGACGTTAAACAATTCCTCAGAATTGCTAAACACTTTATTAATCACGTCCCGTCACCCCACTAATGCCGCCCCATATTAAATTCATCCCTTTTCCGTCGCCGGGAGCACTCATTCAAATCTTATTTGTACATTTTAGTTTACAAAGTCAACAGTTTAGCAGATTTCTGTCGGATAAGCGATGGAATTGCGAATGGAGTGACCTAATGGGAACGGCAGTGTGTTACCACCCCTATGTCTCATCCTTAGATAAAAATAAAAATACAAGTATGTATTTGTGTGATCAAGCTGAAAAATGGGACGAAAGATTTTTTTTATGCGGACTTAGTTTCCTAGGCATATATGTCATAAATCTTAATATATATTTACAATGTTAATATATACTTTTGTCACTAACAGGTTTCTTCTAAGTAAGCATGCTCTATAAGCCTGTCCGCACACGCATTCGGCACGGCTTCCGTCAGGCATCGGTCCGGCGCCGTACGACCGTAACACATTGCGCACAATAGGGTAGATGACTGATGTTTATATCGTTGAGACCAATAGCTTTGATGAAGAATTTAAGTAAATATAGTATGTTTATTGAAAAAATAATTTAATCGGTTAATAATGTTCTGATATATGAGCGTTTAAAGTTTTTGTTAGAGACAACTCTGTCCCTTTCCCACAAAACAAGAAATGACGTCACGCCTTACTTGTCAGAATAGAATTTATATGGCGTACTGAGAAGTGACGTCACGATTTGCTGTTTCGCCTCTCTGTCTAGCATGATATTAAAATGCTTATAAGTCGCTTATTTTTGAACAGAAAAAATTTTTTTTTTCATTTATCAGCTATATTTATGGGCCACATTTTAAAAGGACAATAAAAAAAAACCAGTCATCTAGCCTTTTAACTGGTGCGAGCGAGACGGGCGTCTCGAGAAATTTCTTGCGGTGTGCGGGACCTAATACAAAATGTATGCACGGGAACGCCTTCGGGCGAAACCGGACAGTTTTTCTTACGGTTTTTCTCGTAGTTTGCGCCCGGCCTAAGATGGAGTATCGTACAGGCAGGATGCGGCCAAACTCAAACCTTTTCAGTTTTAAATATGAAAACAAAACTACTTTTTTTTATTCATGTGACGAGACAAACAAGACGATCGCCTGGTGGTAAGCATCACGCCTGCCACTAACAGTAGCAGTGCCATAATTATGAACTTGCGAACACAATCCTGCGCCGCACTGCACTGCGCTCGTCACCCTGAGATATTAGATGTCAAATCTCATCATACCCAGTAATTTCTCTGGTAACATTGCCCTTCAAACCGGAACACAGTATTGCTTGCACACTACTGCTTGGCTTGAATAACTGACAAAGGTGTGGGAATTCCCCAGTCGGACTCTGCAGTGGAGTCTTACCACTACTTATAATCGTCAAAGCTCATCAATACCTGCGCCAGTAAGATAGAATAAAAAAAAAAGTTTTAATTACCGTATGATTGCGAGGGCAACGACGCATGCTATTGCAAAAAGAAATTACCGACTTGTAAGTGCGAAAACTCAACGTAGCGAAAACCATAACGAAATACGATGCGACGCACGCTCCTGCGTACATTTTTTGACCGACTCGTTAGTGTGAAAACCAACGTATCGTAATTTTCTAGTTGACATTTTTCCCATTTTCATAATATTTGCAGGCATTTTAAAAGGAAAACTAGCTTAAATGAAGCTTATTTTAGAATTAAATATTACGTTTTTATGTGTTTTTTTTTGCGTTCAATGGGCAGGTCGGAACAGTTGTCTAATTTTCATACAGCTCTATCAATTTTTAAGGGCCTTCGTTCAGCAGTAAATAAAATAATAATTACCTAGTTGATATACAATTAACATATGATAACTCATTTAAATTAGTTACTTAATAGTTTATCAAACCTTTATTAACTACAACAAACTACAAAGACTACTTAGCCTACTACACAACAAAAAACAAAAGGATTGTATCCAGACCGATGAAAGTCTAGAGACAATCCAAATGCTTAAACCCACTACCAGTAGGCAGCGTACCCAGCATGCTGGCGGCATTGCCACGCTGGATGGCAATGCTTATGCGTTGAGCCAAATAAACACCAGCATTTAGTTAATAATATATATACATATATAGTATATCTAGAATATCTAGTATTTTATAAGGAGTTTAATAATGTAAATGATATGTTTTAACTGTTTGTATAATAAATATATTCTTTATACATATTAATAACATAGTTTATTAATCGTTACATACCTAAATATTACAAATTACAAGCTTTGCTTAGTTTGGGGCTAGATGGCGCTGTATGAAAAATTACCACTGATATTTATTTATTTCATCATCATCATCATCATCAGCCGGAACACGTCCACTACTGGATGAAAACCTCCCCCTTAAAAAGGAGGGGTTGCCATAATCCCCATTTATTTCTTTAATTACTTATAATTTTATAATAGTAATTTTGGAACACCCGTAAACCCGAAGTTGTGACAAACAAACATGTGCATGCAGATTTTAATTACTCATGGCTGATTGGAAACTCCTGGAGAACCATCCACATTAAATATTCCGGTCCAATTTTCATTTAATAATTTTTGACCTTACATCGAAGTCATAGTTACAATATATCAATGACAACAACCAACATTGGGATACAAAATAATCGTTGCAAAGAAGCGAACTGTAAATAAATACCGGCTTTGATCATACTTGACTTGGCTTCAAAACAGATACAAAAAACTACCGGTAGTTAGTTTCCACACAATCACACACCATACAAAATAGCTTACATCCGAAGTCCTCACTCGAGGACAATTGAGCGTTTCGCCAAATGGCCGGGTTGCGTCAAATTGGGGGTTTGCGCACCCGGGCGTTATCGAATTTGCCCCACCGGCAAAATATTTATTTCATTACTCCTATTCATGGGCTCTAATCTGCGTTGCGGTGCAAGTTAGAAAAAATTACATTAAACGACAATTAAGGCTTGTTGTTGTTGATTGAGTTTTGAAGTAATTTAAATAAGTATAATATTTTTTCTTTGTTTTTCTAAACGGCTTAGCACAAAAGTCTTAAACGGATAAAAAAAAATCTCCTGACAAAACTGTGGAAAATACATCGATGTAGGATTGTTATCCGTCAATTTATTACATATACTATGTAGAACTAATTGCGATAGTGGTGCCTCTATTAATATCTACTTTTTTTTAAAACTATAACTTCATTAAAACAAAATGAAAGAGCATCTCATTTGTCGGCGTTCGTTCGGCAAGTCTGTCTGTAAAAGTACCTTATTATTATTGTGATATTTTTTTCAAAAGAAATGGACCCTTATTTAAGTTTTTATACATATACAGTCCTATTTAATTTGTCTTCGAACAATAAACAACAACATACAAAAATAACAAACAAAAAAAACGTTATTTCAAACAATAACGTTCCAAGGTCGGCGCCGCTCGCATGCGTAACTCTTGCGTAGGTACGATTCAAAAATAAGGCCCCAGTTCCAAATTCGTTGGAGTCAGATCTACAGGGTCAGGTCTACTAGGATGGACCGTTTACCTAGAGTCTGGGTAAACGTGGTCCATAGATTCTAGACTGGACAGAACCGGTTTTATTAGTAACTATAAAAAAAAACCGCACCTAATAATTGGACTGCAAGAAAATATGGACACCAGCAGATAGTCAGGAAAGTCGCGTGTGAAGAAGTGATCAAAACATTTACCTGACGACCAAAACTGTTGTAATTTAAAATACGTTATCCAAATCTCTAAAACTTCCCAGATGAAAGCTAATAAAATAGCATTCAAATTACTTATTGAAAAACAATGTTAAATAGCTCGCACCTTCAGTATAATCAATTATTGCAATAAGTCACTGACAGCTTGGAATATCTTAAAGCGTCCAATTTCATACTTTACCAACAACAAGACAATCCAGAAACAGATCATAGCTTACTTCGCGGGGCGTCACTACGAGGGTAGGCTTTCCGAACCCCTGTGGTGATATTATCAACCGACTGTCCTCAATATCACCCCTATTTCAACTTTCAGAGGACTCAAAGTAGATCATCAACAATTTGTCAACGAATCGTCTCCTTGGAACACTATTGTGTGGATAATACCGCGATCAAACGCAGTTCTTTTGTCAAGAAAATTAATAGCAATTTTAAACTTTATGTTCACGTTCTAGGATAGTTTTTCCAGTGAGGAAGTGGAGAGTGAATAGGGGTAAAGTAGGATTCGTTTAATTCATCTAGACGGTGGCTTGGACTGTTAATTTTAACGGTGGTATTGTGATATTAGCGGGGGACAATGGGAGTGTGACTCGTCTTCAATTAAAGTTTAACGGCTTATGAATACATTTTAAACGCTTTCTAATAATCGTTAAAGGTCATGTATACTATGGTAGACTATTTCCATCAAAGAAACAAAAGATTGTGCAACATCCGCCAGACCGCGTCCTATCTAAGCCGGGCGGATCAGTATTAATCGGAACAGCCGGGCGCTAAAACCCGAGTAGATTTAAATTCGAATGAGAGCTAATAAATGTAGTAATTGCTTCGGGTCAGCTTTGTCGTTCAACAAATTCAGACCGAACCGAATGTGCGCGCCCAGCTTAGCCCCTTGGCCACGATCTCAGCCTCACCGCTCGCGCGACCTGCGTCTTGCGTTTGCGACCGCGGTGAAAACAAATGGAAGAAATAGGGTAGATGACTGATGTTTATATCGTAGAAACCAATAGCTTTGATGAAGAATTTAAGTAAATATAGTATGTTTATTGAAAAAAAATATTTAAATCGGTCAATAATGTTCTGATATATGAGCGTTTAAAGTTTTTGTTACAGACAACTCTGTCCCTTTCACACAAAACAAAAATGACGTCACGCCTTACTTGTCAGAATATAATTTATATGGCGTACAGAGAAGTGACGTCACGATTTGCTGTTTCTAGGATGTTTCGCCTCTCTGTCTAGCATGATATTAAAATGCTTATAAGTTGCTTATTTAAGATCAGATTTATTTTTGATTCATTTTCTTTTCATTAATCAGCTATATTTATGGGCCACATTTTAATAGGACAATAAAAAAACCAGTCATCTAGCCTATTATTCAGAGCGTGGCACGAGCCGCTGCGACGCGATTTGTGGAGAGGCAGGCGGTGAGGAATCACGCGAGCTTGGAGGATATTAGCTCCTCTCTCTCCACGCGAGCGACCACGAACACGGTGAGCGGGCGGGCGTGCGTGTGAAGCAATAGTACTAGCTCGCTGCGTGGGTGCCACGACTTAGAGCTACGCGACCGGCTCAAACGTCTGACGCGGTCGCAGTCGCAGCCGCCGCTGCCGGGTCGTGCCACGGCGATATTGGCGAGGCCACCGCGCTGGTCGCAATACGCTCCACGCGTCGCTCGACGCACTGCCTTGGGTCGTGGCCGAGGTGTTATAGAGCATGCGTAAAACTCTACCCTTAGATTCATATAGGTAATTTAAACTAAGACTACCAATGCGCCAGTGCAGCAGTTTGCATGCAAGTCGGCCACTTTCGGCTGTCATTCGGGCCGTTGACGATATACAAGGGAACAAATGACCATACACAATCATAGCCTTCCTTATTGCATAGTCGGCTAAAATACAAAACTGTTAAAATAGTTTATATCTAGACTTTCATCAATCTGGAAACAGTCCTTTTATATAAGTGTTATAGTTTAGTAAGTTTTTAGGTACTTATTAATAAAAATAAAGGCACTTGCTCACCAAAATTGAAATGATTGAAATTGTCCCGAACACTGAATCCCAAACACCCAGCCCAATGCTTCTTAAATTCATCTGTCTAAAATGCTACCCCTGTTTTCAATAACACATACAAAACACGGTCCGTACATACAACTACCTATATAAAATAGGTACAATAAAGGAAGGGAAGGGCCACTGTGCAAATCTAATAAACATCCCTTGTGGACATTTGCAAAACAATTCGAGATCGACTTGATTTCATTCCGACCTCTCGAACCGATTTGATGGAAGTCTCCGCCAAATGCTGTTTTCAATGCCTGAAAATTATTTGGCTTGACGACTACTTTAAATAGAAATTTATTGACTTGATTAATATGATATGCTATTATTGCAAACCTGTATTTTTGTGGACCTGGGTATAGCCACAGAATAAATAATACGTAGTAGTACGGTATAGCATCCAGAACCACCGGAGGACGGGCAGCAGAGTGTTCTCGGTTAACGGTGGTGAGCATGCTGCGATTCCCAAGCCAAGATTACATAATACTGTAGGTACCTATATACCTCTTACCTACTGCTTACTCCGCTGGTTCAGCGACTCGAATTGGCTCTTGGCCTTCGAAACAACCATCATCTCTGGTCCCACGTTGTCTCTCGTCAGAAGTCGGTGGCTTGCAGTTATCGCAGGTCCAACTCTACGGCGTTTTCCAGCGATATCTGAGACGGCGGCCGTTGAGGACTCCAAGGTACGGTTTTTTGCACTGAAGAGAAGTAGAGTAGGGCTTTCGCTTTTCTGTGGTTTTTTGGGCTTGTGATCCTCCCCATTCTTACCAGGTGCCCAGTCCAGTAGAGTCTTTAGCTAGCAAAATTACAGACTAAAGTCTCGCCATCGATTGTCTCAAAATAATGAGCGCCATTTGTGTGGCATCCGCGTTTGCATGCTTTGAAAACGAAAATAAATACCTACATATTTATTTACATCACTGTTAAAGTTTTTTTCTTAATTCTTAAGGCATCGTCTTTATAATCGACGTGTTAATAGCCCACAGCTGAAGTGCTGCCTGGCCTCTAAGGGCAACTGGGCCATGTCCACCACGCTGGCCCAGTTGATGGATTCACATAAGCCATTGAATGCATTCTTCGAACGTTTGCAGGTATCGTTTCTCACCATGTTATCCTTCACCCAAGTGTCAAAAGCCAGTGGTAAGAAAATCCGAACGTATATACTTCCTAAAAGCTCAGTTATAAGCACTGGCTCAATAAAACTAAATCGTTCATTCATGTTATAAAGATAGGTACTCACGAATTAATAATAAAAATCAAAATAGTTGCAAAAAGTGACATTCTTTCAAGACTCCTCAACACACTTGCTATAACTTAATAATATTCAATAACACACAATTTGCAAACTAACAATAGCTATTAAATTCCACTTATGACAAAAACATCTCGAGTTTGAATGGGAATCGAACCCGGACCCATGTGTTCGAGTGGCTACCACTCCACTCGCTTGAATGCAGACGTCATAATGGTGATGTTACCATTCATAAACCATAGATTAAATCATAGTTGGACCACTGAATAATTTCAACTATAGGGGCAGACGATTTGCGAGTGGTACAGATAGAGAAAACAGAGGTGTAGGCATGAATATAAATGTAGAGCTTCTGTGAGGACGATAATTATAAGTCACTATTAACTTTTTCAGAAAAAAACATGCAATTTTAAATGAATGTGGGACCACCTCGAAATTACACTCTTTCAAATAAAAAAAATATTTTCATAATCGGTCCACAATAGACGGAGAAATCCGTGAACATACATTAAAAAAAACCATCATACCGTCGAACATAGAACAGAGTGATTGCGTTGCAGCCCGTATTCTTCCAGGGCATGATTAATCAGGTCTTCCGATATTAGATACTTCAGCGAAATTTAATGGGTTTCAAGTAATTAAAAAAAATATGAAAAAACGTTTTTCCATTTTGAATTATAAAAGATGATTTCTGAAAAAACAGCTACATATCACTGACGCATTTTTTTATTCTTATTTCATAAAACAATTGAGACGACAAAAACATTTTGGTGCAGTATTTAAAGTCTTTCGTTAAGATGATTAAAGACTTAGGACTTTTCCCATATGCTGGTGGCCTACCAAAATTCCCATACCTCCTTGTATGAACTAGGCCAAAATTTCTTATGCCTTTAGTGTCAATTGAGATTATGCTATAACGACTAACAAATTTGATAGAAGACCTACATAACCTAAACCTTTCAGAACATTTCCCATACGTAGGTGTCGTAGGTGGACTAGATTTTCTAAACCTCCTTGTATCAACTGGGCCTAAATGTCACATGCCTTTATAAGTAAATCGCTTCTGCACTTTTTTAATCTACTCCAAAATTCGTCGGACAAAACGCGAACAACCATTGTTAAAACCAACCAACGCGTGCTGTGCACTCAATTGTGCATGTGATGCTGATGTCATAATACGAGCATACAACTACATTACATACTATGTTGTACCTCTGAATAGGTACAAAGATTATCTTCCAGCAGCCCCGGATCTACGTTTTTTTCGAACCGGGCAGAAACTTGATAGTGGCGTTGTGTGGTTTTGACCTTAAAATTTTTTTTCCTTCCAAAAGCGTTTACATTATATTTTCCAAAACATTGTTTTCTTCAAAAAAACTATTTGAATTTTTAGTAAAAAATTACTCAGGTAGACCTGGACCTGGGTATGTCCTTAAACTGCAACCAGAACCACCGCAGGACGGGCAGCATCGTCCTCTTGGTTAACGGTGGTGAGCATTCTGCGATCCCTAAGCTGCCTGCCAAGCGTGGGGATTATGGCAACACCCCGCTATTGGGAGGCCTTCGTCCAGCAGTGGACGTCTTATGGCTGACGAAGACTCAGGTAGCACCTACCTAGAATCGAGACATTTAAAAAAAAAACGAGTATTAAAATAAATAAGTTTGAAAAAGAAGAAAGTTTGGAAAATCCAAAAGAGCACGTCTCGTTAAGCGCTCATTCAATTATTGATAAAAAAATATATATGATGTTGATTCTTTTCAATTACCGCTCAATACACTCGCAGCGACAGCTAAAATGTCCTTTTAGCAAGAGCAAGAGCTATTTTTTTATATACAACCATATTATATTGTACCACCCCTAGATCCGGACCTGTCTTCTTGGGATGCGGTTTGAGAAACATCCAGACTTACAGTTATTGAAACGCACTTCAGTAAAGCACATAACATAAAAAAGATTACACGAAAAATAAAATGTACGTCTATTACTTGTCTTAATATATAGGTACTTTTGTTCCTTAATTTTTTGCATTCATTGCTCATTTTGTACATTCTTGTAAATTTTTATTATTTTTGATAGTTATGTCAAATAATGCAGCGACGGTGATAATGGAATGGACGGGCCCAGCGATGCAAATCGTTCAAAATTAACAAGACAACACAATCAAGCATACCTAGCTAAAAGTAGATATGCATATTACATTTGCCGGAAAATAGATATAGCGAATCTAATTACTGCATGACATAAAGAGAACATATGTACATGTATTAGAAGTTTGTATTGTCATATCGTAAGGCTCGCATAGGCAGAGTATGACTGAAGCGAGTGGAGAGCCGGCGCTCAAGATTTAGTCTTCAAAATCCGTGCGCTTATTTCCCGTCAATTCATTTTATCAGTTGCTGAAATAAATCATAATAAATATCACAGTCACAGTCAAGTCTAAGTCATGTCTTTTTGCCAATCTATATGTTTGTCTGAAGGCGCATTATCATGTCAGCATGACAAACGTTAACAAATATCTACAATTTACACAAGTATATCAAGGCAAACATTGTATAAATTTAAAAACACAAAACAGATTAGAATGTCTCGATAGACAACTTCAACGAAGTTAAATGAAGATTTCTTAAAATAAATATAACTGTCTTCCTTTGATTATATATATAGAGAGAGAGCTAGATCCTCCAAGCTGTCTTCAATCATTCAACTGGAGCTCATCGGGTCATCCAATAAATTCATAACCAGCGACGGTGATAATGGAATGGACGGGCCCAGCGCTTTCAAATCGATCAAAATTAACAAGACAACACAATCAAGCATACCTAGCTAAAAGTATGCATAATACATTTGCCGGAATATAGAGATAGCAAATCTAATTACTGCATGACAAAAAGAGAACACATGTATATGTATTAGAAGTTTGTATTGTCGTATCGTACGACTCGTATGTCGCAAAGGCAGAGTATGACTGAAGCGAAAATCCGTGCGCTTATTTCCCGTCCAATCATCTTATCATTGTCGCTGTTCATAACTAGGTTTTTTTTATAAGTCTAAAAGTTAGTTTATTACACGTGGATATGTGTCTAAGAACTACAAGTACGTGGTAGGGTTTAAATCCAGGACCCGTGACAAAGAGGTTTTTACAACATATACTTCTGTTCGGAATTTCAAACCACTGGCTTTTCGGTGAAGAAAAACATCGCCAACCTTATGCAACTGGCCAGCGTGGTGGATATGGCCCAATCGCCCTTCGAGGGTGGGTTTAAGGCCAGTAATGGACTATTTAAAAGAGGGATGCTTTTAAATGAATAAATAAACATAAATATTAGTGGACATGTCACACAGCGCCATCTAGCCCAAAACTAAGCAAAGCAGGTCGTTTATGTAAAGGCTTAGGACATTTCCCAAAAGCAGCCTACTGGTACAAATTTCCCATACCTCCTTGTATGAACTAGACCAAAATGTCACCTGCCTTTTTATTATTATTTAAATAATAAATAAATAAAATAAATAAATATCAGTGGTCATTTTTCACACAGCGCCGTCTAGCCCCAACCTAAGCAAAGCTTGTAATATGGAAACCAGATAGCTGATAGAATACTTAAATATACTTTTTAACTTTGTAAATACATACTTATAATAAGAAGGTATGTATTACAATTTTACGTAGCAGCTTATGTTGAAAACATCATTACATTCTGCGCAAAACAAGAAAAAAATTGTTCTGTACTAACTAACGTAGTTTAACCTTAACAGGCCACTGAGTGTGGAGTGGTCGAAGACCTATATCATGTTGTGGCGGAGTGTGTCCGGACCGAGGCGGAAAGGTCCGATTTTTATTTGTACACCAACATTAACGTGAGAGATGTGGGGTGGTGTAATACTGTTCTGGCTTATCCCTTGTCGGACGAGGCTGGAACTCTGTTCAACATCGTTAAAAAATGTTTACAACGTAGAATAATGTAGTAGTTGGTAAGAGGCCTATGAGGGTGGCATGGTCATGTCTGACCAAACCCTCAATAATATTAAAGAATAAAAAAAAAAAAAAAAACCTTAATAGGCGTTTTTAAGTAAGGCTCATAATGCACCACGCACTTTTTCGCCCAGTCTAACATAGGCCAGACGAGTCAAAAATCATTCTAGTTTTTCTTTGTATTTTACTAGTTGTTACACGTAATATAGCACTATAATTTGCACTTGGCAGGTTTGTTCAAATACGGCAAATTTAATTATTATTGTTGCTACAATGTTGTGGAGTAGACACAAGTGTTGTCTTTACAAGATATTAAATTAGCAAATATTATCGCTGCAAATAACGGAGAAATGTCTCGGTTTATTTTGTGTTATCTAAGGTGAGTTTAGGTGATGCGAGAAATAAGTGGCTATGGAACACTTGTTTTTTTGCGTATTCAGGGTTGGCCCCATAGTTAAAGCCAGGATATTCCAGGTTTCAAGCACATTTTTTAATGAGATCGATAATTAGTCTAAAGCTGTATCAGGTAGGGTTACATTTAGTGGAGCAAGCCAAGCTTCGATTTTTGAAGTTTTTCTCAGATTACACGAAAAGTATCGAAATTAATCACGGCCGACTAACCTTCACACTGTGTGATGGTTAGGAAGAAAACTTCAACTTTTCAACCGTAAAATGTTCTGCAAAATCCAAAACTATTATCTTTTAAAAAAATATTTTTTTATTGACAATGTGCTGTAATTAGCACATTAAACTAAAAAAAGTTTATTATTAGGACCTACAGCGCGAGTACCGTTCTTGAAGATCGTTATATTTGACATTTAAATCGGTACAATTCGATAAAATTCGGTATATTCTCAAATTCGTCTAAGTATTAAATCTGCTATACCGACACGTCAAATTTAGCGACATAGAACGGTACTCGCGCTGCTGTTTTGGTATTTTTATCTATCGACGAAAGTATAATTAATCGAGTTTAAAAAAAATAATGTTGTTATGGCTTTTAATGTAGTAATTTAACTAAATAACATTGATTTAGCGAGGGGCAACTTTATTTGGAATGTAGAGCCCTTATAGGTTAGATTGTCTCTACAATTTCATCGGTCTGGATATTTACCTACGATCCTTTTGTTTTTGTGTAATAGGCTAAGTAGTATTAATAGTCTATGTCGTTTATTGTAGTTAATATATAGGCCTATGACCACTGACCTTTATTATACAAGTACGCTGGACTAAATATTGTCTTGAAAATGACTGTTTTTTTGTGCCGATTTGAAGCGCCCTTTCGAGCATTTCAGGTACTTTAGTATTATTAACATTTGTGTAATAATAGTAGTACGAAATATTAGTTCCATGGACGCTCACACTGTTATCCGCAGCTATCCATTGGCTATCCGCGCCAAAATGGCGAAAAGCAAATGACTTCAATTTGCTATCGACAATATGAAGTCCAGCCTACCTTGTATAATAGAGGTCAGTTCAGTGCCTATGACCGAAAAAAATTTTTAAAGGTGATCACGATGGTGAGCAGTATCACTAAGCTCAAATGTCTCATGTGACCTCCTTTGAGCTTATAGTGATACCGTTACGCGAAAGTCGGTATATGTAAAGATGCGTCCTTCCAGTCACAGTAGTCGTAGCTTTATTATTATCTCACTAAATAAATATTAGTCCAGCCATTACACTATTGTCTTTAGCAACAATGTAATGTACCTACTGTACAGCCTTGGTCTATTCTAAGTCCATGTTGTGCACTTAGAAACCGAAGCCATATCGAGCGATAGACAAGCACTTTCATTCGTGGATAAACATTTTCTTTCCTAATCAGATTATGACTGTCACATCTTACACCAAAGTATGCAGGTAATATTTATAACCGCTTTGGAAAACTGATTTACCCCTAAATTTTAAAGGAGATATTTTTTATTGTCGTTTGTAGAGTCCACAGAATTAAAAATACTCGTCAACTCTAAGGGTCTTATCACACTAGCGGTTTTCGAGCGTCTTCAAAGCGGAGCGGTCACGCAGCTAACACGTCGCGAACACGGCGCGGCTGCACAGCAAAGACGTCGCAGAGAACATGGCGATTACGCAACGTATTCGTCGCCTGTTCGCGGCGAGTTCTCGACGTACAATACACTCAGTAATAGAATGGATTCCGGCAAGGAAACACTTCTGTTGGCTTTGTTACTCCGAAGACGCAGAAAACGAAAGCATTCAAGCTCGAATAGGTTCTGTACGAAAATGTACAAAATGCCGTTCGCGGAGACGTATTCGTTGCGCGCCGGCCACGTACTCGTATTCGCGGCACGTCCGCTCCGGTTTGAAAACGCTTGCAAACCGCTAGTGTAATAGCAGCCCTAGAACTGTTTTGAACGTATAGAAATAAGTTTACAGGGTTAGTTCTAATCAGTTAGCATCTTTTTAAGAGCATTTTCTGTACATACAAAACAAACAACTTTTACTATGGGGCCAACATTAAAATCGCAAAAAAAAACAGCTGTTCCATACATTTTGACCAAGGTCGATGAACTTTTTGTATGGAACAGCCGATATTTTTTTCGCGATTGCAATGTTGGCTTATAGTAAAAGTTGTTTGTTTGGACGTACAGACTATGCCCTTAAAAGGATGCTAACTGATTACAACTAACCCTGTATACATAGGCAAAATACTAACTTCGATTTGGTCTCAAACGCTGACATTATATCACTATAATTTGCGTAATTTTTTGAAAAAACTATTCTACTTTCATTTACACTATACATAATTATACCAATATGTCACGTAGGCACCAAATTGCATAATAACTCTCTCGTAAGCAATATGCATACACATTACACACACTCAAACTTTCGCATTTGTAATATTAGTGTGTTACAAAACCTTTTGTAAAAATTGTGCTTATCAAATATTTTATTTTGATGGTTCCATAAAAATCTCATGTGACGATTTCAAAACATTTGTAAGTAGAGTAATCAGATGGTAAACTTACACAATCTAATGTTGGTTTTGTCGTTTGTTTGTTTGTTTTGTTTTTTCGTAACTGTCACGTTTGCTGCAGAGCAACGACTGATAAACCATGACGAATTTGACGAGGCTTCGAAAAGACAAATAATTGTTGTCCTAATTATTTCTAGGATTGCACAAAATGAAATAACTGTAGTATTCAACATTTACTTGCTATTCGGAGAAATTTTGCTATACATAAACAGCATGGTGTAAAATATAAACATTAAAAAAAGGCGAGGCTCTATACATTCCGTAGGTCTCATCGGTGACTTTATATTTACCTATCTGTAACAAGAGGGTTTTTTTCATAAATAAAAATAAACAAAAATTTTTTTTTCAGTCATCATTGTCCCACTGGAAAGGCCTCGTGGAAGGAGGGGTCCTTCCATTCTTCATGGTCGAGAGCAATTATCGTCCAGTCGTTGCGGGAGTCAAGTTCTGAGCGGATTGGCCGCTGGCTCAGTGCAGATTCGCCAGTGGCTCGGTATGGATTGGCCGCTGGTTCAATGTGTATTGGCCAGTGGCTCGGTACGGATTGGCCGCTGGCTCAATGCAGATTGGCCAGTAGCTCGGTACGGATTGGCTGCTGGTTCAATGCGGATTGGCAGCTGGCTCACTGCGGATTGGCCGCTGGCTCGATGTGGATTGGCCGCTGGCTTAGTGCGGTTTGGCCACTAGCTCGATGTGGATTGTCTGGCTCAGCCACTGAAGAGAAACGAAGAAGTAGGGCTTTCGCTTTTCGGATTGGCCACTGACTCGATGCGGCTTGGCCGCTCGCGCTGGCTCAGTGAACCACTATAAAGGGAGAATAAATAAATCACTACCCAAAAAATTCATCGTCCCATCCCGAGAATTTAAGCAAAGTGTCACAATTGTTTAGTAAGAGCATGCAAACAATGGAGTTTATTCAACGAAATTACTCTTCATTGCGTGCGGATGAGTACAGTCGCTTACAGATACATAGCTAGTTAGAGTAATATACGTTTCGAAGGTATTCGAACCCAATGCTTGTATCTTTTGCTGTATCTACACGGTGTTAAACGTCATGGTATTACTAAGCTAATAGGAGATCCTTATTTTACAACTATTACTATAGGACCAACAATTAATTCATTAAAAAAACAGCCGTTATTAAGAAAAATAACATTCGACTTCGACAAAATGTATGGGACAGCTTTTATGTTTGGCCAATAAACTTAAATACTTATCTGATATTTTTTTACCTTCTCTACCTTTCTTTCCATTTACGTTTTTTCCCAGGGGCAGGGGGAGGCATCCGTTCAGCAGTGAACGTCTCCGGGCTGATGATGATGACGTTTTTTCTTAAGTTAGTCGTTTTAAAGTGACGCGTATTCTCAATTCCATCCTTATCTCACAAATTATAAGGTTTTTCTCAGTGGTATCCCGTGGTTATCCCACCTAAGACTTAGTCAATACCATTGCCTGCGGATGACACAAATATATTTTTCCAATTCTAACACTTATGTCGCTCACTATACATAAGCAGGTCAAATAAAAGGTGCTCAGTATGTTTTTTCAGACAAAAACTGTGTTGTTAATGTTGTTTGTTTTTCTCTTCAGTATTTTCTCATCTCGTATTCGTACGATTGCGAAATATCTATAGTACTACTCGTAGTACATCTTGTTGTTAGGAAAATTATATGCTGTCAAAGTAAATATTCTGAAGTTTGGCATTTCGCCGTTAGCCATTTTAGTGTTTGACATTCAAATAATTTTGTACCAATGCTAAAGAATCCTACTACTTATGATTAATATTAGGTGGAATATACGTTTAAGCGTAGGTTAAATCTTTATCTGCAACAATATAGTATTCAGTATTCAGCACAAGCTAATTTTTACTTTACCGTGCCACCGTAGCATTTGGCTCTTTTGCGTCACGTGGCTCCCACCGGCTGCGCGCGCGTCTCATCTATACAGTGGAATATCAGCATTGTTCTATACAAATAAAGTACATTACACAGTGCAGTACATTAGTTTGTACAATACATGATTGTAGTTATAGTTATTGTACACCTTAAAAGCGTTATCTTTGGAGAGAGTCTTCTATATGAAGTATTTTCTGTAGGCAAGATCTTTTTCTTTCAAGCAATTCTTATACTTACATAATATAATTTATCCAAGGATTTTGTACTGTGAAAATTAAATAAACACAGGTGTATTTATTGTAATATAATAACTTCAATATACGTATTTGTTTAGTTTTTACTTGGAAACAAGTGAAACATATTCAAAAATGATTTAATTTCTTGCTTGCTGTATGCTTAAGATAATATTTTAAAATATCTCTTCTTACTTGCAGTTGTTCATATTTAATTTTATTGTCACTGTAAACTGTTTATGAAAACTTTTAATATTATACTTATTTACTTAGCATTATCAATAAAACCGGTAAAGTGCGACTTGGACTCGCTCACAGAGGGTTCTGTACTAATGAATATACAAGAACTATAATAAGTTCGCCTAATCCCCTAAACCTAACGCATGACCAACTCTTACTTAGTCGGTTTTTATTATTTGCAATTGTATCTTGGAGTTTTGTACTATAACCGTACCATAGATTAAGTTAATATACTAAATCTATGACCGTACTAAGTTTTACGCTTCAACGTATGACCTGTGGTATGACTGCTTTTACGGTAGAGCAAACGTATAAAAAAAATGAAAAATAAAACATACATTACATTAGAACCACCTTAATCTATACAAGCTGTTGTTTGCATCCTCGCCACATTTACAGAGGTAGATATACCTACTCATCATTATGAACAGCTTTTACCATGTCATCAAACCAGAAATCGCTGGTACATTATATTAAAAAAAAACAAATGCCGTGCGTTAAGCTTTGGTTTCCTCCAATAGCGTATTAACGTAGCTATATAGCGTTGAAAGATGAAACAAGATGGCGTGGTTTCCTAGAGAACGTTGTCCGATACCATAACGTCAGTAGCAGAGCCGCTATTCGCATAACGGCCTTACTTTACGGTGTTGAAGTGTCTTCGAAAGTTATTTCAATAGCAATTTACATAGCGGCCGACGTTTTACAGTCATCATGTTGCGTCCACTAAATGACGTCACCGCTATTGGACGAAATCAAAGCGTCTCGCAGAAACTCGAAAATGGCTCGAAATAAAACAAAAAATGTATAGGCACTCATCAAGTATTTCAAGTTTTGGTATGGTATTATGGAATAAAAAGCCTATGTGATTAACTGGTGCAACTATATAAGCTGTCGTCATTCCAAACACTCAAATCTGTTGAGCCATTACAGCCAGCGTAAAGAGATAACTAACATACAAAACACTCAAATCTGTTAAGCCAGCCAGTGTAAAGAGGTAACAAATATATTATTATAAAATACTCAAATCTGTTGAGCCATTACAGCCAGTGATAAGAGGTAACAAACATATTATTACAAAATACTCAAATCTGTTCAGCCATTACAGCCAGTGTAGAGGTAACAAATATATTATAATAAAATACTCAAATCTGTTGAGCCTTTACAGCCAGTGTAGAGGTAACAAATATATTATTATAAAATACTCAAATCTGTTGAGCCATTACAGCCAGCGTAAAGAGGTAACCAATATACAAAACACTCAAATCTTTTGAGCCATTACAGCCAGTGATAAGAGGTAACAAACATATTATTACAAAATACTCAAATCTGTTCAGCCATTACAGCCAGCGTAAAGAGGTAACAAACATACATGCCCAGTGCCCACCCTCTCACTCAAAATTTCGCATTTATAATATTAGCATGAGCGGGCGCTGGATCTCTTCTTTAAAAATTCCCAAGTCACGTCACTTTTGCCGAGTACACAATATATAATCAGCAATTTTTAAGAAAGACCACCCAAAACAGGTTAACGTGGCACGCTAATTCGCGTCCGTCAAGTTATCATGGCAGTTGATAAGAGATGCTATAATCCGAGAGATTTGGGTGTTGATACAGCGTCCCTGTTTACCTCACACGATGCATGTGTTTAAAGTTATTCAGTGGAGGAAAAGTGAAATGATCTAAATAATGCTATCCAGTTTGACTATAATGGAAGATCACCGATGTGAGGGAATGCGGTCTGAGATTCTCCATACTTAAATGTATTCCCATATGTTCCTCTAGAGCAATTTTTGTGTAAAGTATACGTCTACTGTAGATGTCTGTTTATAATTAATTTCTAACTACTTAATTAATTAAATATAACCCTCCAAAAATTACTATGAAGATATTTGAAGGGTTATAGTTTCTAGCAAAAAAGCTTTACTTTCAGATATATTCCTCTCTTATTTCCTCTTCTAAAGGCATGTGACATTTTGGGCTACTTGATTCAAGGAGGTATGGGAAATTGCTACCACTAGGCCACCTGCGTATGGGAAATGTCTTAGGCCTTTAGGAAATAAACACTCTTTAACACGTTGCCTGCTAATAAACTCAATAAAAAATGTATGTCACAAGCTATGCATATTTATATTAAACTAGCGGTCGCCCGCGACTTCGTCCGCGTGCGGAAGTAATACGGACCGCTCCTAAAATTCTCCACTTTAAATCATTCCGAGCAAACTTTACCAACTCTACTGGCTCTACCGACTTTACCGACTCTACCGACTCTACCAACTCTACCAACTCTACCGACTCTACCGACTACCACCCCCCCCCAACTTCCCCCCTTTGAATGAACTACCCAAATATAAATTTTTATCACTATAACCTAACCTAACCTTTTATAGTATTAGATTAGTGCAATGAGTAGTAGTTTAGGTACTGCAGATTATAGTCAGTTATACGAGTTTGTGTGTATGTTGTCATAGAATATTTTTTTACATCAATCAAGGATTTTCTGCATTATTTCATTGAAAACTTGAGCGATCTACACAGAAGCAGCTTCAAACACATTGCACCGTTTAAAACTCTTTTTTTCACATTAAACAGAAATCATTAGCCATGTCATCATGTACGAAAAAAATATGTATATGAGCCATTGAGCTAATATCTATAGAGTCACAAACGTGAAAAAAAATGTCCGCCCCAAAACTCGGCGCACACTATACAGCGCGCCGACTTTTTGAACGACTTGAACTACGATAAGACACAAGCGCTCAAGCATACATTGAACACTATACAAGAGACATAACGTCTAAATTCGAACAATTGTGAACTATATAATGCACGTACAGATATGTACAACGGCACTCGGACGTTTTTTGAATGTTTCCACTTAGAGATTGTGACTCTTTAGATATTAGCTCAATATTTACATATATATCATAGTTTACACCTAAAGTCCTAGTGTACCTATACTTTGACTGTCGCTAACCAATCACAATTTTAATAAAACGTATTATGCAACGATTTCGATAACTTTTTTATCTGTGAGTGATAAGGGAGCGAGAATAGATTCATTAATTTACTCTCGCCCTCTTTTCACTTCCAATTAATAAATTCATTATGAAACCTCAAACAAACATCTACGATAATCTGTGACGAAGACACCAGTAATTGGCGCTGAGCACCAGATTCATTACTACGGATATATATTTGGCAGGCAAAGTGTTGATTAGTATGTTTTATAACAGTAAACAGATAAAATTACTTACATTTTCTTCGCTTCAGTGAGGTGAAAAGTTGTGAGTTTCGCTCGGCAGCAAAGTTATTCTGCGTTTTACGAAACCCTAGCCTTTGAAACTCTAGCTACCCTCAGGGATTCTATATTTGTTTTTTTATTGAATCCTAGAATCCTTTTCTTGATCAGGTTTCAATACAAGTAGGCACTCGCGCCAATTGTATTAACGCGAGTATTCAAAAAGTCGGTAGGTATTTTATGAATAGGCTAGATTTCTTTTTGTTTTTTAATTAGGGTACTCTATAATAGTATACCTTAATTTAATTACAATCTAGTTTATTCCGCTAATAAGTAATTTAGTTCTAACTTAATATATTAGGTAATTATAAGTATTTCTAAGAATGTGTCCAATAACACGTTTCTTATTGTTTCTTTGATCGCGTGTTCTTCAGGGTCAGCACTTGCACTGTTTACACTAATGCTTATTATTATAATTCATTTTATTAAACTAACTCGAACGGTTTTGTTCTTTTGAGTCGCCTTACTATATTGTAGTGGTCAATGAGCTGGATGGCCTCGACATTCACATGATGATGAAGCCTGGCTTCGTGAGCTTCTGCGTACTTTTTTATTACTCTCTCGACGCTATCTACTTGAAGGTCCCGATGAAGATCGCTGTTTCTTATGTACCAAGATGCATTGGTAATGTCCCTTAGTACTTTGTTCTGAAATCTTTGGATTATCAGCATATTACTCTGAGCGGTGCAGCCCCACAGCTGTATCCCATAAGTCCACACTGGCATCAGGACTTGCTTATAAAGTAACAGTTTATTCTGCATTGACAGCGAGGAATACCTTCCTAGTAGCCAATACACTTTGTTTGTAACGTAAATTTAACTCTTCTTTCTTTTTCTTAACGTGTGTTTTCCAGCGTAGCTTGGCGTCAAGAGTCATCCCGAGATATTTGGCTTTATTTCCGTAGGGTACAACTTGGCCGTTAATATAAATTGGAGAAACGCAATGTCTTTTATTGGTAAAGTCAGTGTGAATTGACTTCGATTCATTTAACTTTATTCGCCATTTTTTTGTCCAGTCAACGACTTGTTTTACAGCAGTCTGAACCTTTGCTGCTGCTTCTTCGTGGGTACTTCCTGTAGCCATAATAGCAGTGTCATCAGCAAAGGTTGTAATGGTATTATTATCTAACTCTGGCAAATCACAGGTGTATAATAGGTACAGGACCGGGCCTAGAATACTTCCTTGTGGTACTCCAGCTTTAATTTCTTTCAATTCTGAGTAGGCATCTTCTTGTCTAATTCTAAATAATCTATTTGTAATATATGATTCTAAAATATTTGTGAACTGTTTTGGTAGCATATGTCGTAGTTTCTGTATCAAACCTTCATGCCACACCTTGTCGAAAGCTTGCGCTATGTCTAAGAAAACAGTGGAGCACACTTTCTGTTCCTCGAGGCTTTTTTTGATTACGTTCGTAATTCTATGCACCTGATCGATGGTAGAGTGCTTTTCTCTAAAACCGAACTGGTGGTCAGGTAATAATTTTAAGCTTTCAATAACCGGCTTCATTCTTTTGAGCAATAGCTTTTCAAATAGCTTTGATATTATTGGCAACAGAGATATTGGTCTATATGATGATGTTTCGTGAAGCGGTTTCCCTGGTTTTGCTATCATGATTACTTCAGCGATCTTCCATAGATCTGGTACAAGAATAAGCAAGAATAAGAAAGAATAAGAGTAGGCTAGATGACTGGTTTTTTATTGTCCTATTAAAATGTGGCCCATAAATTGATTAATGAAAAGATAATGAAAATCCGATCAAAAATAAACAACTTATAAGCATTTTAATATCATGCTAGACAGAGAGGCGAAACAGCTAATCGTGACGTCACTTCTCTGTACGCCATTTAAATTCTATTCTGACAAGTAAGGCGTGGTGACGTCATTGTTTGTTTTGTGGGAAAGGGACAGAGTTGTCTGTAACAAAAACTTTAAACGCTCATATATCAGAACATTATTAACCGAATTAAATTATTTTTTCAATAAACATACTATATTTACTTAAATTCTTCATCAAAGCTATTGGTTTCAACGATATAAACATCAGTCATCTACCCGATTAGCGACAATTGTGATTACCTATACGGTGACATAATATACCTACACATATACCTAGATGTTTACTAGGAATAAAAGCAAAGCAAAATCTTTCATATTCATGTTTTTTATTTACTTACATCTTAAAAATAAGTTACACAAAAATATAATACATAACACAATAAGTATAATAATGTACAACTATTTTTATATAACTTTTTGGCATCGGACGACAAAGTTTAGCGTTAGCTTTGTAGTATTTTTTAGCATATGAAAATATAACTAATCCAGATTTAATTGAAGTAGGTACCTACTTTTTTTTTGTATTTTTAGTTAGATTAGATTTCTTCTAAAATGCATCCTGATTTGATACTAACAAAAATGCGATATCTACGTTTAAAAATTAATTTTAAAATATTGTTTTTTATGAGAGATGGGACATTTTCTTAAAAAACTAAGGAGTAACTTAGTTGGTTTTTCGGTAACGTATTCTTTTGGATAGAATTAAAATACGATAAATACGATACAAATGTGCGTGTGGGGAACGAGTTGATAGTCTCGGTCACCACGGCCTATCTTGTAGTAGGAGTGCCGGTCGCATGATATCATCCGTCGGGCTTTTGGAAGTGCCAACGTCGCAGCAGTTTTAGGACCGAATGGTCTAATGCGCGACGATGGTAAGAGGCCCGACGGTATGACTCTCATTCCTTGGAAGATGGGACGGCCTTTAGTGTGGGATGCTACTTGTGTTGATACACTGGCGCCGTCTCAACTTAAAGAAACATCAAAACATGCGGGTGGTGCGACTAATGCGGCAGAATGCCTCAAACGGCACAAATATTCTAGCCTCGATAGAGGTTACATGTTTATCCCGTTTGGGGTAGAGACACTTGGGCCGTGGGGGCCAGGTGCTTTGCGTATCTTTAAGGATTTGTCGGGGAGACTTAAAGAATCCACACGTGACTAAATGCTGGCCTTTATTTGGGCCAGAAAACTTGCCTCGCAATCCAGCGGGGCAACGTGGCCAGCATTTTGGGCACATTACCCGAAATTAGAAACCGTTTAAACTATCTATAGGTTTGCTACCTATGGATACTTTAAACGGTCTCTTATATCGTTTTTTTTATAATGTTAGTTTAGTTTTATTTCGTTAGTTAAATACATAGTTCCACGTAAATACGAAAATATAATTGTATAAATGTAGATCAATTTTTTGATATCTACATAGTAAAACAACAAAGATGGGAAACAATAAATAAAACAAGTAATTAAAACAAATCAACGAACTAAAACTAATTACGAGGAATAATTTGATTTTGCTGATAGCTTAATTGCTGAATATTTTTTTATATTTTAAGATTTATTATTGTAATTTATATTGTAAGGCTTCTAAATGGATCATAATTATGTTGTCTTCAAATTTGTAAATGTGATATTTTGGCCTAGATTATACAAGATGGTAAGGTAAATTTGCTCTAGGTCACCTGCTTGTGGGAAATGTCCCAAGCCTATACAACAGAAACAAAAAACAATAGTACACTTCTACCATTTTGTATACTTACAAAAAATAAATATTTGCAAATAAATATATATAATATCAATAATGCAAAAATTTTGCGTTTAAAGATTTGTCTAATGGTATGCATTTTCATAAAAGGTAAATAGGTTTTACCTGACCTGAGTACGTCCTAAAATTGCATCCAGGACCACCGGAGGAAGGTAGCAGCTCTCGGTAACGGTGTTGAGAATTCTGCGATCCCCAATCCGCCTGCCAAGCGTGGGAATTATAACAACCCCTCCCTATTAAGCGGAGGCCTGTCCAGCAGTGGACATCTTCAAGCTGATGATGAAGAATAGTACATTATGATACGAGTGTGCTATGTTGGTCATTACACTAGAGGCGGTATTATGCGCGCGAGCCGCAGGCGAGCGCGATAAGAAACCCGAGAGCGTAATGACTAATAGCACAAGAGTTCCATACGACTGTTTTCGTCACACTTGCGAGGAAAAAACCATTTTTTTTGATAATAATCAACCACACAGCGAAAACGTCAACAAACATTTGCGGAAAATGACGCCCAAATCAGTAATGCGCGCGCAGGTTGACATTTACTTCAGCGGCATAACAACTCTTTGTTGGTATTACAAAAAAACTGTAAGTATTACCCGGCTATATTAAGAGTGCTTCGTACACGTACGTCTAATTGCAGTCACGTACAAACTTGACTTTACCGGGTTATACCTATTATAGTACAAGTGCCGTAATGTAAAGTAAAAAGCACGCGTGTATAATAGCTTGGATTATGAGCCTAAAAGCGATGTAATAAGATCTACTTTACGAGCAAGTGTGATGAAAATAAGTTTTATGTGTGAGTTTGACCACAAATCACCTGACGGTTAGCAACCATGATATCAACATGCCTATGAAGAAAATCAAGGCTGTCCACTCTTTAAGTGATTTGTATGAAATTGACTAAAACCAATAATAAATATAATAAATAATAATAATAATGTCGTATTAAAACATATTCCTATTTAAATAAAAACACTTTGGTTTTATTTATGATCACATTATAAATTACAGTTATATATTTTATTTACAATATATTACTATTTTGTACACTGCGGTATGACTAGTATTTTAAAAGAATTTAATTAAATAACCTATATCAAATAATGAAAAATATTCTTTGCCTGTAGTTAAATACTGGCAGGTAACATTACCGTTTATTTGTGGTTTGTAGCTTTCTAGCTCGTTTTATTCATATTTGAAATTATATTATATTGATAATCTTAAAGAACAGCTTACAAGTATATTTTATGAAATAGGTACCTGCTCGTCTTAAGGCCGTCGCAGACGACGAAGATGCTATAGATGAAATATCGCTCGCCATACAATTTTGAAATATATATTATCTTCGTCACTTGTTCGTCATTTGTTTTGTATGAGTAGCGATATTGAAATATTTTCTAAGATAACATGGCATATTGTAGTTTTGAACCAACGGGCGACAGGTCAAAAAGTGGGCTACTGTAACAGTGTTCTGGCCGAACCTCTTTCAGATTCAGCCAGAATGCTTTACAGGCTAGCAAATAGAAATTAAGTTTAAATAAATAATGTTTTAATACCAGGGCGGCATGGTCGCATTAGCGACAAAGCCCTTTATTTGAGAAAAAAAAAAAAAAAAAAAAACATGACATATTATAGCATTTTCATCGTGTGTGATGGTTTTTTGGCTTTTCGTGTTTATGTGGTGATTTTTACTATTGGATTATAATTATTAACGAAGTATTTAAATTATTTTCCAATATTAACTGTAATCGTTTTTATTCATGACAGACAAGCATTTTTTTTAATTAACCATAGCATTAGTTATTAGGTATTTATATTAATTGTTGGATTTAAACTTTTTCAGCTCTTAATGATAAATCTGCCTACATTTCAAATCGATATTAAATTTCTTATTATGATTTTTCTATACAAAATTAATGATGGACGTTTTATTATACCTAAATACAAACAAAAACCCCTAATTATTTTTACAAGCATTTAAATAGATACTTACATTATAATAATCCATCGCTATAATAAAATTGGTAACTCTACAATTTGGTCAATATCATAACTAACTACAGCAGCTAAACTTGCAAAGGATGTCTGTAACATTTCAATGTTCACACCACCTCAAAGTCACCTCTATCAACAACACACCAGTCATCAGACTTCATGATCCGTCGGGTTTAAAACGGGGGTGGTGAGGAAACACTCCCGTTTAGGTACATTCACCTCGCCCAGTCGTCCGGCGGGCTGTTACCTTGATGAAGAGGAGAAAACGCACTCCTCCTGGGCTCGGAAGCCGATTCCTGTGAACCGATGATGGATTCAATTGAAAATCCGTTTCGGGATCTCTTGCATCTCGGCTCTGTGAGTTCAGAGACTCGCGGCGGCAACGGCACGGGCCGTAAAGTAGCCGGCGGTGGACGCGGCAGCGAGAGCAGCGGCGTCGGAGGGAGGTAGCAAGGAAGAGGCAGCAGGGGAGCATACGCTTCCCTCGCCAGCATTGCCACCACAGCATGAGCGTGCTGCAGCGAAGGCGCAGGCCTCTTATACCGCTTCCGGCGTCTCAAAAAACTCCCATTATCAAACATGTCTTCCGCCATAGGATCCAACGTCCAATAATTCCCTTTTCCAGGGTTCCCCGGCTCCCGTGGGATCTTTATAAAACAGTCGTTTAGACTCAAATTGTGTCGAATGGAATTCTGCCACGCTGGGAACTTTTCCCGGTAGTATGGGAATCTTGTCATGATGAACTCGCAGATGCCGCTTAGGGTAAGTTTTTTATGTGGAGATTGGAGTATCGCCATGGTGATGAGAGCTATGTAGGAGTAAGGTGGTTTGATGAGCTGCGAGGACGATTTTGATTTGGGTTTTTTTGGCGATGAAGGTTTGGTGTCTAGTGGGCTGGACGCATCGTACCTATCGGAATCGCTGGAAGGCGGCGGTAAGTCTGGGGTATCCTCGTCCACGGAGACGTAGGTATCGTCCTGCGGGTATTCCGGTTCAGTGTCGTTGCGGAGGTAGTGCGGCAGGTAGAGCCGCGGTGGCGGCCGCAGGTCGAGGGGAAGGTCGCCGTCGATGATCATGTCACGGTATTGGGCTAGCTCACAATCTTCCATGCTTTCCGTCACATGTCAGAGGTGCGGAGTGGCGCGTGGCGCGACGCGGACTGGCGCTTCGCCCCGACGGCCGTGGGGGCAGCGCTGGGCCCCGCCCTCGGGCCGCCCGCCGCCCCAAGCCCCGGGCTGCGTTTACGTTCCAGTAAACACAACAATTGTCGTTATTATTACTGCGGGTCGGAGCTTTGTGCATGAATTTCAGGCCGTCGACTAATAATTATTAGGCCGCTCGGAGCTCATCGATTTAACTTTATTGCGGTATTTATTTTGAGTCGGTCGGATTGTGGCTTTTTTGTTTTAATATTGTAAGTTTTGGATTTTGATCTATGCTGCTGTTTGTATTACGATAAGCTGAAAATATAGACAAAGATGGTTCGCAGATTTGTATAAGATTCATTTTCAAAAAGTGTTGTGAGTTAGGTACCTACTTAAGTATATTTTATTCGCCGCAATGAAGTGTAAGAATAATCTTTGTAAGCGTAAGCGTACTGAAGTATTAGTGCCGTGAATCTAGGAATATTTTTAAAGGTAGTATTTGCTGAAAAAGTATACTATACTTTTGCTTAAAAAAAAAAAAAAATAATACATTTAATCCAATGTTCAGTATTCCTTACTCAAAGAGATGGAAACGAGCTTTCGACCTCAAACGCAAAATTTTACAACGAAAAAGCAATAAAATGCCTACATTCTCGCAAAGGAAACTGTTTACAGAGACACGCGACATCCTTTAATCCAAAGTTAAAGGACTCGTCACGATTCCGCTGAAAAAATCTCATAAAGCGAATTCTAGCACTCCATTCAGGTGGGGATATCATCAAATAAAACTCGCGTAAAAAATATTCCAGCGCGACAATGCTCTGGATCCCTAGAAAAGCTTCGTATATGTTTCCTACCATAACATTTACCCCCAGGCGTTGAAGGAAAAGCTATACGAGAGAAGAGGAAAGCGGTCCGTATAGAAAGAGATGTGTAACCGTCCCGACCAATCAGAAGCGAGACCGTCTAGGGCGGAGTCCGTTAAAGCTAACATGTCAGGGCGGGGCATTAGATCCTATTATTGTCTGGCAAAGGCAAATAATATTTTGCACAATGTACACATTGGGGTAAAGGGGGGTAAAAGGGGGTTGCTAATTTATTCCCAACTTCGGTTACGGCTTGTTTTTCAGCTTTGCGAGCTTGTTATTTAAATTGGAGTCTCGCTGTTAGATATTTGTATGTAGGCGGGCGGCATTGTATCGCTGATGAAGGAATTCGGCCCTTTGTTTGTTGTTATATTGAAATTCTGTGGTGATTCTGTTTGTGGACGTTTTGTTGAGTTCGGACCGTTTTTGGGCTCTTTTCGTTTGGGAATACTTTGTTCGGTCGATAGAACTTTCTGTCCATACTTACCTACTACTTGTAATAAGAGTAGATATTATAGTACTCGTAAGTAAATAACTGTCTGTCAAGTGCGTGTCGTGACAAGGATTCCGTGGCAAGAAGAATTATTAACTTAAACAAAATATTGTACGAAGCTCTACCTAATCAAATGCAACTGGTCTAAATTATTTACCGCCCCAAAATGTCCTATGACGTATCATTGTATATAGGTAGGTAATTTGTAGGTTTTACAAGCCAAGGCCTGTGGAACGCCTGTTTAGATAAGTAGTTGTGGTATCTAAACCTATTTTTTTTTTTTTTTGAGATGTTTGATATTACAGAAAACGGGAAAATAAGATAAGGTTACTAATAATAATTAATTAATACTAATAACTGCTTAAAACTGTGTACATAAAGTTGTTGCTAAAAATAATTTTATAGACACAACAGTTTATCCTAAGGGACATGCAATCTTAACTTAATTATATGGCAAGAATTTTTGCTTTTGTAATATACAATCAACAAGAACCTGCCTAATATCTATATATACATATAATAAAACTGTAACGAGGCGATTTACATTGAAGATATATTAAAAAATATTTTTTTCAGGAGTGTATGAGAGCAACAGAACCCATAAATACAGTTTTTAAAATTTTTGTCCGTCTGTCTGTCTGTCCGGGATAAACTCAGAAACTACGGCACGAATTTGAATGCAGTTTCTTGAAATATGATCTTTGAAGTCCGGCGCATCACATAGGCTATGTTTTATCAAAATCGGCCCAGGAGTATAGAAGTTATGACGCAATTTCTGAAAAAATATAGAAGTCCACTATAACTTGAACCCCTAAGGTCCGAGGATCAGCTTATACTGGTTGAATTTTATCTTGAAAGTTTGCGAGTAAGGAAGATGAATGGATTGACATGCGATTTTCTAAAAATGTTCTGTGTTCTCATAAGCTACTTAACACCACACAGCACTGTAGGTAGGCTTCCTCCTAGGTGGACCGACGACATTGTAAAAGTCGTGGACAACCGGTGGTACAACAAGATACTCATATTTGAGTATTTACCTGACATCAGCTCTTTTTTTCTTTCTTTTTATTAGACAAAAAAATATTTATTAACAAGAAAAGTATTCACAGCTAAGCGCACATTATGACTTTGTGGCGCTGGCTGTGGAAACTTTGGGCCCGTGGTCGTCCGACACTAAAAAATGTTGTAAAGATTTGGCCAAGAGATTGGTCCTCGCCTCAGGGGAACCTCAGAGCTGGCGCATACTTTGCCCAGAGGCTAAGTATTGCCATTCAACGGGGTAATGCAGCCAGCATCCTGGGTACCTTACCGCATGGTGGCGATCTAGACGGCGTTTTTGTTTTATAGGAACTAGGGTTTTAAATTTTTTTTATTTATATATTTTATTGTAAATAAGTAGTTTTTAGTAGTTTAAATATTTATTTTAAGTTTTGTACATATGTAAATATTATAGATGTTAGTGACCGATAGAAATAGTAACATGAGATGTATTTATGTTTATAATATATTTATCAAAATACCTAAAAAAAAAACTTGAGCATAACATTTTTTTTTATTTAAGTATGTGAACCATAGATCTCATAATCTTGTGTTTATTAACAAGATAAATATTTAAATTAAACCTGAGATCAGTTATTTCTTACTCTAGATTTTTTTTTTCATATTTTAGTCATCTGTACATTGATAAAATTAATTTACATTGTAGAAGGCTTTTTCTATTGACCAATTCTTAAACGTATTTTTAAAGGAATTTCCATTCAAAGATTTTATTTGTAGTGGTAGGCTATTATGTATTTTTATTGCATTGTTAAGGGGGCGACTAATGCCAAAAGTAAGTAAAAGGTGTATTTTTAAACACATAGTTTAATGATAAAGAACGTCAATATTCAGATTAAAAAAATACTACAGGTAGGGGAAAAACCTAAAGAAGCCGAGTAACCGAATAGAATTTTGGAAAATAATCTGGTTTATTTAAAAAATATATACAAATCACCAACAAAAAAAACTGTTTTAATTCAAATGCTCTAAATTATCAGCGACATCACCACATTTTTTTTTACGAATTACATAGCCAAACTAATGTTTTAGCACAGTAGCCGTATTTTTTTTATTTTATGCCTACATTTTGAATAATTAAATAAAATCCCACCTAAATTGCTCAAAGCTATCATCATCATCAATTGTATCATGCGATTTTCGACTCTAAACGAATGCAAGACGCGCGGGTGAAATCTGTTATTTTTCTGGCATTAGTCGCACTCTTAAATGAGCTTTTGTGATCTTACATTTCATTGTTCACTTATAAAATTTATCTTTAGTTCGTAAAATGTCAGCGCGAGCTAATTTAGTCTCCAACAAATAGTTTGGATTCTTATTAACAAATTTAAAAAAATCTAATAGATATTATACAGGTTAACGTTAAAAACTAAAAAAGGCTTGCTTTTAAGAAAATATTTCTGACAGAATCGGTCTTACATAATAATCAAGTTATAAATAGCTCTCTCTTCTGAAACTTAAAAGTACTCGTAGTATAGACATTTACCAAATTACTACCCCAAAAGATTACACCATTATGTTAACCAGGGGTAAACGTGTTTAAATTTTGTAAAATAACGGTTTGACCTATGTAAGTATGTAGTCTTACCGGCTATGGAGTTGTTAAGGTTCATTATTTTATAGTTTCACCTATGACAGGAAATTCAAATTTTAAACACTTTTTTTCTTCTTGTTGCCTATAGCGAGGTAAATTACTATTTACGGTCATTTACATTGTAAATGAAACAACAATGAAACAATGTTAGCGGCAATCGATGATCATTATTTTCTTTACAGTATTATCACTGACTCCGCAAGTGCGCATTGACCCTAAACATATTTTTTTGAATAATTAAATAATTATATTTTAGAAAAAGTTATATAACAGCGCATCTTACAATAGATTTAATTGTACTAATATTTAACTTGCACAGCAATGTGAATAATGAATGTGAGTAACAAAACAATTATCAATTAACTACCAATTGCGCCTACCCAAACAAAATTACAAAAAGTTAAAAAAAAAACTAAATAATCCTAAGAATCCGCTAATCTGCTCGTAAGATCCGATGAACAGATTTTTAAAAAGATGTCAATATTATTTTGTTTCAAGTAAGAGCACGGAAGGAATGTAGATACCTAGGTACATTTAAATATTTTATTTAGACGCAAAAACCCATGCCTATTTTGGTTAACACCACTTTTTCCTACGACTGTATCTTGTATGAGTGGTCTTGTTATCAGTTACCACTATAATAAAATTATATAAGTAAGTAGGTATACTGGCGACTCGACCACGTGGTCGAGGTTTTCGCTGTCGATATGACTATAGGTACCTACAACATAGACCTATATGTACACTATCTCTTTATGAGGCACAATTGCATGGATTTCGAACTCAGTGTTCACCGGAAGCGGCTATATTATGTATCTTACTATACTTACTTATTTACGAGAAATTAACTTTCCAAAAGTAAACTTTAGTTTTGGTCTAGGAATAGGTATTAGGATAAGTAGATAGGTACGAACTACCTATATCTATAACATAAAGGCATGTGACATTTTGGCCTAGTTCATACAAGGAGGTATGGAAAATTTGTACCACTACGCCACCTGGCTGAGGGAAATGTCCCAGCCCTTGACCTGTCCACTCCGATAGAAAGATTTGTGAACAAACAGGTTTGTGAACTCCGATCGAATCATAAGATTACTGGGTCTCTTCAAGACAAGATTTAATAGACATCTCATGGGAAAATTGGGAAAGCGTGCCTTCCGTAGGCGTAGTACTATTCTTTATTCTGTGCCGTAAGTGCCTTCAGACCTCATTACACTTACCATCAGGTAAGCTACTCAGCAAGTGGTCATAATTATACTAACCCATATTAACATAAAAATCGAAGGCAAACTGGAAAATATAATTAATACGCCAGAGACAATAGTATCCGAAAAGAGGATAGGTTACGCGACACTAACCGTAAAGTTACACTCTCTTGGGTGTTGATATCGATTCGTTTCTCAACTTTAAAACCCATATCGAAAAAATTAAATCAAAATTGTCACAGTTTGTCTACGCTTTATCGGTTTTAAAAGCGAATACTAATATAAATACAGCTATGAGCACTTACTATGCATATGCCTTTGCCTGGTTAAGATATGGTATTATTATATGGGGTAATAGTACAGACGCCAAGGACCTCTTTATCATGCAAAAAAAATGTATCCGTATACTGGTTAATATCCGGCAACGCGATAGCTGTAAATCTCACTTTATAAAACAAAAAATTCTGTCTTTACCATGTATATATATCCTAGAAGCAGCTCTGTTCGTAAAAAAACACCCAAGCCTATTTACTTTCAATAAAAATCCCCGAAGACAAAACCAACTCGCAGCACCGGAACCGAAATTAGAAATAGTCAGGAAGGGACCAGAGTATATGCTAATCAAAATATATAATGCACTCCCAAATAACATAAAAAATGAGCCTAATGAAAAAAAAATCCAAAGCAAACTTAAAAAATTACTTATAAATAAATGTTACTACAGTATAGATGAGTTTTTAGAGGATAACAAATATGTTTCAAACTCACGACACTAATCTTCGTCCTCCTTACAGGGTATGTACTTAGTATAGTCCTACTTTTGTGTTTACATTATGTAGATTTTAATGCTTTGTACATATGTGCATTTAAATAAAAAAAAATAAAAAAAAAAAAAAAAAGTATATCTAACTATTAGGTATTATACAAAATAGATAGGTAGTATAGAGGCTCTATAGGTGAATATAGCAACCGGTATCCAGCCCTGTGCGAGTTGAATTGCTACTTTATTGCCTCGTAGATAGAAAACTTATTTATTTCAATTCCTTTGCGGAGTGAACTTTCTGTACGGAGTACTATTATTTATTCCGTGGTATTACTCCGAGATCCTAATCCTAACATAGACTAATGGCGCCACCTTTCATAAAACTTATGAAACGCAGTGTTTTATTTTAGCGCGCCATCTTTCGTTACATTTATGAAGCAAATAAGTTAAGTTTTGCGCCATCTGTAAGATGTTTGTTACACTAGCTTATTAATCTGAGATAGGTAAACCACAAGAGGTGACTCGCAGGACATTCTGACTCTATCGAATCTGATACGGTTGATGTGCCATAGATGGCGCTTTCATTCATTTAAAAAACTAAAAATATGTTCAATCTTCATTCCATCACAAATTGATAAAGGGGTGGGAATGGCGGATTCATTTCATTCATTACAAGAAACATTTTTTTTAGTTCAATGCTTTTCCCTTTTCCATTTTTACTCGTAAAAACCGTAACACAATGTCTGACGATACTATGTAGGTACATTGTACCAGGTGCCATACAGAGTCTCACTGCGGATGTAATAAAACCAAGGAAAACACAAATTATATTTGGGTAAACAAGTAGGTATATCCTCACAGAAAAACTGTGCACCGTGATACCTACCTATTCTTTCTATAATAGAAATACCATGGTAGGTAGGTATCACGGTGCACAGTCAAACATGTGGGTCGAAACCTCGGTGACCATCGGTGACAGAGTCCAACTCTCACTTCACCGGTGTCTAGGTGTTTGTTCGCCGATAGTTCATAGTTCTTTATTTATAACAGAAGATGTTACATGTCAATAAAATAATGTTTACATAAACTCATAGTAAAAATATATATATACTGAGTATAATTAGATATGTAATGAAAATAATTTCATTACATCAAGTACCTCTTGATAAAGGACCATCTATCTATACTATAGGTAGGCATTATAATAATAATTAATTAGCTAGGTAGGTACAGATAGTTCAGTTAGGTAGGTCCAACTTCGACAGCAAAGAGGTCGCCCGAATAATCCAACTCCGATGTTCGGGAAACAGCGTTCGGGAAATTGCGTAGGTAAAATTGCCTACTAATTAATATCTTTCGTCCAAAATCCCGCAGTGTCTGAAGACAAGGGTTTTTTTAAACCAGTGTGTGTTACCAGTGATGACATACCTAGGTATGGAACTGAAAAGTGGTCTTTAACTGCTGGCCAATTGAAGAAACTCAAGAGTCACGCAACGGGCAATGGAGAGAGCTATGCTCGGAGTTACCTACTTTGCGCGATAAAATCCGGAACGAGGATATTCGCCCAAGAACCAATGTCACCGAGCTCACAAGGTTTGCAAGTTGAGACGGCAATGGGCAGGGCACATCGCTCGACGAACTGGTAACCGATGGAAAAGAAAGGTTCTTGAGTGGCGACCACGAACCGGAAGGCGCAGCGTAGGTAGGTGTCCCACTAGGTGGACCGACGACATTGTAAAAGTCGCGGGGAACCAGTGGATGCACATGGCAGGTGGTCGTACCTACAGTGTGGCGGTCTAAGGGGGAGGCCTTCGTTCAGCAGTGGACGTGTCCGGGCTGATGATGAGGTAGTGTCATATAATCTTTAAATTATATTATTACTTTATTTTATTAGCTCCCATTTTGCAAATTGGCGCACAGGATGGCTTGTGCTTTGCTCCATAAAATATATCAGGAACCAACATAAAATGTTGGTGTGAAATTAATTATCAAAATTGTATTTAAATAACAAATTAGGATTTTTTAAGCATTTATTTTGGAATTGTAAACTAGTAATAAAATTAGTTTCAAATTTAGAATCTATCGGATAGCTTTATACAAAATATTTGGTTATCTGTTGGAAGCCGTATTACGACATGACGTCATATACGCTGACTCGCTCGCACTCGAAGAATTCTTCCATAAGCGAGAAAGAGAAGCTAGATCGAGGAGACCATTTTGAAAAATAGACATTCACGTCGGAGCCGCCGTTGCGCGTGTTACGGGGTGAATCACCTTTTGGATTTTTTTACATCTTTTTGAGAAGAGAATGACCTGAGGGAGCCAACGCCGATCCCGCAGGGGACACCAGGTCCATATTTCCGTCTGAGATGACGTAAAACTCCAACTTTCAAGAATTATTTTGTGACGCGCCATGCGGTCACCAAACTAAGGAACTCGAGCGAAATTCTCATTTGAAGCTTTGAAGACAAGGCAATGTCATTTCACTGGAGGAGCTCCATGAAGCGTTCGAGAATCGGATGATCCTGCAGAAGACACCATCAGCAAAGGATCCATCAGATAACCTCCTTTCATTTATTTTATTTTACCAAGTTTTCTCGTCATTATCTTCCATCGAAACAATAGCAATCAGCTTATTTAAATATTATTCCAACATATTGTAACTTTGCAAAAAAATTTATTTCTCTTCTCCAAAAATTTAATTTTCTTATGACAAATGGCGCCCGAACAATTATTTACTTAGAATTTAACTTAAAAACAAACCAATTTTATCTTGTGCAAAGGTGTATGTTGGAATTTATAAACAAAAGATTACAATTTAATCTACTGTAGAAGTAGGTATTTTCACAATTGTGTTATTGAATTTGTGTAACAATTTTTCTTGTAAAGATGTATAGTACACCGTCTGTTGACCGTAAGTTAACAGCGGAGCAAACGTCAGATTCACCTCAACCAGAACTCCAAAATTCACAGAGCTTAATAGATATACCTGTTTCAGATTCAGAAGAAATGAATTATGTCAATACCGATGTGAGGATGGCTCAAGGAACAATCCAGTCGCCATTATGCAAAAATATCCACACAAATCCTAGCACTAGTGTTATAGATCCAGCCACAGACGGTGACAAGTATATTCCATTTATGAAACAAAGGCACTCGACACAAAACAGTCATGTACCAGTCACCCAGGTAACATATGCAATTAATAACAGTTACAACTCCAATTTGAAGTCCTGGGGACTGAAGTATAGTGGTGATACGTGTGTTGTTGAATTTTTGAATCGAGTGAACGAAATTAAGTTAGCAAGAGATGTGTGTGAAAGTGTACTGTTGAGAGGTTTTTCAGAGCTGTTAGAAGGCACTGCTCTGAAATTTTACAGATCAGTTCGCCATTCGTTACCCACTCTCTTCTCAAAATTTTTAATAAAATATTTTGTTTACTACCCATAGTAGACGCTAACAGAAGTCAATGTATACTTTTATTGCAAAATTCAGATCAATAGTTTTTGAAATATAAACAAAAACAATATTTATTTATTCAAAGCAATGCAGTATGTAAACACACATATGGCGGCGCTTATAACTTTTTCAAAATTGTAGTTACAGACAATTATTTTTGATTTATCGTACCTACGCATATCTAGCTGCCTATAGATACACAATTTTGGCTATCGGTTCAGTATTATTCAAATTAAAATGAAAACCGTATGTTCACAACCAAAATTCTCAAAAGTAAAAAAGAAACACATAAGTTTTAAGTTTGCGTTTTTACCCACATTATTATTTCTACGGATACTTTAGGATACTGTAAATCCATAACAAATACTGATAAAATCATAAAATCAATAATTATTTCTTTACAAACAAGTTTAGAATTTAAACATTGCAATTTTCCTTGTAAACCAACAAGTTCATGTAGGTAAAATGACATACTATATGGTCTATACTCAGACTAAGTATGACTTCTATTCAGACATTGAACTACTTAAGCGTTATTTATACAAGAATTTACTTATTTTGATTTCCAATTTGTATAGAAAAGACGATTCTTTTTCTGTCTCAAAGACAAGTTTCAAGTATTAACAAAGTGTTGACCTACATTCAGGGAAAGACTTAAATACTTACTTTGAATTAACTTAATAACAGTATTCAAAGCTATTGTTTTGTTTTGGACAAGTATCCATTGCTATATAAAGCAAAAGCAGTATATTTAATACCATTTTTTTTGTGTTTTGAGACTTGGTAATTTTTGTTAAAACCAAGTCTGTGAAGCAATTTTTTAAGGTTAATACCATTTTTTTGTGTTTTGAGACTTGGTAATTTTTGTTAAAACCAAGTCTGTGATGCAATAATTTTAAGGTTAAGTATGAGTAATTATTTTTACATTACCAACTATAAACCAAACGTTCAATAATGCATATTTTCGTGTGCTTATTAGTTCTTAGCCTACATATTGGGCAATTTTCTGGAGGATCCTATTTAAAGGCAACCTACCATTAACTATAGCTTATTAGCTAATTATTTGGGAACGATTTAGTTCTAGTCTTTTTGTTACATGCTAACATACATACCGGATTTGACTAACGACAAGTTTATACCTAGTATGACTTAAAATGTTTTCTTATGGCTGAGTTAAAACACTCGGACATGCTAGCAATATTTAGTAGATCTACATACATACATACATACCAAACTTACCTTTTTGTCTTGTAGATACCAAAGGTTGTCTGTGAACCTTCTAAGATTAACAATTAGTCTTTAATTATAGTTAGCAGCATCTAGTGCACGGATTCACTGCGTAGATTTAATTTAGGTTTAAATAATTAAGATTTACCTGTACTTAATTAAAGCTTATACTTAGTTTATCTAATGTTTACAACGATAGATATTTACTTTAAACATTAGAAGTTTTCACTTCACACTATTAGACAATAGTGAGACTTTATTCTCATAGAATTAGGTCATTACTAGAAAACCCAAACTGTAGGGTATAGATTATTATAAGAATTACAAACATACTAACACATATTTACTTACCGTTTAAAACCATTTAGATATCATTGTTTTTCAGATAAGTTTTGTCCGCACCTACATAAGAGTGAATGGATATTTATATTAACAGTTACCTTTTAAGCTACTTGCTATATACTACTTTTGTTTTATTACACAATGTGTTATTTCTATAGGTATATCCTATACCATCATGTTATGTATGGAGTCATGAGGATTATGAAAAGTGAAGCAAGTATGTCAGAATAGCTCAATTTAACTATGAGATGCAAGGAGATTTATGGAGTTCGATGTAAGTTTAAAGGTGTGAGTGGTGATTTTGTAAGAACTAGGCAGTGTGAATATTATTTGAATTCCTTATAGGTACCTATGTATGAAAGAATGTGAGTGATTTATTTTATGAAAGTGGAATAACAGTTTATTTTGCTAGATGGAATGTAAGAAGCTTGCTGAAGTATCAACCTCACTATATTTCAGGATTCCAACCTATAACAAAAAGTTTCTTTTCATGCCTACCCCGTCTGTTCAGACAGTAAACTGTCTTTTGTTTCAAAAGGGGGATATTGTCATATAATCTTTAAATTATATTATTACTTTATTTTATTAGCTCCCATTTTGCAAATTGGCGCACAGGATGGCTTGTGCTTTGCTCCATAAAATATATCAGGAACCAACATAAAATGTTGGTGTGAAATTAATTATCAAAATTGTATTTAAATAACAAATTAGGATTTTTTAAGCATTTATTTTGGAATTGTAAACTAGTAATAAAATTAGTTTCAAATTTAGAATCTATCGGATAGCTTTATACAAAATACTAGTATTTCGCGTGGGTGCGCGGGCCGCGAGCGGCCCGCGGGGGGGGTGTGTACCCACTTGGGTGTGACATTAAATTTAATCCAGTTGAAGAAAAAAAGTTAAAAAACGAAGAGACAGTATGAAAAAGGTAAAGAAATCAGATTCATTAGGATATAGGCTGATGATGATGATGGATTTAAAAATCCGTGAGGCGCTCTCCCTATTGCAGTATGAGCGCATCTGGGAATGGTGGTTCAGTCGTAGAGCGGGTAGAGTCTCGTGATTCATTAGAATAATGGAGGCTGATGATGATAATGATGACTTTTCCGCTTGGACGCGTGTGAGTGCACGCCCTCTTCCACACTGCTCGGCCTGGCGGCCTCGCAGTGTGGGGCTCGGCCTACGGCCTCGCCGGCGTGAGGCTCGGCCTACGGCCTCGCTAGTTTGAGGCTCGGCCTACGGCCTCGCCACGTAGGCTCGGCCAAAGGCCTCGCTAGAATGACGATATTGCCTTTGGGTGGGATGAAAGGTACGTCGTTCACACTGCTCGGCCTTTCGGCCTCGCAGTGTGAGGCTCGGCCTGCGGCCTCGCCGACGACGTAGGCTCGGCCTTCGGCCTCGCTAGTTTGAGGCTCGGCCTAGGGCCTCGCCATCGTTAGCTCGGCCTACGGCCTCGCTTGGTTGAGGCTCGGCCTACGGCCTCGCTAGAATGACGCTATATTGATTTTGGGTGGGACGAAAGGTACGTCGTTCACACTGCTCGGCCTTTCGGCCTCGCAGTGTGAGGCTCGGCCTACGGCCTCGCCGACGACGTAGGCTCGGCCTTCGGCCTCGCCATCGTTATAGCTCGGCCTTCGGCCTCGCACGCTCGGCCTGCGGCCTCGCCGGCCACAGCTCGGCCTTCGGCCTCGCATTACAGTATTGGCCTTTGACCATTGCCTTTTGGCCTTTGACTTTGATCTTGACTTTGATTCAGCTCGAGGTCACGACCAACTTTAGTTCGAGGACCCCCTACCTAGGTCGAACCGTTGTCGAGTTATGACCGTTTCAAGTTTGTATGACTATTTTTTTTTTGTATGGGACCCGGTTTTTTTTTCGATTTTCCAGAAGGATCCCAGGGTTCTAGGAGGAATTTGTTCGAGAACGTTGACCCTACCCCCTACCGTTTCCGAGATCCCATGGGGGTCGGGGACCGGGAGACGATTTTTTGGGGATTTCAGATTTTTCCCGGGGGCCGTGGAACACCCCCTACATATCCCCATTTTTAGTTTTCCCCCCGAGTTCCCCCTTTTATGAGATCAGTTTCTGTCAGTCAGTGAGTCAGTGGTATTGGAACTTTATATAGTGTAATTTGGTTATCTGTTGGAAGCCGTATTACGACATGACGTCATATACGCTGACTCGCTCGCACTCGAAGAATTCTTCCATAAGCGAGAAAGAGAAGCTAGATCGAGGAGACCATTTTGAAAAATAGACATTCACGTCGGAGCCGCCGTTGCGCGTGTTACGGGGTGAATCACCTTTTGGATTTTTTTACATCTTTTTGAGAAGAGAATGACCTGAGGGAGCCAACGCCGATCCCGCAGGGGACACCAGGTCCATATTTCCGTCTGAGATGACGTAAAACTCCAACTTTCAAGAATTATTTTGTGACGCGCCATGCGGTCACCAAACTAAGGAACTCGAGCGAAATTCTCATTTGAAGCTTTGAAGACAAGGCAATGTCATTTCACTGGAGGAGCTCCATGAAGCGTGAACAAGAGGCCCCCTGTACTCCAGAGGTCTGATGTTTCGTGACTGATACGTATCCAGGAACCCTAACTTTTTGTTTTATTTTTTTGTTATTTGTTTTGTCTTTCTTTGTCAAATCACAAATTTTCTTATGACAGTAGGTACCTAGTATGAATTTTCTTTAAGTGTTGCAAAAATACGAAACTGGAGGAAACTACATTTGCTAGTTTATTCTAATAGGTGCAATTTCAAATGAAATAAGGCCGCGAAGTGAAGTGCAAAGAAACTTAAAATGGTTTGCCCCAGCAGCAGGGCTAGCATGCGCACCGCGAATCTGTATAAGTTTGTCTCGTTTTCGCACGACATAAACAGCCTTACCTAAAATAATCTCGATTCTCTTAGTCACTGCTTAAACTTCTCTGTCCTTTTCTAGCACGTGCAACTTCACGTCAGAGAGAAGATGGCGGAGCATACTAACGGTTGAAAAGTTTTTTTAGGTAAGGCCCAAAGACACGACAAAATTTTCTCGCGGTGCGCATGTTAGCCCTGCTGGTCACGTCCCTGGATCATGGCCGGCATATGGCCACGTCACGAGGTTTGTAACCGTACCTGACCGAACTACCTATTATGTTTTACTGAAGGCTTAGGCTAAACTGAAAGACATTTTCCATTCGCAGGTTGCCTACTGGTAAAATTTTCTCATACCTATCCTTGTATGCACTAGGCCAAAATGTCAAATGCCTTTTTTTCGAGAGCTTTTTGTAAGATCTTATGTCTCCTATGTTTAGGTACATACAATTCATTGAGACGTTACTTGTGTAGACCATGGTATAATAATATACTCCGAATCATAGAGGTAGGAACTAACCTCTATGCTCCGGATGTAGACCAAATAAAAGATCTAGCATAGTGAGGTGTGTAGACAGAGCTTTAGCGCGCCGAGCAACAAAGCTGTTGATTCGTTCGAATTCGAATTTCCGAACGAACAAAATTCAGTTTGCGCGCGCATGCGTTTCGTGTCTGACGTGTGGTTGCTGTCAGGCATTTTGACGTTTTGTATTTCGTAACTGAATCGTATATAGTGAAAGTGTTTTTTCGCATTTTCAGCTCGGTATTTACTAAACAATGGACAGAAACGAGCGGAAAACGAATTCGCGCAACCACACAATCACGATGGACCGCGAATCCAAGTTTATTTTGCGAAAAATTATGCTTGACTTCTCAATATTGTTTATCGGTGAGTATTTTTAATTTAAAATGCTATTTTTGTGTGTAAGAGTATAACACTGCGATAGATCTACTTATCGCGTGATTTATTAACTTATAACTTTATGTGTCGTTGTTTACAAAAATCTAATTTTATCACGGGTATAAGACGTTTTTTTCCCGTTTGTCCTCAAATTTTGGTGTAATTATTACGTACTAGGTATCTCAATGCTACGAAACTGTGGGCTAAAGCTTATCTACTAGTACCTACCTACTTAATAAAAAATAATACTCATATGCATATTATGCTCGTTTATTTTATCATGATAATCAGTGGAGCATAATACTATTTTATGGGACAGCTTAGTAAATAAGTGTAGGCAGGTAGGTAGGTACCTACTTAGGCAGTTTATTTAAATTAAAGAATCCAACCTACCTGCAATACTGAGAGAAAACTATTGATACTACCCTATCTGAACCGAAAATAATTTTGACACAATGAGTTATTAATTGATAACCCTTATATTTGTAAACTAATTATAATAAGGAAGCTAAGCCTAAGCTAAACCTAAGCTCTCTGTTATGTGCAGAAATATTGTAAAAATTCGAATGATAATATTTGCTTTTAATATTTTTAGCAATAAATTGCCTAGGCACTACAATATTGTTATTAACTAACAAAAATTAACATAATAAAATTAATAGTATTAATTCAGGTTTCATATTAAATAAATTATTGGCAAATTCGGAGCTCAGCTTTGAGTTTGAATAATAATTAGGTATATGTTGTATTGTGTCATAAAAATAGAATAATAAAAGAAAAACTCTTTTTAAATTAAATTAACTAAATTTTTTGTAACATCATTAATATTTAATTCAATTAAATAAAATAGCTAAAGTTTAGTTGGCAAATAAATTGTAGCTATTTTAGCTAACTTTTATTTTCATGTATATCTTGGTTGTTGGATGTATCTTGGTTAATTATATATATTTTGATAATGGGTGCATGTAGCATATTCTGCTGATATGCCTATATCACAGTCCTTCTCCTTTTATCCAGATATTAATACATTTTATTATTGAAACAATGATTAGTGAATTGATTCAAGTAACCTTCTCACACTAATTCCTCTAAAGCGTTGCTTATCAACATTACACATGCACATTAGCACATGTCCAGTGCAGTGTGTTATCCAATGTGCTCCAACTGTACTTCGAACAGTGGCCGCATTGTAACGTTCAAACGTTGCATTTCGTTGCATTTCAAGAACGACAACGGTGTTGAGTTTTTGTAACATGTTTGGTGCTTGAATGTTTATTACAGTTAAGTTAAATAAGGTTTTTTATAATAATTATTTCAAAACAAATAATTGAATAAATAAAATGTTAAATCAAAATCAATAAATTTACACTCAAAAATAAGTTTTTATAGTTAACATCTTAGGTATCTAATTGAATTCATGTCAAATTTATTTTAAAATTATACTTATAAAGTGAAGTCAACATGTCTTAAGTTTGTTTTAAAATGTGCAGGCATTTAGTATAATGATAAGTTTTAGAACTGTAACGAGAAAGTTTTGTTTTTTATGTTTGTTGGTTTTAGGGATAGTGTTAAAACGGTAATGGGTATCATAGATAGGTGATCTCCTGGAAAGGTGTTGTGTGAGATGAAAAGTGTTTGAAGGGAGTTAATGTAGAGAGGACGGCTGTTAGAGAAATGTGGAGAAACAAAACTTGTATGGACCCCATACAATACAATACAATTCTTTATTCATAACGCCTAGTTGTAAGTCATTGGTATTAATTAAATTTTACAATAATTTAATTTCATTAATCAAAATCACAATAATATAATTAAGTAACATAAGTACTTATTCAAATGATTGTGTAAAATAATAAAATCGTATTTTATAATAAATAAATAAATAATAGTCCTGCAATCTAAGAAAGTCCCCAGGGGGATAAGGGTATTAAGATTGATATTTATTGGGTATTGCCTGAATTCTGCATATTGCATGAAATCTGGGAAATATCTACCGACCTGGGATTTTGAATAAAATTCAGTGTTATCATTTTTTGTGCTCATAATTTAATTACTGCTTTGTTGTGTTAGCATCCAGCAGTGTTTATGTCTATTGGTCTAGTAGTTCTAATCGGTTAGCATCCTTTTAAGGGCATATTCTGTACATCAAAACAAATATCTTTTACTACGGGGCCAACATAGAAAACGCAAAAAAAATAGCTGCTCCATACATTTTGCCCAAGGTCGATGAACTTTTTGTATGGAACAGCTGTTTTTTTTTTCGTGATTTCAATGTTAGCCCCTTAGTTCTTTGTTTTGACGTAGACTGATTTGAACTCACCCTGTATATAGAGATTAGGAGGAGGCCTTCGTTCAGCAGTGGACGTCTCCGGGCTGATGATGATGATATAGAGATAAGGCAATTTTAAACTATCTATAAGCTATTTAATCCGTATGTGTGACTGGTACACTTTATCTATTCAGCGTTATTTCATCATAACTCTTTTCAAAAGCTGATCTAATACTGATAGTTCGACCTTTACTTTTTGCGGTTTTAGAATGGAGGAAGTTTAGTCTTTAAAATTTTAGACTGTAGATTTATAATTATCGAGTTTATTATGTAGACCTTGTTGGATTCAGAATTACTGTTATATTTATTATTTGTGGCTGACAAATGAATGTCTGATAATAAGTATTCATTCCATGAACACATAATAGCTAAATACCACCATGTTGCATAATTAGTGGGTAAATTCAATTTATTAATTATGTCATAGTTAATTAGGTACATTGTAATATACATGAATAACATATTGGTGGACATTTCATACAGCGCCATCTAGCCCCAAACTAAGCAAAGCATGTGCTATTGTAACCAGATTTTATCTATATTTAACAATACAATAACATACCTACATACATATCTTTGTTTTTTTACATTTACTTATACCTAATACATTACAACATCAGTACTTCAGTATCCTACAGAACAAACATCTATATTTGGCACATAATTAAATGACCTGGGTGGGAATCGAACCCTCGGCCATCAGTTCTCAAAGCATAGATACTAGGTACCAACTGAGCTATAAGGCAGGCCAACACTATTACTACTGTACTGTGTTTTTACTGAGGCTATTACTTAGCAACAGCTGCATGCATGCAGTTTTTTCCTTGAATTGGACTGACCGGTCGGCATTAATTATTATACGCTCGTCGTGAATTTAATTTAAAAATCTCACTGCAGCAGCGTTAAATCCTTTGGCCCTTAGCGGATATGGTTAATCCGACAATTTGCGTGTCGGATGTTTTGACAGCGCGCCAATTACCTGACGGTTTAGCGGAGCGCCCCGCGGTTCACATCCTCCGTGAATTAGTGTCACCTGGGGAATGGGTTAAAATAGTAGTTGCTACTGGTATTTGGGTCATTTAATCTTACGGAGCTCGGTTTATCCTTTCTGAGTGTAAGGCATCGGTCAGGGTCGAAGAGTCGAGGTGGCGGCGTCGAAGTGCGGCGGAGAAAAGTTACTTTTTCTGGTTGACCGTAGTCTTAAAATTGTACGTCTTATTACTTCCTTAAATCACATCAAAACGTCAGCTAGAAAACGTCCACTGCTGGACGAAGGCTACCCACGATTGGCAGGCGGTCGTGGTGGTGGGGATCGTAGAATGCTTACCACCGTTAACCGAGAGAACGCTGCTGCCCGTCTTTTGGTGGTTCTGGGTGCAGTTTTAGGACATATCCAGGTTCTTAAATGTACAGCATCAATTATTATTGTACAAGTATGAACTTACGGTAAACCAAATCGAGAAAAGTTGACATTCCATACGTAGATACTACCGCTATGGAAAAAGAAAAAAGAAAGAAATGTAATTTATGGCTCCTCTTCTAACCCGTACAGGTTGCCCTAAGCCTCTTTTCATGCCTCTCGTCATAAGCTGATAATGTGGTCGATTTTGAAGGTTTCAGTTGACAGAACTAAACTAACTAAAGTATTGATGTCCTTAGCTAACATGCCTAGTAAAAAAGTGACAGCAATATTTTAATTAGTTTAGAACTGTCAACTAAAGCTTTCAAAATTGACCACACTGTTTATGTTTGGAGTGTGAATCAAAATTATGCTTGCTGCCCTTGATGCATGTCTCGGTCACATCATCATCATTTGCTATCCACATTATCCTACTTCTGATTTCAGAAAATGGCTCAGCTCTTCTATCTTGATTCAGAACTAGTTCTATTATTATCTTCAGTTCGCATTCGCACCTCTAGACCAGTTAATAATTCTACTAGACATTTCTATGGGCAGAAAAAAAACAATAAAGCAACCTTTTTTAAAAATTGGAATCCGAGCTACCTTTCCTGCACTGTCCATTGTCCACATTTTTGTCCACCTGCTGGAAGTAAACGAAGGTGTGGCCGCGTACGGAAGAAATTCGGCCCGCTCCCAAAATTCACCACTTTAAATCATCCCGAGCTAAGATATTTTTTTGTAAAAATGTCGGATCGCTGCCAACGTCATTTCCTTAGGATAGCTAAAAACAGGTCTTTCGTCATATTATCATAAATATATCAATATCAATCTTCTAATACTATAAGAATCTCTGTCCTGACGTTGACTGACAGACAACGCACAGCCCAAACCACTGGTCGTACAGACTTGAAATTTGGAAGGTGTATTCGTCTCGATGCGTAGGGGTGTACTAAGAAAGGATTTTTCGAAATTCGACCTCTAAGGGGGGAAAAGGGGGGAAACGTTTGTATGAAAGTCCTTTGTTTTTGTACTTTAAACTTTGTTGGGGCTCTAAATTTGCCCAGGATGATTTATAGTGGTGAATTTTGGGAGCGGGCCGAATTTCTTCCGTACACGGACGAAGTCGCGGGCGACCTCTAGTTAGTTGTAGCTTTGCAAATAATGGGGACGACGACACTCCTTCCGAGGAAGATGGTTGAATGAATTCACCGATTAAGTATCCACTATATTGCCAGGAGAGAGGAAAAACTTCGCGATTCGAAACGTTTTTGCTAAGTTATTGCTTTATTTCAATAACAAAATGTTAGGTCAATCTGAAAATGAAAATGTCCTAGGTATGGTAGCCATTCAGATACGTAAAATTTATCGAATCGGTTATCGTATTGTGGGTGGGCAGTGGTCAGTAGCAGTAGCGCATAACTGATATCACGACACCAGGTCAAGGCAACGCCGATTTTGTATTGCTGTTATTCGCGGTTTCAGCTTTTATAATATTTTAACAGTTTTTAAACGACTTCAAATAAAAGGTTTTCGGTCGTGTCAATTCTCCATTCAATCGGAGGAGTTGAAACAGTGGTGCGTAGTGCTGTGCTGAGCACTGAAGAGATAAGTGAATAGAACGGAAATGTGACGGGCCGCGCTAGCCGGCATTAAGTGCAAATGCGCTCGATGACAATTCTACCAATAGGAGAATACTCAGAAAGACAATTTAAATAGACGCGTTGGAAACCAAACCACATTGCATCTTCATTAGATCAATTTTAACCTATTGCAAAATGGCATTTCGAGCGTTTTACTTCAAATGCGCGACCACTTATTGGCATTTTTTTGTCGTATTTTCTTTACAAATTAGTGTGAAAGTCGACAGCGGTTTTCCATACAATTGCTTTACAAAATTGTTTTGACAGCCGTTCCACATATGAAGTAGGGCTTTCGCTTTTCTGTGATGCTGAGGCTCCCGGTGCGTTCACCTAGAGATCCGGGGACTAGTTGGTATCATCATCATCAGCCAGAAGACGGCCACAGCTGACCGAAGGCCTACGCCTTCGATCGCCACACTTTACGACAACCAGCCATTTGTATTTTCCCGCGACATTCACAAAGTCGTCGGTCCACCTATAAGGAGGTCTACCTACGCTAAATATTATAATATTATGTATTAGTATTAGATTGTATGTTTATGATTTGTAGGAATTTCTTCTTTACAGCACACCCCGTCTTTTCCTGTTCATAATTTTTCTCCATCCTAACGTTGCCTGGAAGAGATTGCTTTTAGCGATAAGGCCGCCATTTGTGCACTAGTATTTCATTTATTTAATCCTTTGTATGTATGTTTCTTTGGTGTGAGCAATAAATAATTAATCTATCTATCTACGCTGCGTCTTCCGGTTCGTGGTCGCCACTCAAGAACCTTTCCTCCCCATCGGTTATCAGTTCGTGGAGCGATGTGGCCTGGCCATATACATTTATATTATATACTTACCTAAGTCTCGCTTCGTAAGTACTAAGATAGGTCCTCACAGTAACCGGGCAACTATGTTTTTTCCTCGTCATTACAAAAACTTCGAAATGAATTATTGTTTAAAAAAATAGTTTCGTTTGTATCCAGTGACCTTTCTCAAGAGGTGAAATAAGCACATTGCACGCACGACCTGGCCTCGTTTTGCTTCGCACTGGTGAAGGCTCTGTACTGCATCGGGCTCTGATTCATCCAACCTGGACCGAACCGATCAAACCTCAGAATTTCTTCGATGAATCTTCTAAGACTCTTATCGGGTCCCGTCAAAGGGTCCAATAATGTTTCACACGCCTCACATGGTATGCTATCTCAAAATCTGTAGGTACAATTTAATCGCATTGCCACCGGCGACCAATTAACAAAATGTGTTCTATCTGTATAAAAGTAAGCAATTAAGCGTTAAGTAGTTGGTACTTTACTTAAGTAGAGTTACTTAACAACACGCAAGGACTTGCAGTCAGGGTTGTCATTGAAAATCTCTAGAACTTTATAAAACAAAATATGTAGACTTAGTTTGACTATAGACTAACTTGCACAATTAGGTACAATAATAGATCTAGATTTGCAATATGCATCATAAAATTAAATGTAGACAGAGTATATTTTTCTATCTGGAAAATGCGGAATAAACAAAAAAACCCGTGATTTTTCTGATAGCAACTAGTACTAAGCATCCAGCTGCCCGCAGTTTTAGCCGCTGATATCAGGTTTTGCCTAATTTCCGGTGAATACTATCCTCTGTTATCCTCTTGATGTACTCTATCGTAAGCCTTTCACTTAGATCGGTTCGGCCGTCAAGAAAAGGTAACGAACAGACAGACTGAGCCAAAGTAAGAATTAAGGTTAAGCTAGACCTACACTCTATCTCGTGACTTTTCAACCGACTTCAAAAAAGGAGGTTCTCAATTCGACTTTTTTTTAATGTTACGCGATTACTCCGCCAATTATGAATTGATTTTGATGATTCTTTTTTGTTTGATAGGTGATATTTCAGAGGTGATCTCAAATTTTTTTTTATCGAAATTGGTTCAGTAGTTTGGTTTTTTACTCATAATTACTGGAAGAAATCAAAACAACTAGAAAATATTTATTTATTTACTAAAAACAGTTGTAATAGATTAACTGTTCACCTAAATCGATGTTACACTAAATATATATAATTATTAATTACTAAGTACATTATATAATTAATATGAAGATGTCATCCATGTAGTCGAAATTGGAGTCGGTATATTTTTTTTCTTAAGCTTATTATTATTATTATGAGGCACGATATCAGGCTTGTCGCTCAGACCTACTATACCGTGATTCTACGTGTAAGAAAAACTATTACCCAAATATTATTAAGACAAGTGACAGCCCTAATCGAAGTGGTATTGCAAGGCAACATACGCATGCGAGTTATCTCTACGATGCAAACATATTGCCTTCTATGAGTAAAAGACGGAAAGCATGTTTTTATGTGCGAAGCCGGCCTTGTTGCAAAGAATATGTATTGTGCAGATAGTCAACATTTTGCGCGAGAAAATATTTAGGTACCTACTTGAAGTATCGTACCTATGTGATATTTTTATATAGTATATTTATATTATTATAAAAAATAACCTCAAAGCATAAAAGAGAAATCGATAAATTGAACCGATTTCCAATTTTGTTAACATTATTAGTGTAATATCAGCTTATTGATTGTAATTAATAATTTCAATGATACTTTCTTTCACTATTCAGAATTGAATGAGTCAAGGTCTTAACTGGCTTTCACCGATCGGTCAAAGAATAAACTATCAATTATATTTATTTCATTATAACGTTAATTATATTAATTAAATGACTTCAACCAATTACATTAGACGCCTTTTATGGTTATTGCGTTATTACATATTAGTGTACATTATTGCCCATTACCTAAAATAGGTAGTTATTTTATTAGTAACCGTCTCATTAGTTAAGATTAAAATAAAATAACCATCCAATGACTTGGATTCTATTATTCACTAATCACCATAAATCAAATGACCATCGGTAAAGATACGCTTAAGGCATAGGTGTAGCATGACACGTGTTTTTTGCTGTAAGCTTTTTCGTCTTTGGCTTTGCTTTTTTTTTCTTCCAAAATTTCTAAACGAACCGCGACATCCACAGAAACAGACATTAAAACATTGGTTACGCATGTATAATGTGAAACGTGCTACGAGAAAGTTTGTTTTCAACCGACTTCAAAAAAGGAGGTTCTCAATTCGACTGTATGTTTTTTTTGTTTGTATGTAACGCGATTACTCCGCCGTTTGTTTTTAGAAATCGGTTCTGTAGTTTGGTTTTTAGATCGAAATTCCATCTCCCCAGTAATTCCATCTCTAGCGTGGTGGCTCCACGGAGAAAAAATAAATCCCCGTAGACCAGCAATAGAACGTCTTGCTCGTCTCGTCACTTGATAGTATTAAAAAAAAGCAGAGGCTTAAGCAGGTGGGCCCACGGGGAAAGACCCGAAACAAGTGGTTTATTCCACTTTGTTCGTATGAGTGTAAGCTCTAACCTATCTAATCTTTGCTCATCCTTCGTAAAGTGTCGGCTACATCACAGATTCCCACGTGTAGTGTGTATCATATCAACAGATGCATCTCGCTGAGTTGTCTACCTGACAGGATTCGTACCAGCGGATCTTCTCGTATAGATCTGTTTAATTTACTCGAAGGCACCTATTGTTATCTTTTACCCGTTTTTGCTCGACTGCCTAACGCATGACGTTCGCCTGGTGGTAAGCGTCACGCCTGCCACTAACAGTAGCAGTGCTAGAATTGTGAACTTGCGAACACAATCCTACGATGCACTGCGCTCGTCACCCTGAGATACCCAGTAATTTCTCCGGTAATTGTAATAAACATCTTTGGTAATTGGTAATATAATAAGTTGTGCTTAATGCGAAACGAAGCTCTCGTGATGGTAAGAAAAATAACATTTTAGGAAAGGGACATTCTGCGACGGAACGATTTCTACTACTTCTGAAAAAGAAGGCATTTCTATTCCAATTTTATATCTAAGAGTCACTTACATCTCTATAGTAATTCTAATCATTTGTGTTCGCAGATTAGTAAACAATTCCCTAGTAACATTGCAAGTTTGTTGTCGGACTATTTTACATAGTTACACGCGTAGTTTCAATTGTAATAGTAAGTATTTCTTATCAGTAGTTACAATTTACTTTATCGCGTTAGCGCGGGTCAGGTGCCTATTATTACACTAGTGGTTTATTTATAGATTACTTACTCACTACTGCGAAATACCTACTTGTCCAAGGTTTACAAAATGTTATTGTTCCACATTTTCTTTGTAAGTACTTCTTTTTTCGTGGTGAAGCCTATGGCTATTAGCTGTGCACGGTAAACATATACTAATTTTTAACAAGTCATGGCGTACCCCTCTGCCAAAAGGCGTATGGTCATTATACCCTTTGTGTGTGTTGCGAGTTGGTTAGTGTACGTTCAAGAGAACAAGAATTTGTTTTGTTAGTTTCAAGGTTTGTTGTTTTTAATAGTTCCTGGCCATGGATACTAGTCCTTCAGCCGAATACATTTTTCTTCATCGATCTTTCTTTCTCCAGTTAAATGAGTCGTAGTCACAGTCCAAGTCACACATAGTAAGTTATACTTGAAAGTGTGCCATGCGCGTGTGCTCGTCTCCCGCAAAAAGTGGGAGAAAATTTGTATATATTAATATTTTTTAATTTTAATTTTTTAGGTCACTATTGTTCACAGCTGAGCAAGGTCTAGATTCTTGTTCTTATCCGGTCCTGGGCCAAGAATTCCGTACTTAATAGGTACACCGATTGTTGGACATTATTGTATATTGTCGAATTTGTCACGTTGATAAAATTCCGGGTCGCCAACTTGCAACGTGTCGACGTTACTAATGTTGCTAGTGGTTAAAAGTGGCGGCTCGCTTACCATCAGACGAGAAGTCTGCTTGTTTGCACTCTGTCTATTAAAATACTGAGAAGGTACTTAACTATTCATATTCCTGTAACGATTATGGTACAATTAACAATTAATAATACTTAAAAATTAACTTATTTCGATTACCCATGGCCTATGGATGTCATATCCACTTATTTTGATTAAAAACCCAAACCACTAAACCGATTGCGATATAATGTATATGGTATATATATATACATATACACATATATATATATATATTTTATATATGTACCACTTTTGAAGTATGACCTCCCAAATAAAAAAGAATCATCAAAATCGATTCATAATTGGTGGAGCAATCACGAAACAAAAAATACAACATTTTTTTTTATTGATAACCTCCTTTTTGTAGTTGTGTATGCAACTTGGTTTACTTTTATTAACCCATCCTCTACACTCTCTATCTCCTCTAGTCCCAAGAAGTAATTGGCTGGCTTTGATTTTATATTGATAATTTGATTTACTATGTTTGACTTCAAATAAAATGACAAGTCGAAGAAAAGGAGAACGTTTAACTTATATGACTTTCCCGCATGCGTACCTACACTAAAAATAGAAAATCTTCAGTAGAAATTAAGTCAAACACCAACATTTTTGTTTTTCAAAACAAAAATGTGTCAAAACCTCGTAAGTTTTCATAATAGAAATTAAGTCGATTTCTATCCAAGTAATGTTTACGAGTAAAACCTCGAACGCTTTATGGGAAACGATTTACGAGCACGCACTACCAATACGTTTATGTAGTTAATTAATTTACCTATACTTAGTTAACGGCTTCTGTATTATTATGAAAACTGACGTGGTTTTGACACATTTTTGTTTTATTCATACGGGAATACTCACGTTTAATTAAATCGGATACTCCGACTATAGTTTCGATCACATCCGGTGACCTTTTTCAAAGAGTGAAAACAGAGCCCGACGCGCGTGCAGCTGCGTCCTGCTTAGCACTGCGGGCCGCTGCGCGTCGCGCGCGCGATGACAGCGGTTGCTCTGCGGGTGAGGGGGTGGGGGCGGGTAGAGTGTCGTGCTGCGCCGGCGCTCTCTGGAGCTCTTCATCACTGGAATCTTCTCGTGCGGTGTCGGGAATATTCCAGCACGCGGAACTCACCACGTCGCCTTCAGATACGCGTCCACCCTCGCGGGCCCCATGAAGACAGGGTCTCCAAGTCGAAAAATGGCTTCTGTATTTACCATTTTAGTCCGACGAAAAGCTGCACCGTCGTTTCTCCTGCGGTTTTGCATCTTAGGGAATCTCGCTTACCAGATTATAGTCTTTCTTTATCTCTTTATTATTCAGTTCTTTCTAAAAGTGCCAAGAAGACAGAATTCGCGGCAGTCGCCGATTAGGGGCTGAAAAGATGATTATTGCTGTTATGTCAGCTCAACTCCGGTGTAACAAACGTACCTACTTTCGACTGATAAGGCAAGTCGTTCAACCTTCAAGTTCCCTTAGTTCAGTTTTTTATCATCATTATCAGTTCAGACGTCCACTGCTGAAAAAAAGCCTCCCCCTTAGACCGCTACATGCCACACTGTACGACAACCTGCCATCCACATGCCAGTGCATCCACATGTTGCCCGCGACTTGCACCGGGCAATGTCTTCGGTCCACCTAGTAGGAGGCCTACCTAGGCTGAGTCTTCCAGTTCGTGGGTGCCTTTTCCACTTTGGCCAGTCTTTTATAAAAAGAAACAATCCGTTTATTTTTAAAGTCTGGATAAGTACTGATTCGTCCTAAATTCTTTGAGCACAGTTAATTGAGACCCTGTCTAAGTGATCTGTTACTAAATTACCTACGATTAATGAACGTGTTTTGCAGCCGAGTAGCTTTCTCTTGTCTTCCGTCACGTTCCAGTCCAATTGAGCATCTAGTGCAGTACGGATATTCAATTTCCTTCATGTCCCTTAATTGAGCTCCCAGCTTATTTAACAGCCCACGAGCATTCCATCGATTTAATCGGGTTGTTCTAGAATTCTTTGTACAAATCTACTTAAATCTTTACTATTGAAGCTTGTCATTATTCGGTCATTAAGTCAAAAGCCTTCTCCAAACTGATGCGGCGTACAGCAGTGGCCTATGAACCGGTGGCTAAAACCCCCTGTTAGACCTGCTTAAATTGCCTTGCCTTATGAGGTGGACGCAGCACCAAATAGTGAAGACCCAAAACATGCAGGCACGGTTTTCGGTTGCGGCTACCACGGCGGTAGATACCACTGGCCGTGTCAGTATTGAGATGGCTCTATCCAATGCTGATCATATTATGTATTATGTAGCACTCGTTTCAGCCTTTTCAGGTAATCATAATATCAAAATCTTGGGCTAATCTTTTTTTTTTAGTTTTGGCACAAATAAGCGCCACAAACAAAGACTAAGTAGAGCTTAAAACTTTTACTCTCCATACTAAACCAAGCATCTAACATAATGCTCGACCTGGTGGATGTCTATGGTCCGTCATCAGCCATAAAACGTCCACTGCTGGACAAAGGCCTCCCCCTTAATAGAAACCCTTCTAGCCTCTGAGAGGGGGGTCTCTGGTCCAAACAGTTGGAATTTAGATTTCGTATGCAATCGGTTCTTAGCTGACAGGGGTTGAGATCGCATTAATGAAACCCTAATATGGAACAGGTCATTTCACTTCTCCGATCCATTTTGGGAGGCTGTAGACAGCATTTGAATTAATTTTCCTGCGAAATTTGACAATATATTTTGTGAGGTAACATTATATCCTGATGAAACTGAATTCAGAATTCACTCGTTCATATTTCAAATAAGTGGGAAGTTATTCACTAATCAGGAAGCCATCGTTTGTCTGGCGATCCAATTGGGGACAAATGCAAATATGACTTCATAAACGCGAATAAAGATATCGTAGGGCCAATGAAACAATTCATACGTCTTATAGACGGTGAAGTGTTGATGATTCAGTGAAGTACAATCAATTCATGTAGTAGGACGTTGTACTGTCCATATCATCTTTCTTTTGTTTTTATGAATTGACACACAACTATGCCTACTACAATAGCGCTAGAATTTGTAGACACTGTGGAGACTATTGATATGCAACGACATTCACTGAAAGGAGCATAAAACGTACTCGTAGGTTAAATGTATCAGTTTGGCATCAGTTTAACAGTGGTCGGAATGATGGAAAACTAAGCATAGACTTAAAGAAGATCATGTATAAATCGCGTTTTATGCTAATCACATTCAGAACAGTGCCGGGATTTATTTGTACGTCTACGATTTCAAATTTATTTTAATGTAAGCTAAACTGCGAGAGACTTTTAGGTCAGGCCATTAAGTATCAACAAATTCTTAAATACACGTGTATTCTTACAATAACAATACAATAATAAGATATTGAATAGTGCTGTGCAAGGAAAGTATCCAGTTATCCACCTCAATAACATCAAGTGGTCGTTACACAGATGATGACAACTGTCAATTTGAAAGCTTTGAACTCTTCAAAAGGCTTGAACATTTTTATGGTCCCACAATTTTGGATTAGCTTGACACTAACGACGCTCTTGTTAAGGTTCTTTAAATTTGTCGTGAATTTTATCAAGAAATATTTCGATTTCTTTTATTGAATAAGTAGTATCTTTGTAAAGGCTAATTTAGAGTAGGTATATGACTATTTCTTCATACATTGTTATCCAAAGGACAGGCCAAGCTTAATATTTTTAAAGAATTATAAATACTTTTATTATTATACAATCATTTTGATACTTGTAATAGTTGTGTCACGCAACGGCCAATGGAAACAGGCTATGCTATGCTAGGCTATGCTCGGAGTTTCTGTGTGCGATAAAATCCAGAACAAGGATATTAGCCAAAGAACCAAAGTCACCGACATAGCTCTCAGGGTTTGCAAGTTGAAGTGGCATTGGGCAGGTCACATCGCTCGAAGAACTGTTAACTGACGGATAATAAAGATTCTTGATTGGAGGTCACGAACCGCGCAGCGTAGGTTGGGGTTGTTCCTTACTGATCCTTGGTGAACTTGGCCTCCCATTTAGGTGGACCGACGACATTGTGAATGTCGCAGGCAAACGGTGCATGCAAATGGCAGGTTGTCGTACAGTGTGGCGGTCTAAGCAGGAGGCCTTTGTTCAGCAGTTATCTCTGGGCTGATGGCGATGATGATGATGATGAATAGTTCTATGGCTAGGCTCGTTGCTGCAGCTCTAGTGCAGTGACAGAGCATGCTTCAAGATACAACGTGTTTGACATCGCAGGATTTTACCCCACCTCTCTGTTCCTCCGACTGTTTTGTATACACAGACACTAACAATTTCTGGTAAATATAACACTTATTAGTGGTCAAACACTAGGTGTCAGACGTAGTCAAACAGTAGACGTTTGTAGGTGTGAAGGTATGTGGTACTTCTCGAGGGCTATTGAGAGTACAAAAAGAAAAGCTTTGTTGGTAGATACTTGAGTTAGGAAAAGTTAAATATAAAGGTGTTAGACTGTTAATTAGTAGAAAAGTAAACTTCGAAGTTCTTAGCTACGGACTCATTTGTGATAATAAGGCGTTACTTGAGGAATCTTAACTAACCATGAACGTTCTAACACCTATCGCTCTAATTAACTTTTAAAAAGATCTACAGGCTTTACTACAGCGAACAGTAGACCTCGTGAACTGAGACCTTACGACCTTATCTTGACAACCTCTTGACCGATTTTGCTCATAATTGAATTGAGTACAGGATGTTTCTGCAAAATATTATAAAGCTCCGGTAAATGTCGCCGCAGCAAACTTGGGGGAAGTTGGGGGAAATATCCTCCAATCAAAAATCGCCGACGATAACAACTTCTATGAAATTATAGAACCTGCATACCAAAGTTCGTCAAGATTAGTAGAAAAAACGACATGTACCTACGCGAATACCTAAATCCATACATCCAAACAGAAGAAAGCACATGTTACCAGATGTTGCAAAGACTTCGCCCGCTTCGCTTGCACGGTCAGTTAATATTCAGTTTGATAAAGCATAAAAAGAAACCAAAAAAATCTTGTCCAAAATTGAATTCTTGAATAAGATCAACCTCATGCAATAAATTTCCATATATCCGGAATTGTATTCTTTTAATCTTCTGTGTTTCCCTAATATATTATTTTCCAGCGCGTGTAATATACCTATTACATCGTCCTCATTTACTTCCGCTCATTACAACTACTCGAAAACTGAATCTTTTAATATGTTTTTTTGTCACTATCGGTAACAATGCTTCTGCAAGGGTTGGACGGCTTATAATGGTATCTAGAAGTAGTTTATATCCGGAATAAACACATTCTTATCTTGTAAAAATCAAGTTCCCGCATGCTAGCGGCTAAAAGTATGTGCCAAAATGCACTATAAGTAGTACCTTAGTCACAGAATATCTATCGCATCTTCTGTTTAACGTATCTTTTACGATTGATAAATCACGTTGGCTACCGTTATTAGTGGAAATCACGTCGTGGCGATATTTGTAAACATTAGATTAGGTTCGCTTTGATGTTTGAGGTCAACAACATCATCTTAATCTTGAACTCTTGTTAAGATAGGTTCTTCCTTATTGTCAATGATTCTGTGTGTAGTGTATTCGGACGGAACCTGAAGGAATGGTAGGAAATGCCTCCCTGGTATGGTAATATTGCAAATTTAAACCTTTTTATTCACAAATGTCGCAATCATTTATATTCAAGCGCTGCTGGGAGTCAAAACATGATATTGTAAAGTTCTTCATATTGCTTTGAGATATTTCAACCCGTAGATTCGTGCTCAATTCAAAACTTGCTTTATTTTCAATTCGTATCGTGCAGTATCCTATATCATTAGGTTGCTTTATTTTTTTACCTCTTTCCTCAACTAGCTAGTTATCGATCAACGAGCTTTGATAAGTGATACTTTCTTCGAACGAAACTATACTTATCCCTCTAAATGTATGTTTTTTTTCTGGGTGCATACTTATCTTTCTGTATGCATACTAATCTTCTAGTACGCATTGGTACTTAACTTCTAGGATGTAAAATTAGCTCCCGTGAATGCAGTTTTCACTGCGTGAGCGCTAGGCTGCTTATAATATGGTGTCGAGAGGATGTTACGAAATGATTGCATCCGTGCTGCACGTCTAATTGTGTTCCATATCAGGGAATGTGGCCAATTGACTAACTACCTTAATTTGGTTTGCGGCACGAGGATAAAAGGGCTAGTTTGTAGGAGGATTATAGTCCGGTTTGTAATATTTTGCATGTGAGGTTTCAAAATTTGACTCATATCACTCCTACGCTGATTTGGGCTTGGAAGATCTATCTATCTCAATAGATCACGTATTAAGATAGATATAATCTCTATCTCAATACAATACGTCACGTTGTGATTGTTGAATTACCAAGACATCTTTCAATAATTCTCAAACGATTATCTTATTCGTCTATTACATAATTTTATATCTTACTTCTTATTCTTTTCCTTTCTGTGTGTGTTAAAGTTTACCACGAAATCCGACAAAGCCAATAAATTAATCTCCATCAAATTTCCCCTAAATAACTTATTAACACATTCCACAGAACCATCTAGCATCGCCGCTTACACAATTCTGAGCAGGAAGTGTCTGCCCTGATTGTCATAAAATCTCTGAAGACGCAAGGGTTGATCAAGATTCATAAATCAACTACAAGCCTTATCTTCCTGTCTAATGAAATAAAACTCTTAAACACACCCCGCCTCTTCCCAGAGAAATAATTAATGCTCGCCAAGGATTTATGAGTTCTTAATGCTACACCCACGCGATTTGAATCTCCATCTTAGTTTATTGAAGCGACAGACACCTTAGAAGCGAGCTTTTATGCAAAGCGTGAACCCACACTTGTACAGACAGTGTATCTAGATTTATACTCTTAAAATAAATAAACACATTAACGGGTACACGTAAAGTGAAAACATATTTTTTTTGTGAAATTTCTACTAGACCCGATCATTGTTTTGAACAACTCTGTGTAGAGTCCTAAAGAATCGCGCAACAGAAACAATAATGAATGCTATCTCAACATCGAAGAATGTGTCTGGGTCTATTCAATAGCACTGTGTTTGCAATGGCTGTCAGGTCTAAACTAATCGTATTATTCAGACCTTCGTCTTGAAATTCAACCTAATCAGAAAGGAATAAGTACTATTCAAATACAAGAATTGTATTTTAGACTTTAAGAATGCAAGTTGTCTTGAAATATAGCTTTAGGGATGCGAAATGAATGAGCATTATTACACCCTCGCATAGCATCCGAGTCGAGATTCGTTTTATTAATATTCAGATGCATAATCTGAACTCCATTAATAACAAGCTTCGAGTCTAAACGATGGTAGTATTCTGCATTACAATTGCAAAACGATATTTCATACTTACCTTCGAAAGTACGGTATTGGCCGTTTATAGATCTTTTTCGGTAAAGCACAATCGAACCATAAATATTGTCACTACATTATTCATTTCTATCTCGTGAAGGAGTGAATGCATCGTCTGCTTCCAAAAATGGTTATACGCATTTTATAGAACCTTTTGAAATTTTAAATAAAGCAATGTTCTTATTTGACCATGTTTCGTACTTTTTCTCCAGTACTTTTTCTTTGGTAATAAGATCAACACACATTTTAATTTTTAATTTTTTTTGTTTTCAGAAAATCAAAACAGTCTTTAGCAGTTACCTTAAAAAGAAACTAGCATAGATCATCAGCCCATATAAAATGTAATTATTATCTACTAGTGGAAGATGCATTTAAATCTGTTTCTACTGCTTTGTACTTACTGATTTTATATATCTAGCCTTGCCTGTGATATTAATGACTGGGGTGTACACTGTACAGTCCCGCCTTGGCTGCCCCTTTAAGACAAGATTAAATAAAGGACTGTGAGCTGATGCAATGTAAAAGATAGCATTGTGTTTATTGGTATTCAATGTCCTGTAACAGCTTCGGATACAATGGATAGAGAAAAAGAAAATAAATTATTCTTTCGTACATGTTGTTTGTCTTTATTTTGGCTTCTTTTCGTACGATTACCTTCCTTTAGTCCTAATTGAAATAGATACCAATTTATATTCAAATGTTATGCTCACTGTAGTGATTTCAACAATAAAGCCGCCAGTTTTACTTTTATTCATCTTTTGAATGTAATTTTTGGATATACTTTAAGAGTTTACTTATCTGTTTAGTGTATATGGCATTCAATGTCAAATCATATTTGTTTCATAATTATTATTAGTTAGACTCATCATAGTAATTATTAGTTCATTTTAGATGTTTTAAATGCTCACCTTCATCTAAAAGCTTAGGACATTTCTCATACTTACGTAGCCTAATGGTAAAACTTTCACCCTTACAAGTCCAAACTACTAGGCCAAAATGTCCTATGCTCGTATTCAGTGACCAAAGAACGTGACGCTTACACTGTTTAAATTGCCGGTAATATGCAAAGGCCATAATTTAACATGCAGAGGTTAATTTAACCACGTGTCCTAAATATGGTAACAATAACACGTGTTGAGTTCGAGTGCAATCACAGATTGCGTAACACTTACTATTTGTTTATCGGCCACGCACCGTAGTATTACCACATTACGTAATGACTCATTAATACTTTGACCAATGTCAATGTCGTTTACTTACACATCACTAGGTTACTATAAACATGTTTTATGACTAATGCATAATATTGTTTGAATTGGTATAAGAAAAGGTCTGAAAGTTTAATAATTAATGTTGGGAAAGTATTATTTTGATGCGCAAGAGGTAATAATTTGTCTAAAGTTGCTATCAGCTAGTTCCTACAAGTTTTTCACGGTTTCCAGTTTTCTTGTATTTACCGAGTAAAAGTGCTCTATGTAATGTCCACCATTCGCTAAATTTCACAAATTTCATCTGTCTCTCAAACCTCGTAGCCTCCTTCAAAAATTTCATTTAGCTTTTTCTTCGTAAAAACTTTAGGTTGATAGCAGTATAAACCTAGGCGTTTATAATATCAATATTATTTTTAGTAAGTTCAAACAAGCTTTTGTACCTTACAACATTATATTGATGATGAAGACAAAAATAAGAAAATATATATCTTGAAATATGGTCAGCTGATAAAGCGTTAATCTCGCATCGTGTAGATTGTTTCAAAGTAGGGTCATTTAAAGTTATGTTCACAATTGATTAAACGTAAATACATTTAAGGGACTTATCGGGATGGCACAACTTTCTAACATACTTTACCGTTTACCGTTACTCATGTTAGTGTTTTATGGGTTTCAATCTCGATGTTAGAATATTTATGGAGAAGTCGTGTTTGCATGATCGACTGGAATTGAATGTCTACAAATATTCTAAAGAATTATAAAGCAATAGGTATGATAATTTCTTCTTTCATTTCAAAATGAATGCCTCTTGCAATTCCTTTATCATTATCTAAATTCACATCCTTCCTTATCTCACTGCTAGGCACAGGCGGCAGAGCTGCTCTACCATCAGCATCCGCCACTCTAGCGGTCTGCTAGAGGTGTTGAGGGTCGAGATTTATTCTGAATTTTCTTACGGTTTGGTTACTATTAATCAAAAGATCACCTCGTTACATTCAAAACACTTCCCTGCTCTGAAACTAGACTCACCAACCGTTAATGTCGTCTTTTAACAGCTCCCCATAAGCAGAGAGTGGGTGGGAGATTAACGATCTTTTTACTATGGCGACGATAGAAGTGTGGATCTATAGGCGTCTGTGATGTAAGTAGTAGCTTGTTTATATAGGATTTGTGGAGGGATATGGTTCCGTGATTTATATTACTTCAGTTTCCTTGAGGTCTGTCATACATTGTTTTTTACTAGATGTTTAAAAAGGTCATGTTTTACTCATAATCGACATCTAACTTCTTGTATTGTAGATAACTCTTTTTGTATTTATTAAACTTTATCCATCATAGTAATCGCTCGTGTAACGGTACCTACCTTACCTTATTCACCGAAAGACAATTTTATACCTTTAGTGCATCCTTTAGTAAAGTCAATGAAGTCTTCTATGCCGAAAATATGCTTTTTTCTTCATCATGCAACTCTATAGTACTTTACGGATTAGATGGTATTATATAGCTTGAAGTGTACTAGTTTGTAGTTGGTTGTTTCTTCTTAACGTATTATCTTAAGTTTCTAAATTGTGACAAATTTATGCTTCCTTGGTTTTTTGGTTTGGTTGGTTTATGCGCGCGGTTAAATCAATACGTATTCGCAAATCTTTATATGTAATTAGAAAAAATAGCACGTCTTACATTTTTACGCTTCCCGTCATTAATGGTATCATTAAATTGCTAATTCTGTCTTGGCGGTAGTCTTGTAGATCTAAAATTGTGTATAAAGTTATTACCACAAAGGTTTGGAGTGTATGATTAATGATTATTATTTTTGACACGTCCTTGCAACTTCGTAATTAAATGTCTTGTTTATTTTGCTCATAACAAGATTGATAAAAATCAACATGTCGCTCTACGTGTTCTGTGAGCGTTTTCTTTCGGACGAATAAGATCTTCACATCTTCACACGCAACTGAAACTTTTTAAAATATCGCCAAAATATTACTAGTTTGTCCATTATGTTAATCGCTTTTTGATAACTAGATAGATGTCATGACAAGTTGACTACATAACATTGTACAGCGTCTAGCAAATTATGACTCGTACAAATACAAATAAAAGCATCTCCTCTTGTTGTGTCAACTGTCGACGCAACATTGTAAAGAAAATTGTAAACTTATATCTAATTGTGTGGGATATAATTTGCTAGACATTTAGAAATTTACAATTATATTAATCCAAAACATTATCCAACAACATCCACACCTTAGAAAATACAGTAGGTACTCAATAACATGATCATCACAACACAACTTTATGCTAGGAAGATTTCAGGTAATGAGATTCAATTGGTGATAATTTATGTGAGTATTTAGGCCAGCAATTGACTATGATAGACTGATTATACTGATGATGGTGACGAATAGACGTATTCCTATATCTGCTTACCGTGTTTACGTATTATATACGAGGGCTGCACTAAAAGTATCGGGAATGGAATATTTCCACTGTTTCTGTCATATTAAAATCTTTTTAATTGAAAACTCCTTGGTTTTAAAAATCGAATACCATTTATTTATTTAAAAAAATATTCTCGGTCTTGTCACAAGGTTTTGTCAAACTTGTTTAGTCGTTGAGAAAATGGAATTGACTCGAGAAAATTCAAGAGCGATGATTTATTATGACTTTCGAAGTGGTTTAACACAAAAACAGTGTGTTGACCGGATGATTTCTGCATTTGGTGATAAAGCCCCATCCAAAACCACAATTTATCGCTGGTTTGCTGAATTTCAACGTGGACGTGTCAAGCTCAGTGATGATCCCCGTCAAGGTCGTCCAAAAACTGCAGTCACCCAAGAAAACGTTGATGCTGTGCGTAAGCTGATTGAGGAAGATCGACATGTGACATACCGCGAAATTCAGGCAACTTTAGACATTGGCATGAGTCAAATACAAATAATCTTGCATGAAAAATTAGGTGTAAAAAAGTTGTTTTCCCGATGGATACCGCATTCGCTCTGTGAAGAGCAAAAAGCGGCTCGCGTTACTTGGTGCGTCAGAACTCTCGAAAGATTCCACGCAGGATCCTCATATGCTGTATACAACATCGTATCAGGACGAATCCTGGATATACGCGTACCAACCCGAAACAAAAAACCAGTCACGAGTTTGGGTGTTCGAAAATGAGTTAAAGCCAACAAAAATTGTTCGTTCACGGAGTGTTGCAAAAAAAATGGTGGCCACGTTTGTCTCCAAAACCGGCCATGTTACGACTATTCCTCTTGAGGGACAAAGAACGGTTAATGCAGAATGGTATGCTAGCATTTGTTTGCCACAGGTCGTTTCTGAACTCCGTAAAGAGAACTGCAACCGCCGCATCATCCTCCATCACGACAATGCGAGTTCTCACACCGCGCACAGAACAAAAGAGTTTTTAGAGCAAGAAAACATAGAATTATTGGACCATCCGCCGTACAGCCCCGACCTAAGCCCTAATGATTTCTATACTTTCCCTAAAATAAAGAATAAATTGCGTGGACAGAGATTTTCATCACCTGAAGAAGCTGTGGACGCCTACAAAACGGCCATTTTGGAGACCCCAACTTCCGAATGGAATGGTTGCTTCAATGATTGGTTCCATCGTATGGAAAAATGTGTCAAATTTCGCGGAGAATACTTCGAAAAGCAATAAATATATTTTTAAATAGTAATGTTGTGTCACTTCCTTGATTCCCGAAATTTTCAGTGCCGCCCTCGTATCATCTATTAAGTTTTAATAAGACAAATCTTCCTGGGTCTATGTTGTGTTGTGAACTTGTGACAATTTTATTACTGTATTCACTAAGGTGTAGGTAACATTTTAGATTACACCACTCTCAGTTCAGTACAGACTCGTTCCCGTAATAACAGAAGTGCAAAACATAACCACAGCGAGGGTGAACCATGTGAACGGTCATGAAGATAAATGCACTTCATGCAATCGCCTGACGAGTCGCTCTGGCTTGCATCTGTAGCTTGATTAATAGCGGCTTTTAATAGAGCAATTATGTCGGCAAGACCAAGACACGAACTTGATAATCGTAGGAGAGTATGGACGCTACACTTGGTCTGACTGACCTGAACTTGGGGAAACTTGAACTTTTATCCGATATTCAGCGTAGATTTCTATTAGTAGAGGTATAGCAGTGCTTGGTAGTATAGCAATGAACAGAAAAACAAGGACCGAGAAGTTGGGGTAGTCACTATGACCAAGATTTGGAAGATACGAGAATGAAAATGGGGTAATGATAGACGTCAAGGTTGTATTATTATTGCATAGCGGAGTCTACGAATTTGTATCGTACGCCCCTGCTTCACTCTGAAGGCTTGCTGAAGGAATCGTATGACAGACAGTAATGAAAAAGTGAAATGTCGAAGATAGAGTATAGATGGGTTCTTCCTCGTGGTCAAACTAGATGGTCTAACACCTTAGATTGTTTTTATGCTGCAACTCATAATACTGTTTTTATTGCTGTTTCGTTCAGAGTTTCGCAAATTTCATCATCATCATCAGCCCGGAGACGTCCACTGCTGAACGAAGGCCTCCCCCTTAGACCGCCACACTGCCACCTGCCATTTGCATCCACCGGTTGCCCGCGACTTTTACAATGTCGTCGGTCCACCTAGTGGGAGGCCTTCCTACGCTGCGTCTTCCGGTTCGCGGTCGCCACTCAAGAACCTTTCTTCCCCATCGGTTGTCAGTTATTTGAGCGATGTGGCCTGCCCATTGCCACTTCAACTTGCAAACCCTGCAAGCTATGTCGGAGACTTTGGTTCTTTGGTTCGCAAATTAAACTTGAATAAATTACTAAGGTAATCATAATCATTTTATTGGTAACAGTTGCTTTCGGGTCCATCGTTAATAAAATACTGGTTGTTAAGGTAAAGGCCTTACTAATATTCAGTAATATTAGATGCCGTAGGTATGTGAGGTAGGTAAGCATATTCGTTGGGAGTCCATACTGATACTATCCTGGGCCATGCTTTTTGCAATTATGTAAAATATCTAACTACAATTTTATTCTTGTTTACTTAGAAGCTGGTAGGACTCTTGCTAGAAATTATTAAGATTTAATTGGGTTCTACGGTGGTAAACACACTGTATAAAGTAAATATTTAACATATTTACGAGTATGTGTATTATGCATATCTTATCTTAAATTCTACATTATATCAAATCTAAGTTAAACATTGTAACACTTTAAACAATTAATTTTGCGCTTTTATACGTTTCAAACGAACATAATTGTAATGTTGACATGCATAGTATGTCATAGTTTGTAATCTGCTATATACTCGTAGCTGATGGGTTAAATTAAATATTATCATCTACAAACTTTCTGTACCATGTTCTATGTTTATTAACGGAAGCTTTACCACTCATTTCGTCTTAAACATTCCCATTACGCCTTGTTAATTTAAACAACCTTTTAACTTTAGTTTATACACCGACTTGATAAGCTTGATTGACGTTAACGGTAATACGAAAAGCTCAAGCAATAATTCGATTACTTTATTAACTTTGAGTCTATAATTACTATTACTGTTCTTGAATATCATATTACTAAACTTGGCACAGTTTACTTATGTGATATTCAAGTAGTTATATTATTAAACTGGATTTGTAAAAAGACTTAAATATGTACCGTGTACATCATCATTAATAGTATACATGAGAAATAACCCGCTATCCACAGAAAAGCGAAGGCCCTACTCTCTTCAGTGCCGCTAGCTCACTGTAAGTCTGACCTTTTTGCGTCAGTCGTTTGACTGGACCTATCATCAGTCATATGACGTCCACTGCTGGACGAAAACCTCTTTATTAAGGCCGGTTGCCTGTCCCCACTTTTGGCAGGCGGCTTGAGGATCGCAGCACAGCATGTTCGGGAAGCTGCTGCCCGTCCTCCAATAATTCTGGGCAAAGACATATTCAGGTACCCAGGTCTGACTGGGCCTATATCTTGACCAAATCATGTAAAAAATATTGCAAGGACGGATGTAGAATACTTTTTCTGAAAAATGTGAGAAAAAAGAACAAATTGGTTAGAAGCGCGGGACTGCCCAAAAAAGGATTGTAATGTTTGTAGGGTTCTGTATGTATGTATGTATGCGAATTTCTTTATTCCACCATACTTCTAAATGCTTGAATAGATTTAGATGTATGGGGTATTGTTAAAATCCGTACCTACATTATCACTGGCTACAATATTTTTCTAGCAGGACAGTCGTGTATTAATAAAAAATTAGGTATCTAGTTTTTTGTGTTTCAAATTGTACAGTCAAGTCATGTAAAAATCCCAGAAAAAATATTAGTGCCTACCAATTTTAATAGACCTGTTAAAATTTCTCGAGGTATCCATAACAATATAATTATATATGAATTACAAATAACATTAAACAAAGAGTGAAAACAGACGGGCTCTGTTTTCACTCTTTGAAAAAGGTCACCGGATGTGATCGAAACTACAATCGGGGTATCCGATTTAATTAAACGTGAGTATTCCCATGTAAATAAAACAAAAATGTGTCAAAACCACGTCAGTTTTCATATTAAACAAGTTACATCTGAACAATCTGAATTACAACTAACATTAAACTTGCTAAGAATAGACGCGCGTCTAAATCTTCGTGACACGGAGACACAATTGGCACCACTGACAAGATTTATCTGGTTGTGATTTCGTCATCCACGTATAGATTTAGTATAGATTACGTATAGATTTGGCTATAATAAACAATGAAACTAGACCGGATCTAGAGAAGGCAAAATAAAAGAAAGTATCAATGAGGACGTAACTAGAAGTTAAAAGCCCGAACCGCGGCCCAGAGAACTATGAGAATGAGAAAACTATGCCAGTGGCCCAGAGCCTCGCTCCGTTTTTCAAGGAGCTGGGTTGGCTCGGATAGAAGCTGGCGGGGGAAATGCACAATACATCCCAAGCGGGACGTCAGTGCAGGACTTATCACCCCCACATCGAATAAGAATAAGAAGAAGCCCAAACCGGAACAGAATTGGTTTTAATTTTAATAGGCATGGCTTGTAAATGACTGATCACCCATCAGCCAGAAAACGTCCACTGCTGGACAAAGGCGTCCCCCTTAATAGGGAGGTGGTGCCATAATCCCCACGCTTGGCAGGCGGCTTGGGAATCGCAGAATGTTCACCACCGTTAACGGAGAGGACGCTGCTGCCCGTCCTCTTGTAGTTCTGGTTGCAGTTATACGACATACCCAAATTACTGATATAACATATGGATAAAAAACGGTTGGAAATTTGTTAGTTCCAAGTGACTCTGTGAATTGAGCTATACAACCCCTTTGTGCTTTCTCTATGTACCTAGTATCGTCGTCAGACATAAAACGTCCACTGCTGGACGAAGGCCCCCGTTATAGAGAGGTGTTGCCATAATCCCCACGCTTGGCAGGCGGCTTGGGGATCGCAGAATGGTCACCACCGTTAACCAAGAGGACGCTGCTGCCCGTCCTCCGGTGGGTCTGGTTGCAGTTTAAGGACATACCCAGGTATATACCTAGATAAATATTTATTTCTATAGTCAATGTAAAAATAAATAATAATGACTGTCACTCACATTAAACCACAATGGTCTCGAGAGTAACCACACGAGACGACAGGGTAAGCAAACATGTTCTTGCAAATGAAGTTGAGAACGAACTTGTTAGCCGATGAATGGAGAAATTTAACATAAATTTTAATGACAATGAAGACGAGCCGACGAAGGTACACCCGCAGCCTCTCATGAATGTAAAATGTATTGAAGGCAACAAGAGAAATTCAGTAGCATAAGTTCCATACTCTTATAAGTATGGTAGTTGACAAGTCTGTTTGTATCGAAAATATTTATTGAGAGCTAAACCGAATGTGGGTTTAGTGTGATATTATGTTTAGGTATTTATTGATTTATGTTATTTTTGTGCGTGACTCTGGTATTCAATGTTAATAACTGCTAGTTGATACTCGTATTCTTATTCCGAAGTTTTTATACCTAGGTACATACTGATTCAAACTTAATGGCGGCTGTGAAGTTAGGCGCTAGACGCGAGCAAAAATGAGGCGAGCGGTGTGCGTACAATCGCAAAGTCTCAAAATTTCTTGCAGTGCACTTCACTGCCGCCATTAAGTTTGAATCGTACTATACTTCATAGAAAAAACGAACATTGTTCCTATTTGGGTCCGTGGAAAGTCAATACCTTTATATCTACAAACTCATACATTAGTTACAAATAAACTTAATAAAGATCTGCACATAAAAAGCACTAAGTAGCACTTACTAAATTCTTTTTACTAGTTTAAAATAGCCGTTTATTACATTATTAGCCCGAAAAGGCCTTGCGTTCTGATAATGGTTGTTTTTTCTTACAGTTTTCCTTATAACAAATCATTAACCTTAGCATTTCAATGTCCGTACTTGTTCTGTATCCATGTATGCACTAGTGTGGCTTGACACACATTTTTCTTTCACCTTTGCTCCAAAGGTCGCTTTTTGTGAGGTTGTACTATAGTTATGCATATTTTATGAGAAATATACTTACCGACAAATTGCTGTTGTGTGCTTGTTACTTGTTTTGTGTTTCTCTTTTGCTTGTTTGCTTTTGTGCTTGCAATAATCTCTTCTCGTTATTCCATGCCTTTATTTATTTTCTCATATAATGTGGCACAACAGGTTACCTTTTTAACATTTGCATAACCCATTACATCGATTTCGGTTGATTGATACTAGCTGCCAGTGAAGATTGACCTCGGGTTACTAGTTACCACATAACCACCGCAAGTTTTGTCTGAATTGGTGCCAGAGGCTTTTGATAGATAACTGGAGAAATGTAAATGTTTAAATTTATTTTAGTATGTCTTGATATATTTTCTTGTTTACTTATTAAACTACGTCCAAGATTGAAGGGATATTAGCTGTGCGTATTACAGATATTGGATTGAATACCTCAAATCAAAACATTTGAAGTATTTGAGATGATTCTAATTATTACTCGTAATGTGTTCTGTTCCTAGCCCTTACTTAAACTCGATCATTATTTTATTTGATGCTATTTAAATAGTCATACAGTCATAAAGCTAATAATAATTTGATGGTGATTCTTGCAAAACTGTTTTCTATGTAGAGTCTACCTTTCAATGAAGTCGATGAAATTTATTTGTGTGCAAACAAGAGTTTGTTTTACCAAATTAGCATCATTACTAAGATCCACAATTCACTTCTTGCTGCTCATGGATTATTAGTTATTGGCATCAAAATGTAGTATGCGATACACTTATATCCCAAAACAAATTGCGTCCTTCCATCTCGCCGGCGCATACGCGCGGGGTCATTGAGCGATCGACTCCATTAAATGACCACCACGCATCTCCATTACGTGTCGTGATAGAAATATTTTTTCTATTTAGATTATGTTCGTTGATAGCTAATGTATTTTAAGTACAAGAGAAAAAAAAGCAACAGTTGTAGCTCTTAATTTGTAACAAAATAATGTTGTTGTTTGGCCGCCAATTTGTAACACCAGTTTTAAGTTCCTTTTATGCATTGTGATCATCATGACTGTTATCATTTCTTTTGGTGTGTATAATAAAGAGTTAATCTATCTATCTAATACCAATTCTATGTTCGCTCATAAAATAATTGGTCTTATGCTATTGCAGTCGTGCTTGTTCTCGCTTCTTATCAGTATGCCGTTTAATTAAGATTAAGACACCAGACCCAATTCCAGACTCACTAGACCAAGCGCCCGCCATGTAACTTGATTTGACTAATCCAATTCAGCTATTTGTATATTAATGAATTACGTATATCCATTCAATATAATTATTAAGCTAGGCACTTCCTTAAGTTGAGTTATAAATCTGTAATGCTAATATAAACAACTATTTATGTAAAGCGAATATTGGCCAATCAATTAATTAAATGCAGGCAGGTGTTAGTTGCTTTATTAGTACTGATTAAACAGGGTTAGTGAATCTACCTTCAATTTATTCGCTAGATTATCACCTCAGTGTCCATCGAGATCTTTCCGATTTGGGAAATGTAGTTAATTAGTTATTTGCTATTTTCATGTATGTTACATCTTTTTGTTTGTGTGGTTTGTGGGTATGTAACTTTATCCTTATTTCCTATATAATCATTGATATTTTATGGTTATGGAAGAGTGAGGTCTTCTGTCACAAGTGTAAGTACTCAAAAGGCCTCCGTAATTAAACTAAAAAATATATAGACATTTTGATAATAAATGTTTATTGTGTGAACCTTACACGTAATACCGTAGTCGAAGTTGGAAACAGCACTCCATTGATGCAGCAATGTTTTTATTTGTGCTCACACATAACATATTTATTCAATAGAATTACTAGCGTGTGCTCTTGGCACGGTTGCATTTGGTAATTTGAATGCAGTCATGTAAACTATGTTTTGACAAAGTACGAAAAAAAATTTCCTGCATTGACCTTACAGCTGTGAAAAGGACGGTAAATATCACAAACTACTAAATCGGTTATTGTAAAGATAATCTATTTTTGTGTGTAAAAGTAAAAAATATTTCTCTTTGAATAATCAAATATATCGATTTATGCTTGGTTTGGAACAATATTTCGACACATAATAAAATAAATTTTTCGTCCCTTACGATTTTTTAAATTAGATATTAACTGATATTATCTTGTTTATTTATTCGTGCCATTTTAAATACTGCGTCAATAACTTCGTTCTTGCTTTATTCATTTCTTTTATATTGTATTCTCAAATTTATACGACTCCCATCGTAAGCACTTAGTATTTTTTATTTGTTGATATTGTACAGAGCACTAAATCTTTGCAAGAGTCGTTACGGTTCAGAGACATCCTTTGAACCGGTCGGCCATACAACCGTACTTTGAAACTCACCAGTCTTTCATTCGCCAAGCCGGTTGCTTTTCAATAGGCTCGACTTTTCCCCCACAGGTGTCATCGACCCGACTTTGGCAGTTTGGCAACACCTACATTTTTAGATTGCCTCTAAACAAAGTTTACCTTATTCACGATAAGGTTAATTTCAATTTTCATTCGAAAATAATCCTTATGTTCTTCACGTAAAAGCTCAGGGGTGGTAACTTCCGTCCCGTGCCATCTGTTGTGATGATGTCATTGCTCTGACACAGTTTACCTGTTTGATGTGGTCTTTTAGTCTTATCTGATTACTCTGGATCAGCCCTTACCGTTAGTTTACGACCGTTTCGAAAGCCGTTACGTTGAAAGCTTTCCCGGTCTGAAACAGCATTATATTACTTTCATTTCAGTCGGAATTAGTATCAGTTTAAAGATAACGACGCCTCGCATACTCGCATATCAAAATCTGTAAAATCGTTCTGGCTACATAGTCAAAAAGAAACAGTCGCACTCTTTTACACGTTTAAATGCGTTATTGCATAAATAACTTCTATACTAAAATCTGAGACAAAAATTTCACAAAATTTAACTTTACTCTTCCATTATTCATTAGGGTCCCACAAAATCTTCCTAATTTAATTCCCACACTGCCATTATCTGTTATAGATCGATACTCTTAAGTTTTGTGTTTTTCTCGTTTACATTATCAATGGACAAGTTGAGAGGAACCTTTGAAGTCACTTTTAGTGGTTTCCTGTTTAGTTTCTAGCCTCTTTTCATCACTGGGTTGTGTTGCTTAACATTGATGATCTCGACGATATTAACTTTTAGTGCTTTTAGAGTCTTCTTTAGTTTTTCATCTTTGAACAACGCGTTCGAGCTTTAGATACTTATGCATTACTAGCTTTTGCCCGCGGCTTTGCCCGCGTAGTAATGTTGAATACTGGAATTCGGTTAAATCGGGGCCCAACTCAATTGAATCACTAAAATACGTATATTATTGCATTTTTTCCAAGCCGCTTGCAAGTCTTTAAGTTTGCTTGAGGATGACCAAATTTAATATTAAAAATTAATTTAGCAGCTTAGGCTGTACAGTATCTATAATAAATATGTCCGTCAAACAGTCGTCAGCGTGGACCTACAAAAAAATAGCCTATGTCCGTTTCCGAACCTTATGCTATAACTACCTATCCAAAAATGCAGCTCCATCTGTTCAGCCGACCAATAAATACGCCCATCCCCGTCCCCATTCCCAGCCTCATCCCTATAAGCGGCCCCTTCCCCATCCCCATCCCGATACCAAATGTCATTTTAATATGAACACGCCCATCCCCGTCCCCATCCCCGTTCCCTCCCTCACCCCCATCCCTCACCCCATCCTCACCCCATCCCATCCCCACCCCCATCCCGATTTCAACTTTCATCTTAATATGGACACGCCCATCCCCGTTCCCAGCCTCATCCACATCCACATCCCATCTCCACCTGTCCCCACCAAATCCCCACCCATCCCCACCCCATCCCCATCCCCGTCCCGATACCAATTGTAATCTTAATATTAACATGCCTATCTCCGTCCCGTCTCCGTTCCCAGTATCATCGCCACCCCCACCCCCACCCCCATCCCCACATCTATCCCCATCCCTATACCAAATTTCATTCTAATATGTACAGCCGTTACAAAGTTAAGGAGAAACAAACGTACTATCACTAAAACATAATTGTTTTTTTTTATACTAACGGGAGCTGATTTTGAAAAAACTGTGACACCCGTATCTTCTTATTTTTATAGTAGAATATGTATACCAAGTTTTGTATCAATCGAACCAGAGAATAAAAAGTTTCATACAAACTTTAACACCCCATTTAACCCCCTTCGGGGTTGATTTTTGAAAAATCCTTTCTTAGTGGGCGTTTACACCTCTCCAAAAACATACCCTCCAAATTTCAAGTCTCTACGTTTAGCGGTTTGGGCTGTACGTTGTCTATATGTCAGTCAGTCAGTCAGTCAGTCAGTCAGTCAGGACAAAGCCTTTTATAGTTATAGATTGGATAAATAAGATTAATACTGCGAGTTTTAACTACATTTAAGATACTACATCTAAAAATACCATAATGGAATTCGCAGGTAAACCACTGTTTCTTTGCAAGCGTGCTTTATCGTAGAAATGCAGTAAGTGCATTCAAACGTAGATTCTGTTGTCAAATAAATAAATAAAAGCGTATTAATCTGTTATTTTGGATATTGATTACGTACGTTACGCTTTGTAATATGTATTGCCAGTGTAAAGCATGTGTAGGTAAATTAACAGTGATTATACTGTGCATTGCATACACTACAAATTAAAAAGTACGAACAGGCGGTACACATAACAGTACAAACATAACAACAGAACAGTAGACAGTATTTTAAAAAGTCGAGTATATATTTTGTGTGACTTGTTTCACACAAAATATTGCAAATTTACTTCTGCCTGCTGCATTTTAATAATATGTGAGGTGTTAGATACTTCTTTCACATAAATAGGTGATCACGTTATCATAATACTTTCTCATTATCCCATTGCCGAGTATCTCTTCCTTCTTATGATCTTTCTTAGTGTGAGATCTGACTTGTTTCAAAATTCTTACACTTCGACACCAACCGTATGTTTAACTGCATTCTTCGTTTGCTTAGATTCCCATCTTCTTATCTTAGTTTTATGAACATTAACATTCCTTTTACCACCGTGTTCTAGGTGTAAATTACCATGTGCATACCCGTAATCTGATAGTGCTAGGCCACATTATGCAAGTGTCGGGTCATCGTCCCAATTTGAAGGGACAACTCACATGCCCCGTGTTAGATGATTCATAGTGGTCTATGCATTTTATAGCTGAATAACGATCATAGAGTTTTATGACTACGGCAATTGACATTGCGCGGTGTTTGATCGTGGTATTGATTGCTATTATGATAGCACAATAGGGACGTTCTCTTGTAACCCTGTATCATGATAAATTCACACTTTTTTCTACTTACATATTATTTCTGTTTGTGTAACGTCTTTATCAACGTTGACCAATTATTCTATCAATAAAAAATACAAAAAAACCTTAAATAGGAAAGGTGTGTTTGTTGGTTTATTTGTTCTTCTTTCACGCACCAACGGAGTATCGTATTTAAGTGATATTTGGAATGAATATAGATTAAGTGTCCGAGAGTGACATAGCCAACACAATATTCTGAAAAAAAAACAACCGGGTCGTCGCGGGCGAAACTGCGTTGCTTTTTGTGTCAAATAATACTTATTCTCAACATACTATCGGAATGAATTAACAATTTTCTTTGATAGTTCTTAAAAACCATAAATGTTTCAACGATGAAATATTACAACTGTTACATTAGTGTGATTAGTAATTCCGACTCGGTTATCGGATACGTATGTCGGTTCCATTATTGATTACGGGAATTATCATAAAATTTAAATTCATCGCCACTACAGTCCCATTGCGATGCATTCATTTGCAATTTAATAACTATATTATTTATCTCGATGGTTGGTTTCCTTTTATATTTATATCGATTTAGAGGTATTTGTGATCGAGTTCTGAGATGAATAGCTGATATAAATTTTTACTTGCTTTTGGATTTTTGTCTTGAACTTTACAACCTTACAGCCTAGCGAAAGCCTCTTTATTATTATTAGAGATTTTTACCTGTAGGTATAGAATTAAATTCCCATGTATACCAATTTATTAAACAATAGGTACAAGAACAATTAGTCTAAAAGCTCACATTAACCATGTCAATTCACTGTTGTTTATAAGGACGGCAGAAACTCGGTAATGTTGGGGCCATAAACCTCGAGGTTTGTTATTCCTGCCCAGATCGATAACAAACTACTTTTGGTATCGCCCCGCGTGGAATCCTTCTGGAAGTGACTGTCGATGTACAAAAAAATATGATCCGGTTTCTACTAACAACGCGCAACGTTATGACGTGACCGACTAACCTTCACACTGTTGTACGTTCAAAAAATATCCTACACTCTATTCGTAGGTAGTATTAGTATGAAGATTATTCGGTTGCACGACAAGCGTAGCTTGTCGGTTTGAATAAAATCACGCATAAAAAATTCAAAATAAACTAAACATGACCAAAATTTTGGTTTATTGTCATTTCCGTCGCAAAAAATAGATTTTTAATATATCTCTTTCTGTAGTTTCAATCTTGCGTAGATAAGTAATAGAGTAAGTACAAACTAATAAATCCACTGAATTGTAGTTTAATAAAATCAGTAATTTTTTAAATACAATCAAGTGACGAGACTAGCGAGACGTTCGCCTGGTGGTAAGCGTCACGCCTGCCTATAACAGTAGCAGTGCTAGAATTGTGAATTTGCGAACACCCTGAGATATTAGATATTAAATCTCTTCATACCTAGTAATTTCCCTGTAATTTTTTTATGAAGTTCCCTGTTTTTTTTGAAACATCTGGATTGATCTTAATGATTTTGTATCAGATGAAACTATTTTAAAAACCATGGGAAAATAATCTTCACAAATTAACACCTGCTTTTGATAAAACCTTGATAACAAATTCTAAAGGCTTTTTTGGTCTCTAAATTTGTGATATTTACCGTCCTTTTCACAGCTATCAAGCCACATCTAAAGATTTATATCTTCGTCCCCCATTCCGAAGTACCTGATGTTTTTTGTCTGTCCTTCGTTGTGTTTGGACAAGAAACAATCTGTGAAACAATAGTTAATTCTGTTCTAGAGAATGGGGTTAGTTCCTATTTAAATTCCATTTTGACAAGTTGCAGTTCATTTTCGTTAGCATGATTTTTATTTTCTCGGGGAACGTTAATAGCCCCCCGTGATTTATTGAGTGATGCTGCAGTAATTTATACCGTGTTTTAGTTACTTAAGCTTTTTTGATTTGAAATGCACCTGCTTTTAAGAGGTTAGACGTATAATGGTATGGAGTAATTATACTGTTTGGAAATTGATGTATCATCGTTTTTGTTATCGTTCGTTTTGCCTTGAAAAAGGTTGTTATATTGTTATTAGGATCGGAATAGTTGTGGTTGTGTAATTTTATGGGAAAGGTTCGTTTCGTCATTTTTATGAATAGATCTGGCTCAGCATGTTATTCAAAGTTGTATTGACGTCAACTATTTAACCAAGCCTTAATTTAAATTCAAACGGTAAAACGTCTAGAACTCCAGAATAATTTGTGGAATCACTCAAATTTTGTTCTCGTTTGTCCGATGAAACATTTCGTGCCAAACTAAAACATTAGATGACCTTAGTCTTAGATTCGTTCCTGTGGTCATAAATTAATGGTTAATTTTCATTTTTGCAGTCGGTTTCCTGATCCTCGTGTTCTTTCTGTGGGGCAGTCCCTACGAGCGAGGATTCTTCTGCGATGATGAGTCTCTCAAGCATCCCTACAAGGAGTCCACTGTCACCAATGTTATGCTGTATATCGTCGGGCTTGGTCTTCCTGTGTTTACGGTTAGTAATTCTTGTTACGGAAGTTAGCAATATTTATTAAGATTTTTCTAAGTAGCAGTTACCTTTACTTTACTTTTTAATTTATCTTTGTGTGTGTAGTAGTTTACCTTTTACGGGAAAATTTTGTACAAGGTCGGGTTTGGTCACTATCTTATGTTGAACAAATTTATTAGACCTTTTTTTTATCGGACTTATTTCGGAGAGTGTCCTTCGGATTTGCATGATCTTAGTCTCCCCCTGCCCATTCTTCTATCGGACAGCCAGGACCTCGAAAAAGCGACACTGTTTCATAGTTGATATACCAAAAACTCGTACTAAACGGTTTGATTCCACTTTCTTTGTTGGAACCGGTAAACAGATAGTGTCAGATAGCGAGTCTTGGCAGCCACAGTGTGCATTACCTAAAAAAATTAGTCAGCATAGAGTACGTACAATAACTAAAGCACGGAAAAATATATAATATAAAAACAGATGGTTTTTTGCCAAAAACTACACTTTTCAGTTTCTTACTTTCGGGGCAATATTGCGATCAATCAGTATCATTATTTTACTCTTTGTCCGATTATTAATGTGTTAATGACAGCAGAAAGCGTGTGAGTTAATCCACATTGTTGGTAAACTGCCAAGCTAAACCGATTTAATTTAAAGAATTATTCTTTCGAATGCAACAAGCGTATTGACATAAATGTATCTACTTAATGTCAAAAATCTGCGGGGTTACACTGAAAGGCGACTCTTAGTTAAATGCCGTTCACACTCAACAAATTATACTTACTGCTTCCTTTTATGCATTTGCGGGGCTGGTCTAGGGTTGCCACCTTTTTTTAAAGCAAATAGAGTATATTTAATTATCTAGGCTAAAAAAAGTACAACATCTGAAAATAAAGTACTATTTATTTACCACACTATTTCTATTTTTTGTTGCTTCTAGCAACATCCAGCAAATATTTGTTACTCCTAAATATATTAACGGCATCTTTATAATCAATCCCTAAATTTACAAAGCAGTCCGGTCCGTTCAGTTACACGTAAAAAATAGAAGTCCATTTAAAAAAATCATCACAGGTAAAAATAAAGTATTTTCACGTACTTTACTGCCCTCAATAAAGTATAAAGTACGTTTGGCCAAAATAGAGTACAATACTTTATTATAAAGTACGGGTGGCAACCCTAGGCTGGTCCAACAGTAAAAGTTGTTTATAGTGATAAGTGTAATAGCTCCTTTCGGTACATGCCATTCCGTGCAAGTAAAGCCTGTATTGTATGTATCATAACCGTCAGGTCGTCAAAACTGTAATAAGTGTCTCTATGCTAGGGCTAGCCACTAGCTAACCTACTAAAACAATGTACATGCAACCAATGGTTAAAATTTATGTTAACACAGACATTTGTTAACGCTAACGCTACACATAAAAGTTAATCTATTTACTTCTAAGATTACATCGCACCCTTCCATGAAGCCCTTTCATTGTCAAACTATATTTGGTTGATCCACTTTCACAAGTCAATGCCCCGCCGAAAAAATCCAAAAAACGTAAAGTATTACGTTTCATATCGAGGGCAAATATTGGTCTAGTTGTGACCATCGATTAGGTGTTTACCGATAGATTATTACCACCATACCTTATCTGGGAGTTGTTTGAACAAGCTCACCTTTCGTACACATTCACTGAATTCTATTTCCTAAAAGGTATGTGTTTGACTATCGCTGTTTGTTCTTACAATTTTACTAGTATTATTAGGTGCATCAAAGGTGGGCTTATTGGGCATACGTGTTTGAGTATTGGTTCCATATTGGTTACTTTCTTTCTTTAAATAAAGGGAACTTTTCTATAACTAACTCCAAGTGAACTCTTCTATAATTAGAAACCTTTAACATGTAAATTGACACTGGCGTCTGACATTTGCATGGAAGATAAGGAAGGAAATGGAGTTCAGTACTTCAAGTTCAAGCTCCATTTACTGTGTTCAGCTTGGGAGGAATAATAATACATCTGACAAACAATACCTTTGCTATGTAAATATTCAAACTGTAATATGCGATTTTAATTTGCAGTCTGCAAAATGCTTTACAGTCAAGTTTAAAGTCAATCGTGATTTACTGTATCATTTTAAGGGTTTCTAAATTAGTTCTTGAGACGACGTTTCGGCACTCCAGCGTGTTAAGACCCAACTGGGAATCTTATTGATCTACTATTAGAATGTAGTTGTTCTTATTTGAAATGTCTAGATTTGTCCGTTGCTCGTTCATTACAAGGAACAATGTTCACCATCAATCTCGATTGGTGTTACATAGCGAATCTATGTATTAACGAGCCAATTCATCACTCCGTCCGGTGTTTGCTTTACTTTTTATTCGTTTTTTATATCGAATAACGTCAAACGTGCAAGCTTGAGACTATAAATCGATATTTTATTAGACAAGCTACTGGTTCGAAATAGTTACAGTATGGTTTGTATCGGCGATAAGTATATTTTGGATAACTACAGAAGTCAAATACAGGCGATGAATTCGCTGTTAAAGATATAGAGTCACATTATGTAGCATGATAGCGGTAGAGTATTCGTAATATACAATTCATAAGAATATCCCTTCTATTCACCAAGTGAGTCGTAATATGGTTTGTCTCTGTGTATATTGTGTAGTTAATATGCGTAATCTCAGCAAATGTCCCTACTGGTATTCTCGTACTAGCAGCGAGATTTGATCTTTTTTAGGGACCAGTAGCCTGTTCTTAATGTCTACAAAAAACACAACGGGTTATTATTACCATTTGATCCAGTTTCGAACGAGGTCCCAATAACTCTATCACTTGCATTTGAATGGGAATGTGCTTCAATTTTGAACTAGATAATTGGACTGACCGCATTCATTTTGATCGTGATTGATATAGATACGCTATGCAACAGTATTTGTTTTGGGACCTCGAAAATTATCTACGATTATCGTGCCCCTGATTGCTTGATGTTTGTTATAATGGCTTCGTATTTCTTTTGCAGCTTTCGCTTAACTGTTTATTTTATATCTTAATTGTTCATAATTAGACGGATATCATGACAAGTTGGTCTTAATTTGCGACAAGAAAATCACTAGCATGCTTTCTTTGTTCTAATTTCTTCTAGAAACTTGCTTTTAATTGTAATTGCTTTGGGTTTGTCGTTATTTCTTTAATTAGCCACTGTAGACAAATCAGATGTATTTTCAATAAATATGACCTTCATATACGCAACGACGTGTATTGCTAATTGCTAAGTAACATTAGTACCTTAATATTATTTAAAAAAAACTTGTAAATATCGATATTCTGCACGCACCATCGCCCTTGACCGTCAAATGCCTCCTTGGCATTCAGCCAAGCGTCAGACGTTGTTTCTCCGATGGCTACTATCATTTAGTATGTTCAACAAATATTTTTTATATCTTCAGATAGTTTACATTAAACGTTAAATGTTTTGGCAGATTTATTATTATCTAGTTTGCGTATCACGATTCTCGCATGATGAGACCAAAGGTTAATAGCCAAATTGGTTTGCGTTTTTATAATTTGTCATAGTTTGCGTAGCCTCATTCCACCCACTGTTGCGTTTAGGCCTCCTTTCACTTCCTCGTATGATAGTAACGTCTAATTAAAATACATTTCGTTAACATTATCAAATAATAGAATATGTTCGAGTCTAGACTCTAGACAGATCAAACCCTATTTCATTCTGTATGGTAACATCTATTGGTATTTTATTATTTCGCGTTTTATTTCATTTCCTTTTCTATTTAGAGTCTAAATTGCAGTGCTATATTTAGCACCCGTATCATCGCTGTTGAATGCCGCAGCGATAGCTGTCTTTGACGCAATATTTGTTTTCATGTATCTTTTGTGTTTCTCTATACTTACCTACTCTGTTTACATATCTATTGTTCAATTTCTTGTATACGTTAGACTTTTCTTTTTGTGGTCGTGTGTTTCAGAAATCTATTTCTTTGTTCATATTATGTTTCGAATTTTTTGTTTAGCATACATTTGAGTGAAAAGTATGTGCATTATTTTGTACTTCCGTAGTTACTTTAAATGTATTGTGTAGTATAGTAGTCATACAATTTTCTGTTTACGTGTATTTTGCATAATTATACTTACCTAGTAAGAATATTATGTATATGGAAAATAATGATGTATATACAACTTGTATCAAAAAGGTTCAACAATACTGAAGGATATGTATGTACACACCATTATGAACAACTGATACTATGGGGCCAACCTTGAAAAAAAAATCAGCTGTTCCATACATTTTATCCAAGATCGATGAACCTTTTTGTATGGAACAGCTTTTATTTCTTGATTTCAGGGTTGGCCCCATAGTCTTCCATAGTCTACCTTTCAGTATTGTTGAACCTTTTTGTTACACGTTGTATATGTCCGCGAGGTTTAGCATGGAGTCATAGCTTTTTAATTTAACTTTGGAGACAACAATCGGAAGTAAATTTATAACTGTGTCAGACCGGATGGCATTGAGTTCTAATTATAGCATGCGGGTATTTCGATATGTCTGGCTCTACACTTCCCTAGTATCGATCTAACTAAAAATAGTTTGTATGTGATGAACATTACTTGAACACAATAAATTTACATGTACTCGTTATGCAAACTGCCTTAACCTATTAATTTATATTTAATTATTGATATATAATTCAATGATGTATATAATTACATAACAATTACTAGTATTATTACTGATTTAGAATAAATTGTTTATTATATTTTATATTAGAATTATAATTAATAAAAAATAAAAAATATTACAGCTTGATCATCATTATTTTGTTTCAGAAAAATATTACATTGAAACAGCTTAAAAGCATTATTTGTTTTCAGAATTTATTAATAAATTGTTTTCTTATCTAATAATAAATATATTATATTATTATTGATTATATTTACAGCACCCTAATATTAAAACGATTCATAGTAACAGCCGTTTTATTATGATCTCACCATGTCACTGACCTCTTTTTCGTGTTAACGTATTCTATCCATTCTATCAATGTTTTCGGTTATTCACATGACAGCCGTGATTTAGCTTTTATTTCTGTATATTCTGACGCAAAATCAATTAATCTATTTCTAATTCAATTTTACAGGCTTGGGTTTAGAACGCTGGTTTACACAGAATCAGCATGCTATGCCTAAAGGGGGTCATTGTAGTCTTAGACTAATAGTTCATACGTCAATGATTGTAGAACCCATTATGAATCGTACTACACCATTCTATAATGTGGATGTAGCCAACATAAAAATGGCTTTTTATAATATCCATGATTGTTTATCGCTGTTTCTGAGTTGGTATAGCCGTTCTGTCTAACCCTTATGTATGTAGGCGTTTGTGGTATTAGACGTCAAGGGACGTCTGACATTTCGTTTCTGGACTCCCGAAATACCATCGCGATTAGTGTCAGGTCGGGATATACATAATTCATGTCAACTAAATACTCTGCCCTTTTATTTGTTGGTATGTTAATTCCTTCTGAAATAGTTAATATGTTGAAGGTTGAAGGTGTAGGTTAATTTAACTTAGAGAGAGTGTATATTTGTTATATATTTGTACATTTTACCTGAGTGCTCTCCTGGAAGGTGGAAAGCATTGAGCTACTATATTATAAGCTCAATGGTGGAAAGGAAAAAGGATAGAAGGAATTTTATTTTGGGTTTGTGTAGGTACTTGGCTTGACAGTTATATAATGTTAAGTGTTACGGTAGCTTCAATCATCTTCATGTCTGGAATGTAGGCTACACTTTGCGATCGTATTTTTAGGGCCCCGTACCTTAGAAAGAAAAAAGGAAATCTTATAGGATTACTTCGTTGTCTGTATGTCTGTCTGTCAAGACCATTTTGATCAGGAAAGCGTGTAGGTACCAAGGCGGACCAAGCTTCTAAGTCAACGCAATCAAAAAATACAGCCAAATTTCTGTTAATTTTGCCCAAACTGTTCGTAGGAACTCCCAAGTTAATCAAAATTCATAGGTTACTTCCCGTTGACCTAGAATCATGAAATTTGCAGGACACACGGTCTCATAGCACAAGTTATGGGAAAATCTAAACGGAAATTTGTTGTTAAAACGTTTTTTTTTTTTTGCGATTTCTGACTTACATATGCAGCTAGAGAATTGACCGTGTTGTACATCCGATGTATGGGCGAATATTTTTTCAACTATAGTGTTAAGTTTGTCCTTTGACCTGACTCATATTCCCGTTAGAGCGATTTGCGGTGGTTTCATAGTTTATTAACTTCTGTATTGTTTATTTGTTTGGTGAAAGTAACCATAAACTGAGCATTTATAATAAAAGTTGAACCGTAATAGGTAGCCGGTTGACATTTAAAATATTGGTTCTTGTGGTAGTACGGAAACTACGTTTTCCGATACGCAAATCCAGCTTGCACTTGATGGCTTTATTATTGGAAAAAGTTCATTGACGATTGACAAAAAGTATGGAACGGCTGATTTGTTGTTAACGATTTCAGTGTTGATACCAATTGGGTTGGTCACAATAGGCGTGTGGCCTAATGTTTGATTTATGACAAATATAGGTTTAGTGATGATTATAACTAAATACATTACACATACTGAAAAAAATAATTGTATTGGCTGATAAATCTCTGAGATATGAGCGTTTAAAGTTTTAGGTGGGGATAGAGAGGGGATGCTCTATGCCTTTCTCGCAAAGCACGTGTTAGTATAGCGTTTGTATGCCGCGCCTGAGGCTTGACGTCATAGCTCAGTATAGCGCGCTCTCTGTCTTGCTTGAAATTAAAATACTTAGAACTTATTTATTTTTGAATTATTTTAAATTTTGTTTTCGTTTATAGGCTCTATTGATGATCAGCTTTTTTACGAGGTAATAAAAGTAGTATTCTAGGTAGTACTATTATAAGTACATGTAAATACTATACGCAACACCTACCGAAAGATTAGTGTAATATGCATTTTAAATATTAAAGAGAAAAAAACTTAGTCAACGAATCTAATTAGTTACTCTATTAATTCTGAAATATCTCACGCTCTCTCGTTACTCTTCATTTATACATGTCTCTAATACAATGCCAATATCAATCGTGAGATAAGTTTAAAAATACCTTCCTGAGGTAAGCTTCTATTTGTCTATCGACACTTTTACCTAAAGTGTTTGAGCTTCGAGCTTACCATAAGAATTCACGGGCAAAGATAAACTGAGTCGTAAAGATAGCAATGCAGCTAAGTGAGTACCGGCATTCTTCCTCGTGAGCCATCCTGAAATAGTATTATGAATTTACTACAACTGTAGATGTATAAATAGAGGTTTGTTACTGTGTAGAGCTTAGAAACATTGCAGTAAATTATGGTGAAGAAATTATAAAGTCAGTTAACTACATGTTTCTAAAGTTTATAATGCCTGCAGTGTTTGATATTCGACAGTGTTAAATTTAATATCATTATTCACTTGTAAGCAGGTAGTAGTTAAGGCTAAACGTTTTATTTGTCATTTATATTTTTATATGAATTGTATAATGGTATAAATTATATTATGTGACCTAATATAGGAGAGGCCAATGGCTCTGAAATACAGTAAATAAAGAGCCTAATAGGCTACTAATTTAGAGCCACTGGGTTCAAATCTAATTTTGTACCTACTTATTTATGTCAAATAAATCTATTTGTATTTGTATCAAGTAGATGGTTTAATACATCTAAGTAAAACGTGTATATATATATATATATATATATTTATATTATAAAGTGACGATACGAGCAAGACGTTCGCCTGGTGGTAAGCGTCACGCCTGCCACTAACAGTAGCAGTGCTAGAATTGTGAACTTGCGAACACAACCTTGCGACTGCACTGCCCTCGTCACCCTGAGATATTAGATGTTAAATCTCTTCATACCCAGTAATTTCTCTGGAAATATGTATTTAAAACTCTACAATTTCATGAATGCATATCCAATGCGTTTATTACTAAAGGGATATGAGGAAAGGACTATATTCAGCAGTGGACGTCGTCGGGCTTATTTATAATAAGGAAGGAAAAGTAATTAAAATGTTAAACCTCCGATATGTTATATTTAATTCTAACATTTGTGTAGAATTAGTAAGACAATTTTCACTAAAGAAAGTGAAAAGTAACATTGTACATATACTCCCATCTTTTAATTAATTAATCGATCTATAAACATAATTTTACTATGAGTAGTTTTTTGTAAAATCTTGGTTTTATCAATAAAAAAATCTCCTTTCACGAAATGATTTTATCAGTAGTGCGTAGTTTTCTGTGACGTTTTACTTCTCTATCTTTAATTTACATTTCTTTAGTATCATTCCATTCGTTCCAACTTAACATTACAATTCCTATATCACTATCTCGTACACAACTATCCATCAACTGCTGCATTGCGTATGTCTACATTGATATACAACCGTGATGCAAAGAAAGCGTGTCTCTTTATCTGATACTGCTCCATTGATCGTTAGGTATTCGTCGCAAGAACAATCGGGTACATCAATGACTTGATAATATTCTAATTTTCACTCACAAGCAAACTATTTTGCATGAGCACAATAACTTAGTGCCATCTATTTTGCGAACTCTCTCATATTTGCGTGCGGTTTTCTTTACTTATATTTGTAGGGCATTGATATATGTTGTTGATATTGATAATTTCAGTCATTTCAGTGATGCAACGTTGATTGATTGATTGATTGATTAACTCTTAACTCTAACTCTCTCTCTCTTAACTCTTCTCTTTTTATTAACTCTTTATTGATTAACGTTGATGTTGGAGTGCAGATTTACTTAGATGTCTTCCAGTGCATTTTGCCAATTCCTCTGGGTGTCTTGCCCTTTACTTCGTTAGTTTTCGTTACCATCAATATTATCACCAAATCAGTTTCAATGTGACAGTGGACACACATCACAAGTTTTCTATCTTCTGTCTGTCATGATTTCTTTCTATATTTACTAAGTCATCATTCTCCATTTGGTTACGCATATCCACTTCACTGTTATAATTTGTTTACTTACTACGACTGCTACCGTCCATTACACGTCGCCTCACGTCAGATGTTTAATGTGAGTGATCTTGAAAGGCCGGTAAGGTCACGGTCAGTCAGGCAGATAATTTGAATCTGTGATACCTCGCTGCGCTTGCAGCCGAACCAGTTGTGAACGAGGTGTTGGAAATTTACATAATATTTGTTTTGTGTGTAAATTTTGGTAGCGGTTTGTTTTTCCCACATACTTTTTTCGTTTTTGTTATCTTGGCTTTATTATTATTAGGTATATAAGTATCTTGGCTATTATTTTCTGTATTTTTTTTACCTATTTGTGACGTAGCGCTAATTATAATAGTTACTATAGCTTAATATAGAATAACTCTGTTTCCCTGTCTCTGTTTTTACTTTTTCACGGCTAAACATCTTGAATTCTCGATATAAAGTTTGGTAGGTATGTGTCCGTGTACTAGATTAATTCAATGTATTAGAAATTCTAGTTTCCCGTAATTTGTATTTGCCAAAAATTTAATACCAAGTACTCGTACTTGACCAAATAGGATCGTCTATTCCTTATCTTGACAAATAGTAACAACTAATAACAGCCTTGTCATAAACTGCTGTCGTAAATACTCTCAAAACAGTAATTATGAATCTTGATGCATTAGAATGGCTTGATTTGAAATTATGAATGAAACCCATTGAAGCGGTTAATGAAGACGCGAGAAAGACACTGATTCAACTCTTTGATTGATGTCTGTTTATCAGAGCGTTTGAAAGAATCGCATCCGTTAGAAAGGTATACAGAAAGGTATTTAAACTTACATACATACAGAAAACCTGTACCAGCAGCCTTATCATGTAACTTTTCGGAATCGCGATTCGGATCGCGATTTATCATAAATGTCACTTGTCACTGTCACAGCTTCACAGTATCACGGAGGGATTTCTCTCGCTATCGTTATCGAACGAATGCATTGATTTCCTTAATTAAGTTAAGCAAATCCGTTAGTCTTTTGGCGTTTCGTCCTGCCCTGCAGGGTCAAATGAGTTTTGGCAGTGACAGTGACACGTGTCTATTTTTTACTACTCGTATCCGAATCGCGATCCCGAAAAGTTACATGATAGCCTCGCTGGACCTGGGTATGTCCTAAAACTGCATCCAGAACCACCGGAGGACGGGCAGCAGCGTCCTCTTAGTTAACGGTGGTAACACTCTGCGATCCCCAAGCCGCCTGCCAAGCGTGGGGATTATGGCAACCCCTCCCTATTAAGGGGGACGCCTTCGTCCAGCAGTGGACGTCTTCTGGCTGATGAGTGACGTACAGAAAACGCTTCATAATTAAATTAGTTCTCAACAGTTTTGCTGAAATCTCGGGTCGAACCTAGACACTATTGGTGCGTAACCAACGCATATGGCATGGCTAAAGATAGACCTATACATAACAGTGAAAAATTAAAACTATGAATGATGGTACTTGTACCTAGCTTACAAATGTAACTGGTACCAAAAAGGAGGAAAATCTAAAACAGAAAAATCAGGGGCAGGCATTTTTTCTAGCAATGGGCGTCCATGAGCTATAGAATAGTAACACTCATATTATGTCATACAGATGTTTTTTTTAAATTATTATTTATTTCCTATCTCACCTGATGTTAAGCGAATATGCAGTCTACGATGGAGCACGCTTGCCTAGAAAAAACCGATTCACTCATGACTTGAAGATTATAATAAACGTAAATTATGTATACGTATTTTTGCTCTACCGATAACTAAAAATTTCTTTTTATCGATAAACAATCTTTCTCTCATAAATGTTTGTCTAAAACCATCAACCTAATAAAGATTTCTGATGTAGAATTTCTGCTAGAAGTTAAATTAGTAACACGAAAGACAAAAAAATAAACATAGATAAAACAATTTTCTCCTTTCGGCATAACCTTTTATCATTCCGATATGTATGTGTGTACGTTGCGTTGCGTGCTAAACGCTATGGAATCTCGTTTGTGTTCCTTATCATGGACCTCATTAGCACCTTGTTAGAGAACGTTAGCACTTCGCGTACTATCGTCCTCTTTCTCTTTCGTTTCTATGTTTTAGAATTGGTTAACTTTATCTCGATAAGAAATTCTGATTAATTTGTTTGAAATTCTAACAGTGCCTATAAATAGGTCTTTCGGTCTTCTATCTGTCTTCCTGATATTCTTTTGCTAAGCATCTCAATGAATTAAAAAATCTTTTATAACTACCGCATTTTATAGGTTGCTCTACAAGCATTTATCAGCGGACCATAAAAAAACTTTAACTAACTTTTAACTTTAAATAAACTTTATAATGGCAGGTTGTTTTTTCAATTATCAAGGTTAGTTTTGCATATTATACGAAAGTTCAATACCACTTGCCTTCCATTTAACCCGAAATTACGTGAAACTGCAAATTTGGCCAATTACGCATACTAAAGATAATGCAATTACGTATAAGTATGCTGCAATTCGCATGGCCTTGAGCATATAGCACACGGTCGGGTCGCACGAGTCGCGAGTGTTGTAGTAAATAATTATGTGAGAAGAGATACTTGTGTGGAAAGGCTACTAAGCCGATAAGCTGGTTAAGTACTGAATAGTGCCGAAGACATTGAACGTGGCCTAGGCAAACTGACATCCATATAAAAAATAAAGGAAAATCAAGCAATAAAGTTATATTCTTATTTACATCTTATTTTTATTCATCGGACTGACAAGATGAGCGAGATGTTCGCCTATCTGTAAGCATCCCCACTACCCAAACCAGTAGCAGTGCCAGAATAGTGAACATGCGAACAAACTCCTACGCCGCACTGCACTGCGCTCGTCACTCTGAGACATTAGATGTCATATCTCTTCATGCCCAGTAATTTCTCTGGTAACATTACCCTTCAAATCGAATCTAAGTAATGCTCGTACTTCTGCTTGGCAGTTGAATAACTGCCAACTTAACATCATGCTGATCATATAACATTTTCAACATGGCTGGTGGCTGACTTTCTCGCATTATAATAGCTTAAACAAAAATATTAAAATTGCTTTAGCTCTTTTACAAAAGCACATTCAATTGCAAAACTCCCAACTTCATAATAGCCATTGTGATTGTTATCAAAGGTGTAGATTTCAAATGGTCGAACTGCGATCGTTATGTTCATTGCAATAACACCTGTGAACATTCTCTGGCCCCAATCCCAGATAACACTAACTGCTTCAAACATTATTATGGCATAACAACACAAAATTGTTTTGGAAATATAAATATGCTGCAAAATGTGTGACTTTTTTCGATTTATGGAGAAATATTGGAAGTATTTTATAATTCTTAATGCATTTCGGAAGATTAATTAAATATGTTAAAAACATAAGACATTTTAACCAAGTATCTAGGTGCTAGAAAAACTTGCAAAAGTTTTATCTCTAGTCACGTGCGTTATCTGAAATGTCCTATAAGATTTTAGATCACAATGCAATGGTAATTGGTTAATATATTATTATCTTTCAATCAGTCGCTTAGTGTCATCATCAGTATAAGCACTATAATTATTATTGGTTTTCATCATTCACGTAGGATATTATCGAGGCTCCTTTTTGTTGTGTCCGAAAATATCTTTTGTAATGAATTGCGGACTTGAGCAACATTTACTAAACTACTAAAAAAGACCTAACCTTCTTTATAAAAACCTTTACATTCTCATATGTCTACATATATTTTTCAAATCTCTACTCACGCATCAAAAGTAAAGTTTCTCTTTAGTTCTGCAGTCTGAAAAGGTCGCGATTGACCATATCTTGCCTGATGTTAGGTATTTCTTCTTTGGCAATGCATCGTCAACATAACTAATGTTACAGATGTCCATAGGGTTCGCTTCGGCAGCGGCCTGTATTCCATGTTTGTTTGCCGCTGTTTCCGTAAACAAACTTTAAGTCCTGTTCTCTCTCTCCAGATGTGCCTCACCGAGTGGCTCAGGCTGCGCGACTTCAAGGGTGGCAGGTCGCGCATGGTCCTCGGCAAGGAGATCCCTGCCTGGGCGTGGGAGGCCTACCGGGTGGTGGGCGTCTTTCTCTTCGGCTGCGCCTGCCAGCAGCTTACCACCGACATTGCCAAGTATACTATAGGAAGATTGAGGCCGCATTTCTTCGATGTGAGTATTTTTAAAGCTGTCTCTATTGTTTGCGCTAATATATCTAAAATACGTTTTCATCTACTGCCTTGAACATTTATTTGAAAATATCTTATGTACTTTGTTAACTATCTCCTGAATGAACGGAATGTGAGCGAATTCTCCCGTTTTACCACGTAATTGAACTTTTTAACTAAATTTCAAATATTTTGGTGACATATTATTAACTTCAACGTCTCGTAAATCGATTGTATAAAAAAAGGGCTGACCAGCATGCCTACACGAACTTACGTTTTGATACATCCACTAAATAATCTCATTTCTGATGAAGACCTTGCGAATTATAAACAACGTTGTTTGGATATATCCCGACGTAAAATATTAATGTTGTGAAGCTTCTGACAAATTATGAGTATTGTGATTTCCTAGGACATATTGCGGTTTATTATTGAAGTTAAATGAACTATAGGTGCGTTTTATAGTGTACTTTTGTTTCCACACTTACTATGCTAGAAATAAGCATGTATGTTGACATGACATGACATTCTTGATCCAAGTATTTTTAATTGTTTGTGCTCTTTACATATATGTTGTACAGGTTTTATTGTATACAAATCTTTATATGGAATAATAAATTTTATATATTATATCTAGAATATTATACAGGCTTAGTTCTAATCAGTTAGCATCATTTTAAGGGCATATTCTGTACATCAAAACAAACAACTTTTACTATGGGGCCAACACTGAAATCGCGAAAAAATTATCAGGAGTTCCATACATTTTGCCCAAGGTCGATGAACTTTTTGTATGGAACAGCTGATATTTTTTTCGCGATTTCAGCGTTGGCCCCATAGTAAAAGTTGTTTGTTTTGATGTACAGAATATGCCCTTAAAAGGATGCTAACTGATTAGAAATAACCGTGTATAATACAAAAAATAAACTTGTATACATATTATACAATTAATAATGGGTCGTTCGTTGTGTAAAGTGTCAAACCATGTCATTTATTTGTAATTTGCTTACTCTCTAGAGAAATCATTAAATACAGCGTGCCTACCTAAGTAAGCTAATAGTGTGTTCATTGTTTTTCATGAATTATTATCTGCACGCGTTATATAGAACGTGCTAATTTCCACGTACGGTCCGACAATGTCAATAAATGTAAGATTGTGTTTACATTATGATGATTAAACTTATCAACGTGTTTGCTAACAGCAGCCAATATTTACACGATTTTGTTTAGAAAAATATTAAATTAAAGTATATTAATATATTATATTCTATGAGAGAACCCTAGGTATGTACTAAATCTCTGAAGTCATAAAAAAAGGGCGTTATGTTTTGCACTGATATGTATGTATATCTTTTGAAGCCGAAATGAGTTTAATTCAAAGCGGTTTCTTTAAAATGAAAAACCATTTAATTGAGACGGTTTTTAGCTGACATCATCATCATCATCAGCCTAACTTAGTCCAATGCTGTACGTGTACATAAGTCTCCAATGCACGTTATTTATCACGTTTTGTGTTTACTGTAGTCTTTTCAATGCATACTTGGGTTTTCAAGATCTGCAATAAGAGACAATAGGCATTAAACAAACAATGCCATAAGACAGCATTATTTTTGCAGTGTGGAGAATCAATTTGCCAAATCATTGCATGCGTACTTTTAATACTTAAATATCTACTGAACATACCTACCACAAGAAAGAAGAGACTTAGGTTTCAAGATAGTAAAGATATAGACGTTATTTTATCATTTGATTACAAAACAGAAAGTAAGAAGATACGAATATAATTACGTACAAAACAATTGAAATAACACTTTCTACAACATGGAAAATGTAAAAAAGAACACAGATGAAGCATAGCTAAAAATCGAATGTGCAATATTAGGTAAGTATAGATTTAAACCACTAATAATTATAAATGTCTAAAATATCAACATCATCATCATCAGCCCGGAGACGTCCACTGCTAAACGAAGGCCTCCCCCTTAGACCGCCACACTGTACGACAACCTGCCATTTGCATCCACCGGTTGCCCGACTTTTACAATGTCGTCGGTCCACCTAGTGGGAGGCCTTCCTACGCTGCGTCTTCCGGTTCGCGGTCGCCACTCAAGAACCTTTCTTCCCCATCGGTTGTCAGTTCTTCGAGCGATGTGTCCTGCCCATTGCCACTTCAACTTGCAAACCTTGCGAGCTATGTCGCTATGTCTAAATTATAGTAAGATCTAATTTGAATGATATCAAGACTACAAGATTTCCCTAAAAGAAAACAACATATGACGACGCCGTTAAAAATCAAGCTAATAGAGTCAAACGGGGCAAGACAAACAAAACATACAAGCAACCATTCCAATAAGTCCAAATTACCATTGTGGGCAACGGTGCGCATCGCTCGCGTGCATTATTCATACTCACACCGCACCGGCTGCTATTTAAATATGAACATGAAGGGTTGGACAAGAGACGGGAAAATTTGAATTGTAATTAATATTTTAACTAAATATTTTTGGCTAAAAGTTAAGATCACAGAGACTAGGAAGTTGGGCTGTGGCACAATGCGCTAACGCATGTAGAGAAATAAATGACGAAACTGACAAAAAGGCAAATTAGCCAAACAGTAAATCATATTAATATTAGGCAATCATACATTTAATACTCTGCACCTAGTTGATGTTCTTATAATGTTTAATGAAAGAGACAGTACTGAGACAGCAGGGACAGACATGGTAGATATAAATATTACTCACATATTATTTCATGTAATTGCCGTTCTATATCAACGTAATCGGTGTGTTAATGAGACATGCTGACATATTTACGAGAACCTAAAGCATTATGTATTATTTGCAATCTTAATTTTATTTGGACAAAACGAATCCACATGAATGCTTTAATGAAATTATTTTAAGATAACCAAAACAGTTCCAATAAGGCTTCTATTTTGCTGCATCATCTAATCCAGATGCGTTTCGCGATTTTAAATATTTCCATCAAAAGTAACCTGAAAACTAAAGGTAAATACAATTTATTGTTATTTTTAGGTATTATTCTATATACAATATTTGTTTTACCATTATTTATTCAAATTTATTATCTTTCAGCAAGCTATATGAAAAAAACATTATAAATTTTTCCAAGCTACCAACTTTATATCCCAACATAATCCCAAAGGTAAGAAATCTATTTACGAACAAAGCTGAGCCGTATGTTACAATGCTAAATTTGATCGGAGAAGGCTTACCACCCAGACACCAAAACATCACTTAAGACACTGCAGACGATAATAGTACACAAGTTAGAGACTTGCGTAAATATAGATTGGAATCGCAGACACTTCGACTTAGCCTTAGAATTGAGAGTCTGGTTTATAGGATTTAAGCTCGTCAGATTAGACTGAGGAGATTGCTATGCTGTTATTAAGAGATATTGCCGCGATACCTCAGGGTGCTAATGTTGTAAATAACTTGGGTGGTATGCCGTTTGCAGTCTCATTTGATGCTGGTTTATCAGAAATAAATGTTACTAAATAACATAGTTTAGAGCTATTTATTCCAGTATATCGGGATCTTTTAATCCTAAAGCACGATTAGCAATAACCATTGTCGTTTCATTAGAGTTCTTCGCATTTAAGAATTCCTATTCTTCTCTGCCTATAATATTGCCTCTGTTAATGTGTTAATTAATCCCTTATAGCAATAGTAATTTGTTCTTATTAGGTACTTGATAGCAATAAAAATTGATCTTCTAAAATTCTAACTTTGAGTCTGACTTCTCTTCTCGTCTGTCTTTTGATTCTTGTTGTCTTAATTTTTTGTTTCTTTTTTTTTCGTTTTTGCATTACTTGTCATGTCCTTATTATTTGGACAACTGAAAGACGAGTTAAGCTAGTCGCTTATCTGATGGTAAATGTCATGCTTATGCATAACATTCTGATAACGAGAATTTTGAGCGTCATGAGTTTGATACCTTGTACCTACGGCAATATTATGTCTCTTTAAGATAAAATGAATAAATATCCGTAAAAAAACACACAACGCCATGTAGTCCCAAACTAAGCAAAGCTTGTACCCAAAAATGGTACCCAGATAGCTGATAAAATACCTATATAGGTACGTAGGTACTAACACCCAGACAAAGAACAAACATCTCTATGAATGTTCTTCACAAAAAAAATGTTTTGGTTGGGGATCGAACCCACGCCCTACAGCTAGCTCTACATGCTACCACCTGAGCTATAAATAAATAAATAAATATTGTGGGACATTTTACACACAGCTAAGGCTGTCATATGATATTGTCTCTTTATTATATGACCTATGGCGACAATGACACTGAAACTGCAATCTTACTGGCGTGCACATCTGCAAAACTCAATCCTTAACCCCGTAGAACTCAATAGAAATTCTCAAGTGGTACAAATTAGATAAATGCCCAAGTCAACTGAATTACTCACTGCCGCATAATGGAAGATATAGCAAGGTTATATATGTCACATCAATCAAAAAATAAAAGGAAGCAATACAATATTGCAACTTCGTATATTGGCCTAATTTTCCTGTTAGGTTTCGGGTTTCCTGTTTTTTTTTAAAATACTTTCAAGTGACGAACTGAAGTGGTGAGTGAATTGTAATGTTATGCGTTTCTGATAAAGTAACCGTGTTTGTCGTTTGGATGTATTAGGTACTGTTTAAATTAATAATGCAATTAATTTCTTTACAAAATTTGTGAATATAGAGTTAGTAAGTATGTTGTAAACTACAATCTTTTAAAGCTCTAGTTAAAGCACTTGAGCGTAGATTAATTTTAAATTTCAGCCATTTGACTACAGTCAAAACCTGTCTGCGTTGTATTCGTTGGGCTTTTAAACCAATTTACTATGTATAATCTTTAAATTTGTATTATGTAATTTAGATATAACTTCATTTGTTGAGTGATGAGGCGAGCGCGACGGTCGCCTGGTGGTAAGCGTCACGCTTGCCCATAACAGTAGCAGTGCTAAAATTGTGAACTTGCGAATACAATCCTGCGCCGCACTGCACTGCGCTCGTCACCCTGAGATATATGTATAAGATGTGAAATCTCTTTATGTAATTTACTGGTAACATTGACCTTCAAACCGAAACGCTTGCAATTGCTTCACAGTAATGCTTACAAACTACTGCTTGGCGGTTGAATGACTGACAAAGATGGTAGTTCCCCAGGCGGACTCCGCAATAGAGTCCTACCACTACAAAGACACGCTTCATCATAGATTATAGACATTGAGCTAATAGCTTAACCGATGCTAAAATATGCATACGAATTATTCCTACTAAAACCACATCATAAAACTGCAAAGTTAATTTGTCAACAATTAGGGATCATTTTGCATAATGGCGTGCGTTTCGCTTAGCTGGTCAAGCGTGTTTTTATACGTTTTTTGACTTGCATTGGATCACTTTCAACGTACAAATTTTCATTGAACGTTTGATGGGAGTTAAAAAGTAAATCACTTCAAATTATGCGTTTTGGTGACATAACTTCGTATTGTTTTCACTGATAGCGATGTACTAAAATAGTTTAGGTTATTTTAGTTTAAATTAAGTTGAATGTAAATAAAAATTTAATTGTATGTATTTTCTCCAAAAATTAACAAAAGTCAAAAATATTTCTTAGACGCAGGAGTTACTTCTGATATTAAGTTATTCATAAATACAAGAGATTCGCACGTTGATCCGATGTCCGATGTCCGATATAGTTATCCAGAATAGCTTATACGAATAAGTATTTTTCATGCCTATTAAGTGGGGTTTCATTTCTAGTACGTTGTTAATATCTCAATGGGAAGAACATATTGTTTCAGACGTAAGTTATTTTTTAAGGCGAAACAATAACACAAAGTAGCGTCTCGCACTGAAATAGACGTTAACTATTGTTTCAAAGTTTAATGGCGTAATGACGACAGTTTTGCGGTTAGAGTTACTCCGTTAGAGAACCTTACACTATTACAAAAAGAGTAATAAACACTTTATTGGGCACTAAAATTGCTACTACAATGCGGTAAATAAATAAATATTGGGGGACATTTTACACACAGCGCCATCTAGCCCCATACTAAGCAAAGCTTGTATTATGGAAACCAGATAGCTGATAGAATATTTTTTTTTTTTTCGTGAATACATACTACACCCAGACACAGAACAAAACATTTATGTTCGTCACATAAATGTTTGCCCTGGGTGGGGATCGAACCCACTAATTGCTCGTATTCTTATTTCTTACTAAAACTCATAAGAACTTAACTTCTTTTTTTCACTTCTGGTCTTCACACCATAAAGACTTTCTATCTATAGATAGATAAATATATTATAAGTTTTTTTTTGTGTAAGTACACTAGATGTTAAAAAAGTAGTTTTTTTTGTGATAACAACTATTTACCCTTTTTCCCCCTCATTTATGTGCAAGAAATCGTTGTCAGTAACAACAGTGCCTTTTACGCCTGTGTAAAATTTGTTCTTCTTGTAATGTTCTTTTTGTGGGGGCAATAAACAGTTATCATCTGTATCGCAACTTTTATAAATGTAAGTTTTATAACTAAAAAAACATTTTAAGGCGCCATACTCAAAGAGCTAACAATAACAACGAAACCATAATTCTCTAGACTCTCCGTTTCATCATTAAAGTATCTTTCGTGTCCTAATAAGTAGTCGATTGGAATCTTCCTTATTAATTAAATCTGTTGAATCGTAGAAGCTGTAGTCGGTAATATTTATAAATAAACTCCTATAAATATTAGCTATATTATCCTCCTTTTGGCTTCTCTTTGGTTAAAAACGAATTTTCATTATAAAGCGATCAGTCGCGCGAGCTTTATCTCCCACCCCCTTTGTTATAGACATATTATAACGTGATCGGAAACTGGTTTAATTCCATTGTTATTAAATTCCTCTTTAGATATTAGATTTTATATTCTGTCACGTACGTTGTCCCCTGTGACATTCCAACCGTAAATATACCACAAGGGTATAATTTACAAAGCATAAACAGAATCTCAACTTCAATTGTAGTCTGAGCTATTGGTATTATATTTAGGCATTTTTTTTAATACACTGCAAATCACTTCCAGTTAGACAGAAATGTAAATTTCTTCATTATGTAGGTTTTTTAAATTTATACATTCAATTGACGAGACGAACAAGACGTTCGCCTGGTGGTAAGCGTCACGCCTGCTACTAAAAGTAGCAGTGCCAGAATTGTGAACTAGCGAATACAATCCTGCGCCGCACTGCACTGCGCTCGTCACCCTGAGATATTAGATGTTAAATCTCATCATACCCAGTAATTTCTCTGGTAACATTGACTTTTTATTTAAATCTATATGTGACGTAAATTTCTCTATGAACATGATTATCTCAGTTTGATGAGTTTGCCTTCATCATCGTCATCATCATCAATGCAAGCTTTTTCAGTCCATTACACGTTTGCTTTTGCTTCAATCAAAACATTCACCCTTTACAAGCACCACAAAAAGTATTACAAAAAGTTTACCCGACACATACGAAAAGCGGTTTTGCCGAAAAGGACGATCGTTCAGAATATCGTTTTATATTTACATTTCTAATTAAGATGAGTTACTGTTTTATTTCTATATTACTGTGAGAGTTTATTCTCACACTCAATCGCATCATCCACTTGAACTATCTGCTCTGGATCTAAATGAATATTGATAAATACATATATTTTGTATCCTAATAATTTTTTTCAGGACACATTCAATGTTTATATTTATCGTTATTCCACTCTTTATTGAATGAGTGTATTTTGGTAGCGCTTTGAAGTGCCTTTACGTGACATCTGAGCATTTAAATTGAATATGTTGTGTCATTCGTCGCCACTGTTCGGTTTATATTTTGTTTATTTTCGAACATGAGTGATTCCCTAAAACGTTTATTGTGTAGGAAGACATCTGTCGCCGTGGATAAAGCTTAGGAATTCCGCTTTATCTCGTTTTAGGTATTCTCAAAGCATTTGTTACCACAATTGGGGTCATGTGACATTTACTTAGCTTAGGTGTTGACATGTTGATGCCGTATCAATGTCACTTTTGTCATGCCTTTTTGACAGGGCTTCTGTTTCTTAATATTTACTTACTGTTTTGTATCAGAGTATTATAAATACCTTTTATTCGGCTTTCTTATAAGTGTTTATGTTAGTGACGTGTACTCTCAGACTTATGAGCATCTTATAAAGACATTGAGCTCAAGCAGCAATGACATTTCAATTTAAATCAGATTCTCACTAATCATAAATGTTTCGTCATAAAAGTAGAAATAAATCATAAAAGTACGTCTCCACGTCGTGTGTACTTCGATCATTTTCTCCAAATAGTAACATCGGTAGTACTTAGTGAAACAGAAAAAACTAACTTCTCTTGAACCTAATTCTGATACTAATTTAGGATCCCCATTCGCTGCGCCAGTTTCACTTATCTCTAAAGCGAATACAAAAAAAAAACTTTGTTTCCTCATCAGGACATTTGAATTCATTTTATTTTGACTCCTTACGGCTGACAAATGAGACTGTCACATACGCCTGGCAAGTGATTTCGTGATTTATTTTAGGACTTGATACTGGTAGAGTTTGGTGTCGGGTTGCTTGAAATGATTTATTTGCTCAGGATTATAATGTATAATGGCCGTTACAGGAAACGGTGGTCCAGAAATAAAGTGATTGGCTTCTAGATCTGTTTTCTGTAGGAAATTTTATTTAATTTGGATTACCAAAAGCCTTCTTGAACTTTGGTGAGCTGTGGTTTGCGTGGAACGGAACACTAGAAACCGTAAATTTTCAAATAGCAGTTCGATAAGCTTTTTTTAGTCCCTAACCATCTCTATCCTAAAAATTGCATTGATACGAAAGATACATCAACAATAACGAATACACTTCTCGGTTATTGTGCTCGTACAGGGTCGACAGAACGGTGGTACTACAACGAAAGAAGCGCATTGTAATTATGAACAATTTTTACTAAGAGACTATCTATGAAACTAAAAAACTCGACTCGATATAATTTTGCTGTTCCATAACAAAACATTCACTCTTATAACGAAATGTATGGAACGCCACTGTTGTTTTTTCCGTGAATTCCATGATAGGGACTATCATGGAATAGTCCCTATCATGGAATTCACTGAATATGAATAATTTAATTAATTATGTGAGTATACTGTAAGCTCCTTTAGCTTAGTTATACATTTCTGTGTGACCTTATATTATTAGTTTATTGAAGGTGGTGAATTTCTGAATCATTCATAATATGATATTTCGGTATGGATATCACTATTTTGCTACTATCAGAACTCAAAATTTGCAGGAAATTTGAAATTTATCTTACCATTCATCTTTCGTGACTCATGTTATCTACTCATCTTTGTGTTATGCGTTACCTATATCATGAACACTTCACATTTTCGTGATTACTAGTTTATCTGATGACATTATGCTGTTTTTGTTTATTCACTGAGATTGATATATTATCAGTCTAAGTATGTACTTCTTGGTAGATATTTGTGTGACAGATAATGCCTTTACATACAATCATGCATCTCCAGTGCTTCCGGTCTGGTTGGACAGATTTTCATCATGTACTCATCTCATATTGAACAACAATGACTGATTTTCTAAATGCCTATAGAAAGTCAGTATTTGTTAAACTAATTAAATAATAATAATAAATAAATATCGCAGGACATTTTTCCACACAGCGCCATCTAGCCCCAAACTAAGCAAAGCTTGTAATATGGTAACTAGATAGCTGATAGAATAATTATATACTTTTTTTTTTTGTAAATACATACTTATAATACATACTACACCCAGACACAGAACAAACATTTATGTTCGTCACATAAATGTTTGCCCTTGGTGGGGATCGAACCCACGCCCTACAGCTCTGAAGGCAGACACGCTACCGCTGAGCTATATGGCAGTCAATTAATTTCTTCTTTTGGGTAATTTTTTTCCTACACGCTTAGTTTAGGATTTGGTCGTGCTGGTTGAATTAGATATTCAAAGGGCAGAATATCGGAGTAGCCTACCGTCCGAAAACGCAGGTTATTTTATGGATCGGGTAATACGACGAATTTTCTACATAGTTTTGCCTTCTCTTTAGATTAAATGCGCTGAGCCTGCCACGCGGTCTAGCATCTAGCAATTGCAATAAATACACTTTGTATCGCCCAAAAGTTTGCCCATTTCATATAATTATCATCGGCCTACTAGTATATCTGTCTGTCTGAAGCTGGATATATATTACAACTTCAATTGCTGTCTATCACTTCATTTCACTCTTGCAAGGCACCTACACCGATTTTGCTCTCCACCTTACGTTAAAAACGTCTACTCTAACTGTTATCGGTTATTGGTGATCCTCCCGCTGCTATAATATAATAAATTTAATTAACCTTTGTAATTATAACGAAGCATGTATTAGGAATATGTTAACGTTTGAAACATATTTTATATTTCATCACGACTTTTATCTCATCTTGAACTGTAGTTCATTTCGCTATCATCAAACTATAAAATTTCTTAACAAACTGTAATACAAGGCTAATGTCACGTATGCTATGCTTATTTTGGCAATGTTTTGAATTCTCCATTGTCTATAAATACCGATAGATAGGATGGCGTTCCAAATATTTTATGTAGTTAGAAATATTTCAAAGCATAACAAGCATTTTTTCAATGTAATTATACTCAGTTGAATATATATATGCGCGTTCTATCACCGATACGGTTTTACATGTCAAGAAAGTCCATCTTTCTTCATTTATTAAATTATAACCATCTTGCTAGTCGTTCTCATCCATCATCCATCGCCCACGCCCATTTCTATTCGCCCACGGTAAGTATATTACAAGTTCTCTTTGAACCCGAGTGCTTCATCATATTACCTATCTCTATTAACTGATTGCTTATCTAGAATCTTACTTTTAGAATTATTTCTACTTCTATTTTGCATGGCATTTATGTGTAGCAATTAATTCATAGGAACCGACAGTGAATTTATTACTTTTTCTGGACGTCAGATTTCATCAATCTAGCATCAGGCTTATAGTACTTGTGATTCTCAAGCAATCTGTTAAGACCCTAAAAGCCCTTCGCTCTATGCTTGATTCTGTAGTAACTGTCAGGCTATCTGTGAAGTATCGTTAGTCTATCGCCATGTTCACAGTAACTTTCATGTAATCTATAACACGGCCCCAAAGGCTCATCAATCTAGGCTTGATTCCGCAGCAACTGTCGGCTAATCAGTTTTGTTCGGTAAATCTAACAACAACATCCCAGTAACATAGGTAATTTATAGGATAGAGAACTATCGATCTAACTCTAGTGCTAAATCAAGTCTTTGCTATCTATCTCTCGGTCCATCGATCCGATGGATTTACAGTGTACGCACATTAGTGGCGCGACTCAAACTGCCAATTAGCTATCTGAGTTTGTGGTAAGCGACGATTGAAACGCCATCTGAACGCCACGCCTGACGCCTACAGACTATTGTTAAATCTGTGGTTGTATGGTGCAAGTTCGAAATGAGAACGAGCTAAGCTTTGACATTGACACAATTTGGTCTGGGACGACAGTATTATTTCTTCTTTGGTGCTAAAGATATAGATAACAATTCTCATTCATTACAACTTGTGTCATTGTGAACTTTTCATAATAAAAAAATAAGCCCATAAATTCTGTTTTAACCGACTTTAAAAAAGGAGGTTCTATGTTCGACTGCATGTATATTTTTGGTATGTTCACCGATTTCCCGTTAATCGTGGATCGATTTTGAAAATCCATTTTTGTTTAAATGAATATGTATATAATATATATATTCTCTAGGCGATACCATAATAGTTCGAAGTAGTTTTTTTTTTTAAATTAACTTTTAATATACTGACTATAACTTTACCATGGCAAATAATAAAATGTCTTGTTCATAGTTCTACCCTGTTCGAACTCCAAACTAAGTACCTTATAAATTATTGAACTTAGCTGAACAAAATGAGAAAAATGAAAAACTGTCAAGATATTTTTTCAAAGCTGATTTTGCCACGTCCAAACTCTCAAAGAACTCTCTGTAAATTGAGCTTTGTAGCTTTAAACTTATACCACAAACCGTTTCACTTAATTGGATTTGTTTTAAAACATACGTTTGTAATTGAATCGAATTGGAAACGAATGTTAACTCTGCACTTCAACGTGCTTAGATTCAGAAATAAAAAACCAATAGTTCTCAGACGAGATAAGATGGCTTCGAAAGCGGTACTAACTGTTCCGTTAAACATGTTTTATGCAAATCAGTACAAATTGATGACTGGTATATAAATTCCGTAAAATGGGCTTGTGATGTTCGATTACTTAAAAGCATAAAACAGATCCGTAGAAAATGTTTCTCTCTGTTTGTTGGTTGTTCATATTACTGAATATTTGTTACCTTGCCAACAGTATATTGTTACCTTATTAGGCATTTTCAGCTACTCAGCTTCATTTCAATTCTCCGATAAATTGTATTTTTTCAATACTAGCTAATAAACCTGCCAAATGCATGGAGTATCGTCAAATTTTGCCTGGTTCAGAGGTAGTGTTTGCTTGACGAGCTAGTTTCCCGACATGACCGTTACCTACCCTGAGTCTGGGTGTTAGTTGTCCACGAGTATATTCTTTGTATGAATTTTGTAGCTTAATATTAATCCTAGTTTAGAAATCATCTTTTATTTTAAAGTTTGAGGCTCATTTCGTTTTTAAAGTTACCACCTGCTTTTCTTTTTTAATCCTAAGCTCTATAACAGTTACGTGTGATGATGTAGATTTTAAAATCTTCCGAGTCAACGCTCTCGTTTAGTACGAACTACGACCAATGTCGTAAAGAAGTTTATTGTCGTTAACTTGAAGCAATTTCTTTTTATTTACGTCCGCCTTGCTTCCTGGTTTTATGATTTTACTATTCATCCCCTTGATGTGTTTTAAAGTGTGCATTTGGAACTTTTTAGATCTCATAAAAACAAAGAAATGTAAAAGCAAGTTTTAATAGATTATCGAGATTTCGATTATCGGTTCAGGGTTAATTTTTTTATTATAGTTATGCATTTAAAAACGAGTTTTATTTTATTCATATAAAGATGAATCAGACGCCGCTGTTTTTGTAGGTGCATACCACGTTGTAAGCTTATTTTTTAATTTATTTATCAGGTAATTATTTAATGTGAAAGAGCCATCTTTGATAGAGCCGAATCGAAAGTATTTCCTTCAGTCGTTACGTTAAATGTATTGTTGATCTATCCATCCTATGTCGGCTTATAACAAAACCTACCATAACTTTAAATACATTTTGGGTCACTTTTTGATCACTGTCGCTTCAATAGTTATTTATCCTAATGGAATTTTTAATTTACTGTGTTACATTTAATGCTTTTACGAGACCGTTATTTCCTGGAAGCTGTTAACGTTTTAGATGCGTTTTATATCCAAGAAATGCAGCCACAGCCACAAGTTTACTTCTTGTGACATAATCTTCGTTACAGTTGGAAAACTTGGAAATTATTTATAACACAATCGGTGTCAAACCTGGCACAACAATACAGCTGCTTTGTTGTAGAGCGGACAACGTCGTAGTTTCTGTCTTTTGTACTCATATATAGCTATTATGTACTTGTTTTGTCTATTTCGTCCATCTCCATAGGTATAAAGCTGATTTGAGCGCCGTAAATCACCTATTCAATACAAAAGTGAGTGAAAACAGATGAAATAATCAAAGAATAAGAATTCAGAGTTTCAATTTTCAAATGTCCATTGTGTGTTTCCTTCACAAAAAGAGTTCCTGCGCAAAAAATGACAAGCTTCTAGAATCAGTTATAGGTTGTATGTAGTCTACTTAGTGCTAATAAAAAAAATGTTAGTTTACTAATTAGGTTACTAATAAATCCTATTTATAAATCATGCAACCAACCTGTCTCCAACCACAACAATGTAAAGGTTTCTTATTCATTCACGCTTGCTTTTTCGATCCTGTGCAATGCAACCCTAACAAATTGCCCTTCCAGAGTTGTCTATTGATATTGCATTATCGGCCTGCACAAATTGTCTATATATTATATATATTCTTCACACTTATAGAGCGTACTAAGCCGTCATGAATATAGACTAAGAAAACTTAGTGGTTATCGCCTACTTTATATGCATAGTCTGTAATTTAATCTTATTAGTGGCTTACCGACATAAGCCACCGGTGCAGTGTTACGTAAAATAGGCTTATTTCACCTAGCTACGGTAATGATATCTGAGGACTTTACATAAGTACCTGTACTAACGACCTATATAGAATTATGCGTTCATAACTTTAGAACGTCAAACTTTACCCCTTTTATACAAGCGCGGAGATATTAGTGGTAGTGTAATAAGTTAGCGGTCTGGAGGGTAAATAAAAATTGTTATAAAAATTATGTTGTAAGTTTTTGTGTAAAGAAACTGACTCCCATACTGAGAACCATATGAACTCACTAATATTATAAATGCGAAAGCTTGTCGGTGTGTGTCTGGGAGTAGTGAGTACCTGAAGGAGTAATAAACACTTGGAAACGACAACGGATTTGGACGAAATGGTATCGAGGTAGCTTATACCTTGGAATAAAACATAGGCTAGATTATAACCCAAAAATATCCCGCGGGTAAAACCGCGAGGCGCAGCTAGTAATTACTAATTTTCTAATTAATTTTAAAAGCCATCACATAAATCACGAGTTTTCATTGTTCTTCAATCTTTAATCGGTTTGACATTGAATAATCTTTATTGAGCTCTTGGCATCAAACTATTGTCCTACTGGTTTTGGTTAGCACTTACTACTATTATTACGGACTTTATTACATTAGTATTGATTTATAACAACAAACATAAAGGCAGACAGCCGCCTTCCTATTCAAAGCCACGCGACAACATTATCATTTAACATAATTTATTATCATCCCGTTTCCACACAATCAATTACACGCCAATATACGAGTAAATGCGTGCTGATAATATAATGCCCTCACTTGCATACCTTTTGTGATCGCTTACGTCTTTCTTCAATCATTTTGATTATTTTGTAATAATATTGTCTTTCTATAATAAAATTGTGCGCTTTTCATACATGATGTGTAAGTGAGAAAAAATCTGATAGCTTATTATTCGTACCTTATGTCTATCTCCGACGACATGGTTATGCTTCATTGATATTTCGTCGACAGCCCCTAACTAATGTTCCGTTTTAATTAAAAGTTATGACGCACCGTCGCTGCCCCTATGATGATAAAGCAGTCCCATAGAACGGTTTAATGCGTTGATTTGTTGGCATACGTCCCTTGCCTGACCTACACTATCCAAATTTTCATGATCTTTTGCACCTATTATAAGTTCTAGAGCTTTATATGAAGTTGGAGGGTCTTTCATTTCTGGTCTATCGACCAGAACCATTCCATCTGAGCTCTGATCTGTTTAATATACTTATCGATTTCATTCCCCGTCGATAGTTCAATATTTTCTGGTTTATTGTGAACAATAAGTCTGTGTGCATGAATGGATGCGAAGCCCGATCTCTCGTGCACCTTTTGTTACATAGTGTCACGGCCATGGTTATCTATGGAATTAGCGAGATCGTTTCGAAATTGTCCTGTGTCGTTGTCGTTGGACAAAAATATATTGCAAGGCTTAGCCATTGTTCAGTTTACCTGTATCATTTAGTCGTGTTTTTTGATTGTCATCGTTACAATAGTTACCGTGTCTGGTTGGAAAGATTCACAACCGTCTCAATTTTTTATGTTACTAATTTAGATTTTCTATTTATTACTGATAACCTTAAATACCAACTGTTCGTTCTTTGCGCGTGTCTTTAAATGTCACGGATCAAACCAAAATGCTGCCACTTTAATCGATATAAATGTTAGGTCCTTCGATACATAACTCTTCCATGGAATGCCATGACTGAACTTACTAGTGTCTTCCTTCCCTTTATTTCCAATCTACTCGCCATCATTTCTTCTGATCAGTTTCTCCCCACAACAAGACTGCACGTGTTGTTCAATTGATTTACAAGGGCTTTTGAAATTCAATACTGATCTTAAAACAAAAGTGTTGGACAGCTGGCTGGATGCCCGATTGAGAGGTTGTTGATGCAGCGTTTTCATTGACGACAATTGATTGTGATTACACGGTGAAGGGAGGGAGTGTGTCAAATCGTCAACTTTAATGGGTCAGGGGATTTAGTTCAATTGGGCTGTGAAAATACGATGAGACGGGAGATGATTTCTGTAAGTACCCACAAAATGCGTAGCTCGAATGGGTGTCGCAACCAACCCCCAATATACCTTTGAATGACTTTAAAGCTCGAAAATTCGATTTCTTTTAGGTGAGCGTGGTCCATCATAGACCACATCTTCGCCTAGCTAGGAGGGATAGCTATCAGACGCAAGCCTATTAATTATGAATTTGAACGTTAAATAAACTTGAATGAACATATGCTATGTAAATAGTTTCAGTTTCAAGTTACGATTAAGACATTGCCTGAAACTCAATGAGCCTATAAATACACCAACGAAGACTAAACAAAACAGCAAAACGTTGAACTAAAAGCAATTACAGCTCATATTTACAGTGCAACTTCTGTAAAATGTTGCGATAGGTATGAGTATGCACAATTTAGAAAATAACCTGTTTCTGTTTATAGAGCTAGAAGAAAAAGAAAACCTTCCGGCACGACTTCTTAATTTTTTACTAAATACTAGGGAATCCGGCGTAAATACTCTTAAAACTTCCAGACAAACTGATAAACACCGTAGGTATATTTCGTGATAGTCCTAACCTAAGGAAGCAACTCTAAAGTAAGGGTATCTAATCTCTATTGTACGAGGGCGGCACTGAAAATTTCGGGAATCAAGGAAGTGACACAACATTACTATTTAAAAATATATTTATTGCTTTTCGAAGTATTCTCCGCGAAATTTGACACATTTTTCCATATGATGGAACCAATCATTGAAGCAACCATTCCATTCGGAAGTTGGGGTCTCCAAAATGGCCGTTTTGTAGGCGTCCACAGCTTCTTCAGGTGATGAAAATCTCTGTCCACGCAATTTATTCTTTATTTTAGGGAAAGTATAGAAATCATTAGGGCTTAGGTCGAGGCTGTACGGCGGATGGTCCAATAATTCTATGTTTTCTTGCTCTAAAAACTCTTTTGTTCTGTGCGCGGTGTGAGAACTCGCATTGTCGTGATGGAGGATGATGCGGCGGTTGCAGTTCTCTTTACGGAGTTCAGAAACGACCTGTGGCAAACAAATGCTAGCATACCATTCTGCATTAACCGTTCTTTGTCCCTCAAGAGGAATAGTCGTAACATGGCCGGTTTTGGAGACAAACGTGGCCACCATTTTTTTTGCAACACTCCGTGAACGAACAATTTTTGTTGGCTTTAACTCATTTTCGAACACCCAAACTCGTGACTGGTTTTTTGTTTCGGGTTCGTACGCGTATATCCAGGATTCGTCACCTGATACGATGTTGTATACAGCATTTGAGGATCCTGCGTGGAATCTTTCGAGAGTTCTGACGCACCAAGTAACGCGAGCCGCTTTTTGCTCTTCACAGAGCGAATGCGGTATCCATCGGGAAAACAACTTTTTTACACCTAATTTTTCATGCAAGATTATTTGTATTTGACTCATGCCAATGTCTAAAGTTGCCTGAATTTCGCGGTATGTCACATGTCGATCTTCCTCAATCAGCTTACGCACAGCATCAACGTTTTCTTGGGTGACTGCAGTTTTTGGACGACCTTGACGGGGATCATCACTGAGCTTGACACGTCCACGTTGAAATTCAGCAAACCAGCGATAAATTGTGGTTTTGGATGGGGCTTTATCACCAAATGCAGAAATCATCCGGTCAACACACTGTTTTTGTGTTAAACCACTTCGAAAGTCATAATCACAGAGTAATAGAAGCAGAGACGCGATCAAAGGATTTTTCTATAGAAGGACGCGTGATCGTGCGGAGAGGTGTAGGGCTCGCGGGAGGGGCGCTAGAGTCCGCACATGGAGCTACCATCTAGCGGAATTCAGAATAAGTTTTTGAGAAGTGCTTTATCGAAAAAAGTGGAGAACTCTTATAAACACCAGGTTTCTTACTCTCTCGTCAGATGTCGCTTTCGTAAATTCTAAAGACAAAGGTTTTAACTAGAACCACTAGTTTAAAAGCCGGAATAAACCAAAAACACATTATATAAAAATAATAAATTTAAGCAAGAATAGTTCATGTAATTTAAAAAGTGCTCTGAAACGTATTTTTTTATGGTTAACGTTAAATAAAGTGGCGCCATCTCTAGAACTAGTTAAAAACACCAAGAAACATTACATATTTTCTAAAACGAACCTTAGAAAATACAAATAAAATTACTTACGAATGAAATGAGACGCCATTCATGTCATCAGAATGTTTGCCGCGATAGTTTTTACATGAAGAAACACAGCAACTCATTTTATATTCACTTTTACTAAGTAAAAACACTAAAAGTCGTACGTGTGTTTTGTAAGCCCGAATGACTGTTACGCGAGGCGAACGCTAGCAGACTGACCAAATAAGTGTGACGTCACACAATCCGTCTACAAATCCACAGGTACGGCCGCAAGTTCCTCATCACAACTCCCTATCCTCCATGGTCATAATAAATCATCGCTCTTGAATTTTCTCGAGTCAAATCCATTTTCTCAACGACTAAACAAGTTTGACAAAACCTTGTGACAAGACCGAGAATATTTTTTTAAATAAATAAATGGTATTCGATTGTTAAAACCAAGGACTTTTCAATTAAAAAGATTTTAATATGACAGAAACAGTGGAAATATTCCATTCCCGATACTTTTAGTGTAGCCCTCGTATTTAGTTTGGAAGCCTTTAAAAGCACATTCTATGTTTTTCTTAATATAACTAAAAGTAAATGTTGTTAATATAGTTATTTATGATACTAGTGATAATAATGATACCAGTGATAATAATGATACCAGTGATAATAATGATACCATAGTCACGAGTTTGTAAAAACCAATACTGCACGAGTGCCATACAACGTTTTACAACATATTTGCGAGAAAACAGATAACAGAAGTACTTACAACAGATAATGAGGCAAACGTTATTATTTTGTTTTTATTATATCGGACGGAAAGTCACAACTAAATACCTACTTGACACACAAATGCTCAAAGTGCGATGCCATAATCCTCGTAGGAGGAAAGAAGAAAAAAAAAATTCTTTCTAAAGTTCGTCTTCGTTAAAACATTTTCTAATATGAGTGTCTTTTCGTGTTGTTTCCAAAACTCCGAAGAAACTTGTAGTAAAAATGCCACGACTTTACTAGAGCATGACTGGACTTGACTGTGACTTACTAAGTGTGACACCACTTTGACTGTGACTTAGACTCATTCGACTTGAAAATTATCAAAAACTTGATACAAATAAATACTTGACAATGGCAAATGCACAAAGTGCGACGCCATAATCCTCCTAGGAGTAAAGATGAAACGGCGGGAATTAACAAATAGCGCTACGGGCGCGAGGTGAAAATTAGAAAAAATATGTGGTGAGAATTTATTTTGTCACATTTTCTGTTTAGTATTAAATTAAGACAAACGTATTGAGCAAAAGCGCTTTCAAGGAGGTTTGATCATTTAGCTTATTTATTCTCGTAATGTGAAACTCTTTGGTGGAGTTATTATAAACAAATTACAATACTTAATAACAAATTATTATTATAGAAATAAAAAAAATACCGTAAAGTTTACGCACGGACTATACGGGAGTGTGCGGTAAAATAAGTACTTAGCTGAGAGTACCTATTTTACCGCACGAACCGTTGTATGGTGCGTAATTTTCAACTTTCGAACGATGTATACAGGCTTCGTAAATGCATTTTTCGAGCAAATGTGTTGTAAAAGATTTATCTTATCATTTTGCTTTACTCCCGTCGGCATCGCTGCTAAGCTTAGCCTGTTTGATACTGTCTACTATATAAATTCCTGCTTTATTCACTTTTGCAAAATGAAAATGAAAACTCACATCCTCCCGTGCACGCAGCTTAATTTGCAATAGTTATTTTAACCGTTTCACTGGCAATTTGCTAAAGCAGTGTTTAGCTAACTGGCCCATGATTACAAACAGTTGTGGTTCTATTTGTGCTAAGTGTCGGACCGTACTGCATAACTTTCCTACTGGGATTTCTTTGGGACGTTTTTGGAGCTATGTTTTTTTATTTAGTGCCTTGTATGAGTAAGTATATAATCCGTTATCGTCATGTATACTAGGTTAATTTTCATTAAGTTTGGTTCAGCCGCTTAATCGTGACAACTTACAAACTACTATCTACTTTCGCATCAATTGATCGATTGAAGCGAAGGTCGTTGTACGGAAATAAATGGCCGTAATTTGAATGTCTATTGTGGTTGTGTGTGAGTTTGTATGACAATAATTAGCAAACTGCTGATTCATCTTTTTCTTTCTTCTTCATGTAATGTTCTAAGTTAGTTAGTTAGTAAGGAAATATTGGCAGGGCTGTAGAGAAATATTTTGGAGTCGCAGTAGAGAAACATTTGGGCAGATACCTAACTAATAAATATTCTAGTGTTAGGCGTACCTAATGTTTAGGAAAATTGTCTAGTTTATACAAGATGTTTCCCTATTGCTCAAATGTACTGCATGCATGGTAAATAATAAATATTATGTGACAACTTGGAACATTCCATGCAATGCCAAAATATGGCAACGTCTTACGACATTTACGACATGGCCGAAGCTCCTAAGCTATAAATTGTATTTAGTGTGTCAGACGTTCTTGATTTACTCACAGTCCGACAAACTTATCTGACCTGCAGGGCTAGCATGCGCACCGCGAGAAAATTTTCTCGATTCTTAAAAACAGGACAAGGCTACAAATCTGTATAAGTTTGTCTCGTTTTCGCACGACAAAATTTTCTCGCGGTGCGCATGCTAGCCCTGCTGGTGAGCAAAAATGGTACCCCGGTACCACCATTGTACACCATTGAAACAACGCGCAATGGTCAAACTTTTTTGTCAATGCTCGTGTAGATTCGATTGTGGCGGTTCGTTAAATCGATTGTGGCGCCACCAGCATTATTTGCACATAAAGTTTGTGAGACTGGATGGATAGTAAACAAATATTATAGAGAATAATTTTGTAAATTATGTTTGAAGATTGAAGATGTTTGTAAAGTCTGGATTGCGAAGATCATGGGGAAATATTTAGAAATGGTAATTGTGATGTGAAGTAAGAAACTGGAACTTTTGATAAATATTTAACAGATGTAATTTCATCTCATTCCAATTCGGAATCAATGTATGCAGAAAATAAGCAAATAAAAATAATATACTATGTAATGTACCTACGTTTAACAGTTATTCAAGAAGCTAAATTAACATTATTGTACCCCTATGATCTGCACATGCCTCTACCATTCGTTTACTGTTACAGTTCCATACCTAATATATAGTTTAGGTACAATATATCACGTAAAAAACTTAACAATGACAAAAAACAAAGCAAACATGTAATGTGATCCATTAATGACATCACAACCTAATTAAAACTGCTAATCAACTGAAAAGCCACACATACTCGTATTATTACATAATTGTACAAGTCACTACTGTTTGTGTTTGTTACAATAATGAGTGTGTTACCAGACGGGTTAGTACGTATCTACTACATATTTTTTTGTTTTGTTTGTATGTCTTCGTGTGTTCACTCACGTTTGGTGTTCAATAGACCAAACGTGTTTTTTACACGTTTGGTCTTATCAACCACAAAATTAATCCGTCGGGTATATATTTTCAAAGGACGCTTTCTAGTGTATCGAAAATCAGTCTGCACGAAGATGAACACACGAAGACAAACAAACAAAACAAAAAAAAAATAACAGCCGTAGTCGGTTCATACTGCGGTCGAATAGCCGCAGTAAAATCTAAGGTATGAGCTATTTGCAATCACGGTACATACTATGAATTGGATTGCTTTCTACGACGTAAAAAAATTTTTTTCAATGTTAATGGTTCTAGCGCCATTACGGTACATACATCTACGACGTAAAAAATATATTATCAATTAAAATGGATCTAGCGCCATCTCGTAGCAGCGTTGCCTTGGTGAACAGAACGTGGTATAAACATACCTCAAGTACCTGATTTAGGCACGCCTTTACCTTTATTGATCCCGATATTAATACCAAAGTCTTGGTTTTCAGTGACGTTGCTTATAAAGTATTTGTTTCCAATATTGTGGGAGTTTGGTACCATGACGTTGTAAAAAAAGTCAAACTTACAAGAACGAAGGTCACTGGAACTATTTCATTAAACATTATTAAATCTTATCCCATAATATGTTTTTGATAATATAATGCCAAATACATTTTTAACACTGACAAAATCTACCATTTAAAACGGGAAATCCGCTAACAGCAATACCGTACCGCATCAACGCCAACGGCCTAGATATGAATGCTCTCAAAATAGTACCACAGTTATCCACATAGGTTTAGAATATCCAATTTAACCCAAAGGAAGTAATAAACGATATAATAATAGAGAAAGGTGAGAGAATCACGGAAGTTTATAACCCGATTGATCAATAAATCTCTAGTGTGATAAAATCTATCTTGTTCAGAAGATTGTGAATCATAACAAGTTTTAGCACCATTTTGATGAAAATCTAATTGGTGATTTGGTAAAGTAGCGTAGCAAGTGTGAGAATGGACGTAATATAATTATTTGTAGCGCTAAACAGAAGCTCGGTGAAAACCGCACAAGTGCAAAAAGTGGAAAATAAACACCAATATTGCAACAAAAAAAAACTAATGATATTTGTATATAAATAGTGCGAAAATCGAAAGTTCGTCATTATATTAGTTCCAAAGCTAACTATGCCCAAGGAGTAACAATAGCTATTATTGTTACTCCTTGGGCATAGTTGATGCGTTGAGTGCGTAAAGTTAATAAAAGTTGGAAACTAAGCAGCACTAGTAAAACAGAAACAAGAAAAGAATACGATATCTAATAATATATTTGCAAATCGTGTAAGAATCCACAACCCATAATTTTATTAGTTAAAAAGACGCACAAAATCGTACTAGCGCGGGAAGGGGAAAAATATGCAGTACTATTGTTACAAAATCAAGAGGAGATGATACCTAATTATATTTCTATTATTTTTTTTAGTTTAACCACATAATATGTTGAGTCAAACTCTCACCTGATGGTAAACGCCATGCTTTTACATCGAGGTTCTGTAATTATATTGTTATTTTATTCTGCACCATGGGTTGCTCATTCGTCATTAGGTCATGAATAATTTATCCTCTAGTCTCGTTCCGGCTCTCATCTATTGCTTCAACTTATAGAATGTGTGCTGTTGGCGAAATCTGGGACTTGTCCCATCAAACAGAAAGCTCTCAGCATTTCTTATTTTCACAAACAAACCATCGTTCTAGCTGTACCGTAACTTTGCACAGTATAATTGCATGTTTACGGAGCGCAAAACTATCCGGAACGAAACTAAACACCTCCGTGCAAACATTGACAACGCAATCTAATGTTTATGGAAACGCTTGAAACCCGATGTCTGATAGTGTATGTTTAGATCTAAATTCATCTTAAATTTAATTTCTCAATTAAATAAAGTATTACAAACATGGTCGATAAGATGCATTGTACAGAGATAAACCTAAATACACAAATAGATTTTTATCACCTCTATGTAAGGGTCTGAAAAAATATATATTCTAACAGAGAAGAACTACAATAACTACATCTTTGCTTCTTTTTTTTGGGGCGTTTTATTTCAGTAAAACTGGAAAATCGCAGGTAAATGCAGATTGACCCATAAATAAGCTCACCATATCTTTCGGTGACTGCGAAACCTAGAAGAATTTACGCTAGATTTCTCAGTATATTATTCACCACCGCGGAGATAGACCTGTAGAGCTTGCTAACTAAAACAGCGGATTCAAATTGCTTTACGCCTCAGGAAATTGCTTTGATCATTGACCCTATCTCACCTCTGATTTAACATTCGTGAATGTATTTTATATAGAAGCTATGATTATACTAGGATTTCATTTTCAATCACCTAAAGAGCTTCAAGAGCTCTTGGTAATTATGGTATGACTATACAAAATATAATGTTTGCAAACGTCTAGTACAGTTAGTATGACACACAGTTGGTAATGTTACGCAATTTCAGCTTGTTAAAAATAACAAACCGTCATACCGTGGGCATAATGACACAAATGGTTAATTGAAATTAGCAAAGCAAAGTAGGCCAAATACGCGAACTAATACCAAACTACCGGACCACTTTTTGTCACGTTTCTTTTCATTCACACGGCGGTATTCCACGCTATGATCATGCGTTAATACGTACTAATTTTAGTAATTGATACTTTGTACAGATTCACGGTAATCTATTGCATTAAGAAGATGGGCTGTTATTTAAGTTTTCTCTTTTTGTGTTATAAGTTCACTGTTATATTGAACTTTATTAACATCTTTATTTTGTATTTCACACTGCTCTTGTTTAGTTTGGTTCAGTTTTCTAAATTCTCTGGTAAGTTATCAACAGCTCAGATTTAATTGTATACTCAGTGTAGTAACTAATTTTGTTAATATAAATAAATTAGAATTGGTTTGACTTCTAATTAATATTTTGTCTTTCTCTCTAAATTCTGGATTCTCTGGGTAGTCATCTACGGCTGAGTTTTGGTTTTCTCGGTCTAGTAACAAATTTTGTTTACAAAAACAAATATAATTGGCTTGGCATCTCTTAACTAAATTCTTGGTCTATTGCAACACTCAGCCAATCATTTCATTAAATTTTAAAGCACTATCAGTATGCATAGCGTAACCTGCATTTAAAAAGCATCGTTACTAACTCCACTCATCAGATTAACTCTGAGTAATCAGGTGTTAATTAACTTGAATATGCATAAATATTCTGAATTACTTGCCTTATTACATCCATATTCATTTATTATTATGTAGCGTGCTGTTGGTGGTTACTTTTGGTTGGTTTCAATAACTCGAAATCACCATGGAAGTTTTGACTGTAAAATTTATTCGCTCGTATTGATTTGGTTATGCGTGTCATAATTAAACTGAGTTTAATCAGGTGTATCATTTAATTCTGACTCCTTGGCGTACAGTGTACAAAAGACTACTTTGTCGACGCCGACGGTGTTTATGGTTATAATTTTTTTATTCGCCCTTTTAATTTCTGCTGATTCCATAAAATTAACGATTGAGTAATTTTATGTATTTTGAAAGTGATTTTTCTCTTACTGTGTTTTTTTTTTTTTTTTATTTTCTTGAATTAAGCCTAAAGTTGTGAAAGCCAACACACAAGTAGATACTTTTTTTAAGGAATTATTAAATATTTTTGTTAAAAGCTGTTTCTAAAGCTTTTTCCTTTTACGTAACTTTATACGTATTGTATTCGTGGTTTATTAGGTACTTAGAGTAACAGAAAACCAGGAAATAAGTGCAGTTGAACTGAACACGTTTGGAATATGAAACATAATTTGCATAACATTATGCGCATGCGCCGGCATTCGTTCAGCTTCTCAGATTACTGCCGTTTAATCAGGTGTTAATACTTTCATAAATATTTAATAATATCACCTGTACACTTAATTCGGTACTTGCACATGTGTTTTAGTACCGTTTTAGTATTATCGGTAAAAATAACGAATATGATGAAATTTATTTGATGCCGACAGTGTGACATACAATTAATGTAATACTAATAACACGTAACAATGTGATAAATCTGAACCCAACAGACGATTTTGAAATCTAAACTTTTGTCTTTACTTATAGCCGATGCGGAAAAATATTAGGCTTAAACAACTTGCATCTTGCTTGCATCTAACAAATTTAACAAATATTTAATCATTCTTTTTAAATCGAACCACGATTATAAGTTTAAACAATTGTCTTACATTAGAAACAAACAATCGTACCACACAAGACGTTGTACGTGGCCTGTTCTATAAACCACCTGATTGTTACACCCACAACTGCGTACTTATAGTTGAACGGCAAACATCCTACTGATTCTATTGAACTCCCGAATATGTGGGCGCTTTGGTTTCACATGACTATATGTTGAAATTACTATTAGTAAGTAGTATTGTATGTTTGTTGATTGTAGTAATTACTGTTGTTTCTTTCTATCCATCGTTATCAGCTCGGTCTTCTAGGTTAGACCGCCACTCTGTACGACAACCTGCCATGTGCATTGTGCATCCACCGGCTGCCCGCAACTTTTACAATGTCGTCGGTCCACCTAGTGGAACACCTACCTACGCTGCGCCTTCCGGTTCGTGGTCGCCACTCAAGAACCTCTCTTTCCCATCGGTTATCAGCTCTTCGAGTGATGTGGCCTGCCCATTGCAACTTCAACTTGCAAACTTTGCGAGCTACGTCGGTAACTTTGGTTCTTTGGCGAATATCATCGTTCCGGATTTTATCGCGCAAAGTAACTCCCGAGCTCCAATGCCCGTTGTGTGACTCTGAGTTTCTCCAAAAGGCCAGCAGTTAAAGACCACGTTTCAGTTCCATGTGCCATCACTGGCAACACACACTGGTTAAAGACTGTTGTCTTCAGGCACTGCGGGATTTTGGACGAGAAGATATTACGCAATTTGCCGAGCGCTGCCCATCCGAGTTTCTTTCAATGATGTTATTGCGAATTTCAGTAAGAAACGTACCAGCAGTAATGTCGTCGGTCCACCTAGTGGGAGGCCTTCCTACGCTGCGTCTTCCGGTTCGCGGTCGCCACTCAAGAACCTTTCTTCCCCATCGGTTGTCAGTTCTTCGAGCGATGTGGCCTGCCCATTGCCACTTTAACTTGCAAACCTTGCCAGCTATGTTTGTAACTTTGGTTCTTTGGCGAAAAGAAAGTATCTATGTAAACGTGCATTATTTTACAAAAAAAAACGCAATACTTTATTAGCTAACTTTATCATTATTTTGTTATTCTTTGAATCACAAAAGATACCTAACGGCAAAGTGAAGCCTATGATGGTCCAGAGATATAGACGAAACAACTTGTCCTCTCTTCAGCATTTGTCAAATTCTTAGCTTAGCCGCAAATGGGACACGCGCCATAGCAAAACGCCACTACCGAGCTGCAGACTCCAGTGTTCAGACATTTTATGTGAACTCGCCGCAAACGGTACAAGTGGCTGTCGCGCCTTCTCGGAAGCCGCGTCTAGCTTCAGTTTAGGCGTTTTGTGGCTGTGGCGGATGTTCCGTGTGCTAATACACATACCGTTATGTCAAAAGTATGCATAATACTTAATCGCATCTCATTGTGTTCTTATTAAAAACTAAAGCAAACCCGCTTATAACCACAATGTTATTGTTACGCTTACTTGTTTCGGTTACGAATTCGTGAATTGGAACAATACGTGCCAACAGTCCATACAATTCAATCGACCAAAATAAACTAAACTACGTGATGATAGAAAGCACACTAATAGTAGAAAGTACTACAAATGATCCGATTTAGAGCAATTTAAAAACTATGGATAGGGCTTAATGGGCACGACTTTAGGCTTGCTCTCTGTCGTGATCACGAAGTGCTTTAGTATTTTGAACGGCTTCTTGCGGTTGGCCTTAATTATGCATGTTTTTAAGAAGTAGTTTCACGTAGTAACTATCTCGGTTTTTTACAGAATGTTTGATGTTACCCGTTACTTTGTTGTCTTTTTCTGAACCAAGCTAATCAACTCTTAAACTTATCATAAAAAATCTTTACGAGACATCTGAGTGAATGTTATTAGTAACTTGACCGAGTTTAATTTTACGTCCATTTAGGCAATCTAGCAAAAATTTGCTTTCAAATGAAACTGAATCTTGTTCTCTGAATATTTTCTTTCCAAATGACAAGATGATATCTCTAAGACATAATCCACGATAACTAGATGTACTAATCTTTCTATTCTTTTATTCGTCGTCCTTACCTGTCGAGATAGTCCATTGAATGCATATCAATCATTATCATAACTAGGCCTATTGTTTAAATTTGCGTCAGACTCGTTGTGAAAGGGTTTATTAACTCTTTAGCGGGTGCTTACTAATGGTGATAGTAGCTTGTCTTCTTGCAGAGCAGTACCTATAAATATAATATGATTGTGTTTGAAACTCACACGTCATGCTTGTTGTTAAAGTTTTAGAGCTTTATTTTGAGCGCTGTGCCGTTATGTACTTGTGTAAAATACTACTAATAAACATAATACGAATAAATAAATAGGCAGTTATTTGTCTTTTGTTTTTATCCCCACAAAATTAAAAAAAGGCAATATATCGATTAATTATTCCGAATTCATCCACGTTTATTAATAAAAGAGGTTATATCTTACCTCCTACTATATTCATCGGAAGTATATTTCTTTCCGATTCAATTATATAACATGATATAATATAATTATATAACATGATATAATATAATTATATATATATATTATGCAAACTATAAATGTAGTATCGTATTGTGTTCTTCTAGTCTAGGGGTATAAAGCTGCTCTAGAATATAAATGGTTTTAGTAAGGTCGCAACTTTTTTTTTTGTATGTTTATTTCTATGGCAGGTTGGTGATATTAGTGTCACGTCTTTGTCATTTGTTGTTTTTTAAATCTTCTTCACGCACATTTTTTTAATCTATGGTTCTTTTACGGGAGGTTTTTACGGTCATCTTTATAGCATGTCTGAAAATAAAGCAAAGCAGCATATTTTATGAATTCATTTAAAGTTCAAACCGTTATTTTATTATAATATTTTAAAGTTTTAAATACGAGCATTATCTTTCGTTTCGAGGACAGTCTTTTGTTGCCAAGGTACCGTTAAATATAAAATTTGTATGTCAGTAAAGTTGAACATAAATACTGATAAAAACATGTGCTTTTAACAAGCCTGTCAAGGTACCACTTAATGCTCGAACATTATTTTTTTATTGTGTCCATCTCAGAATTATAAATATTGACCAATAAAAATAAATTGATTTTTGGTTTTACAATTTGCGCGTAAGTATTAAATTTTCCTTGGGTTTTTTTTGTAGTATAGAGCCCAAAGTCTGTATCATAATTTGTTTAATTATAACAATACTTAACTAGCATCTACTAATAATTAATGTGAATAATAAAAACGAAGGATTCCAGAAATTATTGGGCATTACTGGGCATAAAGAGATTTGACATCTAATATCTCAGGGTGACGAGCGCAGTGCAGTGCGGCGCAGGATTTGGATGTTGTCGCAAGCATCACAAACTCTGGCACTGCTACTGTTATGGGCAGGTGTGACGCTTACCAGCAGGCGAACGTCTTGCTCGCCTGGTCAGCCAATTCCATAAAAAAAGGATATTGTTATATTTCATATCTGTGTCGCTTTCTTCGTAAAAATCATCACCTAAACAAACGTGTTCATAATAACACTTTAAAAATTAAATATCAGTACCTACAGCTTTATCAAATTATTTAAACAAAATTATAAATGTTATCCAATTAAGCTAAAATACATACTGTCACACTGATTCCGAACATTAATTTATCCCTATCAACATCTCCTGCCTCATTAACAGTTAAATCTTACATCTCACGAACATAGTTTTGTACTTGTCCAAGAGTCATTTCCATAGAAATTGTAGGCGATTTACATTCCTGGATGTATTGTCTACAAAACTAGTCGTACTGTGAGGTCTGACTTTGAATGTTTACGACCATTTTACATCTCTAATGTTCAGAGACAGCCGTATAGTTTTGTAAATTTAAGTTTACATAGTTTTGTTATCTCTAATCCAATCTTTTAAAGTTTTCAATCGCTGTCGTTAAGAAATTCATCGAAGTAACATTTAAATTTATGAAAGAGTTAATGATGTTGGCACATCTTTGATATCTATCGTCTCTTGTTACTTGTTACGTTTGATATTATTATGATGTATTTTATGAAGCTCATTTTAATTAATATGATAGTAGAAATTTACGAAATGAATGCACCTATTTAAAACCTGTCTAATAAGCTTAAGCAGGTGCTTATAATACTGGATATCAAAAAGATTTTGATCTAAGATTTATTAAAATTTATGCAATACATCTCATTTGTAGTTAATGATATTTTAATCATTATATCATTTATGTTCTATGATCATATTGAAAATAGTACATTATGATACAAGTTTGCTATGTTGGTCATTACACAAGAGGCGGTATTATGCGCGCGAGCCGCAGGCGAGCGCGATAAGGAAGCCGAGAGTGTAATGACTAACATAGCACAAGAGTTTCATACGACCGTTTTCATCACACCTGCGAGGATAAAAACATACTTTTTTTTTCATAATATGCAACCACACAGCGAAAACGTCAACAAACATTTGCGGAAAATGGCGCCCAAACCAGCAATGCGCGCGCAGGTTGACATTTACTTCAGCGGCATAAGACCTCTTTGTTGGTATTACAAAAAAACTGTAAGTATTACCCGGCTATATTAAGAATGCCTCGTATACATACGTCTAATTGCAGTCACGTACAAACTTGACTTTACCGGGTTATACCTATTATAGCACTAGTGCCGTAAAGTAAAGTAAAAAGCACGTGCGTAATAGCTTGGATTATGAGCCTAAAACCGATGTAATAAGATCCACTTTACGAGCAAGTGTGATGAAAAAGTCATAAATGAAGTAGAATTGTAACATCAACCCAGAAAACAACCGCTTTATAAAGAATCATAATTTATGACTCTAAGTAGGTATATCGCGTGATCTTTTGATTTTGTCTTAGTATAAAGTAGTAATAATACTAATATTATAAATGGGAAAGTTTGTCGGAGTGTGTGTGTATGTTTGTGACTATTTCACGCTGAAACGGCTGAACGGATTTAGATTTAATTTGGTATAAAGGTAGCTTATAGCAGAGAATAAAACATAGGCCACTTTTTATCCCAAGAACCGTGGGTGAAACCACGGGGCGCAGTTGGCGTTCGTGCTATCTTTATGCAAAGGACCGTGACAATCCGTTAGTTTTTCGTTACGTTAAAAACGACAATCACACTTAGAAACGCCAAATAACCATTTCTAATTATACAAATCATCATCATCATCACCATCAGCCAGAAAACGTCAAATTTTGGACGAACGCCTTCTCCTTAATAGCTAGGGTGGGTTTGCCATACTTAATCCGTACGCTTGGCTTTGGCTTGGGGATCGCGCAATGCTCACCACCGTTAACCGAAGAGGTCGCTGTTGCCCGGTGGTTCTGGATGCAGTTTTAGGACATATCCAGATAATAATACAAATAAAGGCAACATTTTATTAAGTTTAATCTTTGCACCTCATAAATATTCCCGCTAACTAAACAACATCTCACAACTACTTAGATTCATATCTTTCGAGATTACATTCAATCCTTTCTACGTCCATAGAACCGGTTCAAAATCTCATCTCGTAAGGCTAGCTTTGCTATTTATTGTTTGCTATTAAATGTGGTGATTTCTACTGCCACAATATTTCCTTTGAGACTTGCCTGTGGGCTTCACTTGGCGCCATAATTGTATTGGGTTTGCCAATTTAGTTTTAGTACGTTTTTATCATTCTTGGAATTTATGTTTTTTAAATCATCAAATAGTGCATTATATTCGTTACGTATCCATTGTTTTCTTTTAAATATACACAGTAGCTATGTCGTACCATTATTTGAATTTCCACGAATCCTATCAATACTCATTATGAATAACTATATCGTCGTAGATTTTCCTGATTATTATTTATTTACATCCACAAGTTTATTCATTCTCGTCTCTTCTTGAACCATACTTCTCAGCTTAAGTTTTAGGTTAATCTCTAATGTTGATTTTGGTGCCCTGCGCATATTAAATTGAGTACCTGGTCCAGCATGCGCCTACGATTCATTTACCATGATTTTATGTGATAGGACGTTAAGCTGTCTCACGTGCCGCCTATCTTGCGGAGTTGGATCTAGATTCTCTACGGATTGATACGCAGCGAATCAATTCACGGCGGGGTGTTAAATTGATTTTGATAGAAATTTACTGTTATTATATTTAAGTGTTTGATCTTTTATTCTCATGGCTTTGTCATCTTTAAGTAATTGATTGTTTGTGGTGTGTTTTTCTTGTGCTGGTTTAAAAAAAGGATATACTCGTAATTCAATTCACTTGTTCATCGGTAATTTACAGAAACTTTTTCACCAGTAAGTTTGTTGTAAGTTTCTCACCTCACATTTTAACACTGTGTTATCTCTTAAATCTTCAAGCACATTTACGAACCCTATTGTGTTCATAATGACTGCTATTGTATTCACTTTCCTCGGCTAATATTTAGTTCATTATCGTGCGATGTGGTGCAGAAAATTGGATCCGTCTCCACTTTCAAACCATTAGTCTCTGATACCTCACGTCCTGTACTAGATTTAGACTGTGACTTCTCTTTCAGATTTATTTGATTAGCTTACCATTACTTTAGGCTAGACGTCTTAATTTATTTGTATCAAACAGGTATTTCTGAAGCGATGTAGTGGTTTCATTTCGTCTAATATAAGCACTCAGATCAGTTCTGTTATAAAGAATCTTAAGAGTTCTCATGATCTATTTATTTTAATTTCCTGATCCTGACGATTTCTTTAAAATAAATCCCAAACAACTTATTAAAGCTAAAGATATCACGAATATATAACAAGAAACCTTTTCCTCATTCTCCCACCATCCTCTAACCCAAATAAAGGATACAATTATAAAGAAAAAGAATACTTGAAATGCATATCACGACATACGCATTTAGTTTATTGGCCAGTGCCACCGACAGTTTATGACGAGGTTGGAATTTAATGAACATGTGAAATTAAGGGCCTTGGTGATTCCTCACCACTAAAGAGAGAAGTAAAGGTAGTAGTGCGCTTTTGTGTGTTTTTGAGCAAACATTTGTCGAACAATTGGTAAAAACTAATTTCGTCACTGTTTATCGAGACTGTTTAGTTAAGAAGTGCTTGATGCAGAATTATCATTAAAATTTCAAATTTTAAACGCCTGACAAATAGCCTTCTTCATTTCTAGATGGTTGGAATGGGTCCCTAATAATTCTCATACAAATTTTCATCCTAATTATGTATTCCATACCATTTTAAGTCGTAATAATCAGTCATCCTAATGGTAAATCTACATAACATTACTACACATGCTCCTATTATTCATTGGATATAATATTTAAAAGCCATTTTTTTTTAAATCCAAACAATATCTAATCCTGCAGTAAATTAACATACCAGCTACTCGTCCTAATATAAAATCATCCAAAAAATGTCGCATCATTTCTACTCCTCACCTAACCTATCCGAGTCGGATCTGTCAGCGAGCTTTAATATACGTAGTGTAGCATGAGTAGTGAGGATTTCTGGGTTGAAATAACAAAAAGGCTAAGGTGCGAAAAGCGCTTTCCAATATGTGTAATTAGACAGAGAGAGAGAGAGAGAGAGAAGGAGAGAGAGAGACGGGACCTCTCCCTGAAAGAGGGGGACTGCGGCCGATAGTTTGAGAAATCAATAAAAATAAATTTTGAGGTAAAGTATAGAAAAAATGTTTAGGAATGAATTATCGACTGATTTCTTGATGTAACTTTGATATAACTCGAGTCAGGATGCTCCGAGTTGGATCTGTCACTCATTTCGAACCTTACTAACTCAAATTTGACACCCGCGCTTTCTAACTCTAAGGGTAGGGACCACAAGACTACGTGGAGTCGGGGTGCTCTGATTCGGATCTGTCACCCATTTCGAACCTAACCAACTCAAGTTGGGGTGCACCATGGAGGTGTAATTACGCTTAGATTTAATATACATACAGTGCTGCACGAAAAAGGAGGATTTATGGGTTGAAATAAAAAAATACCGTTACTTCGCTCCCGCCTTAGCCTAACGTATCCGAGTCAGATATGTCACCGGGCTTTAATATAGGTAAATACAGTGTGTTCCATTTTCCATTACATCACTAACTGAGCTAATTAACAAAAAAAACTAAACCAAAAAAGCTAATAGCATTAATCATTCTTAGGAACAATAACTCTATAAACAAAGAAATTATTAACATTGCTATTTATGACAACTAATCTTAGGATGTATAACCATTATGTCACACTACTATTAGGATCGACAAACACAAGGACAAAAAATTATTATGACGGTAAAAAATTATGTGCATGTATCATTATGACTACAGTACTTTATGACTAGATGCGTATGACTAAAGACAAAAGGACAAAAAACAGTATGTCAATTCTTAGGACCCCGGGATGGCATCGTCGTTTTGTTTTTCCAAAATGTTACCATTCATATCATCATTAGCTAGAGACTGTAGATTTGACTTTACGAGGAGGACTTTTATGTTTAGTATATTATACCTCGTAATTGTAGCATTAGCAATGTTCTCACTCTTAATTATAGTTGGTTCTGTAAACACTTGGAAATGGCGCAATACACAAATTTGTGTAACCGCCAAAAAATAATTGGTATTGATAGATAGAATTCGGCTATATTTGACGATTTGATAAACGTCAACGTTATTTGCGTTATTTTGATGCGTAAGAAAACATTCCAATATTTTAAATCCTCTTCGTACTAAAATATAGAGTTGGTACTTTTGGATGCAGTGATGGGAATTCAAAACAACGGCGCCAAACTTACCACCTCCTTACCATCGATGAAGCTGATAACCACAATGCCATTGTTTTTATTTGTATATATTGATCGTATCATCCACCTGAGGAACTGTCATGCACGCATGAATGATTCATATGCGCAGGCGACGCGAATATTAATATGTTCTATGTTGCTGTACTTACTGGTAATTAGCGGTGATATGTGGACTTTCCCACGGATATGTCGAACCAACTTATGAGACGATGAGGAGCCCTTTAGCATATTGTGTTCTTTGATTTCAAGCATGTGCAGTTTAAATGCGATTCGATGATCGTCATTACGTGGAAATCATCAACAGCCAGAAGATGTCTACTGCTGGATGAAAGCCCTTAATGTAGGGGGTTGCCATAATCCCAACTCTTGGCAGGCGGCTTGGGGAGCGCAGAATGCTCACCACCGTTAACCGAGATGAGGCTGTTGTCCGTACTCCGGTGGTTCTGGATGCAGTTTTAGGACATAGAATACGTGGAAATAAAGTTAGCTGCTGTGTATTTCACAATTTCAAAGCACTAATTAAACAAAAGTTTAGCTATTCCGTTATATTTAAAATGAATTCTTATATGTAGGCTACTTACTATACTATTGTATAATGTCGCTAAAGTTGTTGTTGAATAAATAACACATTAATTAATATTTAAAACGTCTTTGTTGAAACATTGTGCTCATATACTAGTATCTCTTTGCAAACTCCTGAAAGAACACTGAAAACAAAGAATACAATATTAATACGTCACGTACCTACGTAGAATTTCTATATATGGTCTGCTTCACAATAAATCTCTGTATTCATAACTTCTTTCACTCCTTTCTAGACAAGAAACACAATAAGATAGCTAATAATAGCACTTCAAGTAATATTAAATAGACATAGAATAGGCTGCTAGGCCATAATTTAAGAAACCTATTTCACTAAATTGGCACTCTACTCGGTCACGACATAGTTCACTCGTGTCTTTCAACTATCCTAAAATGGCTTTTAATATTCACTCTTGTACCATGTCATAGCAATATTTTGTTATACTGTTATCTATTTTTAAAGATGAATATTTTTGATGATGATGATGATGACAAGGTCCTACAGTAATTTGACCACTCGTGTATTTTAAATTGCTACGCATACTGAGTCCAATAACTTAGTTACTTGTTCTTCAAATTGATTTTCTTTAAACTTTTTTGTGCGAGCTGCAACTGGTTTGCCAAGATCATTATCTTTACCTATTTTACTGTTAGTACTCTTTCGTAATAAGATGGATGTTCTTTCTACGTAGGAAAAGATTTTTCTGGATGTTTATTGCGAAAAAGTTTAGAAAAATCAATAGCACGCATCATTATTGTTTCGGGACTTATTTGGTGTATGAATATGATTTTGTTTCCTCAACGGCTTTGAAGGCTTTATTTAATACTTATTGTGAGAAGGATTCAATGTGTTATTATGTAAGTGGCCACTCGTTTATTGACGTCCTCTTTGCGATATTTTCTTTGTACATCTGCGTGTACGTTTCTTTAAACGGCACGCTATAAAATAAATGAGAGTCATTCTATCTTTTTGCTGCAATTCTTTTTGCTGATATTGATTGAGTTTGTGTATAATATCGCAGTAGTTTAGGTTGTAAATTCAAAGGCCCAGAATGCAGAGAGATGAAAAATCATTATGAGATTATTGAAATCTTCGATCAAAGAAACAGCCTGGAATAGACATAACTATAATACGATTCAAAAAAAAATACAACCGACTTCAACTTCGAATACCTGGACGACACCTTCATATTTTCTAGTAATATTGATTTAAAAACCAATCTACTAAACCGATTTCGATAAAATTTATATGGGCAGACCACCACTGAAGTATTACCTACCAAACAAAAAAATTTTCATCAATATCAGTTCCTAATAGGCGGAGTAATCGCGTAACACATATACAAAAAAAATTTACATAGTCTAATTGGGAACCTCCATTTTTGAAGTCGATTGAAAATAGGATAACTTAGACAACTGGGGCAAATCCTTCTGTTCTTCATGACCCTAACTAATACTTGAGGCAGAAATTTTATATTTTGCTTTAATTACAGTATTTATCAACTAGTGTGTAACCAACACTATAGTATAGTGTACGTACTGTATGTACTAGGCCAAAACTTCATATGCCTTTGGTCTTAAATATGAAATTAATTCCAGAAGGAAGAGTATGTTGCATTGTATCTAATACTTAGTTCACATTATACCTACTCGTAGATCCAAGATGCAATTAACATTTATTGCTGCTGGCATAACTAAGCGTGAATTACATCGATTAGAAGTAACAGGACTAATACATAAGTTCGAATGAATTACTAAATCGAAACGAAATCGATTTGTTGACACGGTGAAATCGATCAAATCACGATTAATGGCTCTATTCGCACGCTTTAAATCATATACTTTTGCTGCCAGCGGCTAGCTGTTTAAATCTGTACTACACAGTAACCATTATTATTGCGGTGTAGTCGAAGAAAGAGATATTTAATTTGTATTTAGATTAGTACTTAGGTTTATTCTAATGCAAGTATAATATAATTTGATAATAGCGAATAATAAGTAAGTTCGTATAGGCTGAGGGGCCAGCCCTAGTGTCAGAGTGAATGTGCCGCCCGAAGGCCTCTGACATGGCTGACGGTTGTTGTTATAGAAACTAGAACAAACAACCAACAATTTAACGTGTCATCCTGCCCACAGTAGCGCTCAGAAATAATTACCACTCACGGTCACCCATTCGAAGACTGACCGGACCGTCCGTTGCTTAACATCGGTGATCGTTTAGAATCACCAAGACAAGTTACGCCACGAGCGCTACTATAGCATATAATAGAGACAATCTATTTAAATTTCACTGAAAGACTTTACTCTGAGAAACGTAGGCATGTAAGTTTAGTGCTATATGACACAGTAAGTATATCATTGGGTGTATCTCGGTATTGATCAATAATAATCTATAGATTACATTAAACAATAATAATATCATAATATATATGATTTATTCGATAACTCGCTAAACAGGTAATGACATAATTGTTTTCTATAAGAGCTGCTGTTTAAATTTACCAAGATGTTCTCCAACAATATCTGAAGGACCAAATCCTGTCATTTGTATCCACCGACTATTTACGATTATTTGGGCGAAATTTACCGTGATTGTGTAGTGAATTGAGCTCGTTTACACACCACACACATCAACAGCCGGAAGACGTCCACTGCTGGACGAAGGCCTCTCCCTTAAAGGGAGGTGTTGCCATAATCCCCACGCTTGGCAGGCGGCTTGAGGATCACAGAATGGTTACCACCGTTAACTGAGAGGACGCTGCCCGTTCTCCGGTGCTTCTGGATGCAGTTTTAGGACATACCCAGGTCCTCGTCCCAGGCTCGTTTACACATTACTGTTTAATACTAGACACAGACTTCAATCAAAAATGTCCTGTAATGTCCTCCAACAAAATTGTATCGATGCGCATTCTGTGTGCATGGAAATCGAAAGCTGTAATGATCGGTTTCGCATAAAGTATCGATGTTATTACTCCATTTGCATTTTCACATCTCTATCGTTGGTAAGAAATGTACAATTAGGGTGCAATCAAAACTGATTTTAGAGGTTCGATACGCTAATGGTATGTATTACGATGATCGCTGCCAGAAATTATTCGCGTTTTGTTTTTTTTTACTTTCTATAAAATTGCAGCGTTGATGACTTAATAATATTGGAGATTTAAAAGAGAGTTCTTTTCTGATCTCTTTACATGCAATAATTTTATCCTATTCGTCTATTTAGACTGAAAAGTAGAATTATTATTGGTTAATACTATTTGGCCATATTCTTCAAACAGCCTTCTGTAGTGATTCCCCACTGAAATAAAGAATACAATAAGTACAGTATTACGCGAAACGATAGTAATGCATCGAAATAATCCTTGTAATGATCGTAATCACGCGTAACGAACGCAAAATGGCGAAAATAAATAATAAAAAAACAGTTAATATCAGTTGAACATACTTAATATCAGTTGTACAGTTCTTCCATGGTTGTACTCAACAAAATGCAAGAGAAACTGTTTTTTTCGCTGTGATTTTTACGCATTATCAAACGTAGTATTTTGTAATAATAAATACTTACATAATATATGTGATTGATTCAGGCGTTACTTTGCGGAAATTCATTGTTACCAAAATTTGTTTTAATTTCTAGTGTTTTTCCGCTGTAACTGTAACCGCTGTGTTTCACTAAAAATTATAACAAATTTTGCTACTTACATAATAAATATTGGTGGACATTTCACAGCGCCATCCAGCCTCAAACTAAACGAAGCTTGTACTATGGACTAGATAACTGATAGAATACCTTTTTTTTTTGTAAAAACGCTCTTATAACACATACAACACCCAGCCACAGAACAGACATCTGTATTCAATTGTTCACATAAATGTTTGTCCTGGGTGGCAATAGAGCCCACGCTCTACAGCTCTCAAGGCTACGTACTACCAACTGAGCCATAAGGCAGTCGTCGCGTCGTAAGAAATAATGCGTTTTAATGGTGTTCCATTTTCCCTTACGACCGCGTAAGAAAGATCCTGTGTCCGCTGACTTTAAATATTATTTTCGCCAGCTTCCAATCAACTGGCTCTCTCTACATCTTGTCCCGCCCGTCTCGTTCGCATAATAACTAAATTGCATCGGCCTGAGAAATTCTATAAATAAATACTTTACCCCAACGTTGGGTACTTAACCAGGCTCTACGGGCGTAAACCGATAATTTGCGGGAAATCGCGATTGAAGTTTTATTGGCGAATAAAATTGCTATAAATTGCGGTTCTGTAGGTTTTAACAGAAATTAAAATTACTTATTTACATTACGAATGCGACTTTTGTTGCGTTTTTTGCCACTTTTTAGGCAGAATATACTTCAGTCTGATCTATTTACTATGTATTATGTATTGTACAACGATATAACAATTACGTAGAGAAGGAAAGAAGAACCCTGTAAAATTGATTTTCCAGGGTTATGCGGAACGGTACAACTAAGCCTAAGATAAGCCAAAAGGAGGTCATTGTACTCATCATTGTGAACAACTTTTACTATATAGAGGCCAATCCTGAATGAATAAAAATGGCTGTCAGGATGAGTTATTGCTAACTCTCCACAAAGTAAACTCGCAACAGACAAGAAATCGAGGGTAAATCAGCGACAATGATAAAATGAATGGACGGGAAATAGCGCACGGATTTTGAAGACTATATATTGAGCGCCAGCTCTCCACTCGCGTCAGTACTACTATACTCTGTCTTTGCGACATGCGAGCCGTACGATACAATAATACAAATAAATCAAAATTATACCTTCGTGTAAATTCCCCAAATGTAAGAACACTACTAATGTTCGCATAAAAATTTGGGGATCACATTCTACAAGTAAATCTACATTAATAACTGTATTTTGTCACAACTGCAATTAATTTAATTTAATATGTAAGGTTAATCGCCATTTTGAGGCGATCTTAATGTTACGAGACAGAGAGGAAATCTTTCGTCAATGCTCGTGATTGTGCGAGATTCGAGAGCAATAATACAAATACATGTGTTCTCTTTTTGTCATGCAGTAATTAGATTCGCTATCTCTATTTTCCGGCAAATGTAATATGCATACTTTTAGCTAGGTATGCTTGATTGTGTTGACTAGTTAATTTTGTACAAGCGCTGGGCCCGTCCATTTTATTATCACCGTCGCTGGGGTAAATGACGTTTTCCCATGGAACAGTTTTTTTTGCGAAGTTACTATCGTCGTCAGCCATAAGACATCCACTGCTGGACGAAGGCGTCCCAATAGAGGGGTGTTGCCATAATCACCACGCTTGGCAGGCGGCTTGGGGATCGCAGAATGCTCACCACCATTAACCGAGAGGACTCTGCTGCCCGTCCTCCGGTGGGTCTGGATATGTTACTATAATTATGGAAAAAAACAACAATTCTTAATGTAGTTATTTTTTATTTGATTACTCTTTCGCATGTAATTACCATGTACTATTATTTTAGACATGTACAAAGATAACAAAAGTTAATATTTTCCTCCAACGCACACAACCCGATAAAATATGCCCTAGAAAACTACTAATATAATAGACCCTAGTTCAGGTCTATTTACTCGTATAACTCTACATCATAGAAAACAAGTAACTTAAAAAAAAAAACCTACCTCAAATTAATGTGGGACCACCTACACATACTTACAGTCGAACAAAGAACCTTTTTTGAAGTCGGTAAAAAAAGAAGGAAATCACACTTAGGTGATTTCTGCAAAAATTTCGCAAAGATGGTCTGTGTCAAATATCGAAGTTTCTTGTTAAAAGGTCAAGTTATACAAGAGAGATACTTTTCACCAATTAATTTCCATACTAAACTTTCGGTCGTGAGATCACTTTCACATCAACAGAACCCTAAAAAGAGGTCTTGCAACGAGTTGTCCGTATAGAGGGTGCCACGGGTTGATTGGGTGATTGACGTCCACTTACCACCTTATAAGGTTGCTAATGTATTCCGCCAGCGAGCCTCGTAACTGCGTGTTATCGAGATTGTAAACAAAATTATAATTTCTGCGCTGAATTTATGGACTGATTGGTGTTGCTAGTGCGGTGACATTTTTATCTAATAACTTTTTATGCAATTTTTTTTTTTTTTTTAATCTGATGTATTGGCAATGCACGTTTTGCATTTTGCAAGTGTCAAATATGTGTGATGAATTTTCAAGTTTTTTAGTATCATCAGGTCAAATATGTTCTGAAATCACAGTTATTCACACGTAATTAGTCATAGTCGAGTCCAAGTCATGCCCTAGTACAGTTGTGGCGACTTTACTATGAGCTTATACCGAGTTCTGAAAACAGCACGTAAAGACATGTTTCACCGCATTGTAACACTTGAAAACACGTGCATGTAATTCAACACTCAATGAATAAAACACCACCATTTTTAATCATTAATTCGCGAAAAAACGCAAGTTTGAGAAAATTATAGAATGCAGCGACATGTGTTTTCCGCCAAATTTCCTTTCCAAATTCCAAAACTCTGATATGGACTTGGATTTGACAAACATCACGCCCGATGATGCTATATATACGACGGAGCACACTTCTCAGAAAAAACCGAGAAACAATCGCGATACATACTCGGGAAATATATTCCACTGTTTAGCGGTTCGCGCGATGAAAATGGAATCAAACCGTTTTGTTCGAGTTTTTGCAACGATGATCCTATTCTACCATCGAGTTTTCCTTCACCACCGATAACTCAAGGTTATACTGTGTAGTGATTGTACCTATACCCTTCGGTGTACGATCCGTCCCTTCCTCAACTTTTGAGCTAGTTATTCTGCCTATCTGTATTTGTTATTGTAATAACCTTTCTGTGGTGTCAATAAGGTGTTATTGTATTGTAGTTATCGTCGCTGCCAATATGTTTACAAAATATTTATTTGTATTACTTTCCCAAGCGCCAGCAACACTGAAAGCCAGCCAACCGCAATGTATAGACAGTATAAGCAGTAGGTATACCAGCTGGTGTATGTAAATTCCGCCGTGTTCGTGCATTTTATTATCCCTTATAAGCGTGTGACAGGCCTTTATAAAGTAAAGGGTAAACAAACCTGAACGCAGAAATCTATTAAACGCCTTGTTTGCATAGACATTTACTATATACAGTACGCTTTGCATGATAATAAAGAGCCGTACAGCGATACTGAGAAACATTGGATAAAATGCCCGTTTTAGCTAAAAATTACGAATGACACGTCTTGCCATTCTAAACCCAGTAAACGGAAAAGTGTCCACTATAAAACTACACTATCTGTCTCCTTGTAAAAAATCCAAATGGAAAACTGCTCTCGGTATTTAATAAAAGTTCTGAGAGTAGGAGCTTAATGAAACTAGGTATGAATATCTAAAGTCAAAATCTCAAATCAATCGATGAATATTCTCCTCTCTTCTAATTTGCTGTGCCCGACGAGGTCCGTTGAACTTATGTACCTACTTTTATAAACACCATGTACTGAACGGAATGGCAATAAATATCTGAATCTGAATCTAATGCCTGGTATGAGGCATTGAAATTGTGCGGAAAAAAACATTAAGTAGACGGTGCGTTTAAAGAGTGTGGTGTCTCTTTTATGGCATATATACTCGTAAACACAATCAAACGCATTACTGCGTGCGTCAATGTCGCACGTGTCTTCTGTTAAGTTTATTTACAGCCATTTATATTATGATTAAGTATATCAGATAAATATATAAGTACTTATCTGCTCTGAATGATTGTTCTTAGCTAGATTTGTTTAATTATAATAGCTTGGCTACTCAAGCCGCCTGAGATTATTCCACTAGCAATAATTCATTTGAGTCAAGACGATTGCTAAGTAAGATAAGTCAGGATCGTAGAGATCCCAAAAATTACATTTACGATGCGTACGACATTTGACATAAAAATAGGTATCAAATAACACACTGCCATCGATTCAGTTCGACACCAATAATTCTGATAATGATGTATGTGTGTAAGGAAAACTTTAGATTAATATACAGGTTTAGTTCTAATCAGTTATCATCCTTTTAAGGGCATATTCTGAACATCAAATCAAACAACTTTTTTTGCTATAGGGCCAACATTGAAATCGCGAATAAATTATCAGTTGTTCCATACAAAAAGTTCATCGACCTTGGGCAAAATGTATGGAACAGCTGTATTTTTTTTGCGATTCTAATGTTGGCCCCATAGATGTTTGTTTTTATGTACAGAATATGCCCTTAAAAGGATGCTAACTGATTAGAACTAACCCTGTATAGCTGAGATACCTGAGAAAAAATTATAGCCTACGCGCGAATGACGTTTGTCGGACTCGTCCGCGCCCGATGTCATCGGGCGATGAACATCGTTCCGTGTGTCCTAAATTGTGCCTATTTGCAATGTATTTAGTGTGAAATCTGAATGGAGCCCGTGCAATGTCCTCGCCCGACTTCATTTCTGTATGTCCTGCACCTTGGAGAAGCTAGTTATACTCAAATACGAGCTTATAACTTCAGCGAAAAATTCCGAGCAAAGCCCATAAAAAAGAAAAAGTAGGACAACATACTACTTTGCCTAAAGCGGAACGCAAACAATCGCGCCAAAGGAAAATAAAAGGCGCAGCATGCTCGGTAAATGTCAAACCCTGCGGCAGCCGTCAGTCAAGAGATGGTTTGAAGTAAACGGGGATTAATTGTGCAGCAATTTACTGCCTGTTAAACGAGGAGCGGATAAATGGACCTCATTTTATTTTGGCTGATATTTAAGTCATGTTTTTTTAAATATTTGATTTGCTTGTGAACTGCCTGTGTAAATCGTCATGTCATGTTTTTTATTAATAACTTTCTTGTTTAAATATCTTTGTTTGTGTGTAGTGATATATAGCTTTGTTTAGCTTTGCTATTTGTTAATCTTGTATGGAAGTAAATACCTAACAGCCACATATAAGGCAACCCCTCCCTATTAAGGGTCTTCGTCCAGCAAGTGGACGTCTTCTGACTGATGATGATGTACATAATAGTAGGTCTTGATCGCTGCTTTGTTTTAGATTATTTTCGCGTGTGCTATTTCCGCTGCGAGTAATGTACTGTGTGCTATAGGTACCAGAGATTACAGCTTAGTTCACTTTATCAAGCGTTTAAGAATAAAAGGGCTAGTAGCAGCTTTAGAAACCTGAAACTCTTTTTGATTTGGCTAAACGGTTGATTTACTGTTTCACGGATATACAGTTTCTAACAAAAAGGTTCAACAATACTGAAGGTTATGTATGTACTCATCATTATGAACAACTTTTACTGTGGGGCCAACCTTGTTATCGCGAAAAAATAACAGCTATTCCTTACAAAAAGTTAATTGACCTTGGATAAAATGTATGGGGCAGCTGATATTTTTTTCGATATGTCAAGGTTGGCCCAATTTTTGTTCCACATTGTATAGCTTAAATTTTAAATTGAGGGGCTTTAGGTCTTTAATACCAGGGCTAATAAACTTACAAAGAGATCAAAACGATTTATTGCGTTCCTGTTTAGGCGCCTACCAACTAATGAAATTATCAATATGAAAGCGATTTGGTTTTTAATTTGAAAGTTACTACGCCCTGTCCATTAAAAATGAGAAGACAGTCCAAAATATACTCTGACGTAATCATTTGCAGTATTTCACAGAAGGTTATCCAATAATCCTTCTTTACCTTGCCGAAACTTAACAACCCAGTCTACCCACAGTCACTTGCAGTATTGAAATGCCACAAAAAAGGTCGTGGAAGTGAGCGAATGACATCATACTTTTTTCATCTGTCTGGTTTCAACAGTTACATTACGTTGAAACCTTTGATAAATTATATGTCTAGATAGACTGATGGATCCTAAACGCGTCGAAAAAAATTGCGGTTAACTGTTAGCCTCTTATGCACGCACGCTATAGCAACGACAATGGTGCAACGTGAGTGTAAGACATGGCTGTCACGCACACTAGTATAATAATGTAAAAGAAATAGGTAAGTACACGAATTTACGGTAACTAAACGTGAGGAAATATCGTGTTAATATTTAATTTAGTGTTTTTTGAATCAATGTTGTAATTTTTGTAAACATGTTCTTCAGCCATTTACTCAGTTCTTAAACACTCGAGCTCAGAACCCCATAGCACAGGCTACTCCGCCTAGTTTGGGGATCAAAGAAAACTTGTAAATGTTCTGTATTTTTTTCACTGAATAAAAATATTTGATTTTTTTTGTTTTTTTTTTAACGTTGGCCTGTCATTTTTCGTTCATAAACAGTACGAGACTCTATCTAGACATATTATTTATTAAAGGTTGAAACCTAATGTATCTGTACTACCTGTAATAATCTATCGTCTCGTCATAATAATTTAGAACATTTACAGGCTAATCACCAAGTCAAATCATACTCGCAAGTTCTTAATTCGGGCAGGTGTGATGCTTACTATCAGGCGAATGTTTCGCTCATCTCCTCACTCCATGATATAAAAAGTTGATTAGTTAGATTGTAAGTTAATACAAGCATTTGACCAAATACTCTTTTACAGAATCGTAAACTCCTTTTGTTTTCCATATTTCCTATTAGGCAATATGCATGGTTTTTTTTTATTGACTCACAAATTAGCTGACTCGCAAAAAAACGACTACGAAAATAAAATTTAAATATGTGCACAAATAACGAAGTTATAAACATTTTGAGTTTCATGTTAGACTGGGAGGTACAATACTAGCTAATGACGTCAAATTCCAAACAAATTCCATACTAGCACGTGTTTTGCTAGAAAGGGACAGATGATGGAGGGTCCCAAAACCCAAAACTCTGTCCGAAATACTTATATTTCAGGACTTTATCCGCCGATTTCAATTTTTTTTTTATTTAAGCATCAGATTCTGTTAAACTCTCCACTTATCCTATTATTTTTAATAATCAAAACACATGCATATTATTACTTTTATTTTATTTTATGGTAACAAACTACATTTAAAGTTGAATCCTATCCTTACAGAGTAAGGTGCGTGTCGCTCAACCGGCTCAATATATTTATTTCCTTGTCCTCAGGTGTGTAAGCCGGACATCGACTGCACCCTTCCAGAGAACAGGTGGCGCTACATCGAGAAGTTTGAGTGCCTCGGCACCAAAGACAAGCTGCTGAAGGAAATGCGACTCTCCTTCCCCAGTGGACACTCTTCCTTCTCAGCTTATACTATGCTGTACTTTGCTGTGAGTGTTAAAACTTAGACAAAACGACACTGGCAGTTGGTTTACTGAGAGAGCTTAGCCTACAGCTAAATCGAGACGCATAGGCACAAATGCTGTAGGAATGTCAATCCTTCCCGATTTACAGCTAACTACTAAACGTATCGCTAATGTATTTTAAGAGTAAACAAGCCGGTCACTTCTCCATAGAAACGGGGAAGTAATATTACTGCACTATGTAATGTTGTAAGTCCAAAAATAAGTATTACATCAATCCGTCTCTTCATTATCTATGATTGTAATATGATAAGAAAGTAAAAAGTTAATAAACATGAAAGTTATGAGCCAGGTAACATCTTGTATTTTAGCTCAATTTTAACGCCACTTTCGACGTAAATAAATAATAACATAAGGAGTATGAAAACTCTAAAATAATGTATCGAGCGGCAGTAGTTTAGTTCATCAAAATTTCAAATAACTTTAGTTGGAATAAATTAGTTCAGTAGTTTATTCATCACAATTCTGCAGCCTAAGTTTGACATGAAAAAAATTGCGCGTTCATCTCTTTCTTTTCCCTTTCCCTCACTTTGTTTGATGAAGAGAGCATGCGTTTTAGCCACGCCCACCGATGAGTTCGAGCCGTCGGGTGGTGCATCCTTAATAATAGTGTTGTAAGAACCTTTACTGCTGACTAGAAATTAAATGGTCACTATACTCAATACTTTCAGAAACGAACACAATTTTGTAATCTTTCGTATAACTGTTCGTCTTATATTTACATCCACCAAATCCCGGATAAACAACAAAACTGTCTTTAAAAAAATGTTAGGTAAGTACAATTCGATTAGCTGTTTAACCGTTTTGCTTCCTCTTAGAAGTACTGTTTGGTTCGTAAACTCGATGAAAATCTTTAAAATCCTTTATCATGTCAGTTATGTGATCTGTAAAATGTCTAATAAATACAAATTCCAGATGTACCTCCACAAGCGGTTCACATGGCGCGGGTCCAAGCTCCTCCGGCACGGCATCCAGTTCGTCCTCATCATGATGGCTTGGTACACAGTCATGACCAGAGTGTCTGACTACAAGCACCACTGGAGTGACGTCCTGGCGGGCTTCAGTATCGGCCTTCTGTATGCTGTTGTTATTGTGAGTAACTAAATATTTGGTTTCATGGTTTATAACCAGTCAAAACGATAGTCATGGCGTAAACGACAATGGTGTCGATTCTGTTGCTCCGCTCAATAAACTAAACTTAATTTGACAGGACGAAACCTGTGACATCCTTTTCTAACATATTGAAATGGAATGAGACGCGAATAATTATAGTCCTGTCAGTTTAGTTTAGTGCTAGGAGCAACAGAATCGACACCATGTAAGTTATTTTAAATGAATAATGTGGTTGCGTTTGTCTATCATCTCGCATGATGTTAAACGAAGATGCTCTAATCCATCTAAATAAAGTAATAATATATCGATTATTTAAGATAGATCTCCTCCAAATGAGATTCTGCTAACCCGGCACCAGAGCTGCGTGGAGTGCCAAAGGCTGGTTGAATAAGAAGTGACGTACCAACCTATTGCAGTCAAAACTGTCTACGTTCAATTAAATATCACCTTCAACAAATGTACCGTTAACCATTGCCTGGCATCTCGTCTTGCGCGGTCTTTATTTTATTCTCTGCTCCTTATCATCACGCACTTTTTAAAGTAAGCGTGCTCTTAAAACAACTTTCCTTATTTCCAGTTCACATTCGTATCAAACCTGCGCAAGTCTCCCCGGCGACCAGGCCACAACCACGACGCAGAACTTCACGCCACCAACGGCAACAGCCACGCGACCAGAGTGCAGGTTTGACATCCGACCCCTCCCAGCAGCGAGAGCGGCGAGGCCTGATATCCGAACATATCCTGGATATCGCACGAGTACGCTGATATCAGGGACCGAGCAGACTAATCGGAGTGATAGTAAATCGCATTAGTGATGTTGAGCTTAACAGTGATGGCGAGTCTCATATTAATGTTAAGCAGAAACTATTCGTGATTACGACGGCGTAGTTTAAAATGTGACGATAATTTTTGTGAGGTTGTTTGCATCAAAAGCTGTCGTATCTTTAAATTGTTTTTAGAACAGAATCTCGACATCTATGCAAAACGTTTTAAAATCTTACAATTTTAGTTTCTTAATACTCTAAGTATCTGATTAACAGATTAGTTTAACAGTGATTGCGACTGTCATCAACAGTGACAGCGAGTCTCTCCAACAGTGTAGTGGATCGCACTGACAGTGATGTCAAGTTTGTTATTGTTCTATAATAATAAAAGCGGCAAAAATCGCAGGTACGATCTATTAAGTAATTGTACGCACTTCTCTTTGATAAATATCGAAATATTTACTTGAGACCAATTAAAAACATGAATTATGTCAACAGGTCTAGTTCGAGAGGGCTAAAAAACTGATATAATTTCCTTTGTTGTTAGGGCAAAAATCATAAAAGCTCTTGAAAATTATGTGTTATTTTTATGTTGATATTATATCGAAGCAATTACACATTTATTATGAGAACTGTAGTACGCTGGCTCCCTTATATGTAATGTTCACAAAACAGAGATCTTTATAATTTTAGGTAAAAGATATTATTGGTGCTTCTAAATTGTATAATTCAGAGGTTATTAACGTTACTGAAAATAAAGTTTTTAGAAATTATGAGAAAGACAAAAATATATGTTATAAAAATCATAAGTATCTCGCATTTACAGAACTTTGAATGAAAATGTTTTCTGGCGTGTTGTTATCTAAAATTATGTTTTGATTCATACCATGAAGTCGAAATCTTTAAAATAACATTACTTAAATTAAAAAATTACAAAAAGTACAATTTTAAAACCTTTTCTACGAAATGCGTTTTTGCGAAATATTTTTAAGTACAGACAAAACTAACACATCTTATTGTGACTTTCTTTTTTCTCCCTTCTGCGCCTTTTTCTTTCGAATTGATTTTCAACTTTTCTATTTTAAAATAAAAGCTATTTATTGCCTATTTATTCCCATTACCTTCAAGACTAAACGGTAAACATTGTAAAGTACAATTTTGTTTTAAGATTAAGTACTTCGTTTGTTGATTATATTTTATTTAATAGTTATAACTTAGTTTTAACGGTGGCGTTTTATGAACTAAAACTTAGTGCAATTAAAAAAAGTAAATATAAATTATTAAGATTGTCGAGAACGTGTTTCGAATTATGTTTATGCATTTATTGTTTTTTTTTAATGGCCTTTATGGAGACTGGTTCAAAAAAAAAATTGTTTCGAATGAGCCCCGAAACTTTTGAGATTGTAAATATGTACGTATTTTATTTACCTACTTATCAAGATTAAAATGAAATGACACGAGTTAAAAAAAAAGCTATAGAATCATTGGGCACATTCACATACGTAAGTATAGTTCATTTTGATACTTGTGAGTGAACACGGCAACTAAAATCATAGATTGGCGATGACGTTGATATTTTTGTATCATTTTCTAAACTAATTTGACAATGTGGTCGTCTCTTTTCATTTTAATGTTTGAGAAAAGGATATCAACAATTTTCGGACTTCAAATTAAGTTTTGAAAATGGTCCAGCAAATATGACGTCGCTATAGAGTTTGTTCAGCTCATCGTCCTATCCTTAAAAACGTATGTACCTAAATAGAGAACAGACTGTAATCCCGAACGTTTGTTCCGAAAGGGTTCTATGTAAATATAATATATTTATATGTAAATAGGCACATTGCACCGTGCAAAGCCTGGGCAGTTCGCTAGTATAATACATAATAAATAAGCACTTGCAGTGAGAATATTATTATTAGTATGAAAATTTTTGATGTCTGCCAGGACTTGAGCCTGCATACGAGCAATCTATCATCTACGCTCTAGTTGATTAGCATATGTAAATACAGTTTGCGAATTGTGGCGAGTATGGCTGAGATTAGGTTAATTGGCCAAGCAGTCGGGACGTAAACCCGGTACATTGCTCGTATGCAGGTTCAAGTCCTTCGTATTTCATGATTCAGGTTCATACTGTCTAGTCTGCACCTGCAGTGCCGTAACAAAGATCAAGATGAGTTGAGCAAACTACATAAACAGGGTTACGTGAAATGGTATTACAAAGTCGAAAGGTTCTCCATGAAATCATAGTTGTGAACAACCCATACTATAGCACCCGAAAGCGCTGGAAAAAACATCTGTCGTTGATTTGAATATTATAAATTTATTTATATACTGTTTTTTTTGCGATGTTCAGAATATGCCCTTAAAAGGATGCTAATTGATTAGAACTAACCCTGTATATTAAAACATTGAGGTAAAAAAAAACTACACTACTAGGATAAATTTAAAACGAATTATATACAAAACAAAGCCTAAAATGTGTTTAATGCGTCGACATCAAGAAAAATTATGTCCTCTGGCAAGACTTGAACCTGCATACGAGCAATCTCTGGGTTTCCGACACCCACTGGTTTTCCAAGTAAGCAACAGAAGTCTGCCTTACTTACCTGTCATAATTCTCAAACTGTATAATGCTAATCATCTAAAGCGTTGATGGCGCCATCTGTACATTTTTGTAACATACATATTATTATTTTGTTGGGACCTTGGGACCGAACTCCAGAGATTGCTCGTATGCAGAGTCAAGTCCTGCCAGAAGCCATAGGTAGATGACTGATGTTTAAATCGTTGAAACCTATAGCTTTGATGAAGAATTTAAGTAAATATAGTATGTTTATTGAAAAAAATATTTTAATCGGTTATTCATGTTCTGATATATAAGCGTTTAAAGTTTTTGGTAGAGACAACTCTGTCCCTTTCCCACAAAAAATTACGTCACGCCTTACTTGTCAGAATAGAATTTATATGGCGTACAGAGAAGTGACGTCACGATTTGTTGTTTCGCCTGTCTGTCTAGCATGATATTAAAATGCTTATAAGTTGCTTATTATTGATCAGATTTTCATTTTCTTTTCATTAATCAGCTATATTTATGGACCGCATTTTAATAGGACAATTAAAAAAACCAGTCATCTAGCCTATTGTCTATGCATTAAAAACAGAAATACCCAAACTGTGGAAACACTTTATATAAAGTAAACCCTAAAATGTAATACAAAACTGTTTTTTTCACGATGTCTGGTTCACATTTAGTTTCTTCAAAAGTTGATCATAATGACGAGCAGAGTGCGCTCCTCTCGGCTTAGTTCCGTTGCGCGTAGCTTCGCAATATTATAAATTTTATCCACCTCTCACCTACAAGGTTTTGGAGGTATGTATTTTAATTCTGTGATACATTAGATGTGTAAAAATATTACAGATTTTATGGTAAAGATTATTTAAGGTGCTAAGATAAGTAATGATTTTGTTACTTTTTACATATTTTGTGACCGAAATTGCTAGAGAATTATTTTATGTAAATAAAGTTATGGCTGATAATATCGAGAAACAGTAATAGTAGAGTTTCAGTATGTTAAAACAAAATGTGTCGGAAACACACAGAAACATATCAGTGCAATAAAACAACAATAAAAAACAACAAAACAACAACAACAATAAAAAATTAATAAAACATCATAATTACTTATACAGTTAAAATTAGCATCTGACACATGAGTTGAATTGCCTGGAACTGAACTGAATGAACTCGACAAAAAAAACAATACGATTCCAGTCTTTTTATCAAGCTTTAGGTGCAAGCAAGCGAGCTTTTAACTGTAACTTGTTTACTCTGTTTAGACAGTTGTACCTACTTTTCGAGCATTGCAAACTCCGGCAGAGTTCTCGTGCTATTAAAAAACGTGGAATCAATGTGTTTGATGCCACGTTTGCTCTGAAACCCTTAGTTTACTGAAACTATCTAGTTGTTTCGGTAATCTACATTTAGTTTTTTTTACGGAATGTCAGGTGCACGTAGTCTGTATTTATATCAATTAATTTTTTTTATGGCAGCTATAAAACTCGGTATTATCAGCTACATAAGTGTAGAAATTGTAAATAGTTTTAAAACTTAAACATGCACTGCCTAAACTGTAGCTAAGATACACGTAAGAATAAGGCAGCTATTTATTTACTTTAAAGTTTAAACTGAAAGCATAATAAAGATATTGTAATTTTATTATTGAGTTTTACTTTCGAGTTTCCTATCTCAGTTAACACATTTGCATGACTACGTTCTGCCTCCAGTCCTGTCGCTGTGTATCCGCAGTTTCATTTATGCGAAGAATTCTAAGGAAATCATATTTTTTCCAGGATAACAATAGTAGGTAATATCCATATCAATTTCCGGTCTTTTAACTATATCCCATTCAAAATATCATGCCAATTCGTTTCTCTGTTGTTGTGTGAAAGATAAAATATTAAGACGTAGTCAAACGAAGCAAGTTACAGTCGAGTCCAAGTCATAATGTCGTACTTCATGGCAAGACCACTTTCATTTTACTAGGTTACAAATTACAGAATAAAAATTCACGCCCATGTATCTGACTGAGACTATTGGCGAAGAAACTGTCTCAAGTACATGTTTTATCACACAAATGGACAAAATTTCTTACAGGGGTCGTTAAGACCCCGGGTCTATCGCACTATATAGTCCCATCGAGTTGTCCCGTGATGTGAGAACTGCCACTCTTTTGAACCCACTAGTCCCATCGTGAGACCCTAAGGAATGCGTTACGTATAACCAATTTTGATTACACATCAACAGATCAACAGCCGGAAGAAGTCCACTGCTGGACGAAGGCCTCTCCCTTAAAGGGAGGTGAAACCATAATCCCCACGCTTGGCAGGCGGCTTGGGAATCGCAGAATGGTTACCACCGTTAACTGAGAGGACGCTGCTGCCCGTCCTCCGGTGGTTCTGGATGCAGCTTTAGGACATACCCAGGTCCATAATATTGATTAGCCACAATTAAAATATGCTACGTAACGGCTAACAGAAACACAAACAAATTATGTCAACCGCCGCCGACCCGAGCCGTAGTTATTCTACAAAAAAATACTTTTAGTTAGAATCCAGGAGCACAGATAATTTGGCCGGGTTGTAATAACGTACTTTTTCGCGTTTACATCCAGAAAGTAAAAAAGTCTATTTTCAGTGTAATTTAAGGCAGTCACAGGCGACGAAGATGCTATAATATTTCATGTTACGATAAAATATCGCTCGCCACACAATTTTGAAATATATATTTATATTTTTTTTTGTATATTATCTGCCTTACTTAAATAAAACTTTTCTTCCTTAGGCACTGCTTAAACTTCTCTGTCCTTTTCTAGCACGTGCAACTTCACGTCAGAGAGAAGATGGCAGAGCATCTTAAGCAGTGACTAACGGTTGAGAAGTTTTTTTAAGTAAGGTCGCAAGTTTGTCACTTGTTCGTCATTTGTTTTGTATGATTAGCGATATTGAAATAATTATGTTCTAAGATAACATGACATATTATAGCATCTTCATTGTGTGTGACGGCTTTTACAGTTTTTTACCCAGTTTTTCGTCTGTTTGTTTGCCAATATAATGACATAAAACTGCCAGACTGTTCGCCGGAATGTTTTTCTTATTCATAAAAAAGAGCAAGGACCTCTGCCAATCGTAACGGATCATTCTGTCTTGCCATCTCATTGGTCCAGCCATTGGCAATGACTAACTCACCTACGTAACCTACCCACTTATCAGTATTATGCTGACTTTATCGCGATCCGCAGTGTAGATTATTGTACTACAATACGAACTAAAACACGAGGGAAAACAAAACGCGAATTCAGTTGTGAATAGAAGTCGTGATGGCAGACCGGATTGCGTGGAAAATCATTTTGGATCTCATTGTTTTGGCTTGCGGTGAGTACATTTTACATTTATTTAGTTCAGTTTTGAATGAAATTTAGCGAGAATGTTTATGATTCTTTTGCGTTTAGTTATGAATATAGCTGAATTTTCGACGAATAATGTTTTCACATTAGGATTTAATTTTGACATGTATTATTATTTAATTCAGTTAAAAAAAACTATGGGTTGGAGAAAAATTGTTTACACTTGATTTTTTAACAAATACAGAAAATTCATGTCGACATTAAAAAAATGCCTTATATTGAATGTAATATTATGTATTATTCTATTACTTGGATACTCTTATTAGTTACTAGTTGAGCCCCGCAGTCTCACCCGCGATTTCTGGAATAAAAAGTATAGCCTTTGTTTTATTCCAATGTATATGCTACGTCTATATCGAATTTCATGCAAATCTGTTCAGCCTTGCCAGCGTGAAGGAGTAAAAAACATGCACACCGACAAACTCTCATTAATATTAGTTTGATTCGCATAATTATGATTAGTTAATGTCGCAACATAAACAAACAAATGAATGAAAAATATCTAATTGTATATTAATTCACATACTTATTAATTATTTAAACCCTTAATTAACGTAGAAAATAAACTTAAACAATTACTACTATCACAATAATATAGATTATAATAATATATAATATACATTAACACAAAGAAAACTTTCCCGTAATAATGTTGACCTAGATAAAACGAGACAAAAATCAAATTAACAGTGGTACATTTTCGGATCATCTGCGATTGTGGGTTGCACCTGTAACCTATGTTATGATTGTAGGCAGCGACAGTGATAATGGAATGGACGGGCCCAGCGCTTGCAAATCCTTCAAAATTAACAAGTCACCACAATCAAGCATACCTAGCTAAAAGTATGCATATTACATTTGCCAGAAAATAGAGATAGCGAATCTAATTACTGCATGACAAAAAGAGAACACATGTACATGTATTAGAAGTTTGTATTGTCGTATCGTACGGCTCGCATGTCGCAAAGACAGAGCATGACTGACGCGAGAGAAGAGCATAGCATATAATCTTCAAAATCCGTGTGCTTATTTCCCGTCCATTCATTTTATCATTGTCGCTGAATGTAGGTATGTATGACTGTGAGTATTGGTCATGCGCTGACTAATATTTCTGTTTTTCGATTTCAGTCTAGGGTTAGTGTGAATAAAATCATTGAAGATACTGCATAAAAAACTAAGGTTTCTAGATCCATCTATCACCACCACCTAAGTAGGTATATTGCAATGAGCTCAGGGCCCGTACCGTAAACTGCTTATAGCGGGACCGAATACGCTCAACTGCCGACGCTGCGCGACTGTGAATTTTATCGCCTCGCAATAAGGTTCGCGGTCGCGCAGTGTCGACAGCTGAACCTAATCGGTCCCGCTATAAGCAGTTCACGGTACGGCCCCTGACCATGCTCATAATTTTCAGCCCGTAATTGGATCATTACTGTTGAGTACAATGATTTCTATATGTTGTCTACTATGTATGTCTATGGTTGAGCAAGAGCATTTTTCTTATACGCCATTCGTCCCGATCTGAGCTCACATACAAATACCTAATATTTATTTATTTTTAGGTATTGTGTCTGGGTGTGCTATGATTAATTTTACCCATATAATTCCTTTTTTCTTGGTAGGAAGAAATCTGTTTTTAAAGGGATTTCTAACAAAAAATGTTGAGGCCACAGTCACCTTGATACGCTTCTTACAAAGCGCTTCCGTATCCGTATTAGACAAGAAATAGGTGAATATCAATGATTAAGTAGGTAAGTACATTTAGTAAAAGAATAATATAAAAGTTACTTACTATGTTTTTGATGCATAGACAGTAAGAAAAAATATGACCTCTGGCAGGACTTGAACCTGCATACGAGCAATCTCTGGTTTTCCAAACATAGAAATAGGTACCACCCATAGCGTGGAAACACTACATAGGTATTAATATTGTAACTAACCTTATATAGTAGTCTTAGATTAGGTCATAGAGTAAGTAAATACTACGTAATAGATTAGGTAAACTAGTATTTCTTTGAACACCTCGCGAACTGAGCTGTTGCAACCTTATGTATGTCTTGACAACTTCTTAATCGATTTTTTTTTCTTAGTTCTTGGCATCGCGCGTTGTGCATTCTGCCAGTCAAGTTTATGATTTTTTCAAGTATTTATATTAAAATCAAGTCAAATATGTCATGATATCACAGTCAGTCACACAAAATTAGTCATAGTCGAGTTCAAGTCATGCCCTAGTAAAGTTGTGGCGACTTTACTACGTGCTTCTACGGATTTTGAAAACAACACAAAAAGACATGTTTCACCATATTATATCACTTGCCCACACTCGTGCATGTAATTCAACACTCAATGATTAAAACACCACCATTTTTAATCATTAATTCGCGAAAAAACACAAGTTTAAGAAAATAATAGAACGCAACGACATGATTTTTCCGTGATCCCGCCAAAACTCCCTTAATCGATTTTAGGTTTAGAATTGAGTACCTAGACTACTGAATGTATCTGCCAAATTATCGAAATCGGTCGACAAATCGCGCAGCCCTTTTTGGTGGAAATACAATCAAAATCGCCGACGACAAAAAACGTTTAATTGAATTGGATATGTACTCCGACTTTAGTTTCGGATGTGATCGAAAGTGACAACTGTCTTATTTCAAAATAAGACAAAAAAAACTATGAAGTTGTATAACCTGTATACCAAGTTTCATAAAGATTAGTTGAAAAAACGTCCTGTACTTGACGCAAGTAAAACATCCGGACAATGAATTTGCCAGTTGTTGCAAAGACTTCCTAAATGGTAGTGTTGGATGCTTATCCTATTTGCCTTAATCTCCGGCCGTAAAAATGAGCAGTTAATCCAAAAAAGAGATTAGTGCACGAGATTATAAAATGCCCATTTTGTCATAGTAAACAATCACGTGACGTGCTAATTTAAAACCGCAAGATAACGTTGCCGGGTCGTTCACTTTATTTTATTCGTAGAGTAAATAAGTAAGTGGGTAAGTATGTATAGCTTTATTATGGATATGTATAACTTCGACTAACCGAACCGAAGACCGCAACAATGCCTAGGATATACAAGCTTACATGGAAAGGTAATACTAAGCGAAAGGAGGTCATTGTACGCATAGTAAATAACTTTTACCTTGGACCCAACCCTGGAAAAGTCATGTAGAAATTCCCGTCTTTAAAATTATGCATTAAACATAATAATTAAAAATTTCTCAAAAATCTACAAAGTGATTACCTACTTACATAAACTTCTATGTAATTAGGTATACAAGACAGGTAACTTACACGGTGTATCGTTTTAGTTTTTTACCTATAGGCGGGTGTAGAAAGAAGGATAGCAATCCTTCTTTCTATACTGAACGTCAAACACCAAAATTGACAATCAAAAAAACATAAAGAAATAAAGTAGTCATTGTATAATAGGACGTAGGCCTAATCTTATTCAATACATAAACTTACCTACAGTGAGCTAGAACCGCGAATAAAACTGAAAGTCATCAGTGATTTAATAATTATGATAAGTAAAATATATTAACGAAAAGATTATATAGATATAGGCCATCATAAAAAACCTAATTTGTTAGCAAGAGGTATTTTAATTTACACGATAAATTACCACGTATTCTGATAAGTAAATGAAACTAATTTAAATGACTTAAAAAAGGATATTCCTGATCTAACGAATCCGTCTCGATAATTTTTACAGGACTGCCCAAAAAAACGTGTAATGTTTTCAGGGTTCATGGATGTATGAGAGTTTCCTTATTCCCTCATAACTTCTAGATGCCTGAACAGATTTGGATGTATAGAGTAGAATCCTTACACCATCCCAAGTGACACTGGCTATAATTTTTTTGAAGGGCTGTTGTGTTTTTTTTTTAATGTCTGTTGTTTAATTGTTTTTTTTTGTTATTTCGCCCTTCGGGCAGGCTAAAGCCGTGAAGTTGTTTAATTGAACTAAAAATGGCTACAAAAACTTTCTGGTCTTCTTTTCTCTCTTGTTTTCTTTTTCTATAATGCATATGTAAAGAGTGTATTCTGTTTTGTGTATCAAATAAATAAATAAATATCAGTAGTCACAAAGCGTGTATTGGTTTTATAGCTTATTTGGCAGTAGGTATCTCTGCTTTGCTCTGCTGGACTAAGGCCTCCCCCTTAATAGGGAGGTGTTGCCATAATCCCCACGCTTGGCAGGCGGCTTGGGGATCGCAGTATGTTCACCACCGTTAACGGAGAGGACGCTGATACCCATCCTCCGGTGGTACTGGTTGCAGTTTTAGGACATACCCAGGTCCAGGTCAGAATATATAATACATAGAATATATAATATATAGTACTGCAAAAAAAAACAAAACATGTGATTTCAGAACAGGTTTCAAATTACTAAACTTAAGTAGGAATACAATAAAAATTGCGATGTCAGCTAGGCGACATTTTCAAAATAGAAGTTGGTACTTGATAATAAGGAATATTTTACATTATTTGGGTTAGTTCACACCTAGGAAACATATTAACCCTCTTGGGGTACTTTCATGAAGCTCTTGGTACAAGGAATACCATTTTTCGTTTTGACGTCACCGTTTGGACCGTCCTGTAGAATGCGTCAAAGTTGACGAACTAAATATACTCATAACTGCAATCATAAGTCATATTTAATGGAAGCTAATTTGTACAGCATTGCGTCGATATTTCGTTGTACCGCTTGGTTCTACATCACGCGGTCGCCAGCCACTCAGGCGCAGAAATGGCCGAATCGAGTAATATTGTAGGTATTAACTCACACCTGACCTGGGCCCTTATCATGGACGTTCGTGATACTGATTGCGAGCGTGCGCGAGCGGGAGGGCGCATGGCGCGAGTACGAGCGGGATGGCATGCTATCGCAACCAGAATCGCGAACGTCCATGATAAGGGTGCTGGGTATGTCCTTAAACTGCATCCAGAACCACCGGAGGACGGGCAGCAGCGTCCTCTCAGTTAACGGTGGTAACCATTCTGCGATCACCAAGCCGCTTGCCAAGCGTGGGGATTATGGCAAAACCTCCTTTTAAGGGAGAGGCCTTCGTCCAGCAGTGGACGTCTTCCGGCTGTTAAAGTAAGTAAGTAACTCACACCTAAACTTAAAGAGTGCGCCTGGGCTGGGCCGTACCATGAACTCCTATTGCAGGACCGAATAGGCTCAGCTGCCGTCGCTGCGTGACTGTGCATTCTATAGCACCGCAGTACGGCACCAAGGGCCTGTTTTTTCAATCGTATGCAAAGTTGCGCATGCGAGCGGGTCGTGGATAAGAAAAACCGTCAGTAAGCTCTTGTTTTTACATTTCCAGTGGCCCTGCCGTGCCTGTTCCTGGTTCTATGGGGTCAGCCTTACGAGCGAGGGTTCTTCGAAGCGGACTCTTCAATTCGGCTGCCGTACCGAGAGGAGACTGTTTCCGAGACCATACTGGCGAGCGTAGGGTTCGCACTCATTGTCGTTACGGTAAGTAAGTTCTTATAGGCTGAGCGGCCAACCCTAGAGTCTGAGTTAAAGTTCCACCTGAAGGCCTCCATTATGGTGAATACTTTAAGCAATCGGTCGTAGAACTTGTATAATTCAAGAAATGCAGAAAATCTCTTTGATGAATGAATTGCTCGAAAATACCACAAAAGAGCTTAGATTTTACTATCAGCTCTCGTTAGCCAAATTTTTACTAACAAACAAACTACATAATGTTAAAATCTTAAAAGCCGTCTATAGCTTCTAATAATTGATACTATCGATTTTAAACTTCGCGGTTAAGTATAATCACAGAAGAAATATAATAATAATACTTGTACCTTAGTACCACCTGGGGTCGTACCGTGAACCGCTTATAGCGGGACCGAATAGGTTTAGCTGCCGACACTGCGCGACCGCGAACCTTATTGCGGGGCGATAAAATTCACTGTCGCGCACCATCGGCAGCTGAGCGTATTCGGTCCCGGAATAAGCGTTCATAGTACGGTATCCTCTGCCCGTGGCAGAACTGTACTGCAAGTACAGTCGCGGTATAGCCATCACGACTAATGGCCTAGCTAAATTCCAGACCGGTGGCGGGAAGCGGCGTCAACAGTACAAGAAGTTACGCCCCTGCGGTCGCCAACACAGAAAAGCGATAGCCCTACTTCTTAGGTAGAACGGCGTTAGGTGTCCAAACAATGTTGTAAAGCAATAGGGTAGATGACTGATGTTTATATCTTTCGTTTAAGTAGTTATATTTTTCATTAATCAGCTTTATTTATGGCCCATATTTTAAAAGAACAATGAAAAAAAACCAGTCCTCTAGTCTATTGTATGGGAAACCGCTGTCGCCAGTTTCACACATAATTGTAACGACTACGACGTTACTACGACGAAAAAATTCAAAAAAAAAAAAAGTCGCTCGAAATGTCATATTGCAACAGATTAAAATTGATTTAATTACGATGCCATGTGGTTTGGTTTCCTAGGCGTCTAATTTTTGAGTATTCTCAATTTATAAACATGTATGTAGCCGGCTAGCGCGGCCTGTCACATCTCCGTTCTATTCACTTCTCTCTTCAGTGACCGCCAACACGCATGCCCATCGTGGCGTCTAATTTCTAGATGGCCAAACGAATGGGGCAAATCCTCTCATGACAAGCCCACCAAAAGTAATGGTTTGGTTTTTTAAATGGCTATGCTATGAGCCCATCAGGATCAAAATCACAACGAGAGTGAAAAAGCAACTGCTGCTTTTAATTATTAGTCATTTTGATGAAACACAATTAATATTAAACGTTATCGTCACTTGAACTGTATCACGTCGCGAAAAATACGGACAAAAATGTCCTTATCTATTAATCAACCACGTACCTACCTATTATGAATGATGATAAGCTATATTGAAGAGGAAGGTCACTACTTATTGTACTATTCATGGACGAAAGATTATCAAGACTAGCACAAGACTGTAGCAAAGAAGTTGTACAATCACCTCAAGGTAAAAGCCCACCAGACCCCCTAGCACGCGCCGGGGACTAAATGGTCTTTCCCAGCGCGGGAACGTGATAAAGCTAGAATATGGATACGTCTGTCTCGTTTTCAAGGGGAAAATAGAGTGGATATACATTTAATACCACGGCTCGCGCTCGCGTGCTAGGCGGGCAGTAGAGAAATCCAGGGGTAGGAATTTTACTATTTTACACAATTTTAATAATCGACGCGAATCGCGTATGAATATTGAATACGCATTACTTAGAGATCCAAAGAGATAATAAATGTCACTTGGTAGATCCAATGTGGATCTGGCTTCTGGATTTACTGAGATTGAACCTGTAAAACGGCATTTTTGTGCAGCTTTTATAAAAGACGAGTTTCGTATTGTGATAAGCAAAGTTGTTCTTTATTTTCCCTTACTGGTCTTTATACTTTCCTCGGCTACTGTATCCAACAACTACTCCACCCAACAGTTATGTTTCCCCTTGTTTTTAATATTTCAGCCAGTTTGGAACAATCTAAATGACCAAACAACGCACTGCATCTTCAGTCTAGAAGTACGAAAATTGGCACATTCGTTCCTTGTATACTGTACCAAAAGTATTTTGTGAACCTCGGTTCCCGGCCTTTATTACGAGATTGAAACTCATCATCCATCTGTGAAAACTGACAAATATTGTGGATCGGTGTCAAAACAAACGACCATTCACAAAAATCAACTATTTGTCAAATGCACACGTGGGCATAGGCGTTTTTTTTTAAAATTATTTATAGGCTTGCGTTTGACTGCCATCTCGTCTGACGATGAAGATGCAGATGCAATGAGGATGCAGTCTATACGATGGAGCACGCTTGCCTAGAAGAAACCGATTCACTCGCGACTTGAAGACACCCAGATTATAATTATCGGGAAACACTCACTCGGGCAGCGCATTCCACTGTTTAGCAGTTCGAATAAAGAAAATGGAATTAAACCGTTTCGTACCAGTTTTTGGTATATCAACCATGAAACGGTGTCGCTTTTTCGAGGTCCTGGCTGTCCGATAGAAGAATGGGCAATAAAGGGGGGGAATAAGATCATGCAAATCTGAAGAACAGTCTCCGAACTGTATTCGATATAATACCGATAGGCTAGCGTTTCTTCGATGATCAAGACTTTGTAGCTTGATCCGAGCCAGACGTTGCGAATTATAAAAATATTTGAACCTGTACCTTTGATATTTTTTCAGGTCCTGATAGTGGAATTCGTAAGAGATCGGCGTGGCAAGAACGTAGGTGAGAGGTTCCTCGCCGGCACCTTGATACCCGGCTGGCTCTGGGAGACGTACACCACCGTCGGTATCTTCGGCTTCGGAGCAGCGCTGCAGCAGCTGACTACCGACTCCACCAAGTACGTCGTCGGCAGACTCCGGCCGCACTTTTACGATGTAAGTTAATATGCAATTCAGCACGAAGACGAAAATTTTGCATCGCTGTAGAAGACGAAGGAATTTAAATTAAATGAAGAATTAAGTTAAGATCAAACAACGATGTGTTAAAATGATGGAAGGCAAGATTAAATAGTTTACAGGCACAAGATCTTTATACTACAACAACTTAGATAGACTATATATACTACATATTCATATTCATATTTGTTTATTTGCAACCAAGTGTATACATTAGGTCTTAAACTACATAATACATGCTGTACTTTAGAACTTAGTTGCCCTTTTCGGGCATTGCAAATAGATCCGAGAGCGTTTAAAAATGAACTTATGAACGAAAACATTAAAATTACAAAAATAATACCATAAACACGAGAAATAGTCTTATTTTTATTGAGAGCTTCAAAATATTCTTCTATAGAGTAAAAACATTTTTCAGAAAGAAATTGTTTTAATTTTAAGGTAAATGAAGTAAGTTTCGTTTCATTTCTAAGACTGACTGGCAGTTTATTGTATATTTTAATTGCCATGTAGTGTGTACTTTCTATAAGCATTTTTATTCTCGAGTATGGTAGATTAAGGTTGTTTCTGTGGCGGGTATTTACATTATGGGTATATTTTGTCTTTGTAAAGGAGTTGCTATTTTTAAATACAAATGTACATAATTGTTGAATGTAAAACTTACTACACATAAATGATTGTATCCAGACCGATGAAAGTCTAGAGTCAATCCAAATGCTCAAACCCACTACCAGTCCGCAGCGTACCAAGCATGCTGGCTGCATTGTCACGTTGAATTATAAGATTAAAATATATCAAAGCAACTTTTGGTGGCAAGGTTTTTACAATACTAGGGGCACCACAAATACGTTGCCGACACGCCTTTTGTATGTCAATGTTGAAGCATATCGAAAAACCTTACCGAAGAAGGAAGTTCTTTTTACTTTGGTAGACATTTTTCAACGTAAAATGCATACATGTATAGTATAGTCCTCCGTTAACTCTTAAAACTATCACTTACCATGTTAGCCTTTTCGCCTATGCAGACCTGAAAGTAGCATGATAGCCACTACATTTGTATTGGACAATTTAAAGGTGCTGGAGAAGATATTCCAGATATAATATTTAAGTGCCTAAAGTGTCTACTTTAGCCCCGCTATGCGAGGCGAAAGGAACCACTTCTTTGCCGCAGCGGCACAAAATCGTAAGCATACCACGGGAGCAAGTAAAGAAGCCTCAGATCTAATGTTTGTCACCCTCGGCCTCGCCTCGTGAGACAATATTTTTCTCTCTAGGTGAGTAATCTACTATTCTAAACTCTTGTTCTATATTAATGTTCCAGGTATGCCGGCCAGTATACAACGCGAGTAACCCTCTGAACGTCCTGAACTACATCCAGGATTTCAGATGCTCTGCTGCGACTGGCTTCCAGCTGAAAAACATCCGCCTGTCCTTTCCCAGCGCGCACGCTAGCTTCGCTGTGTACACCGCTGTGTTCTTCTGCGTAAGTTGTTCTCATATCCTTTGGAGAAGCTACATTGGTAGACTGAACACGAATACTCGTTCATTAAACATACTTACTGCAAATGTTGTGGGTTTTGATCTTGACTGCAAAATATATGGATCAAAGCAGAAGAAGTGTAGCAGAAGTACCTGCAGCATTATTTGCGAACTCTTAAATATCCTTAGACAATAGACAATAGACAATAGTTTATTCGTGGCAAAAGGACCAGGACCTGGACCTGGGTATGTCGTGCATTCAGTACCACCGGAGGACGGGCAGCAGCGTCCTCTCGTTAACGGTGGTGAACATTCTGCGATCCCCAAGCCGCCTGCCAAGCGTGGGGATTATGGCAACTCCTCCCTGTTAAAGGCCTTCGTCCAGCAGTGGATGTTTCCTGGCTGATAATGAAATAACCCCGGAATCTCTAAACAAAGAGTGAATACCTAGGTAAACTACGCAAGCGATCTTGACTATGACCTGGTCTTCGCTTCAATTAAGCAAGCCCAGTCTAGGTATGAAAATAAAAGTTATGCTATGACTTAGTGGTGCTGGTGACCGGAATAGTCCTAATGCTCAATCACACTAGCAGGCGCGGATTTGCTGATAGCACTGTCATGTTATAATGGCAATGGTTATATTTTGGGCTAAATAAATTCCAGCACTTTGGCTATAAATCTGATCGACTAGGAATTCAGATAAAATAACATCATGAGACATCTTCAGCCAGAAGGATAATCCCCACGCTTGGCAGGCGGCTTGCAGGTCGAGGTATGCTCACCATCGTTAACCGAGAGGACGCTGCTGTCCGTCCTCCGGTGGTTCTTGATGCAGTTTTAGGACATACCCTAATCGATTTTTACTTTTTGTTTGTTATATCTATGAAATCACTCAGCGCGAACGCATAAAGCTAACCCAACCATTTCCTCCAAAAGACTTACTTTACCAAATCGTTCCTTTTCAGTGCTACCTCCAAGTGAAGTGCAGATGGCGCGGCTCGAAGTTGCTGCGGCACGGCGTTCAATTCGCAGTGTTTCTGGGAGCCTGGTACGTGGGACTCACGAGGGTAGTGGAGAACTACCACCACTGGAGTGACGTCGGCTTCGGGTACCTCCTCGGGGCCGTGTACGGGTTCCTTATTGTGAGTAGCGTAGTAACTATTTGATATTTATGTTATTCTGGTAGGATTTCTTCTGAAGGTAATAGTTAGAGCGACCAAGAATACCTGCAGCACCAGCACCGGTTTGACAATGTGGTCACATAGGCGATCATACAAAACAGGAGACTCGACACAAAACAGGAGACTCGACTCGGAATCGACTTCAAAAAAGGAGGTTCTCAATTCGACTGTTTATTTATTTTTTTGTATATATGTTACGCAATTACTCCGCTAATTGGGAACTAATTTTGATGTTTTTTTTTGTTGAGTAGATTCAGAGGTGGTCCCATATAAATTTTATCGAAATCAGTTCAGTAGTTTGGTTTTGAAATCAAAATTACTAGAAAATATGAAGATGTCATCCCGGTATAGGTCGCGTCATATAAAAAGAACGCTGGCGGTTAAGCTGCGCAGTAGGCGATTTATCGGTCTATTTGGCTGGGTATATAATCAAAGATTTGGTGGTATGAGGCGCGGTATGAGTAATAACCAATATACTAAGCTGCAAGCAAAAGGCTAATTAATAATTATATAAAACAACAGGCCTAGTACTTTTGTGCGCAAGTGTACACATGCGCAAACACCTCTACTTTCTTCAAGCGTTCTTTTTACACGACAACTGTATTCGAAGTTAAAGTCAGTTTTTTTTTTTAAAAAGCGTATCATTTTATGTCGTTTTTGTTTTTCCTTTTCGACTTTTTAAAGGCACTTTCTGATATAGGTATTTTGCGCCAGTACTACGCTTGACTATCTTACACTCAGAGAGGAAGAAGGCTTTCTCCTAACCTAGCGCCTACAGGTTTCTAGCAATGAGTACACTTACCAGCCAACTTCACAATTACGTCAGGCGTTTTCGCGTGTTAACTCTAGCTGTACCACAATATTGGTTAAATAACATCAGCTTCTGTACAACATAACAAACAACTTTGGTCCTGTCTCTTAAAATTCGCGAGAAAAATAAAATTTGTTCAATATATTTTACAGCAAATAATTATTTTAACACCTGGGTATGTCCTAAAACTGCATCCAGAACCACTAGAGGACGGGCAGCAGCGTCCTCTCAGTTAACGGTGGTAACCATTCTGCGATCCCCAAGCCGCCTGCCAAGCGTGGGGATTATGGCAACACCTCCCTTTAAGGGAGTTTCGTCCAGCAGTGGACGTCTTCCGGCTGTAGATGTGATGTGTGTGATGATCTTAAACGGTGGTTAGCTAGTTATACCAATGACCCTTTATAGTTTATAATAGGTTAGACCGGTAAGAGCGAGGAGATGATGCCGAAACAATGCTCTTTTTTTAAATATATTTATGAGATTTTGTCGTTATTTTCCAGTTCATCTACGTATTAAAGCCCAAGAAGTATGGCCTCCCGATGGTATGGGAAGAGCCAGCACCACAGAACGTGCTACCTAGACCCGTGCTGGCGCGGTGACTGAGGCCAACATATTACATCGAACTTAACAATTTCTAAGACATAAACGTTTCTTTAAGCTCAAACCTAGTCAAACATGGCGTGAAGGAACAAAATAGTGCGACGGGTGTTTTTTTAAGATTAAGATACTTTTTAAGTTTTTTTACGAACGACCGATTACGATTTATACGAATATTTGTAATTATTTCCAGTTTCTTATAAAACTAACAATGAACTAAATTTATTTTGTATCTTCATTTATATAATATTTTTATTTATTTTACACGCAAAACTTGTACTTATTAACTTTTTCATCTTAGTCATCTATAGCCCTTCCCTTTATTGTTCTCCTTGTTTTCCTTGTCTTTAAAACCTGTTTTTCAATCATATTTCATAGCCATAAACTACATAAGCAACAAACTAATAGTACAAGCTGTAAATGTTAATAAGAAATGCCGAATCTGAGTAAGTCAATGGACGGAGAATTAATCTAATTAAGTACCATCGCCAATATAGACAATAATTACAACTAAATTAACATATCTTTTGTAAAGAAATAACTTGGTTTCATTTTTATAAATCATTACAATAAACTGACCTTGACATCAGTGCTATCAAATGCTGCCTATCATGGGAAGATCAGATACGGCGATAAGACGATATATATGAATTTTAGGCACGTGTCAATTCTTTCTTCACCATCTTCAAGTAAAGTTCAGGTAAGATCGTTGGTTAATACAAGCACACACACCTAATAGATTCATAATATCTGATAGCGCTAACGGTCACAAACTGTGTTATTCTTGGGATTTTTCAATGAGCACAACACACTAATCGGTGCAGAAACTTACCTACACTCGCAATCCAGCGAGGCAAAGCAGCCAGCATTTTGGGCACATTACTCATAATTAGAGATACATGAAAACGGTATCTTTTATCGATCATTTCATTTCAAGTTGGTTAGATTCTCAAAATAATTATGCTATGTAACTAAATTAAACTATTATTAAAACATTAATCAATCGATATAAGAGACCGTTTAAAGTATCTATAGGTAGCAAACCTATATAGATAGTTTAAACGGTCTCTGATTTCGGGTAATGTGCCCAAAATGCTGGCCACGTTGCCCCGCTGGATTGCGAGGCTAATTTTCTGGCCCAAATAAAGGCCAGCATTTTGGTCACGTGAAATTTTAGATTCTAACTTATCTCTTAGGTCTTACGATACTGCGGTGTTCAGGGTAATCGCTGAATTAGCTGATCAAAATTCGGACAATTCTTTCAATTACAGGAAGTTGAATTGAATCATCGATTAGATTAATGAAATCACGAATTCTTGGACAATTGGAAGTCATCTTTTTCTTCTTGAGGCCGAAGTGAAAATCAAAGTACTGTTGCAAGCCATACAACTTACTGCGGGGCCCACGGGTATCGAAGGTAAAAGCTTTCGCCACTTCCAATTCCAACCAAAACCGCAAAGCTAATATACAGCATGAAGAAGTAACACATACACGCAAATACGCACAATCTTTCGTAGATAATTTATGCTAACACAACAAACCTTTATAAATGCCTGAGTCATATAAACTCATGGTGAAAGAAATATTTCTATAAAACAGTTTTTTTTTCGCCATTTCTGACTTATCCAGCCCCATTGTAAAACTTCTTCACAATGATCTGCTTTATGCTTAGTACTACATACACCTGTATAAATAGGCTCGCAACAAATAAACACTAACGGCCTTACCTAAAATAATCTCGTTTCTCTTAGTCACTGCTTAAACTTCTCTGTCCTTTTCTAGCACGTGCAACTTCGCGTCAGATAGAAGATGGCAGAGCATCTTAAGCAGTGACTAACGGTTGAAAAGTTTTTTTAGGTAAGGCCGTAAGCGTCTCAAGCATAGGTAAAACATTAAATTCTATTTTAGTTAAAAGTGTTTTGTAAATTTCTTTTGAATTACGAATTGGGTTTGAAAAAAGAAGACATAATACTTTATATCTAAAATAGGTTTGAAATACGTTTTAGTGTTTTAAGCATATAATAACGGTAAAGTAGTACTATTACTATTTTTTACATTATTTTTAAGTGGGTTTTTTGACCAGTCAATGACATAAATATTTTAATATGGTCAGAACTAGATAGGTACCTACCTATAAACATTTTTATACATATTACTTACTTATACTTTTTTTCTACAAGTACATAAAATTATCACTGTTTATGACTTTAACGCAAAATAATGTTAAATGTTTGCGTGCCAAATATATAATAATATCTTGCACGCTATATTTAGAGCAAACTGATAATTGTATGAAGTTAAATCGTGCGATACATCTGTGATAATAATAATAATGTTTTTCTTTAACCGATATGTTTTTACCATCTAACCGTCTTATTCATAAAACGCCTTCTACATATGTCTTCGTTTTTCAAACTAAAATCGTAATTCGAAAAAAAAACTACAAAACACTTTTTAACTAAAAAAGGATTGAAATACTTTTTAGCGTTTTATGCATATGACGGTACTATACGTAGAGTTGGTAGAGTTGGGGGGGCGTAAAAAATTGCTCGGGATGACTTAAAGTGGTGAATTTTGGGAGCGGGCTGAATTTCTTCCGTACGCGGACGAAGTCGCGGGCGACCTCTAGTATATATGTATATAAAAGAGAAACGCATACCTTTCAGACAAGAAATCTTAAAAAGTACCAAAGCTACGATTTTGCAATTTTACATGCGGTCTGTTGTTAGGACGTAGATGCTCACTACAAGTCAAAAGTCAAAGTCAAAGTCAAATCGTCTAAGAACGGATTTTGCAAAATTCCACTCCTAATGCGAATTGGAGGGTACATGATTGTATGGGAAAAAATCTTTTTTCGATGTTAACGCGATGAAATTTCGTACATGTATTGAGAAATGGGAAATAATAGACGCTTAATTCATATAAAGGCGTGGTAGCCTAGTACTTACACATACTAGGCTACCACGCCTTTCTACGTAGGTATAATGTGAAAAGATCCACAACAAACAACATTATATTGACCAAAGATACATACGTCCCCATATATATCAACTACGTCACACTTGTTTTCTCCTAAATGCCATTATGTATTAAAGTTCTAAATCAGATCGCAGACGTCTTATCTAAATTACAATGTTTTGAAAACATTATTACGTAGGTACCTACTGTGATACAAAATATAACATCTGTCAAACGATTTCCTTGCCTAGTATTTCATCAGCATAAAATGCCTGGTCCAATAAAAAAAAACGTTGCCAAGAGATGCTAATAAAGGGTTACCAAGCGAGTATAACCGCCACCTCTTGACTGTACAATTTTTTTATGGAAAATATATTTTCGTCGTTGATAATGCCAATAAAATTTGAAGTAAGTATGTAGATAATAAATTAGGTTTTTTTTAATACTTTCAAGTGACGATACGAGCAAAACGTTCGCCTGGTGGTAAGCGTCACACCTGCCTCTAACAGAAGCAGTGCCAGAATTGGGAATTTGCGCACACAATCCTGCGCCGCACTGCACTGCGCTCGTCACCCTGAGATATTAGATGTTCAATCTCTTCATTACCCAGTAATTTCTCACGATTTTGTACCAACGCAAGTTCACAATTCTGGCACTGCGACTGTTATGTACAGGCGTGACGCAGGCGAACGTCTCGCTTAAATTCCATTTAAAAAAAACAAGATTCTTGAGTGGCGACCACGAACTACGACTGGCGACCGAGTCGGGTCGGGGGCTACCGGTGGATGCAAATGGCAGGTTGTCATACAGTGTGGCGGTCTAAGGGGGATGTCTTCGTTCAGCAGTGGACGTCTGCGGGCTGAGGATGAACTAAGTATCGCTTAAATTTAGAATCAAAACTTAAAACATTATGTTTAATAAGAAATTGTGGCATTTTTAACCGACTTCAAAAAAGGAGGTTCTCAATTCGACTGTTTGTTTATTTTTGTGTTTATGTTATGCGATTACTCCACCAATTGTGAATATATTTCGATGATTCTTTTTTGTTTGGTAGGTGATACTTCAGAAGTGGTCCCATATAAATTTTATCGAAATCTGTTCAGTAGTTTGGTTTTTAAATAAAAAATACTGGAATATATGAAAATATCTGGAAAATATGAAGATGTCATCCAGGTAGTCGAAATTGAAGTCGGTTGTGTTTTAAAAAAAAAGCGTATTATTAATAAAGAGCAGTCCAACTCTCCCGGACTTCCCCTATATTTACGAGCGCTTACACTGCTTACCTATAGCTGGCAAACCCTTCTGGGAAACAACGAAACACAACGCCACACACGATATACTCGTATTGCACCCGTGTTAATCCGGGGCAGGTCGCTAGTGTATCTATATTTATGTTTTTAACTATGTGATAAGAAGTGCGTCAGAAGCCGCGTGTGGGGGCGTGGTTCTTATCACGTGGCATAATCTATTTCTTGTCTAATTCATAGTTTATGTACTTATCACACGGGCTAGGACATGATCTTTTCCCTGAAAGCTTTCGGAGCTTTTTTTAACTCAATGTTATCTGACCTCTAAGCCATAGATTTATATAGTAAAAACATTGGGACTAGCTGTTTTTTTTTCTCGATTCTCCATCAGAACAGCAGCGCGAGTACCGTTCTAAGGCTAGAACGTTCTAAGGTCCTATTAAAATGTGGCCCATAAATACCGGGTGCTAGTTTGAAAATCGTTATCCTTCTAGGATATCATTGTACTCATCATTATGAACAACTTTTACTATGGGGCCAACCTTGAAATCACGAAAAAAAAACAGCTGTCCCATACTAAAAGGTTCATCGATCTTGGACAAATGGACGTGATATAAATAAAATACGATTTTATCTTTCCGCAGGCGTTAACGCTAACAGAAAGTGGCTCTTGTCTAGACCCTCTGAGATAACAAGCATTAAAAAATTCAACCGAATTGAGAACCTCCTCCTGCTTTGAAGTCGGTTAAAAAGAAAGGACATGGGAGTGAACGAGTAGACAATGCGTATTCTACGGATACATTGATTACGCATAGTCAGAATTGAGACCTCCTTTTTTGAAGTCGGATAAAAAGGAAAGACATGTGAACAAGTAAACAAATGGGTATTCTACGGGTACATTGAATTACGCATTGTATACCTGGGTGTTCCACGAGTACACTTTTAATTCAGTGTCTCGTGGAACACGGATACAAAAAGGTATCCGTGGAACACCTAGGTGAACCTTTTATGTGGACCACGGGTAAGAAACCCTATGAAATAGGTAGGCATGAACGCGCGGTCGGACATTGAATATTTTGACTTTTTTCATAACACATTTTTTGTTCCTTATAAAAAGTCCTTTTCAGAATTACTTATAAATTATTTTACTAAACTTTTACTGTTTAATTTGTATAGTACTTATTCTCTCAGTTTTTGTATGGTAGTATTCATCAAAAGTTATTTTCAATGTCCTGCTTAAAGATACTTACGCAATGTTTAAAAAAGAATAGTCCACCCGTGCGAAGCCGGAACAGGCCGCTAATAACAAATATACGAATTACATGTCAAATATAACGATCGTCAAGAACGGTACTCGCGCTGCCGGTCCCTAAGTGAGAGGATATCATAGTTAACCTAAATGTCTCTCGTTCATCGAAACACCCGCATAATCAGTGACGAATAAAGAATTCTATGTATATAAGCTATGTATATCCTAATTCCTTGTGAGTTATCTAATCAAATCAAAGCAGTTGAACATTGTTCATCGAAATCGAGGCTACGTTATCGCCACGCTAGGGTCGAATGGTAACTCCTAATCGGGACACACCCCTTAGATACCGCGTCGCTTTTTAAGCTAATTGCAAGATAAACCATTATTATAGACTGTTATTTGTAAAGAAATGTGTTGAAAATAATTTATAACAGTTATTCGTCTGTCTGTCCTACTATATCTCTTCAATCATGCGAAATAGGCAGCCAGTTAATATTTTCACGCTTGCAAACTCTTCAACTTTTTTATTCTTTACAATTTGCTAGGAAATTCGCGCTAAACTTCTAAAATTACTTATTTTATTGTTTGACTGCCATCTCGTCTGATGTTTAACGATGATGTAGTCTACGACGGAGAATGCGTGCCTAGAAGAAACCGATTCACTATCAACCATTAAAAACAGAAATGACAAAGAGGTGTACTACCTACCTCAATCTACTATCATCATCATCATCAGCCTACTTAGTTCACCGCTGTACACAGGCCTCTTCCAACTTTCGTCACTCAGTATTGCGGATTAAGCGTCGTTAAAAATACTTTTAAAAAAGCAACCAACTTTAATTTCGATTACCTGGATGAAATCTTTTGTCAGTAATTTTGATTAAAAAACCAAACGACTAAATTGATTTCGATAAAATTTATATGGGATTGCCTCCGAAGTATGACCTAACAAATAAAAAAAGAATCATCAAAATCAATTCATAATTGGTGGAGTAATCGCGTAACAAACATACAAAAAAAACTGTCGAACATAAGAACTCTCCTTTTTTGAAGTCGGTTAAATTAAATAATACATATTTATGCAGTTGAAATTGAGAACCTTCTTTATAGAAGTCAGTTGAAAAGAAGGTAATTAATACACATTATTGCAAACAACTTTTACTAAGGGCCATCTGTGAAATCGTGCGATGCCATAAATGAGGCTTACAAAACCCTGCATATTTCAATCGGTAAAATTCGATAAAAATCGGTATATTCTCAAATGCGTCTAAATAAATCTGCTATATTGACACGTCAAAATAGGGTAGATGACTGATGTTTATATCGTTGAAACCAATAGCTTTGATGAAGAATTTAAGTAAATATAGTATGTTTATTGAAAAACTAATTTAAAACGGTTATTAATGTACTGATATATAAGCGTTTAAAGTTTTTGTTAGAGACAACTCTGTCCCTTTCCCACAAAACAAAAAATTTCGTCACGCCTTGTCAGAATAGAATTTATATGGCATACTGAGAAGTGACGTCACGATTTGCTGTTTCGCCTCTCTGTCTAGCATGATATTAAAATGCTTATAAGTTGCTTATTTTTGATCAGATTTTCATATTTTTTTCATTAATCAGCTATATTTATGGCCATTTTAAAAGGACAATAAAAAAACCAGTCATCTAGCCTATTCACATACGCCATTGAATTTCTTCCCCGGACGGCCGTAAGCAGATTTCCTCGCGATGTTTTCCTTCACCGTAAAGCCGGTGGTATGAGTATCCGTACATAAACTCCAAAGAGCTCATTGGTCAAAGGCTCACGTGCCTGGGGGTTTGAACCCACGACCTCACGATTGCAAGTCTAGCGGTCTCCCGACTAGGCTACCATGTCCGATTTTTGCCGTGATATTAGGGGTAGGCCCTGTAGTAAATACCTCTCTTTTCGGCTTACCGTGACGCGTAACCCTGTTTAATAGTAATAAATATTTACTGGTGCATGCTCCACCCAGCTATCACCCACGCAGTTAGTTTGTCAACCTCCTTTCAATATCTATCACTCACCACGCCGGTGGTCCATGGCCCTAGGATTTCGTTATAATCAGGTAATTGTAGTAACGCTTAATCATTATCATTTAACAATGCCGTGGCGATTTATTTACCTAAATATCGTATCGTGTTATCTTTTTAACACCTTGTTTGTCGTCATAGTGATAGACAAAATAGTTTTTTTTTATTATATATTATAACCGTCATATGCATAAAACGCTAAAACGTATTTCAAACAAATTTTTGTTAAATTTCTTTCGAATTGCAATTTGAGTTTGTAAAAAGAAGACTATTTTAACTAAAATTGGTTTACAATACTTTTTAACGTTTTATGCATATGACGGTAAGTATTAAATGGGTACCTATTTACAACATTAGGTACAATAGCTACAAATCCTAAACAGTACAATTACCTAAAATGACACTTGAAATATTTTTACATGAAATAGTTATATGTTATGCAAGGCTGCAAAGTTGTTGCAAAGTTGTTATGGTGTGTGTGTGTGTGTGTGTGTGTGTGTGTAAAACCACTCGCTTCGCTCGTTCGAGGGTTTCAAAGGTACGAGACGAACGATAACTTAGCTGCCGAGCGAAACATACAACTTTTCGTAAGCGTCAGGACCGAGAAAGAGAGCTAGATCCTCTAAGGGACCGCTAGACCAAGAAAGATATTTGAGTTTCACCTCACTACAGCTAGGAAAATGCTAGTTTTTTTTCATGCAGTCTTTGTGCTGTCCAGTGCGATTATTCTAAAATTGGTGTTGGCGTACTTACATGAAATAAGTATTACGGAGTTTTGGCGAGAACACGGAAAAATCATGTCGCAGTATTCTACTTGATAATGCATAATACTTGTCACTGGCTGAATGCAGGTAATGCAAAGGCAAAAACTAAAAAAAAACATATAATTTCAGTGAACTGGCGGTATACAAAATTATTGAATAGAGTTCGAATTTTAAAAACTCTTTCCGAGCTAGCGGACAAAATGCACTTTTGCACTCAGATTTCGAATGATAAACAGAATCTTTCATAAATATATAAAAATGCGTTTTCACCTCACAAGCTCGGAAAGATATCCTGTTAAACTTAATATTATGGTAAGTATTTATTTAAAACGTGGTTTTTTAATCGTTTGTTACTTTCAATAGAGAAAGAGAGAGATCCTCCAAGTATCAAGGTTTCGGTAAAATTGTGCGGTAATAAACTTGTTTGGTAATAAAACTACAATACTATTACTATTATAGATAGGTATAGAGTAGCTCTGGACATAGTCCTCTCCACCACACCACCACTACACAGTCCATACACACACAGTGGTGTGGAGGTACACCACTCGGCCCGATCTTCAGCTATCCGCTTCCATAGCCACTGCCAGCTGTCCTACGTATATCGTCAGTCTATCGAGACTCAGGCCGTCCTACGCCAGCAATAGACTATGTTAAGCTGATTATGATCATGGTAGTACCTATACTATCTTGCTAAGTAGTAGTTAGTCAATCCTTCAAATTTTGCCCCTTCAGAATGATTGACGAAGTTATGTTGCTTCTGTTGAAAAGTTTTTACCTCAATTTATGTGTCACAATTTGCGTGGAAGTTGTGTCACTTTTCACAACGTCACTGTTTACCATACACATCACATCATCAGCCAGAAGACGTACACTGTTGGACGAAGGCCTCACCCCTTAATAGGGGAGGGTTGTCATAATCCTCACGCTTGTCAGATGGCTTGGGGATCGCAGAATGCTCAACACCGTTAATCGAGAGGACGCTGCTGTCCAGGCGTTTTACCATGTTATGGTACAATACCTGGCCACATCGCGTCTACCATACATTCGTGCGTGTCCCCCCACCCCCCGTCATCCATATTATCAACTTCCCCTCCCCCCCTGGGCCAAAGGCTGGCGACGCCCTTGACATGTAGCATAATCTGCCTTTTAATAGTAGTACCATCTGTAAATAGACATATCCTCGAAGAGCGATCTGGTCCATATATCCATGCAGGGGCCTCATTTTTGAATCGTACGCAAGAGTATCGCATGCGAAAGGAGCCGACCTTCGAACGATACTGTTTGGAATAAGGTTCAATATAGTTCGAAACTCGACTCCTTTCGCATGCGCTACGCTTGCGTACGATTCAAAAATGAGGCCCCTGGCCCAGTTCCGGTTGGCGAATTCACATACGCTAAATATTGAAATTCTTCTCCGAATGTATGCAGGTTTTCTCGCGATGTTTTCCAACACCGAAAAGCAAGTATGAAAATCCGTACATAAACTTCAAAGAGCTTATTGGCACGGGCCCGGGATTTCACGATTTCGATTCGAGTGCACTTCCCATTACCTACCACCCTTTTTAAAAAAAACGTGAAGTTCAATTTAAAGAACGTAAGGTTAAAAGTACCACGGCTTTTTATGGGTACCATGATATTCAGCATAAAACAGGACACGGCTAGAGCCCAAATTTCAATTATTAGCTATTTATATCATAAGCTGCGTATTGGTTTATTTGATTTTTTATGCCTATTGTTTTACGTAAGGAAAATGGGTGAAAGGGATTTCTCAAACTTGGTCAAAGCTATTTGCGTAATAGGTTGTAAGTTACACAGTCAAACATGGTTTGTATGTATACCTATATGTGACTGTTTACGTGCCTGTGGGGCTAAAGTGGCTATTTTAGCCCGGCTACGCGGAGCGAAAGGAACCACTTCCTCCCCGCAGCGGCACGTAAAATAGTATACACACCACGGGACATCGTCAATGGGGATAACGGGAATAGACCAAACGAACGAAGTTTCTGCAACGACAAACAAAATTTGGTTCTATAATGTTCATAGATTTTTTGTCGTCGGTGACTTTTTATTGGTATTGTAAATCCCAAGACAGTATCTGTTTATATTTCGTCCTGCGATGAAATATAGGGTAGATCCCCGATTGCCGCTCGAAAACGGCACCGTCAAAACAAGGCATAAATAGCTGAAAATACCTTGTTTTGCTCTCAGTTATGTGTGACCGCGCCAATCGTGTGACGTGCTACGATGTACATTTTACAACTGCTATTACAGGGTGTTAAGGTTCATTATTAAAATGAAAAATATCCGCATGTGGACTTTTTTTATATTAGCTGGAGAGGTATGATATCTGTATAAGTAACCATTGGCACGGGGCCACTTTTGAGGTTTGATTTTCATAGAGATTGTGTATCTATAGTACATTAATTGATCTAAGATTTCGTCTCTCTTTCTGCGCAACACCACCGACTCTACCGACTCTACCGACTCTACCGATTCTACCAAATCTACCGACTCTACCAACTCCCCCCCCCCCCCCTCCCTCCTCCTTTGAATGAACTACCCAAATATCAATTTTCATCGCTATAACTTCAAAACAAAGAACTTTCCATACAACATTCCACCCCCCCCTTTCCCCACTTAAATCAAAAAATCCTTTCTTATTACACCCCTCCGCATCGAGACGAATACACCCTCCAAATTTCAAGTCTGTACGACCAGCGGTTTGGGCTGTGCGTTGTCTGTCAATCAGTATGTCAGGACAGAGATTCTTATAGTTCTTCTTCATTCATGCTATTTTCGTCCCGAGAAAGTTCGTCCCACATTAAAAAATCTACTTTCGTCCCACTTTGTAGGCTGTACTCTTGAAGAAGCCCATATTTTAGTAAAGAATCAACCACTTGTGTATGTATTTAAGCTTACCAGTACCGTACCACAAAACAGTACCATTATTTCAATATTTGCTTAGGACGCAGGTGGCCTAGCGGTACAAATTTCCCATACTTCCTTGTATGAACTAGGCCAAAATGTCACATGCCTATAATAGTATCACACTCAGAAGCACGTTTTTTTTTTTCTTTGCGTCCTGCGAACTTCTATAATAAGTATAATAAGGTTCCAGTATATTGAACTTAAACGTCGATTGTTTAACATTTTACCCCATTATGCCTGATGAAATGATACAACGATTATCTGTTATCGCGATAGTAGCTCGAATAAAAGCGACTCACCGCGTGGGGAGTGACTCACAGCGCTCGCTTCTTTCAAACGGAGCACTCGTTTATTGGACCTAAAATTTTTCCTTCAGTTACGTATTTACTAGTAATTATTATTATTTAATAATAAATAGTGAGAATGGCGAGAGACGAAGTGTCGATTCATATATTGAGGAAGGTGGTCGTCGATGGATTCTTGCTTGGAGGATGTGAGTTAATATAATATTACATAGTCGAGTTTTTAGAATCCTACTGAAAATACAATTTTTTTTTCAACTGATGTATATTTTCCCTGAAATTTATTAATTTTTATTTAAAGCACTAAACACCTCAAACGTCATTTATGTCCATCTTATATGGTTTTCTATTTTTTATGTCAATTTAGATTAATTATGTACTCATAAAATGAGAATAGTTAATCTATTCTAATTAAATCAATTATTATAATTTTGTATATAATATTGTTATTTATTTTATGCTTTGTGACGATTAAATAATTACTTTATAGAATAATATAAAAAAAAAACAATAATAGAATCTTTGCCTTGAGATTTGTATGATTTAAAAAATAGCTGAGCTAGCAACGCTTCGCGATAATAAATACGATTGATAATAAATAAAAAATGCCCTGTGTCAATTCAGGGTCTATGTGTTTCAAGGCCCTAAATAAAAAGGATTCGGGATTCGACCGGCATGAGAAATAATGATGGGATTCAACCAGAAAAATTAACAAATAAACCGTGCGGAAACACGCGTTGGTCAGACACATACACAAACACAAACATACACACATATTTATACAAACATTCAAATTCGATGAGTTGTTATATAAAGAATTAACGAACACACTTACATAATTACTTATTTATTGTTATGTGATTGGTGTGATTCAATTCAATTATGTCGTAAGTACATTTTCTCATTAAATTCATACTTAAAAATTAGCTTTATATTTTTCTGAAAAGCCTTAATCACGATACGTGTTTAACTCACAAGATAGGCACGGATTCCAATAGTTAATAGGCATTTACTAATTGTAATTTAACTGATAAGAAATAATTACAATTCCTACTAATAAGTACTATGTTTAATAGGATAGGTAGGATAGGAAAGTATAATCCTTTTGTACCTTTTACGTTAAGGAAAGATTTCCTCATGACTAATTTTATCTCCGAGTTAGTCAGCGGAAATAAAAATAAAACTAAGGCGAAAACTCCTGTTTCCTGACTCTCGCAAAGCCTTATATACGGTATTTTAAACAGATAAACATATTTATTAATATTATTAAATTACAAGTCAATATCAATAAAAGTCATTCCAATTTAATTCATTCATTCATAGTAATCTTGTAATATTTAAAAAATCTAGTAATATTTTATGTTAACCGCCGCATTATGTATTGTATGTACCTACTAGAATTGAATGTACTTATGGCTTATATGCTTAACTAGCTTTTGCCCGCGGCTTTGCCCGCGTAGTAATGTTGAATACTGGAATTCGGTTAAATCGGGGCCCAACTCAATTGAATCACTAAAATACGTATATTATTGCATTTTTTCCAAGCCGCTTGGGTTCAAGTTTTCTTGAGGATGACCAAATTTGGCATGTCGCGTTTGCAATACTTACTTCAAAACAAAGCCGTCTTGTTGAATTTTAAACAGACAGACAGATGGACATGACAAACTTATAAGAATTCCTCATAGTACTACGGAACCCTAAAAATGTCTGCTAATGACGCTATAGTTGCCGGGGCCTTTGACCCGAAAGATTACAATATTTCTTTGTAGACAACGTTTTTGATTTTTTTGTTGGAAGGTGCTAAAATAGCCAGGCTTTCAGGGGAGCTAACTCGCGAGCAAGCCACATAGAACTGACCATGCGAAAAACAGTCCTGCCTTAAATCAATACCAGCTTATTTTAAAGTTTGACCCTGAGCCTTATTGATGGTCATGGCAAAACAAACTTTTAGAGGAAATTGAAGCCTTTTGGAGTCATAAGGTAAGTCACTGGGAATCATGGGAATACGCGGCACAAACACTATTTCGCCATGGGCACACCCAGTCAATATGATGGCCTCAACCAGATTACGATGCAGCATTTTTACTTGTAACCTGGTTCCATTACACAATTTGGGTGGTCTTAAATTCCGAAGGAGCATGACGGGTGTGCCTTTCTTCAGGATAAGCCTATGATATGGTAGCCCCGCTGGTTTTAATGAATTTAAAAACTCAACTGGATAGTTTACAGCATCATCATTATTGCATACCGTATCAACAGAGTCAATGAAATGAAATAAGCTTAAGCAGAAAAAGTATGATAACAAAGAACGTAAAAAGATTACCAAAATATCGCAAGAATTACGAAACTTCGATAAAATACAGTGCTGCACTGATCGCTTAGGTAGACTCGGTGTGCGTTGGAGTGGGGCGCGCTCGAGGTACAGCGCGTCATACTCGGGTTTTAACGTATCTGAGCCGACGCGGGATGGACGTTTCGAAAGCGCTGTGCTTGGTGCGTGCACCGGATCAAGTACATGTGTTTAAAATATTTATCTTCTTACGCATAAACACTCGATTAGCTAATCTATAAATATAACATTTTTTTTCAAATGAAAAACTGACCCGTGGCCTTCCAGTTTTGAAATTGTTTGAAAATTCTGAAACATGTTTATGTTTATTTTATCTTATCTCTTAAGTCAAAAAACTTAACAGCCTTAAATGAATGGTTTCGGCAAAATAGTATTTTAATGATACATTGAACCCCTTGCGAATTTTTCAAAATCGTTGCTGAGTGTGCGTTTCTCTGCATCAGCCCTTAACACTAATGGTATATCGGCCTACCCTGATTGGGCCATATTCACTACGCTGGCCCAGTGCAGGTTGGCGGATTCACATACACTATCGTATTTCTTCTCCTGAAATATGAAGGTTTCCTCATGATGTTTTCCTTCACCGAAAAGCCAGTGGTATTATCCATGCGTAAGTTTCAAAGAACTAATTGGAACGGGCTCGCCCGGGTTCGAACCCGCGACCCCAAGAATGTGAGTCGAGCTTGATCTCACTGAAGCTACCACAGCTTGAGCTGAGTGTAAGTTTACACCACTCAAAATTTAGTTTAGGCATTTAAAAGTAAGTTAATTTAATATTAAAAATTAATTTAGCAGCTTAGGCTGTACAGTATCTATAATAATTATGTCCGTCAAACAGTCGTCTGCGTGGACCTACAAAAAATAGCCTATGTCCGTTTCCGAACCTTATGCTATAACTACCTATCCAAAAATGCAGCTCCATCTGTTCAGCCGACCAATAAATACGCCCAGCCCCGTCCCCATTCCCAGCCTCATCCCTATAAGCGCCCCCTTCCCCATCCCCATCCCGATACCAAATGTCATTTTAATATGAACACGCCCATCCCCGTCCACATCCCCGTTCCCTCTCTCATCCCCATCCCGAAACCCATCCCATCCCCACCCCTATCCCGATTTCAACTTTCATCTTAATATGGACACGGCCATCCCCGTTCCCAGCCTCATCCACATCCGCATCCCATCCCCACCTGTCCCCACCAAATCCCCACCCCATCCCCACCCCATCCCCACCCCATCCCCATCCCCACCCCATCCCCATCCCCATCCCGATACCAATTGTAATCTTAATATTAACATGCCGATCTCCGTCCCGTCTCCGTTCCCAGTATCAATCCCCACCCCCACCCCCATCCCACATCTATCCCCATCCCTATACCAAATTTCATTTTAATATGTACAGCCGGTTACAAAGTTAAGGAGAAACAAACGTACTATCACTAAAACTTAGTTTTTTTTTTATACTAACGGGAGCTGATTTTGAAAAAAACTGTGGACAACCGTATCTTCTTATTTTTTATAGTAGAATACGTATACCAAGTTTTGTATCAATCGAACCAGAGAATAAAAAAGTTTCATACAAACTTTAACACCCCATTTAACCCCCTTCGGGGATGATTTTCGAAAAATCCTTTCTTAGTGGGCGTTTACACCTCTCCAAAAACATACCCTCCAAATTTCAAGTCTCTACGTTTAGCGGTTTGGGCTGTACGTTGTCTATATGTCAGTCAGTCAGTCAGTCAGTCAGTCAGTCAGGACAAAGCCTTTTATAGTTATAGAATTATTATTTTCCCTCATGCCTACTTATTATGCCTAGTATGACATTGTACGTGAATATCATACTAGGGAGTATGATATTGACTTCCCGTGAAATTAAATATTCAGTAACCATATTTAAACATCCCTTATCCCATCCCATCAAGCATTTTTCCTCATATTTTTTTTCGGAAAATCGATCAGCAATCTTTGTACTTACAGTCTGATAGTTGTTTTAACAATTGCGCTAGTAAAACTGGAGATATATACCGTGATTATGTTGTGAAACGAGCTCCTGATATTTTCACGGGGCGGGGGGATGAGTCTGCCCACAGAAAAGCGAAAGCCCGTTCTTAGGTAGAACGGCTGTCAAAACAATGTTGTAAAGCAATTGCATGGAAAACCGCTGTCGCCAGTTTCACACTTATTTGTATAGAAACTACAACGAAAAAATGCCAATCATTGGTCGCGTACTTGAAGTAAAACGCTCGAAATGCAATTTTGCAACAGATTAAAATCGATCTAATTACGGTGCAATGTGGTTTCGTTGTCTACGCGTCTATTTCAATTGTCTTTTTGAGTATTCTCAGTTTAAAAATATGTATATTGGTAGAATTGTCATTAAGCGCATTTGCACCTGATGCCGGCTAACGCGGCCCGTCACATTTCCGTTCTATTCACTTCTCTCTTCAGTGAGTCTGCCCGAACACGGTGCATATAACTGCGTCGAAATATGAGGAGCTCGTTTCACATCATAGATATTATGTGAGGGGTCAAAGAGTGACGACGAGTATTCGTAGACCCCCCAGGGGGCTAAAATATAATAGTGAATATCCGTGAACCCCCCAGTGGGTACAAAGGGGGTTCAAGTGGAAAAAACGAAAGGGCCTTACTTATTGTTAAAACTTTTATTATGAAACCTACCCTGAAACAATTATGGCACTGCTACTGTGAGTGGCAGGCGTGACGCTTACCACCAGGCGAACGTCTTGTTCGTTTCGTCAATTGGTTGTATTAAAAAAAGCCTTAAATAAAATTAAACTGAGAGAGAGAGCAACCGCTGTCATCACGCGCGCGACGCGCAGCGGCCCGCGGTGCTAAGCAGGACGCAGCTGCACGCGCGTCGGGCTCTGTTTTCACTCTTTGAAAAAGGTCACCGGATGTGATCGAAACTATAGTCAGAGTATCCGATTTAATTAAACGTGAGTATTCCCGTATAAATAAAACAAAAATTAAACTGTCCCATAAAATAATCATCATCATTCACCTTTGATAAAATTTATGGAACAGCTAATATTTTTTTAAGAAATGTTTATAGGATTGGTATAATTAATGACAGTAAATGTGAGAGGTGTTAACAGGTTTATAATATCTTCTATTGTTAAGCTGCGCGTCCACTGCGCTGGAATTCGAGCGGACGGATTTGTTAGTTTGTATTGATTTCTATGGGACTACGTGCCAGTGCACGGCATTGGCAAAGCCATGCCAGATACCGGTATTTCTAACGATGACGTCATACGCAGCGAACGCGCCATTCTGATGTCGATAAAGCAGATACAAAATCTGAATGTAGTGGATGCACCCACTGAAGAGAGAAGTAAAGTAGGGCCTTCGCTTTTCTGTGAATGCACCCTACCGGCATTTCATAAACGCCGATGCTCTGTCCGCTCTGTCCTTTCCGATGCTGGCGCAGTGGACGCGCAGCATAATGTGTATATAGTTGTAGGTAGGTAATCAAATCAGTTTTAACCTACTTGTAACTATCGTATCCATTTGAAACTTTGCAAATCATTTTTATATAATAATTATGTAATCCGAATGGCATTAATAATTCGGTACAATCAAACTGGAGCCGGAAGCTAGATTGTGGAAGTGAAACACTTTAATTAGGGCAGTTTTGGAATAAGAGCAACGATTCTAGGCTTGAGTAATGATCAGGTGATCAGAGATCAAACGATACTTGAGTCTTGTTTTAGAATACGGGCCTAAAAAAGTAAATAAGTGGGCACAAACTCGAGGGCATGGGCTCATTTTGTCTACTCTTTACATCATTTTTTCCTCCATTTTTGGCGTCGCATTTTATGCATTCTGCCAATGTCAAGTATAATATGCATTTTTCAAGTTTTTGATAGTAATAGGTCAGGTAAGTTAAAAAATTATAGTTAGTCACACAAAATCATTCACGGTCAAGTCCAAGTCATGCCCTAGTAAATTTATGATTTACGAAAAGAAAAGAAAAAAGAAACGAAAATACATTGTTCCCCACGTTCTATTACTTGTCTCTACACTCAAGGACGTAAATCGGCACAAAAAATAAAACGCATATGTACATTTTTATTATATTTTAACACTCGACAAAACACTAGTTTTGGAAAATAATATAATGCAGCGACATGTTTTTTTCGGGGTATTCCCCAAATATACAGTTTCCATGCAGAAACACTCTTAAAAAAGTTGCGCCTCTGTTCCTGGAACATCTGGAGCTGTACAAAGATTAATTTTCGCGTTTCCGCCAAAAGTCTACTATCTATCTATCTATTGTTGGTTATGGCCTCTGCGGTATGGCCGCAATTTCGCCAATGTCGCGTGTATAGCTGACAAGACAAACGCTGATAGGGGAGTTTTGGCGGGAACACGGAAAAATCATGTCGTTGCATTCTATTATTTTCTTAAACTTGTGTATTTTCGCGAATTAATGATTAAAAATGGTGGTGTTTTATTCATTGAGTGTTGAATTACATGCACGAGTGTGGGCAAGTGATATAATGTGGTGAAACATGTATTTTTGTGTTGTTTTCAAAACTCCGTATAAGCTCATAGTAAAGTCGCCACAACTTTACTAGGGCATGACTTGGACTCGACTATGACTAATTTCGTGTGACTGACTGTGATATCATTACATATTTTACTTGATTTACATATAAATACTTGAAAAAATCATAAACTTGACACTGGCAGAATGCACAACGTGCGATGCCAAGAACTAAGAAAAAAAAAAAAAAAAACGCTGATAGGAATGGGCAGTGGGCCAAAACTCTACGTAGAGTTTTGGCGGGAACACGGAAAAATCATGTCGTTGCATTCTATTATTTTCTTGAACTTGTGTTTTTTCGCGAATTAATGATTTAAAATGGTGGTGTTTTATTCATTGAGTGTTGAATTACATGCACGAGTGTGGGCAAGTGATATAATGTGGTGAAACATGTCTTTTCGTGTTGTTTTCAAAACTCCGCAGAAGCTCATAGTAAAGTCGCCACAACTTTACTAGGGTATGACTTGGACTCGACTATGACTAATTTCGTGTGACTTACTGTGTTTTCATGACTTATATGACTTGATGATAACAAATAAATGTAAAAATTCATAAACTTGACACTGGCAGAATGCACAACGTGCGATGCCAAAAGCTAAAAAAAAAAAAAAAATAACTCTACGTAAAGATCATTTTAGAAACCAATGTCATTGTTGCAGTGATTGTCAGCCTGACAGCTGTCAACTTACTCTGGCAGCCGTTCGAGCGAGGCTTCTTCTGCGGCGATGAGAGTCTCATGTTCCCCTACAAGGATGACACCGTCACTGTCCTGATGCTGAGAGTAGTCGGCATTGCGCTACCCTTTGTACTCGTAAGTATCAACATAGTAGCAGCCCTGGCACACTGAGAAGTTTAAGAATGAGTTCATAGCCACAACCTTCTTGCTTGCGTCACATAAGAGTAGGGCTTTCGCTTTTCTGTGCTTGCATCGCTTGGCCGAAGCGGGCGCGTCAGCCGTGTGACGTCATAGAGACAAGCGATTCAGAGGAATATTGCCGTACTTAAATACCTATAGAATATGCTTGATTGCTAAGATAGTATGAAATCTAAAAGAAGAAACGATGAAGGAACTCTATTCGCAAAAATACAAGCTCGACCTAAACCAAAAACTTAATGTAACAAGTAATAATAATAACCACAATTAAACACACGTGCTATTTTTATCTTTGAGTAATGGATAGGTACCTACTTAATTGAGGAAAATTAAGGAAATTCCTCGCGGAACGGACTTAAATACCTATGTGTAGATTGACACGAATTATTTATCTACTGCTAATTCCAGGTAGTCTTGCTCTGTAAATGTTACTGGCATAATATGATTGTATTGCCGGACCTGGCGTGTTTTTCCAACTGGTTTTAAATCGGTTTTTCGTATTCGACTGGAAAAACAGCTCTTGCCTAGTGATACTTAGCATCTTAAGTCAATTGTAGTGTTATTGACCTATGGGCAGTTTAGAAATAGAATAACCAACATAGAATTAATCATTTAATAGTTTGGGCTTTTCAAGATTCTATGTTGAAATAATTATATTAGTACCTACATGATTATAAATCAAGTAGAATGTAGCTTTGACTAAGGTACTTATATAATTACTAGAGGTCGTCCGCGACTTCGTCCACGTACGGAAGAAATTCGGCCCGCTCCCAAAATTCACCACGTTTTAACCCCCCCCCCCCCCCCCCTAACCTCCAACTCTCCCCCCCTACCCCTTGAATGAACTACCCAAATATCAATTTTCATCACTATAACTTCAAAAACAAAGAACTTTCCATGCAACATTCCATCCCCCCTTTCCCCCATTCTTCTATGTTCCCTGTCAAAAAATTATTGAAAACAGCATTTTTTTTAATAAACTATCCAAATCCAAATTTTCGTGACTACGTACAAAAACAAAGGACCTTCATGCAAACGTTTCCCCCCCTTTTGGGTCGATACACCCTCCAAATTTCAAGTTTGTACGACCAGCGATGGTTAAGCTTTAATGGTGGTGACCATTCTGCGATCCCCAAGCCGCCTGCCAAGCGTGGGGATTATGGCAACACCTCTCTATAAAGGGGGAGGTCTTCGTCCGGCAGTGGACGTTTTATGGCTGATGACGACCAGCGATTAGGGCTGTGCGTTGTCTGTCAGTCAGTTAGTCAATCAGTCAGGACAGAGCCTTTTATATATATATAGATAGATGTATGAGTGAATCAAAATACGTTATATTATCTTTTGTAAAGGTATATTGACTGACGATACCAGATTGATCTATCATCCTTCAAGTCACAATTTCTTCTTTTTGAAAAAACGAAGGAATCGAGTTTGTTTTTTTTTTTAGCTTTTTTCATAACCTCTAAGTGAAAACAGTCAAAAAACGACCGACTGCCGTTGTACATACATATACATGCATTATATAGTTCACAGTTGATCGAATTTAGACGTTATGTCGCTTGTATAGTGTTCAATGTATGCTTGATAGCTTGTGTCTTATCGTAGTTAAAGTCAGTCAAAAAGTTTTAACTCGGAAATTTTTTTTGCACGATTGTGATTCTATTATTATATTAGCTCCAGAGAAATTTACTAGATTAGCTCAATGTATGAATAAATATAAAAAATTAAAATATTGGGGGGACATTTATTACACACAGCGCCATCTAGCCCCATACTAAGCAAATGTATTATGGAAACCAGATAGCTGATAGAATATAATATAATATACATTTTTTTCCGTAAATACATACTTATAATACATACTACACCCAGACATAGAACAAACATCGATGTACGTCACAAACATTTTTGTCCTGGTAATAGTAATATTTTACTAAAACGATGCCTGTCATGCTTTGATTAAGTATTGTAATTCATCATTGCATAAATCATCATTGCATCATTGTAATTTATTAGGATACAACAGCTTGATAGTCCTTAAAATGACTTAGGTTTTCAGAATTGAGAAACTTGTCATTCATACCTCGAACTATGAACGGTTTACGTGTTCGGTAGTTACGCACACGCTCCATTTAAGTCTGAGGAGTGAAGAAGTCAGTCCTCTGTTTTTATTCTTGACTTACTAAAGAATTAAAAAAAAAACCGACTTCAACTTCGAATACCTGGATGACATCTTCATATTTTTTTTAGTCATTTTGCTTTACAAACCAAACTAATGAACCGATTTCGATTTAAATTATATGTGACCAACTCTAAAAGTATTACCTACTAAACAAAAACAGACTCATCAAAATCAGTAATTTATTAATTTATTATATTTTTTATATTATGTACACCACCGACCAAATTGCATTTGCCTCCGTTAGTCCAGTCCATCCAAAGGTTGCCTGGAAGAAATCGCTTAAGGTGATAAGGCGTCCCCTTGTACTGCCAAATAATGTACCCTGATTATAGTTGTAAGTTGTTCTATATTTCTGGTGTGCAATAAAGTTGTATTGTATTGTATCAGTTCATAATTTGCGGAGTAACCGCCTAACATACATACAAACAAAAAAAGGAGAAAAAAAACATAGTCAAATTGAGAACCTCATTTTTTGAAGTCGGTTGAAAATCGTTGCCATTGGGTAGGTATGTAGGTATGACCATCCACGAGAAAGTACATGAAAAAACATACAGTCGAATTACGAACCTCCTCCTTTTTTGAAGTCGGTTAAAAAAATTACAATATTATCGAAATGGTGTGATTTTCCTAGAAAAATAATGAAGCGCAATATTCCAATCTTTATTTTCGATACTTTCCAGTTTTTAAGTACATATACGAGACTTATTACGTTATTGAACCAAAATGTGTACGTACCATATTGATCCAAGTGCAGTTTTACCGCTTGGATATGGCAAGACAAGACAAATGAATTCATTAATTTATTAATTCTAAAGTAAGAGATTTACTCCTTGAGTAAAATTTATTAGCACTTGGATCGCTGTGGCATGAAAAAATTATGTTATTTGTGCCTTTACGCAAAAAACGCAATTTTGAAAAAAATACACTTGTATCAGTTAGGTTCTACTGGCCAACTATACTTTAATAAGTACTATTATTTTAGTAGCTATAGCTTCATTTTTTATATATTACTATAAATTAATTAATATTTTTATTCATCAATTTTTTTTAAAAATATAACATAACTTAATACAAAAACTTAAAAACTAGGCATGTATACTAAATATTACCTATTATTAAATACTTTGCTACTATAATATAAGTACGATAAAGGTCTTTGTTTTTCCTGTAAAATAAACAATTAGTCACCAACTGAAAATATGTTTAGGTACGCGGCTATAATACGTATTTAGACGTAATAAATGCGTAGATATTGTTTTCTTTCCAATAGGTACTTATAATGACGTTAGTATAAAACTACAGAATATAAGCTGATATAGCCGATGACACGCTGCCCGAGTGGGTGTTCCCCTATAGTTACAATATAGGTGTCATCAAGTCACGAGTGAATCGGTTTCTTATAAGGAAGCGTACGCCACTGAAGACTGCACAGACTATCTCTTAATCTGAAGTAGACAGCATCTTCATTTAACATCAGACGAAATGGCATTCTAATCCTAATAATTCGAGTTAACGATGACCCTGACGACGGACATGGGTATGCCTTAAAACTGCATCCAGAACCACCGGAGGACGGGCAGCAGCATCCTCTCGGTTAACGGTGGAAAGCATCCTGCGATCCCCAAACCACCTGCCAAGCGTGGGGATTATGGCAAACTCTTCTCTTAATAGGGAGAGGCCTTCACCCAACAGTGGACGTTATCTGGCTGTTGAACGAAGACCCATAAGTATTTTTCATTTTTAATTAAAATGATATGAGACGCACCAAATTTTAGTCCCGTCAGATTAATTTAGTTTAGTGAGTGATGCAACAGAATCGCCGCATATTGCTTGTTATCTACAAGTATTGCACTTCTGTGCTCACAGATGAGTCTTACAGTCTTTAGTCTATTCGTAGACTTTTCCGGATTCCGCGCAATTGTGAAATATCCGCACAGTCAATTTAAATATCAGTTTACGGTAGTTTACAGCAGAACTTGACATTGAAATGTATAATAGGACACAACCATTTGCTCTAGCTGGCAGGTTAAAACTTACTAAAAATATTGCATTATCTTATCTAATCGAACGCATTGAAAAAGACAACTGTCTGATCTGTGAACTATAAGAGTTACTATATAATCACCCAATACATTAATAATACATAGACATAATAATAACATGTGTAGCTTGAAGCTAGAAGAAGTGTTTACGTTTATTCATATAGGTAGGTATTAATGATTATACGTTTACTTTTTTTAATACAGGAATATAACATTTTCAGGTTTGTTACTAACTAAATACTTATACAGAAACAATCAAACGTGTTTAATTATTAACAAACCTAAAACCTGCTTAAAATAAATGCATAAATATTTAACTATGCATAATGTTTCGTAAATATCTAAAACAATTTAAAAAAACTTGGTAAATAAAACAATATTGGTGTCTACGTGGTAGAGTCTTAAGAACACTGGCTGCGTTCAACGTTGAATAGGCTAGATGACTGTTTTTTTTTATTGTCCTATTAAAATATGGCTCATAAATATAGCTGATTAAAACTTATAAGCATTTTAATATCATGCTAGCCAAAGAGGAGATTATGACGTCACTTCTCTGTACGCCATATAAATTATATCCTGACAAGTATGGCGCACAGAGACATGACGACTTTTTTTGTTTTCTGGGAAAGAGACAGAGTTTTCTCTATCAAAAACTTTAAGCGCTTATATTATATCAGACAATTAATAACTGATTTAAATATTTTTTTCAATAAACTTATTATTAACTACTACCACCACCACCACTTACCACTTACTTACTTTACTTATTTATTTTTCTTCCTGTTTAAGCTTTGAAAACATAGAAACTTATTATATTTACTTAAATTCTTCATCTACGCTTTGAGACTAGTAAGTATTTCTACATGCTAGCTATAGGAACTACGGTTTTAGTCCTGTCGTACTTTATGTGTAAAAGTGTATTCTGTAGCTAAATCTGAAAATGACCACGACGACTTACAACTCAGCTGAATTATACGCGTCGCTGGTACAAGCAAGAAAGTATCTATTTGCAGGGAATTTCTTGTGAGTTGTGATTGATCCGGCGGAAATATAAATTATGAGTCAAAGAACTTAATGGAATATTTCCGTTCTATTGTGGTTTTATAGGTCTTTGTTGAGAGCTATTCTTCTGAAATGTGAATAGATCTTTACGAAGGTCATTGTCGTGGATGTATGTATTTTGAGGCAAGGGGACTAGAGCATGTATACCTAAAGCTAGTATAGTATTATATCATCTCTGACCTAAAGGAACCTTCGAACATAAATTTTACGGCTTAGTTTCGTTCAGCTCAAGAACAGATCCAGGGGTGGAGCACAAAGGCACGGGCCCAAAACGGTTTAAATATAACAAAGAATTGGGAGATTTATAATTATAAGATACCGCTTTAATAACATTTGTTTCTGTTTGCATAATAAACATGTAAATTCTCGTTATTAAAAGTATTTTCTATAGTTATTCTTGTACGTAATTGAAAAATAATCGATCCCATAGACAGCATAGGACAATACTATGGGGGCAATGTGCCCCTCCCAGAAATAAATCCTGGATCCGCGCTGGGTTCTGCTTAGTCCTGTTTATCGTTCGCATTGTTGTTTGCTGTGATCTAGGCCACAAGGCTCGCCAGTATGACTGACATATATCATCAACATCATCATCCTCATGTAGTATCACATTCACTCCACTGCAGAGTAAAATCTTTCTGCCTGTTTCGCCAATGTGACTGTAATTTAATAATACACACACACAACACATCACTGTTCCTCCAACCAACTAGGTTTCGGACTAGGTTTGAAATATTTAGTTAAAGCGACATAAACCGGATTAACTATTTTAAGGCTAATCCAGGTTTATTAATGAGGTACCATCATTTGTGTGTAGTGGTAGAAATCTATTGCTGAATCCGCCTGGGGACTTCCCATACCTCACCATTATCAATGATTCAATCGCCAAACAGTAGTGTGCAAGTATTACTGTGTTTCGGTTTGAAGGACATAAATTGCCGAACGAAAGTTAACAATTTGAGCATCTCGCTCGGCTCGTCATGCATAAAAAATATATTGAGAATGAAATGAAATGAAAATAGCCTTTATTTCTACTACATGCATTTCACGACAATGATGATGTAAATTGTTAAGTAAAAAATATATTACTTTAGTATAATATTTCTTCCTTCCTTCTAGAGCTGGTATCGCAAACATTTATTGAATGGTTGAATCATGTTTATGGTCACTGTCTCGATAGAATAAATTACGACGGAAAAGTACTAGGTCAGTCTGATAACGAAGAACGTGCTACACGTGCTTCTGTTAAAGAATATTTTCATTTCATTCTTGGAGGAGCCAGCTTATCATCATTATCAGCCTGCTTTATGCTACTGCTGGGTATAATGTTCTTGTTGTGCCATCTGCCTTGGACACGCGCCCGTTTTTTTTTTTTTTTTTTTTTTTATGAATGACTGGTGCAGTTGGCCTCAAATGGCCTCTACAGCGTCACCGGACTTTAGGCAAGCGCAGACGGCGCTCGGCCTAGGTTTAGAGGACATGCGCCTGTTTAGATCCGCCATTTTAAAATACTCGACAACCTCTGGCCCTATAAGCGACGTCTATAGTTAGCACAGAGCTATATATACTAGTATATAGCTAGTTATATACTATAGAAGAAGTTATGGACCTGGGTTGTCCTAAAACTGCAACCAGACCCACCGGAGGACGGGCAGCAGCGTCCTTTTGGTTAACGGTGGTGAGCATTCGGCGATCCCGAAGCCGCCTGCCAAGCGTGGGGATTAAGGCAACACTCCTCTATTGGGAGGCCTTCGTCCAGCAGTGGACGTCTTATGGCTGACGACGATACTATAGAAGATAGTCACAAAAATGATTGCCTATACAACGTGTAACAAAAAGGTTCAACAATACGTAAGGGCATGTATGTACTCATCATTATGAACAACTTTTTGTCCAAGGTCAATGAACTTTTTGTATGGAACAGCTGATTTAATTTTCGCGATTTCAGGGTTGGCCCCATAGTAGAAGTTGTTTATTATGATAAGTACATACATGCCCTTTCGTATTGTTGAACCTTTTTGTTACACATTGTACAAGCATTATCAGCTTTTTTAACCGACTTCAAAACGGAGGAGGTTCTATGTTCGACTGTCTGTATATTTTTTTAAAAATGATATACACTTGCGGTGGTAATCCATTACAATGGATACCCATAAAATTGTTTGAAATTAGCTGTTTATTTATTTTTATTCGGAAGAGTCTACTGCAGGACAGGTCTACCAGTTTACAGTTACGGTTTGGTGGTTCACAATTCACATACACCATTGAACTTCTTCTCCGGGCGTATGGGTGTTTCCTCACCATGTTTATTCTAAAATAGCCAGTGGCTAGTGGTGTGAAAATCCATACATAAACTTCAAAGAGCTCATTAGAACGGGCCCGGATTTTGAATCCTCACGATTTCAAGTCGAGCGTTCTCCCAATTAGGCTACCTCACGTACCACACATGCTACAGTGAGTTACTGAATTCAATTTTCCAGGTCCTAGCATGTGAGTGGGCACTCCTGCGCAAGGAGAGTGACGACTCGCGGCTGTTTGGCTTGCGGCTCCCCGCTTGGGTGCGCGGCTTCTACTGCGTCTGCGCCTCGTTCGCGATCGGCGTCTGCTTCTGCGAGCTGGCCACTGAAATCGCCAAGAACACCATCGGGAGGAACCGGCCGCATTTCTTTGATGTGAGTATTGCATTGTGGTGACCGCGAACCGGAAGACGTAGCGTAGGAAGGCCTCCCACTAGGTGGACCGACGACATTGTAAAAGTCGCAACCGGTGGATGCAAATGGCAGGTTGTCGTACAGTGTGGCGGCCTTCGTTCAGCAGTGGACATCTCCGGGCTGATGATGATGATGATGAATATTGTATTCGATGGTCGACGATATTATAAAGATCGCGGGTCGAATATGGATAAGATTGGCAGAGGACCGGGTAGCGTAGGTAGGTGGTGGCGTTTAAGAAGGGAGGCCTATCCTCAGCAGCGGCCATTTACAGACTAAAACTGACGATGATGATGAACTATTGTATTAACAGTTTAACGACAGTTTGGCATCAACAGACCACATATCGCATAAGTAGGTACTTCGCAATCGTTTTGTCTCGATATTTCTAATCCGTACAGCTAAATAATGGAATAAGCTAACAGCTTGCATGAGACATAATTTAGATCTTTTCAAGGTGTGCAACAAATAAGCAAACTGCACTCATCAACAAATAATTAGATATTGGTAGACATTTCACACAGCTCCATCTAGCCCCATAGGTACTAAGCAAAGCTTGTATTATGTTATTTTTTTTGTAAATACATACTTATAATACATACTACACTCAGACACACAACAAACATTTATGTTCGTCACATAACATTTTGTCATGAGTGGGGATTAAATCGGGCCCACGCCCTACAGCCCATAAAAATTATATTTAATTCCTTGTTATAATGATGATGGTGATGATGATAAAGTAGGTAAATATTAATTAAAAAACGATGTTTTTTATCCCTTCTTTTTAATTCTTCGTTATACGATACTGGCTTTGATAAATAATATGTCTAGATAGGTTCTCGTACTGTTTATGAACTAAAATTTACAGGCCATCATTATTATACCAATGTGCATGACAGCCATGTCTTACACTCGCGTTGCACCATTGTCGTTGTTATAGTGTGCGTGCATAAGAGGCTAACTGTTAACCGCAATTTTTTTTTAGGATTTCGGATTTCGCGTTTAGGATCCATCAGTCTATCTAGACATACCTATAATTTATCAAAGGATAACGAAACGACGGGTGACGGGTGACGGGTTACTAGGAAATACGTTTTTTTTTTTTCATTTTCTTTCTACAAAGGAAACTTACACTGAATTACGATATGTGACTTTCTATTCTTCATACGTAACCTTCAAATCAAGTTTATATGTTCCTATGGACTCCAAAACGGAAAAAATTTCAATAACATTTTCAAGCAATCTTCAGATTAGCCCAGCAAATTTGGTAGGTAACCGTGCGTTGTAGCATATTATAATTAAATGTAAATTTCGTCATGTGTTACAGCATGGACAGTGAAAACAAATATAAGCTAGATATGTACCAATTTTTTCGATAAGCTCACTTATATTTGCTCACATATAAACTATTTATAAATACGAGTATAAGTAAATGTATTTACGGAAACACGTGAGTTATCATGACACTGATAACCGATTTTTAATTAGAGCTCAATTTTTTATCATTTATCATACCTACTTACTTAGAAGATAAACCACTTAGAATATTAAAATAACAAATTGCCTTAGCAACAAAATGTACTAAATATATATTGTTACGTGCCTTCTAATATATAGTTATTTATATGAGATAACAAACCAACTAATAAAGTGGAAAACCTTGAGCTTTTTAGGACGCTTTTATTAAATAAAACAAAATCTAGTAGAACAGGGGTCTTATTTTTGAATCGTTCGCAAAGTTACGCATGCAAGCGGAGCTGACCTTCGAACGAAATTATTAGGAATAAGGTTCAATATCGTTTGAAAATCGGCTCCGGTCGCATGCGCAACTTTGCGTATGATTAAAAAATAAAGCCCCTGAATAATGTTTAATTCACATTTTTTTACTGCGCAGCGTTCATTATCATCGTCATCCTCATCCTATTGATGAAGATACAAATATGGCTTAACAATTCGCTTTAAAAATAAAAATATGGGGATTTTTTTTACCTGTTAATGTGAGTCATTATTAGATCTAATTCAAATTCCTTTCTCTGTGCTGCATTTATAAATAAACACTAACAAGGCTACATACATAAATGAAAATTTAAATTATCCACATTCTTATAGGCTCTCCCGCTTTTCTCTTTGTTTCTTCTGTTTGGCCCTTTTGCCGCGCAGATATTACTAAGCTCTCGACCGCGAAGAGTGGAAGGAGGTCTATGCTCTGCAGTAGGACATCAATGGCAGAAAATAAAATTAAAATACTTGATCTATGTATGCTGTTTTATTATTTTTAAACCCAATTTCCTTTCAGCTATGCAAGCCATCAGTAAATTGCAGCTTGCCAGAGTGGCAGGGACGCTACATCCAGTCCCAGGAGTACACCTGCACCGGAGACCAGTCCGACAAGTTCACCAACATGAGGAAGTCATTCCTAAGCGGACATTCTTCTTGGGCTGCCTTCACGATGATTTACTTGGCTGTGAGTACTGATTTAAAGATATCACACTACTGCTTGGCGATTGAATAACTAGCAACGTGTGGTATACTTCCCAGGCGGACTCTGTAATAGAGTCCTACCCAGTACCGTCTTTACCATAACACACGGGCACACGGAGCCCGTGCCCCATCCTCAAGGGGCCCCAAAGGACCGACAATATCTCTCACATTTATTGTCAAAACTATTTTGCCGGCCACAGTAACAGTGAGCACCCGGGTCACAATTAAAAGTTACTTTTGTCTTGTCTAAAAGTCTTTAAAAAGTCAAAATCATGTCGATTTTATTTAAATAAATCAAGACAAAATCAAGTCTAACTTTGCCTTTTTTTCTTTTAGAAGTATAAAATTTCCATAACATTTGACTTGATTTTGACATATTTGATTTAGTAAGGATAGATTTAAGACAAAAAAGCCAGTAGAAAAATGTTAGTATAATTCGCTTTGTTTACTTTCCAAGAGGGCCCCAAATTCTTGTGAGTCTAAGGGCCCCAGCATAGTTTAAGACGGGCTTGGTCCTACCACTACAAAGCTTGCAACAAAAAACTTACATGGTTCTCATGATCTTGTAATCATATTTTCCAGCTGTACCTAGAAAGGCGCATGGTATGGCGCGGCTCCCGCATCCTGCGCCACTCCTTGCAGTTTGCCGTGGTGATGCTGAGCTGGTACACAGCTCTCTCTCGAGTGTCCGACTACAAGCACCACTGGAGCGACGTGCTAGCTGGATACGCGCTTGGAGCCACCATGGCTGTGCTTATGGTTAGTATCATCGATCATCATCATCACCAGCCAGAAGACTAGACGAAGGCCTCCGCTTAATAGATGGGGATGCCATAATCCCCAATCTCAGCAGGCAGCTTGGGGATCGGAGAATTAACCACCGTTAACCGAGAGGTCGCTGCTGCCCATCCTCCGGTGGTTCTAGGTGCAGTTTTAGTACATTTCCAGATCCATTGATGTATCGGTATCATCAATATATCGAGGAAACTCCAACTGCCAAAAATATATTAAAATTAGCATACAAAAAAATTGGGGTTACATTTTTTGGGCTATTTCCCGCTGCTTCTGACGCTGAAATAGCGTGACAATACTGCAGCCTTTAGCGTTGCGTCGCGCGTGTCGTTTGGTTAACGGTATAGTGAGTATTCTGCAATCCCTAAGCTGCCTGCCAAGCGTGGGGATTAGGGCAATATCCCTCTATTAAGGGGTTTATTAAAAAAACCTTTAAATATTTTATATTAAATCGTTTTTCGAACTACCACCCGGCACAACTTTTGGGTTAGTATTAGAATGGCTAGATCGCAAAATGACTTCATCTCACTTAGGCCACATCTCAAAATATCCGAGTCGCAATTTGACTTAATCTCATCTATTCCACATCTCAAAATGTCCAAATCGCAAAATGACCACACCGCTTCTAGTCAACATCACAAGAAGGACAAGTATCAATTAGACCCGATAGGTGGCGCTGCAATCGAATTCTAGGACTATTTTATTTAATTTTATGACGAAACTGCCCCAACTTTTCACTTGACAACTTATTTAATTTCGTTTTTTTTTTTACATTCAAGTGACGAGACGTGCAAGAGTTTCGCCTGCTAATACTAAGTACTTAATAATGCTAACTACTTATCTAACCTTTTAGACTTTTAGAGCATCTTTAATGTCCTTATGACGACGTACGTACAAATAACTCAATTATAGCCCTTTTCATTGCGGTGCGCGGTGTTCTGAATAATCGCGCAAAGTGCATTTTAATGCTATTTTTCAAAGCCACTTCACCTCCGTCCAATGACGTAAACGCATAGTAGTATAAGAGCTTTTAAACAAGCAAGGTGTAGTGGTATTTTTAGAATATAAGCAACACTTGTCGATCCCTTGAGCCACGAGATATTTTAATTTCGGTGCCAACAAAAGTGTTTTATCTCTAACACTGGCGGGACCTCAGCCTGTTTAAAAAATATTTTCATATTGAACCTTATGAACTAGTGCCACAATTAGCATATACCGGGTTTGGTAGAGGGTCCGACAAACCAATTGGGCGTGTTCAGGGGCCCATTTGGAGAATACGAGTTGGCCAAAAAATATCCCCCTTTTTTATAGGTATTTTTTTGTGAAATTTACGGTTTTCACCGAAATTGTACCTGTTTACCACCATAACATTTGTAAAATCTGTTTTAGACCGGATGTTTTTACTTGAGTTTGGTCTCTGATACACCTTCAGGCCACGCAAACCAAAATTGGATACAAATCAGAGCTAACTAACTGATTTAGAGCTCATAGAGTGAAAAAATGAAATAAATTTTACCTCAAAGTTAAACTTTCACAGTGATCTAAAAAAAGCTTCTAGCAATTCTGGAGGTAATATACGTTTATAAACTTTTCTATTTATTACTTATTACAATGACATACTAAGTTGGTATAAAACTTACCAGCTTATCGATTTAAAATAATATTCTAAGTAACAACTCTAGGAATAAAAAAATGTCTAAAACAGATTTTACAAATGTTATGGTGGTACAATTTCGGTGAAACCGGAAAATTCACAAAAAAATACCTTCAAAAAAAATCGGTCGGGGATTTTTATGGCCAACTCGTATTCTCCAAATGGGCCCCCGAACACGCCCAATTGGTTTGTCGGACCCTCTACCAAACACCCGGTATATATCTGTTACTGCATAACATGAATGGATACGATGATTCATTTTTAATCATATCAGTGAATGAAACAGGTCTTTAACCTGATAGCGCATAACCTGCAGTCAATGATCGATCTCTCAACGCTATAAATAAAAACAGTTTACATATTTTCGGCTGAAAGTACAGTAATGTAGCAATGATTTTATCGTATAAGCTAAATAAAATGTGTTTGTGTCGTATGATTTTTATCTTTAGGGTTTTAGGTCATTGCTTATTGATCGGTGTTGGCGCTGATTTGAACTCTAGGTATCTCGCTTGTTGCAAGTTCTTTTTGCACATTATATCTGAAGTTCACTGTACTTTCGTACCTACTACAAAAGTTGACTGGTGAAGTACCTCTACGTATACATATTTTGTGATATTTTTTATAGAACCATACTCTGTGCTAAGCAACATACTACATAGTATATACTATATTTACTTTTAGCAAGATAAATACACAGAGCTCCAATATATATATTATACAATGGCTTACCCTTGTATAATATATTGTATATAGACCTAATTATACAATCCTTTTGTTTTTTGTCTAGTAGGCTAAGTAGTATAAGTAGTATTTGTAGTTTGTTGTAGTTAATAAAGGCTTATGCCATGAAAAAATAATTATGATGCATATACTTCATAATTTACAATCAAAATTCAATTTCAATTTAATTTGACTCAACAGGGCTAGCCGCTAGATGTATATATATGTTTAAATTTACAACAGGGCTAGCCGCTAGATGTATAAATATGTTTAAATTTACAACAGGGCTAGCCGCTAGATGTATAAATATGTTTAAATTTACAACAGGGCTAGCCGCTAGATGTATAAATATGTTTAAATTTACAACAGGGCTAGCCGCTAGATGTATCATCATTATCAGCTAGAAAACGTCCACTACTGGACGTAAGCCTCTCCCTTAATAGGGAGGGGTTGCCATAATCCCCATGCTTGGCAGGCGGCTTGGGGATCATACTAGGATCAGCTAGATGTATAAATATGTTTCAATTTACAACAGGGCTACCCGCTAGATGTATAAATATGTTTCAATTTACAACAGGGCTAGCCGCTAGATGTATAAATATGTTTAAATTTACAACAAAGCTAGCCACTAGATGGATAAATATATAAGGCGGTGCTACACCCCTGTTCAGAATGGTGTCGGAAATTTCCGATTCGTTTTTTTTTTGCTTTCTCCGTCTTTGTCATCCTGAATGTAAGTGGGACGGATAGTGTGGATCCGAACGGAAACCTTTTCCGATGGAGTTAAGAATACCCCTGCTGAACTGGATTCCATCATGTTACAGCCTCTTCGTTCGATCTTTGAGATAGTAGATCCACCAAGCACAGTCCTCATGACTCTGCTAGTTAGTTGTTTTTAAATTGTTTTGACTACTTTTGTACGTAATTGTAAATAAGTTATAAAAATACCTAGAATATAAACATTATATTAAACATAAACATTATATTTAAACATTTTCTTTTTTCCTCCACAGTTCCTGGGCACGGATTTTGTGAAAAGGCGGAAGGATCACGTCACCCTGCCCCAGTTTGAGCTGAATCTCCCCAATCAGCCCTCATGTTGTTCTCGAATCTAGGGTTACTACTATATTTATAAGAGATAATAAGTACGATTCTATTGTTAATCTGGTGAGCGATCCTCCATAAAAACGTATTCCCCTATTTTCTTTTAATACGTTTTTATATCAATTCTAGGCTTACTGTAGACATGTCTGTCATTTTCTTTTATTTTAACAACAAATTTTGTATCGAAAATAGCTCACCGGATTCCCTCATACCTTAGCTTGTTTAATAGAAGTGTTCATATTTTAAGATGTACTTTTCATACGTCTCCGTACGTGTCACTCAGCCATATATATGAAAATAGTATACAGGGTTTTAAGCTTGGGGTGTACTAAGGCGAAAGGGGGTCATTGTACTCATCATTGTAAACACCTTTTACTATGGGCCTAACCTGAAATCGCGAACAAAAACAAGCTGTTCTTTAGAAAAAGTTCATTAACTCTTGACAAAATGTATGGGACAGCTGTTATTTTTTTCGTGATTTCGGAGTTTGCCCAATAGTAAAACTTATTCATAATGATGGTTACCATGATCCCCTTTCGGCATAGTACACCCCAAGTTCAACCCTGTAGAGTTAATGTTGCTTAAAAATTGGTGAAATTTCCTCGGTAGGTCACAATTTAGCTATACCTACAGACCTACACCCTAGTGTTTTATGAATGTCTAAAACTTTTAGGCGTCATTATACTCATCATTATGAACAACTTTTCCTATGGGGTCAACACTGAAATCACGAAAAAAAAACAGCTGTTCCATACATTTTGTCCAAGGTCAATGAACTTTTGGTATGGAACAGCTGATATATTTTTTGGTGATATCAGGGTTGGTCCCATAGGAAAAGTTGTTCACAATGATGAGTACAATGACCCCTTAAAGTTTTAGACATTCATAAAAAATTGTAGTGTATAGGAAGAATACATACATGAATATGCACATTCATTTATACCTCATTCAAATACCTACTTTATTTAGCATGTGCATAATATTTTTCGAGTACGACAAGCGAAATTGTGACACCAAGGAGGTTCCACTAAATTCTGCGCAACATTTTAAGTCTAAAATGTATCTTATTATTTTCATTACTGAGCACGCAGCCAGAAGATAACAAAACACCTTGTAAAATAGACATAACAAGATTTTGTGAATAGGCAATAGTGACCAATGGAGACTATTCTATATTATAGGACAATCTAGGATTATAATACGTTGTATCAACGTGAAGTATGATCATAAGGGTGCGTCTACATTTTCATTATGTGTGAAGTCTTACTATCATAGCGCCTACGCTAAACTAAATAGCAATTCCCAAATGATGGTCTTGCTCTATGTTACTTGTAAGAGCGGCCGCGGACGGCGCGACGTCCGCCCGCAGTGTAAAATACATCAGCCATTCATAGCTATAAACAACTAGCTACATCCCATGGTTTTATTTTAACCGCATTTTCTTTGGAGAAAATTATTCCAGCGTCATATTTTTCCTACTATCATGCAAAATGTCTCAAAATTGGTACAATCGATTAGGAACGCTATAGACATTTGAGAAAATCATAGAGCACTGCTAGTACCTTTACAAAATGTTCCAAATGACATAAATGTAGACGGACCATTATGATAGATGTTTAGACTAATTAGAAGTAAATAACGTGTATGAATTATTCCCTTTAGCAACTATTTTTGTTTTATTTATATGGTCACCGGATGTGATCGAAACTTTCCTCGCAGCATCCCACTTTAAAAGTGAGTTATCTCGAATAAATGAGACAAAAATGTGTTATAACCACAAAAGTTTTCATAGCAACTAATTTCCTACCAATATATATAATTGTCCTGCAAATTCTTGTGTGGAGAAACTACAACGCAATTTAACTTTTGCTCGTTATTGTTGATTTGGTCGATTTGAAAGGGAATAAGCTCAAAATTGTAATGCAAGGGTTCCCGGTTAGCTACGGAACCTTAATCCAACTACGGCAGCTCTCAAATAAATACAAGATTAGTAAATTATACAGGTTTTTGTTTCTTTTTACATTTTTCGTGATACTTAATCATATCCACGGATAATCCACGCTACCTAAAATAACTTATACAGGGTGTTAGTTTGAGCACCGTTATCCTTCTAGGATATCATTGTACTCATCATTATGAACAACTTTTACTATGGGGCCAACCCTGAAATCACGAAAAAAAACATCTGTTCCATACATTTTGTCCAAGATCGATGAACCTTTTTGTATGGATCAGGTGTATTTTTTTCGTGATTTCAGGGTTGGCCCCATAGTAAAAGTTGTTCATAATGATGAGTACAATGATATCCTAGAAGGGTAACGGTGTTCAAACTAACACCCTGATAACTTCATGCTAACCTCGGCAGAGGTTACATATTTGAGCCGTTTGGTGTTGAGACATTGGGTACGTGGGGACCGGGAGCTCATTATCTTTTCAAAAATATATCCGAGCGCCTGATTAACACGACTGCGTGATCAAAATGCTGGCTTTTATTTGGCCCAACGCTTAAGGATTGCCATTCAGCGTGGCAATGCCGCCAGCATGCTGGGTACGCTGATGACTGGAAGTGGTTTTGAGCATTTGGATTGTCGCTAGACTTTCATCTGTCTGGGTACAATCCTTTTTTTTTGTGTAGTAGGCTAGGTACATTTTATTACTATTACTGGATCAAAAGTGTATGCATCGGAAAATCTACAGTTAACAGAACCTAATCATCTCATTTTTTAAGGCATAAACCTTTATTAACTACAACAAACTGCAAAGACTACTTAGCCTACTACACAAAAAAAAACAAAGACACACTTCTCTACAGAGAAGTCTTTGTAGTATGTTGTAGTTTATAAAAGCTTATGCCACCCTAAAATAGGTACAATACATACGATATTTAGACATATACTCTGGGGCAGACTCATCGTCACACCATTTTGTCACACCAGTGTGGAAGAGAAGCGTTTTTTCCCTCCGTATCACACTATCTGGTGTGACTGGCAATACCTGATTACATCTGAAGGCTAACGAGTTTTGGCGGGAACGCGAGAAAATCTTGTCGCTGCATTGTATTATTTTCCAAAACTTGTGTTTTTTCTAGTTTTAATGCATAAAAATGGTGGCGTTTTATTCATTAAGTGCTGATTTACGAGCAAAAGTGTGGGCAAGTGATATAATGTAGTGAAACGTGTCTTTTCATGTTGTTTCCAAAACTCCGAAGAAGCTTTTAGTAAAGTTGCCACTACTTTACTAGGGCATGATTGGACTTGACTGTTACTTTTACTTATGTGTGTGACTTGGACTGTGACTACGACTCATTTAACTGCAGAAAGAAGGATCGATGAAGAAATATGTATTCGGCTGAAGGACTAGTATCCATTGCCAGGAACTATTAAAAACAACAACTCTGAAGGTTAACCATCATACTTACGTAGTATTTACTTACTCTATGCATCATACTAGGCAGTCAGAAAAATAAACAAACATAAAAGTAAAAAACATTTAAGAAATTCAAGTTTATGATGTAGAAAACAAGGACATTTTCTTAATTTCTTTTCTTAATTCGTTAGAAAATAGATATTTCGCTTTTTTGTAATTCCATTTCAGAGCTATCAAATTTAGTGCATTTTAGGCTACAAAACAAAGGATTATTGATAATGGGACGAGTTTCATATACGTCATATTATTTGTATTAGATAATTCTCTTGAGAAATGGTGAAGAACTAGCACCCGTTTATGTCTTTTGTATGAATGACAATACAAAAGACATCAACGAGCATCTACAAATAATTTTCAATTTCAATAAGAGTTAGTCCAAGTACCTGGACAGGACCTGGGTATGTCCTAAAACTGCATCCAGAACCACCGGAGGACGGGCAGCAGCGTCCTCTTGGTCAACGGTGGTAACACTCTGCTATCCCCAAGCCGCCTGCCAAGCGTGGGGATTATGGTAACCCCTCCCTATTAACGGGAGGCCTTCGTTCAGTAGTGGACATCTTATGGCTGTCAATGATGATGATGAATGAATAGTCCAAGTAATCATATTTTATACTTAACGACTCATCTCAACTTTTACTATGGCGCCAAACCTGAAATCGCAAAAAAAATATTCTTTAATTTACTATATATATTTCTACGCCCTACAGAAAGGAATATAAGTAACTACGTTTTCAATGTCCTACAATAAGATTCTCAGTACATATTGGTAAAGTATCGTTGTAGAGCATGCTAAAGCTAGCATTCCCAGTATTTCGATTCCATCAAGCAGAGGTACCTGAAGAAATCTAAAAACTGAACTCTATTCCAATGTCATAGAGTACAGAATCATACAGTAGTGCACATCCTCAGCACCAAAGCATGCTAAAGTTTACTTTCCCTGGTGGACGATTGCGTTCGGAATGCCCGACGTGCGGGCTGGACGCGATGCGTCGTCTACTGCCGCAGCAAAGAATAAGTATAGTTGTGCAGAGTGGATACTGATGTACCTATTGTTGTTAATTCTGTTTTAATATAAAACACGTGGTCTAAAAAAATATAATACACGGTAGCGGACCTGGAAGATGTAGTCCTGCCATGGAAATAGAAAAAGATGGAACCCGATTGCACGCCGGTCCAAATGTGAATCTAAACCATTCAGGGATCTAAACTCAACCTAGACCGTGCACTGGAACGTCATACACACGATACAATGTGTAACAAAAAGGTTCAACAATACTGAAAGGTTCCATACATTTTGTCCAAGGTCAATTAACTTTTTGTATGAAACAGCTGATATTTTTTTTCGCGATTTCTTGGTTGTCCTAAAAGTTGTTCATAATGATGAGTAAGTACCCTTCAGTATTGTTGAACCTTTTTGTTACATTTTGTATATAAAACTAGCGGCTCGTCCCGGTTTTACGCGAGTGCAATACTTTTTTTGTCGTTCTAATCTTGTCCTAACAAACACAAACACAAAAAGGCACTTTTAGTTTTCACTTTTTATTTTGGTCGAGCTGTTCTCAAGTGATGAGCTTGCATACATACTTACATGCATGCGGCAATTGATTTTTATTTATAAGAAGAAAGATGATAGCGTAAGATAAAAATAAAAGGAATGATTTTCAGTATTTTTTTATAATTCATCTTTTTACATCTGAAAATATAACGCTGCATAAATAATAATAATAAATGACATTAGTTAGTACTGCGCATTTCATTTTTGCAATGCGCAGACGTTAAATGACGTTAATTAACTTAAGAAGTGTTTTAAAAAAAAACCTAATCCTAATAACGCTTAAAAGAGATCGCATTTAGTGATAAGGCTCGTCAACCGACATAGAAGTCTTTCTTACATATACGACAAAACGTGGACAAAACTTGACTAGCTCACTAAATAAGAAGCTTTATATAAAATGGGAGAATCAAAAATTATGAACAATTTAAAAATGTTCAATTATTATTTAGACTTCAGCCGCTGTCCTCACAGAGGCTTTCACCACCTGTCCACTACAGCCTGCCACACCATCTCTCCGCCGAATCTTTGCCTTATTTCTCGTACCGTAAACAACTATGGGCAGTATTCGCCCGGCCCCCGCTAGCGCCGACCGCGTGATAGCGTACCACAGCAAACTCATTCGTGAAATACAACCTTCTTTCGTGTTTCTTGAAAAAGTAATTTATTTTTTTCTTGTGTCAATGTCAAAAGTTTTTCATTACTTCTATTTGTTTTGTGCCAGTGCCGTGCCTTTGGATTTGAAATAGGAATGTAGTTGACTGTCTACGCTTAAATAAGTAGCACAGCCTGTGTACATTTTATTTGAACAGGTAGATCTGACTTTTACTTACTCGTAGCTTGAGAATGGTCTGATATAACATAACGCTACTTTGCAGAATTTATGTTAGGAGTTAGAATAAAAAATCTGCTATAACCCGTTTGATATTCTGTTCACAAACATTGTTTTGTAGAGCTGAGGTATGTAGAGATGGTAGAGCAACAAAAGGAACGCCGTTATGTTTTTTTTTACCGTGCAAACCAGTGATGTGTGAGTAGTTTTTATGGGATAATTGTTATCTTTGTACTCATCGGAGTAATTTATGTACAATTAATAGCAGTTATACTTGCCTACTATATGCTACTATAAAGAATACTTTTCCATGCATCAGTAGCTACCAATTGAGTTACTATTCAATACAAGCGTGTGGCAACTTTTTGGTAAAACCCGCATACTCTTAAGGTCATATTTTAAGTCACAGAATGACGTAATGAAAGATACTAGCCTTTAAACTAAGATTTAGAAATAACAACTAAAATAAAATATCTAAAATTTTAACTCAACTTATTATATGCTGCGTTTTTACTGTCTTCTTATCTTATTTACTTAGTTATGGTCAACCGACAGGAACTTCTCAGATTGTTGCGAGGTTTTTAATAGACAAACTGCTCACGTGAGCGTAATATAAAATGCCAAGATTTACGTAAATTCAGGTAGGTTAATTAAACAAAAGACATTCAATACATACTAGATAATAAAAAGATTTTTGAGTAGGTACGTTCTGATTATTTATTGCAAGATAAATGTCAGGGTCTAACGAATACAATTTGTCAATTTTAAATGCCGGAAATGTCAAAATTTTCACGAAAATTTAAATCGTACATGTTTATTGTGCTTAGGTTTTATAAAAAATATAGTTATACTAACGTCTAAATATCGTATATTATAAGAGCTTATATACATTTCAAGGAACAAGAATGAATTGAACCTACTCATCTTAATGTTCCGTGTGTATGGAAAATGTCCTAAACTTTATCTGATAGTTTAGAACCATAGACCACTTAATATTATTGAATTTCATAACTGACCAGCTGATTCTACTATTTCTACGAAGAGAGTTTCTACTTTTTGTTTATTGACTTGCTGATGTTGATGTTGGCCTGGGTTATGTCTTTAAACTGCACCTAGAACCACCGGAGGACGTGTAGCAGCATCCTCTCGGTTATCGGTGATGAGCATTCTGCGATCCCCAAACCAAGGATAATGGCAACCCCTCCCTATTAAGGGGGAGTGATATTGATACTGATTTCATGTCATGATTGCTATAACTTTTGCCGTAACCCAAAAAAAAGCTCATTGTTTATGTAGGTTGTTTATATACATTTGCGAGAAAAGGAAACATTTAACGGTCCGTAAGCATAGACCGTAAGTTGAAGTAAAATACGATGTCTCTTCTTCATTACCAAGCCCATGAATTAAAAAGGATTAGATATAGATATTGGTACGTCTCCTTGCTGATCATAAACTAAAAATGCTCAGTAAGGACACGTTATAATAAACCTATTTTGGAAGAGTGGTATTTAACGTGGCCGGGTTCGGCTGGTGGATTCTCAGACGCCTCTGTTTTTTTCCTATTCAGATATAATGAAATTTTTCCATGATGCCTTTGCTTAACCGAAAAACAAATTAATTATTAATTAATGAATTAACCGAAAAACTATTAGTATATTAACTAGCTTTTCATTCAAGATTTTTTTTGTGTTAATTCAAAATTATACAAATTAGCAATTACGGCAAAGCTTGTTGTCAGATTTCGGATCGCGCACCCTAGGGCGTGCCGTATGTATTTAACGCTTTATGTTTTTTATATATTTTTTACCTTTCCATAGACTACAGCGCACCGTGGCTGTGGTATACGCGAGCCATTACTTTCCTAAATAATTATGATTAGTTAATTTTGGCCCAGAACGAATTATAGTAGCATTATTTTACGCTTTACAAAGTGCCTTTGTTCTATAACGATGCGCTTAATGCAACGCAGTTTAGCACATACCTGCCTTTTCTTCCTACCCTACAAGTACAGTTAATGAATATGATAATGCCTTGCTTGCCTTCACAGTGCATTGTGGGCAAACTACATACCGTGCAAGACTAGCATAGATAGCATAGTTTGGTATGCAAATGTCGAGAATAACAGGGAAACTAGAGAAGGTTCGAGTATCTACGTCGTAAGTTTGACACCAGGGTTATCTAACTTAGGGTTTCTTCTGTGCTTAGGATATTCGGACTTGGGACGTTTCGTTTATACGCGCAAGCTTCCCGCTTCAAGCTTTTTAGTTGTGAAACCTTCTCATACCTGACTGTTAGAAAAGGCTTTAGAAGTCACTGGTTTTTTTTTTATTGTTTGGTAGATTTGTAAGAATATAACAAAATTTAAGACGGGCACGGACTAACGTCTAGCGACAAGGTCCTTATAATAAAGGCTTAGGTCATTTTCCATATGCAGGTGGCCTACAAACTTCTCATAACTCCTTGTACGAATTAGACCAAAATGTTACATGCCTTTTAAAAAAGGTCCTACCAATTTCTTTGTCCACCCCGGATGGCAAAGCACCGGCCTACTCTGACGTCTTTATTATTAATCAATCAATCAATCAATCAAATAATATTTATTGCAGTCTGTTGGTAAAACTAGATGTTACAAACAGAGTATAATCTGTGTGTTCTGTCTGAAAACAAACTTGTCTCTAAACAGACATGCAATATTAGCCCTGGCATATTCATTACTTGCTAATTATAAGTTATTAGTAGTATTAGTGTACAAAGAAAATGTCATAATATAGTAGTTATGTCAAGTTAAATACAATGTCCACAATGTTATAATGTCATTATTAGTTAGTCAATGTTAGTATTCCAATTAAATCCCTTATCATTAATAAATTCTTTTACGGTGTAATAGCACTTAGTCAGAAGTTTTTTTTAAATTTATATTTGAACAGATTAGTATTTAGATCTTTAAGGTTTCTTGGCATCTTATTATAGATTACCGGTCCCATACAAAAAAATATTGTAAGCCTATAGCTGCATGGCCTATAGGAATAATAGTTACTGAATAGTTTTGTTTCATTTACACGGAATTGGGTACTTACGTTAAATTAAGTCGGATAATACCATAGTTGTAGTAAAATAAATAAATTCATAGAAATAAAATCAATTATTTAAGTTTTGATACATTTTATGGAAAATGTATCAAAACCTAAATAATTATATAAATAAATATAATGAATACAATATCATATCGTTGGTACTTTGATAAGTACTTATTCCGATAGTGTCATATCGGTATATCAAGAATTCCATTGAGCAATAAGTAAAAGTAGTTTTTACGAATCAGCCCTGCGCAAGCCCACACCGTGCCCACGAGTGTGGGCACTATGCCCACGCGCTCCATATATTACCGATTTTCATTGACCACCGCTGGCCATAATCCTCTCCTACATTTTAAACAATATGACGAAAAATCTATCAAAGCTATTGGATGCTTATTTGGTAGCGCCTTCTCTAGAAATTCCATTATTCTTTACCGGCTTTATTATCTTTTATTGATATTACAAAACGTGTCTATCGATTCACATAATTACAGCTATTGAGTCTAGCTTCCAGCGTATCGAGGACAAACTGATAAAAAAATCATTTCAATCAATTAACTATTTTATACTTACGCCAATACTCATATATATAATTTGTAATCCTGTTTTATTTTTAACTATATGACCCAGTGAACTTCGAAACACCTATTTTTCCTACGTCACCAGCGGTCAAGCCATTGTCGAGTTTATGCGAAACTAACGCACGTCTATTTTACAATAAAAATACACTAATAAAATATAAGTATCTACAAATGTTTTGTCGATGTGTCAGGTGACTGGAATGCTGGCATATATTTTGGCCAAAAACTCAGCATAGCCATCCAACGTGGCAATGCCGCCAGCATTTAGGCCACTTTTCCATCGACCACGGGGCTTTTATTTTAGGTTTTGCATATATTGTTTTTTAGGGGTTGTTTTGTATATAGTTCTTAATTTTATCTTTAGTTGTTTTAAATATATTTTTACCCCAATGTATATAAATGTAAATAAACAGAGAATAAAGTATCTACATATAAATAACACAATTAAAAAAAACAATACGTATGAAGAGATTTAACATCTGATATCTCAGGGTGGAGCGCAGTGCGGTGCGGCGCAAGTATTCGCAAGTTCACAATTCTAGCACTGCTACTGTTAGTGGCAGGCGTGACGCTTACTACCAGGTGAACGTCTTGCTAGTCTCATCACTAGACAGTATAGAAAAATATATATAAAAGTAAGATTTTTTTGCGGATCCACTGCAAATTTTCATATTTTTTAAAGCGTACATAATTATCTGTTTAGGGAATCGATTGAAATATTGTAATTGTATTAATTTAACATTTAATTTACTCGTTTGTGCCAGCTATGTTATGACCATCTTAATGGTTGTCTATAGGTGTAAAATGTCCTTATGTGTTCATGTGTCTGTAGCTTGGATGATGTCATTTTATATTACGAGAATGGAACGTGAAATCAAGTAATATTAAGTAATTTTGATAATTTTATAACTCTGTCTTAGTAGTATCCACTAACATCCTTGTACCAGACAATCTTGTCTTGTATACTTATAAATCAATTGCCGTGCGCGTTATATTTGTGTTTTGATTTTTGTCTCAATACTGGAGTGGATCCGAAAAAAAATTGGTGGTACCAATTTCACTGGGTTATCTAGTACCTGAATATTATTTTTTATTATGAGAAACATCTAAAAAATATATAAATAATGTGATTTATGAAACCTGGGTAAACCCGGCTCTAGCTCTCATATCTGAAATAAACTCTAATCCCCTTATTAAAAGCGCAGAGAAGCATCGGAATAAAAAATCCATCTTTTGCTTGGAGGAGGGAGTGACTCTTATCATTTTGTCTTTGTCCTACGAGTTACACATGGATTAATAATCATAATAATTTTATTGGTAACAGTTGATTACAGGTATGTTTTGGTTAGATACATTTATAAGGGAGTTCGTTTCTTATGCGAGGATAGTTTGTTTGCTCAGACAGTGCCGTAAATAGCCTTTTATACGCCCGGTGCAAGCTTCTATAATTGCGCCCTTGAAAAGAAAAATATTCAAAACTTGGTCCAGGTCTGGTCATTTTTGCGCCCTTCCAGGACCAGCGCCCTGCGCGTGGGCACCTCTGGCACCGCCCTACTTACGGCACTGCGCTCAGATACCTAGAATAGGCACATAAACGTGTAAGAAGTAAGAAGTCCAATTAAAGATACATATTTAGCTTGATGTATCATTATTTTGACACGTTCCAATAGCTGCTGCGGTGTTCTTTAATGTGTGGTTTAAGTTATAAGCTAAGCTACAGTTACCTTTTCTTAAATATGTATATGCAATCTAGACATAATCATTACAGTGACGTACAATGTACATATGTCTACTTTGCTATAGTTTTTCATAATATCCAAAGTCTTTACCGCTCTACACTACATGTGTTTTGTTTAAGACATTCTAGTCTAAGCAAACGAATGTGTTAGTTATTAAATGAAAATTTGAGTGTGAATTTGTGCCTGTTCACTCTGTTTAAACGTCGTTTATCTTAGGTGTACAATGTTGTAAACATTAATGACGGATTCAAACCAATGGCAGCTCCTAGTGTTATCACTTATGGCTGTGATTGGTTGTAAATCCACCATTGTTGTTTAAAAATATTGTATAGTATATTTTTAAGCTTCTACTCGCGATTTGAAAAAAACATGATCAAAAAGCTAAATTCACGATACACAGCCACATGACTTGATGGTCAGTTTGTGATCACGGCTGTATAATAAGATATATAAAATTTCGCGATTTTTTTTTAATAAATGTTTTTGCACTTAATTATTTATAACTTAACCCACACACCGGTCCTGCTAAGCAGAACGCATTGTTAATGAACGCGGTGGATGAGATTGCTTACTAAAATTAACTGTTCTCGGGGAAACCTGTGGAAAGAAGCTTATATGCGAACATGAGTACAATCGCGTGTGTGCGCCAGCACACGTGCCTACGAGTATAGGCACGTCCCAGTTGCACATATAAAAAAATAAGTAGAGAAAGAAAACAATATTATTACATAAATAATACTTAAAGTTGCATTACATTTATCTAAAACAATGTTATGTAAATCGAGGTTGCTTCGCGAACTTTGATTATATACCCAGCCCTAGATCCTCCAAGTTCGCGAAGCAATGAAAATATTTGTCGTTTTCAACAGACTTTAAAAAAAAAAGGTTCTCAATTCGACTGTAAGTTTTTTTTTGTGTGTCTGTTACGCGAATGAACTGATTATGATGTGGTTTTTTTTTGTAGGTAATACTTCAGAGGTGGTTTATTGAAATCGGTTCAGTAGTTTGGTTTTAAAATCGTAATTACTAGAAAATATGAAGATGTCATCTAGGTATTTCGAAGTTGAAGTCGGTTGTATTTTTTTTAGAGCGTATTATTAAGTTTAAGAAGAATGTTTTTTTTCTTGAAGAAACAGATAAGTAGCTATAGTAAGATTTTCTCTTTTAGAGTTTAAATAGGAACTTTCAATCCAAAGCTAGTTTTAAAAGTTCATTCAAAAAACGTTAATAAAAGAAAATACCACCGCCTGTAATTAACTTTTATAGACACCAAGAAAATGTTGTAACCATTAAAAAAAAAAGTACACACATTACGAACGAATAAAATCGGTTATACGTGTTTTGAAAAAAGTTTTATCTTACATATATACTATATATATATTTTATATACGAGTAAATATAAATACCAAATAGGATAGTCAAACATTATTCGTAATTTTATTCGTCCTTCCTATATCAATATGACGATAATTATATAATGCAAAAAATTCTTATCAGGTTCTAATTTCAAAACAAAGCCAGGGGATGACGGTTAGGGTTGGTTGGCCAGATTCAAAACATGGGGTGAAACGGGTCGATACCCTTGCGTGGTCACTTGTGCCAGCGTCTTTTGGTCGTTCATTATTCATGCAGAACGCTGACCCTTCTAGAGGCATCATTTATTTCAAAATACTTGTTTTTGTAGTGGTAGGACTCTACTGCAGAGTCCGCCTGAGGAAGTACCACATCCATGTCAGTTATTCAGCCGCCAAGCAGTAGTATGCAAGCATTACTGTGTTCTGATTTGAAGGGCAATGTTCCCAGAGAAATTACTGGGTATGAAGAGATTTAACACCTAATATCTCAGGGTGACGAGCGCAGTGCAGTGCGGCGCAGGATTGTGTTATCAAGCTTACAATTCTGACACTGCTACTGTTAGTGGCCGGTGTGACGCTTACCACCAGGCGAACGTCTTGCTCGTCTCGTCACTTGATTGTATAAAAAAACTCTAAATGAATTATTTAACTAAACTTGCAATCAATATAGTTAATAGACACTAGTCCTTAATTAACTTTTCTGTTGGATGTATAATTATTTATTTTCGCGTGCACAATAAAGTGTTAAAATATCTACCTATCTATAGTAAGAGCTTGTCAAAAGTGCCTGTTTTTGTCATCTCCATTAATGCTTAAATCAGAGTTAATCCCGGTATTTGTTCGATGGTAGACTAGACGAGCTTGTACACCAAATATTTGCAATAAGAAACACGAAGGAAAATTGTCATTAGTAACAATAAATATGAATGTTCAGTTGCCAGGTTCATGTAAGTGAAAGTGCGAATCAAGCAACAACAGTGACTGGAATATAAACTTGAGTGCAGTGACAGTGATATTGCAGTGAAGTGAATTATGACTTGACTCGAGTAGCAAAGGCAGTGACTTGGCAGTCTATCTGTATGACGGGACTTACCAGGTCCGTGTATCGAAGTGGCAAGTCTATGGCGTGACTTGCTAAGCCCGTGACTCTGATTGGCAAGTCTATGACTAGAGTTGCCAGGTGCCTAGAGCCATGTACCGTCCAAATTTTTACGAGAGTACGTGTTTTCGTTGCAATGAAATCGTTTATCAAGTGGACAGGGTCGGTCCGCTTAAAGACTTTACTTTCTTCCATAGCGGATGCTTCAAATGCGCGGTTTGCGGGACTAAACTGACATTGAAGGTGAGTTTTTATTCAGTTTGTTTCATTTTTTTTTGTCTAATGAAAGTAGAGATTAGCAAAACGCAGATAATTTGTATTATTACGAATGTCATTTATGTTCCCAACATAGATGGTTGTTCTGTGTCTGGGTGTAGTACATATACAATATGTAGCATCAAGGTTCAACAATACTGAAGGGTATGTTTGTACTCATCATTATGAACAACTTTTACTATAGAGCCAACCCTGAAATCGCCCAAAAAAAATCAGCTGTTCAATAGAAAAAGCTCATTGGACTTTGGACAAAATATATGGAACAGCTGTTTTTTTGCGATTTCTTTTATCTCTTTTAGTCCCATAGTAAAAGTTGTTCATAATGACGAGTACATACCTTTCAGTATTGTTGAACCTTTTTGTTACACATTGTATATTATAAGTTATAAGTAGGTATGTATTTACAAAATAATATATATATAAGTATTCTATCAGCTATCTGGTTTCCATATTACAAGCTTTGCATAGTTTGAGGCACATTTTTTTTTTAGTTGGTTGCCAATTTTCACACATCGCTAGATGGCCAAAAAACGTCCACAGATATTTATTTTATTTTATTTTATTATTGCGGATCTGGGTAGGTCTTTAAACTGCAACCAGACCCACCGGAGGACGGGCAGCAGCGTCGCCTTGGTTAACGGTGGTGAGCATTCTGCGATCCCCAAGCCGCCTGCCAATCGTGGGAATTATGGCCTCCCAATAGAGGGGCTATTGGAATGCGCCGCAATGCACTGTGCTGGTCGCCCTGAGATATTAGATGCGTTATATCTCTTCATACCCAGAAATTTCTCTGTTAACCTTCAAACCAGAATACAGTAATGCTTGCACAGTACTGCTTGGCGTTTGAATAACTGGCAAAGGTCCACACCTTACTTTCCCAGGCGGACTCTGCAGTAGAGTCCTACCACTACACTTTATTTTTCTAGTTTTAGTTTCAATGTCTTCATATCACGAGTGAATTGGTTTCTTCTGCACAAGCGTGCTCCATAGTAAATCACCTACTCCGCTCAATATTAGGTGTAACGGTGGTCAAATGCAAGCTCATTAAATATAATTAAAAAACTCGATACACGATGACTAGATAATGGCTAAATGGTTTATTCAAATGTAGCACCCATAACCGGACCAAATTCTACGCTAAGCATATTTTATGCAACAATCCATTAACATTTTTATAGGTCACTGCATTATCATACCCGCCCACATAATGAGCATATTGAGCATCCATTATGCATACTGAGATATGATCGTGTTATTTCTGTTAATACTGAGATATGATCACCTAAGCGGACGGCCAACTTGGGAGCCTACTATAGTCTCAGAAACATTCTTGTCTCAGAAATATTCTTAGATGGAGGGCGATGTTCGTCGGGTGATCATAGCAAGTCGCGTGTTAATAAGGTCTTTGGAATTTTGGTACGGATTTCAGAAAATCATACCACTGGCTAACCTGTGAAGGTGAATATCGACAGGAAATCTGAAATCTAAATCTTAGTCAGAGAAGAAATTTGATAGCGAGTGAGAATCTGTCAACCCACCCTTTCGCCCTTCTTTCCTTGATCTTTCATTAAATTTCTTTGTTCTGTGCCAGTTTTGTTTACAGAATTGTTGTACATTTATTGGTTACACCCTAATTACAAGGAGAAAATCTCTCGGCAATAGAAAAAGGGACAAAAAGGACACATATGTGCAGGGCTGGATTTAGAGAAGTGTGAGAGGCCTTGGGGCAAGAAAGGAGTGGTGACCCCCATATTAACTAACTTCTTTAAAAAAAAATAAGTACAATATATTATGTGGGCCCCTCTCTTGTGGAGGCCCCGGGCAGTTACCCCGGTTGCCCTCCCCTAAATCCGGCTAAGTATATGTGTGTAAAGTTACAATAGAAATGTCTTTGAGACTTTGGTAGGGCCCCTCGACTTAAGCCGATAAGAGGCAAGGTCGTCAAAATGCCAATAGAGTCAATCAAGGCCAACGGGTCACTTGCTATCGAGAAAACGCCGGGGTTTACCATTGTTACATAAATAGATTAATTCTATAATGTCAAGCTTTGCATAGCGACCTTTGAGTATCTATTAACCAGAATACCACTCGCCACTATCTCGCTCACGCAATTCAACATTTACGAAGATATTTTTAGAAAATCACTGAATATTATAAAAATCACAATCACAAAACAATAAGCAGTGGTAGCCTAATGTAAGCCGTGGTAGCCTATTCGGGAGACCGCTTGACTTGTAATTGCGAGGTCGTGTGTCCCAGGCCCGTACCAATGAGCTATTTGAAGTTTATGTTCGGATACTCATACCTGGCTTTTCGGTGAAGGAAAACATCGTGAGGAAACCTGCATACGTCCAGAGAAGAAATTCAATGGCGTATGAGAATTCACCTGGATCTGGGGACCTGGGTATGTCCTAAAACTGCATCCAAAACCACCGGAGGACGGTCAGCAGCGTCCTCTTTGTTAACGGTGGTGAGCATTCTGCGATCCCCAAGCCGCCTGCCAAGCGTGGAGATTATGGCAACCCCTCCCTATTAAGGGAGGGGCCTTCGTCCAGTAGTGGATGTCTTCTGGCTGATAATGATGATGATATGAATTCACCAACCTGCAACTGGACCAGCGTGGTGGATATGGCCCATTCGCCCTTCGAGAGTAGGCCTAAGTCCAGCAGTGGAAAATTGAAAGGCTGATTATGCTTTATATTTTTAAAGCTTAAACAGGAAGAAAAATTATGACCTCCGGCAGGACTCGAACCTGCATACGAGCAGTATCTATGGGCTATTACGCTTTTATGCACAATCTGTAAAATTGATAAAAATAACATTAAGGCCATGATAATGCATTATCATCGTCCTCAGCCTTGCTGATCAAATTTCTTGGTATTGGCCTCCCTCTTGCTTTGTCATCTGCCTCAGTCCTGTGGTTCGGCCCACGATGGTGACGATATCGTCAACCCATTTTGCTCGGACGACCAACGCTCCGCTTGCTTTATGCATTTTTACTGTGAGCAATTCAAACTGTAAATACCAAATACTTACGTAGAAGTGTAATTCTGTAGCCCTGTATCTGTGTGTTTGCTATCTCTGTTTTTATTAATGTTCGTGTTGTATTAATAGTAGTTTAAGCTGTGTTATGTTTTTTTTATTAAGTATTTTATTTCACTAAAATAAAAAAGTTGCGCCTAGGACTAAGTAAGTGTTAGCTGCATTTTGTGTAAAAGAATAAATAAATTTAAAAAAAACTCTGGAGATTTATCCAGCAGGTATGATACAAAAGATACAGATCATTTAGACAGTCGGTCGGACAGCAGACAGACAGACGACAACGTAGAGTTAGAAATAAGGTTCAATTGAAAATATTTTTGGTACGGAACCGTAATGGCTAGAAATAATAGGATCTCGGAAACTGGGGAAAAACTATGAAGCCGCAAACATCTGGGGGAATATTCAGTACAAATTTTCGTAGGTCATATAAATAATTATGCTTCTACCATAATAATTATTGTATCCCAACAAATACTTATACACTGTACTTGTACTAAACCGATTTAGCAAACCGATAACACCGGCATCTAAAATATTGGTACTTCGAATTAATTCCGAGTTCATGGAGTGCTAACTATAACTAATTTTAAACATTTGGATCTCGTAGTCGGGGTCTACATAAAACTTCAAGATATGTGTTACACGATATATTAATTTCAAAGCTTCACATGTTGTATTTTTGCCATAAAACGTTCCCAAAAACATCTTGTGTGTGCGTTTTCTCCTTCCGACACACCTTAAACTATCACGCATTATTCAGTCTGCCCGTGAACATGGTGCATGCATTGGGTCAAAATATCGGGTGCTTGTTTCTACGATAAATTTCCCGTTTGATACCTGTTCACTACTAAACGGCTTAGTAAATTTTAGTAACATTTAATATTGTGGTAGTATCGTATGACAAGGGTAGACATAGGAAATAATATAATAAAAAAAACTACTAAAAATAATAAAAAAAACTGTGAAAGCCCAAAACTCTGCTGCTCGTATGTTTCATTGTTAATATCACGTTTTCTTAAACCACTACATAAACATTAGCGTACATCGTACAGTGCAAAAATAAATAGTAAAGAAACCATGCTCTGAGTCATATGAATCCACTATTGGTAGACTTTGATTGTCTCACTAAACCAATAACTTACTTATATATTACTTAATTTATTTTAAAATTTCTCCTTTGCAATAATTTACGAAAATATTAGGTCTTTACCTATGAAATTGCCGTTTTGTATGGAATAAGTGAAAGTACTTTTTTTTTTTAAACTTTATTATTTCTTGTATTCAAAGTAATCACCCATGCAATCGACGCATCTTTGCAACGAATTGGCAGTTTATTGATGCCCTTCTTGTAAAAATTAGCTGGACGGGGAGACAACAAACTCTTCAAAGGCATTTTGTACTGCCTCTCGGGAATTGAATTTTTTACCCACTAAAAAGTTGTCTAAATTTTGGAAAAAGTAATAGTCGGTAGGTGCAAGGTCTGGTGAGTATGGCGGATGAGGGAGAGCTTCCAACCCCAGCTCTTGCAGCTTGGAGACTGTCTGTAGCTGCAGCGCGAGGCAGGTCTCGACGCGTACGTTGCGCTGGCGATCGTTAAGTTCGTGGGGCACCCATCTATCAAGTTTTTTTCCTTGCCTATTTGTCGCAAATGGATCAAAATTGTTTTGATGCTAACATCAAAAGCTGCTGCTAGCTCAGCTGTAGATTGAGTTTCGTCAACTTCCACAATCGCCTTTAATTCATCATTGTTGACCAAAGTCTCCGGACGACCACGAGCTTCATTTTTCAAGTCAAAATTTCCAGAACGGAACCGGGAAAACCAATAACGGGTTGTGCTTTCGTTTGTACAGTTCTCTCCGTAAACGTTTTTGATGTTACGTGCCGTTTATGTCGCGTTGGTGCCACGACGGAACCCATATTCCATAATTACACGAATTTTTTAAGTATCCATTATGACGAAAAATGTTCAAATGTAATGAAAATACAACGCTAATCAATAAACAAAAGACTGAGTTTGTAAAAATAATATCATGTTTTTAAGACAAAATTAATTTGATATCAGAATACAAAGCCATTCCAAACTTTTTTTCTATTTGAAATGACCAGTACTGAAGAACGGCAATTTCATAGGTAAAGACCTATTATCAAAGCAAATACTTTCTCGCGTTACTAATATTTGTACTAAACATATGGTTAATGTATTATACGAACTTATACAGTATGTTTCGAATGGTTAAATAGTGATGAGTCACAGCGATACAGATCAGATGTTTGTGACTCATTGTAGCGGTAGATTGTTGGATTTTGAGTGGTGCAATTACTAGTCTTAGGTTTTGTCTGATCACTGGCTATCAGTTTCGATTTCAATTGGCTTCAAATGGTAAAGAAAGAGAACTTTCATGGTCAAAAGTAAACTAACGTGAAGATATTTTGTACATTTCCCAGAAGAAAGAAGGAAGAATTTAAATAGCAACCCACCCAAGGTTGCAGGGTTGGTATTCAAATTCTTCCTAGTTTCTTCTGGAAAATGTCAAACTCAGTTTTTTGCTTTGTTCTTGTGTTGCTACTTCAATAAAAGAGCGAATTTAGCACAACAGCGCCCTAAAATATGTCACGACAGTCCTTTCTCTTCACAAAAGTAAGTAAAAAATGCGTACCTATAGACTATGTGACTAGCCCAGAAGTCTCAAGTCAGAAGAGATATAAAATAATAGGTTGGCTGAGATCTATTATATAAACACTATGGGGTGGGTGACCAATGCGAGTCGTGCTTTGATGTACTTGGGTATCGTGAGTGAGGCCTTGACGTACCTATTAGTGTGAGTGTAATTCACGTATGACAAAAGAAATTCAGACTTTCAAGCCGCGTACATCTATGTTTCAAGCACATTTTTTACTGCGATCAATCAAACATTATTCTAAAGCTGAATGAGATAGGTCCACATTTAGCTGAGCAAAAATATGGCAGTTACGCAGATTCGTGCGTGTCAGAGATTTTGAGGTTTCAGAAATTTTTAATTTATTACAAGCATAATATATATATTTTTTCAAAACTAAGAGCGTTAGAATAATATAAAGAATAATAGAAATTATTTTATTTACAAGTGAGTAAATTGTGAAGCTAATTTGTAAAAATTGAATGAATAAAACTGTTGTAATGTGTGTAAATTGAGATGTTTTGTTATTTTTTTTTCGTTTGTCGTGTGTAATTTTTTTAGAAAGATACAAAATCGTTAGTTCACTTCTTACATCTTATAGATACAAATATATTTTTTGGGAAAACACAAACTCATAAAAACCGCCAAAAAACTGCACGTGATTTTTTAAAACAGGGCCGTTCAGACACCGACATGGCTTCACCCAGTTCCTGCTCTATATTATATCAGTATCTACTTTGTTTTTCGTATCTATCTATGACTTTATAGTCATAGATATATACGAAAAACAAAGTAGAGAGAGAGAGAGAGAGTCCACAGGATGTTCGTTTGGAATGTTATGCATTCTACAAATAAACAAAAAAAGTGCAACATTAACAAAATATTATGACAAAGGTAACAAACAAATACGTCGCTACACAATAAAACTGAAATCACTGCATCAACATCAATTTCCTTCCTATGTCACAAAACCAGTTAAAGTTGACCCTTCTAGTACAATCAGATTACACAGAAAATGTAAACTTTAGGGAGTATAGTATTATGTTATTGTATAGTGTTATAAATCCAAATTAGTATACATTTCCACCGGAGGTCGGGTCCTCTCGGTTAGCGGTGGTGAGCATTCTGCGATCCCCAAGCCGCCTGTCAAGTGTGGGGATTACTGTAACCCCAACTATTACGGGGGAGACCTACGGCAGTGGATGTTTTCTGACATCAGTCATGATAATAAATTTAAATTTAAAATTTTCACATTGCATTTACTTTCGCTACAAATCAGTAAAGCTTCAAATGAATCGATATAAAAGACCTTTCTTCATACATTATCAGTTAGAATTCACAAAAACTTTAGAGATCCGGACCATGTCAGGTATGGATAGGCATAGTATAGGTTATGTTTTTTATGGCCGTTCCGTACTATAGCGGTCCAGAATACTGCACGCACCTATTTCGCTCGCACTTTCAAATTGTAAGAATATAAGATCATCAAATAGGTACAGTACAATTTTGACAGTGCGACCGTGAAGGGACTATCGATAATGTTTTTTTTTAGTTTTAAATAGTAGGTGTTAGTTATCTCCAGTACCAGGACCTGGGTATGCCCTAAAACTGCATCCAGAACCACCGGAGGACGGGCAGCAGCGTCCTCTCCGTTAACGGTGGTGAGCATTCTGCGATCCCCAAGCCACCTGCCAAGCGTGGGGATTATGGTAACCCCTCCCTGTTAAGGGGGGGGAGGCTTTCGTCCAGCAGTGGACATGTTCAGGCTGACGAGAGTTATCACCAGTACTATCGCCTGTCGATGTTTTCGGATCAATCTCAGTAGATACAGGGGCCAGATCCACGATGGATCTAGTGAGATTTTATTTTCTCATTGGATCTGTTTTCAAAGATATGACAGAAAATGTATCTTATGAGATTTTTTTGTTCCCCATAAATCCATTTGAATATTATTGTAAATTTTGATGGATCTAATGTTAAACGTTTTTCCCATAAGATACAGTTATGAAAGCTGTAGATCTAATGAGAACTTACCCGTAAACTTACTTGGCCATACGACAGTATTACAATATTCCCTACAGTAAGGAAACGCATTTGATGTCGGCTGACACCGCCGCTCGCGTAGGTAACTAAGCATTATTAATTAATACAATTATATTTTTATTACTTACCAATAATAAAAAATATATATTTGATGTCAAAACAACAATGTAGGATTAATAGCAAAAATCGTTTAATAATGGATCTACTCAGGAAAAAAACTCATTAGATCTACCGTGGATCTGTACAACGGATCTAAAAAGAAAGAAAGTTCTCATTAGATCTACAGATTTCAAAACTGTATTTTATGGAAAAACATATTTCACTAGATCCATCGTAATTAAAAATAACATAAAAATGGATCTAGCGGGAACAAAAAAAATCTCATTGGATACATTTTCTGTCATATCTTTGAAAACAGATCTAATGAGAAAATAAAATCTCACTAGATCCATCGTGGATCTGGCTCCTGTATCTACTGAGATTGATCCATGTTTTCGAGAGCGGATCCAATATCGTCAAGCTATGCCACGAGTTATCAGCCTTACTAACGTATTCCCCCCTCCACAGACGTACTACAACAACCAGCACTGGACGGAAGACAAGGAAGTGTACTGCTCGAGCCATGTGCCGAAGATCGGGCCCGGGCACCTGGACAACTCGTCCGTAGGCATCCGCAGCGCGCTCAACGTGCCCAAGAGCAACAACTACGTCAATGAACAGATACGCGGCTTGGCCAGGAACAGCCATGACACTGAGCGTGAGTACCACACATAGTAAAGATCTGTGACAATAAAGCTTTTGGCTGAAAGTATCTATAACCCTTTCACGGCAAAACGTTCTTCTTACACTACTTCTGCAAAATGTGAAATGAACTTCCTCCCTCGGTCCTTCTGTATAACATAGGGTTCTTCAAAAAACGTGTTAACATTGTCTTAAAAGGTTGGCTTGGGTAGGTTGGTTGGTTGATTGGTTGGTTGGCGATTGGTTGGGTTGGTTGGTTGGATGGTTGGTTGGTTGGTTGGTTGGTTGGTTGGTTGGTTGGTTGGTTGGTTGGTTGGTTGGTTGGTTGGTTGGTTGGTTGGTTGGTAGCAGGTTGGTTGGTTTGGTTTTCACTTCCTGATATTTAGATAGGTATCCTTAGGCGGCGATGATTACTTACCATTAGGCAACCCGTTCGCTTGTTTGCAACTTAAGGCATATAAAAAAACAAGTCGTTAGCCTAAAATAGGTGCCAAATAGGTGTTGATAGACCGATGGGGAGGCCAAAGGCTAAGGGGAGGCCTTCGTTCAGCAGTGGACGTCTCCGGGCTGATGATGAGGTGTTGATACATTAGACTCGATCGAAGAGCGAGCCAAGAGGCTGATAGTCAACGACACTGGGATTTGGCTGCAAAACCTTAAGTATTGACGTAGGGTTGCTTGCTTGTCTATCCATTCTACTATCGGGCAGCCAGGAAGAATGAGCCAGGAGCTCAAAAAGGCGACACTGTTAATATTTCAAAAACACACACGAAACGGTTCGATTCCACTTTTATTTTGAGAACTGCTGTACAGTGGAATATTCTTTCCGAGTGGGTCTTTCCCGATATACATATACAATTTGCGTATCTTCAAGTCGCGATTGAATCGGTTTCTTCTAGGTAAGCGTGCTACAACTACCACCACATCCGCACTACGACCACATCTACGCTTAACATCAGGCGATACAACAGTCAATATTAAGCTTACATAAAAAAAAAACCCTCGACGAAATGCTTGGAACAGCTTTATTTTTCTCTATTGTTGGGTTGGTCCCGTGGTTAAAGTAGTTCACAACGATGAGTACAATGACTTGCTTTCGACTTAGTAAGTTCGTATAGGCTGAGTGGCCAGCCCGAGTGTCAGAGTTAATGTGCCGCCCGAAGGCCTCTGACAATAATAATAGTAAGTAATATGCATTATGTATGTAACCCTGTATACATACATAAAAAGACTGGTAAAATTATTACGGTGCACATTCACCAATAAGATCGCGAAGCTAGGAAAGCCAAGGGACCTAGATTTTTCATCTAGCACCGCTTACACATCTTTTATGGAAGCGCACCGTAACTTTCATTTTTTTCATCGCCGTTGACGGGTTACAAAAAAAAATACCGTTACAACACACAGATAATTATTACTGTGCTTAACGGAAATACCTCAACCTTTGTAGACCCCACCTAAATCCGTTACATCGAAATACGTAAGCACCACAGACAAGACCATAAATAAACCTGCAAGAATCTCAGCGGACTTCCGAAGAAGGCTTTATGCGAAAGCTTCGGCTCACTTCGGGTAAGTTCGGCTTTGTAGACGAGTGAAAGAGAAGGGAGAACTTGTTGCAAAACAACCGGTCACATTCCTTGTGGCAGCCCACTGACCTAAAGGTACTAGTGGAGTGTAGATATTGAAATAATGAACTTTTCTTCTCTTCTTAGTTTTGAGAGAAACAAAATTTTAGTTAAGCTCTATGTTGTTCAGAGCGAAGGTAACCGTGGTGTTAAGATTCTGTAGGTACTTACCTACTTTTTTATGGTAAAAATGAATGAGACGAACAACATGCTATCTTGTCGTGATAAGTAATAACGTCAGCCCATGGCCATTTGATGGCCAATTAGGTTCCTAAGGGAATATATAAAGTAAGCATGGCATATAAAATAGCTTTACAAAGTTTTGCTCAAAGGGTTCATTCTTAAGAACACCAAATTCCTGTGTACACATAAATTAAAATGTTAAACCAAACTCATATTTACAACCTCAATAAAATCTAGACTATATTTCCTCAATCATTATGTAATTTTATAAATTCTCGTTCGCGATATCTGCTTATGTAGCAATTGAATCGATTAAAAATACCACTAAACACGTCGAACAGAACATAATAATATATTACCTAAGACCAGTAACTAATTTACTGACATTTCTTCATGTATTTCAAGCTGCAACTTAATATTCGTTTCTATTCTAAGAATCAAGAATATTTATTGCTGAAAAATAAAATGCAAAAACAAAGTTATATTGCTAAGTCATATTTAACGTAACTTAGTTTCCAAGTAGGTACGTGGTAGGATGTTAGGCAAGGAATCGAATTCCTTATAAAGTTTGCAGTTTGCAACTTTGCCATATTGAGCTATAATATGGAGCTCTAGTTTGGCAAGACCATTTAACATATTATAGACATTTGTGAAATACTTGATAAAATTACGCAATTTTCCACGTATCCCATTTAAGTATGTACTAAGTTTACTTTATAATTGGTTTACTAATTAATGTTATCTTCGAAAATATACAATCGGAGATAGCAATGGTGATAATCTGCCCCGCGTAATTTCTACCAGTTTTTGCGGGTCACGAGGTAAACGGGTGGCATTTTCAAATACTTACACACAAATCAAAAGATACTATACTAGTACATAAATAATAAACACATTTTTGTTCATAATATGCACTCAAAAACAAACTCATAACACCTTTTGGCAGAATTTAGGAAGAATTTGGGGTAACCTTGGCGTAACGTGGTAACCATGGCTGCCACCTCCGATGGTTTACATGGCCGAAGTAACCTGCATTATCTAGTCTTACGAGTATTCTTACGAGTAGGATATTTTTAAATTTGTAGTTTTTCTTTCAATTTTTTTTGGGGTAGAGATACTTGGGCCGTGGGGGCCAGGTGCTTTGCCTATCTTTAAGGATTTGTCGGGGAGACTTAAAGAATCCACACGTGACCAAAATGCTGGCCTTTATTTGGGCCAGAAAATAAGCCTCGCAATCCAGCGGGGCAACGTGACCATCATTTTGGGCACATTACCCGAAATTAGAGACCGTTTAGGTAGCAAACCTATAGATACTTTAAGCAGTCTATTATATCGTTATATATATTTTTTTAATTTTAGTTTAGTTTTAATTAGGTAGGTTAACTGTTTTTGATATAAGAGGTTGCGTAACTTTTGTCTCAGATAAATAATACTTTCTGTCCAATATTATATTATACATCTTTGTTAACTACAACAAACTACAATGACTACTTAGCCTACTACACAACAAAAAACAAAAGGATTGTATCCAGACCGATGAAAGTCTAGAGACAATCCAAATGCTCAAACCCACTACCAGTCGGCAGCGTACCCAGCATGCTGGCGGCATTGCCACGCTGGATGGCAATGCTTATGCGTTGAGCCAAATAAACGCCAGCATTTTGATCACGCGTCGCGTCGACCAGGCGCTCGGATATGTTTTTGAAAAGATGATGAGCTCCCGGTCCCCACGGACCCAATGTCTCAACACCAAACGGCTCAAATATGTAACCTCTGCCGAGGTTAGCATATTTGCGCCGCTTGTGCCGCTCCGCCGAATTTGCCGCCGCACCAGCCCTACTCTGTGTCTCAGGAAGATGTGACGGTGCCAAAGTATCAACGCAAGTTGCGTCCCATACAAGGGGCCGTCCCATCTTCCAAGGCACAAGTGTCATACCGTCAGGTCTTTTGCCATCGTCACGTGCAAGGCCGCTCGGTTCGAGCACAGCTGCAACATTGGCGGTGGATAAAGCCCGGCGTATGACATCATTCAGGCTAGCGTGGCGGCCGATCCGACCAGCGCTTCTTGAGCAAGAGAGACCATGGTGACCGAGCTGATCGACAACAGTACCACACTGGCAGCGATGGGCCTCACAGCACCTTGCACCCAAGCGCAAGCTGACAGCTAGACGAAATGCAGTTGGGTCCAAAAGGCTACCAGTGTTAAAGGAGGGAATAGCCTGCAACCAAAGACCTGATTCCCATACAGAGACAGCAAGGATACGAGCGCGATCTGCGACGCTAGTACACGTATCTAGAAGAGATTTCCGTGCTAGTTCACAGATCGGCCCATCCCATAGTCTCTGCGAAGACAAAGTCCTCGGAAAATCAGTATTTGGGCAAGCCTCCCTCCAAACATTCTTGGCCTCATTCAAATGAGCTACTACTACACCGGAATGGCCTAAAGAGGGAAGAAGGATTTTTTCAATTAATTTATGTGTACTATGAACTGAGGACAAGAAAGCTGGTAGAGCTACACTTGAAATTTTGCGGATCCCTAAGCCTCCTAACCTCACTGGTAGTGAGGCTTGTGACCATGTCCTGTCATTCATGTCAACATTCAAAACCGATATTAGTGTTTCCTTTACGACATTGTCTAAGCTCGAAAGGAGCTCACCGTGTTTCCACAGTGGACTACATCGTAAAGTGTATATAAATTTTGGCACAAACAGACAATATTTGATAATGGTAAACGCCATGTGGGCGTTAATATTGAGTAACCTCCTGGAGGCACTCATAAAATTTTGAATTTTTTCTTCTACGAAAGGTGAAAAAGACTCATCTAAAATCGGTGAACCCAGTAGGCGAAGAGAACACCTATCCACAGATTTGATGTTTGGAGCCAAATCATTAAATTTTGCAATAACCAAATCTTTGTTCGGACATGAATCGCAAACATAGAGTTCGCATTTTGAAAAATTTAGTTCTAAGCCAATAAGACGAAATTCGTCTATGAGAATTTGCAAATCATTTAGGACAGTGCTCACATCACCTCCTAAGGTTCCGTCATCCAAATACCAAACATTAAGTTTGGATTGGAGACGTTGAATAATTGGATGAATGGCCAGGCTGAAAATGGCGGGACCGAATGGATCACCCTGTTGGCAGCCTACTGAAGATAACAAAACATTATTTTGGTATGTTAATTTTGTGGGATTGCCGTAGCATTGCCAAAGAAAGTTGAAAACGTCTGGAATTTTGTCTTTGATTTGTGTCAACAGGGCGCCTCTATCGACCGAATTAAAAGCATTTTTGACATCCACCTTTAGTAGCACCTCTCCACAATTTTGATCCAAAAAAGTCCGGAGAGAATGAACAGCAGCCTCACACCCACCTCGCGAACCAAAACCAAGCTGTATTGGTTGGAAAAGGCTACTCAAAAGAGCAACCTTTTGCCTACAGCCTGCCTTGGCCGCGAGGCGACGGTATGTGGTGCCGACCGCAATAGGCCTGATACCACCATCTTTTTTGATAAGTGCGCATAAATTTGCGCCGTACAAAATTTCGATAACGTCACTATTGACTCGTCCCGACAACATAAGATTTACCAAAGCTGTAAGGTCTTTTAAGAGGGTCTCGCCCACCTCACCAGAGCTAAAAGATAGAAGATCTTTTAGATGTTGAGGTGTTAGGCCATCAAGGCCGCCAGCTGAGCCACTCTGAAAAGACGCCACAGCCGTTGCAATCTCTTGAGTCTGGACATCAATGGCAACGTCATCAGGTTGTGGTGGCTCAGGGAGGTGGAGGTTTGCCGCCGCAGGTGGATGTTTGTCACGAAGTGACTGAATCGTTTCTAATGTGTGGGGGGCAATGGTGTCGCTCGAGAACAAGACACGTGCGGCGCCTTTGATATCACCATCACTCATTTTGTTCTCTACTAATTTAAAAGTAACCGAATCGTCAGATTTTTTTGAATTTTGATTATTACGCCTTTTAGGCGGAATAATATTAGCAAGACCTAAAAGGTTCTCTTCCGATACTTTGTACTTTACACAGTTTTCCTTTACTCTAGTGGTAAGGGATTTTGGATTTATTTTACATCTTTGTTGCCTTACTTCAATAATTATGTACCAACATTGCCGTAAATAGGGCGGTGCCAGAGGTGTCCAGGCACCGGGCGCTGGTCCTGGAGGGGCGCAAAAATGACCAGACCAGGACCAAGCTTTGAATGTTTTTCTTTTCATGGGCGCAATTACAGAAGCTCGCACCGGGCGCATAAAAAGCTATGTATGGCACTGTGTACCAACTAGGCCGTTATGTGAAAACATATTCAAGCCATAGCTTATTTTAGTGAAAATTCGTACTGATGTTCGTCTAAAACATTTACGGCTCCAGCCAGTCCCAGTTCTATGAATAATTTAATTTTTCATCGTTTTATTTAAATGATTATAATATTAGGGTGACTTGCTTATCGCATCCTTACTTCTAGAGTATGTAATAAAAAAGGAGAGTGTGTTTGTTGGTCCTTTTTTAAAAACGGTTTAACTTCTCCTGTTTGTTGTTGTTTTTAAGGGTCAAATTTAGTCTTTGAAATTTTGCCCCTTTTCTGTTGACAGATTGATCTGTTACGGTAGGGCCTTCGATGCTCTGTACTTGGTACACACCTTAGTTCTCTGATGAAAAAACCGTTAAACGTAAAAAAAAACTTTTATTACCATTTTACTTTACCCAACATTCACGTCGGTGTCGGTGTCATAATTAGGATCGTCTCCACGGGTGAAACCGCTGAGCACAGCAGATTTATTATAATATGAGACTGTAAGTAACAGTTTCAAATACTTGTTCCAAACTACCTATACAGTATTGCGGAACAAGTATTTGCAACTTGTGCTCAACTCTATAGCGTGTAATGTAAGAGTATACATATAAGGAAAGGAACGCATATGGTACTGCAAGTTTTATGCAACCTCTAAGGTGCTGATTTAGGCGAGTTGTTCCACTTCAAATAAGTAAATTAACAAAAAAGATTTACTTGAAATATACAGGATACGCGTAATGGTATTACTAATCCGAAAGGATACTCATACTAGTAAGTGTGTAATTTAATACTAGTAAGTGAATAAGAAATTTATTTCCATAAACACAAGCCACAATAAAAGGTAGAAAATTAAACCTAAGAAATTAATCTAAATTAAGATTTAAAAAAACAAAGGCGAAATATATAAAACTAATTTAAAAAAAAGATTGGCGATAAATAGATTCGCTCCGGAACTACTAAATAAAACGGATGGGAATACTCATTTTTGAAAACAACGTCCATCCCAATCAGCTGTTTAATAGACAGAAAAATGTCTTTTAGCCTCGAAAAAGTGTATGACAAGATTATTGATTTAGAGGCAGATTTTTCGAATTTTAGAGTCATAAGAATAAGAATAAAAATTGCCTTTATTCCTGATAAGATATCTTACACACCCTGTATAAAATTATATTCTATAGAATTTGATCATATATTTTAAAGCTTACAAACTACAGTAACTAATGATACGTAAGCTAACAACTGTCTCCTTTCGCAAGACAACTGTTCTTGTGGTACAAAAAAATGATTTTACCTACATTAGTCAAGCACGAGGTTACTCCGTGAAACAGTGTGTAACTTATGGTAGTCACACAGATTAAATCCCAGCCACTACGGCAGTAGGTCGATGACACTATTCCTGCGATCATGCGGTATTTTACGCAATTTTTCACTTTATTTCTATCAATTTTAAGATTAAATTTGAATATTGATATAGTTTTACAGTAAATCAGAGTTTAACAATGGGCTAATTAATGTATTTTGATGTATATATTGCGTGTTTAAATGGTAGAATGTGGGTGTGGGAAGCGTAGTTAAGTTTTATGTTGTGACGGTTATTTGAATCCCTTACATGAATTCCTGGCCAATTTGTATGGCTGGCCAGTCCTAGCGTTAATAGGGTAGATGACTGATGTTTAAATCGTTGAAACCAATAGCTTTGATGAAGAATTTAAGTAAATATAGTATGTTTATTGAAAAAATAATTTAAATCGGTTATTAATGTTCTGATATATAAACGTTTAAAGTTTTTGGTAGAGCTCACTCTGTCCCTTTCCCACAAAACAAAAAATGACGTCACGCCTTACTTGTCAGAATCGAATATATATGGCGTACAGAGAAGTGACGTCACGATTTGCTGTTTCGTCTCTCTGTCTAGCAGGATATTAAAATGCTTAAAAGTTGCTTATTTATGATCAGATTTTCATTTTCTTTTCATTAATCAGCTATATTTATGGGCCACATTTTAATAGGACAATAAAAAAACCAGTCATCTAGCCTATTGCTCGAAGACCTCTAACATGGCGTTGTAATTTTTGTTATAGATTAAAAAAACAAGCAGCGCGAGAACCTCTTAACCCTTCTTAACGATCTATTAATTTGACATTTCAAATCGGTAAAATTCGATAAAAATCGGTATTTTCTCAAATTTGTCAAATAAATCAGCTATACAAATGGTACTCGCGCTGCAGGAACGATAACAATTTAAAACGTGTCATCCAACCCATGGTAGAGCAATTATTGAACTCTGCAATAATTGCAAATGCTGATTTGAAGACTGATTCCGTCGCTTGGCCAATATATAGTGGTGTAAAATTAAGATAACATTTTCGTCACTAATGCATAAAAAACTGGTTAATTAGAAAATTGAATTTTTCCAGAATAAAATAAAAATATTATTTTTTCTTCCTACACACAGATTTCACACAAATTCACAACATATACTTAGTACATTATTAGCTTGAACGCGGGATTTCCAGTTCGCCTTGAATGTAATATAATTGCGTTTAATTATGAATGAAGCGAGTAATCAACGTGGAATTAACATTTATATGTACGTCGACTTGATCTCTCTGACTTGAGTGGTTAATTAAAGCAGGAACATTTACTTACTTCCAGCTTCCAACCGCCGCAACAATTTCTAAGTGTCCATGTTAATAAATAACAGCTTTGAGACGCTAGGTACTGGTATCTGATACTGAAAAAAAATCTCAGTTATTTTACGGTCGCCTACCGCAGTAAAAGATATTCTAGCTTCAAACAGAAGTGACACATTACTGTGTTCCGGTGCAAAGGCGGCCTAGTAAAATTACAGGTCTAATGAGACACACTATCGAATGTCTTAAAGTAGTTAGCGGCAATGCAATGATGCCTTGAACTTGAACTTTTGTTACTCAAAAGTTCTAAGCACCGCTGTCATGGTCTGCGTAGGTGTTATCTCGTAGCATTCCAATGATAGTAGTGTAGCATTTATATGATCGTTGTGTAGCATTTCACACAATATAACTTTTCCATGATCGTAGCGTAGCATTTCTATGATCATTTGAAAGCATTTCTATGATCATAATGTAACATTGCAATGATCGTAGCGCAGCATTTCTATGATCACAATGTAACATATCCATGATCGTAGCGAAGTATTTCTATGATCACAGTAACATTTGGCGTATCACTTCAAAGGACGACGTAACATTTCCATGATCGTAGCGAAGTATTTCTATGATCACAGTAACATCTGGCGTATCACTTCAAAGGACGACGTAACATTTCCATGATCGTAGCGAAGTATTTCTATGATCACAGTAACATTTGGCGTATCACTTCAAAGGACGGTGTAACATTTCCAGGGTCGTAGCGAAGTATTTCTATGATCACCGTAACATTTGGCGTATCACTTCAAAGGACGACGTAACATTTCCATGATCGTAGCGAAGTATTTCTATGATCACAGTAACATTTGGCGTATCATTTCAAAGGACGACGTAATATTTCCATGATCGTAGCGAAGTATTTCTATGATCACCGTAACATTTGGCGTATCACTTCAAAGGACGACGTAACATTTCCATGATCGTAGCGAAGTATTTCTATGATCACCGTAACATTTGGCGTATCACTTCAAAGGACGACGTAACATTTCCAGGATCGTAGCGAAGTATTTCTATGATCACCGTAACATTTGGCGTATCACTTCAAAGAACGACGTAACATTTCCATGATCGTAGCGAAGTATTTCTATGATCACAGTAACATCTGGCGTATCACTTCAAAGGACGACGTAACATTTCCATGATCGTAGCGAAGTATTTCTATGATCACAGTAACATTTGGCGTATCACTTCAAAGGACGGTGTAACATTTCCATGATCGTAGCGAAGTATTTCTATGATCACAGTAACATTTGGCGTATCACTTCAAAGGACGACGTAACATTTCCATGATCGTAGCGAAGTATTTCTATGATCACAGTAACATTTGGCGTATCACTTCAAAGGACGGTGTAACATTTCCATGATCGTAGCGAAGTATTTCTATGACTATTGCGTAGCGTTTCCAATGCCTTGGCGTATCATTTCAAAGGACGTAGCATCCACGACATCAGCTAGAAGACGTCCACTGCTAGACGAAGGCTTCCCACTTAATGTAGCGGGGTTACCATAATCCCTACGCTTGGCAGGCTTTGAGATCGCAGAATGTTACATACAAAAAGTTCATCGACGTTGGACAAAATGTATGGAACATCAGATTTTTTTCGCATTTCTTTTTTTTAACTTTATTTTTATAGTTACTGATCATTAACCCTACACGTGTGTTAATTTAATTAAATGTCGGCACAGTAGCGCCTCGCTGTATATTCGGAATAGTCACGGAACATTCAGTAGGTGGTATATAAGTTTGAATGTAAAGGAAAGACAGTAAAGGACGGGTTACCTATTACAATGAATGAATGACGATCTATTACTGACCATTTATAGATATCTGTCAATGCGTAACTGCCGGAAGTTAATCATTAGGCAATAAAATGTATGTATAAAGTTTGTCGATTAAAAGCGCGGATGTGCCCAATGCTTAATGGGCTTATATTAACAATTTTACTACTCATTAATTGATTACTGATTTATACAAGGAAATAAATTAAACAAGTTTGTTTAGATGTTTATTCAAAATATGCTTTAAAAATATCACTTTACAACTCTCGGGGAGTCCGTGTCTACACAGGGAGACGGTGATTGGGGGTCAGTATCGTTCTAATTCTACCCCTTCGTTGCAAGATGCTATTTGAGGAACTCTAAGTCATTCTTTAGATTAGATTTATGAATGAAAATCTTTGAAGACCGAGTTACATCGAAGTTTTTGCGTACCGAGTAGACGCTATAGAATATAAATAAACATTATTTATAATATAATATTATTTATTAATATTATTATTATTATTTATAATATAATAATTTAATTATAAATAATGTACTATAATAAAAAAATATGATAATACAGCCAAAAGCACATTTGCACTAGGACACATACACTAGGCTACATTAAATCATTGCCTAGCTATGATATGGCTAGACAGAGACATGGTAGAGAGAAAAATTACCCCCGCAAAACCTAAAGTTCCATCGTAAGCCCGCCTTAAGAGGGAATCCGGTGAGCGCTTCTCCATACAAACGTATTCCCCTATTTTCTTCCTGGATAATGCCTCTAGAGCAAATTTTTTAACTAAGTCTAGGTTTCCAGTAGACGTGTCTCTGTAATTTCCTTTTTTTTTCAGAAATTAAATAGCTAAAAATAATATAACGCTATAAATAAATGTTCATGGTAACTTTTGAAGGGTTATATTTTCTTTGACAATTAGTTTCTGAAAAGAAGGAAATGTCAGAGACACGTCTACAGTAGACTTTAAACAATATATTGCTCTAAAGGCATTATCAAGAAAGAAAGAAAATAGGGGAATACGTTTGTATGAAGAACCGCTCACGGTATTCCCTCTTAACTTGTCATCTGACACACTGTGTGTGTTCAGTGGCGTACTTACAGAAAGCTACCTACAGTACATTAATGTGGCTTTCAGAGTTCAACTGACTCATGAAAGTAATATATGCCATTTCCCACCTTAACCATATACACTTAGAACACAAAGCAAAGCGTTCTGTAATCTAGCTTTCAATGATCAAACGACCCAAAATTTTACATAGCATTTTCCACCTTAAGTACATATTTATTGAACACAATCTCCCTTGTCGCCAGTATCCCCGACCCGCACGACGAATGGAGGCAGCGTGCACGCGTCGCCCGCGCGTGAGATCGCGCGAGACACGCCCGACTACCACTATGGACGGTTCGACGCGAGCGCTCTACATATCGCGCATGCGCTCAAACAGACCGAGCTGCAGAAGGCGTACCACCGGCCGAAGGAGAAACCCATCGACTGTTACTTGGTAAGTGATTTTCGAACTATGTCCCTTTACGACATTGGCAAGCAGAGGTTGATTTTCCCGCCTAGACTAGACCCGAGGTTCCGAGCCTAGGGTGACTGGATCCAACAAATAAAGTTCTCAAGAATAGGCACAAGGGGCGGCTGGTACTACGCGCGTAAGATGGCCAAGAATGATAGTCCCACAGAGGAAATATGCTAGCCCGCCTTTTGGCCGGTGTGAGTTTTTCCAATTGCGTTTACATACTCCAATAAAACCAAAGACTATAAACCCTGTTGACTGATCGCCCGACTTCCTCTCATACGAAAATTCGTAGTTTAAAAACCACTGCTAGCCAATGCGAGTTCGTAAAAATTTCATTGAATTTCATAACTCAGATTGCGTCATCCCAGTGATTGGCCAATCGTAAGCATAGAACGTTACCTCGCCCCCTGCCCGCAACGGTGGGTCGTGTTTGTAAGAGAAATTATGTTCACGAGTCATCAACACATATGATATCTGTATAAAACGGTGGCAAGTGATGGCGCTCTAGAGTAGTTTTTATTGAGATTATAAGTATATTATTAGAAAATAATCATTTGAAGTACCGTTACATTATTGATTGTCAATCGCCCGTATTTTTGATAGTAAAACAAGGTCAATTTACAAGCATCTGTACCGGGACATGTTCGCCATTTAAGATCTACTTTAAATGGAATCGCTGTCTCCGACGTAAAAAATATGTTTTAAATAAAAATTATTCTACCATCAACTTACGACGTTACTTTTTTAAGAGTTCCCGGTCTGCGTATCTCCATAAAAATGTATTCCCCTATTTTCTTCCTGGATAATGCCTCTAAAGCAATAATATTTTTTTTTATAAAATGTAGGTCTACTGTAGACATGTCTGTCGTTTCTTATTTTTTCAGCAACTAATTGTTTAAAAAATTATAACCCTTTGTAGAGTAATAATTTTCAGGGGCATACATTTTTATGGAGAATTGCTGACTACATTCCCTCTTATTGTGTATTTAACATTTAACTTTGTTTTACTGTAACCATTAACGTCTCTGAGATTATATGACCTCAGTGCTACGGCATTTTCAAGAAAATACAAAAGAAAACGTATTACTAGCACATCGCCACTATAAATCTGTAATGTGCAAAAGTGAGCTACCTGCTGTCGACATTTTATCTTCAAATGCATTCTGCATGCACCGGTCCATCAAACTAGGACATAACGTATGATTACCGCATAAACATTTACAGTTATAATATAAATGCAATAATGACCCTTGGACGTCATAAATACCATGAGTAACAAAAAGGTTCAACAATACTGAAGAGTATGTATGTAGTCATCATTATGAACAACTTTTACTATGGGCCCCAACTTGAAATTTGCTAAAAAAAACAGCTGATAGTATAGTTTGTTTGTTTGTTTGGATGTGATCGAAACTATAGTCGGAGTATCCAATTTAATTAAACGTGAGTATTCCCGTATAAATAAAACAAAAAGCTGGTAGTAAAAAAAATAAAAAATAGTAAAAAAGTATAGTAAAGTATAGTATAGTAGTTGGTTCAATAGTAAAAGTTGTTCATATTGATGAGTTTTGTTTTGATGACATACCCTTCAGTTTTGTTGAACCTTTTTGCTACACATTATATAAGAAAATTAGGGCAATTATCTCCTAGTCTAGCGAAATACAGATATTAGTATGATTAAAGTGAGGTTAGTTGATTGCAGCGGCAAGTACTTACGCTCTGGGGCCTTATTTTTGAATCGTGCGCAAAGTTGCTCATGGGAAAGGAGCAGACTTTTAAACGATATTGAACCTTATCCCAAACAATATCGTTCGAAGCTCCTTTCGCATGCGCAACTCTTGCGTACGATTCAAAAATAAGGCCCCAGGTCTAGGCTAATCCGGTAATTCGTATGCCTAGGGAAAACGGTTACGCTATAAATTGTAATAAAGGAGAAATGTGTTTTAATTATTAGAGAAGTGGTTAATTTACAATGACCCATATTGAGGCAAACAGAATTTAATCCACATACGATCTAAGAGTTGAACGTTTAAATAAAGAGAAAAAAACACTTTACACTAAAGTTAAGTGGTGATGGGAGTTAAGAGGTTTTATTTTAGCTCCTTGGAAATGGGATACGTAGTTCTGCCACTCACTAAACTAAACAGCAGGCTAATCATGTAACTGTTCGGGATCGCGATTTGTCATAAATGTCACTTGTCACTGTAACAGCTTCACGGTATCACGGAGGGATTTCTCTCGCTATCGTTATCGAACGAATGCATTGATTTCCTTAATTAAGTTAAGCAAATCCGTCGGTCTTTTGGCGTTTCATCCTGCCCTGCAGGGTCAAATGAGTTTTGGCAGTGACAGTGATAAGTGTCAATTTTTGACAACTCGTATCCGAATCGCGATCCCGAAAAGCAGCCGAAAAGTTACATGATAGCCCCGCAGTTCACCATAAAGCCACCCCTGCTTTTTTATGTTTTCCTTGTATCTGACCAACTGTTAATTATTCTGATAGAAATTCATTAGCTTTACGTTGCATAGGTACTTGCAATAGTGACATTCGATACGCATGATAGACCCAATAAAATTTCAACACGACTCTCTGTTTTCCACTTAACGAGCCATTTTGTTACAAATACGCAATACGTTTTGCAAGGTGATTTGCGATTTCTTCGTGACATTCCTTCTTGATTTGAAACCTAAGTTTCGACTGGTTTTTGTCTTTTATCCTGTATGATATGATAATATTAATGTAATAAATGTATATACATTTAATGTTATGATAATACAATAACAAGATCATTCAAAAATTATAATAGCGTGCTATATTTTCGTCCGGACAGGCGAATTGGATTTTCAACATTGTAATCGCACAAAATTTAATTACATTATTGTGAAAATATTTAGGTGTAAATTCGTGGTAGTCCAGGGGCCGTACCGTGAACTGCTTATAGCGGGACCGAATACGCTCAACTACTGACGCTGCGCGACTGTCAATTTTATTGCCTGGCAATAAGGTTCGCGGTCGCGCAGTGTCGGCAACTGAACCTATTCGGTCCCGCTATAAGCAGTTCACGGTACGGCCCCAGTTGGGGAAAGACACGTATTTGAATCAGTCAACTATCACCAGCGTGATGGGGATGCATTCGAGGTTGTACTATACTCAATGATTTCTACTATGTATGTCTATGAGTATACCTATAATATAATATATATAGTAATGGGATGATACAGTAGTATTCGTTTGTGTGTAAAAAGTGTGTGTGTGAAAGAGTTTGTTTGTTTCCGCTCATCTCCTATAGGTGAACTTTCCATACATTTTCTAATACCCCGAATTAAGCCATAGAATACGTTTTCTCCCGGTAAAATAAAAAAAAACGACATACCACCTACTTGTACAATAACTACTCATATAAGAAGTTCACTTGCCTACTTATTTATTTATTCATTTATTTATTTATTTACATGTAAATATTTCCAAAATTGTATTTAATGCCCATTGGTCACAAACTACTGATAATGTATAATGTTAAGATATCGCCTTAGTGAGACGTAATGTTTCTTGTGATATTTAAATAAAGATCTTTGAACCTAACCTGCATAAAAAACGGGCGAAACCGTAGGACGCTGATAGCGAATAGCTCTCCATAAAAATATGTGCTCTATGTTATCGTGGAGGAACTTCACAGCAGTAATCAGCACCATCTCCATTATAAATGCAAAGCATCTTTGTTTCCTCGGCCATAATAGCAGGTTCAGCGCGGAACGACGGCGCGAGCGCTGTATCGGCAAATCTATCGCATTCCGCTGTTGTGGAGTAGAACAGATCGCGTGCGCCTATGGAATGCAAGCTTGACTGTGGTCTAAGACATAAGAGACTAGGCGACAGCTCTATGGTCCGTATATTATGGCATAAAGAAAAAAATGGGAATGTGGTTAAATTTTCTTAAGCCTCAGACAAAATAAAGGTAAAGATCATGACGCGCACGGTATACGTGAAATTCATAATATTTATAGCTGACAAGTAAAAGTACTTCGTGTACAAATACACATGCACACTAAAATACAGCTCGTCAGTCATAGTAATTGAAACGCACACGTTCATACATCCTGACTTCATTTTGTCAAAATTGACGCTTAGATTTTCACCTACATTAGCCCCTCTCAGTCGAATTGGCTATAGATCGATGTAAGTCTTGGAGGATCTAGCTCTCTCATGTAAGTCTAGAGACAATCCAAATGCTCAAACCCACTACCGGTCAGCTGCGTAGGTAAATACCCGGCATAATATTAATTTGTGTTTCGCGCAAGTTAAAATATTGCTTTTGTAGTTGGCCAATTGACGAGAATGTAGTACGGAAGTAGCATTTTACGATATCCTTTTAATTCCACTTAAAATAGTTAATCTTGGCTGGCGGAACAGAATATTTTAAAGAAACTTTAGTAATGCAACAACTATAAGGTGATCTCAGACAAAATAGGGGGAAGACTGTCACATGGCACGGTACAGAAATTCACAATCTGCCAGCTGATAGCACAGAATAACAAGAAATGTTTAATGTACCTCCGTACACGCACGCACACAGAAAATTGCAAGCGGAAACAAATGATAAACGGCTTCAGGTTGTCCAAGTTATGTCCTGTTACTGTTACTACAGTACCCCTCTATAAAGGGGAGGCCTTCGTCCAGCAGTGGACGTTTTATGGCTGACGACGACGACGACTGTTACCACAGACAAGCGAAAGCCCTACTTCTTAGGTAGAACGGCTGTCAAAACAATATTCTAAAGCAATTGTATAGAAAACCGCGGTCGCCTGTTTCACACTTATTTAAAGTTCTATTATTTATTATTGTTATTATTATATATATTATTAACTTTAGTAAACAACCGTGATAGTTTAAAACAGTGTTTCACGCTTATTTATATAGAATTTACAACGAAAAAAATCCAATCATTGGTCGCGCATTGGAAGTAAAACCCTCGAAATGTCATTTTGCAACAGATTAAATTGTTCTAATTACGATGCAATGTGGAATGGTTTCCTACGCGTCTATTTATTAAATTGTCATTTTGAGTATTCTCCGTTTAAAAACATATATATTGGTAGAATTGTCTTCAAGCGCATTTACACTTAATGCCGGCTAACTCGGCCCGTCACATTTCCGTCCTATTCACTTCTCTCTTCAGTGACTGTTATTGTACTGTTCATGTTACTTACTGTATTTTTTCTGAGAATGTAATTCGGTAAAAATTCGTTTTATAATTATATTGGGTACTGTTTGTATTAATTTCGCTTTCCACTCTTTTCTCGCACCATACACATAACTCGGAAGCCATCATCTAGCGCGAGAAATCTGCCGTGACTGTCATTACGTACAGAATGATTTCAGCGGTGATAAAGCACTGGGCAACATGCTGAATAGGGAAGGAAGTTGCCAAATTCTTAGCTCAAAAGATATGCACAGCTTTAATGACCGTCTGCGTGAATAAACGGATAAAGATTATAAATCTCGTCTGAAGCTTATACAATCAATTTCTGCGGTTTAAATAAAGTAGCTGTAAAGATGCAATAAAACCCACTCTTTGCGGTATTCTGTGGCAATGAATATGGATTCGAATAATATTGGATTCGAATAATATATTATTTGTAATTTAATTCAATCAAAACATCAAAAATTTCATATTAATAAATTTAAGGTTGACAACTAATAAATGAGTAGAATACAAAAGCATAATAATTATAGCACATAATAAATTAAAATAACTGATTTGTGACCCTAGCTCTCACAGTAGGATACCCTGAGTTTGCGGGAGCTAGGTCTCTTCTGGTGTGCTAGTGAGAATGTATGTACAAGTACATGCGTGTTAAGTGTGTAGTACGTGAGTGAAAATTATTGTACATGTTATGTCAGAGCGTATGATGGTGCGCGTATATATTATACATTATATATTATATATGAGTGTGTGTGTATGTTTGTGTGTGTGTAAGTTTGCGTGTGTGTATGTTTGTGTGTGCGTAGGTGTGTGTGCGTGTGAGTTGAGAAGGACATTCTACGCGTAGTAGGTAACCAGGCTCAGGGTTGAGCTCGCAGAGATTCTTCCAAGTATATTATGTATGTGTGTACATGTATGGTGAGGTGTGTATGTGCTGCGTTCAACAAATTCCGCAATCATAATATAGGTCTTATTAAATTTTCGGTGTCGTGGTAATTCAGTGTCAGAAGGTATTCTTTGATTTTCTTTTTGCACTCACGTCTAGTTGTTTCTATCAAGCGAAGAGCTTTATCTAGTTGATTATAGATGAAAACTCCTAGGTATCTAAAGCATCTCTGCCCCAGCCCTGTTTTCCTTAGAGGTAGTTCCCATCTCTGTGTACGCGAAGTGTTTCTAGACCTGTGACATTTCATAACTAGTGGAGCGGTTTTGTGGAATCTCAGGGCGCAGTTCTTTATAAAAAGCTGGCGAACTCTGAGTTCCTTCGTGTCTCTGTATAGGTCGTCTGTAGAGCAGCAGAAGGGCTTTTTGTTAGCAATTTTTAATATAAGTCTCTGCGCTCGTTCTGCTTTCATTAGGTGTGTACAGCAGGCAGAGCCCCATGTTGTGATGCAGTATGTCAATAGGGACTTGCATAATGCGGTATACACCATTTGAATCGTCTTTGCGTCTGCCACCATTCTTAATTTTCTAAAAATAAATAGTAATTTTTTTATTCTGCTTCTGACCGCTTCTATCTGTTTGATCCAGGTTAGAGATTCATCGATATGTATGCCCAAGTATTTTATGTCTCTTACTTGACCCAGCTTTAAGCAACCACAAGTATCTTGTTGGTTATTGGTAATACATGTATGTAGTTTTATGGATATTGGGTTTTTGGGAGCTGATCTGCTCGAAATTCGAAAAGCCACTATTTTTGTTTTATTTGCATTTAGTGTTAACAAATTTGTTTGAAGCCAGTTTGCAATACTACGTAGGCCTTCATTAGTAGCTCTCGACACCGCATCCCAGTTTTTTCCGTGAAAGATAATGGCTGTATCATCAGCAAAAGCAAAAAGTTGAGCTTGAGGGACTTCGAGTTGGCACAGGTCGTTAATGTATGCCAAGAACAGGGTCGGACCAAGTACACTCCCCTGTGGAACTCCGAAACACACCTCTTTGAAGTCACTGAAATGCCCGTTTACCTTCACACGTTGCCTACGATTAGTTAGGTAAGAGCGGAACCATTCCAGGGCGGTACCTCGCACACCAACACGTTCCAGCTTTGCAAGCAGGATAGGTCGCGACACCGTGTCAAACGCCTTGGCGAGGTCAAGGAAGACGCCGATGCATCTCTGCCCGGTGTCGAGTTTGTCGACAACAAAGTCTACCAGAGATGTAACGGCATCCTCCGTTGACCTACCTGAACGAAAGCCAAATTGGTTTTCTGACAGAATGCATTCTTTTTCGAGGAAACTCATCAAACTTCTGTTTGCCACTCTCTCCAAAATCTTAGATAAGGACGATAGCAGAGATATTGGACGGTAGTTTGATGGTTGTTCAGCGTCACCTGCTTTATGAATTGGACAAACATTAGCTTCTTTAAACAGGTCTGGAAAGATGCCGGCGCCAAGGCTTAGGTTACAGAGGAAGGCAATTGGAGCTGCTAGGACGTGTTTGGTGGATTTAAGTAACCGATTGGATATGTTATCTCCACCAGGAGCAGACTTTGATTTGAGTCCAGAGATTATTTTACAAATTTGAATTGGGTCTGTTGGCGCTAGAAACAGAGAACTTGCTGGAGAAGTGGTGGCTGTTACCGATTGCGCCAGTGCCTCCTCAGTGGAACTGATACGACCAAGTATCTCTGTTGCCAACGTTTCTCCTATAGTTGCAAAATAATGGTTAACATTGTTTAAAGCCTGTGTTGGTGTAGAAGCTACATTTAGTAAATCGTCACTATTCGTAACTGTGGATCGAATGTTGCAGACATCTTTAATGGAATGCCACAGCTCTTTGCTATTGCCAACGTTCGATTTTATTTTGTTACAATCGTAATCATTTTTTAAGTTTTGTATAATGTTGTTGCAATAGTTCCTATATTGTTTGTATTTTGCTAACAGAGCTAAGTCATCTGGCCGCTTTTTTGATTTGTAATGTAAATCATCTCTCTTACGCATGCATTTAATTAAGCCTGGTGTTATCCAATCCTTTCGTATATACTTTGAGTTGCGCATAATTTTATTCGTCTTATGAGATTCTATAATTTTGTTCAGTATACTCACAAAATCTCCAGCCGCCTCATTAGGATTTGTGTGAGTATAAAATATAGACCAGTCTACTTTTCCGAGATCTTGTGTTATACCTGTATAATTTACTTCAACTGATTGCCTATAGGCAGTGTTATTAATATCAGGCTTACAAGGAATGGCAATAATGACTGCATCATGATCAGTTACCCCATTCGTGCACACTACTACTGAAGGTTGGTGTGAGCTTTTAATAAACACATGGTCCAAACAGGTTGTTTCACGTGTCGGGAGTTGATGGCCTGGAAAGAAGCCTTGACATGCTAGTTGTCCTAAATACTGCTCTGCTTTTTTCTCCTTTGCGGTGTTATTCTGATTTGGCAATATGTCGATGTTTAAGTCTCCCATGATAACAGATGCTTGTCCTTTCATTTTGTCAATAATTTTTTCCAAGGAATTTAGAAAAGTTGTTATGCTGTTAAAAGAAGGGGATCTATATACTGCCAGGATCGAGTACTTATTATCTATTTGAATCAATAGACCAGTAGCTTCTTGGAGTGGTGGTTCCGTTACGCTCACTGGGAGACCGACTTTGGACAATACAACTACCCCGTCGTTTTGGTTTAGGTTACGTTTCGTATAAGAGCAGCAGTAATTGTCTAGGTGTATACCAGTAAAAGATGAGTCAAGCCAGCATTCAGTGAGTATACTCGTAATTATGTGTGGAAGGAACTTAAGTCGCGAAAGAAAGACGGTGAATTTATTAAAATTATTACTGCGTACACTGCGGATATTTTGTGAAACTATTATAAGTTGTTCATTATTTTGATCTAGACCTAGATATGATTCACAACTTTCTGGCACGAAAGTATGGTAACTGTAGACGATTTCAGTGTTATCAATTGATTCTTGTACCTCTATGTTATCATGCATTTTATTAAGCAGGTAAGAAAGTAAGTGTCCGTCTGTTGTGACTGATTAATGTGGGTAAGGCCATAATATGTGAAAGTATATGTGTAAACTGCTAGTTTTATGTTTAAACATTCTAGGTTTGTTTGACAAAAGCTATTACTATTTGGAAATTGTAAGTTATAGTAGAAATGGTTGTAAATATAATAAGTGTAGTGGAGTAGAGGAGCAGTGTTACACCACTTAGCGCCACATTCTTTTTTTTCAATTAACCTCCGACATGGGTTTAGACAAAATGCGGTTGGTAATTTTATGGAATTATCATACTTTGACTATTAGCCCAGGAAAGTCAGAGATTGACCTAGAAAAAAAATTGCTTTTTGTTTTCTACGTATTAAAACGTAATCATATTAACCGTAACCGTATTCGTCGTATGAAAAGTCTAAAATTACGCTAAATGCGTTTCCGATACAATCAAAAAAAAAAACTTTTGCGATTTTTGAAATAAATAAGAATGTGCACACGTTTAGATTTTCAGCTTTTCATGAAGTATAAAAATGGTGTAAAAAAATATATTTCTGTACGCCAATTAGTTTCAGAGATACATCATTTTCAAAATAAGCGCCTAACACTAATTTCCACAGGCTGGCCCTCGCCGCGTGTAAAGTCTTCATCCAATTTGCACAATTTGTCGTACGCTGGCCTTGTACAGTTCACTACGAACCTACCACCTACCTACCTTCGACCGTGATTCACTACTACTACGTTTCAATATTCCAAGGCCATATTTGCTTAATTATTTTTTGTAGCAAATAAAGCCAATCATAGCTGAATATTTTTATTTTTTAATTCACAAGATCCGCCATACTAAGTCACGTAAATTGACTGGGCTATATTCTTTATCCATCAATCCCAAATTCCACCAATATAAGTTTATATATTTTTTGTTGTTAATTGTGGCGAAGTTCCCATGAAATTCAAAAATGCATGCATATATTTTGATTGCCGTATATTCACTAAAATACAACACTTAACCAATAGTAAATTGAGTAAAATAAACTTTATGTACGAAAATACAGATTAATTAAATCAAAAGCTTAAAAACATTTAGGCAAATCATTTGTCAATTATTTTATGGGTTTAATTTTACATTTGAATGGGTTAGTAATAGGTGAAGAGTACCTGAAATTTAAATGAGTTATAGTTATAAATATAGTCTTTAGAATTCGCAATATGATAAAAATAATAAAGAAAATGTTGAAAATGGCAGCAACATAATGTATCTATAGATTAACAACTCTATCACTGTTATCTCACTTCAAAGTGTCGACGGATAATTTAAATATATGCAAAGATTTCATTTTACTGTTTTGAAATATCCATGGTGTTAAAATATGCCCACCAAAACGCCTCAATCACACCCAGTCCAATTTGTCTTAATAAACTACGCTAATCATGGCTTAAGTCACGTAATTAAACATAATTAAAGCGAATAAATCAATACCAGATGGCCAGCAGATACAACTAAATCTAAACGAAATATAATAAATAAAAACGTCCAAATGTTTGGAGCCGGGTTGGTCAATTACCATTCCTAGCTGTAGATACACAATCATCATCGATTATTTAAATGATTTCGAGATGGACCTACATGGTTGGCTTTTTTATACATCGTTTCAATATTTAAATTTATCAACTATTGTAATAAAAGCATCCAGCAACCGAGAGTATAATTAGATTGTCCCGAAACCACGCTGTTAGTGAGCTGTCCGCGTATTTCAAAGAAAGAATGCTAAATCCTTCTAGAGCTAAATCCTTCTAGAACTAAACACTGTTAAATTGATTTCGTGCGGATCATACTTGGACCCAAAAAGGTTCGTATCATTTTTTATAGCTCCGCACCCAAAGGGTCCAAGTTTGACGTGCGTTGGAGTGACAAGGCTAGATCTAGACTTTCTGGTGATATGCATCACGCCTTCCCATAACAGTAGCAGTGCCGAAGAACGCAACTTTACGGCACTTGGTTGATTTATTTCTTATATTTCTTAACTTTTTTAGAGCTATAAGCTACCAGTAAGTTTTCGCTGCAGATTCTTACGCCAGCTTGAATAAAAACAAAATGTTGTAATGATGAGATCATCTGCTTACATAATCGCTTATTAGAGACGTGCCAGTTTATTAATCGATTACTCTGCAGGTAAAATTCAATAGATTCCAATCTCGATACAAAGATACGTTTGCAGAATACACATAACAGAGAAAGGTAGAACCGAGAGATAAGTGAGAACAATTGTTTTTTTTCTTGAGCCTGACTTTTACTACTAAATTCAAAGTTACTGATAATATTGTAAAGTTATGTAAACCAAGTTGACAGGCAAAGACACTGGACATGGTTTCGGCAGAAAAGTTTGAAGCCTTATCGATATTTTGCCTATATCTCATATCATCGGCACATTAACTCTGACACTAGGGCTGGCCACTTAGCCTTACGAACTTACTTACTTTATTACATCTACGATACATTTCGAAAAGTGCGTCCTAGAATTGCACAACTTGATCCCGTCTGTCTCTTTCAATTTTCGAAAGCTTTATGAATAAGACCAAGAAGCTCTATCCGAACCACTGAAGAGAGAAGTGAATAGAACGGAAATGTGACGGGCCGCGCTAGCCGGCATTAGTACAAATAGACTTAATGTAAATTCTACCAATATAAATGTTTTTAAACTGAGAATACTCAAAAATACAATTTAAATAGGTAGGAACCCAAACCACATTGCATGGTAATTTGATTAATTTTAATTTTTTGCAAAATGTTTGAGCGTTTTACTTCAAATGCGCGACCAATGATTGGCATTTTTTCGTCGTAGTTTATATACAAATAAGTGTGAAACTAGCGACAGCGGTTTTCCATACATTGCCATTTTTCCATTCCATACGGTTTTGCTTTACAACATTGTTTTGACAGCCGTTCTACCTAAGAAGTAGGGCTTTCGCTTTTCTGTGATCCGAACATTATAGAAAATATTCCTTACGCGTGCAAGGTTCTGCGATTCCAAATTTTGTGGCCTCTACCAGGCTAAGCATATTTACCATATTTGATCAAATCGTTACTTACATCATTATAGCAGCATTTTTTGCATTTTTTTTCAGCATATAGAAGCATTTTATTTCAGAAAAATCTATCCAGCCAGAAAGCCATCTCCTCCAAGATTTGGTGGGATACTGAAGAATGGGTGACACCAAGGATAAGGAAGTATCGTTACCTAAGCGGCCATTGACAACAAACGATCTATCACATTCAACGTCCCGTGACGAGCCCCATTGGATTATCCGTTGTGTAACCAAGATAACTCTTCCGTGCCGGAAACCACAACGATATTATACAAGAAAACCCAGTCTGGCCATAAAAGGCGAGACGGTCGTAGCCATCTCACGGACATTTCTATCAACACGTCACCCATTACTCCGCTGGCTCTTGGGGTTTATGACCAAAAACGAATTGAGTGGGCAATGGACCTCCTTTTAAGGTTTCTCTACAAGAATCTTGCTAAAAAGAAGATTGTGGTGAATTTATGTTAGCAAACGACATACCGCATGCTGAATGCGGGCATTTTATACATATACAATTTTCTGAAAATACTCTCGATGGGATGTCAAAATGTGTCCAAGATTTCAGTTAAATTTAGTATTTTCCGTAGCCAAAACGTGGTGAAATTTCGGCCCATCGCTCTTCGAGCTGTTGTAAGCTGATACAACGCAACAGATTAATGAAGTTGAGTTTAATTTTTTTTCAATAAAGACTGATCGGGAAACGTATTTAAAGCAGTCTGATTAGACAAATTCGCTCAGACAACAAAATCAACGAGTCGGGCCAAACTGAAAACCAAATGGCAGAATTTGATCACAATAAAGAATCAGGTAAATTTTTCCAGACCACAGATCGCATAAATCACGGCCCTCAGTTTACAAGTTTACACGAATCTTAATAACCAGGGTTCATAGGTAATCAGCCAGTCCACTACTGCTAGGCAAACATACCATATCCTAGCTGTACAAGTTGCGGTTGGGTGGATACATCCATTCACGCCCACTGAATTTTTTCCTCGGGCGTATGCAAGTGTCCTCGTGATGTTTTCCGAAAGCCATAAGACCGTCTGTTTTTATTGTTTACCATTACACGCAAGTAAAAAGTTTCACAAAGCCTATAAAAACTGTGTTTTTATAGGCTTTGACAATTACCAGCGCAATAGTTTTGCCCGACAGCTGTGCCCGTTTCTCCACCATAACTGTACAATGTAATTGTTACATCACTAAGGAAACTTCCCATGGGTGGGAAAGAAACTCGGAGTGAATTGAACTATGCACTATGAAAGGTTCTATTAAGTTTGTACGAAATGATAACACTTAAAAGTAAATCCGAAATTAGCAATGGACAATTTGATCAGTCTTCGGTAGGGTAACCTCGAATGGCATTTACAATTAAGTTATATCGCGGGTCCTATGATACGGTAAATAATAGGCCCCGGTTCTTTGTTTTTTGCAAAACTCTGTTTTATGCAATTGTCCCGGTATAGCAAAATTTGTCCACTCAAAAAAAAATTTACCCGGTGTAACGAATAAGTACCTACTTATACTACAGGATCGCTTAGCGATTTTTAGTAAGATGTTGTTTGTAAGAAATTCCGTCATTGGTGGATAGATACAATACAATACAATAACACTTTATTGAGACCATAGTAAGGACATTACAAACATAATACACTATAGATAGGCACAAAAGGCAGTCTTATCCCTAAAAGCGATCTCTTCCAGACAACCCTCGGATGAATAGGAAAGGTTAAAATTTGAAATATGGACGGTGGTAATGCAAAAAATAAGAAAATATGATGAATGAATACTTAAAATAACAAGATTAATAAATACACTACGATCTACTTTAGTAATTGTATCAATTGTAACAAAAAAATAGCTTGAATGTTGTTTTCATATCTCCGATTTATAATAATGGTGGAATTGAAATATCTTCCAATCAAGCCACTTACAATTTTTATTTGTCCATAACACATTTATTTTATACTTTATTAAAAGTAAAAGCAACATCAGAAACTCGCCGTTTTTAAATACCACCAACTCAAGCCAACTTGTATAGAGAGACCGACGACGCGGCGATGGCGGCGCGAGCGCAATACGCATTGAATTATACATGATTATGACCCACTACGGGCACTCGGATGAGCAGCGCCCTGCACGAACGATAGAGTGGCTACAGTGATAGCGGTTAGCGAATATTTAGCCGAAGTTAGGAAAAGAGGCCCTATACATTTGTGCGTAAGCTTGTGCCTATGAATTCGTCCATTACATTAGTACGGGACGAATTTGAAGGCATTAGAGTTCTTTAAATTGACTTACGGAGTTTAATTCTTGGTTATTTTCGTTATAGGATAACATGATGTAAAATCTGTAAATTATATTTTTTTTAAATAAATTCCTTTATACGCACTGGGCCTGCTGGACTCGATCAACTTTCGAGGGTAGACTTATACCCAGCTACAAGATGTTAAAGGGTTCAAGACCGATGCAGATGTAGAATCCTAGACTAATCGCAAATAGCTATATTATATGCACACTGTAGAAACTTAAATGTAGTGGAGGTAGGTTTAATGTTATTAATCTGATTATTTCTTTGACATACTTAACACAATTGAATTGACATTTATTTATAATTTAATTACAATTTTAATTGCAAGTTCAAGTTTAAATTCAAACTTAATTTCAAATTTAATTGTGTTTATGTACGTTATTAATATGACTGCTACTGCTATAAATTTAATTTAATGATGTCTGAGTCTTTGATACTTGATGAATAAATGATTATTATTATTATATTTATAGTAAAACAGTTAATGTACCGTAATAGCTGACTTTATACAAAAAATACTCTTTCCGCTACTCGCTTTAATATCGACCAAACTTACAGCGTCCTTTCTTTGCCAGTGAAAACCGGATCCGACTATTAATATGTAAGGAACATGCATTTCTAGAAAGGGACGCAAGTATCTCCAGAGAAATGAATGCCAAGCGTAGCAAATCCAGGATCTAGGTATATATATTGTGCCAAGTTTTTTAATCAAATCTTGACCATTCACTCAACAGTAGGCTATTTTGTTTATGAGCCCTGACTACCATTGATATGTATATACATACATAGGATATACGTAGGTACTCATCATTATGAACAACTTTTACTATGGGACCAACCCTGATATCGCAAAAAAGAATTCAGCTGTTACATACATGTCGATGAACTTTTTTTATGGAACAGCTGATTTCTTTTTCGCGATTTCAGGGTTGATCCCATAGTAAACGTTGTTCATAATGATGAGTACATACGTACCCTTCAGTATTTTTGTAACCTTTTTGCTACACACTGTATAGGCTATGAGATACATAATGCACAGCAAAGCAGCGATAGGGTGCAGTTATATTTATATGAAAACATTAATTGAAACCCATTTGGGAACTTCATCATCATTTCGCGTGTGATCCTTTTACGCTAAGTACCTATTACCCTTGAAGTTGCCAGATTGAAACTTTGCTCAATCGAAATGGTCGCAAAATAAAAGGGAATAGGTACTTGTCTTAAAGTGGATAAGAAAAATATAAATGTTAACTTTTAACATTGATCGAAACATCGATTGAAAGTAAAGTTACGAAATATTTTTTTTCTGATTTTGTTCAATTATTTTTACATTCATCTCTTTGTCACATATCTAAAAAAAAAACAATTTCACTACTAAGAACTAAAAAAAAGTAGTTACTACAAAACTAAAAAATACTAATAAATAATTGTTATCAAATGAAAGATAATTGTTAGTCCTATTTATTTATTACAAATACTTACTTATAATACAATAAAAATCAATGCCAAACATACCCCTAAAAATAACCTATTTATTACAAATATCTCCTTATAAATAATAACATAAAAATCAATGTCAAACATACCCCTAAAAATAACCCAAATAACCCGCCCCTGTTCCCGGTGCAAAGGTGCCCGTCACACTCGACGTGTTCCTTTGTTGAATGGCAATGGCCATCCTCTGCACCAGCAACAAACCGGAGCGAAAAAAAAACTAAAAATTACTTTTTTTACTATTACTATTTCTTATAAAAACTAAATTCATTCCTTTTAATAAACATTTTGATCCCAATCTTTACACATGCCAATGATTTGAAATCATGAATGGAAGCATTCGTGATCTATGATAATAACAGAATCGCATGTCGATCGAGTGACATACATATTGCGTGTTTTTACTAAATATGCACTTATGTGGGTGAAAATAAACTAGTTTACTGGGCGAAATCCTTAGAGGCCATTCATGTACCTACATTATATAGGGGGTAGATTTTGCCAAAGCACATTTGAAAAAATCGACACTGTTTGGTAGTTTGAACATTGGTGACCTCTGCAAAAATATAACTTATCTTGATAAGTTTGCCCTAATATTCAATGAGATAAAATTTGGTAATTTGGATATGGAAACTGTCTTCGAATTAGATTTTATTTACTACGAAATACTTAATACCTACACATAGCTCACCGCTAGCGTAGATTTGGGCAAAGGTTAGTCCTATAGAAAATAAAATATACACCAATGTGTAGGTAAGGGAAAACGTTTTTTTTTTTTTTTTTTTACGTTCAGGAGGGCTAACATGCGCACCGCGAGAAAATTTTGTTGTGTATTTATGTCGTGCGAAAACGAGACAAACTTATACAGATTCGTAGCCTTGTCCTGTTTTGTAGAATCGAGAAAATTTTCTCGCGGTGCGCATGTTAGGCCTGCTGGTGATGAGACGAGCAAGACAATCGCCTGGTGATAATCGTCACGCCTGCCACTAACAGTAGAAGCAGTGCCAGTATAATGAACTTGCGGACACAGTCCTGCGCCGCACTGCACTGCGCTCGCCACCCTGAGATATTAGATGTTAAATCCCTTCATACCCAGTAATTTCTCTGGTAACATTGCCCTTCAAACCGGAATGCTTGCACACTACTGCTTGGCGGTTGAATAACTGGCAAAGGTGTGGTACTTCCCCAGGCGGACTATGCAGTAGAGTCCTACCACTACAAAAAACTGGTTCTCTTTTGCTAATACAATAACAAGCTTTTCCGTTGTGCATCTATAAGAATGTATTTATTACAATCTAGGTGGACCATTTTGCTTACGTGGAGAACAGCTAACCAATGATAGGTATCTATTGCATATGTACATACGTACTTTATTTGGCGATAAAACGTATTGGTAGTATTACTTGGCCTGACATTGATATTATGTCTGTCAACAAAACCGAAAGTTTCAACTCCCACACCAAATATTTCAAAGGCGTTTTTTTCTATCTTACTCATAACTACATTAGAGTGATATATTATTTAACTGTAGTTAGTGTAACCACCTGGTCCTTGTGTTATAGCACAGAATAAATAATAGGTAGTAGGTAGGTATAGGTAGTGTCACGTTACATGCACTAGATGCGTAGGTGCAAGGCCACCGCGTCCTGCGAGTTGACGACCCATTCATGGCGCGACAATTTACTTGTTGTCACTTTTCTTGTCGAGGAGAGGAATTACGCTATGCAACTTTCGTATTATTTTTATAAAATGAGTTCTGCTAGTTTTTTCTGGATTGCATAGAGTAATTATGCCACACGGGCGGCAGGCGTGCTGCCTTCCTCGATCCCCTTTGATCCTTCTATACCTCGACCTCGTACCGCGCGAGCGATGTCTCATTTAAATGGTCCCACTATAGACTTAATTTGCATGGGGGTAAATTAAACAAAACTCGAAGTTTCTCTAACTCACATAAGTGAATCAGCTATCTCTGTCGCATCATATAAGCACATTAAATATTACCACAGTATAAAAAATATTACTGCGATATTACCTCAAAAACAAACATTGTCGTTATGGCCAGAATATTGTGCGGAAGAAATTTAAAATAAAAAATAGTAGATATAATATTATGTTAGCGTTGATGAGCGTAAAAGATACCCCAAAATATTGGGTAATCATCATCAGCCCGGAGACGTCCACTGGTGAACGAAGGCCTCCTCTCTAGACCGCCACACTGTACGACAACCTGCCATTTGAATCAACCGGTGGCCAGCGACTTTCACAACGTCTTCGGTCCACCTAGTGGGAGGCCTACCAACGCTGCGTCTTCCTGTACGTGGTCGCAGTGGCGACCTGAATCTGTACTTATTAAGAAGTAGGTAAATTCTTATTCCGGGAAATAAGCTATTTATATTCCGAGTTACAACCAAAAAGTGCCAGTCAAAAACAGATACAATATTTGAAATGTGGCACATGAAATTTAAAAACTTGACAATGACAGCCACGTCTGGTCATACACAGACCAGTCTGAGCCATCTACAATGACCTTTTATTAATAATTTGCCTGTCAGAAAATCGCCCATTGCACCTTAGGTATTTCTTTGCTACTACTTATTATCCAAAAAAAGGTATTCTAAGAAAGGTTCTTGAGAACCTCTCTTTTCTTTAGAACCTTAGTAAAACATTTCTTTCAAGAAATTATGTCCAATTATATTTGAGTTCTGATACTGACTACTTCATAATAAGTACAGAGTCTGGCTGTGAACAGATTAATGTTTGTAGAGCATTGTAAATGTATTACAGGTGATAACAATCATTGATCAACTCCTTGCGTAGGCGCAAGGTCGCTCGTCGTCCTGCAAGTTTGTCGACCCATTCGCGACTGTCATTGTTCTAGACTCAGCCGGTGCAACTGTGGGTGGTATTGTCTGAAATTACTTTCGATTATTTTACTTACAATTTTTTTTAATGATGTTGTTGACTTAGCTTTTTAAAGTGAGTCTTCTTATCACACTACTATTAGAAATGCGAAATTTTGTCGGTATTTGTGTGTGTTTGTATATTGTTCACCCTTTCACGGCAAGACGGCTGAACGGATTTGGATGAAACTTTGATAGGCTAATTGGTATCACACCATCATCATGCGGGTGAAACTACGGGGCGCAGCTAGTAATCCAATATTTCAAACAATGTCGCCTAATGTAAAATATTCTGTAATGGGATTTATCAATTATTTTCCCGAAAACTCATTGATTTTGCGCTCATTTTCCGACTCAAACGCGTGCCCGTGCAGCCCGCCTAGCACGCGAGCTGTGATAAACGTCTATCCACTTTTTTCCCCGCGAAAACGAGACAGACGTATCCATATTCTAGCTTTATCGCTTTCCCGCGCGGGGATAGACCTGTTAATCCACGGCGCGTGCCGCGGGCCTGGACTAGGTACATAAAACATTCGTCGTCACGTCAGCCATAAAACATCCACTGCTGTACGAAGGCCTCCCCCTTTATAGAGGGGTGTTGCCATAATCCCCACGCTCGGCAGGCGGCTTGGGGATCGCAGAATGGTCACCACCGTTATTAATAAAAAGGACGCTGCTGCCCGTCCTCCGGTGGGTCTGGTTGCAGTTTAAGGACATACCCAGGTCAATACGTAAAACATTATAACGTGACATTGTGGTCGATTCTGACGGTTTTAGTTGACAGTTAAAATAATAAAAATAATAAAATAGTAATTAAAATATTGCTGTCACTTTTTTACTAGGCATGTTAGCTAAGGACAGCAATTCTTTAGTTTAGTTCTGTCAACTAAAACCTTCAAAATTGACCACATTGTGGTTAATTCTAGTAAAAAAGTGACAGCGTTATTTTAATTAGTTTAGATATCTGTCATCTGACCTGGGTATGTCCTAAAACTGTATCCAGAACCACCAGAAGACGGGCAGCAGCGTCCTCTTAGTTAACGGTGGTAACACTCTGCGAACCCCAAGCCGCCTGCCAAGCGTGGGGATTATGGCAACCCCTCCCTATTAAGGGGGAGGCCTTCACCCAGCAGTGGACGTGTTCGGGCTGATGAGTGAGTGAGTAAGAGATATCTGTCAACTAAAGCCTTCAAAATTGACCACAACATATTTAGATGAAAATTAAAAACTTCATGATTTGATCACTTCACCGCAACACGTAGTAATTCAAGAGGAAACCTATCTTGCTATCTTCATTCATTGATACGAAGTATCTTATTGCAAGTCACGCAGATGCACTTTGTGCAACTTGCCCGGCTTGTTTTGCAGCCATAAAAATGTAATATAATCTAACATACTGGCCGTAAAGAAAAAAAATACTTTCATAAAAACTTATTTTGCCGTCGTAGCGCCACAATAGTACATTATGATACGAGTGTGCTATGTTGGTCATTACACTAGAGGCGGTATTATGCGCGCGAGCCGCAGGCGAGCGCGATAAGAAAGCCGAGAGCGTAATGACTAATAGCACAAGAGTTCCATACGACTGTTTTCGTCACACTTGCGAGGAAAAAACCATTTTTTTTTGATAATAATCAACCACACAGCGAAAACGTCAACAAACATTTGCGGAAAATGGCGCCCAAATCAGTAATGCGCGCGCAGGTTGACATTTACTTCAGCGGCATAAGAACTCTTTGTTGGTATTACAAAAAAACTGTAAGTATTACCCGGCTATATTAAGAGTGCTTCGTACACGTACGTCTAATTGCAGTCACGTACAAACTTGACTTTACTGGGTTATACCTATTATAGTACAAGTGCCGTAATGTAAAGTAAAAAGCACGCGTGTATAATAGCTTGGATTATGAGCCTAAAAGCGATGTAATAAGATCTACTTTACGAGCAAGTGTGATGAAAAAGAGATAGGTATCTCTGTTTTGTGGTAGCGCTGAGGTTAAGTAATATTTTTATGTTAGTGGCCAGTATTTGGATCTGATATTTTTGGTCTATAGCTGGTGGCCTAACATTTACATAGAGGTTAGTGTATAATATTATGTTTGACTCGTTCTTTCTTGGTTCTTGAGGTCAGTTGCTGTAATGCTGACGTCATTTTGACCTTACGCCTGGTGCAGCCACTGCCAATTACCGTGACAAAGAATGTTTTTGTTTAAAGTCGATACAATAGGTGATATCAGCAGGGTGACGAATCTTCCTGTAATAATGACCTTTTTATAATTTCATAGATCTAAGCCATCTAAGCTTCTATCTTAGACCAGGATATCTAGTCGATTGATGTTTTATTATTTACAAAAACACTCAAGTTGTTTTACAGGATTTTTCTTTGCGGTCGCAAAGGTATTTTGAATGTTTTTACTATTTTTTATTTGCACTCAGCAGAAAAGTGGGAAATGGTACGTACGACGCAAATTAGGGGTATCTATAACGAATGTTTGAGCATATTAACCCGTACCATCAAACTCATATCATTATTTTTGCATACAAGACCAATGACGTCTACAAGACCAACACTACACTGTAGTAACTTCAGTGGAGACCACAGACACTTTATATACTTGTAGGTTAGACTTTACAGTTACAAACTGCTTACTTCCAAACCTACTTGGTCCACTAAAACCCATAAGCTCTTTGCACTGCTATACTCCTATCACAGAAACTATTGAAAAATACGTACCTTGTTTAAGAGAGAGAGAGAGAGAGAGATTCTCCAAGCTTGTCTATAATCATAAGTTAGCATAATCAGTATTTTTAATAAGCCTTAACTCAAATTGGGTCAATTGGGTCACATTCATCACGCTGCTAGGGCCAGCAGCGGGATTATTTTGACATACGCACTAAGCGATGTTTCCTTAAACCAGAAAGCCACAAATGATATATGAAAATCCATAAAAAAAACTCCAAAAATATTGGGGCCTGGATTTGAACCCGCGACACTGCGATTACAACTCGAGCGGCTTACAGTAGGTATCTGTATATGAAAAAGGGGACAAACGATCGGGGGTAAACTGATTGATTGTTTTCAAACATTTTTCTATCGTTTATTTTATTTTATTTTATTTTATTTGTCAAACAAAATCCACAGCCCTTAATCTATAACTATAAAAGGCTTTGTCCTGACTGACTGACTGACTGACTGACTGACTGACATATAGACAACGTACAGCCCAAACCGCTAAACGTAGAGACTTGAAATTTGGAGGGTATGTTTTTGGAGAGGTGTAAACGCCCACTAAGAAAGGATTTTTCGAAAATCAACCCCGAAGGGGGTTAAATGGGGTGTTAAAGTTTGTATGAAACTTTTTATTCTCTGGTTCGATTGATACAAAACTTGGTATACATATTCTACTATAAAAATAAGAAGATACGGGTGTCACAGTTTTTTCAAAATCAGCTCCCGTTAGTATATAAAAAAAAAAATAAGTTTTAGTGATAGTACGTTTGTTTCTCCTTAACTTTGTAACGGCTGTACATATTAAAATGAAATTTGGTATAGGGATGGGGATAGATGTGGGGATGGGGGTGGGGGTGGGGGTGGCGATGATACTGGGAACGGAGACGGGACGGAGATAGGCATGTTAATATTAAGATTACAATTGGTATCGGGATGGGGATGGGGATGGGGATGGGGATGGGGTGGGGGTTTTGTGGGGATAAGGATGGGGTGGGGATTTGGTGGGGATGGGATGTGGATGTGGATGAGGCTGGGAACGGGGATGGGCGTGTCCATATTAAGATGAAAGTTGAAATCGGGATGGGGGTGGGGATGGGATGTGGTGAGGATGGGGTTCGGGATGGGGATGAGGGAGGGAACGGGGATGGTGACGGGGATGGTGACGGGGATGGGCGTGTTCATATTAAAATTACATTTGGTATCGGGATGGGGATGGGGAAGGGGCCGCTTATAGGGATGAGGCTGGGAATGGGGACGGGGATGGGCGTATTTATTGGTCGGCTGAACAGATGGAGCTGCATTTTTGGATAGGTAGTTATAGCATAAGGTTCGGAAACGGACATAGGCTATTTTTTTGTAGGTCCACGCAGACGACTGTTTGACGGACATAATTATTATAGATACTGTACAGCCTAAGCTGCTAAATTATTTTTTAATCTATAACTATAAAAGGCTTTGTCCTGACTGACTGACTGACTGACTGACTGACATATAGACAACGTACAGCCCAAACCGCTAAACGTAGAGACTTGAAATTTGGAGGGTATGTTTTTGGAGAGGTGTAAACGCCCACTAAGAAAGGATTTTTCGAAAATCAACCCCGAAGGGGGTTAAATGGGGTGTTAAAGTTTGTATGAAACTTTTTATTCTCTGGTTCGATTGATACAAAACTTGGTATACATATTCTACTATAAAAATAAAAAGATACGGGTGTCACAGTTTTTTCAAAATCAGCTCCCGTTAGTATAAAAAAAAAACCAAGTTTTAGTGATAGTACGTTTGTTTCTCCTTAACTTTGAACGGCTGTACATATTCAAATGAAATTTGGTATAGGTATGGGGATAGATGTGGGGATGGGGTGGGGGTGGGGGTGGCGATGATACTGGGAACGGAGACGGGACTGAGATAGGCATGTTCATATTAAGATTACAATTGGTATCGGGATGGGGATGGGGTGGGGATGGGGTGGGGATTTGGTGGGGACAGGTGGGGATGGGATGTGGATGTGGATGAGGCTGGGAACGGGGATGGGCGTGTCCATATTAAGATGAAAGTTGAAATCGGGATGGGGGTGGGGATGGGATGGGGTGAGGATGGGGTTCGGGATGGGGATGAGGGAGGGAACGGGGATGGGGACGGGGATGGGCGTGTTCATATTAAAATTACATTTGGTATAGGGATGGGGATGGGGAAGGGGCCGCTTATAGGGATGAGGCTGGGAATGGGGACGGGGATGGGCGTATTTATTGGTCGGCTGAACAGATGGAGCTGCATTTTTGGATAGGTAGTTATAGCATAAGGTTCGGAAACGGACATAGGCTATTTTTTTGTAGGTCCACGCAGACGACTGTTTGACGGACATAATTATTATAGATACTGTACAGCCTAAGCTGCTAAATAATTTTTTATATTAAATTTGATCATCCTCAAGCAAACTTAAAGACTTGCAAGCGGCTTGGAAAAAATGCAATAATATACGTATTTTAGTGATTCAATTGAGTTGGGCCCCGATTTAACCGAATTCCAGTATTCAACATTACTACGCGGGCAAAGCCGCGGGCAAAAGCTAGTTATAATATATAAACAGTATCTTATAAAGTAGCTTATGGCCAATAACGGATTTACATTATACTAATAAGAACTTATAAATATTACATATTATATTAGTATCGTTTACGTACTGTAGTTATCGTATAGTTAGTTACCTAGTTACCGTTTGTTTGTGCTAGGGGGCATCTATACTGTAATAAAATCAATAATTATTACCATTAGATTAATAAAGATCTAGATAATTTCTAGATTCTAGCTTCTAATATTATTTAGGTCTACCAGAGGTCTACCGACTTTTACTTTCTATCACATTTGTAGAATCATTTGAACTGTCGTCTCTTTCATTCCGCGTCAGATGTGATTGTGTGATAGAGATAGCCGACCCGGAAGACATTTTATCATGAGGAAGAAGTAACAATAGCGCTGGAACGTACATTGTGAGTCTTGTGAGAACAACTGTTACGTTACGTATCATGGTACATTGTTGGTACTCTATGAACGGATGATTGGTAAAATTATTGTAAACATGACTGAGACACTTGTGGGAAAATAAAATCGTATTATACCTACTTAGCTACATACATAGGTACTTACATACAACCAATAGGGAATATGTTTGTGTTTTTTTATTGACTCACAAAAAAGCTGACTGGCAACAAAACAAATCATCGAAAGTATAATTTTAATATGTGCACAAATAACCAAGTTATATTTAAGTTTCATGTTAGACAGGGAGGGCACTATACTAGGTATAAGGCGTCAAAATTCACGATTTTAAACAAATTCTATACTATGCACGTATTTTGCTAGAAAGGGACAGATGACTCCCTCCCAAATACTTTGAACGCTTATATTTCAGAAATTTACCAGGTGATTTCAATTATTTTTTCGACGCACGCATCAGATTCAGCTAAACTCTCTATTTGTCCTATTATTTTTAATAATTTAAACACATGCATACTCCCTATTATCGAGGCTTTAGTTGACAGATCTCAACTTTGTAAATACATAGTAGTTTTTTTGGCCTGGTGCACCTAACCCAACCAAGGTATATAGGATAGTTTTTCGTTTCAGTCGAGAGAGCGAACTTATCCTTCAAGTTGCAGTCTATTAGATAAGAACTGCAACATTATTAGTCAATTAACGCCTTCAAAATTGGCTAATGGTTGGTGAATTCACACACGTACGTTTTGTCACGACGTGAAATATACTCCACATGAAAATTCCTATTAATATATTAACATATACTCCAAATAACTTTATGGCACGGGCCGGGGATTGAACCCTCGACCTCGACTCGATTTCGATCCGAGCGGTCTCCCCTAAACTTCCACAGCTGTTGGTCATTTCAATTATCATGTTCGTAGATTTATCATTTACCAGAGTGAGAAAAAGAAATTCAAAATGTAATAGAAAAAAATATCGACGTATGATCACGCAACTGAAAGGAAAACTAACAACATCAGATGAAAGTTCAAGACAAGTAAGATAGTAAATTTAATGAAGTAGGTAATAAACATGTTTTTATACAAACATACATTATATCTGTGATTGCGTGTAGGTATGTATTGCCATAATTGACATGTAACGCTTGGCTTGGTCGCAATCATTATCATAGTGTGTAAAAAAAATCGGATAGCATTATTTTTGGACAAGAAATAAAATTTTAAAATTACTACGCACTATTGTCTTATATATATTTTTTACATATATATACGATTCCGCGAACTGGAAGACTCAGCGTAGGAAGGCCTCAGTCTAGCTGCACCCTTATCATGGACGTTCGCGATTCCGATTGCGATAGCATGCCATCCTGCTCGTACCAACCCACTCGCGCCATGCGCCCCCCTGCTCGCGCACGCTCGCAATCAGAATCACGAACATCCATGATAAGGGTGCTGGACCGGCGACATTGTAAAAGTCGCGGGCAACCGGTGGATGCAAATAGCAGGTTGTCGTACAGTGTGGCGGTCTAAGGGGGAGGCCTTCGTTCAGCAGTGGACGTCTCCGGGCTGATGATGATATAGGGGTCACACATATACATATACAGGGGTCCCTAATAATTCCCATAAAAATTGGCATCCTAATTACGTATTCGATACCGTTTTAAGTCCTAAAAATCAGTCATCCTAATGGTAAATCTACATAACATTACTAACATTATTAACATTACATTACTATATAATATGTATAAGCCATGAAATTAAAAATTCTAACAATATCTAATCATACAGTAAATGAACATAACAGCTGGGTACTCATCCTAATATAAAATCATACTAAAATTTAAAGTCGCATCATTTCTACTACTCACCTAACCTATCGGAGTCAGATCTGTCACTGAGCGTCAATAGATCATAAGATAATTTAATAAGTATAATTATTATGAAAAGCTATTGTTCCGCCCTCTATATTGCAGCGCCCTAACAGGGTCTATGTACTGTAATGCTAACTTTAGTTTTATACTTAACTATTTGTTGTAAGTGTGCATTGTGCAATAATAAATAAATAAATATACACAGTTTAGCATGAGTAGAGAGGATTTCTGGGTAGAAATAACAAAAAGGCTAAGCAGGACAAGGGCATTTCAATAGGGGCCTAGGGCGGCAGCGTCCTAGGGGCGGCAGATTTCGGAGGATGCTGCCGCCCCTATTATTTGAAGGTACATGGGGCGGCCGAAATAAAGTGGCCTATACTCATAAAAAATATAACTCTGGCACTGCAGATACCGCAAACTGTTATAACCGAGGAAAGTAAAGTGCTATGTAACTACCGCTAGACTGTCCGGCTGCTGTGACTCAATAAAGCAATATTTACAACAAGCAGCTCGAACGTGCGTTGAAAACGCTATTTATTTATTTATATAGAAACACCAACAGTACACTTATTCAATAATTTCTATAGTAACATCTTCATGATCTTCTTCACGCTATGTTTCAAATGGGATTTAGAGCCAGTGCGCAGCTTGGAGGATCTAGCTCTCTCTACGCAGAGATCCATATTGAGAATAGTTTTATGAAGCAGATTTGCACTTCAAATAAAAACAAAAATTATTAATTATTCACAAGTTAAGTTAACTTTTCTCTATTTGCTCAGACCACTGAAAAGAGAAGTAAAAGTAGGGCTTTCGCTTTTCTGTGGCTCAGACACTATGTACTAAGTACTCAACATATTTAAAAAAAAGAGTTTTGGCGGGAACACTGAAAAATCATGTCGTTGCATTCTATTGTTTTCTTAAACTTGTGTATTTTCGCGAATTAATGATTAAAAATGGTGGTGTTTTATTCATTGAGTGTTGAATTACATGCACGAGTGTGGGCAAGTGATATAATGTGGTGAAACATGTCTTTTCGTGTTGTTTTCAAAACTCCATAGAAGTTCAGAGTAAAGTCGCCACAACTTTACTAGGGCATGACTTGGACTCGACTATGACTAATTTCGTGTGACTGACTGTGATATCATGACATATTTGACTTGATTTTAATATAATACTTGGAAAAATCATAAACATGACACTGGCAGAATGCACAACGTGCGTTGCCAAGAACTAAGAAAAAAAAAAAAAAGTACTCAACATATTTAAAAAAAAGAGTTTTGGCGGGAACACTGAAAAATCATGTCGTTGCATTCTATTATTTTCTGAAACTTGTGTTTTTTCGCGATTTAATGATTAAAAATGGTGGTGTTTTATTCATTGAGTGTTGAATTACATGCACGAGTGTGGGCAAGTGATATAATGTGGTGAAACATGTATTTTTGTGTTGTTTTCAAAACTCCATAGAAGCTCATAGTAAAGTCACCACAACTTTACTAGGGTATGACTTGGACTCGACTATGACTAATTTCGTGTGACTTATGACTTATTTGACTTGAATATAACAAATAAATGTGAAAATTCTTAAACTTGACACTGGCAGAATGCACAACGTGCGATGCCAAAAACTAAGAAAAAAAAAAACATTAAAAATCTTAAGTCATGTCTGTCATGATAGGTTTTTTTTTTTAGTTATAGGCATCGCACGTTGTGCATTCTGCCAGTGTCAAGTTTATGAATTTTCAAGTTTCTTTTATTAAAATCAAGTCAGATATGTCATTAAATCACAGTCAGCCACACGAAACCAGTCATAGTCGAGTCCAAGTCATGCCCTAGTAAAGTTGAGGTGACTTTACTATAGCTTCTACGGAGTTTTGAAAACAACATGAAAAGACATGTTTCACCACATTATATCACTTGCCCAGACTCGTGCATGTAATTCAACACTCAATGAATAAAACACCACCATTTTTGATCATTAATTCGCGAAAAAACACAAGTATAAGAAAATAATAGATTGCAACGACATAATTTTTCCGTGTTCCCGCCAAAACTCCGTCATGGTAGTTGCTTACTAGGCACTATAGAAATAATAATAATAATAAACTTAAGAACGGCAAACCACAGAAAAGATAATAATATACCTACTAGTATAGTACTTACTTTATACAGGGTTAGTTCTAATCAGTTCCATCATTTTAAGGGCATATTCTGCACATCAAAACAAACAACTTTTACTATGGTATGGGGCCAACATTGAAATCGCAAAAAAAGGCTGTTTCATACATATTACCCAAGGTCGATGAACTTTTCGTATGGAACAGCTGTTTTTTTTCGCGATTTTAATTTTGGCCCCATAGTAGTAGTTATTTGTTTTGTTGTACAGATTATGCCCTTAAAATGATGCTAACTAATTAGAACTAACCCTGTATATATTACTGTAATCTGCAGTAATACTATCTACTATATAAAATATTAGGAAGCAGATAAATTTATGCTAAAATGTTTATAACGCGCGTTTATACAGCTTGTTTGTTAGTTAACGTTTTTTTTTGTCGCTCGTTTCTAGCTCGTTACGTTCAATGCATTTAACTATGACCTAATGACCTTTCTCTTTTGAAAAAGCGATTCCCACGTCTGCTAAAATGTACGGTTATTTTAAACACAATAATGCACATTTTAGAGCGCAGAGATAACATTCACAGCTAGAAAATGAATTAAAACACCTTTCCATTTTTAATTTGCATTTTTGTGACGATTTTTACACAGAGTTAAATTTCTGTTCTTATTCCTTATTCAAATTCTAAGTCTTGCAATGACGTCTCGCATGGGGATCTCGCTTCGTTCCGGATACGTTCCCTCAGAGAAACACCGAGCATAGCTCTTTCCATAGCTCTACAGCCTCTGCTCAGCCTTCCACCGCCTGATGTCAAATCACTTCATGCGTAATCTTTCTTGGTGTACTTAGTACTATTCTTCTGCTGTGGTAAAACCGTTCAACTATCGGTTCTTATGCCTTAGAATATGCCTTATACCTAATTCTCTTCGCACGATCTAATACGAGTAACTAAATAGTTTCATAGCGCCATCCGCAGAATATTACCGTATCCAAGGCGGTTTCGGTCGTAAATTACCTAATACTTATCCTACGCGGTTCCCACACGAGTTTACCATAAACTCCGATATACCGAATGCTAAAGGTTACAGCAAACGCGCCGGCAAGCTATTGAATTTAAATAACCCGTACGGTAATAAGTTAGATAAGGTATGATAGGCTTGGTAACTTTATGGCCGATTGATTTTTGGGTGTTCGAACTTGATCGTAAAACTTTGTAATTTTTTAACAGGGGCTTTTATTAATGAACGTGAAGTAGTTTCGCAATGGTTAATCCGTCTTCTGATTTTGTCCCAAAGAAAGGAAAAAGTTAGAAAGGAAAAGACGGGTTACCAACTTAAGCGAAGACACGTTCATTATGTTGCTCCACGTGCAATCTGAACCGTTGTAATTTTATTCTCGGTAAACTTCATCGATCGCAATTTTTCTCATCGGTACAGTGAAGACACGCAGAAAAGCGAAAGCCCTACTACTTAGGTTTTTACAGGACCTGGGTATGTCCTAAAACTGCATCCAGAACCACCAGAACACGGGTAGCAGGGTCTTCCCGGTTAACGGCGGCGGTGAGCATTTTGCGATCCCCAAGCCGCCTGCCAAGCGTGGGCATTATGGCAATCCCAAAGGAGGCCTTCGTCCAGTAGTGAACGTTTTATGGCTGTGATGACCTTTTTTATTTTTTTAAACACGTATAAGTTTGCGTTTGACCAAGTCGCCTGTTGGTAAGCGACGATGTGGTCGAGGATGAAGCACGCAGACTTAGAAGATATCTATTCACTCTGATCTTGAATAGGCCTAGATTATATCTCTCAGAAAACAAGGAAGCCGAACAGTGATTAAATATTGAAATGTGCGAGAGATATAGTACCTCCAGTATTCCAACAAATTTATAGAAACCCAGGGGGCTGGTAGCAATTTTGAACTTTTTTTAAATGTGGGAAAAATCCAAAATGCCCGATATTGACCAAACATATTTTTTAAAATTTAAATTAATCATATGTATAGTTTTGTTTTTTGTCTTTTTGGAAACGCGTTTTTGAATTTTTGGCTCGATAGAAAAAAAAATACAATGTAGACACTAAATCGGCATTTCGATTAGCTAGAACTAAAAAACAAACAAACAAAATACATAATGAAACCACGTAAAATTTATACTAATAGATAGAATGTAATAATATTTAGTTTTTTGATTTGTAAAATTACAGTATTTCTTTGTTTTATTTATAAAAACAAAGAAAAACCTACAAATTTTAGCAAATCAAGCGCTTGCGCCTTCCTCTTTCTCGTTCGCGCCTACCGTTTAGTGCCTATCGTTTACTCGCCTGGACGTACCTCACTACAGCCGGGCCTTAAATCAGTAATAAGCCACTTTTGTCAATAATCAAATTTCACGAAATTAAGTTATTAAAACGCATGCAAGCCTGTACGTGAGCATTTATTACACGTAACCTATAATTATTCAAATGCAGTTTAGAACATAGCCAGTTTTAATTGATGCTGCCGCATGAATCTAACTACTAATCACATGCGTCAAGCCTAGTAACTAGCAATAAAGGCCGCCATACACGTGTAGGATAAAGCGGGCCGTACACGGTAATGCCACAAAACAGATAGGTACAGAAGTCAATCTACTTACATAGAAAGTGCGCTCGAGCAAAGCACCGCTCACCGACACGATAATTATTTCGGTGCCGCTGGGATCAGTGCGAGCGCGAGTGCCATTCGCTTGAGACAAATTTGTAATATAACAATAACATTAAAATTGAAATATTTTACTTATTATTGGTTTATATTTCCATCCTTCCTGTTTTATTCTCAACAATAAATCAAACAAATTGATACGAGTGCCACTACGTCGACAGTTTTTATGCATAAGCCAAAGTTGACAACCCTAGCGCGACCGCCGAGCGTAGATATGAAAAGTGAAGTACATACATGTGATTGACTTCTGTACTTATCTGTTTTGTGGTAATGCGGTAGGAAGCGGTGGCGAACCATGTCGGGACCGTAACCGTTGCTGGTTGGACACTGGAGTTGTTGAACTACGTCAATGCAGTGGATGCAAGTCCTTTATTTTTAAGGCTATTGTGCTCAATTTTCCTGATTTTAGATTACTCTTGAAGGAGTCTCTGAGAGGACAGAGGTTCGAAAATTATGAAGCAGTAGTGGCTGCAGTACAGGAGTTTTTAGGTGCTCAGGATGAATAGTTTTTTAAGATATTTAAGCTTAGAGAAGCTTAGATTGGGGATTATGGCAACCCCTCCCTATTATGGGAGAGGCTTTCGTCCAGTAGTGGACGTCTAACGGGCTGATGAAGAAGAAGCTTAGAAAAAAGATATTCCAATTGTATTACGCTAAAAGGCTAATATCGAAAAATTAAATTACATTTAATAAAAGTTACCGGAAACATACTCATTCTCACTTTTTATTGAACGCCCTTGGTATAGCTCTCAGGGTTTGCAAGTTGAAGTAGCAATAGGCAGGCCACATCGCACGAAGAATGGATAACCAATGGGAAGAAACCTAGAATGGCAACCACAAACATACCGAACATAGGTCTGCCTCCCCACTTGGTAGACCGACCACATTGAGAAAGTCGCGAGCAACCGGTGGATGCAAATGGCAAAATGTCGTATAGTATGGTGGTCTACGGCGCGGTGGTGACGTTCAGCAGTGAACGTCTCCGGGGCTGATAATTGATCGATTGATTAACTCTTTATTGTTCACACCAAGAATTACACAGAAATAATGATGATGTGTGTGTGTCTCTTACTTACACCTATAGCGCTCGTGGCGTAGCTTGTCTAGGTGATTCTAAACGATCACCGATGTTAAGCAATGGTCGGTCCAGCCAGTCTTCGGATGGGTGACCGTGAGTGGCATTTATTTCTGAGCGCTACCGTGGGTCGGATGACACGTTAAATTGTTGGTCCCGGTTGTTTGTTCTAGTTTCTATAACAACAATCGTCAGACATGTCGGAGGCCTTCGGGCGGCACATTAACTCTGATACTAGGGCTGGCCACTCAGCCTATACAAACTTACTTACACCTATAGTAGTATTCTTTCCAAGTTCATTATACTACAGAAAGCCCACAAGGTACCTGGTAGATGATGTAACCTTCTGAATTTGGTCAGAGAGACTAGCCACGACCGTGTCAACCGTGCATGTTAATTTTGTTCAAGAAACGGTACGATGTCCTTACATGTTCATTTTGTAGTAAAATGGCCCGGTGTGATCATCGCGCTTATTTTGGAGGTTGAGACTGTTCAAATGACGTCATCGAGGTATCAACTTCCACTAAAGAAATTTTATAAAAACCATATGTCAGATAGATATTATTTATTTAAATGTTACACCAACAAAGCAACCACCAATACAAATTCATCAACTTAGATAAGCACACAATTCACATGATAAGTGCCGCTTCAATTATAGGTATAAACCTCATGCTAGATAGACAACAGCAAACTTATTAGATAAAATAAAATATTAACCCTAAATTAATTAAAAAAACTTTAAATGGCTCTCGCAATAATAATATGTTAAGTAATGGATGAGGAATAGGTGCGACCACAGAAAAGCAAAAGCCCTACTTCTTAGGTAGAACGACTGTCAAAACAATGTTGTAAAGCAATTGTGTGGAAAACCGTTGTCGCCAGTTTCACACAAAATTGTATAGTAACTACGACGCAAAAATGCCAATAATTGGTCGCGCATTTGAATTAAAACGCTCGAAATGCCATTTTGCAACAGATAAAAATTTATCTAATTACGATGCAATGTGGTTTGGTTTCCTACGCGTCTATTTAAATTTTCTTTTTGAGTATCTCAGTTTAAAAACATGGATATTGGTAGAATTGTCATTAAGCGCATTTACACTTAATGCCGGCTAGCGCGGCCCGTCCCATTTCCGTTCTCTCTTCAGTGAGTGCGACCCTAAGTTTATCAGCACACAATATGCCGTAGATTCTGCTTGTTTGTCTTATCAGGATTCTAGTAATATATTATTAGAATCCTTATAGTTGTAGTGTAAAATTCCAGAGCTGGTTATAGGCATTCCGTAGACGGGTCGGGCCTTAAGGCTCCGCATAAATTACTACAGGCTTAGGAGACTGTTTGTTGCCGCTATCAGCCAGAAGACGTCCACAGCTGGACGAAAGAGGGGTTGCCATAATCCCCACGCTTGGCAGGCGGCTCGCGGGGATCGCAGAATACTTACTCACTCATTCACAAATTACTAAAATTATGTACGTCATTCACTACGTATAATACAGTGTTCAAGATATCTCGTAACAGAATACTAGTTATCTAAAACCACATCTGAAACTTCTGAACACGCTCGTGTTAGATATTGTTTTATAGCCCAGTAAAGTTAGGGGTTGACCTAGAATAAAATAAAAATAGCTTTTTGTTTTCTACGTATTATAACGTAACCGACCTCTCGTATAAAAAGTCTAAAAATACGTAAATTGCGTTTCCGAAACAATTCAAAATTTTAAATTTTGTGATTTTTTAAATAAATAATAATGCTCTTCACACATTTAGATTTTCACCTTTTCATATTCTCTACTAAAACCAAAAAAAAATCGTGTCAAATATATTTCGATACGCCAATTACTTTAAGAGATACATAATTTTTAAAATAAGCGCCCGACACTCTTTTCCGCAGGCTGTCCCTTGCCGCGTGTGACGTTATCATACAGTTCGTCGCACGCTGGCCTTGTACGGTTCACTACGAACCGTTATCTTCGACCGTGATTCACTACTACATCGTTTCAATAAAAATATTCAGCTATGATTGCATAGCTGATTATTTTTATTTTTTTATTCGCAAGCAGCGCCATACTAAGTCTCATAAATTGACTGGGCTATAATATATAAAGTGGGGAATAAAGTGGGCTGCATGCTAACACTTATTGGAATTCATGTGAAGTGCAACATTGCTCAATTGGCGATGTCAGACGTTATATTAGACGCGTCCTTGCGAATTATCTCGCCGTCACGAATCCGTGTTCTAGCAGACTTCCTCGTGTCTGGATTGCCTTTATGAATAAAGTCTATTGTTTACCAAACATTTGACAGTTTTGGGACAAAACAGTCTAAGATCTGCGCGTCGCAGTCATATGTTATACTAGCGGCCTAGCTAGTCCTAAGCTATTCCTTTTACATTGGAGGGGTCCAGGCAAAGAGGATCCGTCCAAAAGTAGACTAATTCTAGGCCATGACTTCACACCTTATTATGAAAGAACAGTTAGTGCAGTAATACCAATCAGTTGGAATATACAACCACTTAAAATATCACCCCTAAATAAGGCGCTGCGGGCATGTGAAAAAAAAATTCGTTTTCGCCATTGAGTAGATATTAGCTCAATGCGGTTTTTGCATATATTATATAGCGAAGAACGGGCGTTGTCCAGAAATATTACAATATTTTAGATGTATTAACATTTTACATCTTAGAATGTAAAATGCCGTACCAAAATTACCTACCGGAAGCTTAATGTTTTCTACCCTTGTCCGTAAACACATTTCCCCTTTCAGCCAGTTGGGTGATCCGTTACGTCGAGTTACACAATCCGACGCGATCACCCGTACTCGAACTTAATTAACAACTTTCTATCGAGTCAACGAACGCGCCGCGCAGAGAACTCCATTACCATTAAAAAATAAATTAAAAACTTTGTTACGAGAACGCATTGTTTGCCACGAGCGGTACTTGACTATTTTTAATTGGTTTGGGATTTAGAATGAAGTGTTATTTGCTTTGATGAAATATGTTTGATGGTATATCGATGTCTGGCTTTCTGACATGGCTTTGGCGGATGCGTGAACGATCTTCACAAAAGTAATTACCAAGGAGAAAAAGAAAAATAAATATTTTGTCTCTCTTTACACAAAACTCAAAATAAAAAAGAATTGAGAGTTGTATCTATTGTAGGAAATTAATAAAAAGAAGAATGCAAATTTGAGAGTTTTTAGGTATCTATCTATGTACTTATGTAAAATATTTCAATAATGTATTTATATTGATTTGCTGGTACTAATGGTTAAAGCTTAACACATGATCCCTAATTACAATCGCGAAGTTTTTCGCACTCTTAGTAGTGGTGAAACCGAAGTGAAGTCCGACTTAAGGCTCAAATGAGAATGTAGTAATAACAACTGTACTTCCCTTGCCTTTCCCTATTTGATCAAAGCATCATTATTACTATCGTCCTGGCAGCCAATTTAACAAGATTTTTAATGTTCTTTTCAAAATAAGAACGGAACGTGAATGGTTTCCTTTCCAAACCCGTCATTGGTACAAACAATAGTGATTACTCTTGGAATTTTGGCGGGAACACGAAAAAAATCATGTCATTGCATTCTATTATTTTCTTAAACTTGTGTTTTATCGCGAATTAATGATTGAAAATGGTGGTGTTTTATTCATTGAGTGTTGAATTACATGCACGAGTGTGGGCAAGTGATATAATGTGGGGAAACATGTATTTTCGTGTTGTTTTCAAAGCTCCATAGAAGCTCATAGTAAAGTCGCCACAACTTTACTAGGGCATGACTTAGACTCGACTATGACTAATTTCGTGTGACTAACTGTGATTTCATGACATATTTGACTTGATTTTAATAAAAAAAACCTTGCTAAATTCATAAACTTGACACTGGCAGAATGCACAACGTGCGGTGCCAATAACTAAGAAAGAAGATAGTGATTACTCCTCAGTAACTTGATCTTGATGGCTTCAGCAGCGATAACGTCAACAAGCCAAATACTTTATTGGCCTGGTGAAGTCATATCTATATCAATAAGAAAACTCAACGGGCACTGATTTTTCTCTTTACAATACAAGGCAATACTGATTGACCACAGCATTGCACGGTAAATCCTCCTTGAAGGCACAAAAAAAATTGATTGACTATTATATCTTCCAGCACATTAATAACATCCATATAAGACCCTATTATAACAGAAGCTTCAAAAAGCAGGCCGCCAACGTACTAGCCATACAGATCGGCAATTAACTCTGATAATAGACTTGTCGGTTCGTGGATCAATTTTCTTGTATGGAATGCTGGTTAGAAAAAACAAGCGCAACTTGCGGAGAGGAAAGCGTAAAATGGCGTGAATCGCGCGAGCCTGCGCGGCGCACGGCCGCGGTTGGTCTCTTTTTTTACTTTTTTCAACCGACTTAAAAAAAGGAGGTTCTCAATTGGACTGCATGTTTTTTAAACATAGCATTCTCATTCGTGATATGCAAAATACCAATGGTGAAACTCGGTGATGTTGCATTTTAACTAAGTACTTACATTCATAGCATTAGTCACTTATAACCGACTTCAAAAAAGGAGGTTCTCAATTCGACTGTATGTTTTTTTTTGTATTTATGTTACGCGATTACTCCGCTAATTGTTAACTGATTTTGATGATACTTTTTTTGTTTGATAGGTGACACTTTAGAGGTGGTCCCATATAAATTGTATCAAATTCAGTTTGGTTGTTTGGTTTAACTAGAAAGTAATAAGAGAAAATATGAAGATAATTATGTGATTGATTTAGGCGTTACTTTGCCGAAAACAGTTTCGGAACACAGAAATAAACAGTTAAAGCAATTTCAGTAAAAATTAAGATGTCATCGAGGTAGTTGAAATTGCAGTCGCGACCTATCTGCGACCTTTGAATATAGATCAAATATAATACGATCTACATTCAAAGGTCGCAGATAATAATTATATAAGCTAGAAATTAATTCTTATGCAAGATATTTTTGATGCTACAAATTTAAAAAATGTCTTTTGTGTGTTTTTTATGAGGCCATGCCATGGGTCAATAACGTAGTCAACTTTGGTATTCCAAATGTCTACAAAACGATCTGCAAATATATAGGGAGAAAATATTTGCTCCGAAATATAGGCCTGTTGGTTTACTTTGGTAATATGTATAGCTGTATATGTAGTTTGGCTTACTTTTGTGATAAGTAGGTACTGTTGGCCTTGTGGAGAAACTCAGAGACACACAACAGGCAATGGAGGAGAGATACGCATGCTCGGAGTTCTTTGCGCGAGAATTTCCGAAAAGAGGATATTCCCCAAAGAATCAAAGTCACCGACATATTTTGCTATATAGGGTTTGAAAGTTGAAGTGGCAATGGGTAGGCCACATCGCTTGAAGTACTGAGTACCGATGGGGAAAAAAGGTTCTTGATTGGAGACCACGAATCGGAAGGCCCAGCGTAAGTAAGGCCTCCCAATAGATGGACGACATTGTGAAAGTCGCGGGCGACCGGCGGATGCAACTAATAGGTTTTCGTACAGTGTGGCGGTCTAAGGGGGTGGGGTTGGTACAGCATTGGACGTCTCCGGGCTGATGATGATATAGTGATGATGAGGTATAGGTTAGTAATACATTGAAAATAAGTCACAAAACACCAAAAAAAACCTTATTCAAAGGTTATTTTTGAATCTAAACCGACTTCATAATAAATCATTGTTTAATTCATCGTTATTTTGTAAATATCACGGCCGTAAAATCTACAAATAAATGAAGAGTCCATTTGAGTCGAAAAATAAAGCAAGTAATTAAAACATCTGACCTTCACTTTAGTCGAGTGTAAATGTAGGTGGTAATCTTTTTGTTAAACTTGAACTTTGGCGTCGGGTCACCGTCAAACATTAGCATATTAATAGATCAACGGTTAATAATGCCATTGTATTCATTCAAATTATAACAAATAGTTTAGATGGTTTCGATGTATGTTATAGTGAAATCAGACGAATAGGGTAAAAGTTTAACTGTTAAGAGCAGATTGCTTAATCACACTTATATTATAAAAAATGCGAGTGTTTGTCGGGGTGTGTGTGTTTTGTTTGTTTGTTACTTTTTCCTGCTGAAACAACCGGACGGATTTGGATAAAATTTGGTATAGAGGTAGCTTATACTTTGGAATAACACATAAGCAACTTTTTTATCCCAACAATCGCGGGTAAAACCGCGGGGAGAAGCAAGTAACACACATTAAACAAAAATGTTTAAAAAATATTTTGTTGGGAAGTGTGTTCTTCCTTATATTTATTAAATTCGTATAAAATTGTACAATCCACATTATACCTACGCAATTTTTAAATCAAATTTACAAATAACGTTCTCACTTAGGGGCCTAATGATTTCATCGTAAGATAAGCTGGAATGAACTCTAGCAACAGCATATCGCACCGTACTGATAAGATAAATAATAATTTAACAACAAATCTGAAATTCACTCAACACTTAACGATAATGACTAATGATAACAGCCATCTCACAAAAACAACACTATTATTCAAGTCTTTTTACATTCTGAATACACCAAACTTACTCTCTCTGAATGGAGCACTCAAGGCAGCTGATAAACTGAGACCAACAACTTTTCTAGTATCTTTAGGAGCAAGGATACCATCATCCCAAAGTCTCGCCGTGCTGTAGTAAGGCCTGCCTTCTCTTTCAAACTGTTCTTCTAAAGGTGTTCGGACCTTCTTGTCATCGTCTGCCGTCCATTGCTTTCCTTCTCTTTTAGCTTTCTCTTGAGCAATCACGGATAGCACAGTGCCAGCTTGAGGTCCACCCATGACAGATATTCTAGCATTAGGCCACATGTAGAGAAAACTAGGAGAGTAAGCGCGTCCACACATGCCGTAGTTCCCTGCACCAAAACTACCTCCCACAATGACGGTGATCTTCGGTCCTTTAAAACAACTGACAGCAGTGACCATTTTAGCACCGTTTTTGGCAATACCTCCAGCCTCAGCTTCTCTACCAACCATAAATCCACTAATATTTTGTAAGAATAACAAGGGAATCTTTCTAGCCGCGCAGAGCTGTATGAAATGAGATCCTTTCAATGCTCCTTCAGATTGCAGCACACCGTTGTTTCCAATGACACCAACAGCGTGACCATAAAGAGTTGCGAATCCGCATACTAATGATTCACCATACAGTTGTTTAAATTCGTGGAATCTGCTTCCATCGACGATCCTGGCGATGACTTCCCTGATATCGAACGGCCTTTGCAAATTGGCACCAACGATTCCATGTATATCATTAACATCATGAACTGGATCATCAACTTGTGATGAGTAGGCTCTCGTCCTCTGTTCGTTATTCCAGTTCAAGTTAGATACTACATTCCTGGCTAGATGTAATGCATGTTCATCATCCTGCGCGTAATGATCAGTAACTCCAGACTGACGACAATGCAAATCTGCTCCTCCTAAATCTTCAGCAGACACGGTCTCGCCAGTCGCCGCTTTTAGCAAAGGCGGTCCAGCCAAGAAGATAGTTCCCTGATTTTTGATAATTATGCTCTCATCAGACATGCTAGGAATGTATGCTCCACCAGCCGTACAAGACCCCATCACGACTGATATCTGTGGAATGCCTTCTGCTGACATGTTAGCTTGATTATAGAAAATTCTTCCGAAATGCTCTCTGTCGGGAAACACGTCGGCTTGGTCGGGGAGATGCGCACCGCCCGAGTCGACGAGGTAAATGCACGGCAGTCTGCATTCTTGCGCAATCGCTTGCGCCCGCAAATGTTTCTTGACGGTGATGGGAAAGTAAGTTCCGCCTTTAACAGTCGAGTCGTTAGCCACAATCATGCAATCGCGACCGTGAACTTTGCCGACGGCGGTGACGATGCCGGCGCTAGGGACCTGACCCTTGTACAACTCGGTGGCGGCTAATGTGCTCAATTCCAAAACGTCGCTGCCTTCGTCCACCAACCGGTTAATCCTGTCTCTCACGAGCAGTTTTCCTCTCGCCGTATGCCTCTCTACCGCGTTTGCGGGCCCGCCTTTGACGGTCTCACTCGTTTTTAGACGCAGCTCCTCAACCAGCTCGTCCATTTTGGTCTTATTTTCTTGGTAATAAGGGTCAGCTCGGTTGATCTCGGAGCCGATGATGGTAGCGTGACTGTTGTGGCGGCATTGGGCGCTCAGCCGGTGAACTCCTCTGACTAGTTTCAGCATTTTTGCTGCGTATTGAATGCAAAGCGATACACGACCAGTCCGCGGCCCGCAGTCGCGCTACTGACGATAATGTAAAACCGTTATCTGTACGATTAAGTTGTACAAAACAAATTCCTCGCTCGGCGACCTGCGCTGCGATAAAAACTCGCATTATGGATGTGTGTAATGATAATGTGTCCTATTGTATATGAGTCTCTGGCTCGCGTAATATTTACATACAGTTACGTATCGGTTTCGAGAATACATTCAGGCGCTGACGGCTCGTCGCATAACTTGTTGCGTTAAATAAACGGTGCTTTGTATTCCATGACAGACTTGTTTCTCTTTGAATGGGCATTCAATCATGATGACATGACCTACATAACGTATGAAGAAAATTGTTATTGACCGGATAAAATTTTATATCCTTGCTGCGTTCAATTACAGTGCAGATATTGATTAATATTACCGACATATTTACAAATAGGAAGGATAGGTACATATTTACCACAATAATCGACCTAAATCGGAGACGGAGTCGCGACTAGTGCAGATGTTGAATAACATCGCCAAGCAATTAAAAATTTACAATTCTAATGAATTTAATATACCGTCAAGTCTATGTTATTATTATTATACTTGTCGTTTTGTACTACAGATGATCGTTTTGCGTAACTTTAAAGACCTTGAGTGCACAGAACATTCCAGTAATCTTTTTACACCTACTTGCACAAAAATAAATTTATTTAACCAAGTAGGCATATCAATGAATGTAATTCGTGTCATAATATTTTAACCCAGCTAAGCTACACTGGTTTCTTTTGTAAACGCACAGTAAAAGGAAAACAATTGAAACCAAACAATATCTGCGAGTAAGACAATAGACTTCGCTTGTACGAGTATCTATGATATTGATATTACATTGAAAAATGTAATAGCGGTCTAGCAAAGGCTACCGACCGGTTGTAGGTGAACGACACACCATTTCACTTTCGTCGGCCAACTTCGGCAAACTTCGGAGAGTTTAGGCGGCAGGTGGCGACACTAAACTTGTCAGTTGTCACATGTATGATTTAACGGTCGACCACCGATTAGATTTAACTGATGATTTGACAGCGTGGTGCTACCGGCCGGTTAGAATACGGATTTATGTGTGATCGTGGGCGATTTGTACATCAATCGAACTTGAGGGATTAGCTGCCGATCGCATATTTATTTATAAGCATTTGGAATGTTGAATTACGACGAAGATTATAAACCTTAGATCACATTATGCCAGACATTCCGTGGTTCTATTATCTATAAACTCTGGAATATCTGGCTTAATGCGATGCATGAGTTTAGAGATTCTAGTAGCATAATTAATGTTGTGTGTGTTGTCAAAGCATGTCAGAAGCCTCCGGGCGGTATTTTAACTCTGACATTAGGGGGCTGACCACTTAGTCTATATGAACTAGACAAGTTGTAATAAGACGAGCAAGACGCTCTCCTGAAGGTAAATGATAACTTCTATCCCAAAAGTTTATCCATGACCATTGCAATTACTTCAATCAAATCGGAACACACTACTGCTTGGCGATAGAATATCTGATACTACTCGTAGGTAGTACTATAATCTAGGCGATCTCCAAAACAGAAAGAGACCTACAACCTACATTTAGCTTGATGTACATAGTTATTACAAAAAGACGTGACTCATGTTTCTTTTTATTTTGTTTCAGGATCGTGATGAACAAACAAAACTGGAAATGAAACACCGGCAGGAAGAAGATGATTTGTACAGAAAATTCTCCAAACACCGCGAAGAAGAGAACAGAAGAATACGAGAAGAAATACAGGTATGTTTATGACCGAAAGGAAGTAGAAGAAGACGTGTTAAAGTGTTATCTTAAGGCCTGATTATTTTCTATTCATTTGAAGCATTACATGCCGCCAAAGACCTATAGTCGATTTATTGACAGCCTGATAGCTCAGTTGGTAGCATGTCTGCCTTCAGAGCTGCAGGGCGTGGATTCGATCCCCACCCAGGACAAAAATGTTTGTGACGTACATCGATGTTTGTTCTGTGTCTGGGTGTAGTATGTATCATAAGTATGTATTTACGAAAAAAAAATGTATATAAGTATTCTATCAGCTATCTGGTTTCCATAATACAATCTTTGCTTAGTATGGGGCTAGATGGCGCTGTGTGTAATAAATGTCCGCCCAATTTTTTTTATTTTTTTTATTAAAATGGACTCGTTTTCAATAACATGATCATTATACTAGCACATGGCAAAATGATTCCTGGATTGTGGCTTTTTGGACCTACTACGTAGTACTATTATTTCTTCTGTGACCATACAGACGTGCCAAGGTAGGATTTATGCCATATTCGACCCAAGTCAGGCCGAAGACTCGGGTCTTCGGCCCACGACATTAAAACGTATTTTGTTCGTCCCGTATGATAATATTTCGATTATTCCTGTTCTTCGTCGCGCATACCAAAATTATTGGTTGTAGAGTTGCGACAAAAGTACAATTTATTATCACAACCACAACTGTGGTCATCAATTAACATCAGCTGTCCCATTTCGAAATACGACCACACATATTTATGATCCATTTATTAGTAGTCATATTTTTCGGGCCTTTTCCTGTGATTCTAAATTTAGTCTTACATTGATTGATAAAGACCATCACGATAGCAATTTTTTAAATTTACTACAGGATGAATGGGAGCGCGAATTGGAGAGGCTGACGAATCGATTCCAGCAAGAGATGCAGGTCAAGAAACGGAGGCCTGATTCTGAGATAGGAGCGCTGACGTTACGGCACCAACAAGAACGAGCTGACCTAGAGAAGAACATGACGCTTAGAAGAGACAAGAAGAAGGAGAGCTTGACGAGGAAAATGTTGGAGCATGAAAGGTAAGAAATATGGCGGAACTTCGCTCTGACGTGGAGGCCAAAAGTCTGAGGGGCTGACGTAACGGCCCCAGCAAGACTATGCCTTGACGTAGAGTAGAACATCAAGAACATGACGAAGGAGAGATAAGAACATGATATCCCGCGAGGTCATTGTTCGCCAAGCAAATAGTAAAATTTCTGTTGTATTTTATTTTTGCACTGTAATGGAAGCTGATAGTAAGCCTCTAAGATGTTATAATAGACACCTAGATATCTTCCAACCATTTGATAGGACGGAATACAAATCCCATATCATATGGTCCATCCCGTCTCCAACTTTTAGGTCAGAATCAAAGACATCCCGCCACGAAAGCTAAATTTTTCTTGGAAACGAATCGATGTAATCAAAATTAACCGCAAAACAACAATCAGATATTCATGATGATCATTCCCAAAAACACACAAATAGATGATGCCGGTAACAAATAGAAGGTTACGCGGAACGCGTAGGTTTACCGTACCGTACCCATCATCGTAAAACTTTTATAATAGGACCAGCTCTGAAATACGAAAAAATCGGCTGTTCCACACAAAAATACTATTAGCAGATGAAGCTCGGGTTTGCGACCGCCGCCGCTGTGACAAAGTTCAGGTCATTCGCTTGAATCACGTTCCATAACATTCCTAAGAACACTCATTACAAGAGAGCTGTCTTCCTTCCAGGGCAGCAACAGCCGCTTTGGTAGAGAAGCAAAGCCACGAGATGATGGAGCTGATCCAGGAGCGGAGATCGGAGTACGCGGCGGGTTCCTCGCTTTATGTGGACGGGGAAGAAGCGCCGCCATATCCAGCCAGAGCACCTGCGCCCATGCCTCCGCTGGTTTCCAAGTTCCACATCTATACAGACCCGGCGGAGTTCACTGATGTCGACAAGATTGCTATTTCGGTAAGTTTTGGTGAGACAATACAATAACAGTATATCTCCTCGAAAGGTCTGATCTAAGAGTTGGCAGAAAAGTCGGAACCAAGTTAAAACAAAACTAATGGTAATTGTATATTAAGATAGGTATATTATGGGGCCTATACTCAGAAACGAAATACATAATGACGAAGTCAGGTGCCAACGGATTCCAACTGTAGTTGGTAGGTACAGCATGGCAAAAAAGATTAGAAATTAATAGAGAGGATATTGCAAATAGTTCAACAGTAGCAACGCGGGGCATGTCGTCGGAGGAAGATTAATTTTAGCTCATTGGATTAATTCACCCACTGACGTGATTACTCACAAGTATTACCAGGAAAGAAACACGTTTTCGTTTCAAAACGTGTTGCCAAGTTCTACTCTAATGCTTGCTTTCCTTGTATACTTACGAGAAAAATACTATAGCCAGATTTACAAGCTTAAAAAAATAATCTTATACCTTTAGGTGGCACAAGAAGACCAAAAAACGTTCACAGACCTGGTCCGACAACTAGTAGGAAGATGTGCGAGTGATGTCGAGAAAGCGCGAACCATCTTCCGTTGGATTACGGTGAAGAACCTGAACAATATTCACTTTGACGACAACTTGAGAGGTGACTCACCTCTCGGCTTGCTTAGAGGCATCAAGCACGGAACTGAAAGTTACCATGTACTCTTCAAGAGATTGTGCAGGTAAGCCCAGTTTTGTAACCTTCTCTTTTAATCTCGGTACAGTTTGGACAAACTGCGTCATGAAACAATGGAACTATTATAGCTAAATAAATTTAGCGACATCAGTTGAAGTTGACGTATCTATTATCTCCAGACTTTTATGGACAGCAAGGTACCCATAACATACTTATCTTGCAAAATCGTATTGATTTCTGCGAGATTTCTAATAAGTATACTAAACAACCAGCTTCCAAACTCTTCACGAGCCCAATATTATCAAAAACACCATCAGCTCGGAGTCTGCTAAGTCGTTTCCATCATATTACTAATATATCTATTATGGTCTTTCACAGTCGTTTTCTAATTCCACAGCTATGCAGGTTTACATTGCGTGGTCATCAAAGGGTACAGCAAGTCAGCAGGCTACCAGCCAGGAGTTCGCTTTGAAGACAATCGATTCAGAAACTCATGGAACGCAGTGTACGTGGCAGGAGCGTGGAGATTTGTGCAGTGCAACTGGGGTGCAAGGCATCTGGTCAACGCAAAGGATGCTCCCAAGCCTGGCAATAGGGGAAAGAGTGATAGCTTAAGGTGAGCACTAATTATACATTTTGTAAGTCCGTGATAATAGAGTATAGTGACAATAATTGATATGGTCGGGTTGAAGCACTGTACAACATTATACAAGTACGCTGGTCTTCATATTGTCGATAGCAAATTGAAGCCATTTGATTTTCGCCATTTTGGCGCGGATAGCCAACGGATAGCAGTGTGAGCATCCATGGAACTAATATTTCGTAATACTATTATGTCAATTTTAGTACCGGAGATGCTCGAAAGGGCGCTTCAAATCGGCACAAATAAAACTGTCATTTCCCAGAAAATATTTAGTCTAGCGTAGGTACTTGTATAATAGAGGTCAGTGGGTCGAAGATACTCCAAAAATCGCGGGTTGAATCTTGGGTCTTGACAAGAGAGGCACAGACGAACCTATAAGGGTAGCGTACAAAAAGAGAGATAACAATGTAGTGGATATTATAATCAAACGTATAGTATATTGGGAAGAAACGATATTTTGTTGTATTCAAATTATTCTTAGAACCATGACCCCTTCTAACCAGCTTGAAGTTTTCTTTGTTACGTTTATATTGCATAATTATCTTAGCGGTTTCTTTTATCTAAGAACCATGGTCCTTTTAAACTGCTTTAACTTTTATTTTATCCAAATTCCCTTTCTCATGGACAATAGGGTAGATGACTGATGTTTATATCGTTGAAACCAATAGCTTTGATGAAGAATTTAAGTAAATATAGTATGGTAATTGAAAACATTATTTAAATCGGTTAGTAATGTTCTGATATATGAGCGTTTAAAGTTTTTGTTAGAGACAACTCTGTCCCTTTCCCACAAAACAAAAAATGACGTCACGCCTTACTTGTCAGAATAGAATTTATATGGCGTACTGAGAGAAGAGACGTCACGATTTGCTGTTTCGCCTCTCTGTCTAGCATGATATTAATATGCTTATAAGTTGCTTATTTTTGATCAGATTTGCATATTTTTTTCATTAATCGGCTATATTTACTCGTATGGGCCACATTTTAAAAGGAAATTTAAAAAAAACAGTCATATAGCTTATTCTAAATTCAGAGCCAACAATCATCTCTCGTCTTTCAGATATGAGTACGACGATCACTACTTCTTAACCGATCCTCGCGAGTTCATCTATGAGTTCTTCCCTCTCCAAGCGGACTGGCAACTTTTGAAGACGCCTATCACTCTTCACGACTTTGAAGAACTGCCCTTCGTGAGATCGCTGTTCTTCAGATATGGACTTTATTTCAGCGATCCTAATACCAAGGCAGTTATGTTCACTGACTCGACTGGTAAGATAATAGACAATAGACAATAGACAATAGTTTATTCGTGGCAAAAGTATAAACAAAAAATCAGTTACACAGAACACGGAAAAGTAAAACATAAATAAATAAATAATTGTTTACCTTATGCCACAAACCGGCCCCAACTCAGCAAGATGCCGGTTGCGAGCAACCGGCGCTGGTCTTCCGTTGGGCCCGGCAGGTGACGTCACGCACGCGAAAATCACAAGATACACATACAAGGCAAATGAAAGATTAATTACATACACAAAACTAATATCACATCACACAAACAGGTACACGACACAAAACAGATAATATAAAATATACTTACAACAAAAACTTAAAAATCATTATCCAATCCGACGAAATTCAACAAATAAAAGGATAAAAGGCTAAAAACCCATCACTACGACTCTTAACTGGCAGCACTTAGATCTTGACACTATTGATGACTATCGAACAGGGACCGCGGAAGTATTCCATTTGGCAAACAAAGAAGCCTTCTTTACCACGTATTAAAATTGGAGTGGGCGCATTTAGCCCCTCTGCCCCCCACTTCCTCGACCGCTGCTTTCGAAATTCAAATTAGATTTGAGGAAGAAAGGTGATAGTTTCGGATTGGAGGGGATGAGCCCAACCAACTCCTGTATTATCGTATATCGTTATAATCATCAGTACCGCTGATACAACTACGTTAGATATATTGTCACCATCCCATATCTCTCCAGTTACCTCACTGACGTCAAGCTTGGGATCTTGATATGCATAAAACATGTTCATCATTCGTGCTGACAAGGTTTGGAACTAATTATTTCCATGCTCATATAATCTGACGATTTTCAAATAAAGGCTGTTTATTTTCGGAGCAAGTGTACTCCACCTCAGGCCCTGTTAGCGCTTTAGTCAGGTAAAGTTGAACGCGAACCCATTCTTCACCAAAAAATAATAATTTGTGTGCAGGTGCGGCGACTATGCGTATAGCCATGCCGGCACACATGCAGAGCTCGCTGATATTCCACTACAATCTTAAATTTTACGACACTGAAGGCGACGGTTTCGATGGTGTCAGCCTCAAGAGATTCGTTATGCAGGTATGCAAAAAAACGTATTTTCTTATTTTACAAGCCCAACTTGTCCCTAATCTTGAAATAGGGATGAATATGCATGAATTTCAATTATTCAAAATAATAGGACAAGTGGAGAGTTTAACTGAATCTGATGTATACATCGAAAAAATAATTGAAATCGGCTGGTAAAGTTTAGAAATATAGGCGTTCAAAGTATTTGGAGGGAGTCAACTGTCCCTTTCTAGCAAAACATGTCCTAGTATATATGGACCTCTCCGTTAACGGTGGTGAACATTCTGCGATCTCCAAGGCCTACCAAGCGTGGGGATTATGGCATCACCTCCCTATTAAGGGGGAGGCCTTCGTCCAGCAGGTGACGTTTTCTGGCTGATGGGATGTGGTAGTATAGAATTTGTTTGGAATCGTAGACTTTGACGTCATAAACCTAGTATAGTGCCCTAAACTAAAATGTGTATAACTTCGTTATTTGTAAACATATTTAGATTTTATTTTCTATGAAATGTTTTATTGCGAATGGCTTTTTTGGGAGTCAATAAAAAAGTACATGCATATTCCCTATTGTGAACTTGCGATCAAAATCCTGCGCTGCACTGCATTTCGCTCGTCACCCTGAGATACTAGATGTCAAATCTTTTCAGACACAGTATTCAATCAACTCCGATTATTTTACACAATCCTTAACCAAGTATTGTTTTGATTGCAGTCGGTGGTAGGCAACGTGGTATCGTTCCGCGTGCATGCGCCTTGCAGCGGCGCCTTCTTGCTCGATATATTCGCGAACGCGGTTACTCCCAGAGAGTACCTCACCGGGGAGCCCATGAAGTTCAAGAGCGTTTGCAAGTTCAAGGTAAGCCTTTACCTGGTCCCATATACCGATAAATAAAAATGTTCATGTAATAATAGTACATAATGATACAAAGGTGCTATGTTGGTCTTGGTCATTACTCACGAGGCGGTATTAAGCGATAAGGGAGCCGAGGGTGTAATTACCAAATGCACACCGTTCCATACGACGATTTTCATCACACTTGTCAGAAAAAATAAACTTTTATTGTTAAATAATCAACCACACAGCGAAAATTCTACAAATATTTGCGGAAAATAGCGCGCAACATATTCAGCCACATAAAAACTCTTTGTTGGTATAAAAACAAAAAAAAAGTATTACCCGGTTGTATTAAGGATGCTTCGTATACATATTACATACATACAACTTGTACACTAGTGCTGTAATGTAAAGTAAAAAGCACGCGTGTAGAGTATATTGGATTATGAGACTAAAACCGATGTAATAAGATCCACTTTATGAGCAAGTATGATGAAAAATATGATGTGAATCCAAAATCATTAAACTATTTACCAATTCCTTCTAGATTTGCTGCGCCGAGCTGCAGACAGTGATGGTGCCGCTGCCTGACTGCGCGAGCGGCGAGTGGGGGCCCACTAAAGCCACCAGGCTCTTTGGACTCGTTCCCATCACACATCAGGTTAGTTCGTGTTTTCACTAAAAAAATAACGCACACATAAGGAATACACCCACAAATGTAATGTCCAGGTAGTTATAGATTTTAATACTTACGTAAATACATTATTTACTTTTCCTCGATGACTAACTACGCAGAGCATATCTTTCCACTTGCTAAGGTCAGGCCACACATTTTTTGCCTTTTGTACTTTTATTGGGGTCTTCAAATCTTCATACAAGCTCGCCGGCTGCTGGTAATTGTGACTTTTTATGTTGTTTTTAACCGACGTCAAAAAAGAAGGAGGTACTCAATTCGGTCGTATTTTAAATTAGAACTTAGTTAATAATAAACCTATAAATATAATATATAAATGTTATTTGAAAGGATATATACTTTCACGTGGGTCCCATAAACATTTCATCAAAATCGGTTCAGTAGTTTGTTATTAAAATCGAAATAACTGGAAAAAAGAGGTCATCCAAGTATATGAAATCGAAGTCGGTTTAATATTAATTTTTTAAAGTACCTACTTTTTGTTTCTGTCTTTTCGGTAAAGGATAATGTCGTGAGGAAATCTGTGAAAAAAAAACTTACTTCCTTCGATCTTATAGCCAGCCATACTTCCAATTATGTAGGTACTTATTACGCGTAGGAAAACGTTGGAGCCGTTTTACGGAGCGAGCGTTGCTTTTCTCATGTTTTTTTCTGTCTTTTCGGTAAAGGATAATGTCGTGAGGAAATCTGTGAAAAAAAAACTTACTTCCTTCGATCTTATAGCCAGCCATACTTCCAATTATGTACTTATTACGTGTAGGAAAACGTTGGAGCCGTTTTACGCAGCGAGCGTTGCTTTTCTCATGTTTTTTTTGTTTCTGTCTTTTCGGTAAAGGATAATATCGTGAGGAAATCTGTGAAAAAAAAACTTACTTCCTTTTATCTTATAGCCAGCCATACTTCCAATTATGTACTTATTACGTGTAGGAAAACGTTGGAGCCGTTTTACGCAGCGAGCGTTGCTTTTCTCATGTTTTTTTCTGTCTTTTCGGTAAAGGATAATGTCGTGAGGAAATCTGTGAAAAAAAATTACTTCCTTCGATCTTATAGCCAGCCATACTTCCAATTATGTACTTACTACGTGTAGGAAAACGTTGGAGCCGTTTTACGGAGCGAGCGTTACTTTTCTCATGTTTTTTTCTGTCTTTTCGGTAAAGGATAATGCCGCGAGGAAATCTGTGAAAAAAAAACTTACTTCCTTCGATCTTATACCCAGCCATACTTCCAATTATGTACTTACTACGTGTAGGAAAACGTTGGAGCCGTTTTACGGAGCGAGCGTTGCTTTTCTCATGTTTTTTTCTGTCTTTTCGGTAAAGGATAATGTCACGAGGAAATCTGTGAAAAAAAAACTTACTTCCTTCGATCTTATAGCCAGCCATACTTCCAATTATGTACTTACTACGTGTAGGAAAACGTTGGAGCCGTTTTACGCAGCGAGCGTTGCTTTTCTCATGTTTTTAATCTCTTCAAATGAAATCTTGTAATTTCCAGGAGGCGCTAGTGTTCGCGGGGCGAGAGCTAGAGATTCAGTTCCGCATGTCGCGGCCTCTCGTCGACTTCATGGCCACGCTACACAAGAACGGAGTTGACGAGAAGAGACTCTCCAAATACGTGCAACAAAACGTATCCGAAGACATCGTCTCCTTCTATATCACTTTTCCGGAAGAAGGTAAAATCCAATCAAAAAATCTTGATATCCAATGTTACAGTAATGGGGAATAGGGTGGGCGTTTCACCATACAAACTTATTCCCCTATTTTCTTCCTGGATAATGCCTCTTGGGCAATTTTTTTAAAATAAAATCTAGGTCTACTGTAGACGTGTCTGTCATTTCCTTTTTTTTCAGAAGCTAATAGTTAAAAAAATATAAGTCTATAAATTTCTTTTGGAGGGCTATATATTCATTGGCAATTAGTTTCTGAAAAAAAAGGAAAAGACAGAGACACGTCTACAGTAGACCTAGACTTTATAAGCAACAAATATTGCTCTAGAGGCATTATCCAGGAAGAAAATTGGGGAATACGTTTGTATGGAGAAGCGCTCACCCTACTCCCCCTTAAGCTTGGTGGCAAAGGTGAACACGCCTTTATTTTTAGATCAATCAGCTTTTATTCTTGATCCATCGATGCATTGTTCGATCAAACGACAAAACAACGACAAAACTTTATGAAGCAATCACGCAAAAATAGATCGGACCACTCCACACTAAATTGCCATACCCCCATTTGGGTCATTATATTAGTAATGTTAGTTACATAAGCAGCATAATGTGCAATAAACAATTTGACTTTGACTTTGAAAGCCTTTATTGGCTTTAATTGTGATCAACTCGTTTTTTTATAACCAATTAACAATTATTGTCAAAACAAAAAAGATGGTAGGAACATAGAAGCTTAAATTTCACTGGACAAAGTTGGACTAGTAAATAAATAGACGTCTAAAGCTACAATTAAATTAAGGGATCCGGATTAATTATATGGGGAGCTCCAGATTAGTTAATTAATTATATGGGTTGTTTCATTCATACAGTTGACTAGTGAACAACTTTTAGTAGTGGATTACTTGTTGGTATGTTAAGTTTGCTAAATTCGACAAAAAAAATTGAGGCCCCATACAATATTACCAGTCGCAAGATCTATTTTGTGTAGGGACACAAGTTTTGGTATCAACCTTAAAAACCCGCCTGGAACACTCCGTATAATAAACTCTTGAAAGTTTTTTTTTTTATGCTACTTGTAATTTTCGTATCGAGTTCAAACTTTGCAAGAATATGTAATTCTGATTACAATACAATGCTTTGCTACAATCGAGCTGATCTAATGGAGCCAGGAGGCGGAACGCTACTAGTACATACTTTTTATTTTATTTTAATTTTACTTTCAAGTGACGAGACGAGCAATACGTTCGCCTGGTGGTAAGCGTCACGCTTGCCGCTAACAGTAAAGTACCAGAATTGTGAACTTGCAAACACAATCATGCGCCGCACTGCACAGCGCTCGTCACCCGGAGATTTAGGTGTAAAATTTCTTCATACCCAGTAATTTCTCTGGTCACATTGGCCTTCAAACCGAAACACAGTAATGCTTGCACACTACTTGGCGATTGAATAACTGGCAAATGTGTGGTACTTCCCCAGGCGGAGTCCTACTACTACAAAAGGCTTATTTTATTTTGTCCCTTACAATTTACTAACTAATTAATTATTATTTTTTGTACTCTGGTAACTTAGTCAATATTTTATTGTAATTGTATATTTATTTCAAACAGGACAATACGGTCTAGACATTTACACCCGAGAGCGTGGAGGGCCGACGGCTATCCACCAAAACGGATCCACTGAGAAAGAAAAACATCTTCTAACACACTGCTGCAAATATCTCATCAACAGCAGCAAAAGAAATTAAAAATGGACTCTATGTTAACAACCATATGGATAAAAATATAAGAGCAAGAAATGAAAATAAAGTCTTGATTATTTGTATCAGTGAGTCTATTGGCAAAGCGTCTTGTAGATTGTATTGGCAAAGCGTCTTGTATTCTTTTTTGATCTTCAAATGCCAAGCGCAGATGAATTAAATCTCTATTTCTTGATTAGCAAGAGTGAAATTCGTAAAGCAGTAATTGGTACTCAATACTTTTTTAAACAATTGCGCCATCTCTAATCTTGAATTAGTTATTCATGCTATGATATTACATATTATAGCAACTTTACCCAAATGTATAGTTATTCTTAGTAATAAAAATAAAACCCGTCCATAAAGCATAACGTTTTATTTTATATTATGCTAACTTTTTATACAATTTTATATTTGTTGTAAATTATATAATATAACTGGATATTATTGGATTCGTTATAATTATGTTTAAGTACTAAGGTTGTGTCGAGGCAATCTAATTGCTTATTTATACATTTTTATAATTTTGTATAAATTTTTGCACATAGAGTTAAGATTTTGTAACGGCTACCATGGTATTGCCAAATAATATTAAATTTTGTCATTGCAATTTACCATCTGTTCAACAATACTGAAGGTTATGTATGTACTCATCATTATGAACAACTTTTACTATTGGGACAACCTTGAAATCGCGAAAAAAAACCAGCTGTTCCATAAAAAAAGTTCATTGACTTGGACAAAGTGTATGCAACGGCCGATTATTATTTTATACGTTTTCAGGGTTGTCCCCATAGTAAAAGTTGTTCATAATAATGAATAGATTCATACCCTACACTGTTGTTGAACAGTTTGTTATACATTGTATAACAATAATATAAACAGTTATAAAGCACTAGGAAAAAACTTGAGATAGCCGGCTTTAAAGAAGCCGGTTAAAATTAAATGACGTTTAACATAAGCAACGTTTTTAAGTCTAGACCTAGCATGTATAAGAGCCGATCAAATTGAACACATAGAATGATCAACTAACTTTATATGCTTAAATATAATATACATAAAATACGGCAGTGTTCATAATTATAATAAACTATAACTGTCACATACGCTTAAAATCTAAATAATCTTATATAGACTTTTAATATATTCTATATTATTTAGACACTGTTCAGATAGTAAAAATATCTACACCTTGGCAAAAAAGTCTTGAAACGATAACTTGCTATTCTCTCCTGGCAATACTGAGGAAAAGATGTCAGTGGAGAAAAAACCATCCGATCATTTTCCTCAGACCGGCTACAGGGTTGCTAGTATAAAGTTTCTATTAATTTCTACTCTTTCTTGCCAAGCTGTAAGCAGTGTTTCATGATGATTCAGTAAAACGCACAAATGAAGTAGCATTTCAATAACTTAGTTAACAATATTCATAATATATACGATTTTTATATTCAAACCGCAACAATGTATATGTAAATGTTTATAAAATATATGGCATGTTACTTTTCTAAAGTTTGTTTTCGTTGTAAATCAGATCAAGGATGTAAAATTGAGCACCACTGGACGGCAGTATACCTTAAACTACGAGTGAAGACGCATTTGCCGGTCGGTCGTCACGGCCTACAGAAATATGCTAGATGACTGGTTTTTTTTATTGTCCTATTAAAATGTGGCCCATAAATTTAGCTGATTAATGAAAAGAAAATGAAAATCTGATCAAAAATAAGCAACATATAAGCATTTTAATATCATGCTAGACAGAGAGGCGCAACAGCAAATCGTGCCATCACTTCTCTGTACGCCATATAAATTATATTCTGACAAGTAAGGCGTGACGTCATTTTTTGTTTTGTGGGAAAGGGACAGTTGCCTCTACCAAAAACTTTAAACGCTTATATATCAGAACATAAATAACCGATTTAAATTACGTTTTCAATAAAATTACTATATTTACTTAAATTCTTCATCGAAGCTATTGGTTTCAACGATTTAAACATCAGGCATCTACTCTATTATATGATCCTACGTAGATTCCACAGTATAAATGAGCTCTCGCTGACTTTCCCGCATTTTTCTAACAGGAATTCGTTTATTTCGCACAAAGAAGCTGACTATTAACAATATCAATAATCAAAAACAAAATTGACAAACATTTTAACCATGGAGAATAGGAAGTTGCGATGAGGGACTTACGGCCGTAGAACAGAATTTGCGGACGAAGTGTGTGACGTCACACTTTATTTGGTCAGTCTGCGAGCGACCTCCTCGCGTAGCAGTCATTCAGGCTTTCAAAACAGATGTATTACTTTTAGTGTTTTTACGCAGTAAAAGCGAAAAGAAAATGAGTGGGGTGTTTTTTCTTGCACATAATATCGAGGCAAACATTCCGATGACATGATTGGCGTCTCATTTCATTCATAAGTAATTTTATTTGTGTATTTTGTGGTTTGTTTGAAATATGTAACGTTTCTTGATGTTTTTAACTAGCTCCAGAGATGGCGCCACTAGTAGTAAATGTAGCGTTTTATGAGTTCTCCATTTTGTCGATAAAGCACTTCTCAGAAACTTATCCTGAATTCTGCTAGATGGCAGCACCATGTGCGGAATTTACCACTCCTCCCGCCAACCCTACACCTTCCCGCACGATCACGCGTCCTTCACATCTCTGCTTCTATTACTCTGTGAGTTTAACTTCATGTTAGACAGACATAGGGCGCTATCGTGGGTAATGACATCAGACACGAAACCAAACAAAAATGCTATATATACTAGAAGCAAACTAGAAGTTTTTCGATAGAAAGGGACAAATAATTTCCTCCAAAAACATTTTACTTATATTTCAGACTACAAGCCGATATCAATTATTTCTTCGGTGTAAATAGGAATATGATTTAGTTAAACTCTTCACTTTTATGTGTCATTATTATTTTCTTTTTATTAAATAAAACACATGCACAGCACATACCCTTATTACGTTTAATTAAGGATCGACAAGTTGACGGCTCGAACTCATCGGTGGGCGCGGCTAAAAAGCATGCTCTCTTCATCAAACAAACTGTGGGAAAGGGAGAAAGAAAGATAAATGAGCGCGCAATTTTTTTTTGTCTACCTTTGGCTGCAGTAATGTGGTTGAATAAACTCTGAGTTAATTTATTCCAACATAAGTTATTTGAAATGTTTATGGACTAAACTATGCCGCTTGATAAATTATTTTAGAGTTTTCGTATTCCTTATGTTATTTATTTACTTCCAATGTGGCGTTAAAATTGAGCTAAAATACAAGATGTTTCCTGGCTCATAACTTTCATGTTTATTAACTTTTTACTTTCGTAGTAATTTACAAACCTAGATAATGAAGAGATTAATCGATATAATACTTAGTCTTGGACCTACAAAATTACATAGTGGCGTAGTAATACTACCGCGTTTCTATGGAAAAGTGACCAACTTGTCTACTCTTAAGTCGGATGTTCATTGCACCTACTACAATAGGGTAGATGACTAATGTTTATATCGTTGAAACCAATAGCTTTGATGAAGAATTTAAGTAAATATAGTATGTTTATTGACAAAATAATTTAAATCGGTTAATAATGTTCTGATATATGAGCGTTTAAAGTTTTTGTCAGAGACGACAACTCTGTCCCTTTCCCACAAAACAAAAAATGACGTCACGCCTTACTTGTCAGAATAGAATTTGTATGGCGTACAGACAAGTGACGTCACGATTTGCTGTTTCGCCTCTCTGTCTAGCATGATATTAAAATGCTTATAAGTTGCTTATTTTTGATCAGATTTTCATTTTCTTTCATCAATCAGCTATATTTATGGGCCACATTTTAATAGGACAATAAAAAAAACCAGTCATCTAGCCTACAACCTACCTAACACAAACGAATTAACTGGATGCCTACCAAAAGTCAGGTCACAACCCTGATCACATCCGGTGACCTTTTTCAAGGAGTGCGACGTGCGCGCATCACGTCCCAATTTCGGCAAGGTCGATTCAGCCGTTTCCTTGTGAAAATGTAACGAACAGGGGCCGTACCGTGAAATGCTTATAGCGGGACCGAATAGGTTCAGCTGCCGACTGCGCGACCGCGAACCTTATTGCGAGGCGATAAAATTCACAGTCGCGCAGCATCGACAGCTGAGCGTATTCGGTCCCGGAATAAGCGCTCATGGTACGGCCCCAGAAAGCGACAGCATGCCCAATTCGCATATTGCCAAGCTGTCTTTATGGCGACTAATGCCAAAAGTAAGTAAAAGATGTTTTTTAAACACATAGTTTAATGATAAAGAACGTAAATATTCAGACTAAAAAAATGCTACAGGTAGGGGAAAAACCTAAAGAAGCCGAGTAACAGCATATAATTTTAGAAAATAATCTGGTTTATTAAAAAAAAAACAAATTACCAACAAAAAAAAACAGGTTTAATTCAAATGCTCTAAATTATCAGCGACAGCACCACATTATTTTTTACGAATTACATAGCAAAACTAATGTTTTAGCAGAGTAACCGTTTATTTTTTTTATTTCATGCCTACATTTTGAATAATTAAATAAAATCCCACCTAAATTGCTCAAAGCCATCATCATCATCAATTATATCATGCGATTTTCGACTCTAAACTAATGCAAGACGCGCGGGTGAAATCTGTTATTTTTCTGGCATTAGTCGCACTCTTAAGCTTCCAGTATGCGAAATATCAAATTAGTGTGATGAATGATGATGTATCGTATTTAGATGACAATCGTTGTCAGTCAGACCAGACCAGACCGTCAAATGTGTACACACTAAGATCTACTTATATTCTATAGTCACAACACTTAGCGAGTCTTTTTGTAAAGTCAGTACTATAAAGAATAATAGTAAAGCACAAACATAAGATAATACTTACAAGTCAAAAAAAAAACAATAGAGAAGTTCAACTTCGCCATCGCGGCAAAAATGAAGCCAAAAAAATAAGGTTAAGTAATTTCATACATCACATATTTTAGAATGGTTACAAGATTCAAAATATGTAACAAATATGGCTTTAATTCGGCCATGTACCTGGGATATTTTAACTTATTAATCCAATCCCACCTCTCACTAGGTGGACCAAAGACCTTAAATCCTGTTGACTGCTCGTCCGACTTCCCCTCATACGAAAATTAGTAGTTTAAAAACCACTGCTAGCCACTGCGAGTACGTAACAATTTCATTGTATTTCATAAGTCCGATTGCGTCGTCCCAGTGATTGGCCAATCGCAAGCATAGAACGTTACTTCGCGCCCTGCCCGCAACGGTGAGCCGTGTTTGTAGGAGAAATTATGGTCACGAGCCATCAACAAGATATATAATCTGTGAGGTGGGCCGACGTCATTGTAAAAGTCGCGGGCAACCGAAGCATGCAAAAGGCAGGTTGTCGTACAGTGTGGCGGTCTACGGGGGAGGCCTTCGTTCAGCAGTGGACGTTTTCGGGCTGATGATGATTAATCCAATCAGCTGTCAGCAACCAATACAGTATGTTACGAGAGGTCAGTTACGTAAGTTACCTCAATCGCGTTACATTTAACCTTTGTATAACTTACTCTAATCTTCAGTTGAAGAATGATTTATACAAGCCCTTTAGCGTTAAGCGTGGCTCGTTGTTCGACGCCACGTATTAGTGTGCCCAGAAGACCTTCCATCTCGTTAGCGGTCTCGCGTAGCTGTGTGTTGTCGAAACACGAATCTGTAAAATTTGTTTTTTTTTATGAAACTATAAATAGACTTGCGTTTGACCGCTATTTCGCTAGACGTTATAGAGTACGCATGCCTAGACAAAACAAAATCCTTCCCTCGTACAATCTAAGAGATCACCGGATGTTAAACAACGGACGTTCCGGTCAGTTTTCGAATGGGTGCCGTAAGCGGCATTTACACATGAGCGCTACTGTGTGTCGGATAACTTTAAATTGTTGGTTCCCGTTGTTTGTTCTATATGTCTATAACAACAACAGTCAAGCTATGACAGAGGACGTCCGGCGGCACATATGAACTCTGACACTACGGGTTGGTCACACAGCCTGTACGAATGTACTTTTACGTTCCTGCGTGGCTATATAGTGGTTACTTTAGCCCCGCTACGCGGAGCGAAAGGAACCACTTCCTCCCCGCAGCGGCACGTAGAATCGTATACACACCACGGGAGCAAGTAAAGAAGCCTAAGATCTCATGTTTGTCACAATCAGCTTCGCCTCGGGAGACAATATGTACATGAGATCCCTACATACCTACAAAACAGAAACCCAAAGTTTGCATATTGTATAGGCTTCATACTTTCTATTGCTAGTAAATGTTTTTGTAGTGGTAGGACTCTACTGCAGAGTCCGCCTGGGGAAGTACCACACCTTTGCCAGTTATTCAACCGCCAAGCAGTAGTGTACAAGCATTACTGTGTTGCGGTTTGAAGGGCCACCAGAGACGGTGACGGTATCTCAGGGTGACGAGCGCAGTGCAGTGCGGCGCAGGATTGTGTTCTCAAGTTCTCAATTCTGACACTGCTACTGTTAGTGGCAGACTTGATGCTTACCACCAGGCGAACGTCTTGCTCGTCTCGTCACTTGAATGCATTAAAAAACATACGTTTATCTCATGTGTGCAATATTTAATAAAAAAATATTTTTCAAGTTTTAAATAATCATAACCTTGCCAGGATTTTTTAGCCAACACACTCACGATGTATTTTCTAACATACTAAATTTGATAACAAACAGTTTTCATCGACTAAACAGATGGGTGAATGTCGTTGTTTATCGGATCTTAGACTATTATGGTTTTTTTTTTAAATATTTTTTTTTATATTTGTAGGCTTGCGTTTGACTGCCATCTCGTCTGATGATAAACGAAGATGCAGTCTACGATGGAGCACGCTCCATCGCTATTAAACAATATCCAAATTGTCTCACCGTCCATAGCGAAATTGTTAGCCAGTATCTGGTGCAGCCGGTCCAGCGCCGTGTCTAGGTCAGCGTTCAGTTCCTTTATCTTGTCGGTACTGGTCTCCACGCTGTAGTTGTCCGCCGCGTACTTCTGTTCACAGGCCGCTATGTCGGGGGGTTTGGATCTGGTCGGGACAGGGCCTTTGTCCGGGTCTTGAGCGTTTGATTCTGGGAATCATTTGGATAAGATGTAGAAAATGCCATTTGCCATGTTTTCTCAAGGTTTTTCGCCATCGACGGGAAAAAGGATTACTAGTTTAACTTGTATGGGGCTTATACGTGCGTGTGTGTGTGTACGTGTATTTTTAAAAATAATACATCGTGTTACAATCCAGTAGTCCGTTGCTGCGGTCCGTAATGCGCTAAAAGTGATAATATCGCGAATCCGACCAAATTTAATAGTCACAAAATATAAGGACTTTGATTTGGTTGAGTAATACTTCTGACTTTGGTCGGATTCGCGATATTATCACTTTTAGCGCATTACGGAACGCAGCACGTATGTGTCGCCAAAACAATCTCGTCTAGTCACAAAAAATAATTAGATATCTTTAATAATAATCTGTCACTCGCCTTCTGTGGAATTTAACATAGCAGATTTCTTGAAATTGTCTTGTTATGTGTGCCTAATAAATAAATAAATCCTTTCGCCGTTTTAGCGTGAAGAAGTAACAAACATAGATAAACACACAAACATACCGCACACACTCTTTCGCATTTATAATATTAGTGTGTGAAATAATATATTAAGTTCTGCGATTAAATAAAGGGTACATCCCCGATCGCCGCTCGAATATGACACCGTCAAAACAAGGCATAACTAGCGTAATATGCCTTGTTTTGCTCTAAGTCGCGTGTGACCGCGCCAATAGTGTGACGTGCTACGAGGCCGAATGTTTTACTACGCTATTACAGGGTGTTAAAGTTAATTATGAAAATGAAACAATATCCGCTTGTGGACTTTTTTATTAGCTGGAGAAGTATTATATCTGTATAAGTAAGCATTGGCAGGGGAATATTTTTGAGGTTTAAACATAGAAACTGTATCTATATTTTATTATGAAAACTGACGTGATTTTGACACACTTAAATCTGACTGACAATGAATTAAACGTGAGTATTCCCGTATAAAAAAACTGTATCTATAGTTTAATTGATGATTTAAAATTCAGTTGTTTAAACGCTATAAGTTGATGATCAGAGAGTAAGAGGTCGCTGCGTTAACACTTACCGTTGTACCATGAGCTAATATCGTTCACTGAAACAGTGGATATGCTGTCCGAAGTCACGTGCCCCGCTACAGGCTTTAAAGCATCCCCGGACACCGTCAGCAAATTCTGACTGGCATTCTTTGAAACCACAGAGAAGTTTCCAGAATCCAAACTCAGCACTCGAGGCTGATTGCCATTATTGTCATTGACTTTAGACTGCTTGTTTTCTAAGATCGGTATCGGGCTGAATAGGTCAAAAGCTTGAGGGTGTTTTCCTTTGTCGGTTCTTTCCGTTGGCAGGTTCACTTGACTTGCCGTCAAGTTATCCTGAAAAGTGTGAAATACAAATACGTCGTGTGTCGGGTCGCACTCTGCCCTCCAATATGGTTGAGGAGAGCGATGGCTGGCACATGCGTCAACCAGTGTTTCCACTTTTAGGGATTTCACCCTTTATTAGAGTAAAATTACCAATATTATGTAGGGTTTAGGGACATTTTCATTTCGACAGGGATTTAGGGAGTTTTGGGAAAAATCGAATTTAATGTGATAATCCTTTTATTTATGTTTTTTTGGTCTCTAACTGACCTATGAATTGTGCTATGACCGTAGTTACAGGTGACCTAAGTCGTATTATACCAACAGTTGTATTTTTTTTATTATGCACTGCAGAACAATAGCGAAAAATATTCTATTATTTGTCTGAGTGAGAGTGGTGATTACCTATGCAATGTTAAGTGCATCGAAAAACTGTAAAACTAGAGCTTCGGCTTCAAATTAGAAGGTTTTTTTTTCTTGATTATGGTAATTCTCCCTAAACCAAGGAATTTAAATATTTGTTTAGGGAATTTTAGGGATAATTTGAAAAGAAACTAGGGAAAAACCAAAATTGAAAGTGGAAACACTGGCGTCAACTCGTGAACGGGTGCTGCTAGCGGGAACTGGACTACTCATGGTATATAAGCAGAACTAGTTAAGTTCAGTTTTTATTATTATTTATTCTATATAAATTGAACACTCGGGTCTAACCCCGGACCTTTAAGAGGCATTGATGGAGCCGAAGCCAACACCAAGAGGCCCTGTTAGATATAAAAATAGTATTAAACTATAATACATTTTAATGGGTATGAATGGAATATGATACTATTTTAACAGTAGGTATTATTGAAATAAATTTGGACTATCTTAGTGAGCTTTTGATGGAATATTGCGGACTGGTCTATGGGATGAGAAACGGTACCTGCCAATTTTGTCTCATTATCAAAATATTTAGGCAGGTGATGACTCGCCATCCACTAAATGGGCCCCCATAAAGGCTACCGTATCTTGGTGCCGGAGGGGCAACATTGGCGTGGATGGCTTATGGTTTGGCGGGAACGCGAGAAAATCATGTCGCTGCATTGTAATATTTTCCAAAACTAGTGTTTTTCGAGTGTTAATGCATAAAACATGGTGGCGTTTTATTCATTAAGTGCTGATTTACGAGCAAGAGTGTGGGCAAGTGATATAATTTAGTGAAACATGTCTTTTCGTGTTGTTTCCAAAACTCCGAAGAAGCATGTAGTAAAGTTGCCACGACTTTACTAGGGCATGATTGGACTTGACTGTGACTTACTGTGTGTGACTTGGACTGTGACTAAGACACATTTAACTGCAGAAAGAAGGATCGATGAAGAAATATGTATTCGGCTGAAGGACTAGTATCCATGGCCAGGAACTATTAAAAACAACAAAAACATGGCTTAGGGGTTCGAGAGGTGTGCTACGCTTTCACTAAACGCTACTTGCGGCGTTATGCCCTTTAACACTTCCACCCTGGAGCTAAGGTTCTTAGCTCTTGCGTTTTCCACCCCCGGACAGCCGGTTAAGGCAAGCCGGAGTTCTGGGGTCTCATTTAGCCCCAAGTAATCAGGGTACGCGACACGCGTGAAAATTCTAGCGTGCACAGATGACGAAATAACAAGTGATGCCTATTTTGAGTTTCACCAACTGGACACGCGTGTCCAGCCCCTCGTGTCGGGTTGGCGAATAACCCATAATGTCGGTCCCGGCTGTTTGTCCTATATGAACAAACTGTCACGCCGTGTCAGACACGGTAGGACGGCATTTCCACTCTGACAATACAGCTGTACGTAAAATACGAACTTATCTTACCTTTTGTTACAAAAAAAAAGTAAGTAAGTAAGTTAGTATGGGCTGAGTGGCCAGCCTTAGTGTCAGAGTTAATGTGCCGCCCGAAGGCCTCTGACATGGCTGACAGTTTTGTTATAGAAACTAGAACAAACAACCGAAAAACAAAGTTTTGTTACTATCTCCTTCACACTCCTAGCTTCCCACTAAGAATACTTTTTTATGAAGATGCAATGGAAAATACTCAAAAACAAAAAAACACCTTCACCCACAAAATATCACAAAAAAAATCGGGACGCCGGGAGGAAACTCCAGATAAAACCTCTACCACGACATCAGGCAAAATAGGGGTGGAACAGTTATGCCAGCAATCGAAGGCCGTGCTCCGTTATTTCAACGAGCTCGGTTGGTTTGGGTAGGCTGGTAGGGGGGAATTATCGCTCTCACTTTGAATGAAAACTAGAATTAGACCCACAGCATATTTATCCATCATTTAATCATCCGCCCGGGAATCGAAACCGGGATATCTGGCTTCTAAGGCAAACATGCAACCAACTATTGGGTGCCCAAGATCCGGATCAGGCCTTGCCTAATTTGGGACCCACTGCAAATTATTTAGTCAGTACCTATATTTATCTACTCTCTAACACAAAATGTACTATTTATTCTTATAGAAATAAATATTTTTAATATTTAAAAACAAAACCATTATCGAATATTGAAATTTGTCATATAAGTTTTAGGAAAATTAAAATGTAGGTACCTTCAACATTTTGAGCCTATTTATTTGCGTGGATATCTGCGTCCAGTGCGCGTCCACCTTAGCTTTCAGCCCTTCGTCATTCGATTTTGTTGCATCTTCTGGATTATTAGCTAACTCTTGCAAAATTCTGCAACCATAATAAAAGAAACAGAAAAAAACAAAAACAGTAGTAGTGTAGTTTAAAACAGTGTTTTAAAAGAAACAGAAGCTTTCAGTCTATAGCATAGACATACATAGTTCGTCGGTGACAAAGAAAAGCATTGACACCTATAACACAGTCTGCGACGCACGTCCGACGTGATTACTTGAGTGCAAAATGCCAAACTGTGTGGTGAAGGGTTGTACGAATTACATTTCAAAACGCAGTAAAAAAAAAAGGTGGCGTTTCTTATGACCAGCAAGTCAATATTTAAAGTTAAACTAAACTTGCTTTTACACTAAAACTTTATTTTTTAGGTAATAGGTAAGTCGTTTCTAGTTTCGTACAGATGGCGCTTCTTCTACCGCGCCTTACTGGCGCTGCACGTAGTGATCTCGAAATCCGAGAAATGACGTTGACTTTTGTCAAAGATAATATTAGTCTTACGATTTCTTAACTAAGGCGTATCTAGACATAGAAATCATTGGTTTAGAGTTTTTTTTTTACCTCCGTAGGATAAATGCTCTATGGATTTCAAAACCATAACCAAATGAACCATAGTTTATGTTGCTTTATTTTTATTTTTGTAGGCATATTTCTTGTAAAGTAGCGTTATGATTGATGTAGAGGGCATTATGTTATCACTTGTTCATTATTAAGGTTGTTAGGGAACAGGGCTCTCTTACCTGTGAAGTATCGACGTCATTGGCATACAGGTAACTTTACTAGGGCATGACTTGGACTCGACTTTGACTAATTTCATGTGACTAACTGTGATTTCATGACATATTTGACTTGATAATACTACATAAACTTGAACATTCATATTTACTTGACTCTGGCATGCTCGTGCGATGCCAATAACAAAGAAGAAAAAAACTACGACGCTTGTCAAGTATAGACGCTAATGTGAAGCAGCCGTTAGTTAAGGATTTTACAATGAAATGTGAACTCACTTATTCTGTTCCTCTAACTGGGTAATAATATCTTGTAGCATCAGCGCTGGGCTGTCCTTATGTCCGGAGGCTTTGCCCACGGTTGAGGTGAATATTGCGGGCTTCTCTTTCCGACGTCTAGTCGTTCCCGGCTCTTTGTCAGGTCGAGGCTTGGAGTTTGTAGTTTTCCGCTTTTTCGTCTTAGTGCAAAAGAAGAAACGCTTCATGTTCTTCAAAAAGCTTAGGCATACAGTTGGTTTTGGCTGGAAAAAAACGCAACATACCACAGAGTAACAGAAGCAGAGATGTGATCAAAGGATTTTTCCGTGGAAAGACGCGTGATCGTGCGGGGAGGTGTAGGTTTGGCGGGAGGAGTGGTAAATTCCGCACATGGTGCTGCCATCTAGCAGAATTCAGGATAAGTTTTTTGAGAAGTGATTTATCGACAAAATGGAGAACTCTTATAAACGCTAGATTTACTGCTAGTGGCGCAATCTCTGGAGATAGTTAAAAAAACAAGAAACGTTACAAATTCATAAACAAACCACAAAAAACACAAATAAAATTACTTATGAATGAAATAAGACGCCTCGATAATAAGTGCAAGAAAAATGCAGGCACTCATTTTCTTTACACTTTTACTGCGTAAAAACACTAAAAGTCGGTACATCTGTTCTGAAAGCCTGAATGACTGCTACGTGAGGCGGTCGCTCGCAGACTGACCAAATAAGTGTGACATCACACACTCCGTCCGCAAATTCTGTTCTACGGCCGTAAGTCCCTCATCGCAACTCCCTATTCTCCATGCAACATACTATAAAAGAATACACATTTGGCGTGTCTGTTTATGCGCTTAAGAGTGTGACTAATGCCAGAAAAATAACAGATTTCACCCGCGCGTCTTGCATTAGTTTAGAGTCGAAAATCGCATGATAGAATTGATGATGATGATGGCTTTGAGCAATTTAGGTGGGATTTTATTTAATTATTCAAAATGTAGGCGTGAAATAAAAAAAACGGCTAATGTGCTAAAACATCAGTTTGGCTATGTAATTCGTAAAAAAAAATGTGGTGATGTCGCTGATAATTTATAGCATTTGAATTAAAACGGTTTTTTTTTTGTTGGTATTTTGTAGTGTTTTTTTTTAATAAACTAGATTATTTTCCAAAGTTCTATTCGGTTACTTGGCTTCTTTAGGTTTCTCCCCTACCTGTAGTTTTTTTTTACATTTGAATATTTACGTTCTTTATCATTAAACTATGTGTTTAAAAATACACCTTTTACTTACTTTTGGCATTAGTCGCCCCCTTAATACGTTTCGGATTTTGATACGATTTACACGTTCTCGTTTAGGGAGTTTCTTCTGGAAGGTTTTCTAATTTAGGGAGTTTCTCTCTATTTTTGTATGATTCTTACCTGTCCATCCACAATTTCATGAATGGGATGATACTTCTTATGTCCGCCGACAGTCGTAAGGTTTTTGTCATACAAATAGCATTTCTCACAGAAATACACCTCACTGCATTTTGCGCATTGAAACTTCAACACCTGAAATAGCAATCACATTTTTATACATAGAGCGAATCGACGCCTATGAACGCCTGGTGAAACCTGCAGCGCAAGTACGGTTCTATATCGATATTATATCGTCTTCGTAACGACTCGACTCAATCCGAAATTGAACGTATTTAATGTCAAAATGACAGCTGTCATCGTTATTATATCGGGGCCATAACGATTTTAGAAGATCCATACTTGCACTGCTGGTGTAGTGGTGTTGTGAAAATTGATGTGTAACTTACACATCAAATTACATTAAGTATGTCAGAAAAATAATCACATATATAATAAAATATTTATAAAAATACATTAATAATGTCTTATTTTAAAATAAGCTTTAATGTCAACTAGTTTATCACACCCCACAGTTACACAATTATTGTATTGTTGCCAACCTGGAGATATGTTATAAGACGTATTTTTAAAAGCCATGTTGTACCTTGATGATGAAGATGATGTTGTACCTTTTTTTATACAATTAAGAGACGAGACGAGCAAGACGTTCGCCTGGTGGTAAGCATCACACTGCAACAGTAGCAGTGCCAGAATTGTGAACTTGCGAGCAAAATTCTGCGCCGCACTGCATTGCGCTTGTCACCCTGAGATATTAGATGTTAAATCTCTTCATACCCAATAATTTCTCTGGCATAAACACGTTTTTATGAATTATAGGCTTGCGTTTGACTGCTATCTCACATCACCAGCCAGAAGACGTCCACTGCTGGACGTAGACCTCCCCTTAACAGGGCGGAGGGTGCCATAATCCCCACGCTTGGCAGACGGCTTGGAGATGGCAAAATGCTCACCATGGTTAACAGAGAGGATGCTGCTGCCCGCCCTCCGGTAGTTCTGGGTACAGTTTTAGTGAATTTTATAATTAAGTCAAAGCCTAAGTTTCAGAGACCAAAAAAAAAACCAAACAAGACTCGACATTTAACATCGCACTATTGGGTACTGATCTACCCATGCTTGTTACCTCTTCACGCTAAAACGGCTAAAACGCTAAAAATTGAATTATGATAGAATTGTTGTTTTTTGTTGTGAATTGTGTTGAATTTTATTATCATTATAATAAGATAAGATAAGATAATTATGTTTCTTTCCTATGTTTGGATTTAATAAAATATTTTTCATTTTAATTTTTTTTTTTCATTTCGCGGAATAACATATAGGATACAATTCATCATCGTTTTTCGTCATGACGCGGATGAAACCGCAGGGTACAGCTAGTTGGATCATATCCACACAGCCTAGGTCCGGTACGGGTTCGTGAATCCACATACGCCATTGCACTTCTCCGGACATTCCTAACAATGTGTTACAAAAAGGTTGAACAATACTGAAGGGCACTTCATGTATATAGGTACTCATATATACAGATACTGTATAAAGGTACTCATCATTAAGAGCAACTTTTACTATGGGGCCAAATGAAAAATCGCGAAACAAAAACCATCTGTTCAATACAAAAACTACATTGGACTTGAAAAAATGTATGAAAATGAAAATGAAAAAATGTTTTAAACAACAGTTGTGAAGGCCTTCTTTTGAGTATAGCAATACTTCTGACAGAAGACCTCACTCTTCCACAACCATTACAAATATTAGTGTATTTATCGTACATATATGAAAGTATCAATAGGTATGAATTTATGTGACAATCAGCTTAAAAATGCAAAATTTATGAAACACAGTAAGTATAGTAAGTAATAAGTATGGAATAGTAGTTAATATATAATTTTTTTTTCGCCATTTCATGGTTGGCCCCATAGTAGAAGTTGTTCATAACAATGAGTACATACATACCCTTCAATATTATTGAAACTGTTTGTTACAAATTGTATACCTGTATACAGATTCCCTAACAATGTTTTGTAATGAGGTGATAACATGGTACAGTCACCTGCACAAGTGGCTGCGCACAGCAAGCGCACGCGCCGCCGGCACTAGCGCTCTGCCGGCTGGCGACCACCCGCTGCGCCACTCCCAGCCACTGTGTGCTCTGACACTCGCTGGCACCCCACTCAGCCACTGACTGAGCTGACACACCCAGCATGCCGGCATTCTGAAATAGTTGCAACGTAATTAATAGCTAATATTTTTTTTGTATAATAAATAAATATTGGGGGACATTTTACACACAGCGCCATCTAGCCCCATACTAAGCAAAGCTTGTATTATGGAAACAAGATAGCTGATAGAATACTTATATACTTATTTATATTTTTTGTAAATACATACTACACCCAGACACAGAGCAAACATCTATGTTTGTTCTGTGTCCGGGTATTTTTTTTTTCTATCTTATTAGATAGAAAAAAAAATAACTTCTCGAGACATATGCGTGGCGGTAAACATAAGCCTTGCCCATAATAGTAGCAGTTCCAGAATGGGCAAGAATATAAAAAAAAACACCGGCAGGCGGTGCTGTGTGTTTGTTACCTGTAAAAACATTTGATAAAAACGGATTATTTCCTTTTATAAATTCGAACTTTTTTGAGTTTTTTTATTAGTTTTCGGATGTATTCCACCTGGCGTATTGTTCAGGTGAAAGAGGCGTTGAAAAAATTGGTGCATCGCTGCAAGGAAGGCTTTATGTTATAAAGTTTTTATAATTAATCTGTGGTCAACGTTGCTGGTGCACCAGCTACTTGGCCTAATAACACTACTTTATTATTATACTTTACTGTGTACTTTGTTGGCTCTAAAATAAACAAAAAAAAGGAAAGAAAAATCTTTGTGTACACTTATTTTTGTGTGCACTTATTTCTTCACAGCCAAAAGATACACAGGGCAGCGTCTCAACAAAGATAATTCTATGTAGATTGACAGATACTCAATTTCTATGTAGAATCTTTTGGAACAAACATTTGGCGCCCTCTGGGCGGAATCAATTAGCAGTTTTCATCCCCATTGAAAACAAAATCCTATGCTGCACTGCACTGCGCTCATCACCCTTAGATATTAGATGTTTTAAATCTCTCCATACTTATATAGTTAAAACTTAATAACTTATATAAAACTTATATAGTAACATTGCCTTTCAAACTGAAACATAGTAATGCTTTCACACTACTACAAGGCTGTAAAATTACAAAAAAAAAACCTCTAATTATTTACCTGGGCAAAACAAGCATCAACATCATTCTGTATAACGTCCCCTGCACTGCCCAGGTATTGAGCAAGTGCCATCACATGTGTCAACAGTGAAGAGAGTCGCTTGGGGGAAACGCAGCCGTTGTGATCGGCACAGCAGTTGGCTAGTGCAGCCCACTTGTCACACATGGACTCTTCACTCAGGCAGATAAGGAGGGTCTTGGCTGCCAGTACTCGAACTGGCTCTTTTCGCTCTCTGGAATATTTCATGAGGTTTTTTTTTGCAATGGAATGACAAGGCCAGCGATACTGTAATGTGGTGGTAAGCATCACGACTACCCATAAAAGTAGCAGAAGTACAAAGAAACAACAAAAAAAAAAAAAACAACAAAACACAAAATAAAAAAAATTACAAATATCAACTATATCCTGCGCCGCACTGCACTGCACTTGTCACCCTGTGATATTAGCAGTCAAATCACTTCATGCCCAGTAATTTCTTTGGTATCATAACCCTTCAAACTGAAATAAGTAATTTGTAATGAGAAATAAGTAATGAGAATAACGTAAGTTTGACTGAAGATATAAAAATGCTACGTCAAGAAATTTTATTGCTTAAGGACCAGCTCAGCTGCACCATCACTCTTATTATTGGCTACGAAAAGACCGTTGCTAATTATGCCACGGAAGTGAAACAACTTAATAAGCGACTTGAAGATGTTGTTACTGTCGTTGGTGACGCAGCTCCTGGTCCGGTTCAGACCCCGCAGCAGTTATCTTCAGCCACCGCATCAGCATCAGTGACTTCGGAAAATACAGCGAATACAGCTTCCCAGATTGACCTGGCGTTGCAATCACAAGCAAAATTGTATTCTTCAGCTGTTAAGATTGTTCAGACTCCTCAGACAGATCTAACTAGTGACGAGCCACGGAGCAAACCAACAGTTGTTGCTGCTCCCGTAACCATGACTTTAACATCAAATAAGCGGAAGCATAGACAAGGCGTCACTAGCAAAAAAATTTCGCCGGTCCCTAGGGCTTCAGATTGTTCAGCAGATTGCTTGGAGCATGAATCCGACGTATTGTCTTTGGAAGCTATAAGAGCCTCGGCATCCGTATCTCGCCCGGAAATCGAGCAATGGACGGAGGTAAAACCGAAGAGAAGCCAAAGGCCCACATCATTGTTAGGTACTGCAGGTCCAGCTATGACAACCCTAAAAGCTGTGGAACCGCGGAAGTACCTTCATTTATGGAACATGGCGTCAAATATTGATGATGTTAAAGCATATCTTCATCATCTGTGCCTTAATGGGACTTGTACAGTGCAGGAGCTGAATCCTAGAGGGGATTACAAGTCTTATAAGATAGGAGTTCCTGTTGATGACTTTGACTTATGTTTTTCCACTGACGCCTGGCCAATTAACGCAAGAATCAAAGCATGGATACCATATAAGAAGCCCTTAAGCCCCCTTAGCAATCAGCCCTTTCGTGCCTCAACCAAAGTCTAACAAGAGAACAACTTATTTAAAAGTTTTTTATCAAAACGTCCGTGGCTTAAAGAGTAAGCTGTCAATATGGCGCAACAACCTAGCTCTGACTGAACATCACATCGTAGCAGTTACGGAGACTTTCCTTGATGGCTCTGTGAAAGACTCTGAGCTTGTTTGTGGTGACTGGAGTATCTTACGTCGGGACAGACGCACACCGTGTGGAGGCGTTGCACTAGCAGCACGACCCCCTTTAGTATTAAGCCGTCATCATAATCTTGAAACCTATACGGGTGAAGATCTTTGGGTCTCTTTCTTATGGGAAGGGCGATTGGTTTACGTCTGTGTTGTGTATATTAAGCCGAAAGCACCTGACGATGAATACATTCGTTGGTTTTCTAAGGTTGAAAGCGTCGTTGTTTCACTGAAAGGGCCTGTGCTAATTGTCGGCGATTTGAACTTAAATAGTGCTTCAGCAACCATTATTGACTACTATTGTTACTTCATGACATACTGTCGGTTGAATGAGAAGAATGATGTGATGAATGAGTTTGGAGGAATTTTGGACGTTGTTTTGGTTCAAGAGAGCGATGATGTGCATGGAGTGTTTGTTGCTCCTACCGAAAAAATTGTTAAAATTGATCCGTACCATCCGCCTTTAGACATAGAGTTTAATATCAATGCATCTCATCGTTTAAATTGTCTTGAGCCATCAAACATTAGTAGTGCCAAGGACTGGAACTTCAAAAAATGCGACTGGGAGCGTTTATATTCCCTGCTAACGGAATGTACTTGGAGTTCTGTGCTGGAGGCTGCTGATGTTCATACTGCGACTGACAATTTTTACAAAATTGTATATGATTACTTCGACAAATGCGCCCCTAAAAAGCGGCGCACGAACACTAGAAGTAGGCGTTACCCCGTCTGGTTCTCGAGTGATATTATCCGGGATATAAAACACAAGAATAAATTGCATACCTCTTGGAAACGCACAAAATGCTCTGTTACATATAAGCAATTTGCTGATCTCAGGGCTGATCTTAAAAATCGTACCTCGAACGCTTACAGAAAATATTTAGAAAGCGCCGAAGATAATATCAAATCCAACCCGCGACAATTCTGGCGTCACATTTCCAGTTTGCGTACAAAAGGTGGTTTTGAACCTACCGTTTCATACCAGGGTGAAACCTTTACGGGAGTTAACGCGGCGGAAGCATTTGCTGACTATTTCGCTAGTGTATTCTTGCCTGAGGTACCGACACTAAGTGCCGAGAGTGCGTACAACTCAGATAATAGTTGCGATAGTAATTATGTCAACATTTTCCAAATAACGCCTAGCGATGTTATGGGTGGTATACATAAGTTAAAGCCTAATAGCTCGATTGGGCCTGACTGTATTCCTCCAGCGGTTTTAAAGCGAGGGAAAAAACAATTCTGTATTCCACTTTGTCACATTTTCAACATCGCTTTGAAAACCGGGAAGTATCCTTCACAATGGAAATTATCGAGAGTCAGTCCGATACCGAAAAGTTCCAACAAAGCTAGCGTCGAGGAATACCGACCTATCGCGGTGCTATCTTCGCCGGCTAAGGTATTTGAAAGCATAATTCACAAATACATTTACGCTCAAGTCGAAAAATACCTTTGCAACGCGCAGCATGGCTTTAGGTGTAAGAGGTCGGTTGACACAAACTTGTTGGAAATAACTGATTTTATTTCTTCGTATTTGGATCTTGGTTCCCAGGTAGATGTGCTATACTTTGACTTCCGGAAGGCGTTTGATAGGGTCAATAATGACATTCTGTTGGCGAAGCTCAGTGCCTTAGGCTTCGCCCCGGAGCTCCTCCGGCTCCTTGCGGACTATCTTCGTGATCGTCAACAGTTTGTCCGGCTTGGTTTCTATGAGTCTAGACCCTATCACACGCGTTCCGGAGTGAGCCAAGGGTCAATTCTTGGCCCGTTGTTGTTTTTGTTGATGATAAACGACCTTCCTATCGTTCTGAAGTTTGCGCAGAGCTTACTGTACGCGGATGACCTGAAGCTATTTGCTGAGATTAGGTCTGCTACCGATTGTGTCGCCATGCAGCGAGATATTGATGCAATTGTTCAGTGGTGTCAATTGAATGGGATGGAATTTAATGCCTCTAAATGCTACGCTGTTACTTTTGGTCGAATGCGGCACCCCATTAGTCACGAATACAATATACATAGCAATATCATAACTCGCTCGACAGTGATGAAAGATCTCGGTGTTGTATTCGATCAAAAGTTAACATTCCATGATCATATCAACGCTCTAGCAAAAGAGTCATTTAGGCGACTGGGTTTCGTTCTGAGGAATGCCAAAGACTTTTACAATCCCCATGTAATCAGCTTGATATTTGGAGCATTAGTGCGTTCTAAGCTAGAGAGTTCTATGTGTGTGTGGAATCCACACGAGAAGAAGTACATACTTCAACTTGAGAAGGTGCAGAAAGCATATCTTAGGTATTTGTACAAACGCGTTCACGGATATTATCCCTTTATGTACCCCACGGACTATTTACTCGGTTGTTTGGGTTACAATTCCTTGAAGGTTAGGAGGGACAAGCAGCAGCTAACAACCGTGTGCAAAATCCTGCGCGGGAACATTGACGCACCTGATCTGCATGACAAGGTCTGTAGGTTGTACGTGCCGGACAGTTACCGCAGCTGCAGGCGTCACAAGCTGTTTGCCGGGCCCCGCTGTCGCACGGTGGCTCGCTCTTACTCACCCATCCCTCGCACTCTTACCGCGCTCAATGCTCTCTTGAAGGCCAATCCTGAGTGTGATGTGTTCGATGATGGATGGTCAGATTTGATGTCGGTATGCTTGACGTTTTGTGAGAAAAATGTATGACTGGATGATTGTCTTATTTATAATTATTGATTTGAATATTGTGTGTAATTGAATTATTAATCTATCCTTAACGAATGTATTAGTGACATAATAATAATAATATAATAATGTAATAATTTGTTGTTAACTTAAAATATTGAATTCTGTGTAAATTGTATAATGATATTGATTAATGTAACTGGCGTTGTGCCGTTTTAATTGATTAAATAAAATAAATAATTTACAATTTATTTTTTAATACATTCAACTAAAATAAATTACTTCAAAAAAAAACACTTTAATTAGCTGAGTAATTGCATAACTAACACAGTAATCCTTGCACACTCAGACAGACACTGCAATGCAATAGAGTCCAACCACTACAGAAAAAAAACATACAAAAGCTATATTTCAAAATATAGCTGATATTAAGAAAACTTACATGGTTTTGACTTTAGTAATTTTTATTTTTTTATAATAGAGCAAGCTTGCAACTTAATTACTTGATTAAACATGTAAATGTAATCCCATATAAACAAAACAAAAAAGTATAGTCAAGGAGTGTATAAGCTGTGTAAAAAATTATATCATGCATATCAGGGAAGTTAATGCAGAAACTACAAATGATCACACTATCATTAGTTGTTTCTGTGGTGAAGTGGAGAAAAGTAACAAGCTATGCCGACCCCACCTAGTGTGATAAGGGCATGAAGATGATGAATAGTATGACCCACTTGTTTCACAGTCACATCACATCAACAGCCTGAGAACGTCCACTCTGGACGAAGGCTGCCCCCTTAAAAGGTTGCCATAATCCCCATGCTTTGCAGGCTGTTTGGGGACCGCAGAATGCTCACCACCGTTAAACGAGAGGATGATGCTGCTGCCCATTCTCCGGTGATTCTGGATGCAGTTTTCGGTTATACCCAGGTCCAGGTTTTACAGTAACAATACTTATTGGACAGAAACCTGTTCTAGCAGCCAGTAAAATCTTACTTAACTTAATCTTAGTAATTTTTGTCTTACAGTAGGACATAATAGGTTGTGAAACAGAAAATTAAATTTACAACTTGTAAAATATATCTGAATTAGGTGCGCCGCCCTGCTGAAGAAGAAGAATTAAGATACCAAATTTGATCCAAATCCGTTCAGCTGTTTCAGAGTGATGGAGTAACAAACATAACACATCACACACACACACACACACACCGACACCGACAAACTTTAGCATTTATAATATTAGTAGGACAAAACACAAGACAAAGATATAATGGGATTCTATGAGAATTACTCACTTGTCAAAAACATTTAGAAGTAAATTGATCAACAGGTCTACAACCAAGTCTACATCTCCAGAGAAATGTCCGTCCTTTTCAGCAGCAAAATAGATATCGCCCAGAACTGCCTCGAGTTCTGCCGTGTCCAGTGACAAACTGCTCTCTGATAGGCTCAGCTGGTGTCTAGCAAACACTCCCGAGCATAAGCGTAGTGGTGGCACTGAAAACATTAAGTTTTTTTACCAGAACATGTAAACAATGATCACAGATAAATATGTTAACGTTTATTAAATAATAAGTACAAACTTTGACCCAACATTTAAAAATAAATTTTATAATTTTTAAATTAAATTTTTAATTAAATTTTATAATTTTAAAAATAAGTTCTATTTTTTTTGGTAGAAATGTAATTTTATTTATCATGATTGGGACAGTAATAGCTGTGACCGTTAGTTAGAATTTCAAGAAATGATAGTATGGTGACTGCTATATTTTTTTTACTTTAGCTACATCAAACACGGCCATCGTAGTAGAAAAGTTAAAAACTGTATTGTTTAAGCTAATAACTACGAGATTGCATTGCTGTACTGTAAAATAAACACATAAACGAAATCTAGATTTGCAGCACTATTACGGCATTAGCCAAAGACTACAGTAGGTACATGCAACAGCTTCCCTCTAATCCTAGGGATTACTAGGGAAGCTGTTGCCGGGTCGGTTACCTACTACCTATAGGATAAAATATGCTTATGCTTCTCAAACAGCTCTTTTTTTGCAAAATGTATGTTTTGCATGGATATAAAGTTGAGCAGTTTCATAAAATATACTATTGTTAGTTTGGTTTTAATCATAAAATGTACTACAATATACAACGATTTAGCGGTTTCATAAAATATAGTAAGTGAATAGGTGCAAATAAATAAAAAATGACATTGATTTACCTTTTAAGTGCATTTGCAGTTCATAAACTTTGAAAGCAGTACGATAGGCAGTGTACTTTATTCCATTAAATTCTTGAATAGACTTAATAATTTTAACAAACTCGGGATGATCATATTGCTGTTTCCCAGTAGCATTGCTGTAAAAACAAGTTTTAGAAGTTCATCAATAAAGTAGGAAGTAGGACATTCCACAAGCATAAACCGCAGAGAAAGTATGGTACTCAGTACTCAGTATACAGAGGATATCCTGCTTCATTCTCTACTTTCTTCCAAGTATTTGAACTCATTGTAGATTATATATTTAGAAACATATTTAGCAACACTGGTCTAAATTAACAAAAATTAGGATTTTAAATAATAAACACATGAAATACCAACGGCCACAAAACATTCAAAAAAATTATTAGACATTGACAGTGTTTTTTTACGTCTTGCTGCGTTCCGTAATGCGCTAAAAGTGATAATATTGCGAATCCGACCAAAGTGACAAGTATCACTCGATCCAGTCAAAGCCCTTATATTTTGTGTCTATTAAATTTGGTCGGATTCGCAATATTATCACTTTTAGCGCATTACGGAATGCAGCATATACATATACTTTTAATTTGCTAACAGATAATCTAGATGTTTTAACCAATAAAAACTGTGCTTTGTTGCATAGGCTAAAAATATTTGTAAAGTTTTTTTTTTTGTAAAATAAAGCCTGCTAGATAGGGACTTGCCCCAGACACAAACTAAAGTAATAATAGGCCGTATCTAGCCTGCCTTACAAAAGCATGCCACAGCCTGCGGTACCGGCCAAGATGTGGCAATCCAACCACCACCAATGCGCTGCTGCAGGCTGCCTCACTCATTAACACAGGTAGATTGCATTGGTTGGTAAACTCCTGTACTGGACCGTGTAGCAACCCCTTATATTATCTTTAGACTTAATAATAAAATTTATAATCTATGTTTCTTGCACACACTACACTAAAGCCAGCTAAAGTTAGCCTGTTTTCATTTTCAATGTGACATTTAGAGAATTTACGCCAATAGCAGAAGAGAATAGTGAACGTATGATTGATACGGGCCAATCAAACCTCTACAAAAATTAACCCAATATCTGCCATTTTCTCTTTTGTAAAGGAGACGCCATTTTGCAAGCGTCACTTGGCGGCGTGTCGGGTTTCTGCATTTTGGCCCGATATACAACCACAAACTGAAGCATTGTTTTGTTTTTGTGGACTATGTCGTATTCGTCCAGTGTAGCGCAGGACTCACTAGCAGCTGCTCAATTAGAAATGTCCGGTAACCCTAATGCTCTGGCTCTGCGTCGGCCATTCGATCCGGTCGCGCACGACTTGGAAGCAAGCTTTCGTTTGACGCGTTTTGCCGATCTAAAAGGAAGAAGTTGTAAAGTGCCCCAGGATGTGCTGGGTAAGCTCGTTGAATCCCTGCAGCAGGACTACTCTCAACAGGATGAGTTCATGCATGTGGCAATCCCGCGCATCGGCATCGGTCTCGATTGTTCGGTGACACCGCTCAGACACGGCGGTCTGTGTCTAGTGCAAACTACTGACTTTTTCTATCCGCTTGTCGACGACCCCTACATGATGGGCAAGATCGCGTGTGCCAACGTACTTAGCGACTTGTATGCAATGGGAGTGACTGAATGTGACAATATGCTGATGCTACTTGGTGTTTCGACCAAAATGACTGAAAAGGAACGAGACGTCGTCATCCCCCTTATTATGAGAGGTTTCAAGGACTCTGCTTTGGAAGCAGGCACCTCAGTGACCGGCGGTCAGACTGTTATCAACCCATGGTGTACTATCGGAGGAGCAGCTACTACAATTTGCCAACCCAATGAATACATAGTACCTGACAATGCTGTCATGGGCGATGTTTTGGTACTGACGAAACCCCTGGGCACCCAAGTGGCGGTGAACGCTCACCAGTGGCTTGACCAGCCCGAGCGCTGGAACCGCATTAAGTTAGTAGTATCAGAAGAGGATGTCCGCAAAGCTTACCATAGAGCCATGGACTCTATGAGCAGACTTAACCGTATTGCCGCTCGATTGATGCATAAATACAATGCTCATGGCTCAACCGACGTTACTGGATTTGGGCTGCTTGGACATGCACAGAATCTGGCATCTCATCAGAAGAATGAAGTTTCATTTGTCATACATAATCTGCCAGTCATTGCTAAGATGGCTGCTGTGGCCAAGGCTTGTGGTAACATGTTCCAGTTACTGCAAGGTCACGCTCCGGAGACCTCTGGTGGACTTCTCATCTGCCTACCCAGAGAACAGGCAGCTGCATACTGTAAAGATATTGAAAAACAGGAAGGCTACCAGGCTTGGATCATCGGTATTGTGGAGAAGGGTAACCGCACGGCACGCATCATTGACAAGCCCCGAGTCATCGAAGTGCCTGCCAAGGATTAACTCTATCATAGTTTGAGACATTGACATATTTTAACTGATGTTAAGAGCTGGATTAATCTTGAAATCTATTTTATGTTTCGAAGTTGCATTCATGTCCTCATACTGTTAAGTTCGATTGGTATATTATAAGATACAAATCTACGATTTTTATCAAGGTTTATGCAAAAAAAGCCAGAACACACAAGCAACTTAGGGATAAGCATGTCAATGTTTGATAAGCAATAAATTCACTATAAAATTATATGATGTCCTTTTTTTCTAGCATGTTATACTAACGGGCTTGTGTATTCTGACTCTGCTTCTAGACGATTGACTAGTAATTTTATGTGTTTATAATTAGGTATGTAAGGAAACTAACTAAACCTTGTAAGAACAATTCCATTAGGTACATGTTGTAAACCTAACCTTGTTTTACAGCTTGTGGTGTTTCTGTAAGTTGTGAAGTAAGTATAATTAATAATTAGAATAAAGTTATTTTTCAGTCAATACTTGGTTGTTTTATTTTGTAATGTCCAATAAGAAATAAGATTACGTAATTTACTTTCAAATAGGAAAGTTACTTGTACTGCCACTTATTCTATTCTTATGCTTGTTGCAGGGAACTCGGGGCCATTTCTAATTTAGGATCTTGGCTAGGTCTGCACCTAATGTACTGTATACAAAAGTAAGCAATATGATTTCAGTCTGATGTCCAATTGTCGACAGTCATTGCCACTCCCAATGGCTTTTTATGTACAAGTAAACCCAATTAAGTTGTCTACGTTTGAAATTAATCTCCTGAAGGTGTCCACCGATCCATTCTACATATGCTAATATTTTTAAGGTGTGTGATCTGCATAAACTTATGCAACTGCTTATATGTAGAACAGCCTGTTGAAATAGAATAGCTTTCCATTCTGCTCTGTAAGAATTGAACTAATCAGGGAAGTTAAAGTGAAACATTGTATTCTCCATAAATTACACTTTATTTATCACGGATAATAAAGAAAATTACTTTATTTCTACAAGTACTTATTGCTGTAAGCAAACCAAGAAATTGATTACCAGCTAGGTAAGTATGCATACAAAAATTGATAATAAAGAAAAACAACAAAATAGTCTGGAATCATCCAGTTTGTTTACAATAAAGCATTCTTTTTATGTCATTTGCACAGGTATTTACTATTTTACCAAGTTTCTCTGAAAGAGAAAATATAAAAAATTGAAAAACCAGAACATGCAGGACAATTCCAATTTTGCTCTTTGAAACCATGCTAAAATCAAAATCAAGAATAATATACTGTACCTGCCAAATACACCAGTAATAAAAATCAGGACTTGGAAGGACAGGACTAACCTGTAACCATTTAAGACTAATTTTGGATTACGTATGGACAGGTTTACAGGGTTAGCTATCTTTTAAAATCATCTTCTGTGAAACAAAACAATTTTTTTTCCTTGACATATAAAAATTGCAAAAAATATCTCTTCCAAAAAAGTATTTATTTACAGTTACAGTACATTTAAGTTGGCAAAATGTATATATAGAATGTTTTTTTATCTTGCTTATTTTAAATATCATAGATAAAAAGTTGTCTGTAGAGCTGTACAGAAGTAGATCTTAAGAGGTTCATTAGCTAAATTGAACTCAAATGTACAATAGTACTAAGTGCATATCTTATATGTGGTGTCATAGTCTTCATAGTGGCCCAGTACTATGGTCGTCACTATAACCGGATTATACCGTACACGCTAGAGCTAGATACTTCTATCACCTAACAGTCAAACTAAGACTGATGGCCTCTTTTTACTTTCGATGTAGAAGCTTTTACGGTACCCTTAGTATGAATTTTAATCGTTTTATATTTGACTATATTTCTATAATGAAAACTAACGTGGTTTTGACATATTTCTGTTTTATTTATACGGGAATACTCACGTTTAATTAAATCGGATACTCCGACTATAATTTCTATCACATGCGGTGACCTTTTTCAAAGAGTGAAAACAGAGAGACGCGCGGGCAGCTGCGTCCAGCTTAGCACAATGGTCACCGGATGTGATCGAAACTATAGTCGGAGTATCCGATTTAATTAAACGTGAGTATTTCCGTATAAATAAAACAGAAATGTGACTATATTTCGTTTTGACCTTTTGACAGGCTCCATACATTGTTGTTTTGCAGTAGTAAGGCTAGAAGCCGCAATGTATGGGGCCAACAGGCTTGTTGAAACAAAATGTAGTAAACATTTAAGTTGTTCTTCAGTGTACTATTTAAAATTGTATAGTGTCTTTGAACAAATAAACAAATTATTAGTATTTACGGAAACTTATAACACATACAGCAGCAGGTTTCATTTAATTCAAATACCATATAACTTTTGTTATTTGACTGTTTTAAAAATCTTAATACAATGGAATGAGAACATTTCATATTCCGATTTTTATTTTAAAAAAAACTATTAAAATTATGAAAATAACACAACATTTAAAATTACTTTATTTTAGATTTTCATGTCATGGCACTTTTGTTTTGTTGCTTTTTATAACAAAAGCTTTTTTTATTATGTTGTGGTATGTGTACTGTTTTTTTTTAATTACATTGTGATATGTGAAATACAAGCAGGAGAATAAAATACACAATAAACAATTTATCAAAGTGTAAAATACATTATTTCACAAATAATTTCTAGCCTTTTATGTTACATTCAGAAAGCTTTTTAATGAGGTAGCCCTTGAAATCTGTTCATTTCATTCAAAATTAAGAGCATAGGATGTTTTGTTCTAGCAAGAACAAGTATGAGAAAGTATTACCACTAAGCCTTAATAAAATAGGAAATGTCCTGAGCTTTTCTATAAAATCACCACCCTGTACGATTTTGGTGAAACTTGGTAAATGTGATGGGCAAACATGCAAATATATACATTTACCCTAAATATAATAGTTCAACATCACTCAACATCTCTTAAACAGTAAGGCGTGGCAATCGTAACTCTGAGATAAACGATGTTAAACCACCTAAGACCCATCAATATCTATGGAAACATTGCCTTAAATCCAGAATATAAAAAATGAGATGTGGTTTGTTCACTTCAATGCAACTTAGTAATATAATATGTATGTTTACAAAAATGCCAGTACACTTGAAATGTCCATAACTGAAGCACAAACTAGAGGCCGTTGGTTTCAGTGGAGGGGCGAGCTGGGACAGGGCCTCTTGCGCGGTCGGCTCTCATCGCCGTTCTGCTCAATGTTGCTTTGGTCGCGTTTTTTGGGAGAGTTGTTCTGAAAAATTGTTCAGGAGATCTGTACAGACTGATTCAAATTTAATGGCGGCTGTGAAGTGAAATGAATTGATTTCACTAAAAATAGAGTACAAATATGATCGTATTGATAGGTTAGTCTATTTTGCCGTTCATTGGCATGTGAAAATGTCAAGGATAAACTTAAGTATTAGCATAATTAACATTGTGCTTGTTGAGAAATTCATCCAAGCAATAAAAACATTTTTCTGTCAGCCACATCCTCAAGTTTTTACAAAAACTTTACATCAAACAGTAATACTGACTTCAAAAACGCCCGTTCGTAATGGAACCAAAATTTACGACGCGTGACGGTGCCACTAATTCTGACAGTTCTGGCTAGACTGCTGTGCCAATACAAAAACGGCGGCTGTCTATGGGATTAAAATGTTGTCCTTTGTCAAAATAAAATCTGTTATTGGTAGTTTTTTCATTCGAAGTTGGTCAAACACGCCGTGACGTATTGCGGTATTTCCGCATGAACGAATTTTAAAGACGGCAATAATTAATGGTTTAATGGTTAAACGATGGTTTGTACCGTATATATACGGTGAAGTGATACACATGGCACAGCAGTTTTTACCAAAAAAGACTTTGCGATTGTACGCACACGGCATGCCTAATTTTTGCTACTGCGCAGCGTCTCACGCCTAAGTTCACAGCCGCCATTAAGTTTGAATCAGCCTGTACAATATAATTAATAAGTTTATTTTCATAAGTAAGCCTATGTGACAGTTGTCATAATGCTAGGCTGTAGGCATAGCTAGTAGATGTAGCTACTTCTGAGATACCAATGGCCGAGTGACCTAATTGGGTGTGCATTAGCTAATAATATTACAAATGCGAAACTTGTGTTTATTTATTTGTCTTCCATGAGTCCAGATTTTAGCTTAGATACATAATTATGATTGAAATAAAGCCGTAGTAGTCTGGTGGGAGAACACTGGACCTGAAAACTTTTGCAAACAGTAGGCCGCACTGCACTGCATTCTTCACCCTGAGATATTAGATGTTAAATCTCTTAATACCCAGTAATTTCTCTGGTAACATTGCCCTTCAAACTGGAACACAGTAATGCTTGCACCCTACTGCTTGGTGGTTGAATAACTAGCAAAGGTGTGGTAGTCCCAGGCGGACTCTGCAGTAGACTCCTACCACGACAAAACTGTTTATAAGTTATTATGATTGACCCGTTAACCCCGAAACTCAATTATTCCACTAACATTTTTTTTTTCAAATATTCTTTCAAGTGACGAGACGAACAAGACTTTTCAATTGCAAACATGTAGTAGTAAATCAAGTAAATTCAAAATGAAAACTAATAAATGTGTAATTTTTTAATAATTATAATTATTTTAATTTAATTTGACATGTAAATAATAATTACGCAATAAAATGAATATGAATATAATATCATTTTACCTTTTTCTCCCATTGCTGATGAAGATATCTTAACAATATGTTCGTCTTTTCTGTCACAATAACTGAAAAAGAAATGTATTATTAGTATGGTTGAAATAAAGAATTCACTTATTAGTGCGTCTTTAACTTCTTTTATTTGGTCAAGGGCTTTGATTCCACATTTTTTATTTGCACTGGGATGCTGTGGAACTCGGCCCAAGAGAGAAAGTGAGTGTTTCCCATAAAGTCCAATTTGGGTGAGTTAATTAAGAGTGAACAGGTTCAAAATATATTTATTGCAGTTTGTTGGTAAACCTAGATGTAACATACAAAATATAATGCTCTAAACTCGGCTGCAGATAAAATTTGTGTATACAACTAAAACAAAAAGGTTCAACAATACTGAAGGGTTTGTATGTACTCATCATTATGAACAACTTTTACTATGGGACCAACTCTGCAAGCTCGAAAACAAAATCAGCTGTTCCATACATTTTGTCCAAGGTCAATGAACTTTTTATATGGAGAGCTAATATTTTTTTCGCGATTTCAGTGTTGGCTCCATAGTAAAAGTTGTTCATAATGATGAGTACATACATCGTCGTCAGCCATAAGACGTCCACTGCTGGACGAAGGCCTCCCAATAGAGGAGTGTTGCCATAATCCCCACACTTGGCAGACGGCTTGGGGAACGCAGAACGGTCACCACCGTTAACCAAGAGGACCCTGCTGCCCGTCCTCCGATGGGTCTGGTTGCAGTTTAAGGACATATCCAGGACAGATGAGTACATACATACTCTTCAGTATTGTTGAACCTTTTTGTTACACATTGTATATACTTGGAAGGAACACTTAGTCGCCTGCGACACAAGACCAGAAGTCTTAGTGCAGGTGCTGCATGACACGTAACACCTAATTTGTTTTATATGAATGAGTCAGAAGATATTGTTGAAATTGTTAACTTTTTTGTACCAACTATTGGAAAGAAAAAACAAATTATTATTATTAATCAGTTCTTAAATAGCTCCAAAAACAAACTTGTCTCTAAATAGTAAAACACAAAAAAGTAATAAGTAATAGTAAATAAACATGCAATATTAGCCCTGGCATATTCATAACTCGCTAATTATAAGTTATTAGAATTGTTAGTGTACAAAGAAAATGTCATAATTTTGAAGTTCATCATCATCATCATCAGCCCGGAGACGTCCACTGCTGAATGAAGGCCTCCCCCTTAGACCGCCACACTGTACGACAGCCTGCCATTTGCATCCACCGGTTGCCCGCGACTTTTACAATGTCGTCGGTCCACCTAGTGGGAGGCCTTCCTACGCTGTGTCTTCCGGTTCGCGGTCGCCACTTCCCCATCCCCATCGGTTGTCAGTTCTTCGAGCGATGTGGCCTGCCCATTGCCACTTCAACTTGCAAACCTTGCGAGCTATGTCGGTAACTTTGGTTCTTTGGCGAATATCCTCGTTCCGGATTATATCGCGCAAAGTAACTCAGAGCATAGCTCTCTCCATTGCCCGTTGCGTCAACTTTGAAAATTGACGCAATTGCTGCAATTTTGAAGTTATGTCAAGTTAATACAATGCCCACAATGTTATAATGTCATTATTAGTTAGTCAATGTTAGTATTCCAATTAAATCCCTTATCAGTAATAAATTATTTTTCATTTCATTCTAGATAAGCTTGCTTCATCCTAGACCACATCGACGCTTAATATCAGGCAGGCTGGGATCAAAAGCAATCCTATCTATTAATGAAATAAATGAAAAAAAAAACAAACGGGCACCTTCATTAATAAGTATTTAAAAAAAGCTATGAAAAGAAAAAATATAAACTTAACTGCATGCATAACACAATAAATTAATTTCACTGATTAGTAGAAGCTGCTGAATTTTGTGTATAATGAATACTGGTATTTGCTAGAGTACAACAGAACTTGATATAGTTATTAATATAAAGAGGCTCTTTTTCTATCTAAAATCAATATATTATTATAAATACTGAGAAAACATAACACTGAAATTTTAGTTCAATCTAATGACAGCTCACATTTCAAAACTAGTCCAGCTGTTTACATAAAAAATAGAATAACATTTTCCTTATCGATTGCTAGTTATACAAGAATCTACACTAGACAATCCATCTGCATCATAATGCATGCTCATTCTAGCCACATATGTAATTAATTTGGGACAACGATCCAAGTATTGATAGTATATGCGGTAATATAGTTCATACAGGAACGCAATGAGCTTAGTCCTGCAAAAAAAACTTTTTTGTTCTTATTGATACATTTATATTTTTTATTAGTTTAGTTTAAATTGAAAATATTTCTGCAGACGGTGAAATAAGCCTAATTAGTTGAAAGTTGTCAGTAAAACAGGTACTCAACTCTGTTCCGATGGAATTTCCTTAGTAGGTAGGTATATCGAGGGTCTTTTTGAACAATTTCTGATTCCATGGTCCGTATTAAATAGCGTGAAGTTGTGCTCGTCGTAAGAAGGCAGGTCCTTTAGAAACTCTATCACCGACTGCAAGGGGATAAAAATAATATTATAACCACACACATTATCAAGGACCAAGCGTGATAATATTTACATTCAATTTTTACTCCACCCAAGACACGAAAGTAGCTTACCATTTTTATTTTTATTAAATCTGAGCCAACTCCGGTTTTAAATAATTAAGTTATAGAATGGTGCCAATATTACGGAGAAGAGAATGATTACAAAAACAAAACTTAAAGATTGCTTGCTGAGCAAAGCAAAAGCAACCAGTACTAAGAGCCAAGATGACCAAAAGATCCAACGGATCCAACGACATGTTTGATTGATTCTCTCAATGAATGACAAAATTTGACATTGACAATCTAATCTTAATTGACACTTTTTTTCTTAGTTATTGGCATCGCACGTTGTGCATTATACCAATGTCAGGTTTATGAATTTTATGATTTTTTTATTATTTATTTACTTTCAAGTTTTAATAGTATAATCAAGTCAAATACCTACGTCATGAAACCACAGTTAGTCACACGAAATTAGTCATAGTCGAGTCCAAGTCATGCCCTAGTAAAGTTGTGGCGAGTTTACTATGAGCTTCTACGGAGTTTTGAAAACAACACGAAAAGACATTTTTCACCACATTATGTCACTTGCCCACAAATAATAAAAAATATTTTTTCTATTAGGAATGTCTTATAATGTGTGGCCGGCCTAAAGGCCAACATTATAAAAAAAACGCGAGTAAACCCAACATTTTAGAAAAAAGAAGAAAAAATATAACTGAACAGAGATAGCGGGAAAATAAAATTCGAATCGAAGCAGGAAACCAACGTATCGGTCGAAGTATTCAAATTTCAAACTTGCTAAGGAGACGTTACGCATAAAAAGTTCAAAATATCTATTTCATTTGTTATGCAAAATTAAAATGTACAGTTTGGTAAATTCTAACTTTAACAGATCTTACAATCCCAGTGGTCAGCAAAATGCACTGTCGGACATAAAAAGGCTACTAACATCGCGAGATACCGCGGCTCAAAATAAAGCATGCGGGTATTTGATAGAAGTCGCCAACCGATACAATATAAATTCAGAAGAAGGCGGGCGTACGGTACAATATTTACTTGACAATGATATTACCGTATTTCTGTGTGAAGCGACGTCTAATTTGGACTTTTCGCTTTTTAGGTGAGTAAAAATGTCAACTTCTAGAAAGTAAAGTTGTTGTAAATACGTGACGCTTGCGTTTTCAAGAGATTGTTTTAGTTATTTCTTCTTCAGTTCCGTTACTTATTTTTCAAGTCACGTCATCAGCCATAAGACGTCCACTGCTGGACGAAAGTCTGCCCCTATTTGGCGTATTGCCATAATCCCCAAGCTTGGCAGGCGGCTCGAGGGTTGGCAGAATGCTCACCACCGTTAACCGAGAGGACGCTGCTGACCGTTTTCCAGTGGTTCTGGGGCCGTACCATGAACGTTTATTCCAGGACCGAATACGCTCAGCTGCCGACGCTGCGCGACTGAATTTTATCGCCTCGCAATAAGGTTCGTGGTCGCGCAGTGTCGGCAGCAGAACCTATTCGGTCCCGCCATAAGTGGTTCACGGTACGGCCCCTGGTCGCAATTTAAGGACATACCTGTGGCGGCGCATGGGGACACTAGCTCCCACATACCCAGGTCCGTCTTGATAGTTTAAGGGTGGGGGGCACCCCCCCAAAAAAAATCTTAATTGTAAAAGCTATTGAGGCAGAGCTGCGCGCGAACTGCGGCTATTTCGATTTCGATCGGCGATTTCAATGTTGGCCCCATAGTAAAAGTTGTTTGTTTTGCTGTACAGAGTATGCCCTTAAAAGGATGCTAACTGATTAGAACTAACCCTGTATATAAATACCGTGCTCGCTTGCTGAGTGTTGCAGCGGTTTGTCCACAGAGTACTTTTTTATATAATAATAAATCTTTATTTCAGACCAGAAATCCGTAGTTATAGCCATTACACAAAACACATAAGTATTAATAGAGAGATACAGAAAAGAGAAAAACGCACATTACAAGTTTAAAACATAAATAGACAGACCTACAGCTTAAATTATATAAGTAAGGGGGTTTGTCCGCAGGTCGGTGACAGACTGCATGCGGCTCCTGTGGCGCTCGCCGCGGTTCTTCTCGGAGGAGCACGCAGCGCACGCCACGAGTGCGGTGCTGCGCGCACTCACGCACTACTCCGCCAGCGGCCCGCCCGCCGCCCTCGATACCTGCCTGCATTTCCTCTGTGACTTGCTCAAAAGGTAACTTTTAAGAGTTAAACTCAATGAACACTAAAGTCATTTATACTTGACAAGCGATAGCGATACATAACGGAACAACGGTACATTCAACGTTTATGACGTACCTACTATGACGTCATCAGGGACTGACTGCATGGGGCAGATGGATCCCGGCATACCCGTCATGCCCTACTCAAGGCCGTAGGCAGGGCGGTTTTTGGGGGTCCAAACTCCCCCCCGAAATGCCTACGCCAACCCACCGCCTTATAGATACCTACTTACTTGTAGGTTACTACGTTATCGTCTCTGGTCCAGAGCTCGACCCCCCGCCCGAAATGAATTCCTGGCTACGGCCTTGGGCCCTACTACCTATAACGTTATGGACTGGATTAGGCGGGATACCCTTGTGTCGCTTGCCGAACGAACCCTGAGCGAAGGTCATCACAGATCGGATCCAAAAATTGAAACGATCTCAGGTTCGACCCAGACGAAGATGACGTGACGAGCTGAACTCGCAGGCATGAGCGCTGGGCCAATCAAGCTGAAGATTGGGAGTAAGGAGGTCTCTGTACGGAGAGAATTGGTATTTGGCCGGGAGTGGCACATGTTAGGCTGAAATAATAAAGTATTATTTATTATTATTTATTTTATTTTACATTTTTAGGAAAACTAACAGCCTAAATAAATGAATATTAACACTTGGTTCTATGACTGGGCTAATTATAAGTTTCCGCCAATAGAATAGTAAATTAAGGATTAAATACATCATAAACTGCGTAGCAACAGTATGTAGTAAGTTTACATAAACAACGGAACTGGAAGAGTACAATATTATGAGTCAAAAAATAATTTAAATTTGAGAATGAAAAAATTCGGAAGCTAAATCTGAGCGTATAACATTTGGCTATAGATACGTAGAAAATATACATATAATATAATATATAATAATAATATTAATATATATAATATATATTATAATTGTATGTCACAACAGCAGTAGGTAAACTCCTGAAAAAAATGTTAGGTTTGACACATGTGCCTATCTATACTTCATAATATGTATAAATTGGTATTTAATAACTAGAGTAGTTTATTGTTTCTAAGCAGCGGGTATTAAAATATAAAAGCTCGTATAACATCCTAGTTTACCTTTCAAATGTTTTGTTGTAGAATAAGCGCCTTCAAGAGTACACCTCCGTTGTCGCACCAAAGCGCTTACAGCGCTGTGCAGCTGTTAGCCTGTCTAAACTCGTTGGCTCCTAAAATCAGCACCAACCCTACTACGACGCTATCCAGCGCTTTGGTGCTGGAAGCCCTCGTATCTTACCAACCAGGTGAGGGTAAACGTTTCTAAAGCGTACATAACTTCACTTACGTACGATACATAAGCTAGCATCTTATTTTTTTATGTATACAATCAAGTAACGAGACGAGCAAGACTTTCGCCTGGTGGTAAGCGTCTCGCGTGCCACTAACAGTAGCAGTGCCAGATTTGCAAACTTGCGAACACAATCCTACGCCGCACCGCACTGGTCACTCGTCATTTTAGATGTTAAATCTCGTCTTACCCAGTAATTTCTCTGGTAACATTGCCCTTCAAACCGGAACACAGTAATGCTTGCACACTACTGCTTGGCGGTTGAATAACTGGCAAAGATTCCCCAGTCGAACTCTGCAGTAAAGCCCTACCACTCCAAAAATTATGCTGCAAACGGTAGTTTAACTTTTTTTTAAATTTAAACTTAAATAAAAACCGGATGTACCTCATGGCACTAAAACATAATAAGTATTTACTATCTGTGCGCTCATCGGGAAGCTTTGCCGCCACAAAAAGTTAAATATAAAAACTTACTACACTATGCTTTACAAAGATGTGGTAAAAGTTGATAACAAAAATTTTATGTGTAGTTTTATTTACGACTTGGTGCCACAGAAAACACTTACAGAAGACTCACTTCCATTTATTTCTGGGTGGGGCACATGGGCCGTAATCAAGTTCTTCCTAGTGTTATCCTATAGAATAAGTGTAAAAATACTTTTAATTAAGATTAAATAATGAGTAATTAGATGTAATAAACATGGACATAATAAAATCAAAAAGAAACAAATCATTACAAAAGTATTAAAGCGGTATCTTATAAATCTCCCAGTTCTTTGTTATATTTAACCCGTTTGGCACGTGCGCCTGTCCCCCCCCCCCCCCTGGATCCGCCCTTGTGTACTTTATTTGTATAAGAATCATATAAATAAAGTACAAAAATCAGCTTGCACTTAATAGTTATAGGTAGGTATATCTATTTTAGACGCGTTTTTTATAGGAGTGAATCTGCCTTGTAGCGTAGTGCTATTCAAATTCAAATTCTTTATTCACCAAGTTAAGTAACTTAACAGCTTATGCCAAAACGCCACTAACTAATAAAATATAATAGTTACTATAGGTACCTATGTATAAAATATAAAATATGTACAATAAAATATACAAAAAGAAAAATCATAAAAAAAAAATACAAACAAAGATGTTGTCGTTGTTGCTACAAAAATGTAGCAACAACGACAACATTATAACCTCCATGATTATAACTTTCAAAATGTTGCGTTTTCCTCGCTGTACTTCAAGGAACTCTTGATAAACACAGGCCATTTGTCGACAAATATGTCGAGTTGTGGTTGTGAAGAGACAAGCGCATTGAGGTGCCGCTGCGCTCGGCAGATGGGAGACTGTTCTCGCGCTACTGTGCGCGGTGGCACAGGGCAGAATAAAGGCACGCTAGAATGAACTAGATGGTCGGGTACTGACAGGCTACTTACCTCGGTCAGTAGTGTGGGGCAGTCCAGCACACCATGAAGGATTCTGTACATGGTCAGTAGTAGATCGTGCGTGCGACGTGTTTCCTTGAATTAAAACCCGTAGCACCCAGTATGTATTTTGATGGATATAGAAAGGGGTAATATCCGTACAACTTTTTATACATAAATCGTAGGAATCTCCTTTGTACTTTTTCTAACATAAGAGAATACGTTTTTTCATGGGGGCTCCAAATGACCGAACTTGCTTCAATTTTTGATCTTATCAGCGCGGTGTATACAAGCTTAATGGCGGTGGGATTGGTAAAATCATGACAATTTCTTGTTACAAATCCTAATCGCTTGAAGCACTCGCAAGCCGCTAGGGTTTGCATATGTTCATGAAAGTTACGTTTTGGGTCAAATATTATGCCAAGGTCTTTTATGGAACGGGTTCTGTCTATTTCTTCATTATTAAGAGTGTATTGAAAGGTTGTGGGATGGCTGGATCGAGTGAAGCTCATGACATAGCAGAAATATAAAAAAAAAATATATATAAAAAAAAAGAATATTTAGAGGCAGTCTATTTATTTATTCTGTGCTTGTAGCACAGAAATTCACAGAATACGTAATAGTAGGTACAAACAGGTAATCGTGTATATAATTTTCCCAGATGGTCTATACATAAACGGTGGTACAGCGCAAGCTCTGGTGCCTGTACTAAGTAGCTGGGTGCTGGTTACTCTGAGCGCGCTGCAGCATGCGGCCCTGCTGGAGGCGGGGGCTGCGGGGGCTGCGGGGGCAGCGGGGGACATGGGGGCGCTGTACGTAGTTGTCTGCATGCTCTGCCTACACGCTATGGGGTAAGAAAATTGCGCACCGAGGGTCCTGTACTACCGCAAGTATCAGCATACGTTCGTTTATTTCAGACTGATTCAAACATAATGGCGGCTGTGAAATTAGGCGCGAGACGCTGCGCAGTAGCACAAATTAGGCGTGCGGTGTGCGTACAATCGCAAAGTCTCGCTTGCAGCGCACTTCATAGCCGCCATTAAGTTTGAACCAGTCTATATTCATATTTTATATAAAGATATTATTTTTCAGTTTAATAAAACTATTCCATCACGGCAATAAGAAGGCAAATTTCGTCCAGGCGATATTAGCGGACGATCAAGAAGTGAACGTGTTAAAACAATGTTCCGCCGAACTGGCTACCACGGTCCAACGCGTGATGTCCGAACTTGTGGTGTTCACTAAGGTCAGCCAGTACAATTTCACCAAGCTTATTTTGTGCGAGCCGCGGTCCGAATGATGCCCTTAGAGGCACGACACCCTATAAAAATCTCGGATAATCAATTTTGGCTTTCATTCTCGTATCGAAACCATTAAGTTTTATATTTTAGAATATTACCAAGAATTTGTAGCGCTCGCTTTGCTCACTGTAATGTGCCTTTCCCAGATAGCTCGTAAACATACCCTCCGTCCTCCATGCACGCTCAATCGCTCATAGCGGGAAATTCGATTAATAACATTTTCGTCCCGAGAGAGTTCATCCCACATTTAAAAATCTGCTTTCGTCCCACTTTGTATGCCGTGTTCGGCCCAACGTATATTTTAATTTAAAATTTATCGACATATTTCGAGACACTTTTTAGCTCCACATTCGGCCCAAGTATTTTTTCTAAAGGTAAATTAAGATTATTTCAGTACATTTGACGCGACAAATTTGTTCACTTGACTTTCTATGTTTGCATTTAAAAAAAACGATATGATCTACACCTATTGTGTTGGTTTATTACACTTACAATTTTTTTTTAATTCCTTAAAGTTGAAAAACACATAACTTAGATTTATTTTTTGATTTGTCTGATAATTATTATGACTCAATTATTATCACCCGTTTCTAGATAAGCGTCAACTTTTGGAACATTCTGTATATACTTTAATAAATATTATTCATAAACATTTGTTACTTTAAATTATTTCATAAATCTTTTACAGACTTAGGTAGTTTAGGCAAAACAATACAATAGTTTATTGATAACACTAAAGTTATACGTCAAATTTCATTAGGTAGCAAACAAAAAAAAACACTTAAAATAATATCAGCACTCACCATCGCTATTTTGTTACTAACTGTACAAACAATAATTGTGGTATGCGGGGCGAACAAAGGCAAATATAATCATGCGGGAAGACTAAAATACTTTGTGATGTTGTGGGCCGAAGTCTCGGGGCGAATATGGCATAAATCGGAAATTCGAATTTCTTTTTCTTTTTCGAAAACATCCGAATTGAGAACCACCTTCTCTTTTGAAGTCGGTTTGACCTTGGCCTAACCACACTTTGATTTTTTATTCGCCTTGAAACCCAGGAGCATCAAAGTGAAATAACCAGTGAAGAGTATGGGGTGTTTCTAAAGCTTCTGCTGACGTTTTTCTACGAGAGCAGCAAGGAGGTGATGCCAGACTTCTGCAACATGCTGTTCGATAGAGGGTACTTGACTATGCTGCCGCAGGTTCAAATTTCGAGGTATGTTCTTCTCGTGAACAAACTATACAGGGTTAGTTCTAATCAGTTAGCATCCTTTTAAGGGAACATTCTGTACATCAAAACAAACAAATTTTACTATGGGGCCAACATTGAAATCGCGATAAAATGATCTGTTATTCCATACAAAAACGTCATCGACCTTGGGCAAAATGTATAGTATAAAAAACTGAGGTAACAAATAAAAAAAAATACCCGACCGAATTAAGTAAGTATCTCCTCCTTTTTCGAAGTCGTTGAAAAATGAAATGTGTGTATAAGCCTCGGCTCGGTTTAGAAAATCTGCGAATCATCTTTGTAGAAGCTAAGAAACGAGCACCCGGGTAGACATAATTTAATTAAAAAGATCACTAAGTTCCATAAACAGAGCTCGTAAGAATTATAGACGTGTGTAACTCGGCTCTGAACCGGTTCAAATATACAGATCACTAGAGAAGTTTGACTCGCCGAGTCACAGCTCAATCCAAAGCGCGGTTCACACGCAGCTCGCGGCTCAGCTGGTCGGATTCACGATATTATCACTTTTAGCGCATTACGGAACGCAGCAACAGAAGAGCGGTTGAACCGATTTTAGCCGAGCGACGAAGTGAGCGCGACGCGATGCCGAGTATGCACCGCCCGCGCCAATGTAAACCACTGGAGTCGGTTCGCCACAGATTGAATGAATCTTCTGAGGCATAACGAAGTATTTAGAGCGGAATGAGCTGATCTGTGAGTCGGTTCAAGAATTCAGCTCATTTGAATGAACCGTGATCTGAACCGCAGCTCACGAATATCTGTTGAGTTACCCATAGCTAAAGAATTATTTGGATGTAGACTTGATAACACAAACATTTGAGTATTCGTCAACGTTGCCGTTGCCGCGCCGTATATTTGACTAATAAGGGGGTTAAAAACCACTCAGATAGCGACAGCGCCCCACTCTCCCCGAGGGGAGCGAACGATCATCGAGGGCTGGTGATGAGACCATCACCGCCCGCCTCACGCTCAGGACGCCGCGCCACGTCTCATCAACGTGGTTTGGTGCGACTCACGTATTGTGTCTGTCTTGGGAAGAGCTTACTATAAAAATGATCCTATGAAGTAAGGTCTTGCTGAAAGACAGCACCTCGATGACGGCCCTTTTTTGCCGGAGAATCTCGTCATCGCGATTCAGGATTGCGCCGCGCGCTACTGTGAGCCATCTAGTGATATCAGTGAGAATTAATACGCGGAGTTCAAAAGCAAAAATGTGTTGGTTATTTATATACGCTTGGAGGATCTAGCTCTCTCTCTCTACGTCATTGATAACGACGTGGTTTGGTTATTTTTAGATCCTAAATCCTAACTAAGATATTTTTTCAAAATTATTTTTTGCTTACAGTTGTACGTAGGTACTTAAATATAGTACTTGAATATGTCCAAGACAACATCGACTTTCCTTCAAGTCGATTAAATGTTGTTACAAAATTAAACTGTCCAATGAACGCCTAAAATAAACTGCTAGCAACTGCTTCTTGTATTTTATGTGTAAAGGTTTTGTTTATATCGGCGCCAGATTCACGGAATCCAGTTAGAGACAATGTTCCACGTTCGTTAGATGGACTGCAAAATCCCAATCCTACAACACCGGGATTTGTTACCGTAATTTTTTAACTACCAAGCAGTCATTTATAGATATTATATATGCCTAGAAAACATCATGAGGAAACTTTCGTACGTCCAGTGAAGAAATTCAATGGCATAGGTATATATCACCTATATGGGTATTGGGCAAGCTTGGTGGATATGGCCCAGAAATAAATTAATAATTCAATTATAATATTTGATCCTTTCGTACTAAAATATTTTATTTAACCCGGAAGGCCTAAGTTCAAAAGTGAAATGTTACGCATGCGGAGCAATCCCGCGTGCGTGAGCGAATCCAAATGTAACTGAAAACCAGTGCCGTAAATAGCCTTTTGCGCCCGATGCGAGCTTCTATAATTGTGCCCTTGAAAAGAAAAATATTCAAAACTTGGTCCTGTGCCCTTATCATGGACGTTCGTCTATTACGGTCTATTCATTTTTGCGCCCCTCCAGGGCCTGCGGCCGGTGCCTGGGCACCGCTGGCGCCGCCCTAATTACGGCACTGCTGAAAACGCCCAATTATCTTATAGAAACGACACATCAATCCGCAAAGCAAGCACCTTGGTCCTGGGAGAGTTGTTGAAAGTATTGGCTGACACCTACCTGTGCGTCACCGACGCTGACAAAGAAAACACTTGTGCAAACGACATACATGTAAGTCTCATGACGGTGTACAATACAATAACACTTTATTGACACCATAGAAAGAACATTACAAACATAATACACTATAGATAGCCACAAAAGGCGGTCTTATCGCTAAAAGCGATCTATTCCAGACAAACCCTTGGAAGAAATAGGAAAAGTTAAAATGTGAAATATGGACGGTGGTAGTGCAAAAAACAGAGGAAATGAGACTACAGCATGTTATTTTTTTTTCTTCATTCAAGTGACGATACGAGCAAGACGTTCGCCTAGTGGTAAGCGTCACGCCTGCCACTAGGCGAGAATTGTGAACTTGCGAACACAATCCTGCGCCGCACTGCACTGCGTTTGTCACACTGAGATATTTGATGTGATAAGATCTCTTCTTACCCAGTAATTTCTCTGGCAACATTGCCCTTCAAACCGGAACACAGTAATGCTTGCACACTACTGCTTGGCAGTTAAATAACTTGCAAAGGTGTGGTACTTCCCCAGGCGGACTCTGCACTAGAGTCCTACCAAGGAAAAGTTTAAATGTGAAATAGGGACGGTGTAGTGCAAAAAAAAAATGGTACTTGTAACTTCATCGTTTTATTTTTTGTATCCTTAATATTAGTTGGTAATTTATCCATGGGGTGTAATATTTTTACCTTGACGAAACTTAGCGTATACAGGGTTAGTTCTAATCAGTTAGCATCCTTTTCTGTACATCAAAACAAACAACTTTTACTATGGGGCCAACATTGAAATCGCAAAAAAACCCAGCTGTTCCATACATTTTGCCCAAGGTCGATGAACTTTTTGTATGGAACAGCTGATAATTCTCTCGCGATTTCAATGTTGGTCCCATAGTAAAAGTTGTTTGTTTTGATGTACAGAATATGCACTTAAAAGGATGCTAACTGATTAGAACTAACCCTATATATAGGTACTACAAATATTTTTTTAATGTTTTTTAAAGCTTAAACATGAAGAAAAATTATGACCTCCGGCAGGACTCGAACCTGCATACGAGCAGTCTCTATGGGTTGCAGCAAAAGCAGTTGGGACGGAAACCCATTTTTAACCCATAATTTTTCTTCCTGTAGCTTTAAAAAACATAGAAATACCATAAGTCTGGGGTCACTTCATACAAAAATATTGTTTTTTAGTTAATTTTTCGTAATAATTATTTTTAATTTTGTTAAATATGATTCGTCTTCAGTTGGGGTTGGTTGAGCTACAGTATGGCATAGAGCGGCCTCAGTGCCTCGGCATGCAGTTTCAGAAGGGACAGCCGTACAGCCTTCTCATCTACATTTACTTCTACTGCCAGTCTACTGACAAGTATGCACCATATTATCATTATTATTTCTAGTTGTTTTTTTTATACAGTCATGTGACGAGACGAGCAAGACTTTCACCTGATGGTAAGCGTCACGCTTGCCACTAACAGTAGCAGTACTAGAATTGTAAACTTGCGAGATATTAGATGTTAAATCTCTTCATACCCAGTAATTTCTCTGGTAATGCCCTTCAAACCGGAACACAGTAATGCTTGCACACTACTGCTTGGCGGTTGAATAACTGGCAAAGGTGTGGTACTTCCCCAGGCGGACTCTGCAGTAGATAACAGCAGTGCATGACTGCAGTGGATTATGTTTGATTAATAAAAAGGTCCAACGCATAAGTATTGCCATTCAACGTGGCAATGCCGCCATCATGTTGGCTACGCTGCCAACTGGATTTGATTTGAGCATTTGGATTGTCGCTAGACTTTCATCGGTCTGGGTACAATCATTTTGTTTTACCGCACCAGAATAGACTTATTTAGTCACGACCGTAGATGCACTTTGGGTGCTACATAAATCATCTCCTGTAGATGGAAAAGGGCCAATGATGATGATGATGACGAGAAAGTTGAGTAGTTAGAGATTACAGGCCTTAAAAACGCTGCTTAAAGTTAAATGACATTATTATTTAGTACTGCGCGCTTCATATTTTTATTGCGTATAAGTCAGATACGTACTTAATGTTATAGTTAACTTAAAAAGCAGCGAATTTAAATAAGGCCTTTTGTTATAGAGATAAACATTATGAATTAACTAAATATAGTTTTTGGAAAAGCGAGCGTGTCAAAAATTTGCTGCATTTTTTATATTGCACGTATTGGACTTGATGGGTCACCATCACCATCAAGCACGGCCTGCGATGGAGCATGTCTTGCTTGATGAAAACGACCTCTCAAATTGAATCTTTGAAAACACGGAAGCGCGTTTCACTGTTTTTTTTAATGCGAGTAATACAAGTATAAAAAAACTACAAAGACTACTTAGCCTACTACACAACAAAAAATAAAAGGATTGTATCCAGACCGATGAAAGTCTAGAGACAATCCAAATGCTCAAACCCACTACCAGTCGGCAGCGTACCCAGTATGCTGACGGCATTGCCACGATGGATGGCAATGCTTATGCGTTGGGCCAAATAAACGCCAGCTTTTTGATCAGGCAGTCGTGTCAATCAGGCGCTCGGATATATTTTTGAAAAGATGATGAGCTCCCGGTCCCCACGGACCCTATGTATCAACACGAAACGGCTCAAATATGTAACCTATGCCGAGGTTAGCATGAAGTTATACAGGGTGTTAGTTTGAACACCGTTATGCTTCGGATATGTTTTTGAAAAGATGAAATGAAGATGAACTGTTTAACGGTTCACACAATGAAAGTGTAATAAATGTTAAAATTAATTGGTATTTTCTTTCAGTCCTGAGGAAGCCACCGCTCCTCTTCTTCCGTATTTGGTGGAGCACATATTGAAGCTGCCGAAATCTTTCAAACCCTCTCCGTACATTATTAAAGCTCTCTGGCTTGTTTTTTCAGTAAATATACTATACATAATTACAATTGTACTTCGCATCCAATTTTATAAAATTATGATAAATATCTAAATTCTTCGGTTCGGTGACCGAGAGTGGCATTTACAACTGTGCGCTACCGTGGTTCATATGACGCGCTAAGTAGCTTGTCGCCGACAAGCATTGACTGTATATAAAATAATAATATAAAAAAAAACTACTGTTTCTTTTATCGTAGCTCGCAGATGCTTTTTATTTAAATATAGCGCCGAATTTTACTACCATCGCTAAACGGATTAGTACCTGCCTGGGTGACCGAGATTCGCTTGGGTGAAACCGCGGGGCGCAGGCTGGTACAAAAATACTTTTTTAAAGATATTCTATCAGATTTTATTGAATGCTTATTTTATTTTATTTATTTTATGTACCACGCACGTAATACTTATAAATAAACGACCATAGGCACTTAGTAAGAATTTACGTTGGCTTTCGACATTGTAGATGTCTACAATATCTAGTGACTCGCTTGAGACGTTAGAAGAGCGAGTCTATCTAGAGAAGGCCACAGAGCGGCTGGTCGGCATGCTCCAGCCGGAGCCAGCTCTCTACTACACCCACAACCCTGCGATACTGCTGTGGGCGTTCACCTCGCAAAGGATCCCTAATTATGTGAGGTTTCATGTGGTAAGTAGCAATAGTACCCAGGAATGTGCTGTTTGCAGCCCTACTTCGTTGAGTAGATGCTACACCTGCAAAGTTATGCACAAAAAACAGAGTAATAACTCTAGGTTTTTGGAGCTTCTCAGGGTTACACGAGGGTGCTCAACGTTGAACTTTGCTCTCAGTCTTCTTTTCTATTGTAGAGTCCGAACCGATTTGAGTCCGATCCATAATATCGACTGATTGGGATATACAGGGTTAGTTCTAATCAGTTAGCATCCTGTTAATAATAATAACAATAATCAATTTATTTCAGAACAAGTCCATACATAGAGAGAAAAAATAATTAAAAATAGTTCAAATAAGGATGTCAATAGAAAATTACAAATTAAATAATGTCAAATAATACCTGATAATAATTATCTTAGCCTATATCGTGGTTTGTAACCGCCATGTTCGGTATGGACTTTGGTCCAGAGCTGCATTACAGGACAATCAAAGTCCATCCTCCACGCCAACAGTTGCAAGTAGGTGTTGGGGCTGCCCCGGACACGGCGCATCAGGGACGCGACTCGTTAAGGGTATATTCTGTAGATCAAAACAAACTACTTTTACTATAGGGCCAACATTGAAATCGCAAAAAAAACAGCTGTTCCATACATTTTTCCCAAGGTCGATGAACTTTTTGTATGGAATAACTGATATTTTTTTCGCGATTTCAATGTTGGCCCATAGTAAAAGTTGTTTGTTTTGATCTACAGAATATGCCCTTAAAAGGATGCTAACTGATTAGAACTAACCCTGTATACAGGGTTACCTAACCGTGTCGGCAGCACTATGCTTAGTGATATACTTATCATAGTACCTACTCTTACTATCGAGCCAACCCAGAAGTAGCGAAAACAAAAAATCTGCTATTCCGAAGAAAAATGCCATTCACCATCGAAAAAAGGAATGGAACAGCCAATATTTTTTCGCGAATTCAGCGTTAGACCCTTAGGTAGAGTTGTTCAGATGAGTATAATGACATCACATCACTTTTTTCAGATATCTCAGTGGTTTAAACTCGAAACGTCTCTACCTCCAGAGCTCACAGCCGACCCAACAGTATGGGAACTGCTTTTAAACATTCTCGCCCAATCTGATGATAGAGCTATTGTGGAACACTGTATGGAATGTTTACAAGTATGTGTGGAGGACGGCGAAGACGACATCAAAGAGGAGTTTACTGCGTTAGTGTGGGTCATGCTGCCCAATGTACTGTCTAAAGGCCTTATTGCCGAAGAACAACTTGGTAAGATTTCTTGTACTTTTTAAGTAGATTCATTAAACCTAGGCTTTCGTAGAATGCCCGATAAGATAAACATGTATTGCCTTATATTTAAATATACTTCCATAGATACCAGCATGATTGGCATCATATTTAACGGTTAATAGTTGCATCAGTTATTGCTACGCTCCAGTCTAAATTCTTCAAGTAGTTTTGGCTAAGTTAATCCATATCTCTATAATGCCTACACCAGCTCGAGTTGAACACATGCTAAAAAGTGATTTTATTGGAAGTTATGAGGTCACCTTTTACTTGTGCGACAGGCACTTACCAGCCATAAATACCCCAATACCCATGCCGAAAATAAAGAGTTAGGACTGACATTTGCATCTTTTATATAGTTACTGACATAATTTGAATACTGACATTTTAATTATTATGTATCTTGATGCTGACATATTTATTGTAATTGGGATGACATTGTATTTAATTTGTGACTATCTTTTATTGATTTAAGTACCTATTGAAATTATCTTTTGTGCTGTATATGAGTCATGTTACTTGAAATGTTTTTTTGTAGTGGTAGGACTCTACTGCAGAGTCCGCCTGGGGAAGTACCACACCTTTGCTAGTTATTCAACCGCCAAGCAGTAGTGTGCAAGCTTTACTATGTTCCGGTTTGAAGGGCAATGTTACCAGAGAAATTACTGGGTAAGAAGAGATTTAACATCTAATATCTCAGGGTGACGAGCGCACTGCGGTGTAGCGCAGGATTGTGTTCGCAAGTTCACAATTATAGCACTGCTACTGTTAGTGGCAGGCGTGACGCTTACCACCAGGCGAACGCATTGCTCGTCTCGTCACTTGATTGAATAAAAATAAAAAAAAAACAGTCAGGTCATCTTCTGGCTGTGCACGGTACTTAGGAGTTCATTTTCTAGTCCATATAAATATGAATAGCTTTTATAAAGACCCTTTTGTTTCAGCCCCTAACATCTGCTACCTCTTAGACCTAGCGACAACGCTTCTCCCTTCAGAGTTAGATCCAACTCTCTGCCTTAGGACCGCCGTACTCATCACAGTTGTGTTCACAAAGAATATTGCAGTAGCAGAAGATAATAGTCAAAATAAATGTCACTTTGAGTACGTCTGCTTAAAGCTGTGCCTGTATTTGTTGGGGCTGGCTAACAATCAGAATGATAATAGAGGTATTGTAAACTTCTTTCTATATTATTATTATTTTATATTTGAATGAAGAGAGGTCGTTTGTACGATGCTAAATCCATCTACCCGTATATACAGCAATCAAAATTATGAATTCGGAAAGGTTTCACGGACACTGTGCTGCTTTGCTATGCGCTCGTCGTCTTCCTGAGCTGATAGACCTTGTCGCTGTTAAACTTCCCTTGTCCTTGTCGTTTTTACAAGACATACTGATTTTTAGAGACCACACTTGGGAAATCTTCAACCCTGTTCATTTGCTTTCCTCCTTTTTATTTTTGTGCTAACGCTAGTAGACTCTGCAGGTGAAAAATTCCTTCTGGATTTATCCGTAGATGTGACTTTTATTACTGAGACGAACAAGACGTTTTTCTGGTGGGAAGAGATAACGCCTTTCTATGACCATTGTTTTACAGCGGTACCCAAATGATATTATATATTAGATGGGAGATATGTCATATCGCGCCCTCGAATGGCCCCGTGAAATCGACCCCAGGGACTGTCTCGCCTGCCTGCGCTCACTAAGCGAGACGCGAGCTATCCTTTTTGCTCTAATAAAAGTGTTATCTTTTTTCGCATTCCGGCGCAACTCGTAAACGTGACGGCATGGCGCATCTTTCGTAATCGTAACAAAAATCGGTAAAAAAAATAAAACGGTCTACACAATACAGTAATGCTCTAGCAATGCTGCATTGGCCTTCATAACTTTAATAATTGTAAAGAGTAGGTAGTTTTTTTTATTTCTCCTATAATGTTACAGTACTAATGACATACGTGAACCGCCTGGGTTTTCTTCCAAGCGTTCTCTCCTCAAGTAACAGTCCAGATGAACGAGTTGCGTGCGCTTCTTTACAGCTGCTTTCTTATATCGTGCATTACTTTACGAAGATCGACTATCAGGTCAGAAACAACATTTTGGATTAGTTTAATTCTTGTTTACTTGACTCTTAAACTATTAGAAAATTCAAGATAGCTGTAAATTTTGAAAAAGATAAACATTGGTGTGGACTACCAATAAATATAACCAAGGGCCTGAATAACAGAATAAATGATTTGTTGGTCTGTGAAAATTAGGTTCAATTAATTTTATTTGGGAGTTGGGTGTCTTAAAACTGAATCCAGAACCACCGGAGGATGGGCAGCAGCGTTCTCTCGATTAACGGTGGTGAATATTCTGCGATCCCCAAGCCGCCTACCAAGCGTGGGGATTATGGCAACCCCTCCCTATTAAGGGGGAGGCCTACGTCCAGCACTGGACAAATTCTGGCTGATGATGAATTTGAATTATAAAAAAGGTTGCGATAGGCTTACTAAACTAAGTGCAAAGTAAGAAATGTATGAAGAAAGGTAAGGTAAGAAAGGTATGTGTAACCGTCGCAGTTCTTATTTTTAGTTAGTTCAGTTTGATACCGGAATAATTATTGCTACACTATTGCTGCCGGAATTCTCATCAACTGTATTGTCTATTTTCTAGCCAAAATCAGTCCTCCAAATCCAAACTCAGCTGATCATCCGATCCTTCCGTCGGGACAGCAACAGCGGACGAGGGGCTTCCCTCTTACAACTGGTGTATTTGATCTTAAATTCTGGAGCGAACACACCGCTCGCTCTGGCCTACGATGTTGGGGATACGCCGGTGGCTGACAAGCAATGTAGCGCGCTGCGATGCCTCATGTTTAGGATACAGCTGATGTTATGTAGCAGGGTTAGTTTTTTCAGTATACAAATACATAAAACTGTAGAAATACTTAAAGATATTGAACTACCCGTCAAAGTAGACAACTTTTAGAACAAAAAGTTTGCTGAATTCACGTTGTCGTCATACAAAATAAATTACATGATTGGTCAATTTGTACGGCAAATAATAGTAGATTATGCACTAAGGGAAGAAAGCAGTGTCTTACGTCGTGGGCGGTATACTGAACCCTGAGCGTAACGAGGGGAGTCTAGTGTTAACTCCCGAGCGTAGTCAGGGAGTTATATAGAGTACTGAGTGAAGCGAGAGGTTCAAGCTGCCCAAGACGAAAACAGGCTTTATTCCAGAGGAGCATACTCTACTTTTCACACCTTCTGCGAGACAATAATAAGCCAGGGCTCCATAAATTAAAATTCACTGACAATTACAGGAAAAAAAACCGTCTTTTGTTTCACATTCTTTGTAAACACATCTTTTTTTAAGAGTTGTGCTTATGGTGGCCAGTTTGATTTTCGAATAAACCTCTTTAGAATGCTATAGGGGCATTTTTTTCTTAGAGTTTTCCACGACTTTCCACACGAGTTTGACGTTCCAAATTCAAATCACTTTATTCCTTAGGCAGTTTCATACAACTTTATATCCCTTAAGAGATAATGCTTTACTTTACGTTGAGGTTGCATAATATGTAATTAGATATTGTCGAGCAGGTGGTGTGAAAATATGTTTTCTTGAATTTTTCAAACTACTTCGAAGTCTAATATCGACTTGAATTTCATCAATATTTTAAACCGTTTAGTAACCGCAAATGTTACAGAAAGTTTTTCCCCATTTACGAATTTGTGTTAAATGCTTTTGCCGAAAAGGACTGGTTGTTGCATTTTGTTTTATGTAGGTAATTTTTGACGCGAATAATAGATACCACTGTCAAAGTAATACAAAATTAAACCATTTTGTTTTCTTTTCCTTTTACTACATTCAGGAATCAAAAGACCAGGTGTCAGCCGGTTGGAAGACTCTGAGCTCCATCTTCAAACATGCTATCGTTACAAAAAACGACACAAAATTAGTAGCCATCCTCACATCACAACCCTGGACTTTCACTCTTGTACAGTTCCAAATTTCACAGCCACTTACTGAAGAATTCTTAACATTTCTTCACAACTGGCTTACTCTCCTAAGAATAACAGTAAAGAAGAATCAAGAAGAGAGTAGACGTCACCTGTCTAAGTACAGTTTGGTGGCTAGAACAATGGTGCAGTTAAAGAAGAATTTGAAAGGGGATAAAGATCAGAAAGAAATGATCCAGAAGAGTATTTTTATAGTGAAGGATATTCTCATGAATTCTGCTGTAGCTAGTAAAATGAAGTATTAAACCATATAAAATAAAGAACGTTAACGAGTCCTTCAAGAGTGTTGAAGAAATCTTTAAGCAATAACAGTCTTACTCAAAAAATCTTCTCAACCGTTAGTCACTGCTTAAGATGCTCTGCCATCATCTGACGTGAAGTGTAACATGCAAGAACAAGACAGAGAAGTTTAAGCAGTGACTAAGAGAATCGAGATTATTTTAGGTAAGGTAATGAGTAGTTAGCTCTAAAAAAAAGTAATAAAAATGAATGAAATGAATGAGCCTAACAAAATTGCGTGAAGTAATAAAAAATCTGTGTTTTTAGACACAGATTTTTTATTACTTCACACAATTTTGTTAGGCTCGCAGACTTGGAGGATCTAGCTCTCTCTCCTCGCAGATATGTAGAATTTAATCTCGGTGGTTCTACTCATAGAGACGATCATTATGACTTCATTATTTATCCGATTCCTTTGGTATTCAAATCAATTGAAAAGGGTACATCCAATTGAAAAGGGTACATCACAATTGTAAAATTGTTGTTGGCACTACATGACTGCTGTCACAAATATTTATTTATCTCTTGTTACTCAAGAGGTTCTTACACAAAATGTCAAACCTCAAAATATTGATTTTAAATTACTGTGCTCTAATCCTAACGGTCATCCGTGACCAAAGTCCGTGACTGATTAGCTAATGATAACAAAATCCCATCGACATTTTTTTACATTGTCATTCCCATTGTAACATTACATGTATTCAAATAAAACTAATTAACTTTCTATTTTATCGATGGTCCAAAAATATTCAGGAACCACTTTCAATACTTTCGATGGGACGAGAGAAATTATATCGCTCGGGCACGGGCCCATATGTGCCTCGCACTCGATGTGAATAAAAATAAGGTTGGGTGGAAAGCCGCAATAGATATTATTTATCAATGCAAAGCATCGTACCTTCACGGGTTTGTCTCATTGACATGCAGAGAGGGAGTTGAATGGGATTTTATCAAAGGTTAAGTTTTCTATAGATGATATTTATACTGATAGGTTTCTAGCCGATAAGTTTTATCAAATAGCTAGGGATTTTGGAAGATGCCGGAGGATACATTCTAATAAGGAGTGGATGAACTGTGTGATAGATAGATAGATATACATTCTCCCACTCCACCTAGTGGGATAAGGGCAGGAAGTTGATGAGCTAGGGATTGTGGACGAACACAATCAGAAGGGTAAGGGGGTGTCAAAAAAAGACGAGTTGCGTTTTATGACTTCGCACAACTCTCTTTTACAGTTGGCCATTTCTAGAGTCTTGTCATATGAGGTGAGATTGGGCGAAGGAATATTTTATACTACATGTAACGAAAGGTTCAATAATACTGAAGGGTATGTATGTACTCATAATTATGAACAATTTTTACTATAGGGCCAAACGTCAATTTACGGGGGAAAAAAACAGCTGTTCCATACAAAAAGTTCATTGACCTAGGACAAACTGTATGGAACAACTGTTTTTATTTCGCGATTTCATGGTTGGCACCATAATAAAAGTTGTTCATAATGATGAGTACATACATACCCTTCAGTATTGTTGAACCTTTTTGTTACACATTGTATAATATTTACGTCTTCATTCAGTGACAGATTTCTTTTAGTTAGACGCGCGACCTACTTACAAAAATAATCCCTCTATGATCCCGACAACAAAATTCCGAGGAAAGAGTCCAGTCCAATAAGAGCGAAGAAAATAGCCTTGCGATATCAAGGAGTTGGTAGACCTTTATTGACTACTAACATATAGAAAGGCACCATTGGATTGCAAGAACTTTTTCCCACTGATCTTCTATCATCATTACGAGCATTTTTTTTAAACGTTCCAGTGACGAGACGAGCAAGACGTTCGCCTGGTGGTAAGCACCACACCTGCCACTAACAGTAATAGTAGTAGTGGCAGAATTGTGAACTCGCGAACACAATTCTGCGCCGCACTGCACTGCGCTCGTCACCCTGAGATAGTAGATGTTAAATCTCTTCATGTATAATTTGTCTGGTAACATTTCCCTTCAAACCGAAACACAGTAATGCTTGCACACTACTGGTTGGCGGTTGAATAACTGGCAAAGGTGTGGTACTTCCCCAGGCGGACTCTGCAGTAGAGTCCTATCACTACAGCATGTTATGACAATGGCGATTGACGAACGAATTATATTTAATCGCTGTGTAAGGACGATTGTTTATTTGCAAATAAAATACAATTATACACTAAAATTTAATTATAACTAACTAACAACTAAATAAACCCTACCTAGTAAAAACAACCCCTACATAATAAAAAAATTAAACTAAAAGCCCCAAGGTAAAACTGTGTAAGGTAATTTAATGAGTAACATTGAACTATCCATGAATTTTGTGATAACGTATGCACATTGCACAGTCCAGGATACGAAAGATTATAATTAGGACGCAGTCAGACTGCATATAATTTTGAGCTACCTACTGCTAGAACTAATTTTACGAAACCAGTCTAACCTGTGCAGTGTCCAGTCCTGTTATATACATACTTTCGCACACTTCTTATCAGTCAAGAAAGCTTACGTCCGCTCCTGTATCATCCATTCATTGAACGGCAACATCATGCGGCTGATGAATATTCACATGGAATCGTAATTTTAAATCATAAGGTTAGGCAGGCAGAGACAGTGATAATGGAATGGACGGGCCCAGCGCTTGCAAATCGTTCAAAATTAATAAGTCAACACCATCAAGCATACCTAGCTAAAAGTATGCATATTACATTTGCCAGAACATAGAGATAGTGATTCTAATTACTGCATGATAAAAAGAGGAGAGTATTGTCGTATCGTACGGCTCGCATATCGCAAAGACAGAGTATGACTGACGCGAGAGGAGAGCCGGCGCGCAACATATAGTCTTCAAAATCCATGCGCTTATTTCCCGTCCATTCATTTTATCATTGTCGCTGAGGTTAGGTAGCAAAAATGTCCATCTCTCGTCATTAAGTTGTTACGGTAATAGTACCTCTGGGTTAAACGAGTTATCCAAGGGCCAGTCAAAGCCATTGACCTATTGCCAGGTTCCTGCGGATAGATTAATAGACCATGCAATTCTTTATGGTTAATTGGTTCAATGCCTATAATATATTTTATTTTAACTATAATTTATTTTGTGCGCTGTATCCGTTTTAGTTATTTACCTATATATATGTTAGATTATTTATTTATAATTATACGAACTAAACGTTTAACGTGACATAAATCATCAAACTTTTTTTTTTTTGATAAACCTACTTTAAATATGTCGTTACTAAAATTTACTTAATTTATTATTATGGCCAGGTGGGATCGTCTAGTTTAATATAATTTTATTTAATAAAATAAAATAAATAGTGGTCGTCTAGAATTTAAAATGTTAGGACCCAATTACGTTGTGTAGTTTACGTTGTGTTTTATGAATAAAGCATAAAATCAGATATCGCCGTAATCACTTATCGTATAAACACGCGCAGCGGAATCGCTGTTATAATCAACCATAATGATATTATAGTTACACTAATACATTCGCAAAATAGGCATCAAGTTTAAAATGTATACTGAGAATAAAATTTTACGTAATTATTAAATCAAATAACGTACACGGGGAAAAATGCTGGAAAGCCAACAAAATCGAATAAACTCATAGAAAATAATTAAAACAAATGAACCATATTTACAAGTAATTACAAGCATGCAACTTAGCTAATTTTCAGGAACCAGCTACTCCGGGATCGAGATCCATCTTCTTTCTTCGTGGCCACAAAACGCTAAAAGAGGCACATTTAAGTCAAACATAAATTAAATATACATTTATATATTCATATTTAAAATAAATAATTATAAAGTTAAATGTTTTATGTGATAATATAACTTATTTACTTATAGGTAAACTTTAAGTTACGCTTCGTTGCACTCCGACGACCGCTACATCTAAAGGAATATAGGCATGGGAATAGGAGTCTAGACTTTAAAAGTCTGTGAATACGAGCCCTAAGCGAAATGAAAGATATGGGGCTCACCTTCCAACCTACACCCCACCCATTTCCAACAAAATCCAGGTTTGTTCAACCTAACCACGAAATTCTAAACGTTCAAACCGTCATAAGTCCTTCTGTGTGTGTTGTGAGCAAAAGAGAGAGTTCAAGGTGTCCGTCTCGAAGATCAGCCGACTATCCTTGCCCGTCCTATGAGTTATAGAGTGTGCACGTGTGTAATTTATAGTACAAATTTTATATGAAGGATGATAAATAACTGAAAATCCTTTAGGATGTTAGCAATTCCAACGAGAATTCCAATAATTGGCGGGAACTTCTGGTCTCAGATATCTCTCAGCAGTTTATAAAATACTTGAGAAATGTGGTATGTGTAAGTTGTAGATGTATAAGTTGGTTGCAGCATAATGCTTTACCTCGTTCTATAATTATGATTTGATTTGGTACATGATGATACACTTTTACATACACACACACTCATTTTATACTTCTTCGATTTGTTGAATATAATTGTTACATAAGTTGGAATTGCAGCAAGTTTTGTTTGCAAACATCCAGTACATAAATGTGTTACATTATTGATATCATGTATGGTTTATACAAGATTCCATTTGAAACAATAAAAGATTTGACTTTTATAATTGAAACGTATACATTTATAATGATAATCTCTCATACAAACATACAAAACTCACTCCTCCTAATAATCATAAAATAAGTAAATAAGGTAAATATTCTACCCCCGAAAAGCCCGTTTACGACGTAGACCTCACAGACCATTCATTATTGACAGGAAGCGCGGCCGCTTCCTGTAAATAATGAATGACAAAATACCCACTATTTACCTAACATAAATATAAGGATAAAGACAACGTAGTCTAAACAACGCGACGCCTGACGCAGGAACAACAGTGAGATGTCTGAAACTTAACAAAATACATTACATACCCATCTAGATTAAATTGATATGATATATATGTATAACACTGAATTTACAAAACATATACACTTTCACTGCATTCCTATTTCAACATTTTACACTCACTCATAAATTAATAACACTAAAATACTAATCTAGATTTTTGTGTCTAACGATTCACTTTTAGATTAGTATGAACTCTAGTTTAATATCACTTTCACTATAAACAGTAAGTACTTAATTATCCGCGACTGGGTTTCTGATCAGGAATCGACCGTCCTGTTTTACCAATAATCCGCGACTGGGTTTCTGATCAGGAATCGACCGTCCTGTTTTACCAATAATCCGCGATGTCCCCATTTTTACTTCATCTCCTCCCATGAAACATACTTCGATATTTGTAATCTCTACCTGTCCCATTTAAAACCAACACTTTATATTAAATTTACGATGTTTTGTAAAATCACACAAAAACTAGTACGTACTTCAAAATACTCGAGTTTTTGTTAAAAATTCTGTGCGAAACCAATAGCAGTATGAGAACTCCGAAAGAAAATATTTATGTTAGCAAAAGTGAAGTAAATGATCACCTTAGGTCAATAACTAATTTAAATTATGCTAAGAAATCTTATAACTCATTTATTGACTTCATTACTAAATTATTAAAGTATTTTGTAAGAAATTCTTCTTAACTGTTTAGAGTTACTTTACTGTGTTTGAATTTAGTTTCACATCAAAATTAAACAACAATTAATTTCAATACGTTTTTTTCGTTTCGTTTTTTCGTATTTTTTCGTTTTGTGTTTTATTTTAATAATTAATTGTGCAAAAGTTGTTAATCTCATACAAATAGATGCTCTACTTTATCTTATTCTTTTGAAATTGTCCTTACTGACTGTTGGGGACAAAACCTTAGTCTTAAATTATTATTTTTTTCTCGACAGGATGACGCCAACATTAGGGCTAGGCCCTTTCGTTATGCTATTCTAAGATGGTAAACTTTTTAGTAAACCAAGATCTTATATTTTTGTAATTTATGTTATATATAATTTGTCATTAAAATACATAGATATTGTTGATCACATATAACACTATGATGTAACGTACTACAAACTGAATTTAATAAGAAACACTTTATTATAAAGCTTCAGCTGTTAATTTAGAAAGTCATAATATTATTAAAATGTCACACGAAATCTTAAACATTTAAATAATAATATATATACTATAAAATATATAAACAGAATGACTCAAAATTTATTGAATGAAATTTATCGTTTGAATTATCATTTTACATCTCACTTCAAGTTATCTGAATTCAAAATGATGCTTAAAATATTAAGTAAGTCATGTTAAAACTATGAATTGTTGTTTTAGCCTTTGGCAACCCTGACTACAATGCTTTATTATTAACTAGTCGCACTTGAAAACGTCCGTCTATTATTTTATGGCAACACAACATTATTTAAGCAAAATTATTACGGTGTTATATTGTCAACGCACTTTCTTACGCCCTTCAGATTTTGGGTTTAACAAATTTGTCAAATGTTTTGCTCCTCGATTCCTGACAGTGAGTAACATTATAGTTCTTATTTTCTAGTGGTTACGATTTTAAAATGAAATCATACACTGCAAATGGCTTGTTTCCCTAGTAAGATTTCTCACGAAGCAACTTTCAACAGATCAAAAGTTATTCTGTAAGAGTCCAATGAAAATAAAACAAGGACAATGAATATTTCATTACAAGGAATGAAATTGAAAATGTTACCTCTAATTTTAACACACACATACGTACATACTTATACTGTAGTAATTATACTGGGACACGCTTTATGTATATATAAAGCGGGTTACAGCGCCTACATCTCTTTAAACGCGGGGATGACTGGTAGAAAAAGCTTTAGCAATAAGTGCTCCTTTTGTATTTATGTGTGCAATAAAGTATTAAAATGCCTTACTTATCAAGAGCTCGAGCGATTAGTAATCTAATTAATTTCTATGTATGAAAATTATCTAAAAACTAGTAGGTAAGTACATAATACTTAGTAAGAAAAGATTTCAGGGTACATTTATATGTACACATAAAAATGTAACAGCTATTGGTGTCGATTCTGTTGCTCCTAGTACTAAACTAAACTAATCTGACACGACTAAAATTATCCGCGTCTCATTTCATTTCAATATGTTAGAAAAGGATGTCAACAGATTTCGTCCTGTCAAATTAAGTTTAGTTTAGTGAGCGGTGCAAAAGAATCGACACCATTGTGGTCGATTCTGACGGTTTTAGTTGATAGAACTAAACTAACTAAAGTATTGCTGTCCTTAGCCAACATGCCTAGTAAATAAGTGACAGCAATATTTTAATTAGTTTAGAACTGTCAACTAAGTAATTAAGTTCGTATAGGCTGAGTGGCCAGCCCTAGTGTCAGAGTTAATGTGCCGCCCGAAGGCCTCTGACATGGCTGACAGTTGTTGTTATAGAAACTAGAACAAACAACCGGGACCAACAATTTAACGTGTCATCCGACCCACGGTAGCGCTCAGAAATAAATGCCACTCACGGTCACCCATCTGAAGACTGACCGGACCGTCCTTTGCTTCTTTGATCAAACGTAGCTTGCTACGCCACGAGCGCTACAAACTGTCAACTAAAACCTTCAGAATCAATAAATGTCTTACTAGGCAAAATAGTATCACAATAAGAAGAATATTGCAGTATTCATAACCGAACAAACACTCTGCGTTTGATGGCCTATCTTTCTAGGTGACAGTGGCGGAGTTGTGAAACATCTTCACAAAAGCCATACATCAAGAATTGAATTGAGCATAAAGTATTTTCTAGGTGTTGAAGATTATTGAAAAATCAGTTGCGTTTTAATCTGAGTTATTAACAATCGTTCCAATGCCATGTGAACTATGAACGTTATCAAATAATTATGTCCAAACCATTTTCAACTTTCGCTGTAGTGTGTAAGATATGGTGCGATTATGCCACCGGCTGGGCGGCTGCTTGAAGGAGTTGGGCTGCGCGAACGCTGCAGGCAGCCATGATCCAGTCGACCGCGAACTTGCGCGGCCGCCGATCTAGCCTGCACCACAGTGACTCGCAGTGAAGTGATAGTGATGAGACAGTGTTGATCAGGAGTTATGCTAACGAGGACTTTTTGTGCTGTCAAAATGAATGGTAAGTTTTTTTTTATTAACAAGGATACTTATGGTAGTCGTTTGGAGTTTGATGTAGGTAAAAGTGGGGACCGACCCAAGAGGAATAAGCCACCCGATCTATCAAACGACCACAAAACAAATGAAGTTTTTTTTTTAACATCAATTATTTACATTTGCTGATTTTAGTGACATTTTCAATTTTGTATTTTTCGGTTAAATTTGAACAATTTCTTTTTAATACAATTATTTTTAATTACAATACAATTACTAACGTTAACATAGGAACCTACATACAATTTTTTTATTTTTTGGAAACTTCTACAATACAAATGCAAAAAAAAAAACATCTTGGGAAGGTCGCCTATTCACCCATTACTTACATAATTCTCGGTTGAGACCTGAATTAATTTAATAAACTATTCGGATCACATTAACAGAGGTAGAAAAAACGCAAAGATATGAAGAATGACTCTAGCGTTGCAGTATCACAGATGAAGAAATAGAATTCCAAAAAAACCGTGTCAAATGGTTTCTAAGTATTTTGGTATGTAACTTGGTGCACTTTGATAATTACTTACGAGAAACCTTAGACATCCCAATGATGTAACTTCATTGAAAGTGATATTAAAAAAATTAAATACAGAACTTTCTACGAATTTTTAACACAAGGTATCTAGGCGTGACTGTTTGCATAATTCTTTAGCATAATTGTCATAAAAAATACATATTGCTGAGGGCAGCGTATAAAACTGTATATCTGCAGACGTTTTATGGTACTAAGCGAAGAGCCGTTATACAGCACTATTGCGGAAACAGGCTTGATCATGTAAACGAGAACAAACATACGTTATAACCAATAACTAGGGCTTTTTACCGGTTATAATTTATTTATGGATTGCGATTAATAAAGTGTTGTGGATACGCCAGCTGTATCGTAATATAGACAAAAGAAACCATGCATGCCACTTTTTTTCATTATACCGATGAAAAGAATCGTTTCCCTTACCTCGACAAACTTTTTTTGTACAGTTTTTAAAAGCGCAATACGGCACAATTACGTAAAAAAAACTTTTGAGTCCGCTACACTAAATAAAGTAGTTTCACGAAGGAAGTGCACTCGACGCAACTTTAGCCCGTAAAGCTTTTTTATGGTTGAACAGCTCACCTAATGTGACGGTGCAGTCAAAGATGTTAACTAACCAGGGGCCGTACCGTGAACCGCTTATTGCAGGACCGAATACGCTTAGCTGCCGACGGTTCGCGGTCGCGCAGCGTCGGCAGCTGAGCCTATACGGCCCCGCAATAAGCGTTCATGGTACGGCCCCTGGAAATGCTCTCTAAATATGAGGCTGTCGGAATACACCGTTAGATGCTTAGCGGCAGATTTTCCACTTGGTGGAAGCAATAGCCAGTCGTTTTATAGAGGTTACTCTAACAACGTGCTATGATTTCACTTATTGAGCTAAGTAATTATCTAAAGAGTCAATCTCTAAATGAAAACAGTCAAAAAACGTCCAACTGCCGATGCTATACGTGGATTATATAGTACACAATTGTTCGAAATTAGACGTTATGTCGCTTGTATAGTGTTCAATGTATGCTTAAGCGCTTGTGTCTCATCGTAGTTCAAGTCAGTCAAAAAGTCGGCGCACTGAATAGCGTGCGCCGAGTTTTGGTGCGGACTTTTATTGCACGATTGTGACGCTATAGATAATTAGCTCAATGTTTCCACTGAATGTTTTCCATCATCGGCAGCTCAAGATCATTTTCAACCGACTCTAGACTGTTTTTTTAAATGTATGTTACGCGATTACTCCGCCTATTATGAACTGATTTGGATAATTCTTTTTTTGTTAGGTAGGTAGGTAATACTTTAATTCTTTATTGCACACATAAATACATTAATGTACAAAAGGAGGACTTAATGCTAAAGCATTTTCTACCAGTCATCCCCGCGGTTAAAGAGATGGGGATGTAGGCGCACAAAATAAATTATTGTAAAGACTACTTCAGAATACTTCAGAGATGGTCCCATATAAATTTTATCGAAATCGGTTCAGTAGTTTGGTTTTTAAATCTAAATTACTAGAAAATATGAAGATGTCATCCAGGTACCTATTCGAAGTTGAAGTCGGTTGTATTTTATTTTTAGGCATATTATTAAGTTATCCACCATCTGTGCGGAATGCAGAGCTAAAATGCACTACTGACCTATCATCGCTACAGAAGCTGCGGTGCAAAAATTCACCACCTGCATAAGTGTCCGTAAAAGAAATTCAATAGCGAATGTGATTCTATCTAACGGCTTTATGTTTGCGTAGTCCTTATCACTGTGTATTAAGAATAAAAATCCAAGTCTTCGAATAAGAATGTTTATCATTTCATACATTTTTCTGTTCTTGCACTACCCGTCTGCTAATCATTCTATAAATCCTCTGTCATAGAGATGCCTGGAAAAAGTTGCTTTTAGCAATAATAAGGTCGCCACTGTGGTCGATTCTGGCGGTTTTAGTTGACAGTTCTAAACTAACTAAATTATTGCTGTCACTTTTTTACTAGGCATGTTAGCTAAGGACAGCAATACTTTAGTTAGTTTAGAACTGTCAACTAAAACCGCCAGAATCGACCACACTGTACACTAGCTGTTGTTTATTTAATTCCTTCTGTGTAGTTTCTGGTACTTAATCACCCTTTGAGCGTGGAAATATTAATGTCTAAGGGTCTAAGCTTATGCCCAGCAGTGACGAGATGCTAAAGGCTGCAATCTAAGATGTCTGACTTCATCTCAATGTTTTTGAAAGAAAAATAGAAAGTAAAACGTGATCGATTATCTAGTTTCACTTTTATTGTTCTGTAAAGCGCTCCTGCTCATTAAGTTCTGCACTTATTGTTTGGCTGTTTTGACACGGTGTTTTTATTGTCATCATCACCGTTAATAGAGTTTTTCAAACAACAGAAGAGCTAAGAATGGCCGGACGGATGGGCAGAATCCCCGGATCCGGAAGTTATTTTTATCATTACCTTATCTTTAATAAAAATGTATACAAGTATTCTATCAGCTATCTGGTTTCCATAATACAAGCTTTGCTTAGTATGGGGCTAGATGGCGCTGTGTGTAAAATATCCACCAATATTTTTTTATTTATTTTTATTTTCCTGCAAAAATATAACTATATAATGCTTTTTTTTAGGAGGATCCACCTAAAAAAATAGCAAGGGTGGTGTTGATACTTATATGACCAAATCTTAAGACCTGATAAGACCTTATAGACACTGGCAAATGCACAAGGTGTGACGGCATAATCCTCTTTTAGGACAAAAAAATAAAAAAAAGCTTGTTTATTTTTTCTTTTCGTTTCTTCTTTTTTATTTTTTGAGATAAAGTTTTATTATCTTAGTATAGGTTTTTTCTGACTAGCCTGTAACTATGATAGCTTCCGTTAACTACTTGAAACATTCAATTTGAACTTACCGTTCTATGTGTTCTATGTAGTTACGACCTCCTATTTAAGTAACTGTTTGTAATCAACTTTCAGTACTTTTGATTTAACGATCCAGAAAAACCTGAAAAAAAAGACTGGATAAAGTGTGGATCACATAGTACCTATTGATTACATACTCGGAAGTGCATTGGCTATTACGTACGTACTTACGTCACTATAACCTCAGAAAACATAATAGTGTGTTACGTACCTACTACAATGATTGTGCCCCTTCAGTACTTGTAGATTCATAGCTCCATTCATTAGCCAGAAGACGTCCACTATTGGACGAAGGCCTCCCCGTTAGTAGGGACGGGCTGTCATAATCCCCACGCTTGGCAGGCGGCTTGGGGATCGCAGACTCATCACCGTTAACCAAGAGGACGCTGCTGCCCGTCCTCCGGTAGTTCTGGATGCAGTTTTAGGACATACCAAGGTCCTAAATTCCTATAAATGATCTGAATTACTGAACAATTAACATATTGAATAGTGTTGTAGGTCATGTTATTGAGTGGTCGCGTCATCACATTATCACATCATACAAATAGGCCTACCTCTACAGAGTTATAAGCTTAGGGTGTACTAAGCCATTGTACTCATCATTATGAACAACTTTTACTGTGAGGCCAGTATCCAATAAACACCTAACAGTTATGACAAATATTATCTTCATTTTCTAACGCGGATTTACAAGCTATTCATTTCCATTCTCCATATTATACTTATTACATTTGAACTCGGTTGAAGCTTCCTGGACACTAACAGCTACAGCTTTCTAAACTAATTACACATGAATAAGCGTTTCCGCGACGAAGCTCATCCGTAGGAAGCTTCAAAGAGGTCAACTTAAACAAGAATTTATGACGTTTATATTATTATTTTAATCCATTAGGCTTCTGATTAACTGTTGGATGATTTAGCTCCACTCGGATTAACTACCATCTCACCATGAAGCTGTTAATGGAATGGTGTAATAAATGTCTATACTTACCTACTAAGAAAATAAGGACTACAGTCACACCGAAGAACCGCTGTTACAGGTTTATATCTCTCTGTATTTTAATGTTTTCTCAGTTGTTCTTCGATATATTTAAAAATTGTATAGTGTCTTTGAACAAATAAACAAATAAAATAACAGTTATTATTATGTGAAAATTAGGTTCTCCAACTTTACATAGAAATGAGAAATGATTTATATGCGCTTTCAGTATCGTAAGATCTATCATACGATAATTTTATGGCAATCACCTAATACTTAGTTGATGATGACACAACTTAATTTTAATGATTGTGTATATTTATGTTTACCTGCTTAAATGAGTACCTAGTTATGTATCCTCCACAAGCCTCCGCTCTAGCGTAAAGTAGCTGACACTGCAGTTAGCGGCCAGTTCTGCGTAACGGCCACCGCAGTGCCGGACCTTATCAGGCAAGTCTAGACCTGACTAAGCGTTTCTAGAAATAAGGCCACCTTTGTAGAGTAGGTTTCATTATAAGCTTTGAATGAATAAACGTCATTATTAATAGAGCCTCTGAATCGGCAACACTAGTTTTATTTTAGTTTTAAACTAGTTTAATTTTAGTTTTTAAAAAATCTTTAATTCGCTCCCGAAATTTAACTGGCGCAGCCGGTAGGATTTGCTCGTTTAAAGCGATCGTTCAAGGTTCAATATTACCTGCCGCGGAGCAAAATTGCGAGTGAATCCTTCGAACAAATAAATGTGTTAAATAGTGGACGCTGAGAAAATGATGCTGGTCGGTTGGTGAGTAGACTCTTCGCCATCCTTACCTATCCCGAGACTCTCCTCGAATTGTGTATTAGTATATTCAGACCTTAGTCATCGGTTAGAATTGTGTAATTAGAATAACTTAGTGAATTTTGGTCTCAAATCGATCGGAATTTTGTTAAAATAGTGTAATTAAGTAGATTAAATATTCGATATCTGCCTCAAAATAGGCTTAAATTTTAATAAATAGGGAAAATAAGTTAAGCTTTTTATATTATACATTTGTGTGTATTTAAATTGTCTATACCTGCTCATTATACGCTAAAACAATGGCCCAAGCAGAGTTCAAGGCCATCCCTAGAGAAATATTGAATCTCATCCCCATTTTTGGAGGTGACAAAGGGCAACTAAATTTGTACCTGCGAAAATGCGAGTATGTAATAAGCAGATATAGAGGTGACGCAGCTCAAGATTTATACGTGTTCAATGCGGTTACAAGTAGACTCAGTGACAAAGCGGCTTCGCTCTTGTCAGAACGGGAAGACATAAACACTTGGTCCAGCCTCAAGGAGGTACTTAAACAACATTTTGGGGACCCGCGAAGTGAATACTGCATAGGTATTGAGTTAGAGACGCTAAGAATTAAATCCGGTGAAAGTTATTTAGACTTTTGCAATCGCATCCAAAGTGTTAGATCCACGCTTATTTCCAAGGTCAACATGATAGAGGATATCAATTTACGACGCGCTAAGATAGTAATCTATAACAATACGGCACTCAACGTTTTCCTATACAACCTATCCGAAAATATGGTGCGCATAGTCCGGTTTAAAGCACCGACGAGCTTAGAGAACGCCCTAAGCATAGTTTTAGAAGAAGTGAACTTCTTAGATCAATATAACGCGAGGAAACGTATGTACGTCTATAACAACGCCGCGCCAAGGCCAACCTTTGCGCCCGCACACACCTCGAGTGGATTTAAATTCCAGACACCTCCAGTAAATACCGCGCCTAAATTCAATTTTGGTATACAACCTGCAGCAACAAAACTACCCCAAGCGCAATCGTTAAATTTTGGCTACCGCCCCCAGTTAGGACCTGTGCCTCAATTCGGGTACCGTCCGCAATTTAATTCAGTACCACAACAGGGATTCCGCCCTCAATTCGGAACTACTCCTCAGTTAGGCTATAGGCCGTTTGGAAATCAAGCCCCTGCTCAGAGTGGTTACCGACCACCGCAACAATTTGGGTATAAACCACCACAGTTTGGTTACAAACCCCCACAGATAGGGTACAAACCACCTCAAGTCAACCCTCCGCACCTACAAGCGACAGACGTGTCCATGAGGACTGCCCGTCCCGCACCGCAAGGCTTTAAGCTTAACGAGTTAATAGGTTTAGACGACGAACAGTACCAAGACTATTACTACCATGACAACGACTATAACAATGACTATGACGTGTACGACGGACAATACGAGTACATGAATGAAGTTGAAAATGACGAGATGATATATGACACTCAACAGACACATTCCCTTCAGGAACAACGGACTGAAAATTTTATGACACCAGCCTCCATAGAGGAAAAGAAATAATAGAACTGAACTGCGACCCTACACTGAAACTACCCCATATTCACATCCCTGAAATTGACGCGAAGTTTATGATAGATACGGGTAGTACTAGATCATTTTTGAGCCCTCAAAAAGCATATAAGTTTTTCTATCAGAACGTTAGAAACGAACCATTCGAAGTAGTTAGCACACACGCGTCTAGTCGACACAACGAAGTAATAGAGATTCCGCTTTTACCGACATTCCAAACTAATGACACTCACAAATTTTACTTATACAACGTTGACTCACGATACGACGGACTAATAGGAAATGATTTACTGAGACAGCTCAGCGCTATAATAGACCTGAAAAACTCTGTTTTAATAACAAAATCCACAAGCATCCCTATAATCAATACAAATTTGGATTATGAAATTCAACTGCAACCCCGATCGGAACAACGAGTCAAGGTTCCGATAGACCAACACTCAGGTGAAGCTATACTAGACTATAGAAAGTTTGGCCCGGGAGTACGAATGCCCAGTGCTCTAGTTAACTGTATTAACGGATACGCGACCACAGTTATACAAAACGTTTCGGATGAAATAGTAACTCTTACAGTTAAACGACCCTTGCAAGTAACTAAGCACGCGACTACCAGGTGTGACCTTAATGCGACTAACGCTACTAAAGCTACAGACATACAAATAGACAAAATACTGACTGAAAATTTGAACAAGATAAGATTAGACCATACCAACTCTGAGGAACGCGAGAAAATTTACAGACTCTGTACAGAATACAAAGACATTTTCCATTGCGACAAACTACCCCTAACTTTCACCAACCAAGTGAAACATGAAATTCGTACGAAAAATGAAGACCCTATTTACGTGAAACCGTATAGACAGGCCCCTGCACAAGCAGAGGAAATAAATAAGCAAGTAGAAAATTTTTTACAAGACAACGTAGTTCAGGAATCACACTCTCCATGGAATGCCCCAGTGCACTTGGTGCCTAAAAAGATCGATGCATCAGGAGAACAAAAATTTCGCATGGTAATTGACTACAGACGACTCAATGAAATAACCACAGACGACAAATACCCACTCCCCAATATAAGCGACCTGTTTGACAAATTAGGAAAAAGTACTTACTTCAGCACGATCGATTTAGCAAGCGGTTACCATCAGATAGAGGTTGTAGAGCGAGACAGACAAAAAACTGCCTTCAGCACACAAAATGGTCACTTTGAGTTTTTACGAATGCCGTTCGGCCTGAAAACGGCCCCCGCAACCTTTCAGCGTACAATGGACCATGTCCTTCGAGGCCTTCAAGGATTACACTGTATGGTGTACCTTGATGACGTCATTATTTTTTCATCCAGCCTAGAAGAGCACATACAAAAATTAAGACTAGTTTTTGACAGATTGCGACAGACAAACTTAAAGGTACAATTAGATAAATCTGAATTCTTACGTAAAGAGGTATTATATCTCGGACACACCATCACTAAAGACGGACTAAAACCGAATAACGACAAAATAAAAGCAGTAATGAATTTTCCGATTCCAAAGACTACAACAGAAATTAAAAGTTTTCTTGGACTCGTAGGCTACTACAGACGCTTTATACCCAATTTCGCTAAAGTAACCCAACCACTGACGTCATGCTTGAAAAAACGCAACAGAATTATCATTGACCAAAATTATATCGATGCCTTTAATAAATGTAAAGAACTTTTGACTCACGCCCCACTCTTACAGTATCCTAACTATGACAAGCCCTTTATCCTGACAACGGATGCCTCAAATTTAGCTCTAGGAGCTGTCCTTTCCCAAGGACAAGTTGGCAGCGACAAACCAGTCGCATACGCGAGCCGTACGTTAAGCGACACAGAGACGCGCTATAGCACCATAGAGCGAGAGTTGCTCGCCATCATCTGGGCAACGAAACATTTCCGCCCCTATTTGTACGGACGGAAGTTTTTCATCTACACAGACCATAGACCCCTAGCTTGGCTAAACTCTCTAAAAGACCCGAACAGTAAACTGACTCGATGGAGATTACGCCTTCAGGATTTCGACTTCGAGATAATATATAAAAAAGGAAAACAAAATACGAACGCGGATGCCTTAAGTAGAATCAAAATCAACGCCCTGACTGACGAAGACGCTAATTCAATGAAAGTTAACATAGAAAAAGAACGACGAGACTCAACAACTGTGACAGTATCAGACATAAGCGACACACTATCTATAGTAAGCATATCTGACTCATCGGAAGCCACGGTAAAGCTACCAGAGTTAGAGATAGAGAAACCGGTTATACCATCCCCATCTGGGAGCACTAGATCACAGACTATACACTCTATGGAAGACTTAGACTCAAGCGGCATACCGATTTTAAACGAAGCCATAGATACAAAACCAAACCAAATCCTAGTATATTCCTGGCTTAAAAACGAACTTCATGTGAAAAGTCTATCATTCGAAAAACACAAAATTCTGGAAGTTTTCCTTCCCCTTAACAACATAGAATTAGTCAAGAATTTCCTCAAAGAATATATTAGACCAAAAATTAAATATTTTATATACTTCGAAAACGAAGAACACCGCAAACAATTCAGCAATGTTGTAATAGAAATTTTCAGGAAAGGAACGATAAACCTATTTGAATGTACCGAAAGAGTAGTATGTGTAGATAACGAAAGCGAACAAAAGGCAATAGTATTAAAATACCACGAAGGTAAAACGTGTCATCGCGGTATTAAGGAAACATTAGTCAGACTCCGTAGAAATTATTATTGGAATAAAATGGACGAAATTGTTTCAGCTATAATAAATAATTGCGATGCCTGTAAAAAGACCAAATATGAGCGAAAACCACTAAAACCCGTGCTACAATTGACGCAAACGCAAAACGCCCCGTTTCAAGAAATTTTCATAGACCTTTTCACCATCGAAGGAAAATATTACCTCACCCTAATTGATGCCTTTAGCAAGTTAGGACAGGCCATTGAAATTACAAACAAATCTACCCCCGAAGTTGTACGAGCGCTACTAAAATATTTTTCATTTTACGGTATACCTAAGAAAATTAGCTCAGACCCCGGTACCGAATTTAATAACGAACTCATGAAAGAATTTCTCAGTCTACACAACATAGAAAGACACATAGGCACAGTAAATAACCCGAACTCCATGGGACTTGTTGAAAGGTTTCATTCAACCATAATAGAGATATATAGGCTAGCTAAGTATGAACGAAAATGCACCGATGCCGCGTCCGTCATGACGTACTCTGTCATGGCTTACAATCACACAATACACACAGCGACAGGTTTAACACCCTTTGAAGTTGTCTTTGGACACACCGACACTGATAACCCATTTGACGTAGAACTTGAAAAACTGTACACCCAACAACTGATTAAAGATCATAAGAAACGAACGCAATTCCTATACGCACACATAGCCGAGAAGTTAAAAGCCGGAAAGGCAAAGGTAAGAGAAAAACGAGGCGGCGAAACTAACATAGAACTTTCGGAGACAGTCTTCGTAAAGGACATAAATAAAAGAATAAGCAAAGAAAAACCAAAGTACAGAAAAGCAAAAATAATAGGCGTGACCGATAAAAACGTTGTCCCAATTAAGGTAGAAACCGAAAAGAAAAACACGAAAGCCCCTATTAAAAACATCAAACGCCCTCCGCAGGTGCAGCCTGATGATAGCGACGTCGGCAGTCGCCCTTCATCTTCAAACACTTGAAGGAAACCCGGGACTCCTACCTGTAAAGGAAGGTAGAGCCTACGTACAAACCGACAACTGGACAATTCTAAAAACTATTAAATTAAATAATATCTGGACTGACTTAAACCTTATCAGTTCAAAATTCAATCAATTCCAGCAATGGCTTTCATTTAACAAAACGTTTCCTCACGAATTTATTGGAATATTTATGCATGCAGAGTATATGCGCGATATAACTATAGATAAATATCGCCAGCTGATTCCACAACGCTTCAAGCGAGGTTTAATTGACCCACTAGGGTCCATAATTAAAATAGTAACCGGTAACCTAGACCATGATGACGCAATCAAATATGATCAATTGACCTCTGAACTAAGTCACGACCAAACTATTCTTTCTAAGAAAATCACTATAGTCTCCAAAATGTTAGATAGCCTCATAAATGCAACAGAGTTAATTTATCAAAACTCGCTAATAGTAGACAACCGATTGAAAAGGGTTGAAACTATCCTTAAGGAGACAATGACACAAGAAAATAATTTAGTTGTATCCTCTTATGTGTTAGGATTATATACTTTGTTTATAAGTAGCTTTAGAACTGTATTCATTAGGTTAAGTGAAATTGAAACCGCACTAGCTCTAAGCAAAAGCTCTATATTACATCAGTCTATAGTTAACTCTACCGAACTATTATATCATTTAAAAATAATAGCGAATTCAGGAAATTTGGTGTATGTACCCACCGAATTAAATTTAGTCAAGATAGAGGAAACAATTACTGTGAAATCTTATATTAAAAGAGACCAAATCACTTTTGTCTTGGAAATTCCACTAACCGATGACTACACGTATAACTATTTCAAAATGTACACTTTACCTATTTTCCTCAAATCCACAAACCAAACCGTAGCCATATTTCCTAAATACCCTTACCTATTGGCGAAGGGGTTGAAGTACCAGCCGATCGTAAAGCCGTGCCGCCCACTCGCTGCTGGAGACGAGTTCCTTTGCGACGACGACAATCTAGCCGTTTACAGCGGACCCTCTTGTGAAGAGAAACTCATGGTGTACGAAGATAACAATACCAGCTGCAGGCAGCACCCTATCTATGTGGAAGACGTAAAGCTGCAGAAGGTTAACAACGACAATTGGATACTTTTCACCAAAACAGAAACAACCCTTACGGAAACATGTGGGGATGAAGTCTCTAAACAGCCTATATCAGGTACATACGTCGTGACGTTGAACAAGCCCTGTGACGTCAAGGTTAACGGGATCACCATCCGCCACCACCGCGTCTACACCGAGACAGATGCAGTAAAGCCGCTACCCATCATCAACCTACCGAAACTGAGCGCGACCGAGGACTTATCCGGTGCACGCGCACTTAACATGCACGAGGTTAGACTAGACGAAGTGAAATATATGGCTTTCGCCCTGAAAAATAGTGAAGTGTTTGATAAAGTGATTAACAGAGAAAAAGACTCTAAAATCAGTGTTATAGCATTAGGACTCGTATCACTATGTATAGTTTTAGTTATTTTATACGTTTTATACATAAAAGTTATTCCGTGTATACAAAATTATCGAGGTCTTTCTCAAATCGAACGCCCCGATAATTTTTCACTTAGGGAGGGAGGAGTTATGTATCCTCCACAAGCCTCCGCTCTAGCGTAAAGTAGCTGACACTGCAGTTAGCGGCCAGTTCTGCGTAACGGCCACCGCAGTGCCGGACCTTATCAGGCAAGTCTAGACCTGACTAAGCGTTTCTAGAAATAAGGCCACCTTTGTAGAGTAGGTTTCATTATAAGCTTTGAATGAATAAACGTCATTATTAATAGAGCCTCTGAATCGGCAACACTAGTTTTATTTTAGTTTTAAACTAGTTTAATTTTAGTTTTTAAAAAATCTTTAATTCGCTCCCGAAATTTAACTACCTACTATAACTTCATAGAGTATTGTCCTGTGCTGTGTGTACCTATACCTGTACCTATATTGCATTGTCCGCGATTGTGTCCAATTTGCTTTTAATGAAAACTTTCTTGGCATAATCGTTTATACTTTTCTGTGTCGTAAGAAACGAATTGGTGATAGCCGTTTGTTTTCCAAATAATAAATATTCTTAAATAATATGTCTTTGATACGAGAAATCCTTATGGAGATGCCTAAGCGTTAATTTCAAAGACTGAAAACAATAAAAATAAATTTTAAATGGAAACTATCTCCGAATTAAAGTTAATTTTCCCTGGACTAGCATATATGCCTAGGTACACTTTTCATGGCAATCATAATTATACGAATCCCGCAGAAAAAAGATAAGCCGCAGAGGGCTAGTTTTATTTTTATTCAAATTTCATTTTCAAATACAGTTTATTTAATCATGTGGGCCTCGGTAACAGAGTTGATATACATATATGAAACAGTCAGAATCTCCAGGTCCCGCCTTGTCAGCGTACATGCTAATACATTAATATTTCACGTACCTTCTTAGTAACTACGCCACTGATGCTAATCGTGTTAATAGAAGAACAACTCCTTTTGAGAAGTTAATTGACTTTCACTGAGCAGGTGTTAGGCGAGCCATGGTTTTGTAACGATACCCCATAAGGCGCAATCGATGTAACGTAACTTCTGTGAAAGGTTGATGAAATGATCCGTATAAATTATGTCTATGGAAATGACTTTTATGATATTAAGTTTGATGTATAAAAGATAAAAGTACTAATACAATAAAATACGTGTATATCAACTCAATACGTACAGTAGCATATTAATTGCTTAGACAAAATCCCCGATAATTAAAAAAAGAATAAGAAAATATTCTTTTTTAGAAGGTGCTTGTGTAAAAAAAATACAATCACGATTCCAACCATTTAGATGTAGAGTAATTGTATTTCATTATACCTACTAATAGTGTTATCTCATCACACTACTAATTTCATGCCATCACGGCTGAACGGATTCAAATGAAACTCAGAATGGAGATAGCTTATTTCCCGAAATAACTATAGGCTTCTTTTTATCATCATCACGAGGTGAAATCACGAGGCTCAGCCTCGTGAGGCCGGAGGGCCTGAGCCAGAGGGCCTCGCAGTACTATATAATACTACTACTATATATATCTATATGCACTACTGACTATACCTATATAGTAATAGGTATATAAATGGTATTATGAAAACTGACGTGGTTTTGACACATTTTTGTTTTATTTATACGGGAATACTCACGTTTAATTAAATCGGATACTCCGACTATAGTTTCGATCACATCCGGTGACCTTTTTCTTTTTCTCTTTTTTTTTGTGTGCTGCACGCGAGTCGGGCTCTGTTTTCACTCTTTGAAAAAGGTCACCGGATGTGATCGAAACTATAGTCGGAGTATCCGATTTAATTAAACGTGAGTATTCCCGTATAAATAAAACAAGAATATATAAATGGTACCTAGAAAAACATCTTTTGAAAAAATCTTGTAGACTATTTTGCAGACTCATTATTTCCTATGACTTATCAATACAGACAGTGCATCATTCATGTAACTATGTAAGTAGTAAGCAATACACCGGACCATTCTATAGAAAGATGAGGATACAAAAACAGTTGACAGCTAAATTCTCGTTAGAAACTAATATAACTTTCATCGCACATAAAAAAGCTCATGTGCGATTTCTAGCAGATAATAAAACATAGATACTCGTAGGTGCCAGGTAAGCTAGCAGGTTAGTATTATATTATATGTGACTGTTTTTGTGCTTAATTGATTTAGTTTTACTAATTTTGTAGTTGTAGCAGAGTACGGCTGGGGAGTTCCCCAACTGGAGAAGGTGTGGTACTTATCACACCTTCGTCAGTTATTCAAGCGCCAAGAAGTAGTGTGCAAGCATTAGTGAGTGTTCGGCTTGAAAGGCAATGTTACCAGATAAATTACTAGGTACGAAGAGACTTAACATGTTCTCGTAATATATGAGGGTAGTAGCGCTCGTGGCGTAGCTTGTCTAGGTGATTCTAAACGATTGAACGAAGACAAAACCAAAAGCTGGCTTTGCACAAAGAAATAACTCATATTTTCATACTTGCTTTGACAATTGGGTCAGCATTTTGGAAACTATCACTGGTATTTTTTTGGTTTCAGGCTACCTTACAAGTTGATATATTATTAAACCTACCTATTATTTCCAATCCCACCTCTACACCAGGTAATATTTACCTACTATGTACTTGTTTGTTTTTAAATCTTTAGCCTTACACACTTATAGCTTTAGACATTGTTTTCATTAAATCATACATGGTAGATGTGTATCAAACATTATTTGGGTGTAAAATTGTTAAAACCTTCAAATCTTCGAACTCTATCCTTAGGCCAACGAACGTTCTCTAAACCGCAAACCATTCACATTTCGCTATAGAACCATCAGTCTGGAAAACTCTAATTCCCAGTTGGCTCCAACTATCAAAACAAAAGAAAGTGTCCAATACATCCGTAAACAGAGCGAGTGATTCCACCCACGTCGGCGTGGAAAGTGGCCGGTGACGACACCTACCAGCCTCCAGCGAAGGTCAATGGCGAAGGCATACCGAGCAGACGTCAGACTGCGCGGCCGGTCGTCCGCCGAAACGTGAACAGACTTGTCTCAATAGACTTGTCTTTAGGGTGATCGGTTATTCATTAGCAATTGAAGATGCTTGTTTTACTAATGAGATTTACATTAGGTTTACAAACGTATTAGGTTTAGTAAAAGAATGTATTAATTATATTCGTGGAAAACCGACTAAACACACTAATAATATAAAATGCGAAAGTTTGTCGGTATGTGTTTATGTTTGTTACCTCTTCACGCCTGAACCGATTTAGATGAATTTAGAATAGAGATCGCTTATTTCCCGGAATAACATATAGGGGACTTTTTATCATCCTCACCGTTTTTCAGAATCTACGAGTGTATTTATTTACAAAAATATTTGCTGAAATAGAATGGGATGACGTGCAATAAAACTATTACCCAAGCACTTCTAATCACCAGACAAATCAAAACTTGCAATCACATGCATGAACCACAGAAAATGTTGCAAACTCATTACTGTAAAGTGATTAACCTATGCACTTTTGCATAATAGTTATGCAACTATTACAGAACCGTATGTTTTAAATAGAGTTGCCTGAACTACCAATCAACCCCATACAATGTAACTTTCCCGTGTCATACAAAGTCGTACAATAGTTGTTCCCAGACGGTCGACTCATCCAGCGTTTTTCTGTCAGGTAATGAAAGTGATTTGGCGTCAAATCATTCCACTGATGTGAATATAATCAATTGACAGATAATCGCCGTGAGAAATTGGCCGCTGTTGTTTGCTGGTCATTGTACCAACAGACCGGTTAGTTTGTAGCTGTATTATAAGGAAAAATATAATAATTTGTGAATCGATTTTGTAATTTGGAAATCTAACTCATACGCTTAGATCTTTAAACGTTATAAAATTATAAATAACTGCTCTTTACCGCATATTCATCCGTGTTTTGCAAGTGCAAAACTCAGTCACGGAATAATGTTTAGTTGACTTGGATCGATTAACGAATTTTAAAATCATAGATCAGTAGTTTGAGTGATTACTCCTATAAACATGATTATTATTATAGAAAAATAAACTTTATTATATATAAGGTCCTGGGTATGTCCTATAACTGCTAAGTGGTGAACATTCTGCGATCCCCAAGCCGCCTGCCAAGCGTGGGGATTATGGCAACACCACACAATATTAAGGGAGAGGCCTTCGTCCAGCTGTGGACGTTTTCTGGCTGAAGGGTGGATGCGATATATAAGTAAGTAACTTTTTGCTTAGAAATATAACATTAAACGCTCTCCGCGATTTATTGTTTAGATTTAACTTTTAGGTTCTTTAATAAGTAAATTGTAAGTACATACAACTTTTTGATAGCTACGATCTAAAAATATGGACCACAGATAAAATAAAACTATACTGATATGGACACTATTTTACAGAGATTATTCTGGAAAAAGTTTTACCTGAATTCATTTAGACGTAATGAGCAGGAAGCTTTAATTACGTGTCGATTTAACTGCGCTAATGATATCTTTGATTGTATACCCAGTCGAGAGCTAGTTCCTCCGAGTAATGATATTGATGTCCAATAGGCTAGATGACTGGTTTTTTTTTATTGCCCTATTAAAATGTGGCCCATAAATATAGCTGATTAATGAAAAGAAAATGAAAATCTGATCAAAAATAAGCAACTTATAAGCATTTAAATATCATGCTAGACAAAGAGAAGAAACAGCAAATCGTGACGTCACTTCTCAGTACGCCATATAAATTCTATTCTGACAAGTAAGGCGTGACGTAATTTTTTGTTTTGTGGGAAAGGGACCGAGTTGTCTGTAACAAAAACATTAAACGCTCATATATCAGAACATTATTAACCGATTTAAATTATTTTTTCAGTAAACATATTATATTTACTTAAATTCTTCATCAAAGGTATTGGTTTCAACGATATAAACATCAGTCATCTAGCCTATTGTTTTAGTTTCTATTTAGATATTAATCCAGTTTGTTTGTACACTTTACATTACTATGACGTTTGAAAGAAAAACAAGCATATACGAGAAACCAGTTAGGTACTGTTACTGGGTTTTTAGGTTTATGGAGCAAAATATTGCTACCGAAACAGAAATATTAAATTTAAACGCTTATTCTCACGAAAGTTTTTAAATTTATTGTGCAATAAAATGTAACAGCAACAGAAGTTCTTGCATGATAGCTGTGTTTGTATTTAATTGGAACATATGAGCATTATTTTAGTATAATGGCACGGATTTGCGAAATGCGCGTCAGCTTTTAATATGGGAGCGCGTTGAAGTCTTTTACACGGTGAACATTGTCGCGTTTAGCTTGATGAGTTTGTAGGTGAAATCTCGTAAACATTTAGCAAACGAAAACTACAGTACTTCTTTAATAAGTCATATTATAAATTATAATAACATGCTATGAATGTTTCTTAGCTATTTTGCTAAATTTAACACTAAGATTTCGGCGCCAATGTGATTTGCATTGAAGCCTTTTCCTAAGCATGTGGCATTTAGTATGTAATAATAGTGCAGCATCACAATAATAATGTATTAGTTTACACTATAATAAAAAGTATATGCAAGTGATAACTTATAGTGAAAATTATTTACCTACTTGTTATTTCCTCATAAAAACCTTCATTACCTACTTTATTGGGGTATGATTTGGACTTCACCATGACATTTTTAAATATATGTCGCTGGTAAATACGCAATACACGTCATATTCCTTTCAAAGGGCATACAATAGAAAACAAAAAAAACAAAACAAAAACAATAGGTAATAGTAGTGATAGTAGTAGTAGTAGTATAGTCAATTCCAACAAAAAAAAAACACTCCACGTTTCTGTGTCATCTTTTTACAAATTCATTTTTAGAAACAACATAAGCCAACAAAAAAGACAAAATTTATTGTTCCGAGTTCTGACTATTGAAAAAAAAACCTGCAGAAAAATTGCGGCAGACCTTACCGGAACTGATTGGCGGTAAACAGTAGCTACCTAACGATTTTCCATTCAATAATAAAGTTAAGTAGCATTCAGTTTTGCTTCTTTTTGTCATGTTAGGTAAAACAGAAAGTTTGTAAATTAACTCTAGAGTATCTTCTATGTACTCTACTCTAGCTGGCTAACTCTAGAGTAATTTACTATGTAGTGTAAATAGAAATCAAAATAGTGCATTCTAATTATAGTGTATGTGTAATCTAAATACATACAATTTCGGTTATTTCGTGCATAACTGTAATTAAGAACTTAGCAGCTAATTCCACTCGCCATTTATCTAGATAACAGATCTAATTTGAATACGAAATTACCACCTCTTTATTATTAAATTTAACACGAACAATTATTATTGAACTCGAATGTGAATGGGACAATTTATGAATTTTACATTTTTACGTGGCAATAAACTGCACTCAGAAACATTGGATAATAAATTATCCATTTGCAAATCGAATTCTAACTAATATTCAGCATGTAGCATGCGTATTGGTGAAATATTTTTATTTTCAGCTTGGTACAGTTTATTTTCATTTGGCGGTGCGATATGCTGTGTGTGCTTTCTCGAGCGAGATAAGAGCATAAAAATGTGGTTGGTAGTGTTTTCTCGATGCGAATAACTGTAGTGAAACGTGCCACGGTCTAAAGAGCAGCACGAACGGAGAACGTTCAACTGCCGCCACTTCTGTCATCTGTGAATAACACTTATTGCGTCTTCTTATGAATATGATATTCGAAGGCGCAAGTTTGTGTAGAGACTATTTTAACCACTGAAGAGAGAAGTAAATAGAACGGAAATGTGACGGGCCGCGCTAGCCGGCATTAGGTGTAAATGCGCTTAATGACAATTCTGCCAATATACATTTTAGACTGAGTATACTAAAAAGACAATTTAAATAGACGCGTAGGAAACCAAACCACATTGCTTCGTAATCAGATCAATTTTAATCTGTTGCAAAATACCATTTCGAGCGTTTTACTTCAAATGCGCGACCAATTATTGGCATTTTTTCGTCGTAGTTTCTATACAAATAAGTGTAAAACTGGCGACAGCGGTTTTCTATACAATTGCTTTAGAACATTGTCTTGACAACCGTTCTAACCAATATTTTTATTTCAATACGAGACGGAGACCCACCACATACTAACGAGAACGTTTCAAAATTTAAAGACAATCTTTGACCTCTTTCTCTTAAAGCGCTTCCGTAATAAAATGAAATGTACGAAAAAAACAGTTTTATTGCTACTGTAGTTCTGCAGCAAAGTTACGGATGCTATGATCTTTTTAGATAGAACTTACAAACAAGTACGACGGTCTAGGGTAGTACATAGAAGAAAAGGAACTGCTTTTAGCATTATCCAAGAGTTGTATCGCAGGCAAAACGTTGCGTTCCTACAGAGATGTCAGGGTCCTGATGTTAGGGCCCAGGCAGTAATAGAATTAGGGATTATTATTCTTGAGAGGATGTTCTACAGGGTTACTGGTAATCAGTTATCATCCTTTTAAGGGCATAGTCTGTACATCAAAACAAACAACTTTTCCAATGGAGCCAAAATTGATATCGCGAAAAAATATCATCTCTTCCATACAAAAAGTTCATCGGCCTTGGACAAATGTATGGAACAACTGTTTTTTTTTCGGGATTTCAATGCTGGCTATAGTGGTCCAGTACCCTGTACATCAAAATGCGGTAATTAAGACGCCCATCAACTAAATCTAAGTAAGGTTGCAGCTTAGTGTATTCGTCTTCGGAAGCAACGCCATGGTCACCAGCCGTGACTCCACGCTCACGAGCCTCGATTCACCTCCATTGTCCGCCCTTAGATTTTTCTGATTGCTGTCAACGCGGAAAATAACTGTCGCTGTGGATATAGAGTTGTAGTGAGTTTACAACTTGTCTACTGTTGTGGAGTTAATTTGGATGTTATCTTAATATAGCAGACGCATGATACTGGAAGGTTTTATTATCAAGACATCCCAAGATGATTTATTTAATTCTGAATTGGTGATTTTATTTATTTAGTGCAATTCTAAGCTCGTATGTTCTATAATCTAAATATGTCGTGGTGTACTTTTTAGAGTTATAAAGCTATTAGTTAAACGTATATTATTTATAACAAGAGGACTTCATGATAAAGCATTTTCTACCAGTCATCGTCGTGCTTGAAGGGGATGAAGGCATGGATCTTAAAAATAATGTCTAGGTTTAATCATAATAAATGAGAGAGAGGCGCGAAATCCTCCAAGTAATAAATAGAAGAAAAATATATTACGCTTATGTAAATATGGGTGAGCTTAATTAAATATCATGTACTTACTACCAACTTTATTGGTGCAGCGATCCAAAATGTGTCTTGGCCTCCCATGTCTAGTATCGAATTCAAGTTTTCGAAGATCTTTAGCCACCTAATCCCTACATCAATAATTATGCTTAACTAATTAAATAAATAGTTCATCATCACCTGGAAGACGTCCACTGCTGGACGAAAGCCTCCACTTTATTAGGGAGGGGTTGCCATAATACCTACGCTTGGCAGGCGGCTTGGTGATCGCAGAATGCTTACCACGGTTAAACTGAGAGGACGCTGCTGCCCATCCTCCGATGGTTCTGGTGCAGTTTTAAGACATACCCAGGTTATTAATAAATAGCTATACCCATGTATTTTATACAACAAATATCTATGCAACGTATCAAGACATTAAATCATAGTATCATCTAATCGTACTTACCAAAAATGCATTATGCATTAGTTAGACAAATTTATTTAGGCTACACTTTCACTCTCGATTCCCATAAAATATGATGTGTGTATGTCACATCACATAACAGTCATAAACAATTTATGGCACGCCATAAGTGATTATTATGAGTCACGGAACGCAGGTTAATATTAAAACGGTAGGCATTTTAATTGGCCTTGTGTAATATGGCAATAGCTTATGATATTCTGAAGTTATATCATTGCTAATGTATTGTTTTTTGATAAATCAATGTTATATATATTTCTATTATGACGTTTAATTTGTGTCTTAGTTCCCAAATTAAATTTTTGTGTTATTTATTTTCGCTACTTTTAGCCCAGAGATTTTCAGCTCGCTATAATCATTGATAGCGTGATTCAGATGTTACTTACCATAAATTATGGGTTACACAAGTAATAGGTATTAACGTGGACTGTCAAAGCTGGAAGGAGGTCCGAAGAAAAAAAAAATAAAAAAATAATAATAATAATAATAATCAGTGAAGGAGCGCTTCTTTTGTCGGCTGACAAAAGTACTCAACAGTCTTTTGTCTGGCGGCAACAAGGCGCGCGCCTTCAATGGTTGGGTGATGCCTCTACTGATATACTCCTTTGGCATACTTAGGTGGACTCAGACTGAGCTGGACGCCCTGGATAGAAGAGTCCGTCAACTGCTCACTGCGCATCGCATGTTACACCCACGCTCATCTGTTATGAGACTGTACATTCCACGGAAGTGGGCGGGTCGTGGCTTTTTAAACGCCAAGAACCTCCATAATCGTGAAGTGTGCAGTCTTAGGGATTATTTCCTTAACAATGAGTGTGGGATGCATCGCGATGTAGTGACAGTTGACAAGGGGCTCACGCCGCTCTCCTTGGCAAACGAGAACTGGCGCAGACCATCGGTGATAAGCACCGACGACCGCAAGGAAGTATGGAAGAGCAAGGAGCTGCACGGGCGGTTCTATCGGGCTTTAACGGGCCCCGATGTGGACTTGCTCGCGTCGGCGAACTGGTTGCGCTTCGGGGACCTCTTTGGGGAAACCGAGGGGTTTGCCTGTGCAATTGCGGATGAAGTTATCAAGACGAACAATTACCGGAAATATATCATGAAGGACGGTACGGTCGACATCTGTCGGGCATGCCACCGTCCCGGGGAATCTTTCCGACATATTATTTCCGGTTGTTCGCATCTTGCTAACGGCGAGTATTTGCACAGGCATAACCAAGTGGCCAGGATCATCCACCAGCAACTTGCTCTTCAATACGGCCTTGTCGAGTCGGAGGTGCCGTACTATAAGTACGCACCAGCTCCAGTTCTCGAGAATGGTCGTGCTTTGCTCTACTGGGACCGCTCCATCATCACGGACAGGACTATTGTCGCCAATAAGCCTGATATCGTGATGGTGGATCGGTCCCAGCGCCGGGCAGTGCTCGTCGACGTCACCATCCCACATGACGAGAATCTCGTAAAGGCCGAGAAGGACAAACTCAGCAAGTACCTTGACTTGGCCTTCGAGATAACCGCCATGTGGGATGTTGACTCGACGATTATTGTCCCGATAGTCGTTTCGGCGAACGGTCTCATAGCGAAGAGCCTCGACCAATACCTCAAGAGGCTCTCGCTAGACGGTTGGGTCAAGGGTCAGATACAAAGGGCAGTGGTACTTGACACGGCACGCATTGTCAGGAGGTTCCTCACTCTGCAGCCCTAACCACCGGCAGCTTGAGCCCTGCCCCGCTGCCGGCGGCATTCTAGGTTTAGGTTTTTTATAATATTTATGTTTTTAAATTTATATTGTAAAAAACTTAGATTTAAGAAAGTAAATAAATAATGTGAATAATAATAATAAATATCTGAATCTGAATCTGAAGAAATAAAAAAGTTTCGTGATAGTAAGATGGATAGTAAGAGAGAGGCCTCATGGATAGTAAGAGAGGTATCGAATAGTGGGATAAAGAAGGTTGATTATGATGATGATGATATAACACAAATAACAAAAAAATTTTTTTGGTGACTAGCACCTACTAAACCTCGTCGAATTTTGTCTTAGGGCTAGGGCCTCTGATAGCAAATAACAAAAAACTAATCGCAATCATAATTATTAAATTTTGCAACAGTGACAATGATAAGATGAATGGACGGGAAATAAGTGCACAGATTTTGAAGACTATATGTTGAGCGCAGGCTCTCCACTCGCTTAAGTCATACTCTGCCTTTGCCACATGCGAGCCGTACGACACGACAATACAAGCTTTTAATACATGTACATGTGTTCTCTTTTTGTTATGCAGTAATTAGATTCTCTATCTCTATTTTCCGGCAAATGTAATATGCATACTTTTAGCTAGGTATGCTTGTTTGTGTTGTCTTGTTAATTTTGATCGAATTGCAAGCGATGGACCCGTCCATTCCATTATCACCGTCGCTGTTTTGCAACAAGCAAGTTACCGCTGTAATGGTCATCATTACAGCAGTACCTACAACTCTGTGTAAGAAAAATTCAGGACCTCACCGCATTTATAAGCACGGTGTATACCCGTTGTCCCATTGACGCTGTCCCCATGCACTTATTACTTTAAATGGACATTCAATGGTCTTATTAGCTTTATTATTTTGCTGGCTACAATACATACCCAACTTTGTGCCTGAATATCGGTAAATACTTAGAGGAAAAATATAAAAGTCAGCAAGTAAGTTATTATCCTAATATTATAGTTTCCAAGTTTGTCAGGGGTGTGTGTGTGAAAGTTTGTTATTCTTTCAAGCTGAAACGGCTGAACGGATTTAGATCGAATTTGGTATAGAGGTAGCTTATTCCTTGGAATAAAACAAAGACTACTTTTTATCCATACACCCGCGGGGCTAGGAGTTACATGTGATGTGAAAATATGCCTTTGCTTTAATGCACATAAAATTGTATGATTCAGTCAGCTATTGCGGTGCGGCCTATCATGTTTTCTACGGCTCCCATGGGAAAATAACAATAGAAAGAAACACGCAACAGTATTACGATTCATGACATGACAACCGGACACCATTACAAATATAATGTAAGCTGTAAGCGACCATACGTTATAGAAACTCGTACGTGACAGCCCCGAGTGCGCAATGAAAGTTGTTATGTCGAAACCTTACGTTTTTGCTGAAGGGTGACTCAGCTGAACAGTTTGATAAATTGCCAAGAATTTAAAAAAACAAAGACGTTAGAATATAATTACAAGAAAGTTAGATAAAACAACTTTTAAGATACGAATTATGACTGAACTCGCAAATAAAATAAAAGGAAAAAGCTCGTATTTTTAGAGACGCAATCTTTTCCCTTTTTTTCCTTTTCCCTGAACTCTGATAATAAACTGGTCACCCTAGAAACTGATACCATAAACGCACCATAATAGTCCGTATCGACCAGTTTTCCCTGTTTTGCAGCTTTGACAAATGTGAAGACCATGCTGCGACAAAACTCTGTTAGAGTAACACAGATCCATTAAAACTTTGCATTATTACTGTGTTACCCTTTACGGAATGAAAAGTATCCTTTGACTACTTACAATATACTCTACACTCTCCCGAATATCATTATGTTAATTTCAGCAGTTTCTTTTTTATCTACTATAGGGAAGCGTTTTTTTCAGCGTTTAGTCCAGTGCTTGGCGGAGATACAGCTAGTCAAAGATAGGCATTTCTTTTTTATAAGTGAAAATTTATACATACCGGCTACTGATCCTAGAGAAACGTCATGAGAGAGGAATTTGTGAGAATTGAATTACCTTGGCTTCTTAATTCGACTAAAATGGCTTCATAGTTTCCTCAAAAACGAAATATTAGGTGACGGATAAATCATAACACTTTTGAAAAAATATGAAAACGTAGGTAATTATTACAATTATGAAACGTACTCAATGATGTTGGTATTGGTGTGTATTACTTTGGAAGATAATAAAAATGCTAATGAAATACAGATTTATAGGCAATCTACTAATCGGTAACTGCACCCATCAGTTGACAGTTGACACCCAACTCATCAATGAAATGTTGGTACTAAGGCGACCGAGTTGTGGTATACCGACGTTCAAGGCGTGGGAACGGTTTTCGGTCGGCAGTCGGTTCCGCTCTACATGCCTGATGTCCGTAGCGATTTATATTTACGTTTAAGACTCTCCTAAAAAAGAAAACTTTTGAATTACAAGCAACAATACGGTACCATTAACCTGCCTATACTATAAGTGACTACGGATGAATTATTAAAGTTTTTATTTATTAGTAGATTAGTAGTTGTTCTCGTCCGAGACTCGAAATAAAATGCTGTAGCTAATCAACAAATATAGAGCCACAAATACCTCGATGCAAACTTAACGCCTTATTAGGGAATTATAAAAATATATACATAAATATAGGTATAACCTGGGTGTCTTCAAGTCGTGAGTGAATAGGTTTTTGCTAGGCAAGGATGCTCCATCGTAGATCTTAACAGGCGAAATGGCAGCAAAACGTTGCCAGTTGTAAAAAAACGTATGGCAGTGGGCAGTGTCTACAAACGATTGTTTGCCTGTTGGTAAGCGACGATGTGGTCGAGAATGAAGCACGCAAACTTAGAAGGTACCTATTCACTCTGACCTTAAAGAGGTTTAGATTATATCTCTCAGGAAACAAGTAAGGCGGCAACTTGTTCAATTCCTTGGCTGTACGTATTAGAAACGTAGAGTCAAGACCAAATTAAACGTTTTTTTTTGGTATCCAAGGAAAATCCAGAATATAAGAGTGATAGTGGGCCGTCTTGGGAGAAGCCTACGGCCAGCAGTGTGGTCTAAAGTGAGCTGATGATGATGTACTCAGGATACACATCATACAGGATGTTCAGGTGGCACATGGCGCTCAAAGGAGTAACTTATTATGCCTCTTAGAACCGGCTCGATTCAAAGATAAAGCTCCGTAAATACCGTATGGCATCATTATTTACCGACTTGCTTTCCTATCCCGTAGTAGTGTTAAGGTACCTAACCTAAATATAGTTCGCCCAGGATACAAGAATCTACTTCATGGAACAATCCAATAAATTCACAAAGCAGAGAGAGAGAGAGAGAGAGAGAGTATTGGTTCAATAATAGGTAATTTCATGTTAGCAAATCGTTAGTGCAAATGTGGTGATATATAATTATACATAATATAATATACTGTATAAGAAACTATACATAAATAATTTATGCTCATTTGGCTCTATTCCTCGATCTGTGACCTCAAGCAAGATCACAGTTCGGGGCAACAAGCATTTTTTTGTTTTAATTTTTTTTTTTATGGAATGACGAGGCGAGCGGAATGTTCCCCTGTTTTTTTAAGTGACGAGTGACGAGACGAGCAAGACGTTCGCCTGGCGGTAAGCGTCACGTCTGCCTAAGACAGTAGCAGTGCCAGAATTGTGAACTTGCGTACAAAATGCTACGGCGCACTGCACTCGTCACCCTAAGATATTAGATGTCAAAACTGTTCATGCCCAGTAATTTATCTGGTAACATTGCCCTTCAAACGAGAACACGGTAATGCTTGCACACTACTGCTTGGCGGTCGAATAACTGTGTGGTAATCACACAGGCGGACTCTTCAATAGAGTCGTAGCATATTTTTTTTCTAGGTACGTTTGCCTCCACAAATACTTACAATTTCTGCTAATCAATGTGTTTATGTGATTGTCATAATAACTTCTCTCGTAAATATTCTGCGTACAAGGCTTTCTCACAGCGGGCGGAGGTAATAGCATATAATTCCACATCGCACGTCGTTGTCGTGAGACGACAACTTTCCTATAATATCTTCTACTGAACCCATAATAAGCCGAAATAACTAGAAAGTGACCCAGCGCCTATCATTTCCTAAAATAACTTTGATCATAGTGAAGAACTCAGTGGTTCTATTGTTATGATATTTTTTTGATTGAGTGATTATTTATCAAATCTCTTGAAATGATGATAATTTATTTTTCGGACTGTAATAAAAATATATTACACCGTACTCAATTCTTTAATGGCAGTTATTTTGGAATAACATAAAGTGAAAAATAATGTACTTTGAACTTTTGCGTAATTATTTACCTACTTTATTCCTACTGATTACGTTTACTATGCCGATATTTCTGGTTGAAATAAAGAAATGGAATATTTTGATGTGAATGTTGGTCCGACGAATTTTATGTCAGTTGCTTGCAGTAGCTAGGGCATCGATGGACTTACATTATGTGTGCATCACATAGGCGCACTTTTGTCACGTGCGCAAATGTGATTAATTGTGATCATATCTTTGGCCCGTTTCCATCTACATTAGATGATGTAATGTAGGTTACATAAAATACATAGGGTTGTATATCTATTCCTTACTAGTTATTAAGATATTCAAATATTTTTGTTATAGTAAAAATATGCGATCTTTTGTACATAAGCAAACGTTATTCCGAGACGTATGGTAGCGTATTATGAAGATATATTATAATTTAATAATAATAATAAAATAATACAATCTTTTGTACCTAAGCCAGCGTTGTTCCGAGAAGCCTAATAAGAAGACCGTAAGACTCGGAAGCGTGAAGCCGTCGGTTCAAATCCCAGGCCCATATTAAAGAGCTGTTTGGTTTAAATTAATGTACGAAGGTATGATACCTTATCGATGAAGGAAAACTTCTTTAGGAAACCTGCATACGTCCGGTGAAGAAATTCAATTGTGTATGTGAATTCACCAACCCGCAACTGGGCCAGCGTGGTGGACATGGACCAATCGCCCGAGGATAGGCCTACGTTCAGCAGAGTACTGTTAACAGACTGATTAATTCGCGATGTAAGAACCAGATGAACGTAACTACCAAAAACTCTAAAATCGTATTTTTTTCGTAAATGGGTACTAAACGTGGTCCTGCGCAATGTGCCAAAACGACGTAACTGTAACTGTACAATTATTTTTAATTAGTTGATAATAGGTATTGCAAAAAGAACGTATAGGCAAAAGTATATACCAACTAGCTGCCCAAATAACGTATCTTAATCCAATAAAATATTTTTTTGTAAACAAGGTAAGAATACGTAAGAGCCAAAATAACGTATGTCGACCAATTTTTCAAAATATATAAAAGTTCTATAATAAGTGCAAATATATATATATATATATATATATATATATATATGCTTAATTTTATTCTCTAATAGTATGGGTGAATTTCTGTATACTTTTTTCATTTGCCAAATATATATTATTCTTTATATAACTCTTCAAAGTTCAAAGAAGTGAAATTTGCAGATTTTAAGCTCTCCTGTAAAATAAAATAAAATATAGTTACGTTTATCTGGATCTTACACCGCGAATTATGCTAACCGTCATTCCGGATATGCGCTAAAAGTATAGGTAAGTACAGATATTATAAAAGTGTTTAGTTAGCCAGTCTTCGCCTACTTTCGAATGTATAAATGTAGATTAACAAGCGAAACGCTTTGATGACTTGCAGGTGTACTATCAGATTAAATAAAATATTGTGTTAATGAGCATCTCAGTGAATAGAAAAGTAAAATTTTAATACAATAAAGGTAGTTACTTGACTGCAGTAGGTACATGTAGATAATTGTAGTCAGTTTTCATTTCTAGCCGAGGGAGGTTTTGATTGAGAGCTGTTATAATAAATGTTCGTTAGGTTCATTACCCGTTGAATTCATCAAGCAATCAAATAGTGGCTAGAATATCATTACGTTACAATAGTTATTTGTTACAAAGGCTGCAAAGTTGATTTTTGGTGAGAGTACCTGTATTGAAACCTGAGCGTAGCGTAGGGTTTCAAAGGTACGAGACGCTGAATAACTTTGCTGCCGAGCAAAACTCACAACTTTTCACCTCACAGCGAGGAAAATGCTAGTTTTTGTTTTTCATGCAGTCTTCGTGCTGGCCAGTACGATTGTTCTAAAATAGTAGATTGTTTACCAAGGGAGGAAACAAATATTTTTAAGGCGAGAGTGTTTCTTTGAAGCCAGAGTACTCTAGTTTAAAAATAGTGTTGATCCCGAGGTGGACACCCAGCTATTTGTTCACTCTATGAGAAAATAAGTAAGTGCAACATGTGAATAAGAATAGTACCTACGTTTATTTCATTCTCACTACTCACACTAACTTTTTATTGAGGAAGATACACTGAGTTAAAATAAAACAAAGTAAAATACGAATTTGAGTAAACAATTACGAACGAAGGCGGAATACTTATTCATACAATGTCCGTGGTAGATATCTTTGGTGATCGGAACTTTTACTAGCAATATCCACATTCCAAATTCAAATCACCGCCAGGAGGGAGGACTTTTTGTCCTTAGGCCGGAAAAGAGCTCTTTTCTGCCCTGTTTGTGAGGAACAAAGTAGGTCTTTTTGAATAGATGTGATAGAAAACTCTTTCCACGCTAGCGGACAAAATGCACTTTTGCACTCAGATTTCGAATGACAAACAGAATATTTCGGAGCTTGTGAGGTGAAAAATAAATTAAATATAGCATACAGAAAAAATAGATACTGTGACAAAGAACCTTTGATTATGTATATTTGTTTTTTTTAAATACCTGTTATATTAACATAGTAAGTAAGTAAGTTCGTATAGGCTGAGTGGCCAGCCCTAGTGTCAGAGTTAATGTGCCGCCCGAAGGCATCTGACATGGCTGACGGTTGTTGTAATAGAAACTACAACAAACAACCGGGACCAACAATTAATTAACATAGTAATAAAACATTTGATAAAACTTTGCAAAATAAAAAAACCAACGTACTTAATTGAAAAACCTAAACAACTCAATTCAATGTAGCGCCAACGAGCTGCTTGCCTTGAGGCAATGTTACATTTAATGTATTACATCCCTGACAGAATTGAAAAGTTTACATCATCAGCATTTTGTTGTTCACTGAAGGACAAGGGCTTTTATTCTCTGAACTCGATGGACAGATCTCTGCTTCCAGTTTTTGTCCGCCGCTTTACGCAGGTCGTCACTCCACCTGGTTGCAGGGTGTCTGTCATACACAACGTTTGTCTAAACGAGAGCCACTCTAAAACTCGTCTTCCCCAACGGTTATCGGTTCTTCGGCAACGCGCACGTTTCCCGAAGAAATTTTGCAGGGATATTCACCTCTCCGATTGAGTTGTGAATACTGTCCACTAATTATTTAAATGAAAGGCTTCGTTTATATTAAAAAATGTGTTGCGGTTTCCAGGAACGCGGCTATGGCTGGCTGCTGCCTTGCTGCAGGCGCTACTGCTGGCAGCGAGCTGCGGCAACCATCGGAGGTCGATGGCTACACAGGCGGTCAGTATCGTAGGGCAAAAAACAATAATCTACGCGCTACTCGTTTCAATCCCACCTAAGTATTCATTTATAATGACTAATTCCTGGAATTAATAACTGCAAGAGTTTGAATTGTCGACGGTTCTAAATATTTGTAGAAGATATTGAACGACTGAAACATCTCCCAAAGCTAACCCCCTAACCTAACCTCCTAAAGCCTTGACTCAATGTCATAAAACAAAAAGTTATTATATTAAGTTATTAATTATATTAAGTTATATGTTATAGTTATAACAAGAGCTTTACTTATTTTAAAATAAGAGATTATTAACGTATTTTTTATAATTATTATTTCATTTTAGTAAGTGATTATTTTTTGTGACATACTTAATGAAATTTGACGAGTAACTTTGGTGTTATCAATAAACTATTTGTATTCTGTATTTTATTTAGGAAATTTCAAGAACAGTGTGATTGTAGTAAAATATACTCAATCCTTGTTATGGAAAATTGAGTTGTTTGACTTATACTATTAGGTCTGTCGAGTACCTAATGTTTTAGGTTATTTTCAAATTTCCTAATCGAATTGCATGTTATCATTTCAGACCTTGCTATCAAAAGGCGGCTGGCGTCCGGTGGTGGGTTCGAATGGCCTCATATACGGATCATTCGGCACTGCGCCTCTACACGCGCCCGTCCACAACTACAAAATCCCGGTGCCCGTCCTCGACGTCCAGCAGTACGTGACGCCGTCGTCAGTTCGTCCGCTCGCCTCGAGAGACGGGGCCAAAATGACGTCCATCGCGCAGTCTTACCGCCCCACCACCATAAGGACGACGCAGCAGCAGCCTCTCAACCAACCAATCAGCTCCTACCATAATCCGTTCGCATTACAAAACAATGCTGTATTCCCGAGCAACGCCTTCAACTACTACAAACAAGTCCAGCAGTACCCTCTGGACAGCGTTCTTATCCGGAACCCTCATAATCCGTATGCTGCCAGACCGGTTTTCCAAAAATACCCTCAGAAGTTTAAGCAGCAGTTACAGAACAATGTATTCCAGCAGCTAACGAGTATTCAACCGATTCAGTTCGGGCAGTATCAGACTGCCAAGCCGTTGGACATATTCGGAAAGCCTGTGGAAAATTACTCGAAGAAGCAACAACAGTCCAACGGCATTGAGACTTACAAGCCTGAAGTGTTCAAGCTGCCTGACAGCGACACGGCGCCTCAGTCTGTCAGTCAGCAAGTGCAGACAGCTCAACAGCAGCATTTTGCAGGACAGAACCAAGTCTATAATACTTACCCGCAGTATTCATTTCAGGATGCCGTCTTCCCATCTAGTATTTTAGGTAAGAATCTTGATAAAATTTACAAAAATAAAAAGGCATAATAAATGCATTTTCATCGACTTTCACTTTTATACAAATAATAACTTTACTTTCCAGGTTCGTTCGGTAGCTTTGGAGTGCAGTCAGTGAAAGGACGCGACCCAATATACCCATCTACAAAGGCCACGTTCCTGCCACAGCAGCCCACGAAAACCACCATCTTTAACTCATTCAATTATTCTCCCAACCACAAGTCCACGCCAACAATCTACAACACACCGAGCACTACTCCTAAGCTCCCGACCACTCCGAATCAGATCCAATACAGCTCTACGTTCAGTGACTTTAAAATTACTCCCACTCCCCATACCAAGGTGTCCACGCCACCTAAAATAGACCCCAACGCCGACGTAAAATACTCTTTCAAGCCGAGCCCTCAAGATCCCTTCACAAAGAACTACCACAATGATTACAACAAAGTGACAACGTACAACCCGATACAAACAACATCAAACAACGGATACGATTATAATTACCAGTCTCAATACAACGATCCGAGCTATTACAACCAGCAACAGCCTCAGAATGCAAAATACACAAATGAACACAAGAAACAAAAGATACACGACAGCATCCCGGCGGGCGGTCACCAGCAGCCGACCAAGCAGTATGTGAGCCCGCCCCGACCGGAGAAGGACTCTACATTCCACGCACAAATACAACCAACTTACGAAGTCACAGAGACAACGGAATCTGACATCATCACTCAGTCATCCCCTGCGCCTTGGCAGTTGACGTCACAGCCTTACGACAGTTTTAACCCGTCCGAACAGTCGGTGATAAATCCAGAATATTCCGACTACGGTCGCCCAAACCAGACACCTTTACCGGAAATTCCAGAAGAGTACGCCATCGTGACCGAGGCCGAAAAGGGGTACCAGAACTCTTTGGGCTACGATGGACAAATCGAATCTCAAAGCAGACGGCCCCTTGGCGACGACTTCGAACCGATCGGTAAGCACAAGCTCAAGGACTATTACTACAAGGTGTCGACACCGGCGTACGACGAGTACAGTGTACCGAGACGAACGAAGAAACCGACCGAGTCATCTAAGATCACCACAACATCGGAGATCACGACTGCAAGCACCGCGAGTGACGCGCTACTCGATGCCTTGCCTACATTGCCCCCTAACAAGCATTTCAAGCGACCTAGCGCAAGCACTCCGGAACCTCCTGCTATAGATAAGGACAGAATCCGCAAACGGAACAAGATCCGAAGACGCCGTCCTCCTCTAGGAAACTTAAATCGTAATAGAGAAGAAACTAGTACTCGCCTTCCAAACACGAAAACTACAGAACTTAGCCAAACCGAAACTGAAGAGGTGCACACTATCAAACCTAGAATAAGGCCAACAACACTCGCAAAGCTGCAGACACAATCTACGACTCCTAGTGTCACTACTGATTTAACCACTAGCGCTTTGCCCACTGTTTCGCCTACAGCACCAACAATCGTCAAAAAGAAGTTAGTGCGACGCCCTTTGACTACAACTCCTGCTGACAGAATCGAAGCCACAACGATTACAACCTTCAAAATATATGAAACAAATAACGAATCCCCTATTATGAAAATTGCTAATCGACAACCTTACGCTAAACCGACACAATCTGTGTTTGAATACAAAACGGAGGACACCCCAGATTACACTCATAAGCAAGATGAGAAAGACACTCCCACCAGCGATGTTTATGTGCCTGATACGTTCAAAACGACTACCGATGAGATGGATATAGAATTCGCATTCCATAAAGACGTGAAGCCTATCGAAGCGAAGTTAGAGCCAGTGACGAGCCGCTACAGAGAGACGACAACAGATGACAACGTCTTCAATGAGGTGACAACATTTGCTCCGCGCACCGACACCAACACCAACACTGGAAAGATTCAAAGGCCTCGTCTTCGCAATAAGTATAACAGACCAAAATTCAGCGTTAAAGATTACAAAAATAGGCTGGGTTCAACGACGACCACAACTGAAAAACCAGTAGAAAACACTTCCAAAGTAAGATTCCCTAACAGGAAACCTTATACCGACGATCCTGAGAGCGAGACCACCACTGAGAGGAAAAGGTTCATTCCAAAAGAAGCGAGAACCAAAGTCTACAACACGGATAGTACACAAGAGACATACACAGTGAGACAACCAGCAAGGCAAAGGCAGACCACCACTGAAGTAGAAACTACGACGAAGATATCAGCTCGAATCAGAAATGGCAGCCGGCGTCCGAGACCCACGGAAGAAACGACAGAACCCTTGCCAACTACTCTCAACACCAGGAGGCCTCTGCGGAAAAAGGTGAAAGATTCCGAAATAGATGAGTCTGTTTTAGACATTGTAACTGAGACCACGATCCCCGAACAAAGAGACTTCACATCGGAAAGGACTCGGTCTGAAAGCGCAATCATGAAGATTGCTGACAAAAAACATCACGATCACCATGTGGATAATTTGTTCGAGCATTCTAAAAGGGTGTCTGATTTGACTCTAGCTGCCAGTAAGGACTATAACAAACCTGGCATGTTCAAGACAGTACCGACGAACAGTAGGAGAATACCGAACTATTTCACGATAGCGACGGACGATCCTATTTTGCCGATCGAAGCTTTCTTCCCGCAATTGAATCAGAAGAAGGAATCGTAACTTTCCTTTAGTTAACACAAAACAAAACCAAATCTTTTCTACTGCCAAAGCTACATTCTATAGGTCTTTCATTTAAACTAACAAGAGGCTATTTCTATTCAGGTTAATAGTATTTAGTGTTAATAATAATAAAACGATGGGCTAATAACTCCAAAATCCTAGCTCAGCATGTCTGATATGAAACAAAGTATTCAACGCAAGTTTGGGTGCACGAAAATCATGATATACAACGTGCAACAAAAAGGTTCGACAATACTTGTATGTATTAACTCAACATTATGAACTTTTACTATGGGGACAAACCTTGAAATCTAGAAAAAAAACAGCTGTTCTATACATTTTGTCCAAGTCAATGAACTTTTTGTAAGGAATTTGAAGGTTGGCCCCATAGTAAAAGTTGTTTATAATGATGAGTAAATAACCCTTCAGTATTGTTGAATCTTTTAGTTACAAATTGTAAATGAAAACTTCTTACAAATAGAAGTATTTATCCTCTTTAGAGGCGACTTATTGACTGTATTTACTGTTACATAATCCATAACATAAAGTATCGGTGCTCATTTAGATTTTAAGACAACAACTACTAAGCATATTTTTATAACGTGTAACGTAACTTGTGTGTGTGCGTGAAAGGTGATAGTATGGGTGAAATCTTTGAAATATATTTATGTTTTAGATATTAGTTATGTAAATAAATTATTTCTCGTATAAAAAGTTTTATTTGACACCAACTTTTAGTAATTATATTATCAACCAGCGTGTGCCTCCTCGGCCTGCAACTTGGCCATCTTCTGTATGGATTTCAACGCTGCGTGGTGTATGGTCTTGTCCAACGCATCTGCAATGAAAACAGGATACCTTAAAATGGGATTGATCAAAAATACAAGGTTTAATGTAACGGTATTACTTAGCCGAGAGAAGGTATTCTTCATGAACACTAAATCGGTAACTCGTTTCCAACATAAATACGGTAAATATGCCATAAATAATAACATAACTGTATATACAATCTGTAACAAAAAGGTTCAACAATACTGAAGGGTATGTATGTACTCATCATTATAAAAAACTTTTACTAAGGGGCCAACCATGAAATCGCATCAAAAACAGATGATCCATACATTTTGTCCAAGGACCTTCGGACCCCCAAAAGTGAAAGACCCCCCGACGCCCTTGACCGATGGGGAAGAAAGGCCACCGACGACATTGCGAAAGTCGCGGACAACCGGTGGATGCTAATGGCAGGTTGAGTTTTGACGGCAACACGGAAAAATCATGTCGCTGCATTCTATTATTGTCTTTTACTGGCGTTTTATCGCGAATTAATGATTAAAATGGTGGTGTTTTATTCATTGAGTGTTGAATTACATGCACGAGTATTAAATCGCGAAATAATATCAGCTGTTCCATACAAAAAGTTCATTGACCTCGGACAAAGTGTATGGAACAGCTGATTATTGTACATGGTACTAGGAAGTCATTGTAACCATCATGAACAATGAATAAGTGTTAATATTATTAAAACTAATCCTTCTAACTAGTCTCTCCCAATAGATATTTTAAAAAAAACATCAAAGACAAAAATGGTTAAAAGCTTCTTACATATTTTATGCTGCCCTTTGATCGGGAATCGCAGCCTCAAGCTGATAGGGTTGGAACAAATGAACACGTACGGGCTGTCGCTCTCACCGTCCGGGAACCTGGTGGGTTAAGAATGCATTATTTATTCTATGGCAGACATTGAGCTAATATCTAATGAGTCACAATCTCTAAGTGAAAACAGTCAAAAAACGTCCAAGTGCCGTTGTATAATAATTATTTAAAACAATAGGCCTAGTACTTTTGTGCGCATGTGTACACACACACAAACACACCCCCTCTACTTTCTTCCAGCGTTCTTTTTACATGACGCGACCTGTACATAGCTATACATACGTGCAATAGATAGTTCACAATTGTTCGAATTTCGTGTAGTGGTAGGACTCTACTGCAGAGTCCGCCTGGGGAAGTACCACACCTTTGCCAGTTATTCAATCGCCAAGCAGTAGTGTGCAAGCATTACTGTGTTCCGGTTTGAAGGGCAATGTTACCAGATAAATTACTGAGTATGAAGAGATTTTAAATCTTATATCTCAGGGTGACGAGCGCAGTGCAGTGCAGCGCAGGATTGCGTTCGCAAGTTCACAATTCTGGCACTGCTACTGTTAGTGGCAGGCGTAATGCTTACCACCAGGCGAACGTATAGCTCGTCTCGTCACTTGATGGTTAAAAAAAAATTACGGTATATCGCTTGTATAGTGTTCAATGTGTGCTTGAGCGCTTGTGTCTTATCGTAGTTCAAGTCGTTAAAAAAGTCGGCGCACTGCATAGCGTGCGCTGTGCACAAATAATATGTTTCGTATTAGGCGTTTTGTTTTTGGCCCTTACCTTTTTTTATACAAAAATAAACATATATTTGTATATTTATGTTTTATTTATACGGGAATACTCACGTTTAATTAAATCGGATACTCCGACTATAGTTTCGATCACATCCGGTGACCTTTTTCAGAGAGTGAAAACAGAGCCCGACGCGTCCACGACCACGCGCGCGTGCGTGCGTGTGGTGCGTGAACTATAGTTGGAGTATCCGGTTTTAATTAAAGGTGAGTATTCCCGTATAAATAAAACAAAAATGTGTCAAAACCACGTCAGTTTTCATAATATATTTGTAGTTTTTTAAATATGTAAAAAAAGTCTCTTACTTTCTATCATACTCCTCCTGGGGTAAGCAGTCGTCCACATTGACGCAGCCCAGAAGACAGCCGGTGGGGTAGAAAGTCGGGAATTTGAATTGCTTCTCTGCAAACAAAAGGTGTTCAAAGAGTAAGCTCGTTAAGAGGTTATGTCAGAGTTAAAGCGCCACCCGAAGACCTCCTGAAATGGCCTGACGATTGTTGTTACAGAAATACACAATAAGCAACCCTGACTGTAGCAGACCAGCTACAAAACAGCAGCCTTTTTTAAGGGTTTTATGATACTTTATTTGGAAAATCGACTTCACATCACCGCATTTATACAAAGACATAGAGTAAGTAAATACTACGTAATATACAAAGACTGATATAAAAAACAAAAAACGAAACAAAACCAATTATTTAAAATAAAGGAGAATAAAAAACGAATATTCGAAAAATGTTAAAAAAGTATCGTCGCCACGAAACAATACCAATTATTAATAAAGAAGAATTAAAAAAATAACTAATTTTTTTTTAAGTATAGGCGCCAACACTGACCGACAGTTTAACATGACATCCGTCCCATCACTACCACACGGCACCACAGAATAAATAATAGTACTACGTACAGAAAGTTCACTCCGTAAAGGAATTGAAATAAATAAGGACTCTATCTACTAGGCAATAAAGTAGCAATTCAACTCGCACAGCGCTGGATACCGCTCGCTATATTCACCTAGATATACGAGGCTAGTGTGCGGGCGACGACTGACTTCTGCCTTGCATTGTCCTCCCGGACGGAGCGCCGACCGAACATACCTAAACTGCGGAGTGACACCCCCTGGTAGCACTGCGCCCCTAATATACAATTTGCCATAAAAAAAATCCTACAATAAATTCGTAATATCTCTATATCTCTAAGTTCGTTTATCAAGCCGTCAAGTATATAATCTAGTCGTTTTTACTCTTGACCGTGTGGTTCTGAGCATTCTACGATCCCCGAGCCGCCTGCCAAACATGCATTGCTGCAAAATTGTAAGCAATAGGGTAGATGACTTATGTTTATATCGTTGAAACCAATAGCTTTGATGAAGAATTTAACTAAATATAGTATGATTATTGAAAAAACAATTTACATCGGTTTAAATTTAAAATAATGTTCTGATATATGAGCGTTCAAAGTTTTTGTTATTCTGTTCCTTTCCCACAAAACAAAAAATTACGTCACGCCTCACTTGTCAGAATAGAAATTATATGGCGTACAGAGAAGTGACGTCACGATATGCTGTTTTTTCTCTCTGTCTAGCATGATATTAAAATGCTTATAAGTTGCTTATTTTTGATCAGATTTTTATTTTCATTTCATTAATCAGCTATATTTATGGGCCACATTTTAATAGGACAATAAAAGAAATACAGTCATCTAGCCTATTATGGCAATCTGCCCCATTAAGGGGGAGGTCTTCGTCCAGCAGTGGAAGTCTTCTGACTAATGATGAAACACGTGTAAATAGATCAGAAATGTGTCAAAACGATGTTAGTTTTCATAGAAAGACTGTAAGTGTTACCATTACTTCTATGCTCGTCAATCAAATAGCCCGCCCCTAACGGAATCTGGCGCAAAGGTGCCCATCACACTAGCCGCATTGCCACGCTGAATGGATATAGCCAATTTTTGCACCAGGTACGAGCTGGAGCGGGGGTCACCAAACTTTTCCCTCAACCTACGCCCAATTGTCCCCACTACATTTTTAGCATCAGCGCCCCAACTGCCCAATGTCTCCACCGCAAGAGGCACAAAAATGTATTGCCCCTCTAACGCTGCATACTTCAACCGCTTTTTAACAGCCGCGTCCTCGGCAGCAGCCGCCGGAGAGTGTTACCAGGATAGAGGACTCGGTAGTGGTTCTCCAGCGCCCTGACGACGTCCTGGTCGGGAGGCTTGGCGGTGGCCGCGACCCACAGCCGGCCGCGGTGGCTCGTGTACCACGTGCGGCCCTCGTGTCTGCACACAACACACGATAACATCAATATTACAATAAGATACAAGTTTAATACCGGGTGTTAGTTGAACACCGTTATCCTGCTAGGATATCATTGTAGTCATCATTATGAACAACTTTTACTATGGGACCAACCCTGAAATCACGAAAAAAAACAGCTGCTCCATACACTTTGTCCAAGATCGATGAACCTTTTTGTATGGAACATTATTTTTTTCGTGATTTCAGTGTTGGCCCCATAGTAAAAGTTGTTCATAATGATGAGTACAATGATATCCTAGAAGGATAACGGTGTTCAAACTAACACCCGGTATATGACGAAAAGACTTTTCATCACACTTGCTCGTAACGTAATTATTTTCTATCTTTAACGTGGATCTTATTACATCGGTTTTAGACTTATTATCCAAGATATTAAACACGCGTGCTTTTTTTCTTTTCATTTCACCATTACCGGGTTATACCTATAATAGGTATAGTCCGGTTAAGTTAAGTATGTTTAAGTAAATTTTTGGTAGGTTATACGTCAGAGGTGGTCCCATATTAATTCTATCGAAATCGGTTCAGTAGTTTGGGTTTTAAATCAAAATTACTGGAATAATAACTGGAAAATATGAAGATGTCATCCAGGCAGTCGAAATTGAAGACGTTTTTTTTTAAAGCGTATTATTGAGCTAACTAGTTGAGCAGTGGGTAAATCAGAGGGTATTACCCACTGTTCAATTATTCATAGTTGAGCAATTATCAGTTTTGCTGTTGGTATGGTATTACCCACTGCTCGACTTCATTCAGTTGAGCAATTTAATAGAGCAGTGAGGAAGAAACGTTACTGCGTTGCGATGGCAAAAACAAAGAAAAACCTCACAGTTTGATCCCGTCGACGAGCAGGCTGGCCCAGGGCTGGTGCATGGAGAGGCAGCGGCCGGAGTCGCTCATCTCCTGCAGCTCGGCGTCCTGCACGCGGCCCGGCCCGAGGGCGAGCCCCGCCGGCGCACGCGCAGCCACCGCGAATCCCTCGCCTTCCACGGATGGGTCGAACTGTGGTCATTTTACAAGCATAATCTAGAATCGTCATCAGCCATAAGACGTCCACTGCTAGACGAACGCCTCCCAATAGAGGGGTGCTGTCATAATCCCCACGCTTGGCAGTCGGCTTGGGGATCGCAGAATGCTCACCACCGTTAACCAAGAGGACGCTGCTGCCCGTCCTCCGGTGGGTCTGGTTGCAGTTTAAGGATCCCAGGTCCTAATCTGTTATAATCTTGAAAAGTCCACTGCCAATGCAATACAAGCGCAATAGGCAGGCCACAACGCTCGAGGACCTGATAACCGATGGGGGGGAACGGTTCTCTCGTGGCGACCGCGAACCATCCTACGCAGCGAAGGCGCGGCCTCCCACTATATATACCGGGTGTTAGTTTGAACACCGTTATCCTTCTAGGATATCATTGTACTCATCATTATAAGAACAACTTTTACTATGGGGCCAACCCAGATTTCACGAAAAAAAAAACTGTTCCATACATTTTGTCCAAGATCGATGAACCTTTTTGTATGGACCAGCTGTTTTTTTTTCGTGACTTCAGCGTTGGGCCCATAGTAAAAGTTGTTCATAATGATGAGTACAATGATATCCTAGAAGGATAACGGTGTTCAAACTAACACCCTGTATATATAGGTAATTGACATTGTACAAGTCGCGGGCAACCGGTGGATGCAAATGACAAATTGTCGTACAGAGGGGCGGTCTATGAGGTTTCTGCGTTGAACTGCTCCGGGCTGACGATGGTGAAGTAAGACTACAAACGTCGAATTAAGAAACAAAGGAAATCGCACGCCTTAATTGCAATGCGAAAATAATAATGGTACGTTTTAGCTACTCAAACAAATGGCAACTCTAAGCTAAGAGGATAAGGCTAAATATGCAAAGTAGGAGACTGGTTGTCACGATCCGAACGACAGCTGAACGTTTCCGAATTGCATGCAAACTGCCGCACCGAAAAGTTATAGATGTGCCGCCGTCAAGCGGCCGGTACAACATTCTCTGTTGAAGAACTCTGTTGTCTCTGTTGTTGATTGTTGATCTGTTCGAAGATTGTAGTCTTTTGTAAAACAATTTCCAGTTATACTATGAAAACTGACGTGGTTTTGGGAAATTTTCGTTATATTTATACGGACGTTTAATTAAGTCGGATGCTCCGATTATAGTTTCAATCACATTCGGTGGCCTTTTTCAAGAAGTGAAAAAGATAACGACACGCGTGCGACTGCGTTTCACGCGCGCGCTCTGCGGGCGCTGGGGTACAGTGTAAGTAGTGATACGCCGGCGCTCTCTGGACCACTTCATCACCGAATCGCCCACTTAAATCTCGGGAACACTCCAGCACGCGGAGCTCACCACGTAACGCACACATCAAACACACATTAAACGTGAGTAATCCCGTATAAATAAAACAAAAATGACCGTGTAACATTTTTCATACAAATGATGACGTTTAGAGAGCAATTGAGTACTCGATTCACTATTCCGCTCGGATAATATAATATATATCGGATAAGATAATATAATACCTGCAGTAGCGGCGCATTGACCCCGGGCGCCACGTCCCGCTCGGAGGGCACCCCGACGAGCAGGGCCGGCTGCAGCAGCCTGCCGCCGGCCGCGCCGCCGCGCGTCATCTCGCGTTGGTAGTAGGTTGTACAGTACCTGCAGTAGCGGCGCATTGACCCCGGGCGCCACGTCCCGCTCGGAGGGCACCCCGACGAGCAGGGCCGGCTGCAGCAGCCTGCCGCCGGCCGCGCCGCCGCGCGTCATCTCGCGTTGGTAGTAGGTTGTACAGTACCTGCAGTAGCGGCGCATTGACCCCGGGCGCCACGTCCCGCTCGGAGGGCACCCCGACGAGCAGGGCCGGCTGCAGCAGCCTGCCGCCGGCCGCGCCGCCGCGCGTCATCTCGCGTTGGTAGTAGGTTGTACAGTACCTGCAGTAGCGGCGCATTGACCCCGGGCGCCACGTCCCGCTCGGAGGGCACCCCGACGAGCAGGGCCGGCTGCAGCAGCCTGCCGCCGGCCTCGCCGCCGCGCGTCATCTCGCGTTGGTAGTAGGTTGTACAGTACCTGCAGTAGCGGCGCATTGACCCCGGGCGCCACGTCCCGCTCGGAGGGCACCCCGACGAGCAGGGCCGGCTGCAGCAGCCTGCCGCCGGCCGCGCCGCCGCGCGTCATCTCGCGTTGGTAGTAGGTTGTACAGTACCTGCAGTAGCGGCGCATTGACCCCGGGCGCCACGTCCCGCTCGGAGGGCACCCCGACGAGCAGGGCCGGCTGCAGCAGCCTGCCGCCGGCCTCGCCGCCGCGCGTCATCTCGCGTTGGTAGTAGGTTGTACAGTACCTGCAGTAGCGGCGCATTGACCCCGGGCGCCACGTCCCGCTCGGAGGGCACCCCGACGAGCAGGGCCGGCTGCAGCAGCCTGCCGCCGGCCTCGCCACCGCGCGTCATCTCGCGTTGGTAGTAGGTTGTACAGTACCTGCAGTAGCGGCGCATTGACCCCGGGCGCCACGTCCCGCTCGGAGGGCACCCCGACGAGCAGGGCCGGCTGCAGCAGCCTGCCGCCGGCCTCGCCGCCGCGCGTCATCTCGCGTTGGTAGTAGGTTGTACAGTACCTGCAGTAGCGGCGCATTGACCCCGGGCGCCACGTCCCGCTCGGAGGGCACCCCGACGAGCAGGGCCGGCTGCAGCAGCCTGCCGCCGGCCTCGCCACCGCGCGTCATCTCGCGTTGGTAGTAGGTTGTACAGTACCTGCAGTAGCGGCGCATTGACCCCGGGCGCCACGTCCCGCTCGGAGGGCACCCCGACGAGCAGGGCCGGCTGCAGCAGCCTGCCGCCGGCCTCGCCACCGCGCGTCATCTCGCGTTGGTAGTAGGTTGTACAGTACCTGCAGTAGCGGCGCATTGACCCCGGGCGCCACGTCCCGCTCGGAGGGCACCCCGACGAGCAGGGCCGGCTGCAGCAGCCTGCCGCCGGCCTCGCCACCGCGCGTCATCTCGCGTTGGTAGTAGGTTGTACAGTACCTGCAGTAGCGGCGCATTGACCCCGGGCGCCACGTCCCGCTCGGAGGGCACCCCGACGAGCAGGGCCGGCTGCAGCAGCCTGCCGCCGGCCTCGCCGCCGCGCGTCATCTCGCGTTGGTAGTAGGTTGTACAGTACCTGCAGTAGCGGCGCATTGACCCCGGGCGCCACGTCCCGCTCGGAGGGCACCCCGACGAGCAGGGCCGGCTGCAGCAGCCTGCCGCCGGCCTCGCCACCGCGCGTCATCTCGCGTATCTTGTCCTCGTCCGCTTCGTACCCGATTGTATTGTCTTCTACTATTTGACGACCTGGAACCACACACATTGGAAACTTCACATCATCGGTCAGAGACGTCCACCGCTAGATGAGGCCTCCCCCTTAATAGGAAGGGGTTGCCATAATCACCACGCTTGGCTTGGGGATCACAGAATGCACAACATCGTCGTTCGAGAGGACGCTGCCGCCCGAACTGGATGCAGTTCTGAATGCAGTTTTAGGATATACTCAAGTCCCAGTGGAGACATTTTTGTTTTATTTATAAGTTACTCTAGTTTGATTGAGTCGGATGCTCTGATGATAGTAGAGTGGACTAAAGTGAAGTAGATCATGGAGGAGTAGACTTTAGTAAAGTGGACTATAAATATACTGGAATAGACTATAATGGTGGACGAAGTGGAGGAGAGAAGGCGCGTTCTTGACTCTCAATTTGTCGGAGACTCCCGTTAGTGAAGAACTTTAGTCACTTACCGCCAAAATCAAACGTCATTTTCTTAGTAAGCCGAGAAGCGTGTTTCTTCTCATGCAGCGATTGCTGATACTTCTCCAGTTTTTCTCTCTCGGTCGCGTTGAGCCAAACGCTGTTGGCTTGGAAGTAATCGCTGTCGTCGTCCGTGACGCGGGTGCGACGCTCGCTGGGGAAATGGAAAAGAGATCTTATTGTATGTTACACTCAGTTTAATTTTTAATTTAATTCATAAATTAAACTGACACATTGACAATTGCAGTTTTAAGAGACCCTAAAATATATTACATATATCTTCTTTAGAAGAAACTATAATCTAGACATTTTGAAGGCTAAAGTGAATAAACTTTCAGGTCGGCGTCATCTGCGAACGCAACATCGTATGCCATAGACGTTTGCTGCTAGCAAGGCAAGAATATACGAAGATATAAGAATAAGTTTTTTTTACGGGATCCGCGGTCCGGCTCTGTCCGTGATGTCGTCCTTCATGTCAAAGAGAACGCAGGTCGTGGTGGGTGACAGAGGCCACGTCGTATCGTCCGAGATGGAGAACGGGACGGGCGTCCCACAGGGCTCCTGCTTATCTAACACCTCAAGCTCAGAGCGTGGTTACAAGAGAATTTGTTTTCTGGCATTGAAGAGATTATTAGCGTATTTTTGTAATTATTATTTCATTTTAGTAAGTGTTTTTTTTGTGAAATACTTAATTAAATTTGACTTGTAACTTTGGTATTATCAATAAACTATTTGTATTTGTTTCTAGAGCAAATATATAGATGGGAATCTATCAAAAAAACACTCTTAAGTCTTAAACTGAGCTCCTCAAAATAAGTCATCATCGTAATACCTATTCCTCATCAGCCAGAAGACTCTCACTGCTGAACGAAGGCCTCCTAATTAGATCGCCACACCAGTACGATAACCAGCCATTTGAATCTGTGCGGTGGATTCAAATATCTAGTTGCCCGCGACTTTCGCAATATCGTAAGTCCATTTAGTGGGAGGCCTACCTACGCTGCGTATTCCGGTTCGTGGTCGCCACTCAAGAACCTTTCTTCCCCATCGGTTATCAGTTCCTCGAGCGATGTGCCCATTGCCATCCGAATATTAAAATTAATTTAATTTTTATTTATTGATACACAAAACAGACCATAGTCAAAACATATACATTATTAGCTAGGTATAATTTCGAGCCAGACTATGTGCCTAAGCATGTGTAAACAGCGTGATTAATTAATGAAACCTTTATAATTCCGAAGCAATGGTTCCAACATTTAAAAAAATAATCTAGAGTAGGTATTTTGAATACAAAGCTATCATAAGAGTTTAACTAACCAACAAGTACTTACAACTATCAAGTTACATTATTTGTATTTGTATAGGTTACTTATAAAATTACATGAAATATACATAATATATGTGGTTATGTGTAAATATACATAATTATACATTTATGAATGTAAGATCTTTGTTTGATGTTTGAATAGGTATGTATTTCCAAAAAAATAGTATATCAGTATTCTATGAACTGAGGCTAGAGTGCGCTGTGAAATGTCCAGCAATATTTCTTGAAAAAAAGGTTTCCGAGTCGAAGGGGAGAACTAGATGCTTGTAAGCATGTTTGTATGTATATTTGTTCGACTTGCGAAACGTGGAACCGATTTTATTAAGATCGAATATGAGCCAAACGTGTCAAGGGACTGGGTATGTCCTAAAACTGCATCCAGACCTACCCGAGGACGGGCAGCAGCGTCCTCTTGGTTAACGGTGGAGTATTCTGCGATCCCCAAGCCGCCTGCCAAGCGTGGGGATTATCCCTCCCTATTAAGGTTCGACAAGTTGACGGCTCGAACTCATCGGTGGGCGCGGCTAAAAAGCATGCTCTCTTCATCAAACAAACTGTGGGAAAGGGAGAAAGAAAGATAAATGAGCGCGCAATTTTTTTTGTCTACCTTTGGCTGCAGTAATGTGGTTGAATAAACTCTGAGTTAATTTATTCCAACTTAAGTTATTTGAAATGTTTATGGACTAAACAATGCCGCTTGATAAATTATTTTAGAGTTTTCTTATTCCTTATGTTATTTATTTACGTCCAATGTGGCGTTAAAATTGAGCTAAAATACAAGATGTTTCCTGGCTCATAACTTTCATGTTTATTAACTTTTTACTTTCGTAATAATTTACAATCCTAGATAATGAGGAGATTAAGCGATATAATACTTAGTCTTGGACCTACAAAATTACATAGTGGAGTAGTAATACTACCGCGTTTCTATGGACAAGTGACCAACTTGTCTACTCTTAAGGGGGAGGCCTTCGTCCAGCAGTGGACGTCTTCTGGCTGTTGTTGTTGGGTAAAGGGACTTGGAAGATATGGAGGTCGCGAAGTCTAAGTTCACTGCGAACTACTAGTTTACTACTCTCCTTACTCTTTGTATATTGTGTTTTTTTTTCTGTAAAATTAATATCTTATCTTATCATTTTATAGTTTCAATACTATTTTGTTTATTACCTGGTCCTGTCATACTCGAGCAGTTTGTTCCGGTGTAGCACCGCGTCCTCCCAGCCTTCGGGACGGCTTCGCTCCATCAGTGACGTCATCAGCTTGGCGCTCGCCTTCGTCTTCGCGTTTAGCTCTCTTTGCTCTCGAGGAGTGCACACCTGTAAATATTGTAGCCGTGGTACAGTCTGGCTGGCGCAGTCGACTTCCAAGACATTTTCTAAAAGGTCACCGAACAAACGAGATGTATGTAGTCTTGAGATGGGTGATGAGTGGCATTTAGAAGCGCTCACGTGGGTCGAATGACATGTAAAACTGGCGGTTCCGGTTGCTTATTCTATATCAAACAATTGATAAGCCATCTCAGAAAACTCTGATACTATACTATACAATATGTAACAAAAAGGTTCAACAATACTGAAGGTTTATGTATGTACTCATCATTATGAACTACTTTTACTATGGAGCCAACCTTGTAATCGCAAAAAAAAACAGCTGATCCATACATTTTGTCAAAGGACCTTGGGACCTCCGAATGTGAAAGCTATAGCTACGCCCGGGTTTTTGGCGGCAACACGGAAAAATCGTGTCCCTGCATTCTATTATTTTCTTAAACTGGTGTTTTTTCGCGAATTAATGATTAAAATGGTGGTGTTTTATTCATTGAGTGTTGAATTACATGCACGAGTGTTAACAAGTGTTATGATGTGGCGAAACATGTATTTTCGTGTTGTTTTAAAAACTCCGTAAAAGCCCATAGTAAAGTCTCCACAACTTTACTAGGGCATGACTTAGACTCCACTGTGACTAATTTCCGGTGCGACTAAATGTGATTTTATGACGTTTTTATCTGACTTGATACTTTATAAACTTTAAAATGCATAATACAAGACACTGGCTGAATGCACAAAGTGCGAAGCCACAAACTAAGGAAAAAATAATGGCAGGTTGTCATACATTCTGGCGGTCTAAGTGGGAGGCCTTCGTTCAGCATTGTGGACGTCTTCGGGCTGATGATAATTTGCCAATGGCAGTCATTTAAGGAACCTGGGTATGTCCTAAAACTGCATCCAGAACCACCGGAGGACGGGCAGCAGCGTCCTTTTGTTTTTTTTTTGTTTTTTAGAGTCAATAAACAGTACACAGCAAAGTATAATTGGTTGGTTAACGGTGATCAGCATCCTACGATCCCCAAGCCGCCTGCTAAGCGTGGGGATTATGGCAAACCCCTCTAAAAACAGGAGGCCTGCGGCCAGCAGTGGACGTCTTCTGGCTGGTAAGTAAGTCATTTAAGTTAGTATTGCATCCACTTTCATACGATTGTGCAAGAGAGAGGGCGCTATATTATCTCGCCTTGATAAACAGAGTATAAATAATTAAGTTACCAGATTGCCACAGAACAGGCACGGCCCCGAGCCCTCCTGGGTGCAGATGATGCGGCCGCACTGCAGGCAGTTGTTCACAAGCTCATGCTTTGACGCTTGGCAGTCACACCGATGTCTACCTGAAATGTAGAGCACATACTACAGTGAGGCCAAAGAAATGTTTCACAGGAATGAGCGCCAATGCAGTGTGGCTCCAGATGCCAGGTCCAGTCAAATTTTTGGGAGTTAATAAAAAAAACACATGCATATTCCCCATTAATGACTAGGCGAGCTATATAGAGTCTAGACTGAATTTAAGCTGCGCGTCCACTTCGACGGAATCGTCCCGTATGGAGCGTCAGCATAATGATGATAATAATAGATTAAAAGTCACATAATAATTGAATTGAAAAATAATAATAATGAATGTCAACTTAAATAACTAAGACAAGAATTCACAAATACATTAAATTCAACTATAAATATGTCAACGTCTGGTTGTTGAGCTAGCATGGCGTTGAGCAGAGCGATGGCCTGGGCTGTGGGAGCGTTACTGTGACGTGCGCGTGCGCGTCCACGGAGCCGCGAGCAGGCGCCGCACGTGCGGACGCCGCGCGCGCTCCGGCGCGACGAGCGCGAGCCGCGACAGGCTGCTCGGGTTGTCAATCTTATTGTGGAGGAACAAGTAGAACATACATACATACAATATCTTCCAGGAGACATCCACTGCTGGACGAAGTATGTACTAACTATGTGAAGTGTGAAGTGAAGAGAGTGAGAGTGTGAGGATGACGTGTGTCACTGCTGGATGTATGTTTGATACTCAATTCTAAAATGTTGAAAACAAAGTCCTGATTACCTTTCAGCATCACAACCTGAGCACTTTTTCCCTCCTGCGAGTACAAGTTGACAAACTTAGTTTTCTTCTTAGACTTGGACTCATCATTAACAGTTTGCTGAGGAGCAGGCTCTGGCGCTGTGACGTCTTGCTGAGGCTTGCTTTTGGCAATTTTCTTCTTTGGCTGTTTGGGAAGTGAGTTTCCTGAAAAAGCCAGATGAGATTCATAACAACAGTTTAAGTTATGAGTACTGTTGCAAAGGCATAATTGATCATCTCATTGCCCAATCTCATTGACTAATTGACTTGGGTTGGTTGTTTTCTAAACTTAATTATTATCATTAAACCCTGCGATTAACAGATACAGATCAAATCAAAACAATAAATAACGTAATATGCCTCGTTTTGATCTCAGTCGCGTGTGACCGCGCCAATGGTGTGACATGCTACGATTCCGAATATATAACACGCTCACAAATGTTTTACAAAGCTATTACAGGGTTTTAAGGTTCATTATTAATTGAGGGTATGAAAATGTACAAATAATAAATGTAATGTAATGTGTGTGTGTGAGTGTGTATATGTGTGTTGTACTCGCACCTCATATTTGTATACCTTTGTGGTAAAAACATGATGATTTTTATCAATGTTTTAAGATCTTCACCTGTACACATGTTTTGACAAATAAACATATCTATATCTTTAAAATGAAACAATATCTGCTTGTGTACTATTTTTATATTAGCTGGAGAGGTATATATCTGTATAAATAAGTAATCATTGGCGATTGGCGACATTAGATTTTCATAGAGACTGTGTATCTATATAGTCACCGCGTTACCAACTGAGTCGTGCGGCTATAAACGTCAATAGGGATAGTGCGAGCGTGCCCACAAGTGCGAGCGAGATAGACATAGTGAAATGATTTATGGCCGCACGACTCAGTTGGTAATGCGGTGACTATAGTATATTTAATTTATTTATGAAAAATTACAGAAACACCTAGTCTGTCAACCATAAAAATATCTAAATATGAAGTAATTAATAAAGAACATACATTAATCACACTACATAAAGTTAAATGATAATTGTCAATAAAAGCAGGGATTTTACATTAGGCCATAGTGTTTCATCGTCATTGGCCCGTTTCCATCTACAAGAGATGATTTATGTAGTGTTTAACAACCACCCGCAATCTTCAGTCTGCCTGTGAACATGGTGCATGCAACTGCGCCGAAATATCGGGAGCACATTTCACAACATAATCACGGTAAATATCCCGTAAATAATAATAGAACTATAGTGAACAACTGTGAGTTTAAAACAGTGTAATATTGGCTTGTTTAAATGACCACCAGTAAAAATACTTCTTGCTAAAAACAGTAAATGGCAACCAGTAACAATTTTTTTCCCAGTGTAAAAGTACTTTTTTTATACATTTAGCTTGTGTCTAAACAAGCCTATTCTGGAGCGACAGATGCGGTCACATTTTTTGTTCGCTGTCGGCGCTAAGGCATCGCACGCTTATGAGCTAACCCATCAAACAAAGTAGCATCAAGAACAGATATACTACTGACCGCAGTAACTTTCAACTCCAGGAACGCAGTCCTCTGAGTATGTTTATAGTGTTTAAAGCAGTGGTTCTTAACCTTATAGTGATGATACAAAAAAAAAAGGTTTTTTTTGTCTTGCCATCATCATCATCATTATCAGCCCAGAGACGTCTACTGCTGAACAAAGGCCTCCCCCTCCAGGTCCAGGAAGGTCTTTCTCTTGCCATGGACCACTTACTTGCGAGATAAATAAAGTAAAGGATCGTACTGTCTATAAATAAAACATGCAAACAACTGTTCAAAGTGGCGTCGGCTCCGTCCGCCACTTCACTCATAGCGCATCTCGCACCACGCGTTGTTGTGTTTACTCTTTGTTACTAATTTAATATTTTACCGATGGCTTCGGGACCTTTTGGGTGCTTCCAGGGACCACCAGTAGTCCTCGGACCACAGGTTAAGAACCACTTGTTTAACTAGCAATGTTGATGATTGAGTTATGCAACAGTCACTTATGTATGTTGCACAATAATGCAGCAAATGTTGCTCGTCCATTCTTAAATAAATTCAGGCACATTTCAAAGCATGCTTTGCTTTTACGCAAGTTACGTTAGTTACGTTAAGTTTAAAACAATTGCTTGATCAATCAAATAATTAATAAAATGCTCGAATGCTTCGAAGGCTTGTATTTTGGTCTAAAAGTTAGAATTACCACCCAACGTGGCAATGCCAGCATCATTCTGGCCAGTTTTCCATCAACTACGGGGCTTTTAGTTTAAGGTTTTCGTATAATTAGTAAAAAAAATATTTTAAGTACTTTTAATATAATTATTACCTATAACGATTAATAAAATAAGTAAATAATATATCAAGAATACAAATATTTTTTATAATCAATATTTACCTCTGCCAGGAAACTTCCTTTTGGACAACTCAAAGAAGAAATTCTTATGATGAGGGTTATCGAAGTCCAGTAATGTTTTCATGTACTCATTCAAGTCACCCTCATTTCCAATAGACAGTATGTATCTGTGAAATAAAATTGTAGGTAAGTACATAATTATGTGATATTTAAAACATTTATTATCGTATAACCAAAACTTATTAATTAACAAAAACTAATTATTTTACTTAGTTTTCTTTCGTAGATACTCACTGGATAAGATCATCAGGAACTTCGAAGTCCAATAGTCTGGACAGCCCTTCTTTTATCCACTGATCCATAGCACTCGTAGTTGATAGTCAAAAAAATCAATTACAACTATCAATTTCACAATAATTATTTCCAGCTATTGTTTACTTCTGGTTTACATGGAAACTCCATCAGACTTTCAGTCAGAGTCTTCTCTTCAGCCAGCCAGAGACAAGATCAGCTGATTCAGCTGTTTTTGGCAGTGACATGACATGAAAGCTACCTACTTTTCTTTCTTAGTTATTGGCATCGCACGTTGTGCATTCTGCTAGTGTTATGATTATGAATTTCCAAGTTTTTATAGAATAATTAATTCAAATATATGATGAATACACAGTTAGTCATACGAAATTAGTCATTGCCGAGTCCAAGTCATGCCCTAGTAAAGTTGTGGCGACTTTACTATGAGCTTCTACGGAGTTTTGAAAACAACACGAAAATACATGTTTCACCACATTATATCACTTGCCCACACTCGTGCATGTAATTCAACACTCAATGAATAAAACACCACCATTTTTAATCATTAATTCGCGAAAAAACCAAAGTTTAAGAAAATAATAGAATGCAACGACATGATTTTTCCGTGTTCCCGCCAAAACTCCCCCAAATTTATTGTAAATCGTTGGTTGGTAAATCGTCATTCGATTGTTTTTTAACGAAATTAGAATATCAAGGTAAGTAATAAGTATTTAAGTGAATATAACGTAGTTTTGGAAATACTGCGCTCGTTTTACCAGTTAAAACATTAATCTAAATATTGAATGATTCAGAATCTCGCCCCCGTAAACTTTGTTTTGTTTACGTAATTCTAACCTAAAGAGGTTTTGTTTATCCCAGAGTTCATAATTAATGGCCTTTGTGTTTATTCCAGGGTTTAAACATGTCCCTCTCTCCGTTTCTTCGTTCGCCATTTACGGATATCACCGGAGGCATGATCTCGCATCAGCTGCTGGGTGATTGTCAAAAGGAAGAAATCAGGTACATGGACTGCCTTGAGGCCTATGGTTTGGAGCGCGGCCGGAACAAATGCGCATTCCTCCTTGATGACTTCAAAGAATGCCAGACTACAGTACTTCAGTTCCAGCGATTCGTGGTAAGCTTCTGAAATAAAAGACAATCTTAAGTGTTTTATTCCAATCACTCGGTGCAGCAAGCTCTAGGTATAATTTGTCTTTCAGGCAATGAGAGCTGAGAGAAACAAGCAGATAGCTGAAGGGAAACTTACTGGAGATAAGAAATATGTTACACCAAGGATTGACGCTTACTAAAATAGAGTAGTGTGATCAAATGACACAAGCAATATCCTGTTAAAATCCTAGTACCTATATAATAAAAAATAAGTAAGCTTTATCAAACTTTCTATTTTGTAATAATTTAAAAGTGGAACAAAAGACAAACCAGCAATAAGTTGGTTTATTCTAAAAAAAAACAAAGCATCCGACAAAGGATTTTATCATTATTTTGATACAAACCTCATTTGTTCATGTTCTTAAAAAGAAAATCAATGCAATTGTTTTTATTGTCAGCTTGTTAAGCGTCAAAATAATATTACAAAGCCAAAGTTCAAAAGAGATAAAACTAAAGCAGCTTAATATAATAGTATATAAATTATTAGAAAAGTACACATAGCATACAGTAAACACAAAGAGGATCTACAATATGCCAAACACTATATCGCCATTCCTCCGATCACCGTTCACGGACATCACTGGAGGTATGGTATCGGATCAGCTGCTTGGCCGCTGTGGTCACGAAGAGATGGCCCTCATGGATTGCATGGAAGCGTACGGCATAGAGCGCGGGAGGCGCAAGTGTCAGGACTACGCGGATGATTTCTTCGAATGTCAGAAATTACTTAAGCAGTTTGGGAGATTTGTGGTAAGTTCGAAAAATATATTTTAGTCTAGATAAGTAAAGTAAAGTAAAAGTTTATTTGCTGAAAACACAATTAACTTTGGATACAAAAGATGTGTACCTATTAACAATAAACTTAAAATGATTTGTTGATCCAATCAGAGATTATACTGCGGCCCCACACTAGGCTCAAGGCCCGTACTGTGGGAACCTTTATGGCGACCTTACAGATAATAAAATAGCCAGACAGAGGTATCCTTCTAGAGGTATCTTTGCAAAAATAACTTTAAATTACAGAAATCAAAAATATATAGAAAAGTCCGTTTTCACACTCCCAGCTATAGAAAAATATATAAAATTTTATAAATTAAATATCTAATTAATTATCAGGGTGTGTGTGATGTGTGTTTATATATATATATATATATATAAGTGTGTGTGTGTGTGTGTTGTGTGATTTTGGTGTGAATGTATGTATCTTACGTATTATCACCTACTCTTATGCTCTCAGTCTCGTTATATGACAGTGTAAGTAGCCATTTCTGTACTATTTGATTAACTTTACCTCTTCTTTCATTAATTAGATTTGGAAAAACTTTTAGTACTCTATTATAGATTTGTGGTAGGAGGTATTTCGGGTGACGGTTTGCAAATACTGAATTCACTCTTACCATAGGCATTTTGAAAACTCGTTTAGTCATTTGTTCTGGTTGATGACTATACTCTATAGCAGCTTTGTGAGTGGAGACTACGGCTTTTTGTAGGAAAAGCTGCCGAACCGTTAGAACCTTGACTTCCTTGTACAGGGCTTCTGTTGGGTGCCTGAACGGTTTACGCAACATAACTTTCAGGACTGCTCGATATAAACAACTTTTTATGTGCTGTCTGGGCATTGACATACTTGTACTGTAGGGATTTGTTGTTACATTGTTTAATTTATTTAACTTAGTAGGTATCATAAAAAGGTAACTCTTGACTGTCTGTTTATTACGGTTTCATGACTAAATCGGCTGTACCGAGCTCGACGTAAGATAGTGTGCCAAAGAGATGGCAAAGACAGTTTTCCCTCCAGTAAAATCCGGCAAAAATTTAAAATCGTCGGTAATTGCGACAGAGAGAGAGGATGCAGTCAGTATAATAATTACGACACATGCCTAATAAAGGTCACGCTTAATAAAGGGCGAACCGTGCTGCAAAGTATTGCATTGCAAAAGTCTTCCAATCTCATTTGCGTACATCCGGTTTGAACTATAAGACAACAGGCGGACCGCACTGCATTTTTTCCTGCAATGCGAAGTGATGAGGCCCACCGCGCCTGTATTAGTAGTGAAAGCCACACAAAAGCAAAAGCCCTACTTCTTAGGTAGAACGGCTGTCAAAACAATGTTGTAAAGTAATTGGAAAACCGCTGTCGCCAGTTTCAAACTAAATTGCATAGAAACTACGCCGAAAATATGCCAATCATTGGTCGCGCATTTGAAGTAAAACGCTTGAAATGCCATATTGCAACAGATTAAAATTAATCTAATTATGATGCAATGTGGTTTGGTTTCCTACGCGTCTATTTAAATTGTCTTTTTTTTTTGAGTATTCTTAGTTTAAATCATGTATATTGGAAGAATTGTCAATACGTCTAAATAGACTTAATGCCGGCTAGCGCGGCCCGTCACATTTCCGTTCTATTCACTTCTCTCTTCAGTGGCGAAAGCCTATTAATTCTACTGTCTTGTCAAACGCCTGCCGGTAATACCATTGACATACCAGTATAAGTATTGCTATTAATTTTTTGCAGGGTCTGTAAATACAGCCTTAAAAAAATATTTCTGCCTCACCTTATTATCTTCTGATAAATCGGGCGAATTATTTTTTCGGCTTTTAATTTATTTTCCGGGGACAGGCATTGTCACACCATATTAATATTTTAGAATAGCCGCGGTTTCACAATTATTATCCTACAGGAACCGTTAACATTTTAAAATAGCCTGTGTCACTCCCCGGCCATTCATCTATATCGATGCCAAAAACACTAAACAACAAACAATATATCAATTAAAATTTGAATTGAAGTATTTTAATTTGGCTAACATACGAATTTGAATACGTATTGACACGCACACATGACGTTACTTTTTAAACTCAAAAGTGAATGAAAGCTTCAAAAACCGCAGGACGCATCAGTCTGTTCTAAATAAATCATGTGTGCCTCACTTGCTGCTAAGTTTCTCACACAAAATGTCCGCTAGCCGCGGAAGTTTACTTACCTTATAGCGGATTCCCGCGCACGCTTATATATGTTTTCGGTTACATAAAGACATTTTCGTATATTTTCGAAAACGTGTATGTACAGTTTTAAAGGAATAGGTAAGACCAGCATTGTCCTTTAGTTTCCGTTGTAGGCGACGTGTTAAGAAAGACTAGCAATAAGTCACTGCATCTTTACTGATCAAAATAAACATACTTACCTACAATAGAATTTACGTGCCTGCGGGGCTTAAGTGGCTACTTTAGCCCCGCTACGCGGAGTGAAAGGAGCCACTTCCTCCCCGCAGCGGTACGTAAAATCGTATACACACCACGGGAGCAAGTAAAGACGCCACAGATCTCATGTATATTGACTCCCGAGGCGAAGCCGAGGGTGACAAACATGAGATCTGAGACATTCTTTACTTTTCCTCCCTAGGTGAGTAATCTACTATTAGGAAGGAAATCTAACCTGAAAAGGGAAACCTATATAGTGTGTAAGTTGTACGATTGCATTACAGGCAATGAGGGCTGAGAGACTCAAGCAGATTGCTGAAGGAAGATTTTGTGAAGATAACAAATTTGTAACTCCTAGAATCGACGCTTACTAAAGATAATTTAATGTCCATTCTACAAAATAAAAGAGTTTGATAAAAATGATTTGTGTTAATAAAAACAAATTGCGTTGCATAGGTTTTTTCGAAGACCTTGCCGCGCTGGAGCTGCGACCTTTACTGAAAGGCAACGCGATCAATTTATGTGTCGAACAGTAAACACATTATAATAATTAAAACGTCGCTTTAAGCTTCGTACGTCGGTATCGGCAACGAGTTCAATACTCAATACTATCCGAGTTTTTTGCGCCGCGGAGTCACGGACGGTCGGACGCTTTTTTGCACGGAATTTAGGCGCCAAACTATAGTGTGATCAATCATTTATGTACTTATCTACTTATGTATAATGACGCGAGGTACATGCACAAGTATAAATACATCTATTTGATAAAATAATTCATATAACGCGCTACGTATCCGCGACTTGTATATGGCGTGACATGTTTTTTTTGAGGCGACTCTGAGCGTTGTTTGTTACCTATTCTTGAATTTCGTATTTATTTATGAGGGGCCTGAGTAGGTGGAAAATGTAACGGAAATGGCTCGGATTAGCTTGGACTGTTTTGTAAGCACGCTTCGTAGCGAAATCATGAAATTTAGATCTGCTTTCCACTTCATGATCATATTCCGATTCAGCTTTATGTCCGTGCGGCGACTCAAAGTTTAGAAACTTACTAAAATACTGACATAATTTTCTTAGTTTTACTTTTGTATTTTATAATTAATAATATTAATTAGTTTTCTTAGAACCACAATGATGTATGACGGAGTTTTTTTTTAAATAATGAAAATATGCTGTGAAATTCGAAATTCTCCTAAAAAGATTAAAATGAATACAAGTGACCTCAGAAATACTCAGAACCACAATTGAGGCGAATCCTAATACCTACTGCGCAATCGTTTAGTGAAATATCGTGTATCGCTGGAAGTACATTAGTATTTTGTCATATCACTAGATTTTTATAGTAAGAATACGGTTTTTTTTTACGTTCATGTGACGAGACGTACAAGACGTTCACCTGGTGGTAAGCGTTACGCCGGCCACTAACAGTAGCAGTGCCAGAATTGTGAACTTGTGAACACAATCCTGCGCCGCACTGCACTGCGCTCGTCACCCTGAGATATTAGATGTTAAATCTCATCATACCCAGTAATTTCTCTGGTAACATTGCCCTTCAAACACGCTGCTGCTTGGCGATTGAATAACTGACAAAGGTGTGGTACTTCCCCAGTCGGACTCTGCAGTGGAGTCCAACCACTACAAAAAAATAAAGAGGAATATTCGACATTTACTGTGATTTCGTGGTATCTCTAGGGATTTCGCGAAATCCCTGGTATCCTCTTTTCCTTACAACATATACACAAGCCCTGTAGCTATTTTTTACAAGACGTTTGTAGAATGTAAATACCTTATTCAATCTACGCAATTCGTTTGCGTAAAATATTTAATTACATTCAAAATAGGCAATACGTATCTATTATCACGAGCGAGTTCAACGACCCAGGTACTAATGATGAAATAATTTATCGAAGGTTGTAGCGGAGCCATCTGGACCTCAAGGTGATACGCAGTAAGGCGCTGCCCTCAACAAAAAAATATCTAAAAAAATATATATTTTTTACATCTTACGGAACTGTTTGTCAGTCAGGTCTTCGACCGCAAAGAGATTATTTTAAACCATTTAATATGGATCTTGCGTTTTTTTACTTGATTTAGTTAAGTATCGGTAGGTAGACACTAATTTATCGAAGTTAACAATTAAAGGCGGAGTGCGTCAAACCTTGCCTGGTTTTTGAACTTCGAAGAATGTAAATGAATCGTTATTCCTACCCTATAGGCAAGTATCGGGCATTACAACCTGATTTTAAATTAAATATGTTGTTACTTTATGTTATGGACTTACCATCAATAATAATATGTTTTATAAAGGACATTTACTATCGACTTTAAAAAATGTTCTATGTCTCTCTAATAGGCTCTATTATGTCATATCGCACAGTGACAATGATAAGATGAATGGACTGGAAATAAGCGCACGGATTTTGAAGACTATATGTTGAGCGCCGGCTCTCCTCTCGCGTCAGGACAAAAATATATGTAACGAACATAGATGTATGTTCTGTGTCTGGGTGTAGTATGTATTATAAGTAGGTATGTGTTTACGAAAAAATAATTGTATATAAGCGGCGTATCAGATATCTGGTTTCCATAATACAAGCTTTGCTTAGTATGGGGCTAGATGGCGCTGTGCATCAATATTTATCTTGTTAATCCATAGGGTCAAAGCTTCTTTCTCACATTTTTTTACTTAAATCCGTTTAGTCTTTACAAAGAGGCATGGAAATGCACACACACGCTTAACGCGAACTTTCGCATTTATATTATTAATGTATGTCCTATATCGGTCTAGAAGTTTCAAGTGATCGCAAGGTCAAACAACTCTTAAGTACATAATTAAATAAATCAGTCTGATTATCTGATAAGCTGAATGCATAAGTAACTAACGTAGATAATCAGCGGTTCCGACATAATAAAGAAGTGTGGTGTGTATGGTTTTTCAACCGAGTTCATAAAAGGAGGTTCTCAATTCTACTGCATGTTTTTTTTTGTATGTATGTTACGCGATTACTCCGCCAATTATGAACTGATGTTGATGATTATTTTTTTGTTTAGTAGGTAATACTTCAGAGGTGGCCCCATATAAGTACATTTTATCGAAATCGATTGAGTAGTTTTGTTTTTAAATCAAAATGACTAGAAAATATGAAGATGACCTGGTAGGTATTAGAAGTTGAAGTGGGTTGTTTTTTTTTATTTTAAAAATGCGTATTAAAAAAAAATACAACCGACTTCAACGTCGAATACCTGGATGGCATCTTTATATTTTCTAGTAATTTAGATTTAAAAGCCAAACTACTGAACCGATTTCGATAAAATTTATATGGGACCACCTCTGAAATATTACCTACCGAACAAAAAAAGAATCATCAAAATCAGTTCATAATTGGCGGAGTAATCGCGAAACATACCTAAATAGGAAAAAAAACATACAGACGAATTGGGAACCTCCTTTTTTAAAGTCGGTTGTAAAGCGTATTATTTTTAAATCAATTTATCTTCAGGAAAACCTACCAAAACATCATATAACTCGAAGACGTGGACGCAACGCAAAATTCAAAGCTCTTTATTTCCTTCAGTATAATTATATGTTTTGAGTCAAGGTTCTCCCTGACCCTGGCCTGGGTGACATGACAACTCTAGTCTAGTCAATCCTATTAAAAGCTAGAGTTGTTGTCACTGACTTTTCAATCGACTTCAAAAAAGGAGGTTCTCAATTCTACTGCATGTTTTTTTTTGTATGTATGTTACGCGATTACTCCGCCAATTATGAACTGATGTTGATGATTATTTTTTTGTTTAGTAGGTAATACTTCAGAGGTGGCCCCATATAAGTACATTTTATCGAAATCGATTGAGTAGTTTTGTTTTTAAATCAAAATGACTAGAAAATATGAAGATGACCTGGTAGGTATTAGAAGTTGAAGTGGGTTGTTTTTTTTTATTTTAAAAATGCGTATTAAAAAAAAATACAACCGACTTCAACGTCGAATACCTGGATGGCATCTTTATATTTTCTAGTAATTTAGATTTAAAAGCCAAACTACTGAACCGATTTCGATAAAATTTATATGGGACCACCTCTGAAATATTACCTACCGAACAAAAAAAGAATCATCAAAATCAGTTCATAATTGGCGGAGTAATCGCGAAACATACCTAAATAGGAAAAAAAACATACAGACGAATTGGGAACCTCCTTTTTTAAAGTCGGTTGTAAAGCGTATTATTTTTAAATCAATTTATCTTCAGGAAAACCTACCAAAACATCATATAACTCGAAGACGTGGACGCAACGCAAAATTCAAAGCTCTTTATTTCCTTCAGTATAATTATATGTTTTGAGTCAAGGTTCTCCCTGACCCTGGCCTGGGTGACATGACAACTCTAGTCTAGTCAATCCTATTAAAAGCTAGAGTTGTTGTCACTGACTTTTCAATCGACTTCAAAAAAGGAGGTTCTTAATTCGACTGCCCATGCCCATCAGAATGGTCTAGTGGCCACCCAAGGATGTTGGGATACCGATTCGAAATTCTAGGCTGGTCATATTAACTAAATTTGGCGTTGTCCATCGGCTGCATCGGCCATCGCAGCCCAGGGGCCAGTCCCCCCTAGAAGATAGCCTTAGATATGCTGGCCTCTCAGCCAATATCCTATTTACTGTGATGCCAAAAGTCAGCTGTTCTAAGCTCATTTTTTTGATTGGTTCCATAGTAATTGTTATTCTAATATATGTGTGCAATGATCTCCCTTCGGCTTAGTAAAGATACGCGTATCTACCTTGCATCATCATCATCATCATCATCAGCCCGGAGACGTCCACTGCTGAACGAAGGCCTCCCCCTTAGACCGCCACACTGTACGACAACCTGCCATTTGCATCCACCGGTTGCCCGCGACTTTTACAGTGTCGTCGGCCACCTAGTGGGAGGCCTTCCTACGCTGCGTCTTCCGATTCGCGGTCGCCACTCAAGAACCTTTCTTCCCCATCGGTTGTCAGTTCTTAGAGCGATGTGTCCTGCCCTGCGCCACTTCAACTTGCAAACCTTGCGAGCTATGTCGGTAACTTTGGTTCTTTGGCGAATATCCTCGTTCCGGATTCTATCGCGCAAAGTAACTCCGAGCATAGCTCTCTCCATTGCCCGTTGCGTGACTCTAAGTTATCTACCTTGCATAATACTGATAAATCTTCAGTGGCATTGTTATTTGTCAGTGATGGGAAGGTTTCCAGACTGACCGCCGAATACTGATCAGAATATCCAAGGTCTGTTTACAGATACTGCGAAATTATAATTATACGTTTAAAAAACCATTTGATTCAGACGCTTTGTCACCTTATCAGGGACGGGCTGTAAATTTATGTCAGACACCTCTACATTATGCATGCTATGGCATCTGGACTCGCAGGGGTTGTACAGTTTTATTTTACCAATTTATTCCGTGGTGAGCTACTTCAACATTTTTATTCAGGCGTGCTGGACAAAACCTAGGTGGGCGTTTTCAAACTGCGACGATAACGATACCGACACGACACTATATGACAACAACAACAACGATATTTTCCGACGATATCGTGACGACACATTATGTGAAACGATCGTAACCAACAGCTTATCGTTATGCGATATGGCACGCATATGATCGTAGCAGTCTCGAACAGACGAGTTGTGATAGCAAATGCTTTCATGGAAGCGCTATACACAAAAGTGTAAATAGTGTAATCGAGTTATGTGCATTATATCGTCCGCCGATATCAGCACGATATCGTTGTCGGCGACGATACTGTTCACGACAAATATAGAGTGCGATTTTTTTAGTAGACTTGATTGTAGGAAACTACCAGTCCGACGATATCGTGTCGTTCTCTTTCTCGTCCTATATGTAAACGCCGAATGGGTATAAAAGGGATGGGCAGGCCTGATGCTTAACCACCAGGCGAACATCTCGCATGTTTCGTCACTCATTTGAATAAGATAAGGAAAATACATTTAAGTACTTATATCTCTCTAAAATACCTATGTATATTTGCCAAATTACCAAGATTTAACGATAATCTTAGACCTCAGGTTCAATACATTAAACTAGATATATCTCCTAGACTTGAGTATGATTCTTGGAAATATATTGTCAGAGATAAATTGTATCTCGCCACAGCCGTCGGACATTATACAATTTTGAAAAATGCTAAGTTTTTTGTCACCGACGGCTGATCGAATATTTAGCAGTCACATAATTATACGAGTAGGTACATAACAAACAGCTATGTTCTACACGCCACACATATTGGTATACCACTACTACTACAATGTTGATATAATATTATGTTGATAGTATTTTTAAAGATCATGTTCTACGACTTAAATGTTCCGTGGAGGAGCAGAGGTCGTCGCTAGTTGATGCAACGCTTCACTGCGATCTATTATAATTAGATTGATTTGTAATTCAGTTCTATCTTATTTTTTTATATGTATACATAAAGATGCGATAAAGTAAAAAACAATAGGTCTACGAGACATTAATTTGTCTGATATGACAAATAAAAAAAAGACAAATCGCTGATTGGTTTTCTCGTTATTAGAATTTGCCGATACCTGTAACACAGAGGTACCTATCTAACGATACCTACACTATTAGTAGATGGGTACTAAAAAGTAGAGTACGCAAGAGGGTATTTGACGACTACTATTGGGAAGTTGTTTTAAATAATATCTTACTATATTTAATGCACACCACATCAATATTTCCTTGAGATCTGTCCTATTTTCGGTAAAAAAATAAACTTGAAACTTTGAATAAGAAAAAAACGCGCCATAACGCGATTTGGATCACGTGACATATCTGACGTCACACCAAAGTAAACAACAAGTGAAAGAAAGCGATCAAGGCATGGATCTAGTAAAAGAAGGGGTTTATGTAAGAAATATCTGTGGTAACTCACTTGAAAATAGCTTTATTTCACTCAATTACACTGTAATCGTGATGAAAATGCACGTTAGATCTCGTTGTTTACTTCGGTGTGACGTCACAAAAGTTGTCACCAATCACAGTGTTTCGCATCACGTGACCAAACTTCAAAAGAAATATATTTTATTTTCGTTTTTTTTTTAGAAAATAAACTTATTTTAGTCTAAAAATAAATAGATATGCTTTTTTTCGCTGCAATTTATTAAGATTATATCAATTTGTAGCATATTTTCAATAGAGTCAAATAGCCTATTTAATCAATACTTACTACACTTAACTATTTACTATTGTCTGTAAGGAATAAATAAGTTAGGTAGTGTACGATTTTAGCTGCAGGCAGAATCCGTGGTTTTAAATTCATCAGTTTTTCTTTGACAGCCACCGATCGGATTCGCATTTTGCACGGCGGCGCTTAAAAAATACATTTTATGCAAGTTGGAGCTATTCTATTCAGAGAGTCAGGTTTCTTCAGGGCCCGCTAACAATGAACTTGCGCACAGACGAGGTCACAATGTAGGTACCTACGTAGAAAAAGCGCATTTTTTTCATACGTCCGGGACGACGACGTTATGGCAAGGTGACCTGACGAATAGGTCCAAATTAACCAAGTGTGAAGGGGACCGGGGTATGCGAGCGATGACCTTTTAGGCTCCACTCCTAGCTAAGTGTTGGAGGTGCCCGAACTATTTTTGATGTTTAAATGCCTCAAGTTTTTCTAGTTAGCTGTCTAGACGCATTGGAGGTGACGCGATCATTGCCGTCTAGGGGCTCGAATTTTTAATCATTCGAATAAATTTTTGTACAATTTTTTTTACTAACTTTCAAACGATGTATCAAGCGAAAACGCGTTCAAAATTGAGCCCTTGGTTATTTTATAGATAGTGTGAATGTGAATATTGCCATATTATAAGATCAAATGAATATCTATTGTAAATTTACCTATTTGCAGTGACTGAAAAAGGCAACTAAGTCTTTCTTTGGCACCGTCACCGTGAGACACAGAGTAGGGCTGGTGCGGCGGCAAATTCGGCGGAGCAGCACAAGCGGCGCAAATATGATAACCTCAGCAGAGGTTACATATTTGAGCTGTTTGGTGTTGAGACATTGGGTCCGTGGGGAACGGGAGCTCATCATCTTTTCAAAAACATATCCGAGCGCCTGGTCGACGCGACGCGTGATCAAAATGCTGGCGTTTATTTGGCCCAACGCATACGCATTGCCATCCATCGTGGCAATACCGCCAGCAAGCTGGGTACGCTGCCGACTGGTAGTGGGTTTGAGCATTTGGATTGTCTCTAGACTTTTATCGGTCTGGATTGAATCCTTTTGTTTTTGTTGTGTAGTAGGCTAAGTAGTCTTTGTAGTTTGTTGTAGTTAATAAAGGCTTATGCCTAAAAAAACTAAGTCTCAAAGTGATACCAAATATCATCCTATACCTATAAGAAATAATAACAACTGCAATCAATATACTTATACTACTTAGTAACTTAATAGCACATACTACTACTTTACTGTATTAACCCGCGGCTTGTGAAGTATATTATGTCTGAGAGATCGGGTGGTTAGAGAAAATGAAAAAACTTTTAAGACAAACAAACTTTTAAAGGGGGAGTAGGGTGAGCGCTTCTCCATACAAACGCATTCCCCTATTTTCTTCCTGGATAATGCCTCTAGAGCAATCATTTTTTTACTATTAAGTCTAGGTCTAATGTAGATGTGTCTCTGTGTTTTCCTTTTTTTTTCAGAAACTAATTGCTAAAGAAAATATAGCCCTCCAAAATTTACTATGAAGATATTGAAAGCGTTATATATATATTTTGCTATTGGTTTCTGAAAAAAAGGAAAACACAGACACGTCTACTGTAGTCTACACCCCTTAATTCGCTATCGAATGGAGTTGCGATTTCAAATAGCTGCCTTTTTTCTCCTCTCACCTAACCTCCTTTTTAACCTCTTCTGCAGTGGCGACGCAGGCGCACTTTCTGGAGTTTTAGCGCCAACCCGGTGCGTGAGACCGGGGGTCACTGTTTACGTTAGTAAATGGGCACACTATTATTAGTATGTTTTTTTTTTAGTGAACCACTCTTTTTCCATTTTATTAAAGCTCCTAGTGCTATAAAACCAACCAACGCAAAATAAGTTTAAAAAGTAACGATTATAAAGATTTTTTAAATTTTGAAAAATCTATGTGAAAATCACAGTAAATTTTAGAGATTTTAAGTTTATTATTTTAAGAAGTAATAAGCGTGCTATGATTTATGTAATACCTACGTTTTGTTATTTTAAATACACGTATATTTTTTTCTGATTAACTAATCAATCTAAATCTTATCAAAATTAGCATATCTTGAAAATATTATATTTTGTTCGCAAGTTCACAATTCTGGCAATGCTACTGTTAGTGGCAGGCGTGACGCTTAGCATCAGGTGAAAGTCTTGATCGCCTCGTCACTAGACCGTATAAAAAAAATAAAAAAATTGCTTAATAATCCCGGTCCGTGAGACCCGTCACTAATTTTGTAAGTCAAATTCATGTCACCGATGGCGGGTTAAGCTACTGTTGGCGTGATGTTTACTACCAAACGTCACTCCATTGCATAATAAAGGTAATAATGCAAAGTTACTAAGTATATAGGTACCTGTTCTTTCTGTTTAGGAAACAAGTACTCTTTTAGACTGTGATTCAGAGACAAAATATATGGTCTAACATTAATTAATACCCTATAAAGGCCTAATCATGTGCTCCAATCTTTTTATTGTAAACCCATTATGGTATCTAAATCTTTATTTAGATTTGGCAAAAACTGTAAACGGTCAAGAACCTTTTTCGTTTAAAATAGTGCAATCAAAAGACACCTCGCGTATCGGCTTTGGTCCAATCACTGAAAGTAGTTTGTTCGGTAAGTATTTCTCCATATTAGCCATGACTTTTGTTTTAAAAGCAGGACTTTAAACATGATTACATTTTAGATAAAGCATTCTACAGCACCTAAATAAACTTTAGTTCCCAAGATCAGTTTTCAAATTATTAATTATATTACAGGTTTGTAAAGGTTTAGGTGTAGTATAGTTATTTATAAATTATTATACTTAAGTATAGATTTGAAAATTATTTAAGTTTGCGCTATTGTGTCAGTGCGTGTAGTGAAGCTAAGTATCGATACAAACATCTTAGTTTTTCGATACTTATTGTCCAAACTATTATGTATACATATGAAATAAATAATTAATTAAAAAAAAAACACATCTTTTAGTGTTTTTACAGGACCAGAATCAACATTTTGTGCAACCTAGTAATTCCAATCTAGCAAAATCTAGCAAACGCTCCCGTCAAGCTGTCTTATGGAATTCTACGAGACATTTCACAGATTATCATGGAATTATACAGAATGTACCGGCGAAACGTTATTGCATTCGATCTACCTAAACTACTCTACGCGAGCTCATTCATAAAGATGAAGACTTTCAAAAAGGTAAGGTCGCATGTTGTTTTATTGTGGTATAACTTCGTGGAAGATCACGGAATATTAATACCTAAGTATGTTATTTGTTTTATGTTGAAATTTTTAAAAACATACCTACTTATTTTATAGAAATTTTACATTGCTATTCGACACAGAGTAACTTTATACATATCTACACAAAATGTAGGTTAGTTTTTAATAATACTTATAGTTATTAATCAGGCACTAATCTATTTACCTACCTAAGTAATTTTTAAATACGAAGTCGGGTCTAAAAAATATCTAAAACCATTATCTATCCAGACTAAGACCTTTCTTCGAATAATACGCAACACTCTTACCCAAACCAAAAAACCGAATATGATTATGAATTTTTCCCCAAAAAGAGGCACAAACCGTGGCCACCCCAGGTCATTAGAGTATATTGACCTATGTGGTTACGCACATAATTAGCCACCGGCTTATTTGGCAACTTGTGAAAGGTCTCATTAAGAAAGTGTACTCAATTTGTTCTTCAACAGCTGGTAATGCTACAATCGTATCGCAAAAAATCGAGTAAAGGCTCCGTTACACTTAAAGCGGGACAAAGTAGAAGCGGTTATAGCGCGAGACCGCGGAAGTTGTAAACGAGAAAAAATATAAGCGATTACAAATTAAATAAGCGAAACAAATTATCTGGACTTACACTTTTTTTTATTTTCTTTTGATTACGTACTAGGCGATAGTTTCTGGACTAATGGTACAACAAGCTTATTGAACGCTTTATAGAGTAGGAAGCGATAAGATAAGTAAATGTTTTTTTTTATACGGTCAAGTAACGAGATGAGCAAGACTTCCGCCTGGTTGTAAGCGTCACGCCTGCCACTAACAGTAGCAGTGCCAGAATTGTGAACTTGCGAACACAATCCTGCGCCACACTGCACTGTGCTCGTCACCCTGAGGTATTAGATGTTAATTCTCTTCATACCCTGTAATTTATCTGGTAACAAATTGTACACTACTGCTTGGCGGTTGAATAACTGGCAAAGGTGTGGTATTTTCCCAGGCGGACTCTGCAGTAGAGTAATACCACTACAACTTGTTTCGGGACGGATTTTCCCACACTACAAACTTACTTAAGAAAAGATAAGTAGTATACAAATAAGCCGACAAGCCTTGGGTTTTGCAGTAAGACGCGTCGCAATAATATATCGTTGACGGTTTGTTAATTCGTGATTGAGAACAACCGCGTTATGTTATTATACAACGTGTAACAAGCAGGTTCAACAATACGGAAGGGCATGTATCTACTCATCATTATGAACAACTTTAACTGTGGGGCCAACCCTGGAATCGCGAAATTAAATCAGCTGTTCCATACATTTTGTCCAAGGTCAATGAACTTTTTGTATGGAACAGCTGATTTTATTTTCGCGATTTCAGGGTTGGCCCCATAGTAAAAGTTGTTTATAATTGTACCCTTTCGTATTGTTGAACCTTTTTGTTACACGTTTTATAAGCAGTCTGTTTTTCGCAGTAACGAATAATTACAGTCTTTATGTAGACTTGCTTCGCTCGATTAGTTGCTTCCAGTGTGGCGAAGCCTTAATACTACCGAGTTAACACATAACAGAGCGCTAATCAAACACTTATTTATATTTACTTTCATTATAGTTTCCCGCAATTAATGACAAAATCTTGTTTATTATTAATCCGCAAAATATTTATGTATGTAAATACTCGTATTTTGCTAAATTAATCGTTAATTATTTTTTCCAGGTGAGAATTATGCATGTTAGGTTTTGTTTTGTGTTTAAATCTAAAGATTCTTTAAACGCTCTTACTTAAAATATTTTTGAGTAGGTACCTTACATAGAAAAAGATGAATTTATTAATAAAGTTGCCTATTTAATTATGTGCAAAATAATTTTAATATGCTGTTCGTTGGTGAACGAGGGGCTCTAGCCGGTCTTAAGTGATACAAATTGCTAAATCGGTCTAGCCGCTAGACTGATTTAGCAATTATTATCACTTAATTTTTTTCATGTATTTTCGAAATTTAATGCAATGGTGACACATAAAAAACAATAAAAATGACTACTTGTGCAATGATGCACTAAAATGGGTAGGTAACAAAATATCGTTTTTTTTTATAAACATAAATTCAAGTAACGAGTCGAGCTAGACGTTCGCCTGGTGGTAAGCGTCACGCCTGCCACTAACAGTAGCAGTTGCAAAATTGTAAACTTGCGAACACAATCCTGCGCCGCACTGCACTGCGCTCGTCACCCTGAGATATTAGGTGTTAAATCTTTTCATACCCAGTAATTTCTCTGGTAACAATGCCCTTTAAACCGGAACACAGTAATGCTTGCACACTACTGCTTGGCGGTTGAATAACTGGCAAAGGTGTGGTACTTCCCCAGGCGGACTCTGCAGTAGAGTCCTACGACTACATAAAAAATATTAATCGAACGATGGTCTACGAAATAGTTGGTACGTTCACAGGTTAGTTACCCCAATTGCACAATTCAATAAAATATTGACTCAACGGAGTAGACGGTTGGATTCACATTCCTATGGCTGTGCATGTCTCACATCCTGTTTTTACGAGACTCAAGTGGAATGTATGACGTATGTCAAATATTTTTAGGATCACTTACCTATCTGATACTACAGACTACTTAGACACCTAATATTTCAACATGACTAAACTTGATTTAACTTGCCGCGAGTACAATAAACTACATAATTTACTATCGTGTCGCGAGACTAGATAAAATAAAGCCGTCAAGTCTGACTCGTTCTTGCGACTCGGACAACGAGGGTCCCGTACCACCACAAGTACTAGGTAATCCGCGATAGTAACGAATGTTCAGTGCACATTTCAACCGGCTATCTATTACTATTCACGAGATTATAGGTCTGTAAAGACCGGAAAGACAGATGAACAGACAGAGAGACACGGTGGGCGGTTTAATAATAGGGTACAATTAGATTCTCGTTGGGTACGGAACCCTAAAAGAATTTCTACTTTCGTTCAATACGCTAACAGCGAAATTTCATAAAAATGTGTGGTGGCTAATGCCAGATTAGCGGTCCACCCTAAGGGTCCACCATTTTGATTTTCACGATCAAAGTAGGCACGCAATCGAATCACAAATTCACGACATTCACTATTCAAATCAAAACCGTATTTTTGCCCTTTTTGGCATTGTGTCATCAAAACAATATAACAATAACAATAACGACAAATCAACAAAAACTCGACAAATAACTTTACTATAGCAACAGATATTTTATGAAATAAAAACACGTTGCAAAGCGTGAGCACTTGTACTAAATCAAATCACTCGAACAAACAAGATTGCGGAATAAGAAAATAGTATACCACCTGTAAAAAAGTCGTATATTTGGGAGTTTTAAGAAAAAAACAATACATCATACAGCTTGGCTTAAACCTCTTACATATTTTGACACATAGAAATACTAGTTCCATTTCAAGACTTGTTTGCTAAGCTGTAGGTACACCTGACATCACGGCGGAACGCTGTTTTTTTTTAAATATGGCATTTACAGAATTCTTGCATTTGGAAAATAAAACGTTTTATTTATACGGGAATACTCACGTTTAATTAAATCGGATACTCCGACTATAGTTTCGATCATATCCGGTGACCTTTTTCAAAGAGTGAAAACAGAGCCCGACGCGCGTGCGGCTGCGCCTTGCTTTGCACACAAACAAATAAAACAAAATGTTTCATAACCACGTCAGTTTTCATAATAAGATAGATTTTTATGTTTATCAATTTTACCATATCCCTAGAATTTTATTCATTTTGACGTAACCTTAGGATGTCAAAATGGAAAAATATGCTCGATGACATGTTATTGTTTTGTGATAATCCACGCTAAATGCTGTTCCGTTTTATAGTTCAAATACAGTTTTACTATTTACACGTACAGCTCTTTTAATTCATAGTAGCTTCATTAATTTATAGTAGTATTATTCATTGTAGCTTTACGCGCAGAAAACCTGTGTTTTCTGCGCGTAAAGCTACTATGAATGATCACTACTACTATGATCTTTGTGTTACAAATAACTGTGATTTGTCAGATGATATAATAACGTTACGCCGTGAAATTCCGTGAGCTGCCAAATCGATTTTAATAGAGTATAACACCTAAGTGTTTTTCTTTGGTTCTCGGAATCTTTAGTGAGAGCCCGACTCGCACTTGTCCGATTTTTATTATTATTTGTTATAGAGTTTGTTCTATTAATCACATCAAGTTTGATGTTTCTTTGTCTTATTTACCGTTTTTATAATAGTACAATCAAAAGTTGTTAAAAACATTCTTGTATGCCGATAATTTTTTTATTTTCAATGTTTTTTAGAATTCCGCCATAGTAATTAGTAATACGTCTAAGAAAATATCAAACGGACATTTTTTTTTTATTACTTTAGGTTTAGAGTTTTGAGTCATGAGTAGGACGGACGGACGAACAGACAGACACGGCTTAGTAGTCCAGTGGACACCCTTCTGGTACGGAACCCTAAAAATAAACTCAGTAAGATCAGTGACGTCAAAAAAGAGCAATATTTCTAATTTCATAATATATTCATCATATTTCATAATTTCTTCAATTATTGCTATTAATATTGTTAGTTATAACTACAGATATCCTCGCCACTCGAGTTTTTTTTTCGTTTGTCTAGGGGAAATCTTCGAATGCTATGTGTTGAAGCCAAGCATATGCCAATCGACATACGCTACAATGGCTTGACAGCTGAAACTGACATGAAGCAATTTACAGCGTCATGGCAACACCGCTCCGCAGCTATTACGAAACGTCACTGGTTCATATCCTTATCCCATTCAAAATTCTCTATGGTAGTGTGTACACGCATGTTATTTATCGCATAAAAACAAATTGTAAAACCGCATTAAATGATTGAAACAAATCAAGAACATCGTCTTCTCATTTCGACACCGCCGTTCATGCACCGTGTAAACACTATGCTAGTTCTTTTCAGTACAATTTACGTTTGCTTCGCGCTCGACTTGGCGGGGGCACTGCCGTGCCCCCTGATTACAAGGTTCAATCCATCCATTAAAGTGTGTGTTTAAATATATAATTCTTGTAAACGTATTGTATATTATGCTTTATAGTTATGATCCTGACTGTACAATAAATAAATTAATATCACGATCCTTGTAATATACTTATTGGATGCCTAATTTGCATAGTTCACTAACTTCCGTAGGTCTTATTGTTATTCCACTCGTGTGGACACGGCACTCATTCAAATACTTGTAACTTGTCGTTTTACTACGGAATCCTGTAGTAGTGAATCATCAACGATTCATTATAGACAATAAAATTAACGAGGAGAGTTAAAATGTAGGTAAACGATTCTATTTTTTGTTTTTTCCTCTTCTTTTGCGTTTTAGTTTCATTTTCTAAACATGTGTGGTTTCTACGACGAAAATGAAAGTGTTGGATAGTTTATTGGTACCTTGTTGCTAACGGTCAAGATATAGTTTGCTGAAGGACGCATAGCGTATTTTGTATTGATTATTGACCCTATTATACTTTTGACATATTATTATTATATAGATTTACGATTTGACATTTCTTTAATTTTCTTTGACATTACAATTTTATTTTTCATTTGACATCATTATCAACTTCTTTGTTAATATTTGTACGCCACACCAGGCGAGGACATGTGTTTATACTTACTTCTCACATTAATGCCACCCTGTATGCTTCTCTGTATGTTGTGTACCTATACCTTGTTCTGACAAAATAAATATTATGATTATGATTAGACATTTGCAAAAATTAGGCAAGGACGTAGTACGGAAACGATAGACAAATATAAGTAGGTTTAAAAAAAAGTAGTTTTACGTCCGGGGCGCTGTAAGATGGGTCGACGATATCGTTATCATCGCGGGTTAAACCTGGCCCATGTAGATTAGAAAATAACCGGGGCAGATGGCATAGTAAGAAAGATGCTATACTCCTGTACTCTGTCAGTCAGTTAGGCAGTGGGAAAAAGAAGGCTGTGGACGATGGTGAGGAGTCCCAGTTTTTTTTTAAATAGTTTATGTCGGTAGTACTGCGTGAGACTCGCAAATTTCTATGCGAGAGCCTATGGTTTCAATATTTTCACCATTACCTTAGGTGCGGCAGGCATAATACTTTTATTTTAATTTTTTATGCAGAGTTTTTTTTATATTAATCATAATGGTATTTCTAATGATCCCTAGGCTAAGCCTGTATCGTGAGGATCTGGATACGATTTAAACAGTTTTTTTTTTGCTTTTAACGTTTTGCCTTTCTTTTAGCTATAAGCAATGATTGACTGACTGCCGAGCAAAGTGATTCCTAATGTAAATATAGGCTGGGTTGCGTGGCTGAGTGACTGCTGCTCAGCAACTCAGCTGCCCTAACTGTGTTCTGTCCGAAGGCCTCTGAGCCTGAGACAGCTTAACAGTTGTTAAAGAAACGTATGAGAAACAACAGGGACAGACAATAAAACGTAACACATTATTTTTGTAGGGCTTAGCAATTATAGTGACCCACTGGATACGCTTCGGGTAGACTTTGCTATTGGTGAAAACTTTTTTGGCTTATTTGTTTATGTTATTCTGTGTCCTAGCAAATTAATTTGTGACAGCTGTTTCTTTTCCAAGAAATAAATAAATATATAGAGGAATTACCAAAAGAAAGCATCTAAAAAAGACTCAATTTGATTAATTTGGATAACGATACGATGTCCGCCAATATTACCGTAGGATTACAAATACCAATCAATCTTCTCTTCAATAGATATATAATAGATTTTCTGACCTTTATCGCGCGTTCTTACGATTGTCTCCCAGATTCATTCTGGGAAAATACTTTATTAAGCCGTGCTCAAATGGTCCACCGGAAAACCATTCTGCTAAAGTCTTTCAGTTAGTAATAGTAGGTAGTACTTCAGTTGTGGTCTTTCAGCTTCAGTCCCTTCAGTGTTGGTTCGCAATCGAATCTTTGGTAAAATTACTATCAAATTTTTTATACTTTCATTCTTTTTTTACGCTTGATCAATTATATCAACGGAAAAGTACCTATAGTCCGTTATAAATTTGCTGCAACATTTTGGAACCTCTGTGTGCGATTAAATATGTTTACAGTAAATATATTATTATATGTTAAATCCTCACAATACACAAACTTATAAGCCTTATAAGCTTTGCCATGCAACACGGCAAAGCCAGCATGCTGGTTACACTGCCGACTGGTAGTGAGTTTGAGCATTTGGATTGTCTCTACACTTTCTAGACTAGACTTTCATCGCTCTAGAGACACAACTTTTTTAAATTGTTATTTGTTTATTAATTATGGTAAATAGATTATATCAGTAATTAAATTGCACGTATTTTTTGGAGTTAATATGGCATCGTAAATCCAGCGTAGTTTGTCTTGGAACTGTTCACGCCGCAGTGACATGTAGGTATATTTTTTTAAATCGTATATATGGACTTAGATATGTGGACTACTTAACGTGAGTAGGTAGCTGGTTTCGACCAGGCCAGTCGTGCGGTCATTTCTACGCTTCCACTGAAGTCTCTGCATAAATATGAAAGGCGCTTCGCAGCCCCTGCCGTAAGCTTATAGCATTCACGGCGCCCGCGCCCCAACCGTTGCAGTTGTAGACTGAAGGGCGGCACGAGCGCGCGGACTCCGCGTTCCATTTTCCGCCGGAAAAATCACCGAACAATTTATTTCTAATTTTTTCGGCTTGTTATTTGTCTTATTTTTTATCTTCACTAAGTTGTGGGAAGTTAAGGTGGACAGTTGTGTCAAAAGACTATAGCTTATGAAAACAATTGGTATAGGCGCTGAAAAAGGATGTAAATTTTATGGAATCGATAGTTGTAATAAATGTATTCCAAAATGTTGCTAAAATCACAAATATTGTTGCTTCAAGTATTTTTTGTGGTGTCTGCAAGTGCAAGATTTATTGCCACTACGAAATTTTCGAAGGAAAACAAAAATGAATATTCGTATTTACCCGCAAGTAATGCACAAAAAGACTACATTGCGGAGTGCGTGTGTATAGAGAGCCTAGCGGGGCACTTTAACTTCTCTGAGGTAAGTCTTACATTATTCAACCGACTTCAAAAAGAAAAGGTTCTCAATACGACTGATGTTTTTTTTGTGTGTATATATGTTGCGCGGTACTACGCCGATTATGAATTGATTTTGATGATTCTTTTTTTGTTTGGTAGGCCATACTTCAGAGGTAGTCCCTTATACATTTTATCGAAATCGGTTTAGTAGTTTGGTTTTTATTAAAACAAAATAACCGGAAAAAAATGTCATCAAAGTAAACGAACTTGAAGTCGGTTGTTGTTGTTTTTTTTAAAGTATGATATTGTCACTATGAATTGCCAATCAAACATTTTTTATTAGACCATGAAGCTGGTTTTTCACTATGGGTATATTATATATTATATCCCGCGATTGGCCTTCGGAGAAGTAATACAACACACACATACACCCCAATGTGTATAACATTGGGGTGTATGTGTATCTCAGTGTAAACGGATCCATTTAAAAGTACGGTGAGCTATATAAATGTATATCTCGAGCTATAATATCCCATAGAGAAAAAACAGCTTTAATGTATATCATTTTCAAAGCGTTTAAAGCGATAAAATATGCGTCTATGATTTATAAATTGAGCGAAATTAAAAAAGAATACGAATAAAGCGTTATGCGTAGATAAAACATAATTTTAGTCACAAGAGAAAATTGAAACGAAATTTGTTATTCAAAAGGTTTCATGTGCGTGCGCGTTGATTTATGTAGCTCGCTACCGCGTAGTAGAAACAAATTTCAATAAATTTAAGATGTTGGGGGGAAACAATAAAAAAGTGCATAAATTTAATTGGACCACCGAGTCCCATAATAGAGTACCTATGTCCTTTCAAACAAACAAAAAATAATTTGATAAATCGGTGCACAATGGACGGAGAAAAAAAATATATTGAAAAAAAAAAATTTACATAGTAAGACATGGGCCTCCTCCTTTTTTTGTAGTCGGCTAAAAATTGTGAATCGGGTGTAAATTCTGGTAGGTAAAAGTAATTAATAAATCTAAGATATACTATTAATGATGTTCAAAGGAACTTTTCAATGTTTTTCTAAGAAATACAGAAAAAATTATAGTACTGACTATAGTGAAAATCAGTTTGCTTCAGATGAGTGTTTAGGTAAATAACAGAATGGACGATCTCTATCATGAGTTTTTATAGAACCGTTACTTCGCAGAACCGCTTGTTTAAATTTTTGTTTTCATTTTAAAATTGCTCTACATTTGCTTTAGACCGATGCTATTGTTTGCGCTGTGCTGTGCAGGATTGTAAAACAAGTTATAAAACTCGATTTCAATTCTAATCATTGAATTTTCGAGTCGTGATTTGTGAAGTTGTATCAGATCACACCATCAGAAATCGGCAATACTCTACAGAGACGAATTTACTGACGAACGTGAAGTTGTATATGCAGCTGAATACCTACGTTTATTTTGTTTTTTACATTATTTATGCAATGAAGTGAATAGATTAGCAAGATGTTCGTCTGGTGGTAAGCATCACGCCTGCCTGCGCCTGCCCATAACAGTATAAGTGCTAGATTTGTAAACTTGCGAACAAAATCCTTCGCCGCACTGAAGTGTGCTCGGCACCCTGAGATATGAATGTCTTAAAATGTCTTGTTGCTGCCAGGGTTACAGTCCTGGGCTTAAAGGGAAGATTGTGATCTTTGACAATGTCCGCGTTTCAAAATACACGTTAAAAAAATATAAATTGATAAATATATTGAGGCAATTTTTACATTCATTTGATTTGTTCCTTTAGATAGAGGCCAACCATGTAGGTTCGTCCCGCAAAAGGTCCGGTAGCTCTGATTTTTTAATACGCTGATCTGTACAATCTAATACAAACACAGCACGTGACTTTATCTGTTCTTTGGTGTTACATAACTCTGTTTCTAGTGATCGTAGACAAAAGTTACTAGTTTTAATTTGTACTAAATTTTGTATTCTACTAAATTGCACAACGTTGTGAAGACGACTATGTGGTCCACGATGACGCAAGTATAGATTTCATCATCATCAGGTAGAAGACGCCCATTACTGGACGAAGACTTCTCCTTAAAGAGTGGGTTGCCATAATCCCCACGCTTGGCTGGCGGCTTAGGGATCGCAGAATGCCCACCACCGTTAAGAAGCGGCCCAAAGACAAAATCCGTAAAACGTCCTGTTTTTCAGTTGCGCAGTTCTGATACTGATACACACTTGGAAAATATACAGTGCATAGTTAAGAGTTAAAAAATATATCTATATATATAAAATTCAAAGTCCTGACTGACACACTGACTGATATATCAACGCACAGCCTAAACCGCTGGCCCTAGAGACAAGAAATTTGAAGTGTGTATTCTTTAGGAAGTGTAGGTATCCACTAAGAAAGGATTTTTGGTAATTCCAACCCTAAGGGTGTTAAATAGGGGAGCAAAGTTAGTATGGAAGTCCGTCAGTTTTGTAGTTAGAATCTTCAAATTTTGTGTTTAGACTGACGATTGAAAATTAGTATATACGTGTCCCAGCGTTTTTGATAATTTCACCCCCTAACGGTTTCTACCCCGTAACGATTACGGGGTTAAAGGATGTCAGGTTATGGTTTGGATAGATTAATCTATTTTTTAGAGACTTCTTACATGTTCCTATGAAAGAAAAATATTGATCAATCCCAAAATTTTCATAGCCCTTTAAATGCCTAAGCTCTTCACGGACGTACTAGAAGACTTTCCCTGTTCCTTCGTTTTTCTTCTGTTTTTCTCTCTATAATATCAATGGCACACGCATAACACATCTTTCGCAGAAGACCATTTTAGCTAAGAACATGGCTGTCCACTAGAGTATGCTCAATAAAATCCATGAGCTATCCCTGAAATGTGGTTTTATGATGAACAAAGGTCGAATAAGACTAAGATCATAACAAGTCACGATCGTGACACCAGCATGCGGAAGGGGTGTTTTTGGAATATTTGATGTCTTTTAAAAAAAATATGTTTATAAGCTTGCGTTTGACTGCCATCTCGTCTGATGATAAACGAAGATGCAGTCTACGATGGAGCACGCTTTCCTAGAAGAAACCGATTCACTCGCGGCTTGAAGACACCCAGATTATAATTATCGGAAATCACCCACTCGGGCAGCGCATTCCACTGTTTAGCAGTTCGAATAAAGGAAGTGGAATCAAACGTCTTTAAGTTCAGATCCCACATAGTCTGAAGACTAAATCAATCTGTATATTAATGAGTCTTGCCTATCATCACATGCAGTGCTGAAACGTGGTCACTAAAGACCACGCACAAAATCCGAGTGGCTCAAAGTGCAATGGAACGGGCCATGTTAGCCATTACTCTCCTAGACCGTATACTAAACATCGAGATTCGACTGCGCCAAAATTTGGACGTGCGACTTCACCAACCATTTCGAGTCGAAGTCGAGCGGTGTGCCATGGCCTAGGTTAGATTGTAGCTCAATCAGTTGTTGATCAAAATCTATTATCGTACCTACCTGTTATACAACCCACGCGGGCTAAACCGCGGGCAGCAGCTAGTGTAATAATATTGTACAAAATCTATCAGGCATCGTGAGAAAAAAAAACGCAAATAAAACATCAGAAAATAAACTTCCGTGTCGCATTTCTCAATATTTTAAGCGACAACTACTATACTTTTTGTAATTAGAAAAAAAGAAATTTCTAAACTAAACACATATCTATCAATTTTTCTCTAATCTGGGTCCCTTTATTTTTAAATAAATTAATACTGCGAAAAATTTTGGCATTAAATTCAACTAACATCAAACGAATCGCGATATTGAACTATTTTGTTGCAATAAAAAGTTGCTAAATGTTTGGTGTTGCAGCGCCTTAGACGAGAAGACGAAAGCTTAGAATTAGATGAAACCAATTATTCACTTTAACTTTGAAAGTAGAAAACAAGGACCAAGTTGCCAAGCCAGTGCGGATTATAGAAACATAGAATTCTACTTATTAGCGCAGATAAATTGAATTTCTGACTGTGATGGTAATTCCTGTAAAAATAATTAATTAAATATACGTTCGAGGTCATGGATCAGATCAACTCCATTGAAACATATTTTATCAGCATTCTCTTGGTTCGGAAACGACTATAGTAAAAGATGACGCACAACATGCAATACTAGGTAAATTATTTTTTTATGCCTATTGTCAACTGACTTCAAAAAAGGAGGTTCTCAATTCGACTGTATGTTTTTTTTTGTATGTATGTTACGTGATTACTCCGATTACCTAGTAAAATGAAAGTGGTCCTGCCAGGGAGTTTACATAATTATGAACTGATTTTGATGATTATTTTTTTGTTTGGTAGGTAAATTACTTCAGAGGTGGTCCCGTATATCTTTTTTTCGAAAATCGGTCCATTAGTTCGGTTTTTGAATCAAAATTACTAGAAAATATGAAGATGTCATCCAGGTATTCGAAGCTGAAGTCGGTTGTATTTTTTTTTAAAGCGTATTATTTAAAAATAAGTCTAACCCAGTCAGATCTCATAATAATTATTATTTCCCGTGATTGTTTACATATAGGTATACGTAATGAAATTGAATTGCTCACTATTAATGGGATTACCCATGACTTTCCTAACAAATACTGATAGCTATATGTTGTACCCATTCGATAATACTGCAATTCGATGCCGTAGTAATGAAATCCAATGCAATAGCACATTGATGATTCTTTTAGTAAAATCATTATACTTATCTTCATCATTCTTAGGGGTAGATTATGTCGAAGCCTGGTCGTAAAAATTCGGGCCATATCAGGAAATAGCTTTTCATTTTATGCACTTCTTATCTGATTACATCATTGAATGTTTTACCTTCTTTTGATTTGCCGGGCAAATGTTAGGCATACATTTTAGTACGGAGTTGTAAAGTCTGTATTTGAATAAAATGATATTATTGATAAGGAAGTTATAGTTGAGCACCACATCTTGATAGAGTGAGTGGATGTGGTATGGTCTGCGTAGTGGTATACAGGGTTAGTTCTAATCAGTTAGCATCATTCTAAGGGCATATTCTGTACATCAAAACGAACAACTTTTACTATGGGGCCAACATTGAAATCGCGAAAAAATATCAGCTGTTCCATACAAAAAGGTCATCGACCTCGGGCAAAATGTATGGAATACCCTGTATTGTGTATTCTCTTGACGTCCTGATTCTGAGTAGGTATCCCCACTTGGCCAGAATGAGCTCTAAAGTAGGTACGACCAGATTAATAGACGTTAGAAGAAGGAAATTCCATTTAAGCGCATTAATCGTATCAGACCAGTTTCCACCTTTCTATCAAGAACAGCAGAGGCGAGGAACTCGTTACCAGCGTCTGTCTTTTCGATGCACAGCTTGAGGATGACCAAGAAAAAAATAACATCGTTCGTAGACAAGCGAACTCCGTTATCGTTACATCATTGCTTTCCACGTGGTCAAAGACTTGTCGTGTATTGTAAACAAGACAAGTTATTATGCGTTTCCAGTTAAAGCAGAGACTAACGGAGCGAGTAGAGACGTGCTTGGTCCACATCGTGCATGTCTCGTCGGTGGAAACGCACTGTTATGGATATAGACTCGTCAGATACTATGATCATACAGAGAAACCGATGCAGAGGACGTCAATATCACGTCATTGTACGAAGTACTTATTTTGTCTGTGATCTGTCCTTATCAGGGATAACTGGACATCCTCGCCTCGACCGTCACCGATACTCTATCGGAATCAATAGCCCAATATTGACTAACTCGAGTGGCCACTCATTACTATAACACAGATAATCATTCTGTATAGCATGGAAAACACTTGAGCTATATTTATGGACTACTCAATTTTTGTCGCCAAATTTCTATAGGCATGGTTACGTACTGTGCGTTTCTGAGTGAACTAAGTACAACGAGTAAGTGCCTATATACTTTTAAATGTTGCACTCCAAAGACTTTTGCTTGATAGCCATCTCGCATGACGCTAAGCAAAGTTCGATCTAAGATGAAGCACGCTTGCTTAGGAAACCGTAGAAGTATTGGTAGGATTCTATAGCATAATATGTTTAGATGTTTGAGACACTTCTTGGAGGGTACATCTTGTTTGCAACAGTTTAGTGTGGCTGGTTTTATGGTAAAAGAATTGCGGCGACCTTAAACTAGGTTTATTTTATTAGTAGGTAGGACTATAGTTATTATACGTCATGTGATTCTTATGATTAAAGGTTTCTGCCCGCTATGCCGTACGTACCACACCATGACAGTGCTAGCGTATCAGGCACCGAAAGCAAGACGATACGCTCTACTATGCCCTGAAACGGAACGACGGATTCTCGTCGACAATTTGTTGATGCTCCGTGCATGGTACGCGACGGTGTTGGTCGGTGACGTAACGGTCTAGTGGGAATAGGGTCATACTTTTCAATATGAAGAATATTGTTTTGTCTGACACGTTCCTAGCACGGTCAATCGGTCATGGTGGTCAGAAAATGGGCAGAAACCCTTGTGAAGCAAATTCGAATTGACAAAACAATAGAATTGAGCCAATGATATTATATATATAAGGAGAGAGATATGTCATATCGCGCCCTAAAATGGCCCCGTGAAAACGGCCCCAGGGACTGTCTCGCCTGTCTGCGCTCACTAAGCGAGACGGGCGCTATCCCTTTTGCTCTCATAAAAGTGCTATCTTCTTTCGCACTCCGGCGCAACTTGTAAACATGACGCCACGGGAGTCATTTTCAAAAGTTGTTTTATTACGCGATAGCGCATCTTTCGTAATCTTTGAATTGAGCAAAGTTAAAAATTCTGTTCTATCATGAGTTTTAAACAAGAGAAAATTAAGTTTTTTCTTTTTCTCACTGATTTTGAAGTAAATACCCAATGATAATAATCAATTAAAGGAAAACACCCATGTCTGACACGAGAATGATCAAGTTACAAAGACTGATGTGAAGATGCCGAATTAGAAACTTGATGCAATGACGATTTCGGTCGCGCAGAGATGTTGACAAACATACTGCCTCGCAATGATTCAATAGCTCGCGCGTCGTGCCCGCACGCTCTCACAACCGACGCACTTGAGCTCCTGGAATCTGGAGAATCCTAATACCTAGTTTATTAAAGTTCTGACTAAGAGAGCCGCGAACAGTTAACAGAATAATCTAGAATACTAGTTTAGCAGCCACTTTATGGCTCTACCTTGTCTGTGGTAAAGCTTGGCGGCCCTACTTAACGGAACATTTCGATTTCTGACGGCTGCTGTCGTAGATGCCTACTTCCATTTTTATAGCTACGATTATTACGTAGTATTTACTTACTCTATGGCTACGATGTAAACAAAATAGAAAATTCTTGATTCTATTTTACTGTGGAAAGAGATAACATCTAGTAATATCTAAAAACTCAACTGTGAAATTTTTTTTTAGCTCAGCCGTTGAAGAATTCTGCACATAGCTTGTGCTGCTCTATAGATTTTTTTTTATAAACATCTATGTAAAGTACCGACATACCCACCTAATGAGTAGATGTAGCCTATAGTTATACGTAAATCAATGACTTTTCCACCAATATATAAATGCAAAAGTTGAATATTGTGAGTTTGTGGGTTCGATGGTTCGTAACCTGCACTTACGTACCTACTGATCTAATAGCGCTTGATCCAATACGCATTTCGTCCAACTTGGAGTTGGCCAACACGCATTTCGTCAAAAGCAGATAAGCCAGGGACATGCGAGAAAATAAACAAAGTGTGAACAAAAAATTTAATTTTGATCTACCGCTTGAAATGTTTAGGCTGAAATTTGATAATGGCGTACATACTGGTTAACTTAAGCTACCGAAAATTTTACGGTTCCTACTGGATAGAAGTTAAATCCGTGTTGTTAAAAGAGCGTTGTTATTAATAATTGTACTGTGAAATGCAAATTCATTTAACTTTTGCAGGAAGCGATGAACAAATGCAAAGAAGGTTTTGGATGGCATATGGGTAAGCATAACGTTTGACACTTTTTAACTGATAGGTATAGAATCCTACTATAAACTATATAATAATATTATAAATGCGAAACTTGTGCGGTGTGTTTGTGTATGTTTGTTACTCCTTCACGCTGAAACGGCTGAACGGATTTGGATGAAATTGTATGTAGAGGTATATAGCCTTGGAATAAAACATAGGCCGCTTCATATCCCAACAATTGCGAGTAACACCGCGGGGCGCAACTAGTTATTAATAAATTAAGTTTTCAGTTTCTCTACGTGAATGTTAATTTATTTTATTTTCATAGGAAAACGCTAACAGCTAAGTAGATAGAGTTATTGGAATTGAATGAAAGGTCAATCAAAAGTTTTTACAGATAAAAATTATTTTACGTTTAAAGTTGTAATGATTACGGTATTTATTATAATAATAGAGGATGTTATTTACTAATGTACCTAACATTAATTTTGTTGTTTTTTATACTTATAAAATTAAATAAGTCTAAAATAATGTTAAAAGGATAGTTAAATTCCTGCCACTGAGAGAATGCGTTTGACAGCTACAATAAAGTTATATTATGAAAACTGACGTGGTTTTGACACATTTTTGTTTTATTTATACGGGAATACTCACAACTTAAACGTGAGTATTCCCGTATAAATAAAACAAAAATGTACAATAAAGTTGTCTAAAGCTGAATGTATTTTTTTGGATTATTTTGCTATAAGTATTATAATCGCAAAACTAGTAACTAGCAATAAAGTGTTTTCTTTCAGCTTTAGACAATGTTATTGTAGCTGTTAAACGCATTCTCTCAGTGGCCTGACTGTAGTCGGCGTAGTTAGGGTAATGGGGAGAGTAAATAAACTATGGTACCTTAATACGATTATGAGTGACTTTAGTTGCATGGATTCTCAACAATATGTCTAATGTGTACTACACTCTACAATGTAGGTACCTATACCAAACGTTCGGATTTAAGGATTTTGTCACATTTTTCCGGCATTGTGTTTGGTCCGGATTTCACTTCGTTGTCAAGTCCATTGATGGACAGCTTCTCCCAGCCATGCCACTAAGCCCGATTTTCGGTATTCTGGGTCCAGACTCTGAGAAGCTATCTGACGTATCATTGCGTCCCAGAGCGGTTTCAATTTAATTCATTTCAATACCACCCGAGTACGGTCTTCAGCACAATTACCAAGCCGCCTGCGAACCATGGGATTATGGCATATTATGGAATACTCAGTTGGAGGACTTCGTCGTGCATTGGACGTTTTCTGGCTGCTGATATAATACTTCATTTTTTTAAATATATCTTGAATTTGGAAACTAAAATGCTCTCTTTTTTATGATTGAGATGTGCAGATTTATTTGATAATGTCTAGCTTATTACAAGAGAAATTCAAATTTCGGGATGGTAATTCTAAGTTTCCTAAGTGTGAGTGTGACGTGTATTCTTCTTGCAGATCAGGACGTGACAGGTCTCCAGGAGCGCTGCCGGTCGATGGAAGGAGTGACTCTGGAGGTGCTCCCATCCAATTTCTACCAGATAGTCATGCTGATTCCGCACCCCAATGACGGAGACCGTTTCAGCGTAAGTATTACATGAAGGAAGGGGTCTCGTTGATCTTTTTTCTAATTCTAAGAATATAACTCCCTACCGGTTCCCGTGTGTTCTTAGAACCACATTCTCGACTAGGTAGTTTTAGAAGTAGAGTTAATATATCTCTTCAAGATCGACCGTGTTCTATACTTACTTATATTTCTGCACCGTCACTTTGGGGGTCAAAACTAGATCTATTCTATTCTTATATTGCCACACCGTCACTTTGGGGGTCAAATCTAGATCTATTCTATTTTATACCGCCGCACCGTCACTTTGGTGGTCAAATCTAGATCTATTATATTCTTATATTGCCGCACCGTCGTCACTTTGTTGGTCAAATCTAGATCTAGTCTATTCTTATATTGCCACACCGTCACTTTGGTGGTGAACTCTTGATCTATTCTATTCTTATATTGCAACACCGTCACTTTGGTGGTCAACTCTAGAGCTATTATATTCTTATATTGCCACTCCGTTACTTTGGGGGTCAGCTCTAGATCTATTCTATTCTTATACCGCCGCATCGTCACTTTGGTATAGTCAAATATAGATCTAATTGAAAAATAACTAGTAGTTGCATGATAATAAGACAATTGCTAGTGCTAGTACTTGGTTGCCTAGCTACCTACTATCCTCAATTTGAAAATTTGTCACCAAGCGTGTAACGGTATGTGTAACGGTATGGTCTGTTCTGGCAGTCTAACTAGAGTGTTTACCATCTTCGACAATACTACCGTAACGAATTTTGATCCAATCGTACGAGTACCACAGTGAGTACAATTCCAATGGTTTATCTTAGGTAAGCAACTATACTTTATGTTTGACTCGATTTTACAACAGCGTATAGGTAAATAATGTTGTTTTCCAGTCTCTATCCTTGTGGAAGAACACAAAATGCTTCCAATAAATTTAGTTACTTGAGTTGAGTCTAGGAAGTAAAATGAATTGCGTAGCTTTCTACGCTTTTGTCCAAGATTTACCATCCCATGATACTTCATTTTAGAACTTTACTTTAGAGTTTGATTTTTCGAAACATGTATTGTGCAATATAATAACTATGTATAATATATGTTTCAGTGCAATGATTCATTTTGCCCTAAAAATAAGACAGATTTCTATTGAAGTATTTATGTAGCAATTTTTTGCAATAATTAGGCATGACTGGTTAGTCATACGAATGCGGGTAATCACCATAGATAATAGCTAACCAGTTTTAAAGTGCATATAGTGTTTATTTTTGTTAGCATAATGTTCAACATCGTTTTTATATCTTAACTTCTTTACGTTATTTTCTACACTATAGATAATAAAATAATGTTTTGAACTGTGACTTGGTTTGGTTTCTATCCAATGTATTTATTTACCAACTAACTTACTATTTGTTTATTTTATTTTATTTTCATAGAAAATTTACAGCAATAGGTACATAAGTAGTCAGGGAGGCCAATAAAAAAATTAACACAGATTACAAGTCGTTGAGATATATTATATAATACTGCAAAAAACAGACTCGCACATAATTAACCAAAAGAAAAGAGGTTCATTATAATATAATAATAATAAATAAATAATAAGAAAATAAATTTTGATAAATATAATTACGAAAAAATAAGTTTATTTTTTCTCCCTTTACATTGTGTACCTACCTATCCATCGAAAGTTGTGTCCATTTGTAATATCGATGACTATGATTAAAAATACACGGGTTAGATTGTCGGCCAAGCGGCAATCACGAATTTGAATATCTTCTTTGGCTCTGGTCATGAATGAGGTTCTACAGGCAAAACTTTTCGCAGATGGCGCCAGCGTCGATCCGGATGTGGAAAAACAAGTTTTCTTGTTAATCGTTGCTTATATCTGTCTGGTCTTGATGAGGGCTTTGTCGTTAATCTATATAGTCCAAAGAAAAATACTAGGTAGGTATTGTGCCTTTTTTAAGAATCTTTGCAGCTCTTGACGGTCTGAAAATAGATTTGTAGGAGTTAGGAGGGTTAGATAGTTGTTTAAATTTTATATTGGGCAGAGCTTTAATGGTGGTCTTTAACTGCTGGCCTTTTGGAGAAACTCAGAGTCACACAACGGGCAATGGAGAGAGCTTTGCTCGGAGTTACTTTGCGCGTTAAAATCCGGAATGAGGATATTCGCCAAAGAACTAAAGTCACCGACATAGCTCACAAGGTTTGCAAATTTAAGTAGCAATGGGCAGGCCACATCAGTCGAAGAACTGATAACCGATGGGGAAGAAAGGTTCTTGAGTGGCCACCGCGAACCGGAAGACGCAGCGTAGGAAGGCCTCCCACTAGGTGTACCGACGACATTGTAAAAGTCGCGGGCAACCGGTGGATGCAAATGGCAAGTTGTCGTACAGTGTGGCGGTCTAAGGGGGAGGCCTTCGTTCAGCAGTGGACGTCTCCGGGCTGATGATGATGATGAGAGCTTTAATTAGCAAGGCAAAGGATTGCAGTGCAGTACAAGACAAACCAGTATAATATGCAGATTCTCCCTTGTAATCCGAGTCTTTAAAAGGTTCTCTGAAAAAACAAAACAAAAAACAACAAAATGTATGAGAAGCTGACTATGACCGCATCGACAATGCGCCACCTAGCGGAAAAACCGCAGTGTGGATCCCCATTCCGTCATTGTCCGTGTCGTTCGCAGATGAATTACTGGGCATGAAGAGATTTGACATCTAATATCTCAGGGTGACGAGCGCAGTGCAGTGCGAAGCAGAATATTGTTCGCAAGTTCACAATCCTAGCACTGCTACTGTTTTAGGCAGGCGAGATGTCTACCACCAGGCGAAGGTACGGTTAGGCGCGTCACTCCACTTTTTGTCATAAATACTAGATTTTTACATCCATTTAGACTACACCTAGTTTTTCATGTTTTAATTTTCGACTTCATTTTTAGGTAACCTACAGTATATTGAATCCGAACAGTAAGTTTACCGAGGGGCTGGTGATTGAACCAGGCACCAACTATTCGACGTACTCTACTGTGCTAGACAGAGACGGCACGCCTCTCGTCTGGCACCGGGAGACCAGTATCCAAGCATGGAAGGTCCCAGCGCACAGAAAGTACAACGTGCAAGTCGAGTTCAATGTGTCCAGCGCCTCGATCGATGGAATGTTCTCTTGGAATAGAACTGGCGGTAAGTCTGAAATTCTATGAACAATTCATTGGTGTTCTTTCAGTTATAAAGGCTTAGGAAATTTCCCATACCCAGGTGGCCTAGTGGTACACATTTCCCATAATTCCTTGTACCGATTATAGGCCAAAAAGTCCCGTGCCTTTATAATATCTTCCATCTGTCATTAGGCTTGTAGTATTCTCCTCGGAATACTATAGTAAGTATTTTTCTAAGAATATTCCAAGATTTCTTATCACGAGAGTTGCTATAAAATTCTATCCACTTGCATTTCTACCACAGTGTAATGGAATTGCTTATGATCACCCGTGTTCAAAGTGGAGTAGACTGTTACTAAAAACAATCGGCGTGTGGTGACGTCACTAGACCAATTCTTGACAGGAAAATGACAAAATATCGACATTACATTACCTGCAGCATTTAGTAGGCCTCGTAACCATCCTCCATAATATAACATATTCATATCTAGTCATTGTAACTTGAACAGTCACTTATATGAAAGGCGCGTGGCCGAGGCTGATGGCGTATTGCTGTCATCTGCCTCCGCCACCGAAAAAGGCCTTAAAGAAGATTGCGAATGTGTGGACTGCCTACAGTGGCATAAAGAAGGCCTCTGGATGATAATAATGACGCTATAAAGACTGCTTATAAAACTAATCTGATAAATCGAGTTATCAGATTAGTTTTATAAGCACAGCGAGGATAATATGGAATTCTGTTCGGTAGTATGTGTTTTACGAAAGGTTGTCAGCTCCTGTGTCAGATGCCTATCATCTGACACAGGAGCTGATTAGAAAAGCTACTGAAGTACAGTTGCTGGAATTTTAATTTACCATTTCGTGGGTTTTGTGGTACATAACAAAAAAAAACGAAAATCATTTAGCATAATTATCATCAGAGTAATCAGCGTTCATACGTTAATTAAAAACATTCGGATTGATTGAGAAGCTTCCTCCGCAAAAGCAAAGAGATAAAGGGCATTACTTAAAAACTTTGTTTAAGTAAACGAACGTCATTTAACTTTTGTGCAATACAAAAATTAAATGCGTCATTTAACTTTTTAACTAAGGTCAAAAAAATATTATTTTTAATTTTGCAGAGTTGGATGCATGCTTTGAACTGGACACTACCTGCCAAAAATCATCCCATTTTATTCCCACAAAGAAAATACGGGTAAGCATAACAAAAATGCATGGTATCAGCCTACATCACACTACATATATAAAATACAAAAAAATAGTCAGGCCATTAAAAAAAGGACGAATCCATGATGAGTCATGGATCTATCTTTTTTTCGGTTTCGTTGGCCTCATAGTAATAGTTTTTCACAAGGTTGAGTATCATCTCGTTTCCACATTCTGTTTTTTTCTTGTTTACCGCTTAGTACTTTTACCATTTTCAACTTATTAGCCAGCTAAAGTAGTATGAATAAATACCATCATAATTTCTGCTACGGTATTCCCCACGATTTTGTCCTTCTCTAGCAGCCCACCTCATTGCTGCGATCCCAATGCGCCAGCCTCTAAACTAACTAACCTAATAACAATTGTTTTTGCAATTATTTGATATTGTAGGGAATACCCGCCACCGCTTATAATGCTCACTTTACTTCTTTTATCTGACCAAAGGAGTACGTACTACGTACGCTATCAACCAGCCCTGCGTGACCCTCCGGGACCACGCAGCACAGCGCTGAGCGTACCCCTATTGCCAAACAACGACTGTTGTGTTTTATTTTAGTGTGTTGTTACTAGTGTTTTTTGGCAATAAATATATTCTTGTTGTTATTTTTAACATTGCTAGAAAATTTAAATAAACTGTACCTATAGATCTTTAGTAGGTATATGGCAGAGTAAATCTAAGCTATTTATTTTTGTTCCTTCCAGCCAGGTTCGTCACCAAGTCAAATAATTGAAAACCTGCCTGCGAATCGTTCTTGTAACGTCAAGTTGAGGGGTCTGTACGGGATGACTGATTTTCACTTCAATACTCCATTGTATAAAGTCCCTTATGAAGATCACTTAGTTGAAGTCTTAGAAGAGGCTTACCCTGATAAAGTATTTAATGAAATGCACACAGAGAATATTTCAAAAGATTTAATGCATACAGAAAACATTCCAGATATTGAGGAGTCTGATAAAGTTCTAGACCATATTAACTCCCGCATTGTCCTAGATGAGGCGAGCCCAGAAATAATTAAAGGTGAGAAGAGTTTTTTTTTGGTAAATTGCAGGAACATCATAATAGCTGGTCACATTAATACAGTAACAGCAGCAAGATAGAAGTTGTGGAGATGATATCGACGCCAAAATGTGTGTTTGAACGGGACAGACAGTAAAGGGTATGTCCCAACATGGGAATTCACGATTCCATTGTTGTCGCTCATCTCTTTTGCATCTTCTCCCATTTTTCATTCATTTATTTTCGAGTCTTACCAACTAGCTTCAGTGGGTCGATTCAGAGTTCCTACAAGTTTCCACGAATTACAACACACTTCATGAAAGAATTACATAGTTCTTTCATGATCTCCACCAACATAAATTAGTGACAGTTGATGGATACAGTATAACTATATCTCACTGTTGTAAGCCAGTATCGGGACATTGGTGTACGAGCGAGTAGTAACTGTCGTTTTCATTTCAGCATCACCACCCAACTTCACTTGGGTGGATGTTGTTTACCTAATGGCAGAGGAGGATGGCGATAAATGGACGGTCCACGTGGCCTGGCCTCAGCCGCAAGTAACACCTGACAAGTACAATGTCACGTTGTTGGCTGATAACGTCGTATCTGTCATCGTACCAGGGGTAAGCAAACCTGGAACCATTTTTGACACAAACCTTTAGGCCCAGTATCCTATGCACAGAGCATGGGAACCCTGTAAAGGGAGCAGACTCACGGCAAAATGCAACGCATTGCGTTATGCAATGTGTCAAATCCCATTCAATTTCATCCCACCAAAAATTCAGAAAAATATGGTGTTGTGTTTTTTAATAAGAAGAACAGCAAGATCCTCCATGAGGTCGTTCCGCAGGTATAATAAGGGGCGTTTTAAAAAGACGGTGTTATTAACACGGTGGGTCGGCGACGTTTCTAACAACCTTGCTAATGTTGCGGCGGTAAACTTGCCATCAAGATAACACTAATACTGACATTAATACTAATAATTTGTATATACTAATGACATACATACAATGACATAATGCAAAAGGAGATCTCTTTTACGGGGGAAAGATGGCCAATTGCATTGGGGCGTTTTTGGGTGGAATTTTCCAGAGACCTTGTCAGAGCCCCAACTCCAATTAACTCGAGCCAAAAGCTGTCCCCTTTTTAGCAGGGTACTCTGTAGGAGATTCTAATGCAGTATTCTATTGCCCCGACATCATGTCGACTCTTTGAGAGATCTACCACTAAAATGTTGTTCACAGAACGCCAATGAAACCGAGCTGCGGGGAGTATTTGGTACCGGCTTCTACAATGTTTCTGTGAACGCCATACTGGGGCGTCAGGTGGCCCACAACAGCGGCCACGCGCAGTTTCCAAGTGAGTGGTGTCCTTTTTCTTTCCTAAACTATATACACTTTTATAAATGAGGTGTCCATCGACGTCTTTTTACAATCCTCGTGCGGAATGATACGCCATAGTAAATCAAATCCAATATGGCCGATTTGACGATAAGAAACCATCTCATTGATATATTTTTGGAGCGAAACTTGTGGAGTTTGTTGTGATACCAAAAGATAAATACATTCCAAATATGTTGTTTCTTTCCACTGACCTTCTACGCTTTCCATGCTTTAGTCCGTAGCTAATGTGGCTATGTCCGCGAAGTGTAGCTATAAAATAAACCATGTGACTATATCGTTAAAAGAATCTTTATGTCAGGTACCTAGTTAGTTTCAAAGATATCCTGTTACCTACGTCTGAACTCGCAATAACAACTTCTTCATATATTTATTAGTGTAGATGGGAAAGAAGAAGGGGAAACACTATAGTGCGGTGTACTGGTTGCGCCTGAGACTATAACTATAGCAACAAGTCTATCGTCATTACGTGCGAATTTGTCGAAACGATCGTTGAATCTCCGAGTGAGCCTGCGCTAAATTTACATAGCGCACAACAACTTTTAGTTTGGTCCTCTGCCTGAGAGCTTCTCAGCTGAGGTCGTTCGTGTTTCAAGATTTCGTACTACTGAAAAGTGGAAGCTGAGTGGGGTTGATGATGAAGAGTGGAATGCTCAATCTCACTGCGTCGGGATTTTCAAGATACCATATATAAGATAAATAAGCATCTCATTAGCTAGCGTGCTCCTATTACGCCACATTATTACTAAGGTACCTCAGGTGAGCTGCATTTGGCCAAACACTGCGGGCTATTTAGTATCTAATTCTAAAATTATAAGCGTGGCTCTACTCTCTCGCATTCGATTAGTCTTGGCGTTGTGAAGTAATAGTATCAGTGGTGGACAGGCCGCATGGCAACGGGCACGACCGTGTTTTGGTGGGCGGTGGCGGCGGGCGGCACCTGGGCCGCGGCTGCGCTGGCCGCCACACTCTACTGGCTGCGCTCCTGCCGCGCACGTATCAAGCCGTCACTCAAGCCCAAGGTATCTACTTAATATTTTTACATTCAGAATGGCTAAAGATATCTCTTTACTTTAGCGAAGCGCATAAAAGTAGCTTCGTTTGAAGGTACTCATAAATTGTAGAAGCCTTAAAATAATGCCGCAAAGAGATCTCCGACTCTTTTGTAACAAAACAAAACATCGAGCATCACTATTTCCAAGTAATAACTGCCAATACAATGACGCCCTGAACTTCATTATGTGTCTGACGTATATGGGAACTGCTGCAGTAATCATGTGCAGGCTTTATCTCTTACCATCAGACGAGCGTCTCATTCGTCTCATTACGTAATAATTACCATAAAATAAAATATACATCTTCCATTTGCTATGTTTGTCCTGAAGCTCGTCAGAACTATACTACTTCGTTCCATTTACAGGCGTCATGAACGTACGAAATAAATCCACCAGGTCCGAATGAGAATATTTGAGCCAAACGCATCCGTAGGTAAATGTGGGTCTAGTGAGTGCCCCGTTACGTTCGAGGATTCTCAGTTCACCTCCAAGCAATGGAGATAACCTCGGATCCTTTACAAGATAAAGAGCATTTATTGTAATTTTAGAACCAATTATACCTACCCTACATTCCTTGTGTTGGACTTATTGTGAATGTGTGAGTAGCCTTGTCCCCAGGTGCCCATAGGATCCAAGCCATTAGACATCTCCAGTGTAGATCAGGCTGGCGTGGAGCCTCTGCCAGAGGCGGACGCATGGGAGATCAAGCCGGAGCGGCTAACGCTGCTCGAGGTGATCGGCGAGGGCGCCTTCGGAGTCGTGCGCAGGGGTTTGCTCGCACCGCTCGGAAAGGAGGTCGCCATCAAAATGCTCAAAGGTGATTTTAGAATGAAAGCCACTTTACGCCTGTACTACTGGCGGCTCCACCCAGCCACCTGAAAATAAGCCTAATTCATTAGCCACCAGAACCCGCCCGAATCAATGCTTGCAGACGCTTGTCTCCACTATAGAAGCCTCTTTCGCTGATCTTAGCTCTGGCGAATAGCTAGTTTACATCAATAACTAAAAGTTTTATTCCATCTTCAGAATCTCCGACTATGGACGAGTTCCGCGAGTTCCGCGAGGAAATGGAGCTAATGAAGAGCGTGGGCGCTCACCGTCATGTGGTGAGCCTGGTCGGGTGTTGCACCACGCGACATCCCGCCATCGTCGCCGAGTATTGCAGCCGCGGGGATCTGCTCAACTTCCTCAGGTAATAAGCCATCCGTGCTCCACGTGACGTCTGGGGCACTATGTGCTACAGTCGGTGTAACATGCCATCTGTGGCACAATGCCATCTGTTATAGATATCGATAACAAATTTAAATTCTATTCTGTCACAACCCATGTTTTCTTCATTTTACTTTTGGCTGGTAAAATGAAACAACACAGGGGCATGGGATAAAACTACTAACAAAGTACGTAATATTATCTGCTGTCATTCTACAACGAGCATGTTGCCTATCGCTCAGATTCTAAGAAATTACTATTGTCCAGGTGTTCGTGGGATGTATTGATGTCCAAACGCAAGGCAAACTACTACAACAACAACATCTACTCGTCAGGCTATCGCAATGACCTGTTCAGATGCAAACAGCCGCAGGAACATTCTAGATTGGTCGTCAACAAGATGTACGATCTGCAAGGAATCTGCGACGCAGACCTCACTTGCTTGGACCTGCTGTCGTTCTGCAGACAGATTGCGATGGGAATGGAGTTTTTAGCACTTAACAAAGTCGTACACAGAGATTTGGCAGCGAGGAATATTTTGATGACGAAAGATAAGACGTTGAAGATAGCAGATTTTGGACTTTCGAGGGATGTTTACGAAGAGAATCAGTATAAGCAGAAGGGCAATGGGAAGTTACCAGTCAAATGGATGGCGCTGGAGTCTTTGACCAGACGGATTTATACGACGCAGAGTGATGTGTGAGTAGAGCAACTTTTACTAAGTAAAGTGCATCACACTTGTATGAGATCTCATACAACATGACTTAACATGTACATGTGACTTATCTTGTATTTAAATTATATATTGATCTCAAAGTTTGATAGATAAATAGAGATGGTAAATAAATCCCTTAAATTGAATCGCAGTTGAAGAGAGTAAATTCCGTAAAATTGGGTAAAGAAATCCCTCGAATTGAATATTAATTCGTTAAATTGGTTAATCCGTTCATCATCAGCCAGAAGATATTAATACCTCTATCAAGGGGCCTCCCACTTGATAAGGGTTATTAAGTCCACTTCTTCGACCAGCAGCGGACGTCATAATCCCCACGCTTGGTATTATAGGCGGCTTGAGGATCGCAGAATACTCACCACCGTTAACCGAGCCCTCCGGTGGTTCTGAATACAGTTTTTGGACATACCAAGATTAAAACCCGTTAATAATGTGGGTAAATCAATTTAACACCCATATTGAAATACGCTGCGGTGGGCCTGACTTGCTTGGTGTTGTTGGTAGGTGGTCGTTCGGCGTGGTGGTGTGGGAGGTGGTGACGCTGGGCGGCGCGCCGTACGCGGGCGTGGCGACCGCGCGCCTGCCGCGCCTGCTCCGCACCGGGTACCGCATGCCCCGCCCGCCCAACTGCAGCACGCAGCTGTACGTATTCACTACCAGTACTGACACTAAGGCTGGCAAGACAGCCTATACGAACTTATTTACTTGCTTACTACCAGTACTACCACATGTTATAATGTCTATGTAGTGTAGTGTTCTTCACGTTTCATCATTATCATTCATATCATAGAATGATAATGATGATGAAAAGAGAAGAACATTACACTAAATAGAAAATAGACATCATAACATGTGGTAGTACTGGTAGTAAGCAAGTAAATAAGTTCGTATAGGCTGACTTGCCAGCTTTAGTGTCAGTACTGGTACGAGGCTGCCGAACACGAAGGCCAAAAATTTTTAATAGAGGTAAAAAAGAGTTTACATATTTTTTTTTACAAAAGATGGATAATTAATGATAATGGATGAAAAGAGAAGAACACTACAGTAGGTGGTAGATTTTCTTTGCAGGAGGGTCGTCTAAGGACCACGGTAGTACCACATGTTCTGCTGTGAAGAAGTAGAATGCAAACATTACCTACTTTGTTCAGGTTTGAAGGGAGACCAGCGAAATTACATGTCTAATGAAGCTCGCCATCGAATATCTCAAAGCAATAAGCGCCAATGCATGGACTTAATTTTTGTTACTCAGTGTTGGGTCATGGTCAGGCGCTAACCTCTTTCGTGTCCTTTACTTGTTACTGTAAAAAATCCACTATTGTAAGTAACGCATATTCTGTGATAACCTAATTACAATTCGGAAGAGCAGGATTAATGGGTCGGATGGACGGACAGGCAAACATGGTAGGCTTAGTACTTTAGGTTCCTGTTGAATACTTTTCAGGTAAGGAACCCTAAAAAGGCCGGTAATTACATTAGATGTCTTTTCTACCGGCTCTGAATCACGATTTTGACACGGATATACTTATATCACATCATGCTAATATTATAAATGCGAAAGTTTGACGGTATGTGTGTATATTATGTACGTTTCTTTGTATCCTCTTCACGCCAAAACGGCTGAACAGATATGTATGAAACTGGAAATGGAGTGGAGATAGCTAATATCCCGGTATAACATTAGGCTACTTTAATCATCATCATCATCGAGCGGGTAAAACGCAGGGCGTAGCTAGTTGATTATAAAGGGTCGGAGAGTGACTGGACTACTTTTACATTATAAACCGCGGGGCGCGGCTAGAAGTAGCTATCACAGTAACCGGCGTCACTTATCCAGGTACGAGTTGATGCGCGAGTGTTGGGAGACCCGGCCGCGCGACCGGCCTACGTTCGTGGAGCTGCACGCGCGGCTGGACGAGCTGCTCAACTCGGCCTCCGTGGACGAGTATCTCTCGCTGGAGCTGGACGACGAGCCGCCTCCCACGCCCCGCGCGCATCGGTACCTTAGGATGATCCTCAGGTTTGATACTCACTACATTTACATTCGCCGAGCTGCACGTGCGGCTGGACGAGCTGCTCAACTCGGCCTCCGTGGACGAGTACCTCTCGCTGGAGCTGGACGACGAGCCGCCTCCCACGCCCCGCGCGCATCGGTACCTCAGGTTTGATACTTACTACATTTACATTCGCCGAGCTGCACGCGCGGCTGGACGAGCTGCTCAACTCGGCCTTCGTGGACGAGTACCTCTCTCTAGAGCTAGACGACGAGAGGCCACCCCGTGCACGTCGGAACCTCAGGATGGAGGTTGCATGGTTAGAACCTAACTACGTTTACGTCAGCAGGCAAGTTGGTGGTCAAACGCGTAACTAATAGCACAGATAACATAATTACGCTATTAGATAAGTGTTAGACATTTTTGTAGCTGCTTGCTTGGCTGGATGAACTGCTCAACTCGGCATCTGCAATCGAGTAGGTTTAGGTTAGGTTAGGCTACTAAGTAGACCAAGAGAGATAAATCAAGCAACAGTAACGCATATAAGTAGGTACTACCTACTGTGTTTTTTTTTAACATTACGGCTCACAAAATACCTATTAATAGGTCGGACGGTCAGACAACTGACAAACGGATTAGCAATAGGATCTCTTGAACACACTATTTATACGGATACCGAACCTACTAATAAAATACTATTTCCCGTGCAGGGCTAAACGCAGCTGGACTCGCGGGGAGGTCTACGAGCGGCCGCTGAAGGCGCCTCGCAACCACTACACCACTCCTCCTGTCACCTACAAACCGCCTGTATGACATGCATACTACAATAAAGGACCTGGAACGAACCGAAGTGATTTTCTCAGCGGATGGAACTATGCTATGTGCCATAAAATATTACTGTGTACTGTACACAGTTCGCAGTGAAGTGCCGTCAAATAGAAAAAAGTTATGCTATTTTTTATGCAGTTGACTGTATAGTAAGATACGTATAACCTATTCTACAGGGTTAAGTAACGATAGTACTAAGCCGAAAGGTTATTGTACACATCATCATAAAATTGTTGTAATCGAATTTCACTAAGTATGGGAAACCTCTGAAGTCGCGAAAAATTCAAGCCCGCCCATACAAAAATGACTTAGTAAGCCAAAAATTTATTTTATACTCAAATAATTGTATGGAACTTTTATTTAGCGATTTCATTGTTGATCCCTTCATAAAACTTAATTGTTCACAATAATGAGTACGATGAGCTCCATAAGCTCCTTTCGGCTACTGTTCCGCATTCCTGTGCTTGGTTTTACAGTATGCGGCGCGGTGAGGTAGTGGTGTATCCCGTTCCGCTTAGCCTTTTCTGTTACAAAGATACATAGGTACGGTAACCAGTATCCACCAAAGTTGTGTGCTGCGGAGCACAGTGAACCTGCGTTCTATTTACCATCGCATTGATAAAATGCGTTATCCGCTTTAATTTCCAAAAAATCTAATCTCAACGGCTCGGACCGAGAGGCGAGCAGAGTACTTTTGTTCCTCATGTTAAGGTCTGTAATTGGTTTTCTGTATTGACCCTAATTACAAAGACAGCACTGGCGCTTACATGCGCTTATGTTTGGCGTAAAGATATCATCAGTCAATAGGTTTATAGTCGTTGACCAGTATGAAGCCGATAACGAGCAAATTCGTATGGGCCGAGTGGTTGGCCCTAATGTCAGAGTGAGTGCTGCTCAAATGCCCTATTAATTTCATTATTTTTTGCCTAGCAATAAACGGTAGATTTGATGTTATCTGATACGTGTTATCTATTGATCTAAGATCTTTTGAGTCATTAGCGTTTCTGTGCTGTAAGATATCGATATGTCAATTTATGTAATAAAATTCTGTGAAGATTGTAAGCAACAGATACAGGGTATGTTTGCAGTTTTACAAAGTGTATACAAATGTATGTAATAGTTATTAGTTAAATGTGATTTGTAAATACCTATATTTTTGTACCTGTAAGGTGATATTCCTATTATTTTAGTTAGTCAATAGGATGAAGTATTTTTGTAAGTAAAATAAAGATCTGAAGCAACGTACGAATAGTTTCATTGAGATTATTATAAAACCCAACCCTAGTAGAATAAAACTTTAAAACTTTCGCGATTTGAACACATAATTATGTTTATCACCGGGACTTAATCGCGCACAAATATTTTTATTTTTATATATATATATATATTTTTCTAGTAGAATAGTCCGAACCTGTGCGGGGGGAGAGAGTTTCTTTGCTTTACAATAATTTCGTAATGTTAGCTCTTAGGTACATACTATTATTTTTAAAATATTAATTATAATTATTATTATTATAGATGGTGTACGTATGTTTAATAATAATTTAATTTTATTTACTGTGTGTCTGTCTCATGACAATAAACTAGAGGATACTGTCGCGTTAATCAAAAAAATGCTTATTTGTTGGTTGTGTTAGTGTGCATTCATCATTCATGAAAACATAATATTTTTATGTATCATTGAAACGTATGTGGTCCTGAAAAGCGCCTTTTGGATAAACAAACAGCTGCTTGCGCGCAAGGCGAAGCGTACCTTCTTAGGCACGCTCACCGCGGATTCTGCGCGCCAACTGTATGTCCTTCGGCATGATGGTGACGCGCTTGGCGTGAATCGCGCACAGGTTGGTGTTTACCCACACGTATTATGCTCTCCAAAGCTAGCTTACCTAATGAACTACAAGGTTTGGTGTGTTTGTGGGGGTGTGTGTCTATGTATCAAAGGTTAAATTGCTGTAAATAATTTCCATAGTCATCAAACCCACCGCCTTCACCCACTAGTGGGTGCACGGGTAATTCTCATTTCCCTTTGAACCCACTGCATTAGAGTCGGAAACGAATAAAAAAATTATCGACATTTTTGAAGAAAACTATTTATTCCCCTCAGATACACTTTCCCTGGAGAGACACTTTTAGAAAAGAACAACATATTGTATTACAATGGTTTAAAACTAACATGGTGTGACCTTTTTAAAAATAGAACACAAAATAAAACGAACAGTGTATAGATTTAAAATTATATTAACTTTATAGGTATATATTACAGGATATACTTATAGCTAAATATAAAAATATCCAATATCATCACTAGGGCCCGAACACTGTCGGCTCAGCCTTGCCATTCGTTTGCGCTCAGTGCATGCTCTGTACTTTGATCTTTTTACTTTTACTATTGATAATAATACTTTCCAGAGAGCCAAGGCTATTATAATTATAGTATAATATGGGATGGTTCGCGGCAGTCCACATTTTGTGCAGTTGCCCAAAATGCAAAATAAGTCACTGGTCGTCAAGACCAGAACGACTGCTGAACATGTTTGTCTGAATCAAAAATGTTACCAGCGCGGTTTAGCAGTTTCTGAAAGGACGCTATTAGGATTTACAAAGGGGTTTATATTTAATACTGTCAAGTGACGAGACGAGCAAGACGTTCGCCTGGTGGTAAGCGTCAGGCCTGCCACTAACAGTAGCAGTGCTAGAATTGTGATCTTGCCAACACAATTCTGCGCCGCACTGTACTGCGCTCGTCACCCTGAGATATCACAGATGTTAAATCTCTTCATACCCATTAATTTATCTGGTAAAATTGCCCTTCAAACCGGAACACAGCACTGCTTGCACACTACTGCTTGGCGGTTGAATAACTGGCAAAGGTGTGGTACTTCCCCAGGCGGACTCTGCACCTGCGTCCTACAACTACAAAATACAGGGTCTACATTTATGTAACGTTGACTAATCTAGAAATCAAGTTTTTAAGTATGTATAACATAAATTCCGATTTTCACTGTGGATTCATGATTTTTATAAGCTCCAAATATAAAGTACAGAGCATGCATCCATCATCTGATTTTCAAACCATTACTCCTAGATAAAATATTTTTACAATTAGGACGTAATTTTTAATTATGAGCAGATAATACAGAGCATGATTCTTTCACATAAAGTTGAGAGCACACTGCATCATTCACAGTTTTCCATTATCAGGACTATTGTCACCTGATATGAGGCCAGCCAATCAGAACTAAGATAGAATATATATATAGATATTTGCTAATTCAGTGTGTTCTCATCTTTATTCTTAACAATGTAATGATATGAGTTAAACCAATATTGTCATATACATAATTTTAACTTGTAAATATAATGCGCTAATGTAAAATCTTACATACTTTTCCCTTCCAACGACAATGCGAAAATTCAAATTTATTAAGCCTGATATCGATTTAGAAGGTCAGTTACACAATAAACGAAACAAAGCAGTGAGAATATTAAAGAAAAAGATTTAAACATTTCAGTGCCTTCAAAGACTTTTAGTTTAGCCAAAGATAATATAATACTATACTAGGTTTAGCTAAAAAATATACAAAGACACAAATTAGAAATGATTGCAATCATTTTCAAAAGTTGTATATTGATTACTACAACATTTTTAAACTTAGTTTAGATCTGGCATTAAAAACTTTCAAGATAGATAATAAAATAATACACAAACGCGTTATTAAAGACTCAAACGAAACAGTATTTTAACATATACTTTCGATTTTTTAAAAGCTAAATACTTATGACACAACAATGACATCAATTTCTAAACAAGTACATTAGGCGTGGCCTTCAAAAACGACATTGCGCTTCTGCTACACCATTTCTAAACTATTTTGATGCTACGTTAAAATGCGCCTATCTTTTTAATTAATTATGACAACTTTAAAAAAACCGACTTCAAAATAATATGGGACTACCTCGAGAGTATAGACATACCCTGACAAATAAAAAAACATTTTCTAAATCGGTCCACAATTGGCGGAGAAATCGGTGAACATATATTTCAAAAAACATACATACAGTCCTACATAGTACTTTCTCCTTTTTGAAGTCGGTTAATAAAGACGCGTTTGCGGATTAGTTTAAAAATGTGTAGAACATAAACGATGCCAATATTTTAAATGGTTTATCAGCGATAATCTAAAACGTTGGGCAAGTAAGGTTGTTGAGAACTCTACCCACACATTCAAAGCTTATATGTCTATTTAGTGTCAGCATACACACATACATAGTAATTTATTATCATTATAAGTAATTTCGTGTGACTCTTACGGCCTTACTATAGAACGCCGCTCTAACCTTAGTCACTGTTTAAGATGCTCTGACAACTTCTCGCTGACGTGAAATGTCACGTGCGAGAACAAGACAGAGAAGTTTAAACAGTGACAAGTTTGAACGGCGTTTTATAGTAAGGCCGTTATAGTTTAACAGAATTCCCACAGATATATTTCGCTCGCCAACATTAAATTCTAAAACACTTATGGTTTTTAGGTTAGTATAATATAAATTTTACTCAATTGCAATTTGGAATCAATTAATGACATATCAGTCTCGAGGCAACAAAATAGTGGCAAGAAAGCCTAAAATATTAATACTTACCAAGCTTCATAAGATATAGTTAAAAAAAAAAACTTGTCATGTAACTTAAGTCTATGAGCGCTGGATGAATTTTATCCACTCTGAAATGTATTGTATGTTTACAAAAGTTTAAAATATCTAGATTGGATACAATACCTACCGAAATATTAAAAAATTGCAGGACAAAACAGTCAATGTTAAATCCTTGTCTTCCATTTACTCTACGCATGGTGATACAAGTTTGAAACTGGTACTAGACTTGATAAAAAACCCAATCTAGATTAATTTATTGTTATCAAGTCTTATTGGAGATGGCTCCTCAATAAAACGTTGAATTGGACACATTGAGCTAATATCTATAGTCACTAACGTGCAAAAAAAATATCTGAGCCAAAACTCGGCGCACGCTATGCGCGCGACTTTTTGACCGACTTGAACTACGATAAGACACAAGCGCTCAAGCATACATTGAACATTATACAAGCGACATAACTTCTAAATTCGAACAATTGTGAACTATATAATGCACGTATAGATATGTACAACGCCAGTCGGACGTTTTTTGTCTGTTTTCACTTAGAGATTGCGACTCTTTAGATATTAGCTCAATGATTGCACAGTATCAGCTTTTTAAATTGCGCAGGTCTTGGCAACCGCTTACCTTCGTAGAATGATTTGACCATACTCTACCAAGATAGCTCGCTGCGGGTTGGTGCGAAAACGAAGCGAATGCGAATATGCACGAGTTTCAATTATTAAAAATAACAGGATAAATGGAGAGTTTAACTGAATCTGATGCTTACGTTGAAAAAATAATTGAAATCAGCTGGTAAAGGTCTGAAATATAAGTGTTCTAAGTTTCAGTCATCTGTCCCTTTCTAGCAAAACACGCGTTTGTATAGAATTTGTTTGGAATTGTGGGCTTTGACATCATAAACCTAGTATAGTGCCCTCCCCGTCTAACATGAAACTAAAACGTTTATAACTTCGTTATCTGTGCACATATAAAAAAAATACTTTCGATGATTTGTTTTGTTGCGAGACAGCTTTTTGAAATCAATAAAAAAAATGCATATTCCCTATTTTCGTATGGCGTACGCTATAAATAAAACCCCGGACGTATTGTGTAGGTTTGATCGCGATGTTTTTCTTCGAGAAGCTAAATAGGCGATTACATACTTATAAATTGAGAATAATGTCTTCATCATCGACTTTCCTTATCTCGCTGCTGGGTTTAGGTCTCTTGCCTCGGTCACGCCAAACGTGTCCAGCAACACCCGAACAGTTACATGATAAGCCAATCATGTAACTGTTCGGGATCGCGATTTGTCATAATTGTCACTTGTCACTGTCACAGCTTCACGGTATCACGGAGGGATTTATCTTGCTATCGTTAACGAACGAATTCATTGATTTCCTAATTAAGATAAGCAAATCCGTTGGTCTTTTGGCGTTTCGTCCTGCCCTGCGGGGTCAAATGAGTTTTGGCGGGACAGTGACAAGTGACATTTATAACAAATCGCGATCCCGAACAATTACATGATAGCCTGCTGGTTCGACCCGCGATTATAATTTGTAAGTAAATGGGACTAATCCAGACTCAGCCTCGAACCAGTCAAAAGTGTCGCCTCGTCCGTACATTACAAATCGCTACATATTTTGATAGGTATTGTATCGTAATTCATCTAATCGGTACGACTGTATAATAAATCTTTACAAATAGTACAAAATTGCGAAATTCTATAATTACAAAACCTAGTCTAGCTTTTAGGAATGCCGTTGCAATTTGCCTTGAAAAGAGATCAAACTAGATGCGTCGAGGTTTTCGCTTTGGAAAATTAGCATTGTACAATGTACTTACGAATGAAACCTACGTTTGGCTACAACAGGTAAGGAAGCAATTTATCAACACAAGAGGCCAGTTTTAATCTTAATATGTAAGTAACTAGTGTAAGTCTGATCTGCACTGCATATTACAGATTTTCTGTGGAAATCTGCAAGCTACGAACAAACATAATTTTGCAACATAAAGAAACCGTAGACCATTATCTTCTATAAGAAGACAAATACATAATCAAATAATAAAATGCGACAGTAACTCAATTTGAAAGAGCCTTGATTATTTTAGTATGTAACCTGGCATACCTACAGTCCGCCATCTTGTTTTTTCTACAAAATGGCGGCCACCCATAAATCATCTATAAACCGATAGCTGACACTTATACGAACAAGGCTTGTATAAGACAACATCGCCTGGATGCTGGCGAAGTGGGTAGGTATGTCAAAGCTTCAAAGACCTTTGGCAACAAGCTTTTTGCGTCATAAGAATGGAGGTAAACTTTTATCTCAGGAAATCTCGGACTATGATAAATAAAGGAGACTGTTTACAATTCAGCCAACAATATTTACAAAGCGACGTTCAAAGTGCAGACTAACACAGAACTTACATGTATACAGTATCGTACACTATGTGTAACAAAAAGGTTCAACAATATACTGAAATATGTATGTACTCATCATTAAGAACAACTTTTACTATGGGGCCAACCTTGAAATCGCGAAAAAACTCAGCTGTTCCGTACAAAAAGTCCATTGACCTTGGACAAAATTTATGGAACAGCTGGTTTTTTCTCGTGTTTTCAGAGTTAGCCCTATAGTAAAAGTTATTCATAATGATAAGTACATACATACTCTTCAGTATTGTTGACCCTTTTTGTTACACATTGTGTAACCTCTTTTTCAAATAAGCAACTACGAAAATAACTGCAACATTATAGCTTTCGTTTGTAAACTGAGACGACTCGACGCACAGGTATAATTTCAATAGAAAAAACAGAAACCTATACTTTGGCAACTAAATACTTCATGTATACCTATTTATCATTCACTGGTGTAACAATCACTATTTTAGTAAATAATTTTCTTTTAATTATTATATTTATAATAATTCCTTAATGCATGATTTAACACTTAATTCGAAGTGTTACACAAATTATAATTATTTTATTTAACATAAGTACAGGGTGTATTTGCCTTGGTTTACATCGTTTGGGGTTATTTTGACTATTGTGTGCCTAATAAGTGTTTATTATTTATTTAAGAAGTTGTTTAATAATGTGGAGCTGTGCAAATGTACACCAAAGCAAATATCGACAGGTCTAACGCATACCGTCAAAGCATTGTTATTTCAATAAGTAAGTAAGTTCGTAAGTAAGTAAGTTCGTATAGGCTGAGTGGCCAGCCCTAGTGTCAGAGTTAATGTGCCGCCCGAACGAAGGCCTCTGACATGGCTGACGGTTGTTGTTATAGATACTAGAACAAACAACCGGGACCAACAATTTAACGTGTCATCCGACCCACGGTAGCGCTCAGAAATAAATGCCACTCACGGTCACCCATCCGAAGACTGGCCGGACCGTCCGTTGCTTAACATCGGTGATCGTTTAGAATCACCTAGACAAGCTACGCCACGAGCGCTACATTATTATTTCAATAATGATATACTACAAAATGTATGAGAGAACTATTATAATATTGATACAAGAATGCTGTTACAGTTTTGCAGTAGACCCCCAAATTAAAACTGCACGTTCTCTAAGCCGATATGATTATTGTGTAGGCAGTATAATCTTAATCAGTAGGTGAAGTACAAGATCTATCGAAAATGTTTTGGTTACGCCAAGACTATTAAGAAATGAATTCATTTGTTCAGGATAAAACATGTTCAGGTGAAACAGGATACTTTTTCTCACCTGGCAATACTGTGTACAATGTGTAACCCTTCAGTATTGTTGAACCTTTTTGTTACACATTGTATACTCACTGCAGCGGGTGAACTCATCCAATCATCTTTATTTGCCGTACTCCAGGGTTGCTACTATTTGGAACTATTTGCGATAGTGCCCTACTAATGTTACTCTTTTTTGTCAAGGTTTGTTTAGCTGGAACATGCAGCTGGGCAAAGGCCAGCTGAGACAGAAAGCTATGGCGGGAGGACCTTAAAGTCACAGGTTCGGAAATTTGGCATCTAAGGCAGAGACTTCTGTAGCTTAATTGGCAAAGCAGTTGGGACAGAAACCCATAGAGACTGCTCGTATGCAGGTTCGAGTCCTGCCGGAGGTCATAATTTTTCTTCCTGTTTAAGCATTAAAAACATGGACCTTAAAGTGTTTCGACGGTTCTTCGCTAGAACATGGAACTGATTTTTACATGTACACATTTTGCATCTCAGAGGCTTTCAGACGGCACAAACATAATTAATTATTCGCACATGCACAAGTTCTTACACAAAGGTTCTTACACAATTCCCGCAGCTTTTGTTGATATATCTAAACTCACCAAAAACATATTTTCATGGCAGTTCTTATGTTTAGTTAGGCGTTACGGTATTGCTAAGGCAAAAGAGGTCATTGTACTAATGATTACAAACAACTTTTATTACATATGGCGTTTCGCGGAGAAAAAAAACTGCTGTTCCACACATTTTGTTGAGGGCGAATTACATTTTTGAATGGAATAGCTGATAATTTGGACCTGGGTATGTCCTAAAACTGCATCCAGAACCACCGGAGGACGGGCAGCAGCGTCCTCTTAGTTAACGGTGGTAACACTGCGATCCCCAAGCCGCCTGCCAAGCGTGGAGATTATGGCAACCCATAATAATAGGGAGATTAAGAGAGAGGCCTTCGTCCAGTAGTTGACATTTCTGGCTGATAATGATGATGAAGCTGATAATTTTATTCGCGAATTCAGGGTTGAATCCACAGTAAAAGTTGTTCACAGTGATTAGTACAATGACCTCTGTACAAGGACTCCAACGTTTTTAAACAAGTTTTGATCCTGTCAACCAAAGCGTTCAACATTTGCTGTAAGTAGTATTTGGTTCGGTCCAGACCCGTGGAACATGCGCTATCGATAGATCTTGTGTTTCGCCCAGACGTGTCGTCCGGCTAGTTAGTGAGTAGATGAGCTACTCGGGTCGGCGAGCGGCGGCGCGGGCGGCCCGGGCTCGCGCGCGGTCAGTCGATCGGCGGCGGCTGCGCGGGGATGTTGGACGGAGGAGCCGCCAGGTAGCCCGCGGAGTGCGGGACCGGACCTGCAATAACAAATACTAGCTATACTTTGTGCAAAAACAGAACTGAAATGGTCAAAATGTGAACTAACGTTACGATTTTAAATAGCAACTATTGCTATAAGTGTAACAATTACACATTCCTTCTTTCTGGCAAATGTCAAACTCAGTTGTTATATTGAATATAATAAAAAAAAGGAAGGTTTGAAGGGCAATGTTACCAGAGAAATGTCGAGTATATAATCATTTGCCTATATCAGTGTTGGGATCGGTAAGCGTGGCTGAATTTAGGCGAAAATTATTTAATTTATTGACAATAAAGGTTTACTACACAATAGAAGAATATTTTAATGACAAATTGAACAATGTATTAGTAAAATAGGTTTTTTTTGTTAGCTTATTATTTTTATGGATTTGACATTTATTAATACTAATTGATTAATTATTAAACATTATCTTAATACCTGTTGTAATGAAATCTCGAAATTTTGAAAATATTGTATGTCCTTAATGGGCGAAGCTGTTGAAACTTAACCTATGTATTTATAAGATATTGTACTACACAGTTCGACAATAAATGATTATGATTATGATTATTATAAATTACTGGGTATGAAGAGATTTAACATCTAATATCTCAGGGTGACGAGCGCAGTGCAGTGCGGCGCAGGATTGTGTTCGCAAATTCACAATTCTGGCACTGCTACTGTTAGTGGCAGGCGTGACGCTTACCATCAGGTGAAAGTCTTGCTCGTCTCGTCACTTGACAGTATAAAAAAAATATATATATATAGTTATAAGTCGCGTCATGTAAAAAGAACGCTGGCGGTTAAGCTGCGCAGTAGGCAATTTAGGCGATATCTAATATATTTTGCCAAATACAACAATAACCAATATACGAAGCTGCGAGCAAAAGACTACTTAATAATTATTTAAAACAAATAGCCCTAGTACGTTTGTGCGCAATTGTACACATGTGCAAACACACCTGGAAGAACGCTGGAAGAAAGTAGAGCTACTTTCTTCCAGCGTTCTTTTTACATGACGCGACCTATATACATAATTTTATTGAAAATTTTTATAAGTAGTGTTTCCACACTTTTATGTCAATATTGTCAACTTGCGCCGTGCCATGAACTCTTATTGGGAGACTGAATAGGCTCAGCTGCCGACGCTGCGCGACTGTGAATTTTATCACCTCGCAATATGGTTTAACAATTACGAAACTATTGTGTCTGAAAAACAAAAGTATTTAGTAAAAGAGACCCAAGTTCCGGAAATTTGTAACTAAGAACTTAGTTGGTTCGCAGTTGATATTTATAATCATCTCCCATAGTATACTAGGTTTATATTTGACTATTTAGCTTCTCGGATATAGGCCTACCCTCAATAGGGCAATTTGGGCCAAATCCACCACACTGGACCAGTTGCGGGTTAGCTTCGAGGATAGGCCTATATCCTGCAATGGACTATTAACTATAAAAAAGTAAGTAAGTTCGTATAGGCTGAGTGGCCAGCCCTTGTATCAGAGTCAATGTGCCGCCCGAAAGAATAAAAAGGCAAATCCATTAAATATTAAAAGTCAAAAGGCCGATTACGCTATCTTGATGGTAAGCGACTGTCATAGTAGATAATAGATCACGCTGTCTCTTTCTTACCTGTGAGCGAGTTGTGCATGGGCGCGGAGGATATGAACAGGTCGTGTCGTTGAGCCGCGTACTGTTCCCAGACCCTGCTCTTCGCGAGCACCGCTCTCACTCGCTCCCCGTGGAGAGGAGATCGCGCCATCGCTTTCAGTGCGTTCACTAGTTGTGCAGCCGTCTGTCCCTCTAGCCGCGTCTCCAGGAGCGACAGCAGCTCGCCGATCAGATCTGTTTCAAGCGCCTGCAATGCAAAACACAGATAATCGTCTTCAATTACATTCTGAGAATGGGACATTTTAAAGTATACAACGTGTAACAAAAAGGTTCAACAATACTGAAGGGTATGTATGTACTCATCATTATGAACAACTTTTACTATGGGGCCAAACGTTAATTCGCGTAAAAAAAACAGCTTTTCCATACAAAAAGTTAATTGACCTTGGACAAAATGTATGGAACAGCTGTTTTTTTCCGCGATGTCAGGGTTGACCCCATAGTAAAAGTTGTTGATAATGATGAGTACTTACCTACCCTCCAGTATTGTTGAACCTTTTTGTTACACGTTGTATATAGCTATAATAGCGACCCAAGTACAAATTATCCGGAATACGTCCGAAATTAAACTAGAGGCGATTATTGGTAATTTGTATAGATGTTTTTCATCTCCTTTTTCTCTCCATAGAGAACTAGGTTAAAATTAAGTTACTGGACATGAAGATATTTTTGACATCTAATATCTCGGGGTGACTAGCGCAGTGCATTGCAGCGCAGGATTTTGTTCGCAAGTTCACAATTCTAGCACTGCTACTGTTATGGGCAGGCGTGATGCTTACCATCAGGCGAATGTCTCGCTCGTATCGTCAATGTTAAAAAAAAAACAGATCAACGGGTCATTATGTTTTTTGTCAAAGATACAGATTAAATATCAGAAGTAACACGAGCAAAAGTTTTATCACGGAAAAACAAACGGTTCCTGTGGGATTGCCGTCGCAGATGAAACCGCGGGCACACCTAGTTACAAATATGTTAGATGTGTGTGTGGTGTCATGATGTCATGTTAGATGTCTATATAGTAAGTCGTTGGTTGTTACAGTGACTGAGTTTACATGCAGATTAGATGATTTATAATTATTAAATTATAAATCATCTAATCTGCATGTAAATATCATCAATTTTGCAATGAGTGTTCGTGAATTGCACATAAGAACCTGCAGCACGAGTCGGTCCGTGTTGACGCTGCTGCCGAACATGGCGGCGAGCGCAGAGCACGCGCTGCCGACGCACTCCCGGCACGACTTTATGGCCGCTTTCAGCGCCGCCATCACGTCTGTCTGCGCTAGAGCTGCCACGCACGCCTGCGAAATGGAATATGAGGGTAATATCGAAAAAAAATCTTCTTTGATCATGAGTACGAAATTTCCGAAAGAAAAGTGAGAATACTCCTGAAGATAATATCAGAACGGATTGACGTGTCGTAATTTGAGTATCAGTATTCCCATTATAATATTTCTTCCACTGAGCTTCAGATGTAGCAGCGTGTCGGGTTTTGTTCGCACAAAAAACATTACAAAATATTCTATATCTGTCTGTCTGTACTTGGACTCGTACAATTCGTAAGGAACATTTAGATTTTATAAAACAAGGAAAGGATCATTGACATAAACTGACGGGTCATCGCCGGAAATGCACTTCGCCAGTGTTTGACGTATAGTAAACTATTGTATAGTGGAGGAAAAATTATATTATATTTTATATACTTACGTAATAATTACTATTCAACTGGATTGTATCAAATTTTGCTATTAGTGAAAACTTTTTTGGCTTATTTGTTTATATTATTCTGTGTTCTAGCATATTAATTTGTGATAGCTGTTTATTTTCCAAGAAATTAATAAATATAGAGGGGTGTTGCCATAATCCCCACGCTTAGCAGGAGCTTGGGGATCGCAGAATAGTCACCACCGTTAACAAAGAGAACGATGCTGCCCGTCCTCCGGTGGGTCTGGTTGCAGTTTAAGGACATACCCAGGTTCCCTCTATAAAGGGCTGCAGTGGACGTTTTATGGCTGACGACGAAATAAATATAGGGAAGAATGCTCTCTATATTTAGCCTTCTCCGTATCAGTTACTGTACCTGATTGTCAGCGAGCGCATTGAGTACGGGCACGGCGTGCTGCGGACAGCTGGCCGCGAGCCGCACGAGCCGCGGCAGCTCGCCTAGCGCCGCACACGCCTCACCTAACGCGGGCCGCGACCGCAGTAATGTGGCCAGTGCTGCCGCGCACACCGCACCTCGGCTACCCTGAGAAACGAACCAGGATAAAGAAATATATGTATACCGAAATTAGAAACTTACTCTCCAAATCTTAAATTTGGTTTAATGCTTCTGCGTTTCTTGAGGCAAATTCAGCTTGAGCTATAATACCCAACCCGTCTCAAAACTTTTAAATTGCTTTTTTTAGATGCTGTAACTTTATAAATAAACTAGTTACTTAACTAACCTCGGAGGCGTCCTTGTTAAGCGCCGCTACAGTTTCAGTAAGCAGTTCTTGTAGGAACCGCTTGGGGCTGCGCAGATTCCAGTGTGGATGCTGCAGGTACAGCTTGAGGTACACTCCTCCCACGACCACCTCCCCGGGCGGCGCCCAAGCCAGCTCGCCCGCCGCCGCGCGCTCCAGCGTCTCGCGGTCTTCGAATGGCACGTTAGCGTCGCGGATTTGGGCGGATTGATGCCTGAAATCATAAAGTCAATAGTGATCTCACTAATCCAAACGACCTCAGGGCAATATAGACGAAGGTGACATACTAGAAAGGAAACAACCTGTACAAATTTATAACACCATATCATAAAAAAAAAAAGAATGTATGCAAAGAGTCTAAGTAGTTTTCACTGATAGAAATATAGTTCATAGTTCTTTATTTATAACAGAAGATGTTACATGACATGTGATGTTATGTGTCATGTCATGTTGTTATTATGACTTACATTGAGGACATTTAACTTGAATGTATTTTTTTCATCTAGAACTGGGATGGTCTTAAAACTGCTTCTAGAACCAACGGCGGACGGACAGCAGCGTCCTCTCAGTTAACTGTGATGATCATTCTGCGATGCCCAAGCCACCTGCCAACCATCAGAATTACGGCAACCCCAGCTTGTATTAAGGGGGGACTTTTTTCCAGCAGTGGACGTCTTCTGGCTGATGTGTGTATTGTTTTCTATGTGTACGTAGCACTTACTTGTCCCTTAGCGAAGCGACGTGTTCCTTGAGCGAGGCGCGCGCCTCGTCGCTCCACACGAGCTCGGGGTGCGCGTGCGTCGCGTCGAACATGTGCACGGCGTGCGCGGCGCCGCTCTCGCGCATCGCCTCCGCGAACACGCCCGGGATGTACCGGTTTATTGTTAGCCGGACCTGTATAACAGAAAATGTTTACTTATAGGATTCTAAATTCGAATAGGTAATTACTATACAAACCGAATAAAGCGCTTTTCTTTCCAGCCACTGCCAGCTGTCTAACGTATATCGTCACTTCATCTTCTCTCAGGGCGTTCTACGCAACGTTTGCTGACTTGTGGCTTCCACTCTAAAACACTACGTCAGCCTTGCTAAGACAAGTAGCTAAGTCTACCCCCTATTGGTTCTGCACCAGACCAGTCCATTGCCATTTAAGCTGGCTAACCTACAAATAAATATCAATAAATACGGATTACCCGGTTATAGTCGTGATTACCTTGGGCCCATGCAGCTTGTCAGCCATCATGCGCGCTAACAGTTCCACGGCCGCGTCTCGCGTTTCCGGAGATTTGCTGTTGCAGAATAGATCTAGTAAATATATCACAGCACCTGCAAAACCAAAATAAAAAAAATATATTAAAAAAGGTAATATATGTGATTGGTTCAGACGTTAGTTTGTGTAAGTCCATTGTAACCAAAATTGTTTTATCTGTTAATACCTAGTGTATTTCCGCTGTAATATCGTTTCGAGTACTCATAGGATGAAGGGACAAACTAAAATCTACTGTAATTATCAACGTAAAATGAAAATCAACCTAGCCTGAAACAAAAAAATAACACAAAACCGATATTACAGCGGAAATACACTAGAAATTAACAGATAAAACAATTTTGGTAAAAAAGGTAACTTGGTTTCTGAAAAAGTTATATTTATAGAAAGACAAACAAGGATCAAAGATTTCTCTTCCCAAAACCAAATATAAAGTAAATTGATGTGATATGAGAAATAAATCGACGTGACGTAAAATCGATTCTATAATTTAGAATTTGGTAGCGATAATATTACATAACCTAGTTGGATAGTAGTCTCGTCGGGGCGGCTACTCTAAAACTTGTTAACGGTGTTTTTTTGTTATCTAAGTCATTGGATAACTAGCGCTTAGGCAGGTACGGTACATCTATAGGTTGACTCTCCCTGGTTAGGCAAGCGCCACGGAACCTACCTATTTGTTACTGGGTTACTGTTCTCACCACAAGTACTTTAAAAAATAACACCCGAATTTTGACGGAATCAGGTTCGGAATCGGTTCAGTAATTTATTTTTTTAAATTAAAATAACTGGAAAGAGGATGTCATCCAGTTTTGAATTTTCAACACTGGATGACATCCTCTTTCCAGTTTACCTGGATGACATCCTCTTTCCAGTTATTTTAATTAAAAAAACTAAACTACTGAACCGATTCCAAAAAAATATATATGGGGTTCCATAACCTCTGAAGTATGACCTACCAAACAAAAAATAATCATCAAAATCAATACATAATTGGCTATCATACATCTTTTTTTAAACATAAATATATATAACAAAATAGCATACTGCCTAATTGAGAACCTCCTTTTTTGAAGTCGGTTGAAAATTCACATCAGACGTCAGTTGTCCAAGTCATCGGTTGGCTAGCGCCTGAACAAAGATGAGAATAAATAATAGGTACCTTTAGCCAGCGCCTCCTTGACGAGCGCGGTGTTGGCGAGCAGCGCGGCGAGCGCCGCCAGCGCGCCGGGGCGCGGCGGGCGGTCGGCCAGCAGCAGCAGCAGGTGGCCCAGCACGGCGCTGGCCGCCACGTCCTCCACGCACTCGCGGCTGCCGGCCGCCGCCAGCACGCAGCGCAGCGCCGCCTCCTGCAGCGAGGGCCGCGCGCGCGCCGACATCATGCCGAATATCAAACCGAACTGCCCTATGCATTGGATTTCAGCGCCTGGAACAATAGTATCGCGGGTTAAGAAACGATATCATTTTTGTTTTATTTATACGGGAATCATCGTTAGCCCGGAGACGTCTACTGCTGAACGAAGGCCTCCCCCCTAGACCGCCACACTGTACGACAACCTGCCATTTGCATCCACCCGCGGTTGCCCGCAACTCTACGCTGCATCTTCCTGTTCGCGGTCGCCACTCAAGAACCTTTCTTCCCCATCGGTTGTCAGTTTGTCGTGCGATGTGTCCTGCTCTGCGCCACTTCAACTTGCAAACCCTGCGAGCTATGTCGGTAACTTTGGTTCTTTGGCGAATATCCTCGTTCCGGATTTTATCGCGCAAAGTAACTCCGAGCATAGCTCTCTCCGTTGCCCGTTGCGTGTCTCTGAGTTTCTCCAATAGCCCCGCAGTTAAAGACCACGTTTGAGTTCCATATGTCATCACTGGCAACACACACTGGATAAAAACCCTTGTCTTCAGACACTGCGGGATTTTGGAGTTTTAGGCCAGCAGTTATACGGGAATACTCACGTTTAGTTAAATCGGATACTCGACTATAGTTTGGATCTCATCCGTGTTCCGTGACCTTTTTCAAATAGTGAAAACGGATCCCGACGCGCGTGCTGTCGCGTCCCCGTAAAAGTAAAACAAAATATGCCAAAACCACGTCAGTTTTCATAATTAAACAATACCAGTTATCACAATTTTGTATTTTTTTGATTTGTATGCACAGTCTATCGAACGACTATTTCAAAATTCCCAAAATTGTAAGAGTAAATTGCTGTTATTTTCATATAAACATATCCAATAAATTTCTAATCTAAGCTGTAAAAATTATTATTTTCTACTTAGCGACGATTAATATCTTTAAGAAACTCAAGTAACATCTGGTACGGATCTCACGCAACTACTTACCTGGATTTTTAATAATAACGTTGGCGAGTGCATTAAGCGCCAACGTGAGGTGTTCCACCCTCTCCGGCGTCACCTCTTCCTTCGTCTGCTCCAGCACAAACTTCAGCAGGTCCAGAATTAGTTGTTGTGGGTTCTAGACATCAATCAAATATAATAAACATTACTGAATATAATATTACTTATAAATTACAAGTACTTAGTGGTATTGCAGAGGCCGCCTGGAGAAGTACCCCCTTTGCCAGTTATTCAACCGCCAAGCTGTGATTTGATTTGATTTAATTTTTTCATCGCACTTGCTCGTAAAGTGGATCTTATTGCATCGGTTTTAGGCTCATAATCCAAGCTATTACGCACGCGTGCTTTTTACTTTACATTACGGCACATGGTGCTATAATAGGTATAACCCGGTAAAGTCAAGTTTGTACGTGACTGCAATTAGACGTACGTATACGAAGCACTCTTAATATAGCCGGATAATACTTACAGTTTTTTTGTACTACCAACAAAGAGTTCTTATGTCGCTGAAGTAAAGGTCAACCTGCGCGCGCATTACTGATTTGGGCGCCATTTTCCGCAAATGTATGTTGACGTTTTCGCTGTGTGGTTGATTATTATAAAAAAAAATGTTTTTTCCTCGCAAGTGTGACGAAAACAGTCGTATGAAACTCTTGTGCTATGTTTCAATACACTAAAACAAACTTTTTTTTAGTAATAATCAACCACACAGCGAAAACGTCAACAAACATTTGCGGGAAATGGCGCCCAAACCAGCAATGCGCGCGCAGGTGACATTTACTTCAGCGGCATAAGAACTCTTTGTTGGTATTACAAAAAAACTGTAAGTATTACCCGGCTATATTAAGAGTGCTTCGTATACATACGTCTAATTGCAGTCACATACAAAGTTGTCATTACCGGGTTATACCTATTATAGCACAAGTGCCGTAATGTAAAGTAAAAAGCACGCCTGCGTAATAGCTTCGAATATGAGCCTAAAACCGATGCAATAAGATCCACTTTACGAGCAAGTGTGCTGAAAAGTACTTTATTGTCATAATTAATATAAAAAATTTCAACAACTCAGCGTTAATTAGCATAAGTTACAAGTTAACTTATTAAATAGTCGTTTTGTAGGCTAGGAGCGCCTTTTAAAACTTTGGGCTAAACAGTTTGTTAGAATTATAAATACTTATCAAAACATAAATTGAGGGTAGTTAGAAATACTTAATATACAATTAAACACTAATTGGCTATTTCATATGTTTCTAGCTATCACAAGCCAAGCAGTAGTGTACAAGCATAACTGTGCTTCGGGTTGAAGGGCAATGTTAAAAGAGAAATTACTGGACTTGAAGAGATTTTACATCTAAAATCTCAGGATGACGAGCGCAGTGAGGGGCAGGTTTTTTTCGCATGTTCACAATTGCGGTAGTGTTATGGGCCGGCGTAATGCTTACCACCAAGCAAATGTCTCGCTCGTCTCGTCACCCTGTTGCATTAAGTTTTCCGGATCCGGCTACTTTACATGAGAGCCAGTTCTCATACCAAACACCTATTTACAATCGACCACACTATCACATAACATCAGTTGACTACGCTGCAGCGCGAGTAACGTTCTGTATGTAGATAAATTTAACGTGTCTGATTATTTTAACGAATTCGAGGAAATACCGATTGTTTACCCATTTTAATGTCAAATGTATCGATCGTTAAGAAAGGTACTCGCGCTGCTGGCTAGGGTAGACTGTAACCAATAAAAATCTATCACCAAAGTTGTTGCACGATTGCCTTCAGAGCTGTAGAGCGTGGGTTCGATCCCCAACCTGAAGTTTTTTCTGTGTCTGGGTGTAATATGTATTATAAATACGTATTACAACAAAAAATATATATAAGTATTCTATCAGCTATCTGGTTTCCATATTACAAGCTTTGATTAGTTTGGGGCTAGATGGCGCTGTGTGAAAAATGACCACCGATATTTATTTATTTATTATTTATCACCTCTATAGTGAAGTCCGGCTGGTCGTTGTATATCTGCAGGTAGACGCCGCCGACCGCCAGCAAGCCTTCGTGCGCCGAGTACACAAACGGCTCCACTAGAGGCTCGTCGTCGGCGACTGTCGCGCGACTGTTGCGCAACTTGTCGCGCAACTCGGCGCGCGTGCTGTTGTCCCAAACCAGGTACGGCGTCTTCCAGTTCGACGTTAGTGTTTTGAGAAGCTGTGAACGAAAGGAATACATTTTATTTGACAAATCTGCTGTTCCATACAAAAAGTTCGTTGACCTTGAACAAAATGTATGGAACAGCTGATTTTTAAATTCGTTATTTTAGGGTTGACCCCATTGTAAAAGTTGTTCATAACGATGAGTACATGCATGCCCTTCCGTATTGTTGAACCTTTTTGTTACACATTGTATATTGCAGCCCAATTGTAGAATTCGCCGTTATACATAAAGGCTAGCCATTAAAAAAATAGGGCCGTTTTGTAAAACGCGGCGGATCAAAGTTCCGCCGGATTGTAATTGCGATACTTTCTAAAATAAGGCGGCCTATGTTTAGCCACATTGTAACCAAGATGCCTTCAATGCAAAATGGTTATCAAACTAACAAAATACAGTGTGTGTGTTTAGTAAAAAGTAAAATTTTATGACAAAAAAGTACACTTGGTATTTAAGTAGTAGGCAAACAAATGTTTAACCGAATGAAAAAGTCACACTTAAGTTATCAAAGCGCCAAACCGCCCGAGTGTCCAGAATTTGAACTAAAGATTGTGGCGGTGGATCATGACCCGCTCAATTACATTATGGCTAGCAGTGTTGTAGAATGCCAAGCACGCATACTATGCGGCGGCTTTACTTTCAGCCGTAATACAATTTGGCTAAGCTTTATAAATCGGCTCTGTTTTTTTAAAAATGGCTAGCCGTTATTTAATTCGGCGTATTCTGTAATTTGACTGCGACATATAAATAGTGTAGTATATGTTATCCATTTACAAAAAAACATTAGCATGTATTCTATAAGTTATCTGGTTTCCATGGTACAAGCTTTGCTTAGTTTGGGGCTAGATGGCGCTTTGTGAAATGTTGGGGAATAAATATTGGGGGATTAATTTAATTTCAAAATTGAGTCACCTCGTGGTGGTCAGTGTGGGCGAGGCGTCCGCAGAGGTAGGGCGTCAGCAGCGCGTGCAGCGCGGCCTGTATGCGCTCGTCCTCGGCGCAGGGCTCCTCGTGCGGCCCGTACACCGCCGCCAGCGCCACCACGCACTGCTTAGCCAGCTGGTTCGCTATTTCCTGCGAACATACATAAATATAAATTATTTTTTAAACTTTAACTTATTCAATTATGAACATTGATTTATAGAATTTAGAAGAATACTGGTCTAACTATGCCTACTTCTCCTGCATGGGGCTCAGGCTTAGTTAGATCAGAGAACAAATAATAGTCCTTAGACTTTTATTTTCAATTTAATTTATCTGTATCCTAACAAAATAGTTGTGTAAGTATTTTTAAACCTTTGTTACTAACCCCTGGATCCCATCAAAAATAAATTTTGTAAAGACTCGCTCTCAACGAATGCGCATAAATACTTACTGAAATATATGAACGATCATGAATCGTATTCCATTTGTACCTTATATACGTATCGCATCACTGAGATATTCCAGTAAACTGCTTGGCGCGATGACGTCACATAGACGACAACTTGATTTCGGCCCAGGATGGCGCAAAGTTTTTTTAAACATGATATATGTATAGGCTTGCTAGCGGTCAATCGATGATGCCGATTTTCAAAGCACCTACATTTAAGGAATCACTTTTTTTTTTAGTACGGTTAAAACTAAACTGATTTTTCATGACTCATTTGAGTTATTTTAGAAATTTAAATTTTACACAAATATAAACATTATAGTCATACCTGTTTGGTAGCGTGCGTGTCGGTGTCGAGTCCGGACTCTGTGAGCGTGTAGTCGTACTGCAGCACGGCGGGCAGCAGCGCGTGCACGGCGCCGGCGCGCGCCAGCTGCGCGCGGCACTCGCCCTCCGCTGCCAGCGACGCCACCGCCTCTGCGCCCGCGCACGCCATGTCGCCCAGGTGCTGGGGGGAGGGTTGTTGGTTACGTGTTACTTCTTTATCATTATCGAATAGCTGAGCTCTGTCTGTATCAATGACACATGCAAAGAGGATTGCATCACAGAAGACAATGGCGACTACAAGGATGAAAGCAGTTAATAAAACTGCCAACGCAAATAATCAGAATGGGTAAACCCTTAAGCCCTGTGTCGCCAAGCTGCTGGGGTACACGCAATGTATCAAAGAAACATCAGGTTATCGCATGCCGTAGATGCAATGCGAAAAAGTGGCGAACGGGTAATACGAAAAATGTATAATTAATTTTTTTACAATTTTAATTTATTTTTATTATTTACGAAACGTTATTAATTTATTATTACTAGTATTATTGACACAAGTTATTATTATGAATTTATGACTACTACAATACCTCTATTTAATAGGCATCTTATTGTAAAATGAAGTCGTCCACCACTCTTCAACTATTGCTGCGCCCGACGGGGTCCATATGAAACTACTTTTTGACAATACCTGTGTACACTATGGAAGCTATAAATGTCTGAATCTGAATCTGGCACATATGTCGCCGGGCCGCGTGGTCAGCTGGTAGACAGTTACCTGTCGCCTGAGCAGGGGCAGTATGTCGTGCGCGAGGCGCGGCATGCCGGCGGCGAGGCGGCGGCACTCGGGGAACGCGCCCGCCACCGCGAAGCAGCGCGCCACGTGCGCGCACACCGCCGCCGCCATGTCGCCGGGCCGCGTAGCGCTCGACAGCACCGGCACGCACCGCGACAGCGCCTCGTGCAACACCTGTGGGGGAAACTTTACTAAGTTTGCTTTCTTCATACATATTTGGCATCGCACGTTGTACATTCTGCCAGTGTCAAGTTTATGAATTTTAAAGTTTTTATTCTAAAATCAAGTCAAATATGTCATGAAATCACAGTTAGTCACACGAAATTAGTCATAGTCGAGTCCAAGTCATGTCAAGTCAACTGTCAAAAAAACCATGGTAGAAGTTAGATACTGGCCTGCAGGCCGCCCTCCCTCCTCAGCTCCTCCGCGTTGAGCGCGGAGCACTTGACGGTGGCGTGCGCGAGCTCGCACGCGGCCGGCAGCAGCGCCGGCGCATCGTTCTCCGCGAACAGCTGGTCCGCCTCCGCCTCCAGCCGCGCTGTGCTCAGCAGCTGGGGGTAGCCCGCGTACTTGTACGGAGCGAGCTCTATATAAATAATTAACAAATATAAAAAAATAAGTAACGAACATTACTGGAAACCAAAGATAATATAATACTATACTAGTACTAGAAACTCATTGAAATAATCTACAAGTAAAAACAATGTGTACTAGTGCGCACTCACCCTCCGAGTACCGCTGGAAGAGTATCGTCTGTGTCCGCAGGATGAGCACGATGTTGTTGGTGTTGGGTCCGTCGCCCGACCACACGTTGCGGCTGCACAGGAACTCGTATGCCTGGTTCACTGCTTCGAAGCGATCCTGTCAATACCGATATTGAGATTTACGTATCACGACATAAACTGTAGTTTAACATAACTGTATTTTTTTGTAACTGTTAACTGGTTTTTTTTTTCTGTGTCTTTATTGTAGTGGCCTACATGAGCTGATCCCGTCGTTTAATTTTCGTCATAGGACATTGAGGCGCTCATTCCATCCTTACGTCGTGGACTTTAAACAAGTACGCAGTACGCAGTTCGCACGCATTGACTCAAAAGTCGTTTAGGGATATTTTTTATGAACTGCTTTGGAGTGGAATACTCGCCCTATTAAGTACGCCGAGTTACTTTAAGACAATAGTGAACAGAGTGAGTGCATATCATGTGCAAGCACGCTCCATCTTAGACTACAATATAACATACTTCATAGGGAGAAAAGTTCTATCTCGCAATTTTGAAAATATTGTATGTCCTTAATGGGCGAAGCTGTTGAAACTTAACCTATGTATTTATAAGATCTTGTACCACACAGTTCGACAATAAATGATTATGATTATTATTATTAACGGGATATTTACCGTGATTATGTTGTGAAATGAGCTCCCGATATTTCGGCGTAGTCTTTGTCTACTCGTGAACATGGTGCATGCAACTGCGCCGAAATATCGGGAGCTCATTACACAACATAATCACGGTAAATATCCCGTTAATAATAATAGAACTTTAGTAAACAACCGTGATAGAAAACAGTGTTTCATAGGGAGAGCTGTGGTAAAAAGCTTCCCAATATTTCATTTAAAAAAACTCATAAAATTAGCTACGTAAGCTAGTTTTGATTCAACTTGTTTACTTTTTCTTTTGACTTACTCGTCCTTCGGGGTTCTTGTCCGGGTGGTATTGTTGCGCGAGCTTGTAGTAGGCCTTCCGCACGGCGGCCTCGTCGCGCTGCGATTGGTCGAGCCCGAGCGCTGCGTACGCCTCCGCAGCGGTCATCGACGGAGGCTTCTTTTCCACTTCACGCCGCCATGCTTCTAGCACGTCCTTGAGCAATCGTACCTGGGGAAACATGTTAAGTTGTGAGATACAACAAAGTACGTGAGGGTAGCAATTTTGACTTCACTGAGCGGTTCCTCACCATGGACCTGGGTGGACATACCCAACTGCAACCAGACCGACCGGAGGACGGGCAGCAGCGTCCTCTTGGCTAACGGTGGTGACCATTCTACGATCCCGAAGCCGCCTGCCAAGCGTGGGGATTATGGCAACACCCCTCTATTAAGAGGCTTTCGTCCAGCCGTAGACGTTTTATGGCTGATGACGACTGAGCGGTTCAATGTTACGGCGCTTAATTAGACATTTAGGCACCGATTTTAGTATATTTTTTTTTGTAATGAGTAAGCTCTCGAAGTGGTCCCACATTTGTGTTTTAACCAGCTCCAACATGAATTAATTTTATTCAGCCGTTTAATGATTTGAAGTTGTTTCTAAAGGCAGTAAACTTAAATTTAAGAGAGTAAATTCTCGGCTTGAAGAGTTTTTGCCGAGTTTTTTTTGGCATCACTCTCCGTACAAGATTGCATTTCCTCTCGGACTTAGTGCTCGAGTACATAATTACTGATTGTTTGAAAATTTTCTCGTTCTGACAGTAATTGGCTCGTACCGTTGGAATGACACTTAAAAATTAAAAATATGTAGTCTTGTTTTAACTGAAAACCAGTGCAAAGCAGGACGCAGCCGCTCGCGCGTCGGGCTCTGTTTTCACTCTTTGAATAAGGTCACCGGATGTGATCGAAACTATAGTCGGAGTAATAAAACAAAATGTTATAAAAACCACGTCAGTTTTCATAATAAAATATGTAGTCTTTTACTATAGTTTACTATAGTTTTACCGCGTTCATTTCACTATGTTTATCTCGCTCGCACTTGTGGGCACGCTCGCACTATGTCTATCTCGCTCGCACTCGCACTATCCCTATTGACGTTTATGGCCGCACGACTCAGTTGGTAACGCGGTGACTACAGTACCTGTATTTAGGAATAGTAAGAATCATGCTACTCACGGGGTCCGGTATCGGCCAGTCGGGGAAGTTGTGCGTGTCGCACAGGTGCCGCAGGTAGAACATGTTGCAGAACAGCTCGCTCTGCAGCTGCGGGTAGCAGACCGCGGGCACGGCCAGGTAGGGGTAGCGCGCCGCGATGTGCGCGCGCAGCCGCGGGGTGAACTCGCCGATGTGGGCCGACACCTTCATTATCAGCATGCGTCTGACAACAAAAGTTAAAGAAAAGTAAAAATCATTTTATTTCAGAAACAGTTTCACATAATTTTGCAGCCATAGCCACCAGACTAGGTGTGGCAACACCTGTATTTTGGTAGGTAGCCTTCCCATCGTTGCACGACTATACAATGACCGTACTTACATCTATCAGATATGATGGATTGTAGAAGGTTGGAATGATTTTAGTCAGAAAAAGGAAATAAACAGAGCTATTGTGTCAACAATTCTAGTAGCATTTACTGTTATTTTTTATTTTATTTTAGAAGTTAGTTTGTTGAGGATTTTTAACTCCCAGTTTGTTTTAAATTTATGATTATGTAATTACATTCTACAGATTGGATATGAGTTTAGTTTGTAAATAGCAGTTTTAGAATACTAGTAATTGTTGATACAATACAATAGTTAAATTACACACAATACAAGGTTACTACGATAATATCAAGTAAGCCATGATAATCATTGGCAACGACTCTCTGGTTCGGAGCAAACTACAAAGTTTTCATCATCGACAAAAAGTAACTAGCCTATCAGTATTTTATCGAAGAGTGTGCTGCGGATTTGCATGATCTTATTCCCCTGCCCATTCCTCTATCGGACGGCCAGGACCTCGAAAAAGCGACACCGTTTCATGGTTGATATACCAAAAACTCGTACGAAACGGTTCAATTCCACTTTCTTTATACGAACTGCTAAACAGTGGGTAGCGCTGCCCGAGTGGGTGTTTCCCGATAATTATAATCTGGGTGTCTTCAAGTCGCGAGTGAATCAGTTTCGTCTAGGCAAGCGTGCTCCATCGTAGACTGCATCTTCGTTTAACATCAGACAAGATGGCAGTCATACACAAGCCTTATAGATAATTAAAAAAAATAACGAAATTATGAAAGTTAGATTTACTGTGAAACATTTGTCAAAATATGATGAATAGTTTAGGAGATACGTTGGAACATTGGGCATACATAGACTGCTAAAACTTTAACTCTCCTTTTTTGTAGTCGGGCAATGAAAGCGTGGACAATACGCACCTCATCTCCGAGTTCCATATAGCCTCGGGCGTGTCCCATTCTCCGAGGAAGATTTGCGCAAATTTCTCCGCGCCATGGTTCTCCAGATAACACACCATCGCTTCGGGAAGCAGCTGGCCCAGGATCGAGCGCTGCATTATGTCTGATGTTGACTAGAAGAAGAAACATTTTAGTTTTAGATAGCGACACGTTCGTTTGAACGTGTCACGTTCGGTCTACGTAGTCATATATTTTTTTGTATTGGAATGGCGAGACGAGCGTAACGTTCATCTGTTGGTAAGCGTCACACCTGATCATAACAGCAGAAATGCCAGATTTATGAACTTGCAAACAAAATCCTGAAAAGTCTGGTTGCAGTTTAAGGACATACTCAGGTCCCACCGGAGGACGGGAAGCAGCGTCCTCTTGGTTAACGGTGGTAACACTGCGATCCCCAAGCCGCCTGCCAAGCGTGGGGATTATGGCAACACCCCTCTATAAAGGGCCTTTGTCCAGCAGTGGACGTTTTATGGCTGACGACAACGACGAAACAAAATCCTGCGCCGCACTGCACAGCGCATTATATTAGATATCAAATCTCTTCATGCCCAGTAATTTGTTTGGTAACCAAACCATTGCCCTTCATACCGAAACACAGTAATGCTTGCACACTACAGCTTGGCGTTTGAACAACTGGCAAAGGTGTGGTACTTCCCCATGCGGACTCCAATAGAGTCCTACCACTACAATCTTTATCAATACATACTTTTTTGTTCGCCGCTCTAGGGAACTCTTCGAGTGACTTCGTTGATTTCGAATATTTGATTTCATGAAGTTTAGTCTATTCAGCATCGGTGGCTATACTCTAATACATATTACCGTTTGCATGTTTTAATGTGCCTTGCATCTCTATCAAAAAAAACACGTGGCATTTTTCCTGTCCAGTCCAGTACATTTATGTCACCATAACATGTTCTGCTGAGTGGACACTGCGAAATGTTATTCTACTATACTATAATTTACGGCTCCGTATCTATTTATTAATTTATTTTATTTATTGATACACAAAACAGAACATAGTCAAAACATATACATTATTAGCTAGGTACAATTTCGAGCCAGACTATGCGCCTAAGCATGTGTAAACAGCATGATTAATTAATGAAACATTTATAATTTAGAAACAATGGTTACCAACATCAAAAAAAATCTAGTGTAAGTATTTTGAATACAAAGCTATCTAAAAAGTTTTACTAACCAACAAGTACTTACAACTATCAAGTTACATTATTTGTATTTGTATATGTTACGTATAGAAAAAAACTAATATCAAATTTAAACTTAGGTAAATTTTTATTAAAAATATCAAATAATTTATAGTGTTCTTTTGAAGTTTCGTTGTATTGGCGACAAATCCTCAGAAGACTATCAGAAGGACTATCAGGGTAAATGACAATGTTTGCATATTAAAACGTCTACGCGGTGACAGCGTCTTTAGTGGCAAAACGACTTACTAGTAAAACGTCCAACATGTGAAGTACAGTCATCAAGAGATCCTCCGAAGGCGAACTGCTATGATATGCGCGAAAAAAATCCGCACATTTTTTTGGCTCCGCACGCTTTGTACATTTGGTCACAGTCAAGCACAACTTACTTGATCGGCCCTAAAGGCTTGCTTCATATGCGTGAGTCGCAGGAACCTTGCGATTGGCAGCAGATTCGATCCCGTGTACAACAGCATGAAGTAGAATACTCCCGTCAGGTACAGCTTCGATATCTCAGGGTTGTCCTGCATCACCTCGTACAGTAGGGTTGCTACCTGAAACAAATTACCTTCCTACAGTTTGTGTACTCACAACTTCTTTCCTTCATCCATATTGCCTATTTTCAAGATATGGAAATCATCAATCGTTTAAATAGATCAATAATAAAATCGAGCCTAATATTTTGCCCTGTGGGACTCCGTGCGTTACAGGTTTTGTCACTAGTATAATTACCATCTTTAACACTTCTTTGTTGAGATTTTGTCTCGAATCTGGACTTTCGGTTAAATGGTTCCTAAAGACAGCAAACTGATCCCACTTACTCTAATTTTCTAAAGTTTGGATACAAGAATGGGGGCAGGAACGGTATCGAACGCTTTAGCAAAATCAAATTATTTTTTTAATGCATTTTTGTTTTTACCTAATCCTTCCGATATAAAACCAATGTATGTACCGAATCATCCGTAGACTTACCACGGCGAAAACCAAATTATTAAAAAACATACAGTTTGTTCCAAATACTTAACTTTTTTATCTCGATTAACCGTTCTAGTAATTTAGAAATAGGAGGTAGAATATAATCTTTATGTTTATAATTATTGTTCATACAGTATCCGTTCTTGTGTATATATAAAAAGGTTCTTAAGGTGGCACTTCACATCGCATATGTGTGCTGGTTAAAAAGGGATGCACCTATGCAGCCTGCATACGTGCCTCTCTTTTTATTCGACAAATACAGGCGATCGAAAGCGCCAGCTTTACAATTTATTCAAGTTATGATTACAGTATTTACAGTAGAAAGAGGTACAACAATAATTCTACAGAACATTCACTATCCGGTATGGTCTAATGGCTAGGACACCCGGCTCTAACCCAGGAGGCCCGGGTTCGATTCCCGGTATCGGAATAAGTAGAATTTTGCTTGCATTGAATACGAAACATAACAATGTCATAATTATGTTGTCTTCTTGTTGCCGGTTGGCCCCATAGTAAAAGTTGTTCATAACGACGAGTAATCGAGTATCTACCTCTGTAAATTTGGCGGACAAAAAATGCAAAATAACAGCTTGTAAAAACTTGTTGTTCGTGACTGATCGTCACGAAAATTAGTAGTTTAAAAACTACTGCTAGCCACTGCGACTACGTCAGAATCTCATTGTATTTCATAATAAAGTTAAGAGAAGTTAAGTTCACGAGCCATCAACAGGATACATGATCTGTGCTTAAGACACTGCTTGTTAATGGTACCAACACAATAAAAAACAACTTTGAAAGTATAAGGTGTGTCTCAATGTTACCTTCTCCACAAGTATGGGGTCGAATGTGAGCAACAACTGCACGACGTGCGCGAGACAGGCCGGCTCCGACAGCAGCCGCTTCACTTTGGGCAGCGGACGGATCACCGCGTCCTCTTCGTCTCTGGAACCAACAGGCAGTTGTCATCGTCATTATCGCCAAGCAGTAGTGAGCAAGCATTACTGTGTTTCGATTCAAGGGGCAATGTTACCAGAGAAATTACTGGGCACGAAGAGATTTGACATATAATATCACAGACTGGACGAGCGCAGTGCAGTGCGGCGCAGGATTTTGTTCGCAAGTTCACAATTTTAGCACTGCTAATGTTATGGGCAGGCGTGATGCTTACCACCAGGCGAACGTCTCGCTAGTCCCGTCACTTTATTACGCAAAAAAAACCTGGCTCTAGTGATGAGCAGGTCCAGAATTGCAGCGAGCGCACTCTCGTCTAAAACAGCCGTCCCTCTAGCCAACAAGGTCCACTTGAGTTACTGAACGTTCCCGACCGCTAGCACGCGTTCTGTTTGACGAATTTAAGTTTGAATATAATTCTCACCTGCTGGGATAGTAACTGGGGCAAGTGATATTAAGATCAGCAGAATAGCAGAAAGCGCACTCTCGTGTAAATCAGCCGCCCCTCTAGCCGGCAAGGTCCCCTTGAGTTACCGGACATTCCCGACCTCTAGGTTCTATTTGACGAATTTAGGTTGGTACATTATTCTCACCTGCTGGGATAGTAACTGGCGCAAGTGATGAAAAGATCAGCAGAATAGCAGCAAGCGCACTCTCGTCCAAGACAGCAGTCCCTCTACCTAGCAAGGTCCACTTGAGTTGCGGCTCGTTCCCGACCTCTAGGTACGCGTTCTATTTGACAAATGTAGGTTAGAACATTATTCTCACCTGCTAGGATAGTATCTAGTGCAAGAGATGAGCAGGTGGAGCACAGTGGCGGCGAGCGCACTCTCGTCCAGCACCGCCATCACTCTGGCTAGCAAGGTGCACTTGAGTTTCGGCACGTTCCCGACCTCTAAGTACGGTCTCTATTAGACGAATTTAGGTTAAAACATTATTCTCACCTGCTAGGATAGTATCTAGCGCAAGTGATGAGCAGGTCGAGCACAGTGGCGGCGAGCGCACTTTCGTCCAGCACCGCCGCCCCCCTGGCTAGTAAGGTCCACTTGAGTTGCGGCACGCTGCCGACCGCGCGCCACCCCTCCATGCTGTTCGCCCAGCATTTAGTCTTGTTGTTGATCTCGCCAGATTTGTACAGCTCTTTTAGCTGGAAGTGATACAACTTTGTTAAAGAAACATTTAGATAAAAGGCTGTGGTCCAAATATTCTAGAATTTGAGAAAAACCAATACAACATAATAATATAATACGAGGGCTACACTAAAAGTATCGGGAATGGAATATTTCCACTGTTTCTGTCATATTAAAATCTTTTTAATTGAAAACTCCTTGGTTTTTAAAATCGAATACCATTTATTTATTTAAAAAAATATTCTCGGTCTTGTCACAAGGTTTTGTCAAACTTGTTTAGTCGTTGAGAAAATGAAATTGACTCGAGAAAATTCAAGAGCGATGATTTATTATGACTTTCGAAGTGGTTTAACACAAAAACAGTGTGTTGACCGGATGATTTCTGCATTTGGTGATAAAGCCCCATCCAAAACCACAATTTATCGCTGGTTTGCTGAATTTCAACGTGGACGTGTCAAGCTCAGTGATGATCCCCGTCAAGGTCGTCCAAAAACTGCAGTCACCCAAGAAAACGTTGATGCTGTGCGTAAGCTAATCGAGGAAGATCGACATGTGACATACCGCGAAATTCAGGCAACTTTAGACATTGGCATGAGTCAAATACAAATAATCTTGCATGAAAAATTAGGTGTAAAAAAGTTGTTTTCCCGATGGATACCGCATTCGCTCTGTGAAGAGCAAAAAGCGGCTCGCGTTACTTGGTGCGTCAGAACTCTCGAAAGATTCCACGCAGGATCCTCAAATGCTGTATACAACATCGTATCAGGTGACGAATCCTGGATATACGCGTACGAACCCGAAACAAAAAACCAGTCACGAGTTTGGGTGTTCGAAAATGAGTTAAAGCCAACAAAAATAGTTCGTTCACGGAGTGTTGCAAAAAAAATGGTGGCCACGTTTGTCTCCAAAACCGGCCATGTTACGACTATTCCTCTTGAGGGACAAAGAACGGTTAATGCAGAATGGTATGCTAGCATTTGTTTGCCACAGGTCGTTTCTGAACTCCGTAAAGAGAACTGCAACCGCCGCATCATCCTCCATCACGACAATGCGAGTTCTCACACCGCGCACAGAACAAAAGAGTTTTTAGAGCAAGAAAACATAGAATTATTGGACCATCCGCCGTACAGCCCCGACCTAAGCCCTAATGATTTCTATACTTTCCCTAAAATAAAGAATAAATTGCGTGGACAGAGATTTTCATCACCTGAAGAAGCTGTGGACGCCTACAAAACGGCCATTTTGGAGACCCCAACTTCCGAATGGAATGGTTGCTTCAATGATTGGTTCCATCGTATGGAAAAATGTGTCAAATTTCGCGGAGAATACTTCGAAAAGCAATATATATATTTAAATAGTAATGTTGTGTCACTTCCTTGATTCCCGAAATTTTCAGTGCCGCCCTCGTAGACTTAACAAGTAGGTACTTTAAAAAAAACGACTTTTTGACTTCGAGTATCTGGATGACATCTATGTCTATCTGGATGTGTCTGTATCTTTTTTTCTAGTTATTTTGATTTAAAAACCAAACTACTGAACCGATTTTGATAAAATGTATGTATGTCCACCTCTGAAGTATGATCTACCAAACAAACAAAAACATCAAAATCAATCCATAATTCGGAGTAATCGCGTAACAAACATACAGTCGAAAAGAGAACCTCCTTTTTTGAAGTCGGTTGAAAAACGAAACCCGTATTCTCATAGGCTCCGCGTAGCACGCAAAATAGGCGTAAATTCCGGTTTGCTGGTTACTTCTTGTAGCTAGTAAAACTATAGAGCTAATGACACTCGCCATGGATTGACTCGATGTAATGAGCGCCAATGCGGTGATGCCTTGAACTAGATTTGCTAGTCAAAGTTCATGCTCATTTCAGGTCCAATGGTCATGAATTATATTTTATACTCACGAGAGATTTTTGTTCGTTTCATCAAAGATAATATAATACTATTGTTTCGTCCCGACCCGTGTCGGCGCCACTGTCGTATGGCCCGCGAGCGCGCCGCTAACTTCACGCGCCGGCGCGTGCGACGGAGTTCAGACTGTTGCGCCCGCGTGAAGACGACTCCGTTTTGGATTGAGCTCGCGTTTGGAATAGCGAATTGTATTTTCTCTTTTGGACGATTGAACGAGTTCTTTCGCGTGTGTGCAAAAAAGTGCTTGATTGATATTGGACAAAGTACTGTGGTGGTGTCGTTTGTGTTGGGGTTGCAATTCAATCCGGGGTGCCCCGGGAACGGATGCTGCATTGCCACGACAAACCACGTGGTAATTAACTTCGACCTCAAACTGTACTGTTTGATCATTTTATTTTAGGCTAGACAAAATTAACGCTGCGTATCGCAGCTCGATGCAGTACGCAGTCTATTCCACTGTTGGGAAGACACAACTATACTAGTAGTTTTATAATTTTTTATAGTTTGTGCAGAAAGAGAAAGTTAACTAACGTAAAAAAAAAGAAGCGACCCGTTACACAGAAGGAACTCTGTGAAATGCTGTGGGACCACGATAAAATCTTAGCCTTTGAATCTTGATCGGACACTGACCTGCTGGAAGCTGACGGGGCCCTTCCTCTGCACCTTGTCCCCCTGCTCCAGGTTGTAGAACCACTCGCGGTCCCCGCCGCCCGGCGTCGCCGCGGGGCCCTCGATCACGTTGCTCTGCGCCGGCACCATGGCCCGCGACGTGTGCAAGTGGGCCAGTGTCATTAGCTCCACTAGTATCCTGGACAAATATACACTATTTAGATTGGTGTTTGAGATAATTCGCATTACACTATTTAGTTGCATAATCAAACCGTTATGAGAAAAACCTATGTGGTTTTACGTCAATAATGGACAATTACTATGTTTACAAGTGTTAACGAAGCAATGATTAAAAGAGAACTCCGTGAATCCGATTTATTCATAAAATTTGTATGTTATTTACTATTATTATTTTTGTCATGACACACAAAAGCCATAATATCCCAAATATCCCTTTCCATTTCTCGTGGTCGAGTACTTTTACGCTACACTGGGACTCGCGCTTGGCTCGGCTGTTGTTTTTGGGCCTCCCGAAGAATTTGAATGTAATTAAAATAAAACTTTCTTACCTAATACCATTCCATTCCAATATTTCACTGACGTTTCTTCTATGTAGAATTAATTTCGCTAGAAACTGTACAAGTCTGTCTCTCTCCATTTTATCACAGGTCTGAAATAAATAAATAAATATTAACCTATTTAAATCATCCCTGCAGAATATTATATTTCAATTTGTTTTACTAACCCTGTTTTTTATAAATGGGACAGTCATCTATTTTATTGTAGTACAATAACATTGAAAGCCAAATCCTCGAATAAACAGTAAGTAGAGTTTATACACACTATATCGTGGGATTAGAGTGTGCAGCTTTGCCAAATAGAGAATATGCATGTGTTTTGAATATTAAAAATAATAGGATAAGTGGAGAGTTTCACTGAATCAGGAGGCTAATCATGTAACTGTTCGGGATCGCGATTCGGATCGCGATTTATCATAATTGTCACTTGTCACTGTCACGGCTTCACGGTATCACGGAGGGATTTATCTCGCTATCGTTAACGAACGAAAGCATTGATTTTCTAATTATGTAAAGCATATCCGTCGGTCTTTTGGCGTTTCGTCCTGCCCCTGCAGGGTCAAATTAGTTTTGGCGTGACAGTGACAAGTGACAATTATGACAAATCGCGATCCCGAACAGTTACATGATTAGCCTGCTGATGCTTACATCGAAAATAAATAATTGAAATCGACTGGTAAAGTCCTGAAATATAAGCGTTCATAGTATTTGGGAGGGACTCATCTGTCCCTTTCTAGCAAAACACGTGCTAGTATAGAATTTGTTTGGAATCATGGCCTTTGACGTCATTTGCTAGTATAGTGCCCTCCCTGTCTAACATGAAAGTAAAATGTTAATAAATGTTTATTTGTGCACATATTTACATTTTATTGTCGATGTGTTGTTTTGTTGCGAGTCAGCTCTTTAGTGAGTCAATAAAAAAAACCATGCATATTTCCTATTGCCGTTTTTGTTTGCTAAGACCTGGGTTGCTATTTAGAAATCTGTGTTCGTTCAGTTTTTTGCCACTATAAGTCTTCTCTGCGCAAGCTCTACCGGCCACCTTCTCTAATGAATGAAGAACTTTGCTGGCCAAATCGTCGAGTAGACAATAAGTAACAAGCAACTCACTCTGTCTAACATCTGCACGATGTACTTGGTATCGGCGAAAGGCCCGATGTCCTCGAAGTACCGCCCGTAGACGATCGTCATCGCCTGCAGGCACATGCACTTCATTTCCACCTTAGGAGTGGACAGGAAGCGGTGGTATAGGTCGTTGAAGAACTCGTACCTGGAAACGCCACTCTGTATAGCTCAATAGAAATAAACGTTGATATAGCCGTTGGACCTGGGTAAGTCCTAAAGCTGCATCCAGACCACCGGAGAACGGGCAGCAGCGTCCTCTCGGTTAACGGTGGAGAGTATTCTGCGATCCCCAAGCCGCCTATTAAGGGTAGTCTTTCGTCCAGCAGCGGACGTCTTCTGACTGATAATGCGATAGCCGGGATAGCCTAATCGGACCACTCAACTTGCAATCGTGAGGTACAAATCACAGGCAACAATTTTTTACCATTAAACTTGCTTAAATGCTTGCACACTACTGCTACTTGCAGTACACTATGATACATTGATATTATGACGCGACCATGCGGGCGCGGGCTTCATCCTTGGTGCGCAGGGTTCGGGACAGCTCTAATACTGTCCTGGAAATGATTGCGGCCAGATTTCACTGTACTTACCACCGGCATTACTGCGAGTACCATATACCAGTACCAGTGCCGGAGAGAAAGTACTAGACTGTACTTGATATTTAATTTAAAATATAAACTTACTGTAACATTTACTTAAATTTACTTATACAAAAGCTTTGATTTGATGATTTTATTTCGTCAATTTCTTGTATTTTTATAATTGTTTTTTGATGTGTATTTGAACTTTATAATTATGTGCATAATTATGGGTACCTGACCCTGAAATAACTAAATGTTGAATTTGAATATGATAGGCTGATTATGACGATGGGTATACTCACGACTTCCTGATAGGGTTGTCGTCGTTCTCCCGCTGCTCGAGCAGTATCCGCAGGTAGTAGTCCCCGATCTTGACCTCGTTCTGCAGGCACTGGTAGTGCACCTCCAGCTCGGCGTGGTTCCACGAGGTAAGTGTGATGCCGGCCACTTCCCGGTCCGACGTGAACGCGCGCAACTCGTTTTCCAGAGCGTTGCGAAGCTCTTCCCGCGTCTGAAAGAGTTACACTTTTTACCCGACTGATTATGATTACCTTAAGAGGGAATCTGGTGAGCGATTCTCCGTACAAACGCTATTTTAAATATTTTCATAGTAATCTTTGGAAAGTTATATTTTCTTTTGCAATTCGGTGCTGAAAAAAAGAAAAAGACATACGTCTACAGTAGACCTAGAATTTATAAAAAATATGATGGCTCTAGAGGCATTAATCCAGCCCGCCTAGCACGCAAGCCGTGATAAACATCCATCCACTCTTTTTTCCCCGCGAAAACGAGACAGACCATATTCATATCCATATTCTAGCTTTATCACTTTCCCGCGCGTGGAAAGACCAATTAGTCCTCGGCGGAAAATAGGGGAATACATTTGTATGGAGAATCGCTCACCAGATTCCCTCTTAATCACTAGATATGTTCAGATGTTCGCGCGTATTATTAAATATCGTCAAAGTAGCGGAGCTGGAAGCGACTAAGGACAGCATTGGCACAAAAGACAACTGAACAACACTGGCAACTAAGGATACCTATACTCAGAAAATCTATATGTACATGGGGCCAACAAAAAAGTCAGCTGTTCCATACAAAAAATTCATTGTCTTTCGACAAAAAGTACGGAACAGCAATTTTTTTTCACGATTTCAAGGTTGGCTCCATAGGAAAAGTTGTTCATAATGAAGACTGTATGTATGTACTCATCATTATGAAAAACATTCAGTATTGCTGAACCTTTTTGTTACGTATTGTATAAATCGTTTTCGTACATAAGTCGAAATGGCAAGACATTTTTTTTTATTCGCCTCGACACTGAACCTGCCCCGTATAAAAAAATATTTGGTGGTACGAAATTCACCGGGTTATCTAGTTGTTGATAATTATGATGATGCTTACAGTATGGTTCCAGATCAAGTTGGGCAGCGCGTGGTCCCTATGGAACTGGTAGTAGAACAGCGGCCAGTTGGCGGTCGACTTGAGTTTCTCTCTGCGCCGGCGCAACAAGACGGGTCGCTGCACCGCGTCGCGCCGCTCCGCCGCGCCGCGCCCGCCGCGCTGCATCCAGTGCTGCAGCGCTAGCTGGGCATAGTGCTGGTAACAGGAATATAAGGTGTGTCGGTTAAAGCGCATGTCAAACAAACGGCGAAGCGACTGCGTGCGATGCGTCATTATTTTCAACCGACTTCAAAAAAGGAGGTTATCAATTCGACGGTATGTTGTTTTGTTTTTGTTTGTATGTTACGCGATTATGAAAAATTGTGAACTGTTTTAGATGATTCTTTTTTTGTTTGGTAGGTGATACTTAGAGGTGGTCCCATATACATTTTATCGAAATCTGTTCAGTAGTTTGGTTGTTTTTTTCAAAACTTCTAGAAGAAATAAAAAAAACTGGAAATTATGAAGATGTCATCCAGGAAGTCGAAATTGAAGTCGGTTGTTTTGTTAAAAGCGTATTATAGACAACAGTCAATAGACTATAGTAATAATAATGTATACTGTCGCTTGATTGTAGTCACACATGAAAAGCAAAAGCGAAAGTTTATGTATGAAAAATGATGAAAAATGCCAAGAAATCTATCTAAGCTCTTGTATTATCTTTTAATCCGAAGAATGAAGAAAGAAGCGTGGGTTTCGTAGTGTGTTTTAAGTTCTGTCATTACTTGCACCGACTGACCTCCAAATGCTTCTCGACGTACTTGACTTGCCGCTCGAGCGCGTCCCAGTGCGGCGCGCGCGGCTTCACCGACGCCTGCGCAAGCTGCAGGTTGTCGCGCTCTTCTAGCCGGTCCTCGTCCAGCGCCGCCGCGGGGGGCGCCTCCGTCGACTCCAGGAACACAAGCAGACCTGATGGCTGGAACACGACACTTGGTTTAACAATGGCATTGATATGATTTTACAAAATTAAATAGCAAAATACCAGTCATAGGACCAGACACAAGGAGACATATCAATGCATTTCTCTGGCAGTTATGGCACACAGTAATTTTTTTTTTTATGGAAAGATGTGACTACCGAGAATTTCGTCTGGTGGCAAGTATCACGCCTGCCCCTTAACAATAGCATCGAATTATGAACTTGCGATCAAAATCCTGCATCGCACTGCACTGCGCTCGTCACCCTGAGACATTTGATGCGTGAAATCGCTTCATGGCCAGTAGTTTCTCTGATAACATTGCCGTTTAAACCGAAACACAGACACTACGCCCGAGGCACAAAAATATAATAGAGACCTACATCTGTCATATCTGTCAAAATCATCATTATCATCAGCCCGGAGACCTCCACATACAAAAAGTTAATTGATCCCTGACAAAATGTATGGAGTAGCTGTTTTTTAGGGTACCGTACCTCAAAAGGAAAAAAGGAACCCTAATAGGATCACTCCGTTGTCCGTCTGTCTGTCTGTCTATCAAGACCCTTTTTCTCTGGAACGCGTGGAGGTATCAAGTTGAAATTAATATCAAATATGTAAGTCAACGGTCAACGGTAAATCAATCTTCTAAGTCAACGCAATAAAAAATTACGGCCATTTTTGCGACTTTTTTAGAGTTAACTAAATCAAAATTCATAGGGTACTTCCCGTTGACCAAGGATCATTAAAATTTGGCAAGAAGCAAGGTCATAAAACAGTAGTTATGGGAAAAAACTGAAAATTTATAATTTGTAGATATATCGTCATTTCTCAAGCCAAACCTTGAATAGTTATATTATTCGTTCCTTTAGTTCCCAAATAAATTACTAGATGGCACTACTAAAACGCGGAAGCGTTTCGTTCGTTGTTTTTAGAGGATTTCGATCGCAGCTGCTGCTTATAACAATCTGACTAACTTATCTCTACAGATGAGCGAGGGCACCACCATCGTAGGTTTTGCGAAAACTATCAGCTGCCTACTGAATATTTTTAGTTCTTCCACTTGACCAACAGTACAAATAATTTTGTAAGGTTTAGAAGAGTTATGTAGAAAGGAGTTTTACACACAAGTTAAAACCTTTTCTTAGGCCAATTTGGTGGGTGGCACCTACCAAAGATAATGTAAACACTACGTTTTAGGACCTACTGCGTACTTAATTCAATTTTCACTCTAATTCGAAGAAAGGTATTTCACATAAATGTTTTAGCCTTTTCATAAGTACATCACTGCCTTTTGCGTATTATTTTTTTCTTAATTATTGGCATCGCACTTTGTGTATTCTGCCAGTTTCAAGTATAAGCATATACTATAAAAACTCATGTCACGATCAGTCATTAAATAAAATCACGGTCAAGCCCAAGTCATGCCCTATAATTTTGGTAACTTTACTAGGATCTTTTACAGAGTCTTAGAAACGACAAGAAAAGACATGTTTCACCACATTATTGTGGTAAAACATATCTTGGCCATTTCTGTGCACATGGTTCAGCCTTTAATGAATAAAACACCACCATTTTAAACATTAGCACGCGAAAATAAATATGTTGCACAATTTAATGAAAATACTACAATGCAGCGAGAAAAAAAAACACCAAAATTCCGCCGCTAGAAAGGTCTCGCTGGTTTTAATCCTTTTTAGGGTTGCGTGCTCAAAGAGAATGCAACTGTACTGTGTGTATTAATACGTCGCCTACCGTGTAATAAGGTAATAAGTGTAATAAATACCGTATTATAAGGGGCGTGACGGATGGGCAGCCATCCGTCTGTCCGATCTTTACCTATATCTCGCGAACCGGACTAAGTACCCGGTTAAAATTTTCACAGAATATTCGTTAGATACTATCGCCGATTACCTAGTACTTGTGGTATACGGAACCCTCGTTGTCCGAGTCGCAAGTCGCAAGAAGACTCGCACTTAACGGCTTTATTTTTTTTTAGTATATTCAAAAGTCCCAGAACAAAAGTTGCCTCTCTTGATTTATCAAAGACGTCTTTAAGAGGTTATGCACAAGTTAGCAATAACCCTTTATATTCGTACGCGCGACAGACAGAGTAGAAAGATTGAGCAGTGCAGTTGATTGATGTGGACGGGCAGTGGCACACTCACCATGATCCTTCTGAGCAGGCAGTGCGCAGGCGCGTGGTCCACCATCCACAGCGCGAGGAGGTGGCGCGCCAGGTGGCGGTGGTGCAGGCGCGCCGGCGCGTACAGCGCGGTGAGCAGGTGCCGCGGCAGCGCCGCCTCCGCCAGCGCCAGCGCCTGCATGCGCGTGCCGACAGTACCGCCGCCCTCTTCCACCAGCGCCCGCATCACCAGCCCCGCACCCTTCACGATGGCCATCGATGGGTGCTGGGGATTGAGGAAAGGTAAGACGATATAGTTGAAAGCTTGATTCGCCAAAAAAACGCGACCAAAGCGTCCACTCATACATGGTAGACACTCCCCACGTACACGCTAAGTGCTTTCGATACCGCATTTTTATTGGGATGCTATGGTCCCCCAGCCATACAATATGGTGGAGAAAATAGTGTTGGCTCTAGCACTCGTATCAAAGTCGAGAGTTCTCCATTCGGTGACGGTTTCATCAAAGAAATTATTCCTGAATACACTAAAGTTATCTTGGAATTTCTAAGCCACACTGGCTCTGCTTAGTCTAAAGTAATGTCCTGAGTTATTACCACAGAGTAATAGAAGCAGAGACGCGATCAAAGGATTTTTCTATAGAAGGACGCGTGATCGTGCGGAGAGGTGTAGGGCTCGCGGGAGGGGCGCTAGAGTCCGCACATGGAGCTACCATCTAGCGGAATTCAGAATAAGTTTTTGAAAAGTGCTGTATCGAAAAAAGTGGAGAACTCTCATAAACACCAGGTTTCTTACTCTCTCGTCAGATGTCGCTTTTGTAAACTCTAAAGACAAAGGTTTTAACTAGAACCACTAGTTTAAAAGCCGGAATAAAACAAAAACACATTATATAAAAATAATAAATTTAAGCAAGAATAGTTCATGTAATTTAAAAAGTGCTCTGAAACGTATTTTTTTATGGTTAACGTTAAATAAAGTGGCGCCATCTCTAGAACTAGTTAAAAACACCAAGAAACATTACATATTTTCTAAAACGAACCTTAGAAATACAAATAAAATTACTTACGAATGAAATGAGACGCCATTCATGTCATCAGAATGTTTGCCGCGATAGTTTTTACATGAAGAAACACAGCAACTCATTTTATATTCACTTTTACTAAGTAAAAACACTAAAAGTCGTACGTGTGTTTTGTAAGCCCGAATGACTGTTACGCGAGGCGAACGCTAGCAGACTGACCAAATAAGTGTGACGTCACACAATTCGTCTACAAAATCCACAGGTACGGCCGCAAGTTCCTCATCACAACTCCCTATCCTCCATGGTTATTACCAAGTACAATGTACCAGTCAACGTTGGTACGAACAACGCGGCATACGAGTGGAGTCAGTTTAAGAAGAAAAATACAAATACCAAAAAATACATATATTATACAAAAAATGCAGGAATAGCTGTCATAGAGTGCAAGGGAGTAAATAAAAAACAAAACTTCCTTACCTCGAACAGTTTGAAGAGCACCCGCCCTCTGTTGGCGACCATCTCCAACAGCTGGTCGAACTGTTTCCCGTCTGTGGTTTCACTGTACGGAACGCACAGCGCGAACGTCAGGAAATCCAACATGGCCGCCACTACAAGCGCGCCTGTGCCTGCCGTCTGGGGGAAATATTTTTTAATGGTTTTTGGCATCGCACTTTCTGCATTCTTCAGTGTAAAGTATTTGAATATTATAAAGTTTTGGATCTGGGTATGTCCTAAAATTGCATCCAGAACGGGTAGCAGTATGCTCTTGTTGGTTAAAGGTGGCGAGCATTATGCGATCCCCAAGCCACCTGCCAAGCTTAGGGGTTTACAGCAACCCCTATTAAGGGAGGCCTTCGTCCAGCAGTGGAAGTCTGGCTGAAAATGAAAGTCACAAAACTAAGTCGAAGTGATGCCCTAGCAAAGTAGTGTACGCACCACGTGCTCCGCCCACATGTCGAGCAGCGACTCGAGGAAGGCCGCCGTGGAGAGCATGCTGGCCTTGTTCAGCTGCTCCTGCCGCAGGTCGGGCTCCGCGTGCATGGGCTGCATCAGCGCGCACACCGCGTCTAGCGCCGCGTTAGAACACGCCGCGGAGCCGCGCCGGAGCGCCGCCACCACTGATGTGCCCACCCATTCGCGAAAACTGGGATGAGGGATTGTTAACGGCATTTTAGTTTAGCGATAAAGCGGGCGAGATCCTGAAACTTCACTATAGTAACCATGTAAGTTTGTAACCAGCTCTAGTCAGAATTAATATCCCGTCCGAATGCCTCTGACATGTGTGATTGAATCAGGCGTTACTTTGCGGAAGTTCATCTTAATCCAACTGTTGAATACTGTATCTCTAGTGTATTGCCGCTGTCCTCTGACATGACTTGAAGGTTGTTGTTATAGAAATATGTAACAACCGGGATCATCAATTTAAAGTGTCATCCGATCTACGGAAGCGCTTAGAAATAAATGCCACTCACGGTTATCCGTCCGAAGATTAACAGGATCGTCCGGAACATAGCATCGATGATCTTTCTGACCCACCTACTGTGTTGCAAGTATAGTGTCGGGTGTGTGCTGCGACATGAAAATAAATCTTGGAATAGTCTGTAAGAGAAGGCAATAGTGTTTTATTTTTATTCTCACCCAGGTAAGGCAGTGAAGGCAGCAAAGCCAACCTTGCTGGCGCAAAGTCGACGTAGCGCATGGAACTGAGCTTCGAGCTCCCGCGGCGGGAGGTTGGCAGCTGTAGCCCCGCTACTCATTAAGGCTGATAATGCGCCCGTTATCAACTTCTCCTTGTTTTCCGCGAATAGACGCTGCAACAGAACGCGTTTCACGTACAGAGATGTAAGAATAAAGCGATTCTCACAACGCACCGCGCCACGAGGCGGTACGCGGAAAAACGTAACAACGCTGACGCGCAGAGACGCTTTGTATGTTGTACAGCGCGTGTTTTCTATACAAAGTAATGGTATAGTGCCCGGCAAACATCTTGAGCCAAAGGCGACGTAGTGGGGGTAAGTTTGCGCATGTACACTTCTGGACATATTAATGGTCAATGTGGACGTCGATATTTTTAATACTTATTCCGTCTTACACATAAAGCACTAAAAAGTATTTCAAACCTATTTTAGTCATAAAGTGTTTTGTCTTTTTTATTCAAACTCAATTCGTAATTCGAAAGAAATTGACAAAACTCTTTATAACTAAAATAGGTTTGAAATACGTTTTAGACGGTTAGTGTATTTAAGTAAAAACCCAAAAAAAAACATTTTACTATTTAAAAACAACTTGGAACGTTCGAGTTAAATAGCCGTGCGTTTATGTTTTGTTTTATGACTGATGATTTGTTCCCATCTGAGGTCTTTCTTATAATTTCCATTTCCTTAGTAGATCCTTGCTTCATATAACAGTACACAATGTGTACGATGTGTACTACACATCATACACCGATTTTCTCGCTTGTCTCTTTAGAACTATGTTACTTTTGCGCGGCATTATCCATTAAATGTTTAGTAATATAACACAAATTAGTAATAACAAATAAACAGAAATACAACAAAACAATAACGACATTTGAACAAAAAAACAATATCAAAACAAGAAATGTATTTTGTAACTGGAAATTGGCTAATAACACTGGCACGCAAGTGTAGTCAGATGCTAGCGGGACGCGGGCGGGGCGCGGGATCCGCGGGCCTGCTTCCGGCGGCTGATCGGCCAATCGCGTGGACGCGTGGCCTCGGGACTCCCCTCGCGCACCCTTCGATCCGCCAAAGAGACCGTAAAATCGTTACTGCGCAGCCAAGGCCATTGGCTCAAGTTGTTTGCCGGCTACTGTACAACGTTAAAACACGCAGCTCCGCGGATCGCCGCATTGCGCGTGCGGTGTGTAATACGTCTAAGAATGACACTCCACCGAAAGCGAAACTGGCTTGAAAAGACGGGTTATTCACTAACTGGACGCGAGGGGCTGGACACGCGTGTGTTCAGTTGGTGAAACCCAAATATATTTTTTATTCAAAAATACCAGGGTCGCTCCAGTTCGGTGGAGTAGCAGCCTAACTTTGATGCTGTGTGAATCAAAATACGGCAAAGCTGAGGCCTTAGCTTATTTACTTTTATTCTACTAGGTTATCGTAAATTAATTGATAACACAGCACCCACCTTACAAGTAGTAATCTAATCTAATTTGTCGTAGCATCGAAAATAATTACACTTATTTACAAATAATGTACAAAATATAAACCCCTCTTAAATTAAGTACTTTCTCGTGATGGAAACCGATGATTTTACTGCAAAAGATTAAATTTGAAATACGCAATCATTGTGGGAAACCATTGGATAGAGTATGAATATTTACGTGCGAATGCGTAAAATAGTGCGTTATAATTCCATCATCATTATTGTCCCCATTGTCGAAGATCGTCAACTGAGTTGTTCAATTTTATTATGAAAACCACCCCCTCACTCGCACAGCGACCGCTGACATCACGCGCGCGATGCGCAGCGGCCCGCAGTGCAAAGCAGGACGCAGCCGCACGCGCTCTATTTTCACTCTTTGAAAAAGGTCACCGGATGTGATCGAAACTATAGTCGGAGTATCCGATTAAATTAAACGTAAGTAATCCCGTATAAATATAACAAAATGAGTTGGTCAATGTTGACGTCTCAATCGTAGGAATATACTACTATGTCCAGTATGGACGGTTATTAATTGCATACTAATTTGTATGAAACTTAAATACGGCACGCAAATATTTATACTGCACCCACTAAAAATATTCCAAAATGACAATAGACTAAAATGTACACAGATTATTTTTTTGCAAACAGAAGTGTTAAAAGTGATCTTTGTCATTTAGGGTCAACCCACATGTACCACGACCACACCACATCGCAACGACAAAATGTGGTGACGCAGTGGCTACGTGTGAATAGTGTCGCTGCAGCTTTTTGCAGTTCCGTTGTGGTACCGACAAAATGTCGATGTGGTTGCGTTGTCGTTAGCAGTTCCGATGTGGTTGCGTCGTCGACACAGTTCGACTCTGGCTTGAGCAGCTACGACTCTCTGAGCGCGCACTGTCGTTGCGTCGACGCAACGTTGTATGTGCGATGTGGCCGGCGGCTATTTCACTGTGTAGCTGGTGGTTGCGTTGTGGTTGCGATGTGGTTACGATGTGGTCGGTATCAACCACGCGGTCGATAACAAAGGCAAAATGTGGTACGTGTGAATTCTACTATCCATTTTCAATACAAAATATGCGCCCGACCACGTGTTGTGGTTGTGCTGTGGTGTGGTTGTGGTACGTGTGGGTTGACCCTTAGACTCCGAACAAAAAGCAACTACTCTACAAAATGGATAACAAAACAGAATGTAAAAATTGTCTCCTCGTCTTAGCTCTTACTATATTTTCCATTCGAAACTAAAGAGCGCAATGGAGATTAGTTTCAAAAGGAGGGTAGCAGTTTGTTCCTCTTAACCGAAAACCACCACAAACGAATGCATATTTCAAACTAAAGCAACAACAACAGGGACAGAAAATAATAAAGTGATGGGGACTTACTAGATCCCACGTAAGAAACAGCCACAACAGCGGGGCGCCCTACAAGGCAGAATGTACGTTATATGCCCAACATTGTTATGGGCCACCGCAGCATGGGCCATCATGGCCAGTTGTACCACAGAGCACAAAATAATACCTTCTATGTACAGAACAATCACTCCCATAGAGAACTCGTTGAACCACAATAATATCTATAACTACAACAATGACATATTCAGCGTAAGCTTATTAGTACTCTATTTGTAAAGGATAGTGTCTATATTTCATTGCCCACGCGCAGCCAGCCGGAGCCAGCATAGACAAGATGACTGTACTCACTGTACAATTAAGTGCAATATTGTTTATTTTGCCTCATAACTGGATCATAATTTATTTTTGTGTTTGGTAAGCTAGGTTTTTGACCACGTCTCACCTGATGTTAAGTGACGTACTTAAATAGAATTCAATACAGACAAGATTTTGTAGATATAAAAAGCAGCTGTTTCTATTACTAGACATAGAAATTACTTAGGTAAGTTTAAAAAGCTACTGCGTACAACTGGCCATCATGTGTATATCAGGACTTATTATAGCAAATCAATACACAGTCACTAAAGCGAAATATGTATGACAACGTAAAATGTTTAATCAGCAAACCGTACATTACATTAAACAAGCTGATTCATGCCCACAATTTATCACTTTTTAAGTATTTCAAGAAGAACAAGAAGCATTATTGTATATCAAGTTACAGCAAGGAATAGGGAATATGCATGCATTTTTTTTTATTGGCTCACAAAATAGCTGACTCGCAACAAAACAAATCATAGAACAAAAAAAAATGTGCACAAATAACAAACTTATAAACATTTTAGTTTCGTGTGAGACAGGGAGGGCACTATACTAGGTTTATGGCGTCAAAGTATATGATTCCAAACAAATTATATACTATAGTCACCGCGTTACCAACTGAGTCGTGGGGCCATAAATCATTCTCTATGTCTATCTCGCTCGCACTTGTGGGTCTTGCTTGCAATTGTGTGTCGTGCTGCCGTGATTTATGGCCGCACGACTCAGTTGGAACGCGGTGACTATAGCACGTGTTTTGCTAGAAAGGGACAGATGACTCCCTCCCAAATACTTTGAACGCCTATATTTCAGAAGTTTACCAGCCGATTTCAATATTTTTTTCTATGTAAACATCAGATTCAGGTACACTCTCCACTTATCTTATTGTTTTTAATAATTTAAACTCATGCATATTCCATAATACTTGACTTCTAAACTACTAAGGTAAAAAAAAAACGAAGAAAGAACCAATTTTCTAGTTTAGTGTGGCCTCGCACCAGTCACTAGCGAGTCTTGCGACAATCGCAAATCACCGCCACGCGGCTCATGAATAACAATAAAGAAACCTGAACAGATAAAATAAAACTATACAATCTGTAACAAAAAGGTTCAAAAATACTGAAGGGTATGTATGTACTCATCATTATGAACATCTTTTAATGTGGGTGGCCCCATATTAAAAGTTTCCGCGATTTCAGGTTTTGAATGAATTTTTTGAATCATACATACCTTTCAGGATTGTTGAACCTTTTTGTTACACGTTGTTTATCAATGTTTACATAATTATGCATAGTAGGGGGAGGGAGTAAGAGCTTTGCTTACTTTTCCTGACAAATATTACTGAAACTCTGCTTATGTAATACTTGGTTCAATGATAATTACGGCTAAACGACCGGAATCCAAAGCGATTAGAGTAACAGTGTAAGCCAAGAAGTTGTAATAATGTGGCATCCCTTACGTCCTGGCTGACGGAGTAGATGAGCCCGCTGTACCCGACGTTCGCGTTGAACCGGTCTATCACCTCCGCCCGCGTCATGCCTACGGGGTTTTGGAACAACCTGGACAGACGAATTTCGCTAATTAAAGAAGCAGTTCTCGTTTAAGACTATAGGACGTTTTGCTTGTAGTTGTGAGGTATATGTTTTTTTTTACAAAATTTAAGACGACCCCGCTCCAAATTCTAACGAAACCGGTTGACTGACGGCAGGCTATGTCTCTACTCCGCCGATGTGACGAGATATTAAAGAATCGGCCTTTAGAAAATGGTTGCAGTTATTGGTCGCTCGCCTCTCAAACTAACATTACTGCGTTCTCGTTCATTAAGCGTATATTAAGCAAATTTGTATATTTGTCCAAGAACATCCCGAATGTTTCGATTATCAGTCAGATAAGGTCCCAAAAAATACTGTAAGTAGAAAAGTACACTATAAAAAACTTCATTTCCCAATTGAACTATGTAAGAGAAATGCTTACTTGATGGCAATCATAATTTATAATAAACTGCCGACCGAAATAAAAATGCTACCCAAAAGCAAATTTAAACGAAAATTGACTACTTGGTTATTAGGTAAATGCTATTATACTGTCTCAGAATATTTGACTGATAAAAATACTAATTTATAATCATTGACGACGAAATTATTGAATATATTTACTGAATTATAATAATATTACATTATGTTAATTACCTACATTATTGCACACCTCTTAAAGACGTAGTCTGTATGGCACTGTATTATTGTATAAGAAGACCTGTCCTACCTACATTCAGCAATAAATATTCTTGATTCTTGAATATTCTTGATTCTTTTAGAGTCATCCATAAAGCAAAATCATTTTTTTATCATCATCATTAACATGTACACTTCCATCTAACCCACTGGAGTTACTATGCTAGCGGCCCAGAGCCTCGCTCCGTTATTTCAAGGAGCTGGGTTGGCTCGGGTAGACGCTGGCGGGGGAAATGCACAATACACCCCTAGCGGGACGTCAGTGCAGGACTTATCGCCCCTACGTTGAATAAGAATAAGAATAAGAAAGCAAAATCATAATGCGTCCTTTTATAATTTGCTAGACATAGGCCTTATACTCGAAGAATGACCGGGCCATATACAACTACGCTAGCCCAGTGCAGGATAGTGGAATTACATAGGCCATTGAATTCCTTCTTTGGACTCATGCCGGTGGCTTTTTCCTTACGACCGGATCCTTACGATGTTTTTCTTCACCAAAAACCCAGTGGTGTGAATGAGAATCTTACTTTTTAAATTATTAATAGGCTTGCGTTTGACTGCCAACTTGTCTGATGTTTATTTATTATTTATTTAAATGTTACACCAACAAAGCAACCACCAATACAAATTCATCAACTTAGATAAGCACACAATTTACATGATAAGTGCCGCTTCAATTATAGGTATAAACCTCATGCTAGATAGACAACAACAAACTTATTAGATAAAGTAAAATATTTACCTTAAATTAATTAACAGTTATTCGACACTATAATTATGATGCAATTTTTTTTTTTTATAGAAATATTATCTAGTTATTAGTTAGTTAGATACTTATAACGAAATAATCAGACACATTTAATTATGTTAAACTAAGATGCAGTCTACGATGGAACACGCTTGCCTGGAAGAAACCGATTCACTCGCGACTTGAAGACACTCAGGTAATAATTATCGGGAAACATCCACATAACCATTCGACCACTCCACTCATTCGATATAGTGAGCTCAAATTAGTCCAAATTCGGTGTGGATTTCGATGAAATTTGGTATAGGGGTAGCTTATACTTTGGAATAAAACACAGACTACTTTTTATCCCAACAAGCGCGGGTAAAACCGCGGCGCACAGCTAGTATCACAGCCAACTGGGTATGGTAACACCTGGATCTTGTGTACACGTCGTCTAGCAGGCTAGCAGGCTAGCTCTCGCCGGGTACTCGCCTGAGGTGGTTGGCCTCGGTCTCCTCGCCGACGGCGTGGTGCAGCGGCCCGAGCCGGTGCCCGCGCGGCGTCGCGGTCGAGCGCACGTGCACGTCGCGCTGCCCCGCGGACCGCACGCCGTCTAGCAGGGAAGCTAGCAGCGCGTCCCTGTACGATATTACATTTTATCAGTATTTTTATACAGCATACCTGAGGGACCTGCGTATATCCAAAAACTGCATCCATAACCACCGGAGGACGGGCCTACGCTGCGTCTTCGTTCGGTTCGTAGAATGCTAGTCTCCGGAACCAAATAACCAAAGAACCAATAATACCGCTATTATTCAGCGTAGTTCTATCACGGAAAAGCTATCTGGATTAATCGAGGCTAAACCACAGATAAAGTTAATTTTTATAATTAAATCTCATTAGTGTTTGAAGTCAGAGTCGCACAACGGGCAATGGAGAGAGCTATGCTCGGAGTTATTTTGCGCGATAGAATCCGGAACGAGGATATTCGCCAAAGAACCAAAGTTACCGACATAGCTCACAAGGTTTGCAAGTTGAAGTGGCGCAGGTCAGGCCACATCGCTCGAAGAACTGACAACCGATGCAGAAGAAAGGTTCTCTCGTGGCGACCGCGAACCGTCCTACGCAGCGTAGGTGCGGCCTCCCACTATATATATATATAGGTGGACCGACGACATTGTAAAAGTCGCGGGCAACCGGTGGATGCAAATGGCAGGTTGTCGTACAGTGTGGCGGTCAAGGGAGAGGCCTTCGTTCAGCAGTGGACGTGTCCGGGCTTATGATGATGATGTGTTTGAAGTTCAAATTTACCTTTCGCCAGCTAAGTAAGTGCGCGTCTGGCCGTTCAGGTATTCGATGGAGAACTTCTGTGGATGCTCCGGATCTCTCACAAGAGCGAAAACATCGCACAGCGGCCGTAGACACACTACCTGTAAGTAATAATATCACATTTTGGTTTTCACATCAGGTACCCAGATTTTTTTTATAAAAAATACAAAGTACAATGCATTGCTACATTGGCACTCATTAATTTCAGACAATATCTAGAACAAAAATGGATGGTGTCTGCCTGCCAACAAGCGTGGTGGATCGCCCTATCGCTCTACGAGGGAAGGTCTATGTGTATGTAGGTTGTGAGATAAACTGTGGGATGTTAATGGCTAATGCAGAACTTACAGAGTATGTTTGTGGGTCTCTCTCCAGTATGCAGGTGTCGGACAGGCAGAGGGTGCGGCGCATTGGCTCCATGTGGCGCGCCGGGTTCACCTTGTGTACTATGAACTCGCTCAGGGAAGTTTGGTGTAGGTCGCCACTGCAATAGATAAATGTAAGCGAATACAGGCTGTGAAAAAAACAAAAACTTAACAAGTTTGTGTTAAGTTTCGTTTTCTTTACTTGGTTTCAGTTGTCAATGGTGAAATCGCACTAATATTATAAATAAATAAATATTGAAGGACATTTTTTACACACAGCACCATCTAGCCCTATACTAAGCAAAGCTTGTATTATGGAAATCTGATAGCTGATAGAATACTCGTATACTATTTTTTTTCGGTAATACATACAAACATCTATGTATGTCACATACATTTTTGTCCTGGGTGGGGATGGAACCCACGCCCTACAGCTCTGAAGGCAAACATGCTACCAACCGAGCTATAAGGCTCTGCTAAATGCGGAGTTCGTCGGAGTGCGTTTGCATATGTTGGTTACTTCTTCACGCCAAAACCGCCTAAACGAATTTCATACAGCCATTTTGGCCAACATTCATACATTTTAAATTGTATATCTCTATATAATATAGTATAGAATAGACTAATATTCTGTTTTTACTAATTACTAAAATAGATATGATAATGAAAGACAACACCATATTAGATAAAATAGTGTGTAGTGTGTTGATTAGCAAGGTTCATGCCTTTATCATTCAAACAAAACATACAGTGATTTTATTAAAAAAACAGCTGCTTCCTACGGTTTTACTTGCAATTTTCTATAATTTTTTTTAGGATTATTGGTATTCTAATAGTGATGACAATACATTCCAAACTTAAATTTGTATCTCTTAAGCTATTTAGTGGCTAGCTTTGCTCTTTTCATCGAAGGAACAAATGGTGAAGAAACCTGCATAATAATCCAGTGAAGAAATTCAATGGCATATGTGAATCTACTAACCAGCATCAGCACCCCTCTTCACAACTCCATCGGAAAGGTTACGTTAGGATCCACACTATCCGTCCCCCTCATCTACATTCAGGATGACAAAGACGAAGGATGCGAAATTCGAATCGGATGTTTCCGACGCTATTCTGAATAGCTGGGGCAATGTGGTGGATATTGCCCAACCTCTTTCGAGGGTAGGCTTTAAGTTCAGCAATGGAATTAAAGGCGGATTATGCTAAGCTATTTTGTAATGACATAATGCAACAGCCAGACAAACAATTACTTTCACAATTTTATTATTAGAGTGATGTGATAGTGTTATTTATTTGATGATATTATAAAAATCACAACTTAAATATGGGTTTGATTATGCAATGGCAAATAATGCTATCTTAGATTAGATTAGATTATTATTATTACATTATTATTATTAGATTACAGTTAATGCTATAGTACTAGAACTGGGCAACATCGCTTCATTCAAAGTATCTCAATCATCAGCAGTAATGGATGAAATTAATTGGGATGTTAATAGTCTGGAGTAATTTGGATCAATTGTTAAAACTTTTATACAAATGACTTATCAAGGTTATATTAATTTGGCTCTTATATTAATAAATATATTATCAGCCGCATGACGTCCACTGCTGGACTATAATCTCCGCCTTAATAGGGAGGGGTTGCCATTACCCAAGCTTGGCAGGCGGCTTGAGGATCAAATAATATTTACCGCTGTTAACCGAGACGACGCTGCTGTCCGTTCTCCTGTGGTTCTGTATGCAGTTTTAGGATATACCCAAGTTAATTATATTGGATGATAAAATATCCAGGTATATTAATAAAAATGAGAGTGTTGTTTTAATACTTCATCACCCTGTTTTTAGGGGGCAAGCCCAGAATTATGCACCGCACCCAGCCTGGCTCAAACTAAAAGCTATAACCAATGTTATTTTGATAAGTCTGTTAACCTACATACCAAGCAAGTGAAATCAAAAAGCTTTACCTGTATTTTCCAAATCGCTGATCAAAATAGTCTTCCAGTGTGATTGTAGCTGATAATACTTTGATGCTTATAGTTAACGTTAGATTTGCCATTTCAAGCATCTTATTTATAATAATCTGGTGATCCATTGCATTTGAGAACAGATGTAGTCTGCTATATCCTCCGACTGCTAGCACAAATCCTCCAGAGATATCTCGGACTGGTAAGATTCCTTGCATATCCGAGTACGGGTAGCTAGCTAGCAGTGTGTGCGTGGATGGGTCAAGCTGATCTAATGCACAAGGTCCGACTTCTAGAACGACAGGAAGACGTGTTCCGCTCCAATGATGTTTGTAAGCTTGGTATCTCTGATAAAACAACAAATAATATTTGATTTATTGCTTTGTTAGAATTTAGTAAACAAATCATTTTATAATGATCAGTTATTTAAAAAATACTTTTAAGAAACTTACAAAAATATCCTTAGGTTTCTCTGCAAACAAATGTCTGTATTTAAAAGCCTCCGTAAGAATTAGACACTTGTGTTCTGAAGAAAACTTCATTGAGTCCACTTTCTTTTCTTTTTTCATAACTAGAGTGAAGTCATGATTTGCAGCAGAGTTTGAATGCTTTGCTGAAGCAACAGTAACTACGTCTGCATACAGCCATTTGTTAGTCACCTCCAAACGGTCAGGGTTGTACGTGGTGATCCCGTGAGTCCCAACCGAGAACACCCTTTTATACTTCCCTTTCCAAGAGTGTTTTGTGACGAGAAATGATGCCACATCTTGGTTATCTTTTAATGGAATCATTTTAACATTGCCTGGAAAAGAATTTGTATAATTTATTAATGACAGGTTGGCGAATTTCTACGAGAGAGCAAGTGGGTTGAAAATATAAAACAAACGAGTTTATTTACGAACTACGTGATCAAAAGCGTAACATTACTATTTAACTGCTAGGTGATGATAATGATTAAGGCTGGGTATGAGCAGTTATTGCGAGTAAGCCGACCATTTGATTCATAACAATCCTCCCCTTTGTAGGTAAATAGATTGGAGAACCCATTGAATATCGCAGACGTGTAAACAAGGGACTGCGCGACATATTTTCAACTGTAAATAACATGGAGTATTGGAAAATTTCAACTTACAATTTATCGCTCGATATAAAAGCTAGAATAATTTCAGCTAATATCTAACGAAATCCACATAATTTAAACAAATAAATAAAAATACGAACAGGAGAATCACAAAAGAGGGCCGATTGTAAAATTCATCTGACGTTGAATGATTGAACAAATTGAACAATGGACATTGACATGACATGACAGTTTTGAGTTGACAGCATACATGTATCAATAATTTTTCTTAATTTTTGGCATCCCATTTTGTGCATTCTACCAGTGTCAAGTCTATGCGCATGTTCAAGTTTATAAAGAATCAAGTCAAATACGTCATAAAATCACAGTTGGTCACACGAAATTAGTCATAGTCGAGTCCAAGTCATCAAGTCTAGTAAAGATGTGGCGACTTTATTATAAGCTTTTAAGGAGTATTGAAAACAACAAATGGCAGAATGCACGAAGCGAATAACGCAAAGAAACTAGTAAATTTCTCTGCAAACAGAGAAATTTACACTTTTTATTGTCTGCAAAGAAACAAAATAAATTGACAGTTGGTTTTGTTGACATTTTGACATGTCCAGGTCGCTGCTGGCGCCATCTTCGAAAAGTTTTGCGTGTGGATCCCCATTAATAAAATACCACCATTTTCAAACAATAAAAACACGCGAAAAAACCATGGAGGATAGGGAGTTGTGATGAGGAACTTGCGGCCGAACCTGTGGATTTTGTAGACGGATAGTGTGACGTCACACTTATTTGGTCAGTCTGCTAGCGTTCGCCTCGCGTAACAGTCATTCGGGCTTACAAAACACACGTACGACTTTTAGTGTTTTTACTTAGTAAAAGTGAATATAAAATGAGTTGCTGTGTTTCTTCATGTAAAAACTATCGCGGCAAACATTCTGATGACATGAATGGCGTCTCATTTCATTCGTAAGTAATTTTATTTGTATTTTCTAAGGTTCGTTTTAGAAAATATGTAATGTTTCTTGGTGTTTTTAACTAGTTCTAGAGATGGCGCCACTTTATTTAACGTTAACCATAAACAAATACGTTTCAGAGCACTTTTTAAATTACATGAACTATTCTTGCTTAAATTTATTATTTTTATATAATGTGTTTTTGGTTTATTCCGGCTTTTAAACTAGTGGTTCTAGTTAAAACCTTTGTCTTTAGAATTTACGAAAGCGACATCTGACGAGAGAGTAAGAAACCTGGTGTTTATAAGAGTTCTCCACTTTTTTCGATAAAGCACTTCTCAAAAACTTATTCTGAATTCCGCTAGATGGTAGCTCCATGTGCGGACTCTAGCGCCCCTCCCGCGAGCCCTACACCTCTCCGCACGATCACGCGTCCTTCTATAGAAAAATCCATTGATCGCGTCTCTGCTTCTATTACTCTGTGGAAAAAACACATGTTCAAGAAATATAATGTAGCTATATTATTTTTCCGTGTTCCCGCCAAAACTCATGTTTTCCTTCTTTCCTCTTATGAAAACTGCTTAAAAGCTTAGAAACACCATGGTGTTATTGTCATTGGGCTGTCACCAAGGACGATATACACTGTCTGTAGCCGAGTTTTTTTTTTATGTTTTGTTTTTGCTGTGTGATTTTTTGATGATTAGACCTTAACGTGATTTCGACTGTGACTAAGATTAATTTGACCGGAATTAATCAAAAACTTGGCTTGAAATATAAAAATACTAGACACAAGTAAATGTACCAAGTCTGATGTCGTAATCCTTTCAGGAGAAAAGAAGAAAATAATATTATTGTCAAATGTCAAACATATCTGGTTGTCATTGTTATATTTGTTAGTGACGTTGACGTGCCGTGCCGTCGCAGCGTGCGTGCGTGCCAGCTGGCTGTGTACTTTCACTGACTTTCTCATTATTTAGTTTTTATCGGATATTTACCCGCAAGCTACTCTATAAAACGGTACCATGGTTTTGGACCTAGACCTTTTCCGAGCTGATAAAGACGGCGACCCAGATAAAATCCGCGAAAACCAACGCAAGCGATTCAAAGATGTGGGTCTCGTTGATACCGTCGTTGAGCAGGATCTCCTCTGGAGACGATTGCGCCACGATGCCGACAACTTGAATAAGCTGAAAAATGTCTGCAGCAAAGAGATAGGTCTGAAGATGAAGAGCAAAGAGCCAGTCGGTCCTGAAGACCAGCCTGTACCGCCTGAAGTCGCCGATAACCTAATCAATCTCACCGGTGATAATCTCAAACCGCTTACTGTAAATCAAATTAAAAAGGTAAATGATCACAGAAATTCTTAAATTTATACCCCTAACACAGGAATGTTATATAGAGTTGCAATGTAAAGTTGATATCTGTTCCTAAAAATGTATCTATGTATATCCATAAGGGTACTATGAACATAGAAAGTAAAAATCATAAACTTTTCAAATAAATAATAAGTACAAATTTGTTGTTGGTAATTGATAGAATGCAGTAAAAATTTCAGTAAGAATGCAGTAAAAATATTGTCATTACGTGATCATGAGTCACTTGTATTGAATTTCTGTTATTGCATCACCTCTGCACCAAAATTGACCTTTTTGGTTCACTAACATCAAGAAAGAAGGTTGTTATTGTGTTAAAATCTTATACATATACATGCCAATATGTTAGGCTTCATTATATTTGATTTATAACTACTTTGCTCTTTATAGACAACCCCTGTGACCTTAAATAACAGTAAGCTTATTTTGCATACTGTATTGAATTGTAATAAACAAATTTACATTCAAAGTTTCCCTTTAAAACGCTGCTTAAATTAACAAACATAACTTAACTTCTGCACTGTACAAAATATTTATATGAATGGTAAGCTTAAGTCCATTCATTCACTGGACTGGACATGAATGGATAAGGTTGGAGGAGGCCTTTGCCGACTGGCAAACAGATCTACAGAAAGTAAACAAGACACAAATACTAGACTAGAATAAGTATGTTTTTAAAATAAGTTTAAATATAAAATCGGGTCTAAATGTAATAGAACACTAAGATGATCTGAATAATAGGCTTATATTATTATATTATATTATAAGCTTAAGTCATAGATGTAAAATTGTGTACCTGCATCTTGTAAACCTAATATTTAAGAATAAACAAATAAATGAATGACTTATAATGAGAAGACTCCACAGACAGGTAGACGAACCGGCAGGCCCAGGTGGAGATGGAGGGATGAACTGGACTCCTATTGCAACAACTAGGCTCATAAAGCTTTAAACCGAGAAGAGTGGAAGGAGGATAGAGAGCCCTTTGCCCAGCTGTGGGACGGAATAGGCTGATAATAATAATAATAATGTGAAAAGTGCAATAACAAACATCATTGAACTTTTAACACCATTATTGGGTGACCCTTTCTATAAAAATCTGGTTACTAATCTGGGTGCTGAAGATAGTTTACTCCATTATTTTTGCTATTTTACATACAAAAACGGTTGTTGTGATTGTCATTGACAAATACGAAAGCAGATTTGACAATTTAAGCCTTATAGTGCATTAACTTTGAAGTTATAGATGATAAAGTGCGATGTGCCTACATTACAGTTGAAAAATTGACACGATCTTTATAATCTAGTCTGTTTTAAATTCAAAAATTTCATCAAAATGTCGGAAAATATTTCTATGCAAATGGAATTATTATTCCACAAGTTCAAAGAAGAGTTAGAAAAACAGACCGAAGTCATAACAAGAAAAGTTAAGAATGAAATCATGGAGTTGGTGGACCGAAAAATAGACCCCGTTATAAACGAAAACAAACGACTCAAAATCGAGGTGGAAGCTTTGAAGATAAAATTTACTAACTTAGAATCAAACCAAAAGAGAAACAATCTAATAATCCAAGGATTAGAAGAACATGAACATGACCCACAAGAGTTAATGGCGATGATAATAGAAGTTATTGCCCAGACCAGTGTAAAAATAGGTGCATGTGAGATAGATAGATTTCAACGTCTAGGACGCAAGCAACAAAACCAAAAACCTAGACCAGTTGTAGTGGCGCTAACAACCTACTCAAGGAAAATAGAAATACTAAGAAATAAGAAGAAACTACCAGAACACATATACATAACAGAAGATTTTACAAAAGAAGTCTTAGAAAAAAGGAAGTCATTGTTACCACAGTTGAAAGAGGCTCAAGAGAATGGGAAATATGCATACTTACGACAGGACAAACTTATTATTAGGGAAAATGGGAATGATAAAAGGAAAAGATCAATGACAAAGTCACCTCGGACACCAAGCCCAGGTCGCTATGCGAGTGACACAAAAACAGCTAGTGCACCAAATAAGCTTGCTAAGGTGGATGCATTTGCTTACATGAGAGCGAAATCGTATGCAGCATCTGAGAAAAACACTTATTTAAACTGAATAAAGACATCGGCTACCGGCAAGACAAAAGTATTAAAGTAAAAGAGAAAACATTCCCCAAGCCGACTGGTCATCGAGGGGAATTAGACCACTACCTTCCTGGGACAATACAAACAACCTGTAAAAACCAAAATAATAATAACAGACAAGCTCTCTATATCGGAGCTTACAATGTAAGAACATTACGAGAAGATAAATCATTAGTAGAACTTGAAAATGCTTTGGAGAAAATCAAATGGGACATAATAGGGTTGAGCGAGGTCAGAAGAAATGATTGTAAAATAGAAGATCATGGTGACTATATAATGTACTTCAAAGGGGAGACAAAAGGCTTATATGGTGTGGGTTTTATGATAAAGAGAGAACTTAGTAGTGCTATAGAGGAATTTCTGGGCCTGTCGGAAAGAGTAGCAATATTAAACATACAGCTTCCTGGATATAAAGGAAAATGGTCAATTATACAGGCATATTCACCAACAGAACGCGCCACATGCTCAGATAAGGACCAGTTCTATTCAGATCTAGATCATGCCCTAGAAATATCCCACAGAAATATCATACTTTTGGGAGATTTTAATAGTACATTCGAGAAGGGAAGTCAAAAATACCCGAAGGTCATAGGAGAATACAGCTCGGGAAATAAAACTAACAAAAACGGAGAAAGGTTAATAGAGTTTGCACTAAAGCACCAATTACGAATAATGAACACCTACTTTAAGAAGAAAGTTAGCAAAAAGTGGACCTGGATATCTCCGAATGGTTTCACAGATGAAAGGGATTTTATACTTACCAATAGACCGAGGATATTCAAAGATATTAATGTACTTAATAACATCAACTTTAACACTGACCATCGGTTTGTTAGAGGGGACACACACAACATCCAAGAAAAACAAGGAAACATATAATAAAGCAAACAAGTTTTTTCCCTGTACTCCCAGAAATATGGATAGAAGAACTAAAACTGACACTAAAAGAATTGGACAAATTACCAACCGTCCAAGAAAAATACAATCACATAGAGAAAGAACTACAGAAAGTTAATAATAAGTTGATACCAACCACCAAGAAGAAAGACAAAATAGGACCAGATGCAAAGAAATTAATTGCTCAACGGAGAGAAATGCTAATTGATAGGAAGAATAATAGAAGAAATATTTCAAAAATAAGCAAATCTATAAGTACGAGCATCAGGAAATTTAGAGAAAACTCTAGGAAAAACATTATTAATGACTGTATAGAGAAAACTGGCGGTTTGAAACAAGCTACAAAAGAACTAACTGAAATCAAAAACTGGATACCTGCAATTAAAGATAAAAGGAGTAATATTATTACCAAACGCTTTAACATACTGGAAACAGCCACAGACTTTTATCGAAACTTATATGATGATCACGATGATGTAAATGAAGCAAATCAGGTGATATGCAGTTCATGGGAGACAGTAGAAGAAGATACAGCAAAGATTCTACAATGAGAAGTAGAAACAGCAATTGCATCACTGAAAATGAGAAAAGCCCCCGGAGATGACAAAATATCAAATGAGTTTCTCAAAGCTACATCAGAAGCCATAATACAGCCAATAACTGACCTTTTTAATGCTATTCTAGATTCAGAAGACATACCAAACCAGTGGAACGAAACTACAATTGTTCTACTACATAAGAAAGGAGATAGAGATCAAATTAACAATTACAGACCTATCAGCCTGATATCAACGTTATATAAAACCTTCTCCAAAGTCATATTAAGACGTATGTCAGGCACCTTGGAAATGAACCAGCCAAGAGAACAAGCAGGGTTCAGAAGTAATTACTCTACAATAGATCATATATTTGTAATAAGGCAACTAATTGAAAAATACAGAGAATACAACAGAGATTACTATCTAGCGTTTGTAGACTATAACAAAGCATTTGATTCGTTGAAACACCAACTAATATGGGAATCTCTACAAGAGCAAGGTGTCCCAACTAAATATATCCGAATAATAAAAAATATATACTCAAACAGCACATCCAAAATACAACTAGAAAGAAGTGGTACAACATTTGGAATAAAGAAAGGTGTCCGTCAAGGAGACCCAATGTCTCCCAAGATATTCTCAGCAGTTCTGGAGAGTGTATTTAGAAGACTTGATTGGGAAAAATATGGTTTAAATATAAATGGGTCCTTGCTAAATCATCTACGGTTTGCAGATGATATAATACTGCTAGCGAACAATTCAGAAACGTTACAGATAATGCTGCAAGAACTAGTTATAGAAAGCAGGAAAGTTGGACTGAGTATGAATACCAACAAAACTAAATTGATGACCAATAAAACAAAGGAACCAATCATTGTAGAAAACAATCAGATCGAATATGTGGATGAGTATAAATATTTAGGCCAGATAATATCTAATGAGAAACAGATGGATAAGGAAATTGAGGAAAGAATTGGAAACTCTTGGCGCAGGTTCTGGTCAATGAAGGAGATTCTGAAAGAAAAATCAATTCCTCTCAAAAACAAAATTAAAATATTTAACAGGTGCATTCTTCCAGTTCTATCCTACGGCTGCCCCACATGGTCCCTAACAAAACAAAATTATGGGAAAATCCAAGTATGTCAAAACAACATGGAAAGAAGTATACTAAACATAAAATTGCAAGATAAAGTCAACCTAAAGAAAATAAAAGAGAAGACAAAGACTAAAAACGTATCATATGTAATAAAGCAACAAAAGTGGCGGTGGGCTGGTCATATGCTAAGGGATAAGCAAGGAAAATGGAATAGGGACATATTAGAATGGTACCCAAGAGAGGGAAAAAGAAGTAAAGGAAGACAGCAAGCAAGATGGGAGGATGACATTAAAAAAGAAGCAGGAACAAATTGGAAACAACTGACACAAAAAAGGAAGGAATGGAAGTCCCAGGAAGAGGCCTATGCCGGAAGGCAAGCTGGGGAAAAACATAAACAAGAGAAAGCTGAATAGCCGATGTCAAAAATATAAATATATTGGACATTTAAATAATCAAATAGGAAATATCGGACATTCAACAATTTCAATAGCAATAATTTGACAAGCCACAGCAGAAAGGGCTATAATAAAATAAAATAAAAATACATACAAAAGCACAATCATTTATTAATCCAAGGTATTACATTTACCATCCTAATTATAACCCCACGACTGTACCCTCACCTAAATCTCAAACCTGTATAGAACTGAGTCGCAATCTCACAACAATACTATACATTATACTTTTGGCATATGGAGGCTTGTCACTATTTTATACTAAGTCTAAGCAACATTTGGGGAACAATTGAATACTACCTCAGCATTTTCATATATCGTTGTATATATATATCATATCGTCCTCCTTGACTTGTCCGTCAATGGCGAACCTTGCTAGCTCTTGTGGCGAGCACGCAGGTGGCTGGCAAAACCAAATTTACTTTTAAAGGTCCTACTGCAAGGCGCACAGTGCAGTTGACCGTCTGCATTGTAGGTGTAAATATAGAAAGGCTTCAGACGGGTTACCCAGTTATATAAATCATGTAACAAAGTGCCATTTATTATAATATTGGTGGTGATGTTCATTAAATGATATTACAGAGTCAAATAGAAATAAAGCTGAACTTCGGAGCGTTCATTGTCAATAATTATAAAATAGAATGTCCAAGATCGTGCCCGGCCCCCAGACCAAACGTGCCATTTATTCCAGGTTAGATTATTAATAGATGAAGCTATCACTAAGAACGAACAAGGCCTTGTCACAGCGGAGAAGGCTCGCTCTACTGCACTCCGGGAAGTGGGCAACCATCTCCATCCATCCGTACCAGTAGACGATGACGAGGACCACAACAAGGTGGAGAGGACCCACGGAGACTGCACCTTCAGGACTAAATACTCTCATGTGGATCTAATTTGCATGATTGATGGTAAGATATTTTTAATATGTGGGTCTAGGAGATAGTTGTCTATGTTTTTCTATGTCCATGTCATCTCCACCACAGAGAATTCCAGTGAAGAGCTATAATCAAGAAACGTTAAAACAATATGCACTTAGATGCTTGCAGCTGTGTCAATAAAGATTATTTACATCTGGTATTGTAGCCAAGTCACGATTTTGTTAAATTATCAAGTTTAAATATGAAATTCTGACTAATGTTATAAACATACGAATGTGGTTTGTTCCTCTTTAACACAGCAATAGAATTATGGTTTGACATGTTTTTTGGCATGGAGATTAAGGGTCGTTGAGTGATATAGACAACTTTTTATCCCAGAAATACACATGCGCAGTATCAACCAAAATCACATAGTTTTATGGGATTCCCATGTATAACGGAGAACGGGGAGTTATGATTTCACGTCGATGACGTAGGCCTGTGCCACCCACGTGACCTTTGTTTCTCAGGAGTGTCATACCTGGCGGAGTATATTATTATACCATGCGAAAACTGTAGTATATTGTTATTATGTTATGAGGGTAGGCACAAAATACTATTGACTTGTTTTGAACAATATCTTATCGGTTCGTTTGTTTTTTATAGCGAAAACAAATCCCACCGTTGTCACCATGAAGTGAAAACACATGCTAGTTGGTTGAACACTGTCATTTATTAGTAGCTATAAGGTGAGGGTAGACTGACTACCCTCATAACATATGCTGCGTTCCGTAATGCGCTAAAAGTTATAATATCGCGAATCTGACCAAAGTCAGAAGTATTACTCAACCAAATCAAAGCCTTTATATTTTGTGACTATTAAATTTGGTCAGATTCGCGATATTATCACTTTTAGCGCATTACGGAACGCAACAATAATAACAATATCTACAGATAGCGTAGTGGAAACCAACCAACCTATCCAGTTGGGTTTGGAACACGGTAGCTGAGTAGCTGAATCTTATAACCCAGTATTGTAACCTGTATGTTGTGACAGGTATGGACGGCGAGCGCGGTAGCGCGGTGGCGGGCGGGCGCGGGTACTACCTGAAGGGCGCCGCCGTGTTCCTGGAGCAGGCGCTCGTCCAGCTCTCTCTGCGTCTCCTGCTTAAGAAGGGCTACACGCCGCTCTACACGCCCTTCTTTATGCGGAAAGAGGTAACGAACAATAATAGCATTTCAAAAACCAAAAAAAGCACTTTTGTAAAACAATTACAAACTTTAAAATAAAAATGTACAGACTTCATATAATTTATAGGATCACCTTTCAAACGTATTATAAACGTATAAATAGGTATCATATTTAATTCAACGCAAGTTATCCCGTACAAATAAGTATCATATTTAATGAAACGCAAGTTATCCCGTATAATTAAGTAAAACAAAAATGTGTCAAAACCATCAGTTTTCATAGTACTAAGCAGGGTTTCCCAACCTAGGGTCCACAGACCTATCCCAGGGGTCTGCAGACAAAGTAAAAGCTATAAGAAAATTTAAAATTACTTATAAAATAAAAGTGAGCGGCCGAGTGTTTGACGGAAACGTGCAATGAAAACAAATCCACGCGGATTTCTTTTCTACGACCACATATCTATACTGCGCTGTGAAAGACCGTTTGCTTGTGGAAATAACGTAGACGACGACGACGACGACATGGTGTGACGTGGACGTAACGTAGTGTGGTAACATTTGAGTATCAAAAAATATGAGAGCGATTCTTTCGCTTTTTTTATTGTCGTCAGCGTATTGTAAGGCCCTGTGGCCCCTAGGGCCACCTAGGGGACCGCACTAGAAAAAGGTTGGGAAACCCTGGTATGAAGTAATAGGAATCCCAGAAAATCGCGTCAGATAAGCGGTTAGGCGAAATGTACTGCGCATTTATGTGACGTCATAGGATGAGTAACCTTCAGTTGGAAGGATCCAACCCAACTGAATTCATAATAATATAAGTAATGTAATAGCATAACCAGTCTTTGTTACAGTCCACTGCTGGACTTTGGCTCTCAAGGGGCGATTGGGCCATATCATAAATTTCGCGAACCCTCCTTCGATTTTGGTTTTGTTTGACTATCTTTAGCAAAACGACGTGATGAAACCTGCATACATCCAGAGATGAAATTCAATGGCGTATGTGTATCCACCAACCCGTAACTCGCCCCACTGTTCTCCAGGCAGAGATACTACCAACTGAGTCAGTCTTTAAATCGACTCCGCACCCAAGTGGGCCGCTGCAGGAGTAACTTGGTCAAGTGGGGATACTTGGACACCGAGAGAGCACAGTGCGACTGCGGAGCGCCTGCGCAGACCATGTTGCACCTACTGTCGTGTCCTCGGTGCCCGAGTTCCTGCACCTTAGAAGACCTGAATAAGGCTACTCCTTGCGGGATGGCAGTGGCCAAATACTGGGAGAAAATAGTATAGAATAGGTTTTTTATAATTATATTTTTTTGGATCATCGACTCGACGAAGAAGAAGAAGTCAGTTGGTAGTGGAAAAAGTAAGTAAGTTCGTATAGGCTGAGTGGCCAGCCCTAGTGTCAGAGTTAATGTGCCGCCCGAAGGCCTCTGACATGGCTGACGGTTGTTGTTATACAAACTAGAACAAACAACCGGGACCAACAATTTAACGTGTCATCCGACCCACGGTAGCGCTCAGAAATAAATGCCACTCACGGTCACCCATCCGAAGACTGACCGGACCGTCCGTTGCTTAACATCGGTGATCGTTTAGAATCACCTAGACAAGCTACGCCACGAGCGCTACAGTGAGAGATTGAGTTTCATCCCCGGATGTATGCAGGTTTAATTACGTCGTTTTCCTTCACCGAAAAGCCAGTGGTATCGAAATCCATACATTAACTCCAAAGAGCTCATCGGTGCGGGCCTGGGTTTGAACCTGCGATCTAATACAAATATCATTATTTACCTTAAAATATAATGTAACATAACAGTTTGCTAATAGTCCCCGCACTAGGGCTAGCCTGTATCGCGGGAGACTGTGACCGATTACAAAATACTGTGATTTAAAGAGACTTATACTACTAATTATACTATTTAAATTACTATTAATATTTTAGGCCAAAAAAGGCATTATGTAAATACCTATATTATTATATTGTGATTGTGTGAGTGTGTGTAGGGGTGTTTATGTGAGTGTATGAGGTTGTATGTGTGAGTGAATGTATGGGGCGTGAATGTAGCTATGATAGCGAGTGTGTGTTCTAGATTGATTTCACATTGTAGTAGATTGATTCACGACTTCAAGATTGATTGATCTCACGATTACAAGTTGAGCGATCTCCCGATAAGGCTACCAAAGCTTCCAGCTGACTTCTCCGATTGTAATTCCAGGTGATGCAAGAAGTGGCACAACTGGCTCAGTTTGACGAGGAACTGTACAAGGTGGTCGGGAAAGGCTCCGAGACCAAGGGGGACACCGTCATCGAAGAGAAGTATCTGATCGCCACCTCGGAGCAGCCCATTGCGGCTTACCACAGGGACGAGTGGCTAGCCGAGGCTACACTGCCTATACGGTAATAACAGAAAACATAATAGTCTACGTATAGAAGATTCACTCCTATAGAAAATGCATCTAAACCTATATACAGGAAGTCGACGTCAAGCCGAAAGCCAGTGATAGGTCATAATAGTTATAAACAAAAAAAAAACAGATGTATAAATTATAGGCATTTAAAAAAACCGAGAAAATTATGGTGTTATAACTACAAATATTAATATTTTTTAAATCCTGAATTGTTTTTTATAATTTTTCGTGATATTTAAGAAGCCCATTATTGAAAAAATACATAAATTCGTTTTATTTTTTTATTTTTCTGTTAGCTATTATGACCTGGCATATCGTTTCCTGCTCGACTTCGATTTCGGGTACACCCTGTATACCTAAACTACAATAATGTCATATTCAGTGCAAGCCAATTTGTACTCTATTTGTATGGCTATTTGCTTGTTGACGTCACGCGGCTGTCCGCCGGCTGCGCCTGCGCCTGCGCCTCCACACTACATTAAAATATCGACACTGTGCTTTACAAATAAAGTACAAATTAGCTCATTTAGTCCTTTCTTTTCCCGTCAATATAGGTACGCTGGTCTATCCACCTGCTTCCGTCAAGAAGTGGGCTCGCACGGTCGGGACACGAGAGGAATCTTCAGGGTGCACCAGTTCGAAAAGGTAAATTAATTTCGTCTCGCGTTAAAATCACACTTTAATTGTCATTGATTTCTCTTTACAACCGATTTCAAAAAAGGAGGATCTCAATTCGACTGTATGTTTTTTTTATGTATGTTACGCGATTACTCCGCCAATTATGATGATTATTTTTTTGTTTCATAGGCAATACTTCAGAGGTGGTCCCATGTAAAGTTTATCGAAATCGGTCCAATAGTTTGGTTTTTAAATCAAAATTACTAGAAAATATGAAGATGTCATCCAGGTATTAAGTTGAAGTCGGTTGTATATATATTTTTTAAAGCGTATTATTGGCTGTCAGTTTCACTATAAGTCTCATGTGTATTTAAGCGCTGCGAATTTTGTAAATAAATAAAATAAAATAAAAATAAATTCACAAAAAATTAAATTGAATATGTGTTGGTAAGTGTGTATGTTTGCTACATATTCACGCCAAAACGGCCGTTGTCGAAACTCGGAATAGAGATAGCTTATTTCCCGGAATAAATTATAGGCTACACCGTTTTTCATCATGGCGCCGGTGAAACCGCGTGCGCAGAATAAACAACTTTTACTACGGGGTCAACCCTGAAATCGTGAAATCACAAAAAGAAAACAGCTGTTCCATACAAAAGTTCATTGTCCTTGGACAAAATGTGTGGAACAGCTGTTTTTTTCACGGTTTCAGTTTTGGCCCCATAGTAAAAGCTTTTCATAACGATGGGTATATCTACAAATGTAAATTTGTCGGGGATACAAAACAACAGCTTGTACAATGTACATTTATTACTCCTTTGCGTTGAACTGCTTATCGGATTTGATTGAATCTGGACATAATTTCTGGGTGTCTTTAAGTCGCGAGTGAATCGCTTCTTCTAGGCAAGCGTGTTCCATCGTAGGCTACATCTTTGTTTAACATCAGACGAGATGGCAGTCGAACGCAAGCCTATAAATAAAAAACTTATAATCTAGATTTATCACATACAACTCGTACGAATTAACGGCCATACTTAAAAAAACTTTTCAACCGTTAGTCACTGCTTAAGATGCTCTGCCATCTTCTCTCTGCCGTGAAGTTGCACGTGCTAGAAAAGGACAGAGAAGTTTAAGCAGTGACTAAGAGAATCGAGATTATTTTAGGTAAGGCCGTAACTGTGCACCTCGCTCTGTGACGTCATGCTATCGCTATCGCTACTGAGTGCTTACGGCGAATGCGAGGCGCGAGCGGAGAGGGGTCGCATTCCAGCGGAGTGCACAGTTGATTCGTACGAGTTGTACACGCTACTTAGGATTAAACCGCGTAGGATGAAACCGCGAGGCCATATAGTCTGTAGGCAAATGTTGAAAAAGTCGTCTCCTTCTCGGCTTTCGTAGCCATGGTACAATATAAAAGATAGCACGTTTTATTCGCTTTTCCTAACTGTAAATAAAATTGCCAAGAAATTATAAACAAAAAGTTATAACTGATTCCGTAAAGCGAGTACTACGCTGCGCTGGACTTCTGCGGCTACTGTAGGCGTACTCAAGTTGTTTTTCGAATATATTTATAACTACTACACTTACGCTATAACTTTTACAAAAACAATTTTAGCACATTAAAAAACCTTTCAAATGACACCCCACACGCCCCATTTGGTGAAATAGTTTGGTGATCTCGAGAAATCGTAAAAAAATCTGCATATTTTGTCGACGTCTTTGTGTTTGTTTTGTCTTTGTGGGCCCCCACTGGCCCCACTTCCGCGAATTACAACCGACCATTTCGTGTTGTGGAGACAACAAGGAACACATTCATACCGGTTGTAAGTATATAGAAGAGGCTACGAGATTTCTCCAAATGGGCCGATTTCCGCCTGACTAATAATTGACAATCAAACCTATTGACTGATTGTAGCGATACGCGCTCACGCTAATAATGTGCTAATAATACACTTTTTATTTTAATTTTTTTTATTTAACAAATCTTACAATCTATCTAACAATAATTCTTCTATTGTCTAAAAACCTACTTCGGGTTTGACTAGACAATAAATTCTCGGAAATCGTATAAAAGGCATTTAAACATGTAAACAACTTGCGAAATAATAATGAAATCATGATACCTACCTACGAATGCGCGCGAGCACACAAAACAGCTACAGTAGGCAGGGTACACTATAACCAGTTCTTTCTAATCCACCTATGACAGCCTACTCCAGCCATCGCAGTGAGCGCGCGATTCGTTCTCAATACAGCATGCTCCCATTTATGTCCGAATACATTGCTTGGAGTAAAAAACCGTTTTTTTTTTTTACTTGAGCCATAGCTCATGCTTGCTTGAGTTTTGCCAGTGCGTGGGTTGCTGCTGTTTGTAATGAAAAATCGCTAACATTCAAGGTGGAACAATTCGTCCTGACATCTCCCCACGACGACGCCTCCTGGAAGATGATGGACGAGATGATCGCCAACGCCGAGGATTTCTACCAGCTCCTGGGCATCCCCTACCGAGTGGTGAACATAGTGTCCGGGGCGCTCAACCATGCAGCGGCCAAGAAGCTAGACCTGGAGGCCTGGTTCCCGGGCTCGGGGGCCTTCAGGGAGCTGGTGTCTTGCAGCAACTGTCTCGAGTATCAAGCTAGGAGGTTGCTAGTCAGGTCAGTTCCACCAGCTATTTGGCATCTCATCATCATAAAGAGCTAGACCTGGAGGCTTGGTTCCCGGGCTCGGGGGCCTTCAGGGAGCTGGTGTCTTGCAGCAACTGTCTCGAGTATCAAGCTAGGAGGCTGCTGGTCAGGTCAGTTCCACCAGCTATTTGGCATCTCATCATCATTAGAAGCTAGTCCTGGAGACCTGGTTCCCGGGCTCGGGAGCCTTCAGGGATCTGGTGTCTTGCAGCAACTGTCTCGAGTACCAGGCTACGAGGCTGCTGGTCAGGTCAGTTCCACCAGCTATTTGGCATCTCATCATCATAAGGAGCTAGACCTGGAGGCCTGGTTCCCGGGCTCGGGGGCCTTCGGGAGCTGGTGTCTTGCAGCAACTGTCTCGAGTTCCAGGCTAGGAGGCTGCTGGTCAACACTAAAATCAAAATGTAACAAATAAAAAACAGTTAGGAGTCCCGATTCTACGTTATTACCAAAAAACAACTTATAATTTTTTTGGAATAAAAGACGTTTTTAAAAAAGTTTGGAAGATAAAAGGTTTTCTCGAAAAAATGAGAACCATAATACCAAAGAAATTTTTGAGTTTTAAAAGTATTTATCTCAAACGCTGGAGAGCAACCACTATCAAGCTTCTGCCCCGGTTAGATAAAATCGTAGATCCGGCGTTGCTGTTTGTTGCCGCGTTCTGCACCACAAGCCGCGACATTTTGGGCAGGATTAGCCTCAAATACCGGACCGGCCGCATTTTAAGCCACTAACTACCGCACTCGGTGTCAAGTGTTGAGAAGGCTTCAAGCAAGTTTACCTATGTGACTGCTATTTCCTCAGATATGGGCAGACGAAGAAAATGAACGCCGCCACGGAGTATGTACACATGCTGAACGCTACCATGTGCGCCACCACGCGCGTCATCTGCGCACTGCTGGAGGTCAACCAGACTGAGGAAGGGATCAAGGTAAACTGGACCTTACTGCATCAGACTTAGCAACCTACTGGCGCTAGGCTAGATCTGTTCTGTCGGTATATTATCGGATAAAGGCACGAATCCACCGTAATGGGCACGGTGGGTATGCCCACAACTCTAATTGGAGGTTGGTAGTCTAATAATACTTGCTAGGTACATACAAAACCTTTACAAAATAAAAATAAAACAGTCGACCTGAATTTGGGACCCACAACACATAGTGAGTGAGAGAGCTCCTTTGTAGAAATTTTCAGGAGGCTGGACCCTGAGATTCAATGATGGTCAATCTCGGAATGGAGATTGTTTATTTCCCTGAATAACAGGCTAGTTTTAAACCGACTTCAAAAAAGGAGTATGATTTATTCGATTGTATGTATGTTTTATAACCGACTTCAAAAAAGGAGTATGATATATTCAAGTTTTTTTTTTATGTAGGTACTCACCGATTTCGCCGTCAATTGTGGATCGATAAAAAAAAATGTTTTTTTTAATGTATACTCTCGAGATGGTCCCATATTAATTCGAAGATGGTTGAATATTTTTTTTTATAAGCGCACTTATTATCACGCGTGTGAACCCGCGGGGCGCAGTATACAACGTGTAACAAAAAAATTCAACAACTCTTTACTCATCATTATGAACAACTTTTACTATGAGGCCAACCCTGAAATCGCGAAAAACATGTATCAGCTGTTCCATACAAAAATATCATTGACCTCTTTTTCGCGATTTCAGTGTTGGCCCCATAGTAAAAGTTGATCATAATGATGAGTACATACGTATGTATGTATTCATTCAGTTTTATTGAACCTTTTTGTTACACATTGTATAAAAATTGCAGTGCGTTAGTCTCGCAAAAACTCTAAAATGGCTCGACCAACTTGTTTTTTTTTTGTTTAGAAAAAAAGTTGACGGTTCGAAGCTCACTCACTCACTCGCTCGTCATTTAGTTATTATGTAAAAATAAATAAATGATGTAATTATCGCAGGTACCGGAGCCCTTGAAGCTGTGGATGCCGGAGGAGTACCAGGAGCTGATCCCGTTCGTGAAGCCGGCGCCCATAGACCTGGAGGCCGCCGCGGCCGCCAAGAAGGGCAAGAAACAGGACAAGAAGTAGCGCCTTCATTCCGCACAAAGCATTCTAACTTCTATTTATTTCTGCAAAGCTTATATTTTTGTTGTCAATAAATCAAAGGCCCAAATTATAAGACGTTTCTTTTTCTGTGTCATCTTTTTAATCCCTTGGCCAGACATAGGACTTACCTGACCCTTGGTTGGAGGGTTTGGAGGGTGTCATATTCTACAGAGCAGAATCGGTGTGATTGGAGAATTCACATAGACACGCCCAAAGAACGATATACATAATAGGGTAGATGACTAATGTTTATATCGTTGAAACCAATAGCTTTAATGAAGAATTTAAGTAAATATAGTATGTTTATTGAAAAAATAATTTTAATCGGTTAATAATGTTCTGATATATGAGCGTTTAAAGTTTTTGTTAGTGACAACTCTGTCCCTTTCCCACAAAACAAAAAATGACGTCACGCCTTACTTGTCAGAATATAATTAATATGGCGTACAGAGAAGTGACGTCACGATGTGCTGTTTCGCCTCTGTCTAGCATATTAAAATGCTTATAACTTGCAAATTTTTATTTTCTTTTCCTTAAGCAGCTATATTTATGGGCCACATTTTAAAAGGACAATAAAAAAAAACAGTCAGCAGTCATGTTATATTCTACCGAGGGCTATTGATTATAATTTTCCGTACAAATTCCGAAGAACCTATTGATACAAGCCCGGGGTCGTTCCGCATCCCAAAGAAAACTAAAGTGCGCCTTTCTCGACTAGACAGGATAAATACCGCTAGCCGCACATACAGTCATACACCCAGACAGCGTCACGATATAGTATAATCTCAGGTTTTTAATTAGTCCAATTTTTTTAATTCCTTTTTAGTTTTCTGTGTTCCCTGAACAATAAAATAAACTTTTATTGCACACCAAAAACAGAACAACTTACAACTAATCAAGGTACATTGTTCGTCAGTACGAGGGGCGGCATTATCACCTTAAGCGATTTCTTCCTGGCAACCCAGGTAATTAAATAATAATTTTTTTGTCACAAATAATCTATAGTCAAAGAACTCATTGGTATGGGCCTGGGTTTGAGTCCACGACCTCACGATTTCATGTCGAGAGGTCTCTGGTTAGCCTACCCCCGCTTAAAGTGCCACGACATAATGGAGTGAAATGAAACATCACTTGGATACAATTTTCGTGTTTATTGTGACAATATCAGTCGCTGATATAATATGCAATGCAAAACTTACCCTATTTACAATTATCAAGATATAAAATTGTTCAACAACTGAGGCTGATTTTGCTGCGACTTACAGTGCACAGTGTAGAACTACAGTGAGTTATATGAATATTTACACATGTCACAAAAAAATCAACCTAGGGTTCATTTTAATGAACCAATCAACATTGAGGAAAAGTTTTCAATCGAAATCACTCAATGAAATTAGAAAGTTACTAATCCTTTACCTATCTTTTCATTGCTAAACAAAAACATTACTCTTCTTCATAAGCAGTCGGTTAAAAAATATCCTGCGTTTCTCTTATTGTATACTACTGCCATAGTTTATTGCATCAAGATCGGTTCAGCCGTGAAAAAGTAACAGACAGAATAAGAACTATCGCCTTTATACCCGTAAAATGAATTAAGAGTATGGCATTATATTATCTTTGATTAGGATTCAACCACATCACATCACACTATAATTATCGTTATGTGTGGGTGTATGTGTTACCTCTTCACAACAACACAATAAGAAATACAAGTTTTTTGTTTTTGTAAGATAATAACAGATAATTATGGTAGATAAAAAAAAAAAATATGTTTGTAAGTTAGGTTCACTATTTAGGAATTATGCACCCTATATCGATTTTTGTGTACTTTTTTTAGCTATAGTTTGTGCATAAAGCTGTTTGTGAACTTCCAATAAAAAAAAAAAAAAAAAAAACGGCTGAACGGATTTGGATGAACCTCGGAATGGAAATATGTATCTATTTCCCATAATAACACACAGCCTACTTTTTATCATCGTCATCATCATCGCGCGGGTGAAACCGCGGGACGCAGCTAGTATTTAATAATGGTTATGTTATTGATCTATAAAGAAGATGCTACGAATCCCAATCTCCAATCTGATGTGTAATCTGTCCCTCTGGGCCCTGTTTTATAAAGCTACAAGTACAAGCTTACAATAGGCGTGTGGCCTAATGTTTTATTTATGACAAATAGCAGGATTAGTGATAAATATATCTAAATACATTACACATACTGAAAAAATATATTTATTGGATGATAAATCTCTGAGATATGAGCGCTTAAAGTTTAAGGTGGGGATAGAGAGGGGATGCTCTATCCCTTTCTTGCTTTCTCTGAGGCTTGACGTCATATCTCAGTATAGCGCGCTCTCTGTCTAGCTTGAAATTAAAATACTTAGAACTTATTTATTTTTGAATTATGTATTTTAAATTTTGTTTTCGTTGATAGGCTCAATTGATGATCAGCTTTTTTTAGAGGTAATAAAAAAATTGTAGTCATCATGCCTATTGTACTAGCTTCATGTACCAGTAAATACAAGTTACCAGTTACAGGTAGATGGTTTGTCTTTAACTGATATACACTTGTACTTGTAGTTTGTACACTGGTTGTCTTGTAGCTTTGAAAACGCCGAACTCAATATTTTTTGGCGGTGTTGCCAGTTTTTCACTACAAGTACAAGATTTGTACCTTTACAAAACAGGGCCCTGGTATAGTGATTTATATTCTCATATTATCGTTTTCTTTTCCATCTCAGAGTATTTAAAAGTTTTCCTCAATGGCATCTAAATCCGCTATCATTATATCAGTTGCAATATTAATGTTATTAAAAAAAAACACTGCGTCATATTGTACAAAATAAAAATATGTAACTAGGTTTACTATAAGTTAATGTTAGAAAAACAATACAAAAACAGAGTAGGATACATGATTTAATCCTAGAAAATATATTTTATACAATTAAAAATCCTAAGATCTTTTTTGTTGATATTTTTGGAGCCAAGAAGTACCTTAATATATTATTATATTATGATTAAATGAGTATACGTTTTAATGTTTTAAGAGGGACTTATCCATCGAAACAAAAAAATTAGGACAACCGCAGGCTATGGCATAGTTTTTGTTTTATTTATACGGGAATACTCACGTTTAATTAAATCGGATACTCCGACTAGTTTCGATCACATCCGGTGACCTTTTTCAAAGAGTGAAACAGGGCCCGCCGCGCGCGCAGCTGCGTCCTGCTTAGCAAAAAGGTCACCGGATGTGATCGAAACTATAGTCGGAGTATCCGATTAAATTAAACGTGAGTATTCCCGTATAAATAAAACAGAAATTATGGCATAGTTGTTCACATTATTTTTCAGTTTTCATAGCTAAACTAAGAATGAACTAAAATTGAAACATGAATAGGAGCAACAACAAAAAACTTTGCTATCTATCCATGTATGCCATCCCATAGGTCATATTTTGTTATTTTTTTTTACTATTTATTGGCTGGCGTTTGACTGCCATCTCGTCTGATGTTAAATGAAGATGCAGCCTACGATGGAGCACGCTTGCCTAGAAGAAACCGATATCCACTTGATAAATATACCACATCCTAATTTTCCTGTTTCTTTAAAAGTCTCCCAGTATAATATACAATAACTATTTGCGATCATCAAATGCATTATCATTTCACTGGCATTTCAGCCTGTAGGTATAGTGAATTAACAATTAAATCACAATATGTACATCAACCAGTGATGCCTATTACTTATTGTCTAAGCACTTAATTTTAGTCTATTATATTGCCAATAGTACCATGCTGCTATGTTTTAAGGAATTAAGAGCCCATTCACGAGTTTCCACAATTTTGCTCACACATTTACCCATTTTTAAGCATGAATGCAAAGTTTTTATTTTTCGAATTAACTGAATCTGGTAAAAATAAAAATGACACTTACTACAATTTTAATTACATAGAGTATTACATGTTCACAAATGTTTATATGAAAACATGCAAGCAAGATAGAAAATGCAAGCTTTGGGCTCTTAAGTGAATTGTTTTGTACAGACTGATTCAAACTTAATGGCGGCTGTGAAGTGCGCCAAGTCAAGCGAGACTTTGCGCCTAATTTTTGCTACTGCAAAGCATCTCGCGCCTAAGTTCACAGCCGCCATTAAGTTTGAATCAGCCTGTATGTGGAAAAATAATTATGCTCAATCCACTCCAAGCAGGACTTTACGCAAGCCGCACTAAAAAACTTTCTGACGTCTATATAGAAACGTGAATGTATTTAAAAAGCTGAATAAAAACATTTTTTATTTCATTTTGGTATAACGGTTAGTAGCCACACTTACAAAAACTAGCAAAAGTAATCAGACTACAAGGTTTTTATTCAGACTTTTACAACATCAGTATATTTCAGTTTTTTTTAGCAAGGCTTAGTATACGCAGGACACTGGTCAATTTGGAAGGCTTTAGTTGACAGTTCTAAACTTATTAAAATATTGCTGTCACTTTTTTACTAGGCATGTTAGCTAAGGACAGCAATACTTGAGTGAGTTTAGTTCTGCCATCTAAAACCTTCAACATCAACCATATTACCCTATTATAGCAATACAAATAAGACAGCTAATATCAGAATGACCTAACTTATCAGTATTTTGTGTAAAAGAAAATGTATTACTAAAGCAAGTTCATAAAAGATGTCAGAGTTAATATGTCACCCAAATTGTGGATAGAAACCTTTGAACCGAAGAGAATAAGCCACATTTTACAACATATCCTATAGATTCAGCACTAGGAGTGCTACATGAATTCCTAGTATTGAATCTAAATGCAGTGTGAAGTAAAAACATCTCATAAAGCAAAAAGTAAATAGCTACACATACAAAATACCTATAGAGATAACAATAATGATAACATAGCAATCTACGCTTTTCCATTACAAGTAACAGTTGATTACATCTGAAGCCTTCAATCTACATAGGGTTCTAGATAACATCTACACAGGTTTGTAAATTTACTACCGATGGATCAAATAACCATGCAAATGAAATATCAAATATTATTGTATTGGTGATTCACAGAAAATCATTATTTTACAAAGTTGTTTTTAAATACAGATTCAACTTTCAATAACTGTAACAAACTGCAGCGCTTTACATAGGCGGGAAGCACCAGTGCCGTAAATAGGGTGGTGCCCAGGCACCGGGCCCTGGTCAAATACAAATAGTACAAATAGATACTAAATACTTCCTGTTGGGACGCAAAAATTACCAGCAGGGCTAACATGTGCACCGGGAGAAAATTTTCTTGATTCTTAAAAACAGGACAAGGCTACGAATATGTATAAGTTTGTCTCGTTTTCGCACGACATAAAGACACAACAACATTTTCTAGCGGTGCGCATGTTAGCCCTGCTGACCAGGAATAAGTTTTCAATATTTTTCTTTTTAAGGGCGCAATTATAGAAGTTTGCACCTGGAGCTTTCTTTTCAAGGGCGCAGTTATAGAAGTTCGCACCGGGCGCAGAAACGGCTATTTACGGCACTGGGAAGCACCCCCATTACTCACTGTCACACATTTGAGAAATTAGTCATAACTGTATGATAATCTGGTGAATTTTCTTGAATGGTTGTTTATTTGACAATCAGGCTACAATTTTGGTGTGGTCTTATCAGTTTTAATCCATTATTTCCTTTACCTTCAAACAAATCAGATTGAAACCTATTTACCAATTTATTACATCGTTTATTTGAGTGGTGCAATTATATCTTATGACTCATGATTCACTGATAGGTTAGTGTTAGCAGTATACAAACAAATACGAATTTTAAATTAACAATTACCTGCTTGATAACATGAAATATGTTAAATAAAACTTCCAACTTTTCTTTATTACAACGAAAAGTGCAACATTATTCTAATATAATATTATGATAAATAAAAAATTACATTTACATTATGCTATTGTTGGTATATCAATAGATTTGCAGGCTAATCATGTAACTGTTCGGGATCTCGATTTATCATAATTGTCACTGTCACAGCTTCACGGTATTACAGAGGGATTTCTCTCGCTATCATTAACAAACGAATGCATTGATTTCCTAATTATGTGAAGCAAATCCTTCGGTCTTTAGGCGTTTCGTCCTGCCCTGCAGGGTCTAATGACAAATCACGATCCCGAACAGCTACAGGAGCTACTATAACATTTTTGCCAAAAATCACAAACTACTCTTTCAGTGCAGGATGGGGACTAGCATGCCAGCTGAGCCTTCTGCCGACACTTGTGCATCAAGGCACGTAAAGTGAATTGCCTACGAGCCAGAGTACGAACCTGCTTCAAAAATGTGTCCAGATCAATAACCTCCTTACGTAGAGCCTCTCCCATGTAGTAAATAGCATCTTCTAGGGTTGCTTCCTCTGCAAAAGCGTTTAAAAGCTGAGAGTACAGAGGAGCCGTGGTCACAACCGCTTCATCCACATCTACTCCTTCTTGCTCAGCCAGTTTTTCTACAGAAGCCTCTAGTTCTTTTTCTTTTTCTCGTAAAAGTGCCACATTCTTGTCCAGCTCTCCTCTTTCCCTTTGCAGCCGTGCCAATATGTCTTCGAGGCGAGTCTTACCATCTCTGAGCTCTTGTTGAGTGCGGCGCAGGGTGTCCAGCTCTGCTTGTGATTGCTGAGACTGTTCCTTTAGTCTTCTCCTAAGTTTGTCCTCCACAGCTGATAGCAAGGATGCTTTAATATGTTCTTCTGTTATTGTACCTCCTGCCACATCTGGGGTAGGGGTATACCCTGATTGAGGAGGGTATGGAGTAAAAGTAGGCATTCCCCCATTAGTGTTGCCAGCACCCGGGTAAGGTGTGCCGAAGCTGGGGTATGGCAGATTGGATGTTGTTGGGTATGGTGCGGCACCTTGGTAGCCCTGCTGAGGAGTCACTTGGGGATACCCCGGATACCCAGGACCAGCAGGCTGAGGCATAAACGAGTTCACAGGATAAGGCGGTCTAGTTTCGTTGCGGGGCTTGGAATAGACAGGAGGTAGCTCCCCAAACGCCGAAACCATGCACATAATTAGCTTCTGTAATGTGGACCCATTTTGAGTCCATTCGTGAAGATACGGCAGGTAAACTTTTCCGTTGCTATCCACGTACTTGGACACTTTGATTGACATGTCTGCAGTGGGTTTTACAAAACACAATGGAGCATTGGCAGGATGCGTGTCCATAAGCCAGATTTTAACTGGTATATTGTAGTACGCGCCTTTGTAGTTCACTGGAATTGTGCCTTCGAGATTGAGGAGATCTTTCCTAGCACCAGAGTTAAAGACAAAGGCTTCTAAACGATAGGCCAAACTTCGGTAAACTTGTATAAGACCAATCACCTCCCGACATGTAAAATCACGATGTTTATACTTTGACAAATATTGTTTTAGCACTACTTCGTCGTTAGCCATGATGACTAACAAGCGAATTTGCTACGTATTTTGAGTAAATCACGGGAAAATCGTTGAGTAAATGAGGAAAATCACTACAAATGCAATTCAACAACCGAAAGTCCAAAACGATCAACATTTATGAATTGACACTGACAGCAGTAACAGACATGACACTGACAGTTTTTTTCTCTTTCCTCCTAAGAGGATTATGGCATCGCACTTTGTACATTTGCTAGTGTCAATTTATTTATAATAATATATCAAGTTTTTGATGAATTTCAAGTCGATTGTCTCTTAGTCACAGTCAAAGTCACAGTCAAGTTCAGTCATGCTCTAGTAAAGTCGAGTGTGGGCAAGTGATTTAATATCGTAAAACATGTATTTTAGTGTTATTTCCAAATCTCCGAAGAAGCTTCTAAGAGAGTCACGACTACTTGAGATTACACAGTATCACGTGCAAGAACAAGATAGAGAAGTTTAAGCAGAGACTAAGTTTGAGCGGCGTTTTTAAGTAAGGCCGTTCGGGCATAAAGCCTGGAAACCATCAAACCTTAGATTAAAACAGTTTTCGGTTGAAGGCCTACTATCACTGGCGTACAAAAAAAAAAGAACGGTTATAAGGAAAATCATTCGTTTAATTCTAGTGTTGTTTATCTATCGATAGTTGCTCTGTCGATAGTTGACCTTGAATATTGTTGAAAAGAGGTTTCTTAAGTTTGTTTATTAAATTGAAAGGTTTGCATTATCTATTTATGTCATACACACTATGTCAGTTGATTTTATATTGTTTAGTTTGTATCGGTGAAAATAAAACCATTTTCACATGATTCCGTGATTGTAATTATTTCTCATCATTAATTACCGCCGCTAGTGAGACTCTGCAAGACGTAGTATAGCCAGAGGTAGGAGGGCTATATCTACTATAGGTACCAACAAGCTCCTACAGGTTATGGCAGCCGCAGATGGTGATAATGATACTGCAAGTATGTCACAAAAGGAATCGACGGCATTACCGTCTATAGAGAAGTTAGATGGTACAGCAAACTATAACATATGGAAATTTCTAATGGAGTTATATCTTAGGCTTAACTTCGGTTTACCGCCAATCGAATTGGAGGTTCATTTTTTTTTTACAGAAAGGTCTTATCGTATGAATGCTTTTTGCAAAGTATCAAGTTGCGGAAACAAATAGTTTTTGTAAAATAATTATTTTAAAATTGCGAAAATCACCACAAGTTTTGACAGTTTTGTACCACTTTAACGTTTCGTTTTACGCTCTACCAAACTGAGCAAATGTCGTAAATCGTAAAAAGTTAAAATAAGCTACTATTTTGGTTAATTTTAGATGTTTATACACTAAAACTCCATTATTTACATTAAAAAAGGTTTTTTTACATAAACAAAACACAGAGCACCCCAACTCGAGTTGGTTAGGTTCGAAATGGGTGACAGATCCGAATCAGAGCACCCAGACTTGAGTTGGTTAGGTTTGAAATGGGTGACAGATCCGAATCAGAGCACCCCGACTCCACCTAGGCTTGTGGCCCCTACCCCTAGACTGTATATAAAAAGTGCGGGAGCCAGAAGCTTAAGGGAGGTCCTGAGTGGAGCGAGCCATACAAGGTCGAGTGGAGCGAAGGGGGGAGGTGGCGAGCGAAGCGAGCCGGCGACCTCCGTAGCGTAACGAAGGCCGAGTGTGGCGAAGCGACACTCAGGGGCGACCGCAAGAGCTTCTGGCGGGAGCCCACCCGGAGTCAAATTTGAGTTGGTTAGGTTCGAAATGAGTGACAGATTCAGACTCGGAGCATCCTGATTTGAGTTAAATCAAATATCGTGTTATGTTTCTACCCTCCCCCTCCCCCTCCAATTTTATTGTCGATAAAAGTGACGTTTTTGGGAAAATTAGGTAAGAATAAAAAAAAACATATCTCCGAGGGGGGGTTCTACCCCCCATCCCCCCCCCCACAATCGGTTGGCGGTAAACTTAAGTCGTTCCCCCCCTCCCCCCTCCAATTTTATTGTCGATAAAATTGAAGTTTTTGGGAAAGTTAGGTAAGAATTAAAAAAATCATATCTCCGAGGGGGGGGGTTTCCGCAAGTCCCCCTTCAAGGGGGGAGGTACTACCCCTCCCCCCACCCCACCCCCCACCCCCACCCCCCCAAAATCGATTGGCGGTAAACTAAAGTCGTACCATATCTTATTCATGAGAATTTATGGGAGTTTACGAGTAACACTCCACAAGCATCGGATGTTGCTGGAACCAAGCGAGACCAAAGGGCACGTGCGAAGATATGCCTCTCAGTAAAACCACACTGTCTTGTGCATGTAAGACAAGCGAAAACGGCCAAGGAGGCTTGGGACTCTTTGAGAGCAGCGTTTGAGGATAAAGGTCTCAACAACCGCTGTAGACTTCTTTCTATGCTGGTTAGTCACAAGTTAGAGAAGTATTCTACTGTGAGAGAATATGTGACAGCTATGATGACGACAGCGCAGCAGCTTCGTGATCTGGGGAAAGAGTTAGATGACGAGTTAATAGCAACATTGTTGCTTCAAGGATTAACTGACAGATTTCAACCGATGAAACTTGCAATGGAAAATGCAAATGTCACCTTAACCACCGATTATGTTAAAAATAAATTGTTTCAAATGGAAGATGTATACCAAGCAGAAAGTAGCACTACTGTAACGAATGCACTACAAGCTAAAAATAAATGTCAAAACTTTAAGAAGAACAAGAGTAAGAATACTTCAATAAAATGCTTTATTTGTGAAGGTCCACATAAAGCTAAGGATTGTCCACAGAACCCCAAATCGAAGAAAGAAGCAATGACTTCGTTTGCGATGGCAACATCGGGATCAGGAACAGCAGCATGGATTCTTGATTCTGGCGCATCAAGTCATATGACGAATCGGAAAGATTGGCTAATGGACATTAAAATTCTAGATAAGAAGGTGGAGGTAGCTTGTGCGAATGGCGAAAAGGTACATGGTGAAGCAATTGGTGATGTGGTGGATGAGGAATCAGGTATAACAATCAGAGACGTATTGTATGTACCTGGATTGGCAACTAGTTTACTGAGTGTGAGCACAATCGTAAGTAGAAACTTAGTTGTAGTATTTGATAAGTCTGGCTTTAAAATTATGAAAGCAGATAAATGTAAGGTGACGGGTGAGGTTTGTCATGCAGGTATTGTAGATAGTGGGATTTATAAAATAAAGTACTGTTCCCAGGGTTCCGCACTTACATCAGCAGCAGAAAGTGATCAGTTGATGCTGTGGCACCGAAGGATGGGACATCTTGGTATGAGAAATCTCACATTGCTTAGAGATAAGATGGCAACAGGGGTAAGTTTTCCTAAAACTAGTGATCAACTTGAATGTAAACCCTGCCTGATGGGAAAGCAAACTAAGCAACCTTTCAATAAGAAGAATAAAGTTACGCGAGCCAATGAAGTGCTAGGTTTGGTGCACTCCGATCTGTGTGGACCTATGGAAGAGCCTTCTGTGTCTAAATGTCGTTATTTCTTGACATTTATAGATGATTTTACGCGTAAAACTTTTGTATATTTCTTGAAACAAAAGAGTGAAGTTTTTGAGAAATTTCTTCAGTTCAAGGAGTTGGCTGAAAACATGTGTGGCAAGAAACTGAAGATTTGGCGCACGGATAATGGCTCAGAATTCGTCAACAAAAGGATGGATGATTACTTGATAAATCAGGGTATTCAACACCAACTATCTGTCGAATATACTCCAGAACAAAATGGCGTTGCGGAACGAGCTAATCGTACAATCTGTGAGAAAGCTAGAAGCATGTTACAAGATTCTGGATTGGCTAAGCGTTTTTGGGCGGAAGCTGTCCACCACGCTGTATATTTGAAAAACAGATCGCCGACGATTGCTGTTAAAAATAAGACACCAGAAGAGAAATGGTCTGGAAAGAAATGTGATCTTAGCAATGTAAAGACTTTCGGGTGCAAAGCCTTTATGCACATCCCTAAACAAAAGAGAAGGAAATGGGATCCAAAAAGCAGGGAGCTAATTCACACAGGTTTTTGTGATGATGCTAAAGCATATCGACTTTTGGACCCTTCTACAAATGAAATTCTTAAAGCGAGAGATGTGGTATTTTTTGAAAATCAGGTGTATATTGAAGCGAAGGCAGAAGAGCATTTGCAGGAGATGTTTTCACTGACTGAAGAAGAAAACGTTGAAAAGATTCCAGAAGAGACTGATATCCAACAATCATCAGAAAACGAAGGAGCGGAGGTTTCTAGAGAGGAGATTCCTGGAGTGGAACAAACTCAAGTTGATGAAGTTTCCCGAGAAGAGATACGTCGAGAATCTGTTGGAGAAGATAACTTTGAAGATTGTGAATCAGATGCAAATATGAGTGAAGAAGAATCACAAAACCTAGAGAGAAGATATCCACTGAGAAATCGCAAGCTGAAAGAATTTCCAGATTACGTTCTTTATGAAGCAACAATAGGAGATGAGATAAGCGAAGAACCGTTAAACATTCAAGAAGCATTGAATAGTAAACATAAAGAAGAGTGGAGAAAAGCTATACTAGAAGAGTTAGATGCTTTGAAGAAAAATAATACATGGATTTTAGTGAAACCTGAGAAAGGACAAAATGTTATTGATTCAAAGTGGGTACTTCGAATAAAAAACGAGGTGGGAAATAAGAGACGATTTAAGGCTAGACTGGTCGCACGTGGTTTTCGACAAAAACGAGGTCTAGATTATAGCGAAACGTTTTCACCAGTGGTGAGATATGGCTCACTACGGCTGCTTCTTGGTTTGGCAGCGGAACATGGTCTCAAAATTAACCATATGGATGTCAAGACTGCATTTCTAAACGGTGATTTACACGAAACTGTGTACATGACACAACCAGAAGGGTATGCAGAAATAGGAAAAGAAGACTATGTGTGCCTTCTTAAAAAATCATTATATGGGCTAAAGCAGGCTCCTAGACAATGGAACTTAAAATTGGATGAGGTTCTCAACAAAATTAACTTCAAGAAACTAGAGAGTGAACCTTGTATTTATATGAGGAGATCCAATAACAGTTGGACGATAATCGCTGTTTATGTGGACGATTTGTTAATATTCTGGAACAATGAAAAGGAATTAACAGAAATCAGGAAACAGTTGATGAAGAGTTTCGACATGAAAGATCTAGGAAAAGCAGAGCTTGTTCTTGGTATGCGAGTTCAACAGACTACAAGTGGGATAAAACTGGATCAAGAGGCTTATATTGAGAAGCTTCTGAAAGAATTTGTAATGGAGGATTGCAAACCAGTTAACACACCATTAGTACCTGGTCAACGTTTGACTAAGCCTGAAGAGGAAGGGTATATACCACCCACTAATATACCGTATCAAAAGTTGATAGGATCACTAATGTATCTGGCCGTATGCACCAGGGGTGATATTGCATATGCTATCAGTTTCCTGAGTCAGTTTAATAACTGTTTTAAGGAGGAGCACTGGCAGGCAGCGAAAAGGGTATTACGATACTTGAAGGGAACTAAGAATCGTGGTTTGTTCTACAGAAAAACTGGAAGGCAAATAGAAGGGTTTGTTGACGCAGATCATGGTGGAGGACATGACAGAAAATCATATTCTGGATGCGTTTTCAGGTTTGCTGGAGGAGCAATATCTTGGGAGAGCAAAAAGCAGCAAGTGATTGCCCTTTCTAGTACAGAAGCAGAATATGTCAGTCTAACTCAAGCAGCTAAGGAAGCAATTTTTTTGAGAAGATTGATGACTGAGGTTACAGGAAAGAATAACAAAATTGTCATTTATTGTGATAGCCAGTCAGCTATCGCAATCGCTGAGAATCCAGTACATCATAATCACACCAAACATATTGATCTGAAGTATCATTTCATTAGAGAATGTTTGCATAATGGAGTGATTGATTTAAAATATTTGGAAAGCAAGCGAATGCCAGCAGATACGCTAACAAAGGCTTTACCAAGAGAGAAATTTGAATGGTGTGAATAGAGATGTATGTGTGTGTATGGATGAGTGAGATGTAGGATGTCAGACTGTTATCAATTTAAGGAGGAGTGTTGAAAAGAGGTTTCTTAAGTTTGTTTATTAAATTGAAAGGTTTGCATTATCTATTTATGTCATACACACTATGTCAGTTGATTTTATATTGTTTAGTTTGTATCGGTGAAAATAAAACCATTTTCACATGATTCCGTGATTGTAATTATTTCTCATCATTAATTACCGCCGCTAGTGAGACTCTGCAAGACGTAGTATAGCCAGAGGTAGGAGGGCTATATCTACTATAGGTACCAACAAGCTCCTACAAATATAAGTCAGACTATTGTTAGTGCCATATTATACTATTTACACGTGGCAAATACTGTTGATACTAACATAGATATTAACAATGTAAATTACTGACAGTATTGATACAATCGATAGTATTAACCATTTTCGAAAGTGTTTAACTCAACATCATCATCATTTCGATTCAAAGCTGACAATTTATATTATTTATTTTATTATTTTGTATATATTTTTTGTATTTTTATCTTTTGTGTATTTTTTAAAATTTACATCTGGCCCCTTCTACCGCATCCTCAGAAGCCAGATTTAGGTCATTTGTGTACAACTTTTGGTACACAACGGGCAAGCCAAAAGATGTGCCATCGTCTGAACAGCAGCACCACAGTCACACTCCTCCTGATTCGAGAAGCCCGATCTAACCAGGTTTTCTCTAAAACGGCCAACCCCAGCATGGAGCCAATTAAGGGACTTCCAGATTTTGTTAATCATGTCCTGGAGGGCAGCTCTCGGCTGGGCTGGGATGTAATCTGTGAGAACAAGGTTAGCTTGCCATAATTCGCACCTTCTCTAGGTTGGATTTGATTGTAATGTAGTGCAGCGGAGGAAACTTTGGCGACTTTTTAAGCGGGGTTCAGGTAGTTGGTATCCGTATCCATATAGTGGATGTCGGCTGTCGGTATCCTGCTTCAGCTTTTCCAAAGCGCTGGCTACTATCTCAGCGTAAGTTCGGTAGAGCGATAAACTATGAAGTATCGATAGTATAGCAAGCATCTATAGACTATCGATGTCTATCGAAACTATCGATAGTTTTCCTTCAGTAATTATCGGTTTATTTTCAATACCATCAGCTAAATGTAATAGGTGATGTACATAAACGTAACGTTTTAGATCAATTTACATTGTTTATGTTTCTCATTTTCACTTAATGTCTTCGATTCATGTCTTACATAATACTATAAGATTATATTATCATCTTTTGTAAGATATCAATAGTATCGAAACATGTATGACTGTTGATAGCATAAAACTATAGATAGTACTAACACAAAATACAAATACAAAATCATTTATATTGATGATTCATTTATATGTCAATAGTATAGTGTCGATGATAACATCGACACCATACTATTGACATACCGGTAATAGTATTAGTAGTAAAGCTATTAATAGTATCGACACTATCGATAGTCTTTAACCCGATAGAATCGATAGCATCGACACCATCGATCTTGGGCAATAGTATTATCTAGTCTTAATAACATAACAGTTATAATTATATCGATAGTCATCCCACGAGTTTTTGTAGGAGCTTGTTGGTACCTATAGATATAGCCCTCCTACTGGCTATACTACGTCTTGAAAAATCTCGCTAGTGGCGGTAATCACTGATGTAGAAATAATTACAATCACGGAATCATATGAAAATGGTTCTATTTTCACCGATACAAACTAAACAATATAAAATCAACTGACATAGTGTCTATGACATAAATAGACAATGCAAACCTTACAATTTAATAAACAAACTTAAGAAACCTCATTTCAACAGTTTTATTGTATTGGTAATATTGGTATTGATAACACTATCGATATTATGACTGAATTTCAAGGCCTAAATATATTACGATAATTACGATACTATCGTATCGATAGGCTATTACTATCGAGGCAACACTATTTCATTCATTCATCCGAAAAAATATTTCTTTTTCGGTGAGCTGTCTACGTTGTGAAACGTATTGATAGCAGTTCGCCTTTTAAATCCAAGTTAATCTTCTTGGTATTACACTAGTTTTACTCATTAATCGTACAAAAATAACTCAAAATGCCGCCTAAGTTCGACCCTAACGAAGTTAAAATCGGTAAGATCCAAGAACTTGGTGATCTTAGTGTTTGTTTCAGTTGTGTTTTTTGTATGGTTCTCACAATGTAGTGTGTGTATTTTACAGTTAACTTGAGATGTATTGGTGGAGAAGTCGGTGCTACATCATCCTTGGCCCCTAAAATCGGTCCTCTGGGTCTGGTGAGTAGAAAATTAAAGTATGAAATTCATAACATAACCTAAAACTTATGCATGGCAGTCAAAATTCAGCGCCAGTTTGGCACCATAGTCTAAATAACTATCTCGCTATGGTCCAATGAACTGCAAATGAATTGCATGAGGCAAATAGAAATCATACTTAGTTTCATTGATCAATTCATTAAATTTGCCGGTAGTCTGTTCTTCGTTCATGTACAACTTAAAACTTATACTAAAATACAGCTTTCTAATTGCCTCTACTTGTAAAGATGATTGTATGATCTTGGGGGGTGCCTCCCTACCAAGCGCGTCCTTCCGGGTGGCGGATGGAAGGAACCCGCGACTCAGGATCCGGTCCCTGTCGCGGCTACTCCGAATGCCCAATAAGGAGTCGCGGACCAGGCCATGTGACTGCCATGCTTGCTTTCTAGGTATAATAATCGATTGAAGCAAAGGATTTGGTACTGTTTATATCGTCTTTTTTAATTATCTAGTTAAAGCAAAACCCTCACTTAAACCAGTGTGTTCACTACACTATGCAAGGAATAGATTTTTGATTCTACTGCATGTCATTTTAATAAATTTCTTGTTATGCTCTTCGTACAAGCAGTGTGCTTTGTTGACGATTTTTTACAAAGAATTTGTAACTGTTGTAACTTGAAGATATAAAATCTTCAAGTTTAATTTGGTTTTCATTTGCAACTTAATTGTTTTCTTAATAACTAACCTAATTTCTGCATAACAGTCCCCGAAAAAGGTTGGTGATGACATTGCCAAGGCCACCAGTGACTGGAAGGGTTTGAAGATCACAGTCCAGCTGACGGTACAGAACAGACAGGCACAGATCTCTGTGGTGCCGTCTGCTGCTGCTCTCATCATCAGAGCCCTTAAAGAGCCCCCACGAGACAGGAAGAAGCAAAAGAACAGTAAGTATTGCATTATCTCTTGAACAATGCCTGCTTTCATAAAACTTCATGACCTGAATGTCAGAATTTAAAAAGCAGGTACTTTTTTAAATATCCTTACCAATATCATAAATCATGTGAAAGTGGGTTTGCCACTAGTAATATGCTTGGGCTTCACCTGTGAGTAATGCCTTTATTTAGCGCGGCATTTGATACAGTATGCAGATATAGCCAGGTGTTAGCATGCTAATAGGCTAGTGGCATTATTAACGTCGTTAGACGTTAGGCGATATTCAAAGTCAAATGATAGTGTGGCCACCCATGTAGCGCATTGCATAATGCATCATTTTCACGTTAATTATTCCGATAACTGGACGTAAAGCGACATGCCCTAGCATTAGTAAAAATTATTACATTTATATTCTGTTCTCACAGCAAGGCAAAGAGGTTCTAAAGTGGAATGGAATGCTTAATTATATGTTACTTACTGTATGTTTGTGGAAATTAAATGTATTGTTTTTCCATCCTAATGACTGATGCCCTTAAGGTATACTTCCGTGCTTCGAGTCTGATTGCAGTCGCGTGCGGCCGCAGCCAAAGCGTCAATATTAGCACAATGAAAGCTTTAGTCACCGAATAATGAATAGTACTACGTACAGAAAGTTCACTCTGCAAAGGAATTGAAATAAATAAGGACTCTTATCTACTAGGCAATAAAGTAGCAATTTAACTCGTACCTCTGTATACCGCTCTCTTTCTATCACGTATGCTTAGTTACGAGCGACGAGGCTAGCGTGCGGGCGGCCATTAACCTCAGCCTTGCATTGTCCTCTTGGAGCGGAGCGCCGGCCGAACATACCTAAACTGCGGAGTGACACCCCCCTGCTTCAGTCGTCTGCCGCGCGCGTCTATCGCAGACCTCCTTGGGAATCGGAATCATACATTTTCATAGTGCTTGTGATACATTGGCAGCAGAAGTGTGCCTCTACTAAAAAATCTGTTCAAAATACACTGGCTATTTTTATATTAGTAATTTTTTTAACATTACATTTTTTTCCTTCCAGTCAAGCACAATGGCAACATCACCCTAGAAGATGTCATCGGCATCGCCAAAATCATGAGAGCCAGATCTATGGCCCGTGAGCTCGCTGGCTCAGTCAAGGAGATCCTCGGCACAGCTCAGTCAGTTGGCTGCACAGTGGAAGGAAGGCCCCCACATGACCTCATCAACGACATCAACACTGGCGCTCTTACCATTGATGAATAAATGAGGATTTAGTTTAATATTTGGTTGTTTGAATCAATATAGTATATCAGCCTGCCTAGCACACGAGCCGTGTATATACACTCTTTTTCCCCCTTGAAAAAGAGACTGACGTATCCATATTCTAGCTATATCACTTTCCCGCGCGGGGAAAGACCAATTAGTCCTCGGCGCGTGCTAGGGGGTCAGTTAGTTGAAACGATATTTTTTGTCCATTTTAAATTTGCATCACTGGCTTTTCAGTGAATGAAATCATTAACTCTCACATTAGGGCTGGCCACTCTTATACGAACTTGGTGAAGATATTGGGTACATCCGAAAAATTTATTACCAGACAAAGTATAGTTTCCTGTTTTTTTAGGTTTACTCTATGAAACTGCACTGTCTATGTCATGAGATGGTGATAGTAGTCTGAATCGAATTCAATTCGATCGAGTTTAATTTGTCTGTGGTGGCCACCAATCTGAAAGTATTTCAATCCTAAATATATAAGATTTTTTCAAAGATGGTTGTAAACAGGAGTTCAGAGCTGTATGGGAATCCGCCAACCCATACCAAAGTTTCCTGTTCCTGTATCAGAGGACAAGGTTTACTCTATGAAACTGCACTGTCTATGTCATGAGATGGTGATAGTAGTCTGAATCGAATTCAATTCGATAGAGTTTAATATCTCTGTGGTTGGGACCAATATCTGAAAGGATTTCAATCCTATCAAATTAAAAGATTTTTTCAAAAACGGTTGTTCGGAAACAGGAGTTACGAGAAATATCGGGAGCTCATTTCATGGGAGATCACAACATAATCACGGTAAATGTCCCGTTAAATAATAATAAAACTGTACCAAAGCTTTTACTTTACAAATTACATAATAGTATAATGAGGTGACAGCTCACCAATATTTAAAAGTCAAGAGGAGAAGGTTCATTGCTTTAGGACTCTCATCATCCTATCCTTCCTATAAGCTAGCAATAATAAAATAGCTTCAATAAAGTTTAATACAAGTGATTTAATAAGTAATACTCCATATTATAGCAAAAACATATATTTTATAATTTCATTATTTACAATACATAATCAACTTTTATTTACATATTAACAACAGCAAGTGTCTTCCTTTCTTTTAAGGCCACAACTAACTGTTATAAAGAGAATTTTACAAATGTGATCGGGCCTTAACTTGCCCTAAATGATACAACAAAAATATGTTTCTATTTCCAATGGATGAATTTCGTAGGAAATATATATATTCCAAACAAATGATTATTTGGTTTACAGTTATGGTTTTTTTCTCATCTATAAACGTGAATATTTAAACAACCATTTACAAATGTGATAAGATGCCAGGAACATAAAAAAATATTTATGAATTTAGTAGAAAAAAAAAAACAATACATATTGTTTCTTCAAACCACAGTGTGTTAAAATGTGAACATTGAAACTTAAACTTTATATTCTTTTTTATGTTTACAAGTAATGAGACAAATAAGACGCTTTACCAATGGTAAAAAACAATGCCTGCCCATGACCATTGCAGCTGTGGCAGCCAGAACTTTGAGAAACACAACAAAGTCCAGAACATCACTGCAACGGCACTCATTACTCGAGACAATGTATTACATTATCAGACCTGGGTGTGTTCTAAAACTGCATCCGGAACCACCGGAGGACGGGCAGCAGCGTCCTCTCGGTTAATGGTGGTGAACATTCTGCGATCCCCAGGCCGCCTGCCAAACGTGGGGATTATGGCAACCCATCCTCAATAAGGAGGATGCCTTCGTCCAGCAGACGTCTTCTGGCTGATCATGACACTGATGGTGAGTCTCATTAGTCCTAGCATCTCATTCGGATTTTAATATAAAGAACTTATCGCCAAGCCGCTTGCCAAATGTGGGGATCATGGCAATCCTCCCCTGCTAAGGGGAGTTCACTGCTGGACGAAGATCGCCCCTGGGGAGGTCTTCGTCCAGCAGTCGACATCCATAGAAACAACCAATCAATGCACAGCTACATAAATATTTGTAACTAAACAACTATAAAAGTGATCAACAATATTCGCTCATTGCTTAACAAAAGTATGTAATACAAAATACTAATTAAAATAAATATGAGAGGTTTGTTCATTCTCAAAATTAATATTATGTACAATTTAATTTACTTATCAGTCGATGAAACTGCCTTTATATTTTTTAAGCCAGTTGCTAATTATTACTCAGACAATAAGGCCCATGCCAAAATAAAAACTAAAATATTAGTTAAATAAAATCAGAAAAAGGAATCGCATGTCAAATGTTGTACTACTTGCTACCTAACCTGTAACCCTTTGACCGCAGTGGCATAAATATATTCTTAGGCCCTGTACGACAAGCCAATACCTGCAAATAGAACAGGAATCATACGTGGGTAAATACTTTTGTTGACCATACTTCTTATTAAAAACTAACTGTTTGCATACAGGGCCCGCTTACATTTGTAGAAATAGGCGACTGTGGGAGTCATTGGGTTAGTTATCCACGCCTGTTTTTATTCCAATGTGTGAGAAAAGCATATAAACTATTATATTTAGAGTAATTTTTAGTTTCGATTATAGTACAAGATACCATTCAATTTTCTGCTGTGAGATCATGAATTTTTATCATGAAAAAAATTGATTTAGATGAGATCAGACAATAATTGGTCATCAACCATACATTACATACAAGTCTGATATGATTTTATTGTCACACCGTCAGGTATTCAAACAAGTGGCTTTATTTGATAACTGACTCTAGTAATAACATGACACGACTACAAGGAATATGAGTGTTAAGGTGGCCAATATAATTTCTTAAAGATAATTTTCTTTATAAACAATTTATAAAAGTGAGGGCACCGATTTTGATAAATAATCTACTGGTATCGGTGAGAACATAATAACATGGAGACATTCAGGGGAAGAAGATGTAAACCTTTATCCAAATAATAGTGGACCTTGGGCCTCATCAGAATCGTTCGAAAACATATTCGCACAAGCTATCGTTCGAAAGCCAGTGTATTTTTTGTGAGCATACTCGTGCGAAACATCAAAAAATGAGGCCACTGGTATTAAGCATAAGTATAGATAATAACTAGGCAGTGCCGAGACTGTGCGTGAAATTGTGCACAAATCACTCGCTCCGCAATATGGCCGCCCCGTAGCTGGGAACCAGATACGCCAGAATCACTATTTATTTAATTTCACGAAAGAGCGTGTGATTTGTGCACAAGTCATGCACATTTTTGTCACTACCTAGTTATTACATAAACGATTAACTTTCATTTGCATTGCCAGGGCTACATGCTTACTAAACATATAAAGAACAGAATTGGTAAGCAACATCTACAGGAACACTCGGATTGAGTAAATTTCAAACATATTCCTAGAATACCTGCTTTTAGGTGCTTACTGGCATTATGTAATTTAGTCTAGTTTTACTACCTAAATGTATACCGTCTTATGCATAAAACACTAAAACCTATTTTAGTTAAAAAGTGTTTTGTGTTCTTTTTTCAAACACAATTCGTAATTCGAAAGAAATTGACAAAACACTTTTTAACTGAAATAGGTTTTAGTGTTTTATGCATAAGACGTTAAACCACTGACCTCTGTTATTACAGTACACTGGACTTCATATTGTCGATAGCAAATTGAAGCCATTTTGGCGCGGATAGCCAATGGATAGCAGTTTGAGCATGCATGGACCTAATATTTCGTAATACACAAATGACAATTTTAGTACCGGAGATGCTCGAAAGGGCGCTTCAAATCGGCACAAAAAAAAACTGTTATTTCCTAGACAATATTTAGTCCAGCGTACTTGTTTAATAGAGGTCAGTGCGTTAAACATATAGATGGCGGCGGTGACTCCCGCGCTGGCTTATACCTGGTGCAACGGCTATCCTTCGCCATTGGTAATAAGACCAGCGAGTGTAATATTCACATTTGCACCAGGTGCAGTTAGGGGCAGGTTATTTTCTGACTAAATTGCTTTTAGAATATTGTTGACTATTGGAGTTACAGTTTTACTTGTCATTAGACATTATTCGAAAACAAAAATGTAGTCATAATAATTTATGTATTACACAAATTGCTATTGTATGTTTATTCTAAGGTGTACAAAGATTTTAACAATCTTTTGTCATTTAATGTATTGGTCTTATTTTAAAATGTGAGACACAAGCGTCAAATGTGTAATATAATAATAAGTTTATTTTAAAAATATTTGATTAAGGAGAACGAAAATGAAGATAAAACACCGTATAGACCTTAGAAAAACATACTATAGGTTAGTTGGATCACAGAAAACTTAATATGGTTTGATACCCAATGATGTATTATATTAAATGATATTGTTCTCAACTTTTTGTGGTCAAGTAATACATTTTAGTTATTTATTTTGAAATACTATTAACCACAAGTTCCATTAAAACAAAGAAAAATCAATGCTGTCTTTCAAATATCACAGCAATTTGAAACCATGTCCATGATAAGAGTAATGGATATCATGTTCTAATCAAGCTATTAAAGTTCAGAGTTATTAGTATACTATGAAATGATCTATCAATGGTGCTTATTCAATCAAATGGGTCCAAATTCCTTAATTTTTTACAAATCACAGTGATCACAAGCTAATTCTAACCACAGATATTTGCAAATGCGTGAGATACGTCACATGAAATTGCTGTATCGGAGCTAGTGTCACTATTCATAGTCACTGTAGGAGTGAGTATGCCTCGTGGTTCGAAACACTAAACATTGACGGCCTTACTATAAAACGCCGCTCAAACCTTAGTCACTGTTTAAAATGCTCTGACAACTTCTCGCTGACGTGAAATGTCACGTGCGAGAACAAGACGGAGAAGCAGTAACTAAGTTTAAGCAGTGACTAAGTTTGAACGGCGTTTTATAGTAAAGCCATTAATGTCTATGTCGTTTGGGAGTGCTAGTTGAGTCCAGAAGATACACAATAGGCTAGATGACTGGTTTTTTTATTGTCCTATTAAAATGCGGCCCATAAATATAGCTGATTAATTAAAACAAAATGAAAATCTGATCAAAAATAAGCAACTTGTAAGCATTTTAATATCATGCTAGACAGAGAGGAGATTATAACGTCACTTCTCTGTACGCCATATAAATTCTATTCTGACAAGTATGGCGCACAGAGGCGTGCGGTAATTTTTTGTTTTGTGGGAAAGGGACAGAGTGTCCTCTACCAAAAACTGTAAACGCTTATATATCAGAATATTAATAATAGATTTAAATTATTTTTTCAATAATCATACTATATTTAGTTAAATTCTTCATCAAAGCTATTGGTTTCAACGATATAAACATCAGTCATCTACCCTATTGATCTTTGTTGTGAGCTTCAGATTCAGTGTCTCTAATCAAATACACTGCAAATGCTCTTACTCGCCAGGTTAGAGAAGTCTAGAAGAACTCTGTAGAAGTTGCATAATAATATCTGTTTTAATCACAGATCTCACACAGCCCGATCTTCTGTTCTGTTCTATGAATCATGAAATGCTCTAGAAGAGCATTTGGAAGATTTCGCATATCTGTTTTAAGCACCAATCTTCTCACACAACTGAAACTTCTGTTCTGTAAGTCCTGAAATGCTTGTCTAACTTGCACGAATTTGCACATCTGTTTTAATCCCAGATCTTCCCACACAACTGGATAATCTGTTCTGTTCTGTGGATCCTGAAAAGCCCTTGTAACTTGGAAGAAGTTCCACATCTGTTATCACAAATCATCTCACACAACCGAACCTTCTGTTCCATCAGTACAGAAGTGCCACTGTTATTGCTGTCTAGTCTAGTTAAGAGAATGCCTTAGTTAGCCGCACTTGTCGCACTATTCAGCGTTCACGGTCACTGTAGTCATGGGCAGGCCCCTGGGGGCGGGGGCCTCGCACTAGGAGGGGTGGTGCGGGGGCGCAGGCGCCGGCGCCGGCAGCGCGGGGGGCGGGCCGCTCGTCCACTGCACGAGCGCGTGCTGCGGCATCTGCGTCGCTTGGAAGTGGTCCTTCAGGAGGGCCTGCGAGAAGTTGCAGTGCATCTGGTACGCTTCGTTCTCGCGCTCAGTGTCGCCCGCTAACCGGTACAAGTCTGGAATACAGATAAATAATCATTGATATAAAGTTCTATTATTATTTACGGGATATTTAGCGTGATTTATGTTGTGAAATGAGCTCCCGATATTTTGGCGCAGTGTTATTGTCAATGCTGTGAAGACAAATGTATTGATGATGTAACTTTTAAACATCCTGGAAAAAAGGTAATCTTAAACGACAAGTACTATATTTGAAATACTACTTTTAAACACTGCATCAGTATAACATGCCTGCTTATAATCAAATAAATTAGTATCTGACCTGATATCATCAAAAACTAGAGAATAGACATGTACTTTACACTATTCGAATGCACAAAGTGCGATACCAAACACCGCAAAATCGCAGAAACAACGGCCAAAAACAAAAGCCACAATCCAAAAAACCACAATATACGAGGGCGGCACTGAAAATTTCGGGAATCAAGGAAGTGACACAACATTACTATTTAAAAATATATTTATTGCTTTTCGAAGTATTCTCCGCGAAATTTGACACATTTTTCCATACGATGGAACCAATCATTGAAGCAACCATTCCATTCGGAAGTTGGGGTCTCCAAAATGGCCGTTTTGTAGGCGTCCACAGCTTCTTCAGGTGATGAAAATCTCTATCCACGCAATTTATTCTTCATTTTAGGGAAAGTATAGAAATCATTAGGGCTTAGGTCGGGGCTGTACGGCGGATGGTCCAATAATTCTATGTTTTCTTGCTCTAAAAACTCTTTTGTTCTGTGCGCGGTGTGAGAACTCGCATTGTCGTGATGGAGGATGATGCGGCGGTTGCAGTTCTCTTTACGGAGTTCAGAAACGACCTGTGGCAAACAAATGCTAGCATACCATTCTGCATTAACCGTTCTTTGTCCCTCAAGAGGAATAGTCGTAACATGGCCGGTTTTGGAGACAAACGTGGCCACCATTTTTTTTGCAACACTCCGTGAACGAACAATTTTTGTTGGCTCTAACTCATTTTCGAACACCCAAACTCGTGACTGGTTTTTTGTTTCGGGTTCGTACGCGTATATCCAGGATTCGTCACCTGATACGATGTTGTATACAGCATTTGAGGATCCTGCGTGGAATCTTTCGAGAGTTCTGACGCACCAAGTAACGCGAGCCGCTTTTTGCTCTTCACAGAGCGAATGCGGTATCCATCGGGAAAACAACTTTTTTACACCTAATTTTTCATGCAAGATTATTTGTATTTGACTCATGCCAATGTCTAAAGTTGCCTGAATTTCGCGGTATGTCACATGTCGATCTTCCTCAATCAGCTTACGCACAGCATCAACGTTTTCTTGGGTGACTGCAGTTTTTGGACGACCTTGACGGGGATCATCACTGAGCTTGACACGTCCACGTTGAAATTCAGCAAACCAGCGATAAATTGTGGTTTTGGATGGGGCTTTATCACCAAATGCAGAAATCATCCGGTCAACACACTGTTTTTGTGTTAAACCACTTCGAAAGTCATAATAAATCATCGCTCTTGAATTTTCTCGAGTCAATTCCATTTTCTCAACGACTAAACCATTGAGCATTTAACTAGAAGAGACGGGACTTCCATACATCGAGTCAATTTAATCGAGTCAATATTTAAATTTTTTTAAAGAGTTTGTGTCGCATCTTGTAGCCAATATAACAAGTAAGTACTTCATTCGCATCACATGGGTACCAACCAAACAAACGAATAGGGTTGTAACAGTCCAGCTTTTATCGATAAAATGTACCGGCTAATGCACAGACTAAAAAACCCTTTTTTATATTTTACCGGATAATCCATATTACTGTAACGTTGGAATTAGATGTGAGCAAAATGAAACGCAATTTTATATTCAAACTAAAAAAACTATTTATCTAGGTAACATTAAAATAGCCAGTCGCACGTGTGAAATCCGAAGGCACGCACCCGCGCCATTTTGCGTCGCTTATACAATTTTTCAATACCAATACGCGACCATGCTAGCGCGTTATCTTCAGCGTACGCCCTGAAAGAAACAAAAACAATACATATTATGGGGTGGTGATTGTTCTTTTTATACGATTGTATTAAGGACGTGACGGCAGCCTCTCTAAAAAAAAACAAAAAAAAACGAAAATAATGTTTATTTTAAGCAGTATATATGTTGGCGTCTTCATCAGTCTTCGTTGAATTCGTTGCACAGTATTTCACTTGTGCTGGAGACGTTGATGTGAGGCACAGGCTTTTTCAATATAAATGTGTATTTTCTTTAGGTCAAATTGGGGCTAGATTTGGGGCTAGGGGATAAATTATTATTTTCGGGGCTCAACAAGTCGAAAAAGGGCTAGATCTAGCCCGGAAGGGGCTGACTTGGCAACACTGTTTACGCACCCGAGTGTGGGCAAGTGATTAACTGTTAATGTGGTGTTACATGTAATTTCAATTTGTTTTCAAAAATCTGAAGAAGCTTGTAATAAATAATCCTCTAGCTTATGCTAACGAAAAATATGCTTAGGTAGAAATCTAGCTATAGTTATTATTATTGTTTGTATGTTGTCCCTATTTAATGATCATTTTTGGTGAACATTGAATCGAATGCCTACAATATAATTTACATCTCTAAGCAAAAAAAATATGTTTGGGCAATAGTAAAAATTTAGAACTTTTTTACTCTAATATCCGAGATATAAATCTTTGCTGCTGGGTGCTGTCGCTGGATACGATTCGGGCCATGTCTATTGACCGAATTGTTCATGGGGTTTTAACAGTTCACTTTCATGAAATGCAATGAAAAAAAACACTATTTAGCACTATTACATTATTATTATTACTCTGAAAACGTGAGTAAGCCCGTATAAATAAAACAAAAATCCTTTTCTATAAAAAGTATGCTTGCGTTTAACCATATATAATAATCACTAAATTATCGGTTTCTAAGTTATCGATAATTTTGGTACATCACTATCTTTGTTTATTTAATGTAAGCAATATTTTTAGTTCTGATTTATATGCACGTTTACTGCCGTATGCGGCTACAAAATGTAATTTGATGCTTACCGGGGTTCATCCAAAGGAAACTTGGCCATAAAAATCCATTTTTTGTTTCCAATGCGGCAGATTCTAAACCCGCAAATTTCGCACGTAACACTCCGCGGTTTTGGTGGCATTTCACTCCAAGCTCACCTACACTCTTAGTTAACAATATCAAGCTATTAGATAGATCGGGTAACTATTAAAAATGTAATTAACCTAGAGCAAAAAATAAAATAAACAAACGGACAAAGAACGGCGAATGACTGGGAATGAGCGAATGAACTGATGACCGATGACGGGCGGATGGATCTACCCCCGTCCCACCCCGCCTGCAGGCCGCCATTATTTGCGACACAAAGTCCTTACAAAAATTCAATTTGTTCGTACTCGCGTCAGCCTGGACTAAACAAGTTTGACAAAACCTTGTGACAAGACCGAGAATATTTTTTTAAATAAATAAATGGTATTCGATTTTTAAAACCAAGGAGTTTTCAATTAAAAAGATTTTAATATGACAGAAACAGTGGAAATATTCCATTCCCGATACTTTTAGTGTAGCCCTCGTACATACAGGTATACATACACAATATACAACTACAATCATAAGTCATATTCAGTGCAAGCCAATTTGTACTCTATTATGCAAAACAGTGCTTCCATTTTCCACTGTGCTGCTTGGCTCGTTGACGTCATGCCTACTCGGGCGCGGGCAAGGCCAGCCGCACTCAAGTTCGTAATCCCTAAAAGTCAGTGCGCCAGGCCAAACATTTTTTTTTACTCAACTGCCCGAAATAGGATTGTAATGTTTTCAGGGTCAATGTACGTATTGTGTAATGTGTGTGAGTTTCTTTATTCGACCATAACTTCCAAATTCCGAACAGATTTAGATGTAAGGGGTATCGTTAGAATCCTTACATCGTTCCAAATGACCGAGGCAAGTCGCGAGTGAATCGGTTTCTTCTAGGCAAGCGTGCTCCATCGTAGACTGCATCTTCGTTTAACATCAGACGAGATGGCAGTCAAACGCAAGCCTATTAATAATAATAAAAAAGGCTTCTTTTTGAACATTTTAGTTTGTTGGCAGTCGTGTATTTTTTTTAAAAGTGTAACCTTTCAATATAGCGGAGGCCCAGAGCTGCACATGCACGTCGGGTATCTTGCTGGCGAGCTGCATGGCCGGCGTGACCATGTTCATGCTCTCGCGCGAGTTGTTGATCGACAGGAAGATGTGCCCGAGCAGCACGAGCGAACACGACGTCAAGCGGTTCAAGTCCTCCGCGTTCGCCATCTTCAGCGTCTCTCGCAGGTACCGCCTGTTGAGGACATGGGGTTTGGTAAGCGTACAAGCATGGGCGTCTAAGGGGGGGGGGGGGGGGGGGGTAACAAAAATAATAAAAGTGGGTGTCATATTTTGATACCCGGTGGCAACGTGATAAGCTAAGCTATAATAAAGATAAGCTATCTCATAAATTACATTTTAAAGATCTGTACTACATTCTAAAACTATGTATGCCTAGCTGTATTAATAATAGAAGTATTTAACATAATATACACTAGAGGTATATTATATATACCGATTATATAGTCTTCGTGCTAACACCTTGCATTGTGCCCCCCTATAGACACCGCGTTACCAACGAGTCGTGCGGCTATAAATCATATCTCTATGTCTATCTCGCTCGCACCTGTGGGCACGCTCGCACTATGTCTATCTCGCTCGCACTATATCTATTGACGTTTATGGCCGCACGACTCGTTGGTAACGCGGTGACTATAGTCTATCTTTGTACATTTTTGGACCCTCGATTGGATTATTACAGATCATACATGATCACAACAGAAAAATCCCAACCTATTGTTTTCCTATAGAAATACGTTTTTTAAACATATCATCGCGTCTCCTTCTAACAGATCGTACGAGTAGCAATGCGAATTCGTCGCACGACGTATTAAAAATACACAAAGAGTTACACTCTGCGAGTGTAACATTAATATAGTCTGAGAGGCCAGCCCTAGTCAATGTGCCGACCGAAGGCCTCAAACTTGGCATGACGGTTGTTGTTGTAGGACGAACAAACCACCGTGACCGAGAATATAAGTTGTCTTCTGACAGATGGTAGCGCTCAAGCATTGCGCTTACTTGGCCTCGTTGTAGCGCGCCTGGAAGAAGGCCTGCAGCCCGAGCACGTAGTAGGAGGCGGCGCGGAGCCCGTGCGCGTACTGCGGCAGCGCCTCCGGACGGACCTGCCGAACCACAAATATAAATACAAACTATATAAAAAAAAAGTGTCCATGGTAGAGTCAAAGCAAATGCGTGCGGTAATAGTAATTTATGACACTAGTGCGGTAAGTTGGTTTTTACAAACGAGTAGACGAATTACCATAGTCACGAGTTTGTAAAAACCAATTCCGCACGTGTGCCATACAACGTTTTACAACACACTTGCGAGAAAACAGATAATGAAACAAACTTTATTATTTTGTTCATAAATATCGGTCGGAAAGTCACAACTAAATACTTGACACTGGCAAATGCACAAAGTGCGATGCCATAATCCTTCTAGGAGGAAAGCAGAAAAAAAAACTTCGTTCTAAAGTTTGTCTTCGTTAAAACGTTTCTAATATGAGTGTCTTTTCGTGTTGTTTCTTAACTTTGAAGAAGCTTGTAGTAAAGTTGTCACGACTTTACTAGGGCATGACTGGACTTGACTTACTAAGTGTGACTTAGACTCATTCGAATTGAAATGATCAAAAACTTGATACAAATACTTGACTCTGGCAAATGCACAAAGTGCGACGCCATACATCCTCCTAGGAGGAAAGATGAAATAGCACGAATTAACAAATGGTGCTACGTACGCGTGGTGAATATTAGAACTACATCTTTCGTCTCATTTTCTATTTAGTAATAAATATAACAAACATATCGAGCAAAATCGCTTCCAAGGAGGTTTTATCATTCAGCTTATTTATTCTCGTAATGTGAAACTCCTTGGTGGAATTCTTATATATTTTTATAGAAATTAAAAAATACCGTAATGGATACGCACGGCGCTATACAACTAGGCGTGCGGTAAAATAGGTTTACCGCACGCCTAGCTAAGAGTACGTATTTTACCGCACGCCTAGTTGTATGCTGCGTAATGTTCAACTTTCGAACGATGTATACAGGCTTTGTAAATGAATTTTTCGAGCAAATGTGTTGTAAAGTATTATAATGAACAGTCCCACATACTTGTTCCATGAGTTGCGCCAAGTCGTTGTCTCGTCTCCCTCTTAAATATACAATCGCGAGATTCAGCTTCGCGAACATCCATAAATCTCTTTCTTGTGACAGCTGGAATCGGAAACAGATGAAGGCAATGAAAACAGAGAATGGTACGTAATGGTAACAAATATAGGAAGTCCTGATTTTAATGTAGATATGCAGTTTTACTTCGGTATTCTATAAAAACGCAGCGTGCGGTTCTGTCAGTGCGTCCTACCCGAGTAGACATGCATATGTTTTGATTATTAAAAATAATAGGATAAGTGGAGAGTTTAACTGAATCTGATGCTTACACCGAAAACAATTTTTGAAATCGGCTTGTAGACTGGAATATAAGCGTTCAAAGTATTTGGGAGGGAGTCATCTGTCCCTTTCTAGCAAAACACATGTTAAATATAGTTTTTTTGGAATCGTGGCCTAACGTCATTTGCCTGTAAAGTGCCCTCTCCCTGTCTAACATGAAACTAACATGAAAAAAACATTTATAACTTCGTTATTTGTGTACATATTTAAATTTTATTTTCGAACTGTATTGTTTTGTTGCGAGTCTATAAAAAAAAACCATGCATATTCCCTATTAACCAGAGTTGAACGGTGGCCATTGAAAATAAAGCCAGTGCATCAGTTTAAAGGTGGGGCGGGCCATGAAAGATAGAATCAGAAATGAGAATATCAGACGAAGAACTAAAGTCACCGATATTTACTCCGCATTACAGGGAATCCTAGTGTGGAGACCAACGAAAAAAAAATTACCTATACGACACGAAAAATTAACGACGAGACGAAAACGAAATTGTGTATTTTGTATCGGTTGAATTTATTTTTCAAACGACTTCAAAAACGAAGGTTCACAATTCGACTGTATGTTTTTTCTTTGTTTGTTACACGATTACTCAGCTAATTATGATTGTTTTTTTTGAAGTAAATTAATTTAGTTTGAATGTTTTAAAAATAAATTGTAATTGTTGTAATCTGCCTGAAATAAACGAAAAAATAAATAAAAAACTTATAGCAATGTAAAGATGATATTGGCCATATCTTTAGAAGAACCAATAACCGTTGGCGGTAAACGTGTCCTTGAGTGGAGACCGCGTATCGGTAAATGTATAGTATGCCGCCCTGTGGTCAGGCGGAGCTACGACCTGCGGGAGGCGGCTGGACTTGGGGGCAAGTGATTGATTGATTAACTCTTTATTGTTCACACAAAGAATTACAAAGAAAAGTGAAAAAAAAAAAGAAGAAAAGAAAAAGAGAAGAGTGAAGTGAAAGTGGGTGGGTAAAGTAGAATATCGTGCCATGTGGCGTCCTTTAGAAGAGTCATAGGCCCCGCAGTGGACGGATATCAAATAGGCTGTTGATAATTAAGGCAAGTAAGTTCGTATACCGTGGATAAATAGATAGATTAACTCTTTACTGCTCACACCAAAGAAACATACACACAAAGAATTATATTATCGCTAACTAGCGGCCTTATCGTTAAAAGCGATCTCTTCCAGGCAACCTAAGGTGGACTGGTATATGTCTTTAAACTGCATCATTGCCACTGGAGAACGGGCAGCAGCGTCCTCTCTGTTAACAGTGGTGAGCATTCTGCGCCTACCAAGCATGGGGATTATGGTAACCGTATTAATAGGAGCTAGCCTTCGTCCAGCAGTGGATGTCTTCTTGCTGATGATGAAGGTCGTACAGACTGAGTGGCCAGCCCCTAGTGTCATGGTTAATGTGCCGCCCGTAGGCCCTCTGATACGACTCGATTGGGGAACATGGCAACCTTAATTATAGGGGCTAGCCTGCGTCCAGCAGTGAACGTCTTCTGGCTGATGATGATGAACTTCGTACATACTGAGTGGGCAGCCCTAGTGTCAAAGTTATAGTGCCGCCCGGAGGCGGCGCTCGGCAAGTGATGTGTTGTGTACATACGTGTATGGCGGTGTGGAACTGCGCCTCGGCGGCCTCCATGCAGTTCATGGACATGGCGTACAGCCCCAGCAGGCAGTGCAGCTGCGGCGTGTGCGCCGCCGCCGTCTGACCTGCACAAGCGCGTCCTCACTGTTAGGGCCTAGACATGTGCGTCCGCGCGGACATACGGCGTAGCCGCTACACTGTCAGATTACAATAAACCATACGCGTCGAATCGGGTACATGACTAATGTTTATATCGTTGAAACCAATAGCTTTGATGAATAATTTAAGTAAATATAGTTTGTTTATTGAAAACATTATTTAAATCGGTTAATAATGTTCTGATATATGAGCGTTTAAAGTTTTTGTTAGTGACAACTCTGGCCCTTTCCCACAAAACAAAAAATGACGTCACGCCTTACTTGTCAGAATAGAATTTATATGGCGTACAGAGAAGTGACGTCATAATCTCCTCTCTGTCTAGCATGATATTAAAATGCTTATAAGTTGTTTATTTTTAACCAGATTTTCATTTTCTTTTTAATTATCAGCTATAACAAAAATAAAAAATAAAAGCATAATAATAGAATAACATAATTATAGATTACCATGCTAGTAATAAGTGAAATATTTAAGACCTGTTTTTTATTTTTTGTTAAGCATGTGTAAAACAGTAAATATATTTATGGGCCACATTTTAATAGGTCAATTAAAAAAAGTTATCTAGTCTATTATAGCGGCGCGGCGCATTCGCGCGGCCGGCTGTGCTTGGGAGTTTCCGAGTTTGTACTTTTTTCTGTTTCCACATATATATTTTTTAATATGTTTATAGGCTTGCGTGTGACTGCCATCTCGTCTGATGACAAACGAAGATGCAGCCTACGATGGAGCACGCTTGCCTAGAAGAAACCGATTCACTCGCGACTTGAAGACTGCCAGATTATAATTAATCGGGAAACACCCGCTCGGGCAGCGCTACCCACTGTTAAGCAGTTCGTATAAAGAAAGTGGAATCAAACCGTTTCGTACGAGTTTTTGTTATATCAACCATAAAACGGTGTCGCTTTTTCGAGGTCCTGGCTGTCCGATAGAAGAATGGGCGGGGGGGAATAAGATCATGCAAATCCGAAGCACACTCTCCGAAATGTATCCGATAAAATACCGATAGGCTAGATACTTTTCGACGATGATCGAGGCCTTGTACGAGCTTCTACTTTTAGGGATTTCTCCCTTTTTTAGGGAAAAATTGCAAATATTATGTAAGGTACATTTAATTTCGACAGGGGGGATTTAGGGAGTTTTGGGAAAAAATCGAACTTAATGTGGTAAACCTTTTGTTTAAGATCTCAAACTCGTAATGAATGTAACCCGTCTAGTTAGTTGACCTTTTAATTGCGCTATGCCCGTAGTTATAGACGACATATGAACTAAGTCGTATTATATCAATAGTTGGTTTGTTTTTCATTCTGCATTGCAGAACAATAGCGATACAATATTATATTATTCGTCTGAATGAGTACTTCTCCAATGTTAAGTGCAACGAAAAACTGTAAAAGTAGTGTTTCGGCTACAAATGAAGTATTTTTTACTTAATTTTGGTCATGCTCCTTAAACCAAGGAATTTACATACTTTTTTAGGGAATTTTAAGGATAATTCGAAAACAAACTACGGAAAATGTGCAGCGGCCGGTCGCGCTTGTGTAATGTTCGGTAGCGCACAGGGCGGGGACGCCACACTGAAAAAAAATTCCTCACTCTTGCTCGTAAAGTTGATTTTATTACATCGGTTTTAGGCTCATATTCCAAGATATTACATACGCGTACTTTTGACTTTACACTACAACACTATTGTTAGAATAGGTATAACCCAGTTAAGTTTGTACCTCACTACAATTCGGGTAATATAGTTTTTTTTTTGTAATAAGTACCAACAAAGCGTTTTTATGCTAAAGAAAATAAATATCACGAATGCGCTAAATATTTCTTGGCTTTTTCGCTGTATGGTGTGGTGGTTGATTATTATCAAAAAGCTAATAACAATACAAGTTTGTTTTTTCCTCACAAGTGTGATAAAAACGTCGTATGGAACGCGTGTGTATATTGGTAATTACACTCCCTTATCGTGCTCGCTTGCATAATACCGCCTCGAGTGTAATGACCAACATAGCACATTTGGTATCATAATGTGCTATTGTATGTGTGTGTGTGTACTGACTGGAGGGCGCGTTGTTGAGCAGATGCGCGGCGCGCGCGATCTCGGTGAGCGCGTGCGCCTTCCCGCCGGCCACGAGGCGGCACAGCGCCGCGTGCTCCACGAGGGCCATGCGCAGGCGCCACGCCAGCGTTGCGCCGCCGCGTGCGCTGCGCCCGCTCTCGCTGCCCGCCGCCACCGCCCCCTCGCCTCCGCCTGCATACCATGCAACAATATAGTCAGATTTTAATTTTTCTTCATTTTTGCCATCGCTCTTTGTGCATTCTGCCAGTGTCAGGTCAGCATTTGTCAATATTGTATACTATCAAATCAAATAAGTCATAAAAGGCTTAGGACATTTCCCATACGCAGGTGGCTATACTCTGTCCATTCTGCTAATCGCTTTTTGACAGCTCATAGAAAGTTATAGACATAACATTATAAAAACATCGAATTATATCCCATACAAATCAAATCGGTTGATCTAGCATTCTCTCTTTACAAGGTTATGCCAACTGCCGACGCAACCTTGTAAAGAGGCAGGGTAGGGCAAGATCAAACTTATTTACAGTATTAGCGTTCCACGTTGTATATATTGGGACCTGGGTATGTCCTAAAACTGCATCCAGAACCACCGGGGGACGGGCAGCAGCGTCCTCTTAGTTAACCACCGTTAACTAAGAGGACGCTGCTGCCTGACACTCTGCGATCCCCAAGCCGCCTGCCAAGCGTGGGGATTATGGCAACCCCTCCCTATTAAGGGGAGGCCTTCGTCTAGTAGTGGATGTCTTCTGGCTGATGAGTGAGTAGTATATGTTGTTTCTAAAAAAGCTGTTGATCGTCCTACGAGTTAAAAATAAAATAAATAATAATAGTGCACACTGACTCGTGAGTTTGTCTATCTGCGCGAGCGCCTTCTCTGTGTACTTGTGCGCCTTCTCCATGTAGCCGGCCTGCGCGGCGTGCATCACCGTGACCAGGTATACCAGGACGTAGAGCTGCTGTCGCGACAGCCACACGAACGACTCGCCGCCCGCCGCGTTACCGCACACCGCTAGGGAACCACATGCTAACATTATAAGGCAGTGGTCGCCAACACGCTTCCGCGACAAAAAAAAAATGAATAATTTTACGAAATCGAACACAATACGAAAACATTTAAAAAAAAAATAAGTTGGTCTGATGAAACTAAATATCCAATTTAAAAAAGTGCTATCTTTGTTTTTTTTTCTACCGAAAGAAATAATTTTATAATTTATTTTAATAAATAAGACGTTTGAATACCTTCCCCTAGTGACAAGAACTTTAAAAAGTCCAAGGGCCGTACTATGACATGTTAAATCCATTCTCTTTAGATTCAGCCGCCGACGCTGGGCGACCACGAACCGTATTGCGGGGCGATAAAATTCAAGGTCGCGCAACAATCATGGTTTTTAGAATTCATTGTACGGTTCCTGGACATCATTGTAATGGCGCACATTACTTTTCACACCACCTGCTCAACAATGTCCAATAACATATCATGCAACCTCAACGTAAAGTGAAGCATTATCTCTTAAGGGATATAAAGTTGTATGAAACTCCCAAAGGAATAAAGTGATTTGAATTTTGAACGTCAAATTCGTGGAAAACCCTAAGTAAAAAAATGCCCATATGGCATTGCATAGATTTGTTCGAAAATCGATCTGGCCACCATCAGCAGAACTCAAAAAAAAGGTGTGTTTACAAATAATGTGAAACAAAAGACGGTGTTTGGTCCTATGATTGTCAGAGTTTTAATGACCTGACTTTTTATTGTCTCGCAGGTGTGAAAATTAGAGTATGCTCCTCTGGAATAAAGCCTGTCTTCGTCTTGGGCAGCTTGAACCCCTCGCTTCACTAAGGACTCTATATAACTCCCTAGCGTAGCGACGGGAGGTAACTCTAGACTCCCACGTTCCGCTCAGGGTTCAATATGCCGCGTGCGACGTAAGGCACTGTTTTATACTCTTAGTGCATAATCTACTATTGTATTTATTTAGCCCTGTAATTTTGCTAGCTAACTACTTTTCAAACTGGAACACTGTTTACACTGTTTAGCAGTAGATCCGGTACGCCAATCCGCATCCACAAAGAGACTCCAAGCCTATGCCTGGAGTTTCTTTCTCCATTGCCCATTGTGTGACTCTGAGTTACCTACGTATCTGTAGTGGTACCTACTCAGACAACCTCTTACTTGACCAAGTGTCTAGTATGCGAAATATAGGACAATACCGGCAGTTAGTTTGAACACTATTATCCTTCTAGGATATCATTGTACTCATCATTATGAACATTCTAATACTATAAAAATCACTGTCCTGACTGACAGACAAAGCACAAACAAAATTTCTGCTGACCCTCTCGGCTCGAGAGGTAAAATCTTTACAATTCCTTCCAATAATGTTGTCACCATGGATGGGATTAGGGGGCGTCCATAAAATACGTGAGATGTTTAAGGGGGGGAGGGGGTCGAGTCAAATCTCATCTAATCTTACGTTGGAGAGAGGAGGGCTCTCAGCAAATATCACGCAATTTTTTTTCTGATGAAACAAAATAAACTTATACTATTTTGGCAAAATTTGTTTTTCTTTTTACAATAACAATCCAACGCGTTTACGTAAGAAACCCACATTTTGAAAAATCTCACGTGAGATTGGGGGATGGGGGAGGGGGTTGAATAAAATCTCACGACATCTCACCAGGGGGGGAGGGAGGGACAGAAAATTAAAAAAAACACCTCACGTAATTTATGGACGCCCCCTTAGTTAATGGTAAGCATTCTGCGATCTCCAAGCTGCCTGCCTAGCGTAGGGATTGTGGCAACTCCCTCCCTAATAAGGGAGAGGCTTCTGTCCAGCAGTGAACATCTCCCGGCTGATGATGTGATGGGATCGAATTTTGATGTTGTAGAACCCATAGGGAGGGTAAAACGATGTAAAGAGAAGGTGTAATACCCGTAAACAATAGGTGTATTTTTGTATCTCAAAACTGTAAGCTATAAACAGACGAATGGGGGGAGATGAGCAAATGAATCAACCGATTTGTGTTTTTTGTTTTTAATCTTTTTTTTTAAATTGGGTTTTGTCATGCAATGACAATGTCACCCCGTAAGTCGTAAGCTAGCCTAATAACACTTTAGAATTTTTATATTTACACTAACACACCCCACATTGGCAGTCAAAGTTCAAAAAGGTCAAAGTGGGATTTGTGTTAATGAGTAGCCATATAAGGAAAAAATGTAGGTGAGTAATCTTTACCTATCTTCTGCATATGGCTATTTCAAACGCCTGGTGGTTGCATGTATTGCTCAGCTTAAATACAGACACATGCTACATGGACCTACAATAGGCTAGATGACTGATGTTTATATCGTGGAAACCAATAGCTTTGATGAAAAAATAATTTAAATCGGTTAATAATGTTCTGATATATGAGCGTTTAAAGTTTTTGTTAGAGACAACTCTGTCCCTTTCCCAAAAAACAAAAAATTACGTCACGCCTTACTTGTCAGAATATAATTTATATGGCGTACAGACAAGTGACGTCACGATTTGCTGTTTCTGCTCTCTGTCTAGCATGATATTAAAATGCTTATAAGTTGCTTATTTTTGATCAGATTTTCATTTTCTTTTCATTAATCATCCATATTTATGGGCCACATTTTAATATGGCAATAAAAAAAACAGCTATTGCCTATCGGTCAGACTTAGGTACGATTGCTCGAGCATACCTTCACCCGTCTAAGCCGAGAAGTCGTCATGTATCACATTTATGATGTATGTGTGTCTGTGATACATGGCACAGAAAATTAACCGTCATAACCCAGAATACATCTATATCTAAATCAATTGCGACGTGTTATTTGCCACTATCGCGCGTGTTAGCGTTGCAAAGTATGTTTGAAAACGCTGTGTGTGGAACTAATTTGCTTTGGAAGTTGTCATTTCTAATCCGCCCAGTGTACCCCCTACATTACATTACTTTTAACCAAATAAAATACAGATTTTTCTTCTTCAACATGTTATTTAGTCCATATTAATGCATTAAATAATAGATGCCAATAATTTTCGCGAGCAGTTTCATTTTGGGCGCTAATGGGTTAAGAGGATGAAATGGGGGATGGCATGTTAAATGGAAAGTTCTCTGTTTTTCAAGTTATGGTGAAAAAAAAAAATGATAGTACATTTAAAATAACAATATTCTTTGACAGGGATGACTTAAGAAAAAGAGCAGGTGAAACTTTGTATGGAAAGTTCTTTGTTTTAAATTTATGGTGATGTTATTGGTATTATGGATATATGATGATGATGATGATATGGATATGGATTGAAATCTGAAAAAAGTTTTTGGTCTGGCGCGATGATTTAAAGTGGTGAACATGGGGAGGAAAATAATTAGTAATTAACCCAGCGGTATGGAAGGGTGTCTATAATGTACAACATGATATTTGCCGACACGATAATATACCGCATAATAATGCACAGCATGATAATTGGTGTACAATGTACATGTACATCGAATATCATGCTGTACAATACTGGCCGTCCATTATCGGGTCGTGTCTATAAAGCACGGCCTTATTTGTACAGCCAATAATCCGAGTACATTTCTCAAATTGACATTTTAAAAAAAACCTGAGCCTAACTACTATAGAAATAAGGAATTCGAGTACTTTTACATCAAATATCAGTCTGTACAAAATCGGGGTGTGCATTATTGAGCCGAGCCGATAATGTACGGCATGATATTGCACGGCACGATATTGCACAGCATGATATTTGATGTACATGTACACCAATTATTATGCTATACAATATCATGCCGTACATTATCTGTGTCGTACATTATTGCCTCCCGTATGGAAGATACGAGTATTAAGGGAGCGGGCGATATTTTTCCGTACGCGGACGAACTCTAGTTTTTACTATGGCTGCTCCAAACATAGAATAAGCCATAGACCATTTTATTGTTTATTTGCCTATTATTTTATTACATAATTATACGTACATACGATACAAGTTTTTCATAATAATGATGAGTATAATGATATCCTAGAAGGATAAAGGTGTTCAAAAACAGCCTCTATATGTATAGTACAACAGTATAGTTTCATATAACCTGTGCTTATACTAACTTCTTCCAATATCTTACCGTCATCGTCAGGCCACGTAGGCGCCATAATGGTCTGTATACTTTGCTGCAACTGCTTGAGGCACGATTTCACACTCTTCACTTGCCCCGACATTAAGTAATGAGATACCTGGAAGAGAAACTCTAAATGAGACTTTAGATTCTTGTAAATAAGGTCTTATTTATAGGCAGCATGCAGCCAGCAAGCAGTTTAAATAGGATGTGCCTTTTTTATTAGCACCATTCTTTTGATAAAAACAAGGTATTGTGTAAATCTGTTGTATGAGTAAGAGTTAATCATGATAATCTGTCTTAAACTTTAAGGGCAAGTTTTATGTTTAAAAAAAAGTTGTATTTTTTCCCCTTTATTTGTAAGTAGTAGGTATACAAAATTGACACAAAAACATAAACTCTAAACTTTATATTCGTTACATAATTTTTAATCATTATTTAATTTTAGTCTGTAATATAGTATACTTTTTTGTTTCAAAACTCTATAAAAGCGTAAAGTAGCCACAACTTTACTAGGGGTACTTAGACTTGGACTCAACTGGGATTTTATGATGTGATACTTTACAAACTTGAAAATGCATACTTGGCACTGGCAGAATGCACAAAGTGCTATGCTAAAAAAAAAAAATTACTTTTGTTTCAGTACTACCGTTCCTTATCATAATCTTCTTATTTTATATTAGCGAAAGGTCACTCACTCATTCACTAACTGATTTAACACGAAATCTTGAAAACTACTTAATCTTTGAAGCTGTTAGGCAGGTAGTTTAAAGGTAGGATACGTCAGCTAAGAAGTGGTTTTGCAACAGGGCAGAATTAAGGGGGTGAAATGGGGGATAAAAATTCATTTTCAAAGTTCTTTGTTTAGAAGTTAAAGTGATAAAAATTGGTATTTGGATAGTTCATTCAAAATAAAATATGGTGTTTTCAATATTTTTTGACATGGTTTACTTAAGGGGGTGAAAGGGCCGTTGAAAGTTTGTAGAGAAAGTCTTTTTTGTTATTGAAAATATTGTGATGAAAAAAAAAAACAATATTTTTTGGGCTTGATCTAAAGAGGTAAAGAAATAAGTGAATAACCCAGCGGTATGGAAGATTATTTGGGACCGAAACGAGTTTCTTCCGTATGCGGACGACCTCTAAGTCCTTTATAAAATCATCCACTAAGATTTTTAATGGTAGGAAAATCAGCTATACACCACGACCTCGTCTGGTAGACAAAGTCGTCATAGTAGTACAATGTACTAGCTTTAACTAGCACAGCAGTAATATCGCGTGCGATTACGCACAGCCTTGTCGTGTAATTGTTGACTAGCCTCAAGACAATAAAGTAACTTAGTTTTATTGGTTAATAAAATTCCTTTTTTTCTGAGTGGAAATAATTTTTTGTTACTGATTTGTCACTTGTTGCAGCCAAGGGCCAATCATATATATCATCATCATAATATATAATCATAGTTTCTTTTTTGCGCGTGTTGTCTCTTCGTATGTCTAGCTTTGTGTGAATGACTTGAGTTCTGAGAGTATTTACCTGCCCGCTGTTTTCGATTATGCCAATTCGATATGTGGCACCTAGTATGAAATACATATTTAGGTCTAATGCTTAATAAAAAAAATTTCATTTGAAAATTTCCCCACGCTCCCCTTTGTAACCTTGAGCCCCTAGGCACGTGCCTAGTTTGCCTTATGGATAATCCGCCACTGATCTCCAGGATATTACTCACTTGTAATACAAGAAAGAACACTTTCAGGTACTCCTTCTGGTGCGGACTGCCTACCCATGTGTCTACAAGATGCCCTGCTTGGTTAAGCAACGGCAATCCCTCATGTATCTTTTTGTCTATTAATAATAACTGAAACAAATATTCATTAGTTACTATAAAATTATTTTTAGGATAGTGAAATCAAATTCCTTAACAGATTTTATAAAAAGTTTCACATAGTTAATAGGGTAGATGACTGATGTTGATATTGTTGAAACGTATAGCTTTGATGAAGAATTTAAGTAAATATAGTATGTTAATTGAAATAATTATTTAAATCGGTTAATAATGTTCTGATATATGAGCGTTTAAAGTTTTTGTTAGAGACAACTCTGTCCCTTTCCCACAAAACAAAAAATGACGTCACGCCTTACTTGTCAGAATAGAATTTATACAAGTCGGAGAGGTCAGTGTATATTCTGGGGCCCGCGATCTACAACCGTATACCAGCTTCCATTCGGGATGCTCCTTCCACCGGGTGCTTCAAATCTAAGCTCAGAGCATGGATACAAAAAAAAAAAAAAAAACTTTAAACTTTTTTACTTTATGGTTACAAAAGAATTTGTTTTATGACATTGAAGCTTATTTTAAAATAAGAGATTATTAACGTATTTTTATAATTATTATTTCATTTTATTACCTAAGTAATTATTATTTTTGACTTACTTAATGACATTTGACGTGTAACTTTGGTGTTATCAATAAATTATTTGTATTTGTATGGCGTACTGAGAAGTGACGTCACGATTTGCTGTTTCGCCTCTCTGTCTAGCATGATATTAAAATGCTTATAAGTTGCTTATTTTTGATCAGATTTTAATTTTCTTTTCATTAATCAGCTATATTTATAGGTCACATTTTAATAGGACAATAAAAAAAAACCAGACATCTAGCCTATTATCTAAATCTTTGATATATAACAAAAATATAATATAAATTTTATTTACCTGGCTGTTTTAGACCGGCTGCACATTATTTCGGACCGTCACATACCACGCACAATAACAGGTGCTAACGAGACATTTCTTACGGTGTGTGTGTGACCTAGTACAAAATGTATGCACTCCGGCGCGACTGATTGGTTTTTCTTATGATGTGCGGCCGGCCTTAATCAAGTTTATAATTAAGGAGCTCACTTACCATTACCCTACTGAGTAAGAATAGTACTCGTGTGTATGCCGCGTTAGAGATCTGGGCATAGTCCACCCCCACTCCGAGTAAACTACTGGCCACTTCATATTCACGCTCTGTTGCATGGATTTGCTGAAATTTTACATAATATTAAATTTTCTGTACAATTCCTATGTATTTACGATAATGATAAATGTATGAAAATAGCTTGGAACAGGGTATTGCATTAATCAATCATTTTAGATAATCTGTTCCAACCTCTGCCCCACTGTCGCTCACTACTTTTTTTTATACAGTCACGTGACGAGCTAGACGCTCGCCTGGTGGTAAGCGTCACGCCAGCGACTAACACTAGCAGTGCCAGAATTGTGAACTTGTGAACACAATCCTGTGCCGCATTGTACTGCGCTCGTCACCCTGAGATATCACATGTTCAATCTCTTCATACCCTGTGTAATTTCTCTGGTAACACCAAAATGGGAACACAATAACGCTTGCGCACTACTGCTTGGCGGTCGAATAACTGGCAATGGTGTGGTACTTACCCAGTCGGACTCTGTAGTAGAGTCCTTCCACTACAAAAATCTTTAGATTTAGAATTATGTAGTAATTATATAGAATTTTATTCTTTAATCTATTCAATCTTTAGTTGGGATTGGGATGAGCAGATGCAATAAAATAAAATGAGCTTAGTTATACTAGCGATGGGTGTATCATGCTGTTTTCACTTCTTGTTGACTGGATAAGAACAAAACTATTGTAATGCCATATAATTATATCAAACCTGTTTACTGATTCCATAACAAAAACCAAGTTTTACAAGCGATTAAACTACCTACTTAGATTTTTTACATAAACAGTAAAATTTTCTTGTCCACTTGTATAGGCACTCCTATTGGAGCAATAAAATTTTGTAGAACTAAAATGTAGCCTGTAACACTGGCCAGGACCTATGTAAACTATCCCTGTTCAATGCTGCAGACATAATATTCCTTTGGCTGCAGCGACAGTGATAATGGAATGGACGGGCCCAGCACTTGTAAATCGATCAAAATTAACAAGACAACACAATCAAGCATACCTAGCTAAAAATATGCATATTACATTTGCCGGATAGTAGAGATAGCAAATCTAATTACTCCATGACAAAAAGAGAACACATGTACATGTATTAGAAGCTTGTATTGTCGTATCATACGGCTCACATGTCGCAAAGGCAGAGTATGACTGAAGCGAGTGGAGAGCCAGCGCTCAACAGTCTTCAAAATCCATGTGCTTATTTCCCATCCATTCATCTTATCATTGTCGCTGTTTGGCTGCATAAAATAAACCCACTTATCTATTTATTTTATTAGGAAGGATTGTAAGTGAATTTTAGGCAGAGAGTTTAGATTGATAAGGCTTATATTAATAAGTATTTAATTTAAGGGGGAAAAACAATATTGGAAAACCCATTTCTATTGTAATGCTAAAAAGGCGGGAAAAAAATCCACAAGGTAAACCTAGCACTAAATGAGTGGAATATCAATACACTTTCACCACTGACTTATTTACTATACTATTATACAACAGCACATTAGCTCTGAGAGACAATATAATTTTTTAAACAGTGCGAAATACTTACTGCAAGTTGAAATATAAGCCTACAGTGCCAGTATACGCTGTGTTGTGATAGTTCAATAGCTTTCCTAAGAATGGGTTTGGAGTGTGTGGGCTGCCCCTGTTGCTCAAAGAGCTCTGCTAGCACGCTCGCTGCTTCGAACTTCACGTCGTCAAACCCGTTTATCGTCTGAGAGAGGCACCACTGTAACCAGAACACTGTTTATTGCATTTATGACCCACTTCGACAATGTTTACATGCCACTTTGAGAGTTCCCTAGCACACAATTAGCTCAGTTTTAACAATATTGCCTTCAATGTTATTCACATCGATGAACCGCATTCATGTAAACACTTTATACTCCTCAACGAAGAAATAACAGTAAAAAAAACTTACACTTTGCTCCAAATGCGTTCTCGCCAAGTCGATGTTTTTGGTGTGTGTCAAGAGTATATTTCCAAGTTGTAAATGTGTCCTGGCTTCGACTCTTTGTGGTGGTTTGAAATTAAATACGGCTTGTAAACACTGTATACAACTTTTTATGTCAGGAGGATTCGATGTACGGAAATGTTCGGCTAAACCAAGTAAAGAAATATACCAAGCGTCTTGCGTTGACGCCATTTTGACATTTCTGCTTGGAGGGAACAATGTTGCTATGTCTTCTTCCAAATATCTACTATGAATAAATAAGAGTAACAAAATCAGTTTTCTACCAAAACAAAAAACTACATTTGAAATAATATGTGTATATATATAAGTTTAGGGGTTTTATTTGTAATTAGTATATTTCTGTTATTTTTTTTCTTTAATTATTATTATTATTTGGAGGATAATGGGACATTTTCTGATAAGCAATAAAAAAAAGAAAGAAGCTCATTGTAGATGGTTCTGTCATTGCGCAGAGCAGACGTGGCTGTCATATTCAAGATTTTTTATTTTATTACATGTGCCACCGATCAAAAAGTAGTATGCTGTTTATGACTGGCACGTTTAGTCTGAGCTGTCTGTCGACTGTCGTGTTAATAAAGGAAACTACTTTTTAATTTAATCATGTTTGGAATTTCACTCAATAAGCATGTTGGCATAAATCCAAAGTAAAAATCATTCAGTATTAGGGAGAGCTAGATTGAGCTAGATCTTCCAAGGTATTAGGGCAGGCTATAGTAAAAAAAAAAACTCCCATAGTCATGCCATAATACGAATTTGTACGAAATGTGGCAACATTATTATTTTCATGATGTTGGCATTACGAACTTTCTTTTCAAATATATCTTTGAATGAACGTTACACAGATAACAAATATGAATATGGATAATCAAGGACGATATATAAATATACCGAAGTATGGACTGAATATCGAACTGAATATGGAATATCGAAGTCTGGACTGTAGTTCGATCAGTTATCCAAAACTTTACCTTAAAAAAAATTGTTTGCATTTGACCACATTCTGCCTGATGATAAGTAACGATGAGGTCTAGGATCTTTAAGGAGCACACTTTCCTCGTTTCTCCCTTATCAACAAAAACTAAAATTGTAGATGAAAACCAGCTATGTAATGTACCTAGATATCTGTATTATCAGTATTGTTCTTTGTATTGTACCAGTTTAAAAAAATAATTGCTTGTAGCTTGTTACGATATACTAACTCACATTCTCAATCTCAACTGTATATAGACAGCGTGAGTGTGGTGTGTATAGCCATCACCGTCTACGAGAGATCAAAAGAAATCGCCACACGGTGAGATTATAATAAGCGTATTTATCAAGGTTATTTTTGTACTAAGACTAAACTTCTCGACGAACGTAAGCACAAGCTTAAAATATTTTTGCGATTATGGTAGGCCTCCCAAACCTGCAGCGTGAGTACCGTTTGTCGCTAAATTTGACGTGTCGGTATATCAGATTTATTTAGACGAATTAAAGAATATATCGATTTTTATCGAATTTTACCGTTTTAAATGTAACGATCGTCAAGAAGGGTACTCGTGCTGCTGTTTTACAGAGAAGGATTGCTAAAATTACACGAATATTCGCTACAAATGCCGAGCCCTCCCCCGGAGGGCAGTGAATAGTGTGTTGGATCGGGCGCTAGGTTGTTCTTCCTGTAGAACGTATCGCGAAGAATTGCACAACGACCTCTGTTGATGTCACGGGGCCGGACACGCGTATCTTTTTGGTGCCAACCGTAGTCCCAGTTACCGCATATGCGAAAGAAGAATCTGTTGAAGAAATAATTTGAAAACAACGATCTGTAATAACATTTTTTTGATATAGATATAATTATATCAACGAACCATGAAATGGAAGGCGCAGCGTAGGTAGGCCTCCCAGTAAGTGGACCGACGACATTGTCAAAGTCGCGGGTGGATGCATATTGCACACGTATGGCAGGTTGTCGAACAGTGTAGTGGCAGTCTAAGCGAGGCCAGCGAGGCTTTTGTTCAGCAGTGGACGTCTCCGGGCTGATGATGATATATATATATATACATGTATATTTTAAATAGTATAGTAGTATAATTTCTTCGGGAGTCCGAAGCTACGCAGGGCGCCGGTCGTGGCGGGGAGCCGGTCTAAATCCCCGCTAACAAAAAGCTGCGTGCATGCACGAGATATACCCGAACCGCCCGATAAGCCGGTATAATTTGTTCTGTGTTTTAGCACAAAGAGCGCAAAGTGCGTTGCATTTGTCGAGTTGATCAGGGGCGTCACTATCGTGTTTTCTGAACATAAACCGTACCGCCACGCCACAAAGATGGCTGTTTTTTATTATGATTACTCGGTGGTTGTTTCTCGTTTTTTTTACAACCGACTTCAAAGAGCGATGTTCTCAATTTGACTGTATGTTTTTTTTTGTATATTTGTTACGCGGTTACGGCGCCAATGGGGCCACATTATGAATTGATTTTGATGTTTTTTTCCAACCGACTTCAAAAAAGGAGGTTCTCAATTCGACTGTATTTTTTTAATGTATGTTACGCGATTACTCCGCCAATTATGAATTGATTTTGTAGATTATTTTTTTGTTTGGTTGGGTATACTTTAGAGGTGGTCCCATATACATTTTATAGAAATCGGTTCAGTAGTTTGGTTTTTAAATCAAAATGACTAGAAAATATGAAGATGTCATCCAGGTATTCGAAGTTGAAATAGTTTTTTTTAAGCGTATTATTGTTAGGTAGGTCATACTTCAGACGTGATTCCATATACATTTTATCGAAATCGGTCCAGTAGATTGGGTTTTAAATCAAAATACCTGGAAATAAGACGTCATTATCCAGGTAATCGAAATTGATGTCGATTGTTTTAACAAACTATACTTAAGTTACTTTAAAGATTTTCGTATTACGCAGTCTTGGAGTAACTTGTAACTTACTTTTCTTCGGGTGATTTTTTATTTCTAGCTTTCATGTAGCGTTCTACTGCGCCCTTCTCGGTGCTTTTGTACAGGATGTCCAGTACTTCTTGCTCCACCGGCATCATCAGGCTGTCGTCCTTGGCCGGTATCAGGTCGTGAGGCGGCACCACATCAGGAGGTGGCAGTTTATCTTCCCATGCCTAAAAGCTACGGAGAATTGAAACTGTGCTACCAAGACCCAGCGACGGTGATAACGGAATGGACGGGCCCAGCGCTTGCATATCGATCAAAATTAACAAGACAACACAATCAAGCATACCTAGCTAAAAGTATGCATATTACATTTGCACTGCTTGGCGGTAGAATAACTGTCAAAAGTGTCATACTTCCCCAGGCGGACTCTGCAATATAATTTATTTTATAATTAATTATATCACTTGCCCACACCCTTGCATGTAATTCAACACTCAATGAATAAAACTCCACCATTTTTAAACATTAATTCGCGAAAAAACAATAGAATGCAGCGATCATGATTTTTCCGTGTTCCCGCCAATACTCTTCTTAGTTAGAAGTTAAGGTGGCTACCCACGGTGCGCGATTCTGCGGACGGATGCGGACCAGCCCGCACCGACGCACCATGGGAAGTGTATCATCAGTGGTAGCGCAGACACGTCCGGTACGGTGCGTCCGATCCGCGGCGAGTCGGTAACTTCAAAGGTTTTTGCATTTTGGAATCACAATATGGCTTCGAATCTCAAGACACACACAGACTGACACGCGCCTTTGAAAGAGCCTTGTGTACGGTGCATGGCTGTCCTTGGTCGTCAGCCGTGCGTGATAATCCTCAGTATCATTCAATTCAATTTCATCATCATTATCATCATCAGCCCGGAGACGTCCACTGCTGAACGAAGGCCTCCCCCTTAGACCGCCACACTGTACGACAACCTGCCATTTGCATCCCCCGGTTGCGCGAATCAATTCAATTTATTCATGTAAAATGCAGCTTACAGGTTTATTCCTATACGTTACATTTTTTATATTGTATCACGCACCGTTGGAAGCCAAAGGTGGCTTTCCACGGTGCGTGATAATGTCGTTAGATGTCGGTCGGTGGTCCTGCCCCGCTATAGATACTATAGCCATTTACCGAACCTCGCAGTGACGTACCGTAAGCAATTCCTTAGCGAGTGCTATGGTTGCGTCGATTTCCCTCGCTTGTTTCTCCTTGTTATCTTGTAACACTTTCATTATATACGTCTGGTACCAGACCCGGTTCCGACGATTGGCGCGCTTCTCAGCCGCGATATAGAAAGGCCCGAGACCAGCCATGATTCCGGGTTTACAAGTGTTTACGAGAAACAAATTGAAATTTGATGGAAAAATTAATAGTTACTAGGTGAGAAAACTGTTACAAAGTTTCGGAGTTAATGGTGGATAAACAGTAATTTAGAGTTAGATTTACAATATAAATTAATACATTATAAGAAATGCCAAAACATTTGTGGCCATTATTTGAATTTTGTAATGACAGTCATTCCTTCACGTTCCTTGTGTTTGTCAGCATCAAAGAAATTTATAGGTCAGTATGTCAGTATTTATTCACTCTATGGTGTTTGTTGTCAAAATCCGTAGATAGACGAGACGGAAAAAGAACAGTCTACGGTTTAACAAAAAAAAAATATAGTCCGTTTTTTTCGAATTTACGGAACGTTTTTTTACGTAGGTATATAAATTGTTCATGATATTTTTGTTATTTTAAATTGATATCAATGAGTTTCTCGTAAAACTGTAAAAGCAAATGGTATATCTACTTGGCTCTATATATGAACAATAAATAAACATTAATATGTATTACTAAAAATGTATTTAATTCTTTAACTTAAGTATATTTTTTATTGTATTAAATAATACTTTTACTTAAAACTAGTAACAAACATTTATGTACATGACTCTCTGCCCTCTCATATCTCTTACTTCTTATTTACGGAATACCTTCATTATTTAGATTTATAAACACTATTGATATTAAGCAATTTAATATACATGTACTCTTATTATAAGCTAGTCTGTTCTATAAGAAATGTTCTGCTTTCTAGTACTTAGATCATTTTGTAGCACGGTGTGACCTAAACCTGCACTTAGTCACGCTTCTCCGTGACTTAAGTACGTTGTCTATTGTCACGGCGTGAAGTTAGCGCCAGAGCGTAGCGAGTGTGCTAACCGCCGTAGTAATGGACTACTTACACGGAGAAGCACCACCAAGTGCGGGTTTATGTACTATACAATAGTACACAATACTCATGACGTCAGAGTCCAATCAACTTTTTTTTTAAAATATATTTATAGGCTTGCATTTGACTGCCATCTCGTCTGATGATAAATGAAGATGCAGTCTACGATGGAGCACGCTTGCCTAGAAGAAACCGATTCACTCTCGACTTGAAGACAACCAGATTATAATTATCGGGAAACACCCGCTCGGGCAGCGCTACCCACTGTTTAGCAGTTCGAATAAAGAAAGTGGAATCAAACCGTTTCGTACGAGTTTTTGGTATATCAACCATGAAACGGTGTCGCTTTTTCGAGGTCCTGGCTGTCCGATAGAAGAATGGACTGGGGGGAATAAGATCATGCAAATCCGAAGCACACTCTCCGAAATGTATCCGATAAAATATCGATAGGCTAGCTACTTTTTGACGTTGATCGAGGCTTTGTAGCTTGGTCCGAACTAGACAGTCGTTGCCAATGATTCTCCTGGCACGTTTGTCGATTGACTCCAACGTCTCAAGCTGGTACTTAACCAATCCATCCCAAAGGTGCGAGCAATATTCCATGCACGACCGAACTTGTGCTTGGTATAATGAAAGCTCCTCAGCTCGAATAACCCCTTCTTTGCCTGAGACGGGTGGCAGGAAAGGTCTCAGTTTAACTGGTTCCAACGCTCGATAGTTCAGGTATTTCTTTTTTACAGTACATTATAATAGTTATTTTTCCAATTATTATTGTAAGCGGTATATCCCTCCCTGAATCTGTTCAATTATTGTGCCAAGTTTCAAGATTTGAAGTGTGAGAGTATTTTGTAAATTATCAAGTTTGTATTATGCGACTTCGTAAGTTTTATCCACCGAGTATTTTTTTATAAATCTTGTTTCCACAGCGTCTAGGTCCTAGTAATTATACTGAAATAGGCTAGATGACTGGTTTTTTATTATTGTCCTATTCAAATGTGGCCCATAAATATAGCTGATTAATGAAAAGAAAATAAAAATCAGATCAAAAATAAGCAACTTATAAGCATTTTAATATCATGCTAGACAGAGAGGCGAAACAGCAAATCGTGACGTCACTTGTCAGGACGCCATATAAATTCTATTCTGACAAGTAAGGCGTGACGTCAATTTTTGTTTTGTGGGAAAGGGACAGAGTTGTCTCTAACAAAAACTTTAAACGCTCATATATCAGAACATTATTAACCGATTTAAATAATGTTTTCAATAAACATACTATATTTACTCAAATTCTTCATCAAAGCTATTGGTTTCAACGATTTAAACATCAGTCATCTAGCCTATTGGCCATGTATTTATTTGAAACTAGCTGACCCGCCACGGGTTTGCATGGGGATAACCGACTTTTATCCCGTATTTTTTTCCAATATTCATAAAAAATAAATGAAAAAAATATTGCTAAATTGTTCCAGACGTTCTCGAGTTTTTTGCGCTTATCAAAACATTTAGCGATACATTTTTATTTATATAGATTTATTGTATCAGTATTGTCGATCAGACAGTTGTTTTTATTATGCAATGTGACCCTCTAAGGGCGCTTAAGTAAGTCTATTACTGCACGGCGGCGTTTACCATCCGGGCGCACAAGCCGTAATAGTTATTTATGATACTAGTGCGCTAAGTTGACTCGTGACTATGATACATTCGTCTACTCGTTTGTAAAAACCAATCCGCACGAGTGTCATACAAAATTTTACAACACATTTGCGAGAAAACAGTAATAATTAAACAAACTTTATTATTTTGTTTATAAATATCAGTCAGAAAATCGCCACTGAATACTTGACTCTTTAGTGTTAAAGTGAAAGAAACGTATTGAGCAAAAGCGCTTCCAAGGAGGTTCGATCATTTAGCTTATTTATTCTCGTTATGTGAAACTCCTTAGTGGAATCCTTATATATTTTTATGGAAATTAAAAAATACATAAAGGCGCTATACAACTAGGCGTGCGGTAAAAAAGGTTTACTGCACGCCTAGCTATTTTACCGCACGCCTAGTTGTATGGTACGTAATGGTCAACTTTCGAACGATGTATACAAGCTTCGTAAATGCATTTTTCGCGCAAATGTGTTGTAAAATAATGGACTAGTTAAGCCACACTTATCATAACGTATCTACGAGGGTCATTTGAAAAGTTCTTAGCCTAACATGGTTAGAGTCATTGGTTTTTTTTATAACTACCCTCATTTTGTAGCTACATTATTAGGTAATACGTATGCACAGTTTCGTATGTTTCCAATCATTCGTTGTTTGTTTACACGTGATACCGTAAGTCAAGTCAGAGCTATATTTGAAAATGGATAAAATTGAACTTCGTGCAGTGATCAAATACTTGAATTTAAAAGGTTTAACACCAAAAGCTATACATGAAGACATGTCTGCTACTTTGGGTGAGTCTGCTCCTTCGTATGCGACAGTTAAAAACTGGGTGGCAGAGTTTAAACGTGGTCGTGTGACCGTTCAAGATGAGCCCCGTAGTGGCCGGCCTTCCACAGCATCCACTGACGAAAACAAAGAAAAAATTTGTGATCTAATTTTATCTGATCGAAGATTGACCATCGAGGAGATAGCTAAGACTATAGGCATCTCTTCTGAGCGAACACATCATATAATTACTGCTGAACTTGGGTTTTCTAAGGTTTCTGCGCGGTGGGTACCGCGGCTGCTTTCAGTGGAACAAAAACGTAACCGACTCACAACTTCCCGCGACTGTTTAGAGTTATATGAAGCTGATCCAGTGGAATTTATTGAAAGATTTGTAACCATGGATGAAACCTGGGTTCACCACAATACACCAGAGACAAAACAACAGTCAAAACAATGGAAAAGAGCAGGATCTCCCACCCCAAAGAAAGCAAAGGTGGTTTTATCGGCCGGCAAAGTCATGGCATCGTTTTTTGGGATGCAAAGGGTATAATTCTGGTGGATTATTTAAAAAAGGGTGAAACAATAAACTCCGATTACTATTGCAATCTGCTGCGTCGTTTGAGAGAAGAAATCAAAGCAAAACGTCCAGGTTTGTTAAGAAGAAAGGTCTTGTTTCACCAGGACAATGCGCGCGTTCACACATCTGTGCAATCCATGGCAGAAATTCATCAGTGTGGCTTCGAATTGTTACCTCATCCCCCATATTCACCGGATTTAGCACCGTCCGACTTTTATCTGTTCCCAAAGCTAAAAAAATTTTTAGGTGGTAAACATTTTTTTACAAATGAAGAGGTCATAGCTGCCGTGGACGCTTATTTTGAGGAGTTAGACGAAGATTTTTTTAAAACGGGTATCGAAGCTTTACCAGGTCGATGGAAAAAGTGTTTTGAGCTCGGGGGAGAGTATATTGAAAAATAAAAATAAAATCAAAATCATGTGGTTTCATTAATTATGTTAGGCTAAGAACTTTTCAAATGACCCTCGTACTACAGAAAAGCTTATCGCTTATTTATAGTCGAGTCACACAGCCGCGGGCGCGGGACGGGCTATACAAAAAGCGGGGATCGCGCCCGCTTTATGTGTGTCCATGCTGCATTATAAACTCACACACACAAAAAATTCCATCTTGTCCCATGCCGCTCTCCCGCGTCTGTGTGACTTGGAGCCGTACCATGAACGCTTATTCCGGGACCGAATACGTTCAGCTGCCGACGCTGCGTGACTGTGAATTTTATCGCCTCGTAATAAGGTTCGCGATCGCGCAGTGTCAGCAGCTGAACCTATTCGGTCTCGCTATAAGCGGTTCACGTTACGGCCCTTGACCTTTACTGAAAAGATATCTTTTACACAAATTAGTTCTGGCTTTGTGACCTTCCTGCCTTTCTACCCATAACTGGGCTGCCGCCCATCTGACGTAGAAGCCCTCGGAGACCCTTAGCTTCCCTCACGCCACTCTCCAGTTGTTCGGAAGGGACTGCACAGAAATCATCGACGAGGGGCAAAGGTCCACTTAACCGTTCTGAGTACTGGGTCAGCCGCGACTGGTGGCCGATAGGTGATGTCTTTTCTACAGGAGGTTGGGTCTGGAATTAATTACAAGTAACTAACTGAGCGAAGCCAAGACCAAAAAATAAATCGATGTTTGTGTTTAATTCATTCTAAATTGTTGTTTATAACTTAGTAACTATTTATGACATTCTTGTGAGCATAATTCGTTTATACAAATACCATTTTTTTATTCGAATCAAATATGCCAATAATACGCAATTAAAAAAAAACAACCGACTTCAACTTCGAATACCTGGATGACATCTTCATATTTTCATGTAATTATGATTTAAAAACCAAACTATTAAACCGATTTCGACACAATTTATATTGGACCACCACTGAAGTATTATTACCTACCAAACAAAAAAAGAATCATCAAAATCAGTTCATGATTGGCGGAGTAATCGCGTAACATACATACAGTTGATTTGAGAACCTTCTTTTTTAAGTCGGTTGAAAAAGATCAAGAAATCATGAAAAAGCAGGTAATTTTTAGCTAACAGTTAATCTTATGTTAGACTAGTTATCACCCGCGTGATGATGAAAAGCGGTGGTGATGCTGATGACGATATGTTCCTCTTCGGCATCCCTTCTATGAGAAAGTGGTTAGGAGAAAAATTCTTTCGTCAATTTCCATTTTATTTGAATAAATAAAAATTAAAAAAATTTAGTAGGTTTCCATTATTATTATTTTTTCTTTCTTCTCGGGCAGTGCAGATTATTATAATAATATACGATTGTTTAAAAATGTTTTTGATTCTAAACTTCAAGTGCTTATTGCTCTTTATCTTTATATTTATTCTATATCTACATTAGTTTATTTCTATTCTAACTATTCAACTTTTTGTAGCGTTTTGTTTTTTATAATACTGCCAAAAGTGGAAACTCTAAATGGTTTTTTGTGTTCTATCTAAGTTTATATTATGTTATTTACGACCGCGAGTTTCGCAAAAATTATAAAATAAAATAAGTAAATAAATAAAAGAAAGAAAAGAAAAAAAGTTTTTCATAATTCTAATCCGTTCAGCCGTTTTGGCGTGAAGAGGTAATTAACAAACATACATACACATATAAAGACAAATTTTCGCATTAATAATATTAGTGTGGTATTGTGATTTAAATAGGATTCTGCAGAAACAGAAAAACACACTACAAAACTGAATGTTTATATAGGGAGATGATGATGATGACGAGAAATTCAACCAGGTATAGGCTTGGTTTTTAGTTCTTTAAAAAACCTTCAACCATGAAATATTATCTGTTCGATTGTTCGGTCAACATTAGTGATAGAATAGTTGCACTGATTGGTTACATTGCTTTGATTAAAATCAATTGTAATTGTTACTATTGCATGTATAACAGGCAAACAGTATGAATAAAGTCATAATAAAGACTGCTGCCTGGACCTGGGAATGTCCTTAAACTGGATCCAGAACCACTGGAGGATGGGCAGCAGCATCCTCTCGGTTAACAGTGGTGAGCATGCTGCAATCCTCAAGGCGCCTGCCAAGCGTGGGGATTATGGCAACACCTCCCTATGAATGAATGATTTATTGGTCTAAGAAACTAGGTATAGGTACATAATAAAAATTATAGTATGTGTTAATATTTCAAGGTTAGTGTTCTAGTTTCTAGTTAGTTGAAGGGGGAGGTCTTTGACGAGCAGTGGACATCATCTGGCTGTTGGTGTGCAGCCTGCTGCAGTTGGATGACTTTGCAGATTTTTTGAATTTGAAAACAGTGATAGTTACCTTCCCTACTGCTGAGAGCTTATCTTGCAGTCTCTTCACTAGAGCTGCTTCACTCTCGTAGCTCGTCAGTGTCGGCTGAGGCATACAGTGGAACACAGTGGCCAGGAGGTTGTGGAGTGAGACCAGCACACTGTCCTGCCATGCTCGAGTGAAGTAAAGACTGAATGACGAGTTCTCTTCCGGTTTCTGAACATAAGGCAGCACTGGGGATATAGACATAAACATTTTTGTAATTATTTTAGGGGATTACTCATTACGGGGGAGGCCTTCACCCAGCAGTGGACGTGCCTTATTATTAATAGACCTGATTACTCCAACTATTACAAAAAATTTTTTTTTTTTTTTTTGTGCGTTTGACCACCAACTCGCCTGTTGGTAAGCGCCGATGTGGTCGAGGATGAAGCACGCAGACTTAGAAGATACCTATTCACTCTGACCTTGAAGAGGTCTAGATTATATCTCTCAGGAAACAAGGAAGCCGGCAGCTTGTTCCACTCCTTGGCTGTACGAATTAGAAACGTGGAGTCAAAACATTTGGTACGTATCCAAGGAAAATCCACAATATAAGGATGATAGTGGGCCGTCTTTCTACTTGTCCTGTAGTAAAAAGGTGATGGAAGGATAAGGTCGTACAACTCATCGGCACATTCTCCGAAATGAATCCTGTAGAAAATTGACAGACTTGCCACCTTCCGACGGTGCTCCAGGCTATAAAGCTTTTTAGCTACCAGCTTGTCGCTTGCTTAAACTGCAACCAGACCCACCAGAGGATGGGCAGCAGCATCCTCCTGGTTAACTATGGGGGAGTTAAGCTTGAGGATTATGGCAACACTCCTCTAATCGGAGGCCTTCGTCTAGCAGTGGTATGTTCGTCTTATGGCTGACGACGAATAAGAGAAACAAGACAAGATACTCTTATGATAGTAAGATATATATTTGAGCATTTCACGAATACCCAGTATTTTATTATGTGTTTATTAGTGTTCACTTTATAATATACATACTGAACCAATCTCTCCATTCAATTTGGCCTTGTAGTTCTGGCAACATTTTAGCGAAGAATTCAGCTACTCTCTCATTGCGCACACCTCCGGTACTCTGTGCTGCTGTCACAAGGTACAACTTGTATAAACTATATTCTAGCTTGCGGACAGCTGTAAGTAAAATAGGAATGCATATTCAGAACAATTTCCTGTTTAGCCTGAAATTATAAATTTAACCTATTTTTTTATTACCTGGCTGAACATGTATTTCTAGTTTAGAGAAAACCAAGCTGTCAAGGTGAGACCAATATTCTTTTAGGCCGTTAAGGTCGGAAACATTGATAAAATGTACAATTTGGTCAACTATTTTATCCACTCTAAAACCTTTATCTTTGTCTGATTTTAAATCACTATCAAACGCTTTTACGGTGGCCGTGAAACCTCTATAAAGTAGGTATTCGCGCACTAATTCATCTACAAACTGAACATGAGCCATTTTCGTGGATATTGTTAAATAATATTGGAATGGAATTAAAAACAGACGAAACACAACACAAATACAAATATCAACAAAACATTTGATTGTTTTTTTTTATTTGACTTTGACATTTTAATTTTGAATTGTGTTTTTTTAATTTATTCTTGGCTATGGATACAAGTCTTTCAGCCGTTAGAATCGTGATTGTGAATTTGTGACAGATAAAAATAGAGAAAAGTAAAGCAACATATCAATAGCAAACAAACAGAGAGTATTTTAACAGAGTTGTATTTTAGGTAAGGCCGTAAACGAGCAACTCATTTTCTTTTCACTTCTTTCTGCGTAAATACACTAAAAGTCGTACATCTGTTTTGAAAGCCTGAATAACTGCTATGTGAGGCGGGCGTTAGCAGACTGACCAAATAAGTGTGACGTCACTCACTCCGACCGCAAATTCTGAGCAACGGCCGCAAGTTCTTCGTCGCAACCATGATAATACTTGACACTGGTTGAATAGATGGACTGGTCGCACAAAGTGCGAAGCCAAAAACGAATAAAAAGAAAAAAAACAAGTCGCCGTCAGACAGGACGACAGGACAAATGTCTGCCATTACAATTTTTGCTGCGTTCCGTTATGCGCTAAAATTGGCGATTGCCAATTCGACCAAATTCAATAGTCACAAAATCACATTAAAGCCCATATATTTTGCAAAGACATTTTGTGACTATTCAATTTGGTCGGATTCGCGATATTATCACTTTTAGCGCATTACGGAACGCAGCATATGTCAAAACTCAAAACAAATGTCAGTACAGTAGGTCTATTTTACCAGCTGTCGATTTTTATTGGATTTTGTATTTATTCGGAAGAAAATTTAAACAAAATGTGTTTTCTTAAATGAAAGTTGCGTTGTTTTGAGCCGTGTGTAGTGTAGTGATCACGGTGGTGCTAGTGTTTGGCGGCGGCGTTTGTGGAGGGCGATGGGCGCGGGCGAGTGAAGGCCCGCGTCGCGGGCGCGGCTCGGACGCGCAGGCATGCGGCGGCATGGCAGGCGAGGCTGCGGGCACGTCGCGCGGCCTCCGCGTCTACAAGATCGTAGTGCTGGGCGACGGCGGCGTCGGCAAGTCCGCCGTCACCTTGCAGTTCGTCAGCCACAGTTTTCTCGACTACCATGACCCCACTATAGGTAGGTACCCACTTGACAGTTTCAAGGCTTAATGCATTATAATGATAAGTAAACATTCAAACTAGAGCTTTCAGAAGCTATAAAGCGTAATGTAGAAAAAAACTATGAAAATGTTTACTATACTATGTGTTTGTATTTTGTTTTATTTATACGGGAACACGTTTAATTAAATCAGATACGCCGAGACTCCGACTATAGTTTCGATCACGTCCGGTGACCTTTTTCAAAGAGTTAAAACAGAGCCCAACCTGTGTGCGGCTGCATCCTGCTTTGGATTGTTTACTATACTTATAAGTTTTATTCCTTTCCAGAGGATTCATACCAACAACAAGCTGTGATAGATGGAGAACCAGCCCTACTAGATATATTGGATACAGCTGGACAGGTGTGCATAATTGTCATCAAATTACTTAAAAATAATGAGCCATTATTTTTAGTACACATAGCTTCCCTAACCAAATTGTATAGGCATCTGTTTTGTGGTAAAATTCTAGTTGATTTTCAAGACTACAATTATCTGCACCGGATTATCTTCACAGGAGGATGGGCAGCAGCATCCTCTTGGCTAACGGTGGTGAGCATTCTGCGATCCCCAAGCAGCCTGCTATGTGTGGGGATTATGGCAACACCCCTCTATTAATAGGGAGGCCTTCGTCCAGCAGTGGAAGTTTTATGGCTGACGACGTACAATTATCTGTAAATACCTATCTCATTCAATGTCTTTTTGTTTATTTTTCTTTAACGGATATTTTGTTATATGATAGTTACCATTAAGAATAAACCTTTCAGGTGGAGTTTACAGCAATGCGAGAACAGTATATGCGCTGCGGCGAAGGCTTTGTTCTCTGCTACTCTGTAACAGACAGGCGGTCATTCCGAGCGGCGGCTGAGTATAGGCGGCTGCTTTCACAGGCTAGACCTTCAGAGAGACTGCCTTTGGTCCTAGTGGGGAATAAATTGGATTTGGCTCCAAGATTCAGACAAGTGAGTTAGCACTGAATTTTATTGTGATTTTCTCTGATATTATTATATTGTACAAATTAATTTATTTATGCATTAAAAAAAAAAACTATAAAAACACTATACCCAGTAGTGGGTGTTCAAGGGCTGAATAGAATAGATATAATGCATAATGTATTGCTTGATCCTGAAGGCAATCAAACTAGTCAGAAATGTTGTGGCAGGAGCCAATAATTTTCTTGTACAATTTATAACTGTGTTATAATTAGTAAATAAAATTATTAAAAAAAATAGGTGCTATTTTTATTATTTTAAAATTGTTGCTAGAAATGAACTAAACTTTGTTATAATAATGCTCAATATGTATCAAATGTGCACACAAGATGATGTAAAAAATTTACAAAAAGAAGTTAAATTTGTAAAAATGAACTTTTTTTATTTTTATTTAAAACTAAAAATAACAATAAAAAAAGTGATTTGCGTAAACCAATTGGATAACTATTATTCAATAAGGACAGGTTTCAGATTTGTGTTGTATTTTTCCAGGTAAGCTCAGAGGAAGGCAAGGCCCTGGCTACTCAGCTAGGATGCCCGTTCTTCGAGACTTCGGCTGCACTGCGGCATTTCGTCGACGACGCGTTTCACGCGCTCGTCAGGGAGATACGACGGCTGGAGAGGCAGAGACAAGTGAGATTGATTTTCTGATTGATTGATTGATTGATTGATTGATTGTGTTTTGTTTTTGTGAGACTAACCACTGAATGCCTGACAAATATGGAAATATACATAACATAGAGTTATTGTATATTTGTAGTGACAACTCACAATCATTATTTTCATTGCATACCTGATTTTAAACAGTACTGGTTAAGATAATGAAATGTAAGCCTTACATCAGACGTCGTATCCAAATATTAACTTCATACGAACATCGCTGCTGTCTGGATGGGTCCAGCGGATTGCAAATATTCTAATCTGACAAATAAAAAACATCCCGAAAACCTCCATGCTAAAAGATTGCATATTACTTGCAGGCCTCTATAATGGGCACGGGTATATCGACAACGGGCGGCGGGCGGCGGCGTTGGCGCCGTCTGCGCAGCATTTTCGCGCTCGTCTTCCGTCGCCGAAGGCGCCACCACTCCGCGCCGTGACCACACATCCACTGTAAGATCACACAACATGGCTAAAGATCTTTGACTTGACGCTTTCGTCGTCAAACGTATTCGATTTGCAACTGCAACTTCTCTGCAAGGATATTTTGATATGACGCAACTTGTCTGAAAAGATATTTTGTTTTGATGCAACTTGCTTGCAAAGATATTTTATTTGACACTGTAAAGATTAATAATTTGATTTCACGCTAGTAGTCTCAAATACTAACTACTACAAAAACTACTGCTATATTGATATAAAGTGGTTTCGCCACCATTGTTACTCGGTTTACTTAAATAACACAAGAAATTATAATTAGTTGGTTCGCGAACACAGGTATCATTTTGTTCTTTGACTAATACCTCTGTAATAAGGTATTTGCGGCGAAAAGATATTAGATTTGACACAAATGATAATCTTTAATTTTGTATAAGGTTTTGTATGAGGTCTTTTCTAGCTATTCGATTGAACCTCACACGTGATATAAAAACCCCCAGTGAAATAAAATTGTGGCCTAAGTTAATAAAGATTTGAAATGAAAGGACAAAAATAAAAGTGAATAGCTTAGCTTTTGCTTTGCATGAAAAGATAAAGGTATCTCCACAGATTTTTAGAAACATTCTATGTGAATGTTTTTATAATCTTTTTTACTATGCCAACGAAATCGAGATATAATTAACCTGATCATGTGATGTAATCGTAACTTGCCCATCCTACCTCAATTTCTTGTTATCTTATGTCCAGACCCATAACTTGTTTTTTTACCAGGCGATCAGTCTGCTAGTTTGCCATTCAATGAAAAAACCTATTATGTTGAACATTGATTTAACTATATTTTCAAATTGCCATATTACAAAACATTTAGTATTATTTTTGCCATAAAATCATACCATCGAACTCCTTGGTCCTCTATCCTACCTCTAAAGGATTCCTAACTGTAATTGTATTTAGGTTAGTGTATTTAAAAAGCTTGAATGCTAAAGATGTGAAATATACGCGGATGATCTGAAGAGAATAAGACCTTGAGTCTAAAGATGTAATACATAATATATTTATGCAATGATCCAAATTATAGCTTAGGCTCTGCTTGCTGCAAATTCTGAATTATCTTTATACAACCAATGTAAAGCTTAGTAGCGCCATTTCTAATTCTTGCTGTCCACCATATTGAAATATGTGATATTCAACTATTGTATCCACTCAAGCGCCATCCCGCGGTATCAAATTTCGATCAAGTGTCTCGTCCCGCGCCGCCGGCGCCAGGTATTTCCCGCGTATTCTAAGTGACCGTCTCGAAAGCGCCTCTTACGACGCTGAGTGATAAAATTAATGGACAGGACTCTTTGAAGAACCAAGGAATACGTTACGTAAATAATGTTGGCTAGTGTAGTAATAAAATATTATGCTACGTTAGGCTAAATTGTCCTAACAAAAAAATATTGTTGTTTTTTAAAACATTATTAATTTGAAAATGAAAGCGATAGCATACTGTTTTTTATTTTTATTTCAATCGTACATGAACATAGCATTACAATAAGGTAAAAATATCGATATAATCCGATTAAGAAAAAAAAAACAACAAAAAAGATCAATAACTCACAGAAAAAATTTACGACTAGCACTTTTTTTTTTACTTCGTGCATAGATTAAAATACCCACAGAGAGTGGCAAGACTTGTAACTTCAAGCAAATATATCAAAGATCCGTATTAGACTCACTAACGGCATCTGTTGAGCGCCCCATTCAAATTATGAGGTAAATCATATGGCGCGAATTTCGTGCAACTGGAGTTGCAGGAAGTATAATTGCTTCGGGGAACGTGCAACGACGGTTGCACAGGCGCTCTAGCGGGTGGGTATGTTTGTATTATGATCGTTGAATATTAATATTTTTATAATGTTATGTAGCAAGCATAACAGATGGCACCACCAAAGATTTGATTAGTTATATAAAACAACTCCGGGACCGACATAGACAATAGACAATCGTTTATTTGCGACAAAAAACAGCACACAAACAAAAGTAATTAGGAAAAATAAGAAAATGAAACACACGAAACACACACATAATGTGCATGAAAGAGAACCTTATTTACATTTATGTACTTAAGTATTATGTGAAATATCTAAAAGTGGTTCTGTAGACTAATTAATAAGTACTATTATTATTTTAGTTTTAGCGCGTTTTCAATTCTATTTGTCTATATTAAATACACATACAGTGTAATATCAATACATATAATTTTAAATTTTAAAGAGTACACGTCTACCTAACGGTTCTAATTAGTATTTTGCACTTATAAATCTAATGTTCTATAGATTAAAAAAAGAATGTTTTACTTACTATCACAAAATGTATTGCTTTCAACCATTGATTTTTATTATAAGCGGTTCCAAAGATCTTTAAAACGTTCAACTTCTACATAGTTAAATCTTGATTTGGTTGACAGATAACGCATAGCCCAAACCTGTAGGTATAGAAGCGTGATATTTTCCACACAAGTTCCATTAATAGCGCGATGATTACTAACTGAAGATGATAATTCATCCCTTAAAGAGGTTAAATAAATAGGTGAAGCCTAATTAATGCCTGCAATGTGAAAATCTCGGGCATTAGCTCATGTGAGCATGAACACAATAGAAACAGCTAAAATTGTCGGTATATTTATAAATAAACGACCATTTAAAAAACAACTCATATGCGTACCGACTTATATGTCAAATGAATGATGAGTAATGGCCTACTTCCCGTCTATTTGAACACTGCGTTTTATTGCAGTTGTGGCGCGTCAATTTGAAATCCATAGTTTTATAGATCTTTGGTTAGAATCGTTTACTTTGTAGTTTCTGTCGAAGGTTCAGTACCTAAATGTAAGTATGATTTCGGAAGCCTAAATGTACGAGTAAAAGCAGCGTCTTCCGCGAAATGGAACCCTTAAATAAAGCAATATTATACAAAAAAAGTTATTTACAATGCTTGTGATTTTTGTGTCATTACTTTTAAAGTTATTAATGTTTAGCTCGTAATATTATACACGTAGTTACTAGTTATAGCTATACGGCGTTTAGGGGACCTTGTATAGAGTAGTACGTTTCGTTTAAAGTAAGTATTCGTACAAAAACCATTTACCTATATTAAGGAGTATTTAATATTTAACCAAAACTAGTTGTGAAGTTACCCGTTTTAATTATAAAAGTTTGTTTTAACCTGTAGATGTATGAATAAGTAATGTAAGTGAGATATATCGAGCTCTTTTTTGCTCTGTGAGACAGAGACAGCAATAATATTTAAAGAATAAAATATATTTATAATTATTACGATAATCTTAAGTACCTAATTGAAGGATACACGGATATTTTTAGGATTCAAACTCAATATTTCCATTTACATTTTATCTTGTCTTCACCGCCTTTAATATGAAAATCATTGATAAATTATATGTCTAGATAGACTGATGGATCCTAAACACGTCGAAAAAAATAGCGATGAACTGTTAGCCTCTTATGCACGCACACTATAACAACGACAATGGTGCAACGCGAGTGTAAGACATGGCTGTCACGCACACTAGTATAAAAATGTTGGCCTGTCATTTTTCGTTCATAAACAGTACGAGACTATCTAGACATATTATTTATCAAAGATGAAAATAAATGAATTCTCTGAACTGACGGAACGGACGGTCCAGACACTACTGGGTGATGGATTAGCATAAACAACCTTTTAGTAGTCTATCATAGTGCTGGACACAGGCCTACCATCGACGGGCAATTGGGTCATATCCATCACGCTGGCCCGGTTGCGGGTTGGTGGATTCACATACGCCGTTGGTTTTCTTCTCCGGACGTAGGTATGCAAGTTTCCTAACCATATTTTATTACAAGTATGGTTTGAAAATCTTTACATAAACTTCAAAGAGCTTATTAGTACGGTCCCGAGATTGGAAGTCACGATTTCTGTATTCTTTGAGAGGGTAGACGGTACACAATTTTGACAATTCTAAACCAAAATACGACCTCACGACCTAAATATATTAATCAGGATATCATCAGATTTACTGATAGATTTGTAGGCCCATTCATCTGAGAGACAAAAGTTAAATCCCTGGTTGACAAGTAACTTCTCGCTAAGCAACGTTTTTAGCGTAAAAGCTATAAATTATCATAACATTGTAGATAGATAACAATCGTCTAAGCTAAAACACAGGTTTGATCGTTCGGAATAGAATTGAAAGACAAATCAAATTTTATCAGAATTTCTACCCTTTTTATGTAACTCTTTAGAATCACAACTAAATTTATATTTTTATGCATTTTCCATTAAAATGTCCGTGTGAACAATCCTTCAAAGTTTCATTGATATATTCAATACATTATCAGTATACATTAGTGTAAGGGGTGTTTTCAATCGCCAAATCATTTTTAACGTTAAGATCAGTTTGATTGGAGACGTTACCTAGCTAGTTCATGCATCTTCAAAACTAAAATTTTAAAATGAACCTTCAGCGTGTTTTCAGTGTTCCGTTTATTTTTATTATTAAGAGGAATCACATTTTTATAGGACTAAACATCGAATTTCTGAAAGTAATGAGCGTCAATGCTGCGATGTTCTCGGGCCGTACCGTGAACCCCTTATTGCGGACCGAATAGGCTCAGCTGCCGACGCTGCGTGACTGTGAATTGTATCGTCCCGCAATACGGTTCACGGTCGCGCAGCGTCGGCAGCTGAGCCTATTCGGTCCGCAATAAGCGTTCATGACGGCCCCTGGACTTGGTTTTAGTTCTTCAAATTTCTGGATACCGCTGCTATGCGGTCAAGCATGATGCATTGTCTCAAAAGCACGAGTGTTTTGTTGCATTACTTGATACTATTAAAAAATAAACTGTTTCGATTTAGGTAGTAAAAAAAATGATGAATTGACGATTGAAAATTATCTAAATAAGACCAATTTCTTTTCTACTCAGCCATTGACCAAAATATTTAAAGACTACTGCCGTCTGTCTTTATAGACTAGGTATATGTCACCTGCCGGTTTCATTCTAAACTGTAACAGAAGCGTGGGTTTGCAAGTAATGTATGTATTGTTAAGGCTCTCTAACGTGTCCACAGTTGTCTCGCTCACACATTTCCACGTTTTTACCCGACTACGTAAAAAGGAGGTATGCTTTTGGCTGTCTTTATCATCAATATACGTACACGTAACATTTGACACACACTAAATGTAGTTTGATATCAAACAGGGCCCTAACGAGCACATTCAAAGTGTTTTATATGTATATGTGTTTTCAATCAAAAATTAAAGTAGTTTTAATATCTTCTTTGTCATACTATATCTTCTTTGTCATACTATATCTTCTTTGTCAAACTATATCTTCTTTGTCAAACTATATCTTCTTTGTCAAACTATATCTTCTTTGTCAAATATGTATTTCTTCTTTGTCAAAATGTGGCGTGGCGTGAAGTAGTCACGTCTTAGTTTTCCGACAGAATTATATCAAATGTACGAGCGAGATAGCGGACGTACGGATATAATGCCCTTAACTGTTAGGTCGATACGCACAAATATTAGTGTAGTGATTGTACATTCGTATGTTAGTGTGAGTACGTATATTTAAGAAGTTACTAGTGTCGCTTTTCATAGTTTGCGGTTAGCTATCGTTTATCGTGATTGGAAATTGATGTTGGATCTAGTGTTAGTCGTTGCTATGCTAAAGTGCCGTGATTGTTTCGGTGGCAGCACAATAGCATTGTTGACGTAACAGCTTAGTTTGCCATTTGTCTGGCTGGAGGTAACTTTAGTTCTAAAAATTCTAGCAGGAGAGCATGTAGTAGTGGAGTTATATCCATGAAGACATGCTTGTTTTTTCTCCTAATCGTAAATCTATACCTTCTCCCGTCTAAACAGATGTTGAGACGAAAGTCGCTTATCCGATGACAATGTTTGCTTGCCTGCAGTAGTTCAGTGCCATATAGAAGTTTGAACTTCAACTGTCCCAAGCAATACTCGGCCAAGAACGGCTCATTATTACGATTTTATGTATTGTGTTAAATCTCTATAGAGTACATTTTCACGTACCCATACTACGTGACCCGTTCAGGAGGGGGGGGGGGGGGGGTCTTCAAAAATACTACTCTTGGTCACGGAGGGGTTTTAGGTTTTGGTCTAGTGAAATCTCGCAGCGTTTAGCCAGTTCAGTGTCACTCGGCAGTTTAGGTATGTTCGGCCGGCGCTCCGTCCGGGAGGACAATGCAAGGCTGAAGTCAGTGGCCGCCCGCACGCTAGCCTCGTCGCACGTAACTAAGCATACGTGATAGAAAGAGAGCGGTATATCTAGGTGAATATAGCGAGCGGTATCCAGCGCTGTGCGAGTTGAATTGCTACTTTCATTGCCTAGTAGATAAAGTCCTTATTTATTTCAATTCCTTTGCGGAGTGAACTTTCTGTACGTAGTACTATTATTTATTCTGTGGTTTAGCGGTTTTTAAACTCGCATTTTTTCATGTAATTATGCGTAAGCACGCACTCTTGGCGTCACGTAGTATGGGTACGTTCCCTTACATAGTGCATACGGCCGCAATGTTCCATCAAGCGAGTTCGCGTAGGCCTTATTTTAGTTAACCTGTTTAGTCTTATTTTTGAGCAACGGTTCTCTAAAAACTCATCCACTTGTTTACCTGCGCCAGCACCGTCTGATGTTTTTACCGAGATATTTTTATTCAAGAACGTGTTTTTTTTTTTGGAAAATAGAGTAACAATCGATTGTCTATGTTAATGTAGGTACTGGCACGATGCTAACCTACGAGCACTAACATTAATACCTGATAACACGCCATAAATTGTGTAGCTATATACTGACCTACTTATCTATATTTTTTGATACCATTTCGTCGAGTGGAGGTGTATTTTATAGCACTAACTCTAGTCATTGCTATTTTTATGTAGCTGTTTATAGATGTTCGTATTTATATGGTATTATTATCGTTCTGTCTGGTCGAGTTGTGAAACAAATGTCTAATGCATACAGATACATTATAAATAATCAAAACAGCTCTTTACCATCAGTTTTAAATTACTGGGTATGAAGAGATTTAACATCTAATATCTCAGGGTGACGAGAGCAGTGCAGTGCGGCGCAGTATTGTGTTCGCAAGTTCACCATTCTGGCACTGCTACTGTTAGTGGCAGGCGTGACGCTTACCACCAGGCGAACGTCTTGCTAGTCTCGTCACTAGGTTTTATAAAACAAAAATAAATGTTTCACCAAAGAGTTTTACATCGATTTAACCTTTTACGTTTTATGTGAACTCAGTCGTTTTGGTTGTTTAATAATAGTCCTAACGCTGAGCTCCTCCGGACATTAATCTTTGCTAGGGTTGCCTCTAAGAATTAGCAGAAAGCGACCGCAAAGAAGACATACGACTGGCTGGCTGTCGAGGTAGTTTGTAAAAAAATATAAATCATCATTTACCCTGATAGTCCTTCTGATACGGAGCTATAATTTTGTTCGTTGAAAATGTAAGAAACTTAAAAAAAAAGTTCTTCGTGGACATTCCAAAAATTGGTACTCGATTTAGGTCCACATTTTATTTATTTAACATTTTCTAACATTCTAACATTCCTAAAACTGTAACTCTTCACAGCCGTCTTCCTTGTTTCCTAAGAACTATATCTAGGTATTTTCAAGGCTAGAATGAATAGATATATAGATAGACATGCTCCTGTGGTCATTCCGTCGCTTATTACTTTCTGGCGATAGCGATAAAGAAAAAGCTATTTGGCATACGAATGATGGTATTAGGCCGGTCGCAGATCATGAGACACGTCTTTTTCGCGCGCGGCCGGACCGACCGTAACACACTGCGAACAATTAACAGGTGCGAACGAGATGGCCGTCACGAGTTCACAGTTTAAATTTCTTACGGTGTGCCGTAAGATCCGTGCATACGTTTTGTACTAGGTCCCTAGTACAACACGTATGCACGGGAGCGCCTTCCGGCGCGACCGTCAGGTTTTTCGATTGGGTTTTTCTTATAATGTGCGGCGGCTCTTACAGGGAAATGTCATTTCCATAGTACGCAAGAAAGCCTCTAGGTTACGAGGCATTTTCCCTTCTCTAACGTTGTCACTAACTTGATAATTTGTTTCAACTAGACCGGATATTTAGTATGTATTAATAAATATATAATATGATGTATGTATCTATGTACTCGTAAGTAGTGTTAAAATGTTTTTGGAACCAATCCTCGTTATTTAAAATATGTTGGGTTTCAGTATGATTCAGAACGTTTTTAGAGACTTAGATTTTTATATCTTTCGTTTTTATCTGTGACTTTAGCTGAACGCTTTCCATGATTATGCGTCCTATCAGAAGTAACTCTTTTAAAGTTCTAGTAAAACAACAGAGTAGAAAAAACGAGCTGTGCTAGAGTAGAAGCAATTTTTGTGGAAATAGGACTAATATTTACCTTATAATAGTGTACTATTTTAGTTACCTTCCTGTATAAAAACAATAATATTTCTTTATAATTATTCCAATTGTATTGTGTCCTTTTATTTTTTTATAATACATGACGGCTCATTGACATAGAAAGTTGATGACTAACACTGTAAAGCGCCAAGCCAAGTATATCCCATACAAATAAGTACGTTTGATCTAAAGGTTCCTTTGTTTTGGTAAGGTTTGGTTTTGGACAGTTGACATAATGTTGTAAAGAGGTAATGCTAGATCAAATGTTTTTGTATGGGTTTGTTAAGACGCTTTACAAAGTCATGTAGTTAAATTTACATGAACTGTCAAAAAGCGTTTGAAAAGGACAGAGTCACAGAGTATAGTTTAAGGTTGATTTAAGACAATATTTTATTGATTTGTTATTATATACTTAATATAATTATGTACAAGTAGATTATTAGGCACAGTGTTTAAAGTCGTTCAAGCAAGCCCGTAGCGTGTTATGTATTTTGAATTGACGCTTACAAAAGGTATTTAATTAATAGTTATTCCATAAATAAGTGACTTAAGTGAATATAAACCCCCGTAGGTGATTTGAACAATAATATATTTCGCGTTTTTATTGTAAAAAGTATTTATACGTTGTAGGTATTTAGAAATGTTGTAATTTTTGTTCGGCGGATATATTTTATATATTGTAAGTGGATGATTTGTTATGTGTAATAATATAATTTATAACACCAAATAGTACCTTGCAGATGTTTAATATATTGCGTATAGTGTAAGCAGTGTGTAGAGATTTTGTTGAATTAAATGTCATGTTTCAAAATTTATTGCGTTTAATTTCTTCTTCTCCTTTAACCTGTAACGAATATAATATAGAACAATAACGAATCCCCTTTTGTTGTAAAGTTCATAGAATTCATAAAATTGGGTCGAATGTAGATATTAGTTCCTAAAATATTTGACTGCATAAACCAGCGACGATGATAATGGAATGGACGGGCCCACCGCTTGCAAATCGTTCAACATTAACAAGTCAACACAATCAAGCATACCTAGCTAAAAGTATGCATTGCATATTACATTTACCGGAAAATAGAGATAGCGAATCTAATTACTGCATGACAAAACGAGAACAATGTTTTTGTCTATTGCTCTCGAATCTCGAACAATCACGAGCATTGACGCAGGTTTTGCGAAGTCTCTCTGTCTCGTAACATTACGATCGCCTCAGAATGGCGATTAACCTTACATATTTATTGAAATTAATTGCAGTTGTGACAAAATACAATTATTAATGTGGATTTACTTATGGAATGTGATCCCCAAATTTTTATTGCGAATATTAGTAGTGTTCTTACACTTGGAGTATTTACACGAAGGCATAATTTGGATTTATTTGTATTATTGTATCGTACGGCGCATGTCGCAAAGACTGAGTATGACTGACGCGAGTGGAGAGCTGGCGCTTAATATATGTATAGCCTGCAAAATCTGTCCGCTATTTCCCGTCCATTCATTTTATCATTGTCGTTGGCATAAACATTTTCCTAGAATTTGGTCTGCCTGATCTACAGTTAATAGTAATCTCAAAAATAATAATTAGACAGGGTTACACGCTATTATCAAGCCGAAAGCAGGTCGAAACCAAGACTAGAATCCAAGTTTTATGAGAATAATAATCAAATAGGTTCATTACCCATTACCGATTATACACTGTCATAAGAAAATTGTGATTTGACAAAGAAAGACAAAACAAATAACAAAAAAAATAAAACAAAAAGTTAGGGTTCCTGGATACGTATCAGTCACGAAACATCAGACCTCTGGAGTACAGGGGGCCTCTTGTTGAAAATGAAATTGATGATTTATAATTTACCTATCTATCTTGTGCTAAAGATATATGGGAGAAAAAAGAACAAAAGATTATTTGAGGTTACAATGCGTTTACTATTTTGATAAGTCCTAATACAATATTAATATTAAAACGCTGATGGCGATAGTCCAATGGATGACGGCAACGAGAAAAATTGGGAAAATAAAATAAATGAAAGGAGGTTATCTGATGGATCCTTTGCTGATGGTGTCTTCTGCAGGATCATCCGATTCTCGAACGCTTCATGGAGCTCCTCCAGTGAAATGACATTGCCTTGTCTTCAAAGCTTCAAATGAGAATTTCGCTCGAGTTCCTTAGTTTGGTGACCGCATGGCGCGTCACAAAATAATTCTTGAAAGTTGGAGTTTTACGTCATCTCAGACGGAAATATGGACCTGGTGTCCCCTGCGGGATCGGCGTTGGCTCCCTCAGGTCATTCTCTTCTCAAAAAGATGTAAAAAAATCCAAAAGGTGATTCACCCCGTAACACGCGCAACGGCGGCTCCGACGTGAATGTCTATTTTTCAAAATGGTCTCCTCGATCTAGCTTCTCTTTCTCGCTTATGGAAGAATTCTTCGAGTGCGAGCGAGTCAGCGTATATGACGTCATGTCGTAATACGGCTTCCAACAGATAACCAAATATTTTGTATAAAGCTATCCGATAGATTCTAAATTTGAAACTAATTTTATTACTAGTTTACAATTCCAAAATAAATGCTTAAAAAATCCTAATTTGTTATTTAAATACAATTTTGATAATTAATTTCACACCAACATTTTATGTTGGTTTCTGATATATTTTATGGAGCAAAGCACAAGCCATCCTGTGCGCCAATTTGCAAAATGGGAGCTAATAAAATAAAGTAATAATATAATTTAAAGATTATATGACAATATCCCCCTTTTGAAACAAAAGACAGTTTACTGTCTGAACAGACGGGGTAGGCATGAAAAGAAACTTTTTGTTATAGGTTGGAATCCTGAAATATAGTGAGGTTGATACTTCAGCAAGCTTCTTACATTCCATCTAGCAAAATAAACTGTTATTCCACTTTCATAAAATAAATCACTCACATTCTTTCATACATAGGTACCTATAAGGAATTCAAATAATATTCACACTGCCTAGTTCTTACAAAATCACCACTCACACCTTTAAACTTACATCGAACTTCATAAATCTCCTTGCATCTCATAGTTAAATTGAGCTATTCTGACATACTTGCTTCACTTTTCATAATCCTCATGACTCCATACATAACATGATGGTATAGGATATACCTATAGAAATAACACATTGTGTAATAAAACAAAAGTAGTATATAGCAAGTAGCTTAAAAGGTAACTGTTAATATAAATATCCATTCACTCTTATGTAGGTGCGGACAAAACTTATCTGAAAAACAATGATATCTAAATGGTTTTAAACGGTAAGTAAATATGTGTTAGTATGTTTGTAATTCTTATAATAATCTATACCCTACAGTTTGGGTTTTCTAGTAATGACCTAATTCTATGAGAATAAAGTCTCACTATTGTCTAATAGTATGAAGTGAAAACTTCTAATGTTTAAAGTAAATATCTATCGTTGTAAACATTAGATAAACTAAGTATAAGCTTTAATTAAGTACAGGTAAATCTTAATTATTTAAACCTAAATTAAATCTACGCAGTGAATCCGTGCACTAGATGCTGCTAACTATAATTAAAGACTAATTGTTAATCTTAGAAGGTTCACAGACAACCTTTGGTATCTACAAGACAAAAAGGTAAGTTTGGTATGTATGTATGTATGTAGATCTACTAAATATTGCTAGCATGTCCGAGTGTTTTAACTCAGCCATAAGAAATCATTTTAAGTCATACTAGGTATAAACTTGTCGTTAGTCAAATCCGGTATGTATGTTAGCATGTAACAAAAAGACTAGAACTAAATCGTTCCCAAATAATTAGCTAATAAGCTATAGTTAATGGTAGGTTGCCTTTAAATAGGATCCTCCAGAAAATTGCCCAATATGTAGGCTAAGAACTAATAAGCACACGAAAATATGCATTATTGAACGTTTGGTTTATTGTTGGTTATGTAAAAATAATTACTCATACTTAACCTTAAAAATATTGCATCACAGACTTGGTTTTAACAAAAATTACCAAGTCTCAAAACACAAAAAAATGGTATTAACCTTAAAAAATTGCTTCACAGACTTGGTTTTAACAAAAATTACCAAGTCTCAAAACACAAAAAAAATGGTATAAACCTTAAAAAATTGCTTCACAGACTTGGTTTTAACAAAAATTACCAAGTCTCAAAACACAAAAAAATGGTATTAACCTTAAAAAATTGCTTCACAGACTTGGTTTTAACAAAAATTACCAAGTCTCAAAACACAAAAAAAATGGTATTAAATATACTGCTTTTGCTTTATATAGCAATGGATACTTGTCCAAAACAAAACAATAGCTTTGAATACTGTTATTAAGTTAATTCAAAGTAAGTATTTAAGTCTTTCCCTGAATGTAGGTCAACACTTTGTTAATACTTGAAACTTGTCTTTGAGACAGAAAAAGAATCGTCTTTTCTATACAAATTGGAAATCAAAATAAGTAAATTCTTGTATAAATAACGCTTAAGTAGTTCAATGTCTGAATAGAAGTCATACTTAGTCTGAGTATAGACCATATAGTATGTCATTTTACCTACATGAACTTGTTGGTTTACAAGGAAAATTGCAATGTTTAAATTCTAAACTTGTTTGTAAAGAAATAATTATTGATTTTATGATTTTATCAGTATTTGTTATGGATTTACAGTATCCTAAAGTATCCGTAGAAATAATAATGTGGGTAAAAACGCAAACTTAAAACTTATGTGTTTCTTTTTTACTTTTGAGAATTTTGGTTGTGAACATACGGTTTTCATTTTAATTTGAATAATACTGAACCGATAGCCAAAATTGTGTATCTATAGGTAGCTAGATATGCGTAGGTACGATAAATCAAAAATAATTGTCTGTAACTACAATTTTGAAAAAGTTATAAGCGCCGCCATATGTGTGTTTACATTCTGCATTGCTTTGAATAAATAAATATTGTTTTTGTTTATATTTCAAAAACTATTGATCTGAATTTTGCAATAAAAGTATATATTGACTTCTGTTAGCGTCTACTATGGGTAGTAAACAAAATACTTTAATAAAAAGTTTGAGAAGAGAGTGGGTAACGAATGGCAAACTGATCTGTAAAATTTCAGAGCAGTGCCTTCTAACAACTCTGAAAAACCTCTCAACAGTACACTTTCACACACATCTCTTGCTAACTTAATTTCGTTCACTCGATTCAAAAATTCAACAACACACGTATCACCACTATACTTCAGTCCCCAGGACTTCAAATTGGAGTTGTAACTGTTATTAATTGCATATGTTACCTGGGTGACTGGTACATGACTGTTTTGTGTCGAGTGCCTTTGTTTCATAAATGGAATATACTTGTCACCGTCTGTGGCTGGATCTATAACACTAGTGCTAGGATTTGTGTGGATATTTTTGCATAATGGCGACTGGATTGTTCCTTGAGCCATCCTCACATCGGTATTGACATAATTCATTTCTTCTGAATCTGAAACAGGTATATCTATTAAGCTCTGTGAATTTTGGAGTTCTGGTTGAGGTGAATCTGACGTTTGCTCCGCTGTTAACTTACGGTCAACAGACGGTGTACTATACATCTTTACAAGAAAAATTGTTACACAAATTCAATAACACAATTGTGAAAATACCTACTTCTACAGTAGATTAAATTGTAATCTTTTGTTTATAAATTCCAACATACACCTTTGCACAAGATAAAATTGTTTTGTTTTTAAGTTAAATTCTAAGTAAATAATTGTTCGGGCGCCATTTGTCATAAGAAAATTGTGATTTGACAAAGAAAGACAAAACAAATAACAAAAAAAATAAAACAAAAAGTTAGGGTTCCTGGATACGTATCAGTCACGAAACATCAGACCTCTGGAGTACAGGGGGCCTCTTGTTGAAAATGAAATTGATGATTTATAATTTACCTATCTATCTTGTGCTAAAGATATATGGGAGAAAAAAGAACAAAAGATTATTTGAGGTTACAATGCGTTTACTATTTTGATAAGTCCTAATACAATATTAATATTAAAACGCTGATGGCGATAGTCCAATGGATGACGGCAACGAGAAAAATTGGGAAAATAAAATAAATGAAAGGAGGTTATCTGATGGATCCTTTGCTGATGGTGTCTTCTGCAGGATCATCCGATTCTCGAACGCTTCATGGAGCTCCTCCAGTGAAATGACATTGCCTTGTCTTCAAAGCTTCAAATGAGAATTTCGCTCGAGTTCCTTAGTTTGGTGACCGCATGGCGCGTCACAAAATAATTCTTGAAAGTTGGAGTTTTACGTCATCTCAGACGGAAATATGGACCTGGTGTCCCCTGCGGGATCGGCGTTGGCTCCCTCAGGTCATTCTCTTCTCAAAAAGATGTAAAAAAATCCAAAAGGTGATTCACCCCGTAACACGCGCAACGGCGGCTCCGACGTGAATGTCTATTTTTCAAAATGGTCTCCTCGATCTAGCTTCTCTTTCTCGCTTATGGAAGAATTCTTCGAGTGCGAGCGAGTCAGCGTATATGACGTCATGTCGTAATACGGCTTCCAACAGATAACCAAATATTTTGTATAAAGCTATCCGATAGATTCTAAATTTGAAACTAATTTTATTACTAGTTTACAATTCCAAAATAAATGCTTAAAAAATCCTAATTTGTTATTTAAATACAATTTTGATAATTAATTTCACACCAACATTTTATGTTGGTTTCTGATATATTTTATGGAGCAAAGCACAAGCCATCCTGTGCGCCAATTTGCAAAATGGGAGCTAATAAAATAAAGTAATAATATAATTTAAAGATTATATGACAACACATCTTATCTTTTTTGTTTTATTTATATGGAAATACTCACGTTTAATTAAATCGGATACTCCGACTATAGTTTCGATCACATCCGGTGACCTTTTTCAAAGAGTGAAAACAGAGCCCGACGAGCGTGCAGCACACAAAAAAAAGAGAAAAAGAAAAAGTTCACCGGATGTGATCGAAACTATAGTCGGAGCATCCGATTTAATTAAACGTGAGTATTTCCGTATAAATAAAACAAAAATGTGTCAAAACCACGTCAGTTTTCACTATCTTATCCTGAACGAAGGATAATATAATATAAGGAGCTCTGTGAGCTGTCAAAATTATACCGGTGTGAAGTTGGCAGCCAAACTTAGCTGCCTATAATACGACCAAATAAAGATGGTATTTTTTGTGAAGTTAGCAGCCAACGTGGTTACGTCCTGAAATCGCCTGAAAACTTCAACAAACGTATTGCAGGGGGCTTCAGAAATGTGTAAACTACCATAATTACCTTTAAAAAGTATAAAATCATAACTAAAAATTAATAATTAAAGAAATTTGGGTTTTGAAAATCGTTAAATAATACCAATCTGAAACTGAATCGAGCTGAACCTGGTATGCGGAATAAAAGCTTGTATATCTAGCTACAATATTAGCCCTAACACGTTCTGGCTAAATAATATCATCATACGAAAATCGCCAGCTGAAATTACCTAAGTAGCAAAAAAATATTTAAAAAATAATCTAAATTTGGAATATTGTTCTATAATACCAATCTGAAATCGAATCCAGCTATACCTGGTATGCAGCATGAAAGCCTGTATATCTAGCTACAATATGAGCCCTAACAGGTTCTGGCTAAATCATATCATCATACGAAAATCAGCAGCTCAAATGACCTAAGTAGAAAACAAATATTTTAAAAATTCCAAAATTTAGGTTTTGAAAATCGTGCAATAACTCCAATCTGAAATCGAATCGAGCTATACCTGGTATGCAGCATAAAAGCCTGTATATCTAGCTACAAAATGAACCCTAACAGGTTCTGGCTAAATCATATTATCATACGAAAATCAGCAGCTGAAATGGCCTAAGTAGAAAACAAATACTTTAAAAATTCCAAAATTTAGGTTTTGAAAATCGTTCAATAACTCCAATCTGAAATCGAATCGAGCTATACCTGGTATGCAGCATGAAAGTCTGTATATTTGGCTACAAAATGAGCACTAACAGATTCTGGCTAAATCATATCATCATAAGAAAATCAGCAGGTGAAATGACCTTAGTAGAAAACAAATATTTTAAAAATTCCAAAATTTAGGTTTAAAAAATCGTTCAATAACTCCAATCTGAAATCGAATCAAGCTATACCTGGTATGCAGCATGAATGCCTTTATATTTAGGTACAATATGAGCTCTAACAGGTTCTAGCTAAATCATATCATCATACGAAAATCAGCAGCTGAAATGACCTAAGTAGAAAACAAATATTTCAAAAATTATCTAAATTTGGAAAATTGTTCTATAATACCAATCTGAAATCGAATCAAGCCATACCTGGGATGCAGCATGAAAGCCTGTATATCAAGCTACAATATGAGCCCAAACAGATTCTGGCTAAATCATATCATCATACGAAAATCAGCAGCTGAAATGACCTAAGTAGAAAACAAATATTTCAAAAATTCCAAAATTTTGGTTTTGAAAATCGTTCAATAACTCCAATCTGAAATCGAATCGAGCTATACCTGGTATGCAGCATGAATGCCTGTATATCTAGGTACAATATGAGCCCTAACAGGTTCTGGCTAAATCATATCATCATACGAAAATCAGCAGCTGAAATGACCTAAGTAGAAAACAAATATTTCAAAAATTCCAAAATTTTGGTTTTGAAAATCGTTCAATAACTCCAATCTGAAATCGAATCGAGCTATACCTGGTATGCAGCATGATTGCTTGTATATCTAGGTACAATATGAGCCCTAACAGGTTCTGGCTAAATCATATCATCATACGAAAATCAGCAGCTGAAATTACCTAAGTAGCAAACAAATATTTAAAAAATTATCTAAATTTGGAAAATTGTTCTATAATACCAATCTGAAATCGAATCAAGTTATACCTGGGATGCAGCATGAAAGCCTGTATATCAAGCTACAATATGAGCCCAAACAGATTCTGGCTAAATCATATCATCATACGAAAATCAGCAGCTGAAATGACCTAAGAAGAAAACAAATATTTCAAAAATTCCAAAATTTTGGTTTTGAAAATCGTTCAATAACTCCAATCTGAAATTGAATCGAGCTATACCTGGTATGCAGCATGAATGCCTGTATATCTAGGTACAATATGAGCCCTAACAGGTTCTGGCTAAATCATATCATCATACGAAAATCAGTAGCTGAAATTACCTAAGTAGCAAACAAATATTTAAAAAATTATCTAAATTTGGAAAATTGTTCTATAATAACAATCTGAAATCGAATCAAGCTATACCTGGGATGCAGCATGAAAGCCTGTATATCAAGCTACAATATGAGCCCAAACAGATTCTGGCTAAATCATATCATCATACGAAAATCAGCAGCTGAAATGACCTAAGTAGAAAACAAATATTTAAAAAATAATCTAAATTTGGAAAATTGTTCTATAATACCAATCTGAAATCGAATCAAGCTATACCTGGTATGCAGCATGAAAGCCTGTATATCTAGCTACAATATGAGCCCGAACAGATTCTGGCTAAATCATATCATCATACGAAAATCAGCAGCTGAAATGACCTAAGTAGAAAACAAATATTTCAATAATTCCAAAATTTAGGTTTTGAAAATCGTTCAATAACTCCAATCTGAAATCGAATCGAGCTATACCTGGTATGCAGCATAAAAGCCTGTATATCTAGCTACAAAATGAACCCTAACAAGTTCTGGCTAAATCATATCATCATACGAAAATCAGCAGCTGAAATTACCTATGTAGAAAACAAATATTTTAAAAATTCCAAAATTTAGGTTTTGAAAATCGTTCAATAACTCCAATCTGAAATCGAATCGAGCTATACCTGGTATGCAGCATAATTGCTTGTATATCTAGGTACAATATGAGCCCTAACAGGTTCTGGCTAAATCATATCATCATACGAAAATCAGCAGCTGAAATTACCTAAGTAGCAAACAAATTATTAAAAAATTATCTAAATTTGGAAAATTGTTCTATAATACCAATCTGAAATCGAATCAAGCTATACCTGGGATGCAGCATGAAAGCCTGTATATCAAGCTACAATATGAGCCCAAACAGATTCTGGCTTAATCATATCATCATACGAAAATCAGCAGCTGAAATGACCTAAGTAGAAAACAAATATTTCAAAAATTCCAAAATTTTAGTTTTGAAAATCGTTCAATAACTCCAATCTAAAATCGAATCGAGCTATACCTGGTATGCAGCATGAAAGTCTGTATATTTGACTACAAAATGAGCACTAAAAAATTCTGGCTAAATCATATCATCATACGAAAATCAGCAGCTGAAATGACCTAAGTAGAAAACAAATATTTCAAAAATTCCAAAATTTTGGTTTTGAAAATCGTTCAATAACTCCAATCTGAAATCGAATCGAGCTATACCTGGTATGCAGCATGATTGCTTGTATATCTAGGTACAATATGAGCCCTAACAGGTTCTGGCTAAATCATATCATCATACGAAAATCAGCAGCTGAAATTACCTAAGTAGCAAACAAATATTTAAAAAATTATCTAAATTTGGAAAATTGTTCTATAATACCAATCCGAAATCGAATCAAGCTATACGTGGTATGCAGCATGATTGCTTGTATATCTAGGTACAATATGAGCCCTAACAGGTTCTGGCTAAATCATATCATCATACGAAAATCAGCAGCTGAAATGACCTTAGTAGAAAATAAATATTTTAAAAATTATCTAAATTTGGAAAATTGTTCTATAACTCCAATCTGAAATCGAATCGAGCTATACCTGGTATGCAGCATGAAAGTCTGTATATTTGGCTACAAAATGAGTACTAACAGATTCTAGCTAAATCATATCATCATACGAAAATCAGCAGCTGAAATGACCTTAGAAGAAAACAAATATTTTAAAAATTCCAAAATTTAGGTTTAGAAAATCGTTCAATAACTCCAATCTGAAATCGAATCAAGCTATACGTGGTATGCAGCATGATTGCTTGTATATCTAGGTACAATATGAGCCCTAACAGGTTCTGGCTAAATCATATCATCATACGAAAATCAGCAGCTGAAATGACCTTAGTAGAAAATAAATATTTTAAAAATTCCAAAATTTAGGTTTAGAAAATCGTTCAATAACTCCAATCTGAAATCGAATCAAGCTATACCTGTTATGCAGGATGAATGCCTTTATATCTAGGTACAATATGAGCCCTAACAGGTTCTGGCTAAATCATATCATCATACGAAAATCAGCAGCTGAAATTACCTAAGTAGCAAACAAATATTTAAAAAATTATCTAAATTTGGAAAATTGTTCTATAATACCAATCTGAAATCGAATCGAGCTATACCTGGTATGCAGCATGAAAGCCTGTATATCTAGCTACAATATGAGCCCAAACAGATTCTGGCTAAATCATATCATCATACGAAAATCAGCAGCTGAAATGGCCTAAGTAGAAAACAAATACTTTAAAAATACCAAAATTTACGTTTAGAAAATAGTTCAATAACTCCAATCTGAAATCGAATCGAGCTATACCTGGTATGCAGCATGAATGCCTGTATATCTAGGTACAAAGTGAGCACTAACAGATTCTGGCTAAATCATATTATCATACGAAAATCAGCAGCTGAAGTCACCTAAGTAGAAAACAAATATTTTAAAAATTCCAAAATTTCGGTTTTGAAAATCGTTCAATAACTCCAATCTGATATCGAATCGAGCTATACCCAGTATGCAGCATAAAAGCCTGTATATCTAGCTACAAAATGAACCCTAACAAATTCTGGCTAAATCATATTATCATACGAAAATCAGCAGCTGAAATGGCCTAAGTAGAAAACAAATACTTTAAAAATACCAAAATTTACGTTTAGAAAATAGTTCAATAACTCCAATCTGAAATCGAATCGAGCTATACCTGGTATGCAGCATGAATGCCTGTATATCTAGGTACAAAGTGAGCACTAACAGATTCTGGCTAAATCATATTATCATACGAAAATCAGCAGCTGAAGTCACCTAAGTAGAAAACAAATATTTTAAAAATTCCAAAATGTAGGTTTTGAAAATCGTTCAATAACTCCAATCTGAAATCAAACTCACCTATACCTGGTACGCAGCATAAAAGCGTGTATATCTAGCTACAATATGAGCCCTAACAGGTTCTGGCTAAATCCTTAGCCATTGACCTTTTCAAAACCTAAATTTTGAAATTTTCAAAATATTTGTTTTCTACTTAGGTGACTTCAGCTGCTGATTTTCGTATGATAATATGATTTAGCCAGAATCTGTTAGTGCTCACTTTGTACCTAGATATACAGGCATTCATGCTGCATACCAGGTATAGCTCGATTCGATTTCAGATTGGAGTTATTGAACTATTTTCAAAACCTAAATTTTGGAATTTTTAAAGTATTTGTTTTCTACTTAGGCCATTTCAGCTGCTGATTTTCGTATGATAATATGATTTAGCCAGAACTTGTTAGGGTTCATTTTGTAGCTAGATATACAGGCTTTTATGCTGCATACTGGGTATAGCTCGATTCGATTTCAGATTGGAGTTATTGAACGATTTTCAAAACCGAAATTTTGGAATTTTTTAAATATTTGTTTGCTACTTAGGTAATTTCAGCTGCTGATTTTCGTATGATGATATGATTTAGCCAGAATTTTTTAGTGCTCATTTTGTAGCCAAATATACAGACTTTCATGCTGCATACCAGGTATAGCTCGATTCGATTTCAGATTGGAGTTATTGAACTATTTTCAAAACCTAAATTTTGGAATTTTTAAAATATTTGTTTTCTACATAGGTAATTTCAGCTGCTGATTTTCGTATGATGATATGATTTAGCCAGAACTTGTAAGGGTTCATTTTGTAGCTAGATATACATGCTTTTATGCTGCATACCAGGTATAGCTCGATTCGATTTCAGATTGGAGTTATTGAACGATTTTCAAAACCTAAATTTTGGAATTATTGAAATATTTGTTTTCTACTTAGGTCATTTCAGCTGCTGATTTTCGTATGATGATATGATTTAGCCAGAATCTGTTTGGGCTCATATTGTAGCTAGATATACAGGCTTTCATGCTGCGTACCAGGTATAGCTTGATTCGATTTCAGATTGGTATTATAGAACAATTTTCCAAATTTAGATTATTTTTGAAATATTTGTTTGCTACTTAGGTAATTTCAGCTGCTGATTTTCGTATGATGATATGATTTAGCCAGAATTTGTTAGGGCTCATATTGTAGCTAAATATACAGGCTTTCATGCTGCATACCAGGTATAGCTCGATTCGATTTCAGATTGGAGTTATTGAACGATTTTCAAAACCTAAATTTTGGAATTATTGAAATATTTGTTTTCTACTTAGGTCATTTCAGCTGCTGATTTTCGTATGATGATATGATTTAGCCAGAATCTGTTCGGGCTCATATTGTAGCTAGATATACAGGCTTTCATGCTGCATACCAGGTATAGCTTGATTCGATTTCAGATTGGTATTATTGTTCAATTTTCCAAATATAGATTATTTTTTAAATATTTGTTTTCTACCTATGTAATTTCAGCTGCTGATTTTCTTACGATGATATTTTTTAGCCAGAACGTGTTAGGGCTTATATTGTAGCTAGATATACAAGCTTTTATTCCGCATACCAGGTATATCTCGATTCAGTTTCAGATTGGTATTATTTAACGATTTTCAAAACCCACATTTCTTTAATTATTAATTGTTAGTTATGATTTTATACTTTTTAAAGGTAATTATGGTAGTTTACACATTTCTGAAGCCCCCTGCAATACGTTTGTTCAAGTTTTCAGGCGATATCAGGTCGTAACCATGTTGGCTGCTAACTTCACAAAAAATACCATCTTAATTTGGTCGTATTATAGGCAGCTAAGTTTGGCTGCCAACTTCACACCGGTCAAAATTATCATCTTAGAGGCAATGATATTATATGTATTTATCTCAAGGCTTAGGACATTTCCCATACGCAGGTGGCAAACCAGGTGGCCTAGTGGTACAAATTTCCCATACCTTCTTGTACGAACTAGGCCAAAATGTCACATGCCAAAGCATTTTTTTTTTTACTTGTAAAGATGTCGTATTCAAATATATTGAAAAACACTGATCTAGCCTATCAGAAAGCCAGACAGCATGCTGTTAGCATGCTGCATGCTGCATGCATGTTGTTGAGTACAGTGTCAGACTTCTTGTGCTCATCTCCTACAAGATATACTAAACACCTCATAAATTCTTAACGATGCCTGCCTCCTACGTCAAAACGTATTTATCTTATTCCCGCAAACTTTATCGTATTCATAAATCCCTTCCTTACGTCTTCATCGAGAAAACGAGCAAGGCGGAAAATGGTTCCCACATTATTCTGAGTCTATTTTTAACGGCAATATTCACTATCTTATCTCAATAAAAGCCATTAAATAAGAATAACAGAAAGCCTTATCTTCCTTGCTCGAGCACTTTATGTAGGTCATTTTATTATTATGGGACCTATATTAGGAACGTTTCTACCCATTTGTAGTCTTTGTTCCTACCAGTCCGGTCCATTATATGAAGGGTTATCTTGAAATGTGTCGGCCATAATATTAATAAGGTTTATATTAGCATAGTTACCTACTACCTCAGAAAACATAATAGGTTATGTAATAAATACTACGTACAAAGGTTTACTGCCATAGAAACATACCTAAAACTACAATCATGTAATATTGAGCAAGTTAATTTGTACTCTATGTGTATGTAACTGTATCTATTTTCCATTGTAGCGCTTGCCTCACTGACTTCACGCGGCTGCCGCCCGCGCCTCAACAATGATTATCGACGCACATAATCAACCAGAAGACGTCCACTGCTGGACGTTTTTCGCCCCCTTAATATGGCCGTAATCCCCACGCATGGCAAGCGGCTTGGAGGTCGCAGGATTGTTAATACGATTATTCAGTGTTTTGAAAATCGTTAACTCAGCTTTTATTCGAATCGCAGTAGATAAGTTGTTATTCGATTGCTTTGCTGGTTGGGCGGATTGACTATACTGCAACCACTCCACATTTATTAATAGGGCTCTTAGATCCTCTAAGAACAAGACAAAATACGTTTACCTGCCTGCGTAATAGCCCCTTTAGCCTCGCTACGCGGAGCGAAAGGAACCACTTCCTCCCCGCAGTGGCACGTAAAATCGTATACACACCACGGGAGCAGTAAAGAAGCCTTAGATCTCATGTTTGTCACACTCAGCTTCGCCTCGGGAGACAAGATATACATGAGATCTGAGACATTCTTTACTTTTGCTCCCTAGGTGAGTAATCTAATATTGTATGCTCCTGTCTCGATTAGATGTTTCAAACACAGGTACCTATAGGTATGTACCGATTGTTTGTCTAATTGAACTTGCAGATTAATGACGTCTTTCTCATCAGAATTAATGGGGTAAATAACAACCGGACCTGTTGATGGAGTCGCAGAATACATCCCAGTTGTATCGGATTTTAGTCTGCGAAAGCGAAATCTCAGGCAGTGTTTATTCGGCTTTCGTAGCGCTCAGACGTATGTCGCTGCGATTTATCTCGCGAATACGAATACAAACTGTGTTGAATTAAAGTTTGGTACTTACGAGTATACATTTTAAAAACGAATCCTATAATATAATAAGTCTTATGTCTATTGGAAATCGGTTTATTTAGGGAGTTATAGAAACGTTTCTATCAGTTGTATATATCTACTAAACCTAAATTTTGGAATTATTGAAATATTTGTTTTCTACTTAGGTCATTTCAGCTGCTGATTTTCGTATGATGATATGATTTAGCCAGAATCTGTTCGGGCTCATATTGTAGCTAGATATACAGGCTTTCATGCTGCATACCAGGTATAGCTTGATTCGATTTCAGATTGGTATTATTGTTCAATTTTCCAAATATAGATTATTTTTTAAATATTTGTTTTCTACCTATGTAATTTCAGCTGCTGATTTTCTTACGATGATATTTTTTAGCCAGAACGTGTTAGGGCTTATATTGTAGCTAGATATACAAGCTTTTATTCCGCATACCAGGTATATCTCGATTCAGTTTCAGATTGGTATTATTTAACGATTTTCAAAACCCACATTTCTTTAATTATTAATTGTTAGTTATGATTTTATACTTTTTAAAGGTAATTATGGTAGTTTACACATTTCTGAAGCCCCCTGCAATACGTTTGTTCAAGTTTTCAGGCGATATCAGGTCGTAACCATGTTGGCTGCTAACTTCACAAAAAATACCATCTTAATTTGGTCGTATTATAGGCAGCTAAGTTTGGCTGCCAACTTCACACCGGTCAAAATTATCATCTTAGAGGCAATGATATTATATGTATTTATCTCAAGGCTTAGGACATTTCCCATACGCAGGTGGCAAACCAGGTGGCCTAGTGGTACAAATTTCCCATACCTTCTTGTACGAACTAGGCCAAAATGTCACATGCCAAAGCATTTTTTTTTTTACTTGTAAAGAGGTCGTATTCAAATATATTGAAAAACACTGATCTAGCCTATCAGAAAGCCAGACAGCATGCTGTTAGCATGCTGCATGCTGCATGCATGTTGTTGAGTACAGTGTCAGACTTCTTGTGCTCATCTCCTACAAGATATACTAAACACCTCATAAATTCTTAACGATGCCTGCCTCCTACGTCAAAACGTATTTATCTTATTCCCGCAAACTTTATCGTATTCATAAATCCCTTCCTTACGTCTTCATCGAGAAAACGAGCAAGGCGGAAAATGGTTCCCACATTATTCTGAGTCTATTTTTAACGGCAATATTCACTATCTTATCTCAATAAAAGCCATTAAATAAGAATAACAGAAAGCCTTATCTTCCTTGCTCGAGCACTTTATGTAGGTCATTTTATTATTATGGGACCTATATTAGGAACGTTTCTACCCATTTGTAGTCTTTGTTCCTACCAGTCCGGTCCATTATATGAAGGGTTATCTTGAAATGTGTCGGCCATAATATTAATAAGGTTTATATTAGCATAGTTACCTACTACCTCAGAAAACATAATAGGTTATGTAATAAATACTACGTACAAAGGTTTACTGCCATAGAAACATACCTAAAACTACAATCATGTAATATTGAGCAAGTTAATTTGTACTCTATGTGTATGTAACTGTATCTATTTTCCATTGTAGCGCTTGCCTCACTGACTTCACGCGGCTGCCGCCCGCGCCTCAACAATGATTATCGACGCACATAATCAACCAGAAGACGTCCACTGCTGGACGTTTTTCGCCCCCTTAATATGGCCGTAATCCCCACGCATGGCAAGCGGCTTGGAGGTCGCAGGATTGTTAATACGATTATTCAGTGTTTTGAAAATCGTTAACTCAGCTTTTATTCGAATCGCAGTAGATAAGTTGTTATTCGATTGCTTTGCTGGTTGGGCGGATTGACTATACTGCAACCACTCCACATTTATTAATAGGGCTCTTAGATCCTCTAAGAACAAGACAAAATACGTTTACCTGCCTGCGTAATAGCCCCTTTAGCCTCGCTACGCGGAGCGAAAGGAACCACTTCCTCCCCGCAGTGGCACGTAAAATCGTATACACACCACGGGAGCAGTAAAGAAGCCTTAGATCTCATGTTTGTCACACTCAGCTTCGCCTCGGGAGACAAGATATACATGAGATCTGAGACATTCTTTACTTTTGCTCCCTAGGTGAGTAATCTAATATTGTATGCTCCTGTCTCGATTAGATGTTTCAAACACAGGTACCTATAGGTATGTACCGATTGTTTGTCTAATTGAACTTGCAGATTAATGACGTCTTTCTCATCAGAATTAATGGGGTAAATAACAACCGGACCTGTTGATGGAGTCGCAGAATACATCCCAGTTGTATCGGATTTTAGTCTGCGAAAGCGAAATCTCAGGCAGTGTTTATTCGGCTTTCGTAGCGCTCAGACGTATGTCGCTGCGATTTATCTCGCGAATACGAATACAAACTGTGTTGAATTAAAGTTTGGTACTTACGAGTATACATTTTAAAAACGAATCCTATAATATAATAAGTCTTATGTCTATTGGAAATCGGTTTATTTAGGGAGTTATAGAAACGTTTCTATCAGTTGTATATATCTACTAAACAGTAAAGACGAGTTTTATAAAACATCTGTGACAAAAATGCATTTCACCGTATTCACCTGCATTCTACTCCTGTCGCCTGTCCTCTCAACTTTGTCCAGTATTAACAAGACAGTGTATAATGTCGGTGTGCTAATGGCCTCACACCTGGACTCTCCATTTGACTTGGAACGTTGCGGCCCAGCTGTTGACTTGGCGTTGGATAAGGTGAATGAACAGTTTCTGGCGCATCACGGTATAGAGCTGCAGAAGGTCCAGGGCAGGTGAGTTGTTTAAACCTTTATTTTTGTTGGCATGATAAAAAGTAGCCGTGAGTTACTCCGGGAAATAAACTATCTCCATTCCGAGTTTCCTCCAAATCCGTTCAGCCGTTATGGCGTGAAGAGGTAACAAACATACACAAGTATACCGACAAACTTCAATTCAATTCAATTCTTGATGTATGGCTTTTGTGAAGATGTTTCACAACTCCGCCACTGTCACGTAGAAAGATAGGCCATACCGACAAACTTTATTATTAGCATTTATAATATTATACTCGGATTCTTAATTAAACGGACTAAACTGACATTTCGAGTGTTGCTACTTTAAGGCAAAATTTAAATAGTGTTGGGATAAAAATATTAAGTTTATTAACATATGTTAAAAAACTTAATCTTTTTATTAACTTATGAAGTTATGTTAACAAACTTAATAATTTCACACCAATGATCTACTTCGATATATTTATATTAATCTTTGTAGAAGATGTAGTTCCTTACTTATGTACGATTTCAATCTTTCCAAGGTTATAAATCATCAAAATAATGTTACTTTCCCTGTAGAAATTTAAAGAACAACTTTTTAACACAATATGTTTTTCCTTTTCTACCTGCACTTCCACTGGCAGCACTTTAAATGTTTGCTGGCATTTAATACTTATTGAATAATTGTTTTGAACGATATGAACTTAACAATATCCATCACTACGATTTTTTTGCAGGCAGCATTATTTTGAAAAGTGATATTTCAATCTGTCAGTTTAGTCCATTTGATTATGAATACAAGTATAGTGTGTTAAGCTCGCATAATAAATTAAAAAGAAAAAATCGTGGGGATTGTGGCGACCCCTCCCTATTAAGGGAGAGGCCTCCGTCCAGTAGTGGAAGTCTTCTGGCTGATAAGTGTGTGTGAGTGTTCGATTTTCCGGCTTTCCAGTCTCCTTTTCAAATTGTATGCATGACTACCTGATACACTCACAAGCGCTCCGAGCTTAAGTACAAAATACAAATATTTTTATTAACCAAAGATGACAACATTTTAACCTTAATAAACTTAACGAAATCTGGTCAAAGCTATAAGTATAAAGAACTATAATTAGTAGCTTCAAAAGCAGCCTGAAACGCTGGCTTATTGAGCAAACGTTTTATGACTTCAATGAGTTTATGAGTTGTAATTGTAATCGTAAGCTGAACATAAAATAAAATAATTATTATTAATAATAATAATAATGATTTTTTGACATTAATGTAATTTTAGGACATATATAACTAGTTATTAATTATTATTATACCTAATATAATTTTAATTGTATACTATTGTATATAACAGGGTTTGTTTTGACGTGTAAATATTGTATTTATCAATAAATAACGTTGACTTTGACTTTGACTAACGTATGAGATTGATTCAGGCGTTACTTTGCGAAAGTCCTTTTTGACCCAAATTGCTATAACTATTTATTTCTAGTGTATTTCCGCTCTAATACCGTTTCGAGTATTATTGATAGGATGAGTGGAGAAACCACCGATTTTAAATTTACTGTAATTTTCAACGGAATTTTGAATTTGCCCTTACCTGAAACAATTATTAATTTTATCTACTCTGATACGTTTGGTGTCCCCATCAAGCTTTTGTAACTAAGTAGTTAACTGTCCTACTGCCAAACCTTTACGCCTATTTACTATGCGTCAGAACTTGATTTTTTTGGCAATATTAAGGTTGGCCCCACGATTAACGTTAATCACAATGATGAGCTGACCTCCTTTCGGCTAAGTATTAGTAATACCGATACGCGTTACCCTTTATAATTTTTCCTCGATCATTTTCAATAAGTATGTCCCTAATTTCGTAAATGACGAATCGAAGTAAGTAGGTAGACACTTCTATCGTACCTATCTTCTCATAGTAACCGAAAGCTCCGAAGCATTCTAGGAACTTAAACGTAAACTTTCAATTACACAAATGATATCAGCATTTTTCCATTATAATTTATTGAAACATTCTTCAAATCTCAGAATTTGCTTCCCGACTCAAATGCGTAATTGATGAAACCTTCGACGTTTATTGGAAATCCCCGAGGAATACCCGGGAAAGTGCTTCAGTGGATCGTTAATTCAATGTTTCTGGACGAAGGAAAAATTTAATAAACAATTGCTATGTTATTATTATAGTAGTGATTGGTTAACATTTTTTTTTCTTAGTTCTTGGCTTCGCACGTTGTGCATTCTGCCAGTGTCAAGTTTATGAATTTTCAAGTATATATATTAAAATCAAGTCAAATATGTCATGATATCACAGTCAGTCACACGAAGTTAGTCATAGTCGAGTCCAAATCATGCCCTAGTAAAATTGTGGCGACTTTACTATGAGCTTCTACGGAGTTTTGAAAACAACACAAAAAGACATGTTTCACCACATTATATCACTTGCCCACACTCGTGCATGTAATTCAACACTCAATGAATAAAACACCACCATTTTTAATCATTAATTCTCGAAAAAACACAAGTTTAAGAAAATAATAGAATGCAACGACATGATTTTTCCGTGTTCCCTCCAAAACTCCTTTGTTAACATTGACTACGACGAATACTGATACAGTGCGTCACGGGCGTGCCAAGTAAATAGCATACATACTATACAGCAGGGGTTCCCATCCTTATTTTGTCTATTGCCCACTTTGAGAATAAATTATTTTTTAGCGCCCCCATTTTTTCACCTACTTAAAAACCACTATAATTACAAATTAAATTAATCAATTATTGTGAGCTATATTAGCCGAGATTAAACATTAATTCTAAACGAGACTTTTACTATAACTCGCAAGAGTTAATTTGAAACCTGAGCGCAGTAGGTAATACACAACGGTGCTCAGGTCTCAAGTTAACTTTCGGGCTACACCTGCCAATGAGAATGATTATTGAAACGCAACTTTATAGTATTCAAACAGAGTATCTTTTATTCAAAATAAAACAAACATAATCGATTCTTATATAAAAACGAATGTGAAGGATGAATCTGATGCTGTTTAATAAGTTTGTTGATATCAGGTTCCTATTTACTTAGGAACAGTCGCAAGTCGCCACGTTCGGTAACATGCAAACGATTCCTCTTTTTAGTAAGCAGTGTTGCCACAGCACAAAATCCACGTTCACACAAATATGACTATGGGAATGTTATCAAGAATCGTTGTACGATTGACCACAATCCAGGGTATAATTGCAGGATCGGTTTTTGTAGCCAACATTCTTGGTAACCATTTTTGAACTTGATTTTTATTTCCTCATTTGTTGTCAATTCTATAAGTTCTTCTTCCAGCTGAGGTGACATTGCTGTGTTGACATTTGAAAACGGATCCAACACCCAGTCTGGTATTTCCAAGTTCAAAATGTCCTGGTATCGTTCAGTGAAGTCAATGTGGAGGTTTTCCAAATGTTGGCAGTAGGCAAACAAATCGTCGTTAGTGGAGTTCTCCTAGCTATATGAAATTACAAATCACCCCCCAAGCCCAACGCCCCCATTTAAAAAAAAAATTGTTCGGGGTGATTTAAAGTAGTGAATATGAGGGGGAAATAATTAGTAATTAACCCAGCGGTACCTATTTGGGAGCGGGGCGAATTTCTTCCGTACGCGGATGAAGTCGTGGGCGACCTCTAGTAATAAATAAATAAATAATTTAAAATATACAAGGTTAGTTCTAATCAGTTAGCATCGTTTTAATATTCTGTACATCAAAACAAACAACTTTTACTTTGGGGCCAACATTGAAATCGCGAAAAAGTTTTTTTTTTTTTTCATTTAGTGTGGTTTTATTTTTGTTTAGATCGGCTTATAAATATTATACGGGTGTCGTAAAACATATAATATGCCGTTTCTGAACCGTCCGTACTAAATTACAGTTCTAATTGTATAGTGTATTAGCTTGTCAAGTTCAGTGTTTTCACGTGGAGTATGTGGAAAATAGATATTGTGTCCTTAGGGAGGTAATACTATTTTAATGTGTGGTGTTATTACTCACGCGATCATTTACTAACAATGCAATAACATAAACGAGTAAGTACAGCTGTATCGTACCAGAAAAAGTTGAAATTAAATAAAATGGAATTAAAAGTTTTCAATACAAAATATTATTCAGTGTTGCCAAGTTATACGACATTTTGAAGAGTTTGCATAGAAAGTAGCTTTTTTTTTTCTACTCTTTCTAGTACAGCTATACATAATAGTTCATTCAGGGAGATAGCCTAGATGAGGAAAACATTTTTTCGATAACCCTCGACTCTCTTGAGTTGTGAGTACGCTCTCGATCAAATCGTCTTACAAATCAAATAAAAATAAATCGAAATCATAATCAAAATAAGTTCATCCGGTTGGGAGCTACGATGCCTCAAACAGTTATTGCGTGCATGCGCGTTTGGCATTTTTACTGACTTCAAAAAAGGAGAAGGTTCTCAATTCGACTGTATTTTTTATTTATTTTAAATATATTACGCAATTACTCCCTCAATTATGTACCGATTTTGATGATTCTTTTTTTGTTTGGTAGGTCATACTTCAGAGGTGGTCCCATTTATTTATTTTCGAAATTGATTCAGCACCTTACACCACTGAGATTAGTGGGCAGCTCAGCTTGCCGCAATTTTTATCATATTTCCTCTTTATTTCTCTTTCACACTTTCTTTCCTCCCCAGCTATCCGTCCTGCTCCGGCGCCATAGCCCCAGGCCTGGCAGCGGACATGCACTTCAAAGAGGACGTGATCGCGTACGTGGGGCCAGCGTGCGCCTTCGCACTGGAGCCAGTGGCTCGCCTCGCGGCCTACTGGAACACCCCCATTATTACTGGAATGGGTGATCAGGTTAGTACCACACGAGTTATATATTTAAGAAGAGTAACAAGCTATAAATTAAATAAAGGCATGTGACATTTTGGCCTAGTTCATACAACGAACTATAGTAATTTTGAACCACTAGCCCACCTACGTATGGGAAATGGTCTAAGCCTTTATAAATATTTTTTTAACAAGACCAACTAAATTTTGTTTTAGAATATAATATAAAGTCTAGTAGGTTAATTGTAAATTAGTAGCGCTCCGCGGTATCACCGGCTATTCTACGGAAACCGTCTGTTTTAGGTACCGGTAATAAAAGTATCTATAAAAAGTTATCCGGGATGAAAAATGGTGGCGTAAAAAATATGTGATTTTTTCTAATTAAGTAGTATGTCAATGTTAATACATAGTCTAAAAAAACTTGATCGTAAGCTTCTAATTTTTCTGGACGTAAAAGGCGATATTGACGATCCTCCGAAAATATAAATGCGATAAATGATCATGATCTTCTGACAAATATTAGAATAGTATTCTTAAAGAACCTTCCTTAATATTTACATTAATAGGTATAAAATTCTCTGAAATAAAATCATATTTGGAATTATTTATTTATTTAATACGGTGTAGACAAAAGTTGTGTAGCCTTTTTGGAAGACTCTTGGAGGATCTAGCTCTCTTGGGTATATAATCAAAGGGAAGACTGCACGGATAACAGTGGCAGGCATAAATGCTGAGACAAGATTCGCATATTTTAAAGCTTAAACTTTATGCAGAGGTATTCGTATAACAATTTTCTAGTGGCAAGCAAAATTGTTTCTCAAACTTAAACGTTTCTCTCGACTAAAACGGCCGTGTCACAGAATTAATCATAGCTACTGAACTACTACTAACTACTAAGATACCCTTCGCATTCCTTCAGGGAATATATGAGCAAGTTATGTCTATAGTTTTTATGGGTGTCTCTAATAATATGTTTAGACGTAAAACTCTATTTCTTTATTATAAAAGTTTGGGTGACTTTCAAAACTTAAGTGGACTCCACTTTAGAGTTTTGCTTTTATAGGTGTAGTCAAGATTACTTTTCAAGAGTACTTATACTGTTCAAGGTTATTTTACCTGTCTATTTGTTTGTTCATTTATCCTACGAACAAAAACAATAAGCTTTAAAAAAACAACCGACTTCAATTATCTACTACCTAGACGACATCTTCATATTATCCTTTTGATTTATTCCAGTAACTTTGTTTAAAAAACCAAAGTACTGAACCGATTTCGATGTTGTATGTTGGTGGTTGTTGACCACCTCTGAAGTACCACAACAAAAAAACAAAAAAATTATCATCAAAATTAATTCATAATTGGCGGAATAATCGCGTAACATACAAACAAAAAAAAATACAGTCGAATTGAGAACCTCCTTTTTAAGTCGGTTGAAAACAGGCGTAGCTGCTTTTTGTTCCCCTTCATCCACATTCGTAACTAAAAGTTCATAACTAGCTACGAAAAAATAATTTTTCTTCGCTGTTTCATAACTAGTTATTAAACAGGATTCATTTTTTCAGTTTTTTAATTTTTCATAACCTGCTACGAAAAAAATATAATTATTCTGTGGTGATAACCAGTTCTCTTCTGTGGTGAAGAATATAGGGAGTAGCGTAATTGTTATTGCTTGAGATGCCATCCGGTGCTTAACACAGCTCACTTGATGTTAGGTGTGGTCGAAGATGGTAAAAACACCTAGTCTGTAATGAGAACTGGCTCTCAAGTGAGGCGCTGGTAGCATGTTATTTGCTTGGCAGTAGATAAAATATTTATCATATAATAATTTTGGAAATGTATTTCCTTTTAAATTCATTGTGTAAATGGGCGGCGAAAATAATTTTTTTGTAAATTGTTCTGTACCTAACAAGGGCTTTGAAATTTGTTCCGTGCAAATTTATTGTTTCAAGCTTCGAAAACCCGCCGGAGTTGAATTTCTCGAGCGTAGCACATTAGATTCGTTGTAGCGCTACGTTTACATCGTAGCATATTCTACGCCGTAGTTCGTTCGTAGCGGTTTGCTACGAGCGGGACAAGAAGAACTTGAAAGACTTGAACCTTTGAAGACTTGAACTGGGTAGACTTGGACCTTTTATTATCTAGGGGTTTTTTTTAATAGTAAAAGAAAAACATAATAACACTATGTATATTGATAACACAAAACACTCATTTGTACTATATCATTATGTCCGTATACCATCAAGCAAGTGACTTTCATAATACGACACATTGTTGAACACAGTTTTTGTTTGATGTAATTCAATCTGTATAAATAAATACGATATAAATTGACAGCTTAAAAATGAGTGCAAAAAGCGATGGCGATGACATCCAAGTTGATTACCTAGACTTTAAAAAAGCGTTTGACCTAGTAGACAAGGACGTTCTGCTTGACAAGCTTGAGGCTCTAGGGTTCGCGTCAAAACTCCGTAATTTCTTTGCAGACTATCTGAGCGATAGAAAGAAATTTGTTCGCCTAGGTTGCTTTGTCTCCAAACCCTATTCGACAGGATCTGGTATAAGCCAGGGATCATCGTGCGGGCCTCTTACGTTCACAGGTATGGTTAACGACCTCGAACAATGTGTTGATAACAGCAGATGTCTTCTGTATGCTGATGATCTGAAGGTATATCGAGATATAAAATCAATAGAAGATTGCAATACGCTGCAAAATTAGCTAGCTGCAATATACAAATGGAGCCGTGAAAATAGACTGCATCTAAATATTAATAAGTGCTATGTCATGAGCTTCACTCGATCCAGCCATCCCATAAACTTTCAATACACTCTTAATAACGAAGAAATAGACAGAACCCATTCCATAAAAGACCTTGGCATAATATTTGACCCAAAACTTAACTTTCATGAACATATGCAAACCCTAGCGGCAGAGTGCTTCAAGCGACTGGGATTTGTAACAAGAAATTGTCATGAGTTTATCAATGCCACCGCCATTAAGCTTGTATACACCGCGCTGATAAGATCAAAAATTTAAACAAGTCCGGTCATTTGAAGCCCCCATGAAAAAACGTATTCCCTTATGTTAGAAAAAGTTGTACGGATATTATCCCTTTCTATATCCATTAAAATACATACTGGGTGCTACGGGTTTTAATTCACTGGAAACACGTCGCACGCACGATCTACTACTGACCATGTACAGAATCCTCCACGGTGTGCTGGATTGCCCACTCTACTGACCTAGGTAAGCTGCTTGTCAGTACCCGACCATCTAGTTCGTTTCCGTACCGGTAGCGTGCCTTTATTCTGCCTCGTGCCACCGCGCACAGTAGCGCGAGAACAGTCGCCCATCTGCCGAGCGCAGCGGCACCTCAATGCACTTGTCTCCTCACTACCACAAGTCAACATATTTGCCGACAAATGGCCTGTGTTTATCAAGAGTTCGTTGAAGTACAGCGGGGAAAACGCAACATTTTGAAAATTTATAATATTGTCGTTGTTGCTACATTTTATCTTTGTTTTGTTTAATATTTTATTGATTTTTCCTTTTGTATATTTTATTGTACATATTTTATTACCTATTATATTTTATTATTATAAGATTTATTATTAGTAAGTGGCGTTTTCGCAGAATTTGAATTTTAAAAGCAGCTCTAGGTCCGAAACTTATACTTACTACTCAAAAACTTTAGTGCTAATACTACAGTCGCCGGGTCGGTTCGGTGCTGGTTGGCGTTTTTACATAAGCACGAATTTCTTCTTCCGAACAGATATATGTATATGTTTCATGAGTCGAAAACCCCGTGGTATCAGTTTATAAAACCAGTAGGAAGATAAATTCCGAAGAACACATTGATGCGGACTAACCCACGTCATCTTTTATATTAATGGGAAGACGTGCTTCGCGATCGGCTACTCAACTCTGATACTAAGGCTGGCCACTCACGTTTTGTGTATTTTATACACACAAGCAGGTGGGCCACCTGATGGTAAGTAGTCGCCTCCGCTTAAACACACACAATCCCAGAAGCATTTTCAGTGCCACTAACGTTGTCTACTAAGTAAAATAGCTGCTACTCTGTTTTTACCTTAATGAGCGTTTCTCACTAATGATTCCGCTTTAAGTAATCTGCGCCTAACAGTTCTCTGAGGACGAAGCTAAAACGTTAATAGCACTGTTTACTTGAATTAAGTGATTACTTTAAAAATAGTCACGCTAGATCATTTAACTCATGATAATAGAAAGTTTCCTTTTGAACCTGGGTATGTCCTAAAACTGCATCCAGAACAACCGGAGGACGGGCAGCAGCGTCCTCTCTGTTAATTGTCGTGAGCATTCGAGCATTCTGCGATCCCCAAGCCGCCTGCCAAGCGTGAGGATTATGGCAATCCCTCCCTATTAAGGAGGAGGCCTTCGTCCAACAATGGACGTCTTTTGGCTGATTGATGGATTTGATGATGTCATATAAATTTATAAAATTTGGTAAGATTTCGCAAAGCGTAAAGCACACGCTCCACAGCGACAAAACGAACCCACCGTGCGGACTCCAGTTTTCATAAATTTATATGAACTCGCCGCAAAACGGTAAAAGTAGCAGTTGAGCGTTTCTGTCCTTCAGCATCCTATTCTAGCTTCAGGTGGCGGCGTTTTGTGGCGTATTATCATTGCCCACCCTTAAACGCTATATGCTATGCTGGTTTATAAAGCTATATTTTCAATTTAAGATGATTAGAAAGCTACCTAACTCCTGCAAGATTAAAAAGTTTTTTGACCTTTTATATTTCAGTGCTAGATACACTTTCCATTTCCGTATATATTTCCACACCTACGACATGTAGGTATGCGGAGTCCCTACGATATTTCAAGATTTTGTACGTGGATTACGTAAAAACCTTTAAGTTTCACCCGGAATTTGAATGAGCGCTTCATTCGCCGGGTTTTCTTACAAAAGGTGCTTTTATAAGCGTCGTTGTACCCTCATTTGTGAAAGCTCTGTAGAAAAGCACGGGCTTTTGTGTCGAAATATAGACTTTATAGCCTTCGCAGTCTCATCGAACTCTACTGCTATAGAGAGGATATATTTCACGGGAAAATCTTGGAGTAGTTGATTTTTTAATTTACGATGCCTTAATATGGATAAGCTTTAACATGTTTCTTTTGTCTTTTCCTCAAAAAAACTTCCTTTGTACCTCCTTTTATTTCCTTAAAATTTGTTACTGGGTGGATAGATACAAGAGAAGAATTTACTATTCCGTAGCTCTACTCTACGTTTAGACAAGGCACTAAAAATAAAGACTCCAAGTTTAGAATATCTACAATTTGCCAGTGTGTTTTATGCCAGTATTAGGCACCTTTCCCTGAATAACTTACTTTATTGTAATTGGATACGCTACAATCTTACAAATTGTTTCTCTTTGGAGTCAGACTTCCAAGTTAAATAAATTGGTACGTGCATGGGCACTCACTCCAGCTGGGATGTGACTTGACTAGGATTATAGTAATCCAATCGTCTAATAGACTGTTTGTTATGTATGCTGGTTCATTATGGGAGTCTGAATAAGTATTTGCAGACGTGAATAAACCTTAGTAGTTATTCAATACAGTCTCTATTAAATTTACTGTCACAGTGTATACAAAAATCGCATGTTTAACAGTAGAAACTAGTCGCGTGTTTTTTTCTTCTTTTAAAGCATTTAAAATTTACTATACTATACCTGAACTAATACTATAAGAATCTCTGTCCTGACTAACTGACTGATTTAATGACTGACAGACAACGCACCGCTGGTCGTACAGACTTGAAATTTGAAGGGTGTATTCGTCTTGATGTGTAGGGGTTAGAAATCATTTTTCGAAATTCGACCCCTAAGGGGGGAAAAAGGGGGAAAACTTTTGTATGAAAGTCCTTTGTTTTTGAATTTTTTAGTCATGAAAATTTTAAAAATGCTGTTTTTTTTAAAGGGGTGATTTAAGGGGTTGGAATGGTGGAATGTTGTGTGGAAAGTTCTTTGTTTTTGAAGTTATAGTGATGAAAGTTGGTATATGGGTAGTTCATTCAAGGGGTTGCGAGTCCCCCCGCAACTTCGTCCGCGTGGGTCCTAGTGTTGAATACTAATTACTAGTATAGCATACTATGTAGATTCAATAGTAAGAAGCACTTTCTCTGGTAAGAACCATAGATCTAGTAAAAAAAGGTCTAGTTAAATAGTACGCTTTTTTTAATACAACCGACTTCAACTTCGAATACCTGGATGATTAAAGTAAGTAAGTTTGTATAGGCTGAGTGGCCAGCCTAGCTAGTGTCAGAGTTAATGTGCCGTACGAAGGCTTCTGACATGGCTGACGGTTGTTGTTATAGAAACTAGAACAAACAACCGGGACCAACAATTTAACGTGTCATCCGATCCATGGTAGCGCTCAGAAATAAAAGCCACTCACGGTCACCCATCCGAAGACTGACCGGACCGTCCGTTGCTTAACATCGGTGATCGTTTAGAATCACCTAGACAAGCTACGCCTCGAGCGCTACCTGGATGACTAATATCATATAATATATAATCTTCATATTTTCTAGTAATTTTGATTTAAAAACCAAACTACTTAACCGATTTTGATAAAGTTTATATGAAACCACCTCTGAACTATTACCAAACAAACAAAAAAAATAGGCATCAAAATCAGTTCATAATTGGTGGAGAAATCGCGTAACGTACATTTCAAAAAAACATACAGAACCTCATTTTTTGAAGTCGGTTGTAAAGGGAGATGAGGTACGCTCTAATGTCAAGTAAACAAAATTGGACTAAAAGAGTTACATGAATTAAACGGAGGAGTTTTAAAGAAAAATTTAGTTTTAATCGTTGGTTTTAATGTTTATTTTTTTTGGTTTTTGGACTATTTGTGCATCTTATGAAAACACAGGAAGATATTGTTTCTGCTTATTTAGATCGATCTACGATAGTTGAACCTAACGTTATACACAAGCGCTTGTTCGATTGTGGCTATGGTCAATTGGGTCCGTGTTTTGATTATATAGAGAGAGAGCTAGTTCCTCCGAGGGTCCGTGGGACTAATTTGTGCGGTCCACGTCAAAGCGCGCGTCCTTCATCTCTCCTTTTTTACTAGATCTATGTAAAACACTTCGATTAGGATTAAATAAATTCAGAAATCAAGTTTATTCGAACGTCGAACGTCTGAAGCGGTCTAGTACTGTTATTTATATATCTACGCATCATTCTTACCCATCAAGTTGTCAAGACAAGGGTATCTACGTGATCAAGTAGAAAGCCTCAACGTCGTGTCAGCGCGAACTTGGCATTGAACGCCTGATAGTATTGGATTGAAGAGTAATGAGGCGAGCTCTGCCCTTTATATCAACACGAGGCGGGATGATCCTTTCAAATGTTGGTTTGATGGTTGACGGCTGGACCGTAATCGTAGGTAGACTTTGTATTGACTTCTCAATCGTATGTAATGCAAAGCGGCGTTGCTATAATAATAATATTAATAATTTATTCATTAAGTATCATAGACTCATATACATCATTACATTTATAGCAGTAGCAGTCACATTAATAAATTAAATATACAATTGAAATGAAATAAAAATTGAACTTGAAATTAAAATTGAAATTGACTATGCTCGTAGCAAGTAAATACTGCGGAATTATTATTAATAAAATTATAATTATTATTAATAGTAGAGACGTCGGGTCCGTGGAGTTCAGAGGCCAAACAACTGGTCCGGAACCTTGGCCGCCGTTTGAAGGAGAGAGGAAGGGACCCCCGTTCGGGCTGGTTTTTGGCCCAACAGATTTCCATTGCTGTGCAGCGCGGCAATGCGGCAAGTGTGTTGGGTACGTTTGGACCGGGTGCCGCGCGCGGGAGTGTCCCTTAGGGCTAATTTTATTATTTGACAAGAATTTATGATTCGCTTTTTTTTTATGTTGTTTATTTTTGTATGATTAATAATATAATAATAATATATATTTTTTAATATTAATATTATTAATTTATATAATAATAATTAATAATAATATTATAGTATATTCATATTCATATTTATTTATCTGCAACTATTGTGTCTGCTATAGAGCATACATAATATCACAGATAAAATAATACTTTCTAAGCAATAATAACAACAGTTGGTAGATTAAAATGTCAAAGTAAGCTCAATAGTTATGTATATATTGTATTATTTATGTATAGTATTATTTGTGTATCACAATTTTATTGTATATTAAATAAAAAAAATAATTTGTAATATTAATTTATTATATATTTTATATTATGTACACCACCGACCAAATTGCATTTGCCTTCGTTAGTCCAGTCCATCCCAAGGTTGCCTGGAAGAAATCGCGTAAGGTGATAAGGCCGCCCCTTGTACTGCCAAATAATGTACCCTGATTAGTTGTAAGTTGTACTATATTTCTGGTGTGCAATAAAGTTGTATTGTATTGTATTGTATTGTATGGGCAGTCAATGGGCGATTTTCTGACAGCCAATAAAAAAAAATATAGTTCATCAAAACCCTTTCGATGGCAATGAAGACACATGGCCATGAACCTGCCCTGAACAGTTTCACTATCTTGTCTGCGGTTCTGAGGATTTTGAACGAATGAAGAAAAGTAAAATGTTCAAAAAATAAAAAGTAACCTTATTTCATTTATATCAGAGCTGTCATGTGTTTTTTGTGGTTATTGTTTGTATAACAAAGTGCTTGCCCATAGTATTTCTTAAGCTTTCGTTGTTCCACGCAAATTAGTAAGTGCGCCTTGCCAATTGATTAATTAATTACTATGAATAAAAATAACAATTACTATCAACAAAGAATAATAACAATAACGTAACGTAACAGTAATTATTTATCAGAATTTCAACAAAATGATACAAGAAAACTTGGAAAAGCACTTCTCCAACGAACGCGTACTGTGAAGTGAAGCAGTGAAAGAGAGTGAACTGCTTTTTCACAAGAAAAATGCGAAAAAAAGTTGGCCATATCTCGCCAGCGCCGTCTATCCTTTGGCTGTAGTACTACGTTTTGACAGCTGTCAGAAAACTTCCCATTCCTGGACCCTAAGTTTGGATCACGAAGTTTCAGATTTTAAGTTTTTATATATTTAATTGCTTTTACAGTGCAATTTATATGATTATAATGACTTAAGTACTTAAGTTTTATTTGAGACATGGCATTTTACATATAGGCATGGCGTTTTTAATTAACCAATTTACAGCCAGTTTTAATGACTACTTGACAGATCTACGCTTAATAAAAATGTTGCAGTCAGATTATCGAATAGACTGCAATAAAAAAAAACAGATATCTTAATATATAAAAGCAAGTCCCTTTTTCTAAGCTATCATCGCCCAGGCTACATCGCTTATTGTAGAGATGTGGAATTTGGACCCAATATTCCTCAAATGGTCTGTGTACAATAAGAACAGATTTTTTAAAATTATTCCTCTAATGGGGTGAAATTGACCCCTAACTGACTTTGCATAGAAATAAAAAAAAAAACTAAAAGCTAAAGTGACTAAACTTCGTAATTCTAAAAGCTAGAATTATAAAAATCGGTATATACACGAAGCATTTAAAAAAAAAAGAAGATATTTTCAAAAGCTTAAGATTTACCTAAGAGTTAGTGTTGATATTTCGTAATTATTAGAACTAGAGTAATGACACTCGGTAAATGCACTAAGCATAATAATTTAGAAAAATAATAATTCGTAAAAATTGAGTTAGTTAAAGTGGCTAGTTTAGCCCCGCTACGCGGAGCGAATGGAACCACTTACTCCTTACTCCCCGCAGCGGCACGTAAAATCGTATTCATACCACGAGAGCAAGTAAAGAAGCCTTCATTGATGACGACATTCATGAAGACATTCCTTATTTTTGCTCCCTAGGTGAGTAATCTACTATTATTATTTTTCATTTGCATATCCATCTGCATATGGTGCCTGAAAAACAATAATAGCAATCTAATTAATAAAGTTTATACAAAGTTTGTAAAATAACAAAATATTGTTATTTTGTTTAATATTTCAAAAAGTATTATATTTTTATTAACATTTTCAAATATGCCGCGGGCAACAGCTAGGTGTTTTAATAAGTTTCAGGTCCCTTAAGAAATCGCTGTAATTGCCGTTCATAATTTCGATTATTTGTCAATATCACAAGCAGCAAGATGCTACATGACATGTATATTAAATGAAGTCCTTTGTGTCTGGAATTTGCTATAGAGTCCCGTAAGTTGGTTCCTTCCATCACACACCTTCACATTTTTACCTTTTTTTGATCTTATTATGTGATCTGTAATATATACTTACTTATTAAATGACTTTGACTTCACACCCACACCTCAAACCAAATTATTGTGTGTTATTTTGGCTTGGTTTTGCCCGTAGATAGATTGTGATACGAATAGAATTGGATTGAAGTGTAATGGACCAGCTTTATCGTGAGGGTAACCCTTACATATAGACGATAGGTCGTTGGAATGAATACCGTTTTTAGATAAATGAGTTGTCGATTGTTCGAGATGTTTAGAATTCTATTGAATACCTACGTAGTGGTGACAGGGAGTGATCTGGTAAGGGGATATACATTTACTTAACGGTTCAGGTGAACACAAATGGAACAATTTCTTTGGTTACTATTTTCTTTCTATATATCTATCAATGCTGTTGACTAAAATAGGCTAGATGACTGTTTTTTTTTAATTGTCCTATTAAAATGTGGCCCATAAATATAGCTGATTAATGAAAAGATAATGAAAATCTGACCAAAAATAAGCAGCTTATAAGCATTTTAATATCATGCTAGACAGAGAGGCGAAACAGCAAATCGTGACGTCACTTCTCTGTACGCCATATAAATTCTATTCTGACAAGTAAGGCGTGACGTCATTTTTTGTTTTGTTGGAAAGGGACAGAGTTGTCTCTAACAAAAAGTTTAAACGCTCATATATCAGAACATGATCGACTGATTTAAATATTTTTTTCAATAAACATACTCTATATTTATGTTTTTAAAGCTTAAACAGGAAGAAAAATCAAACAAAAAACAACAACAAAAATATACAAAATACTATATTTACTTCAATTCTTCATCAAAGTTATTGGTTTCAACGATATAAACATCAGTCATCTAGCCTATTGTTAACGAATAATTACTATTTCATTGTTTACTATCATTGAAGAGTGTCTTTCTATACGTATACTTACTTATCTATAATCAATGCTGTTGACTAAAATAGTTCAGGGGGAGAATAATGACTCTTTCTTTGTTTACAATCAACGAAGAGTTAATCAGTCTATCTATCACTGATGTTGATTAAAATTGGAAAAGGGAAAGAACATTGAAACTAAGCGTAGGTACTTTATGCAGATATATTTTTTATTAGGTATTTTCCGGCACCCTTAAAAAAAAGAAGCTCATTGTAGATGGCGCTGACCCAACGCCGAACAGATTTGGCTGTCATTGTCAAGTTTTAATCAAATCATTTAAGTCAAAAAATATTATTGTTTTAACTGGCAAGTATATTCAGCGCCATCTATCGAGTTGACAAGAACTACTTTTTTTAAACGGGTTTACAAAATCTTCCATTGCCACCCATTCCTTCCTTCTTATTTAATACGTACAGAAGATTAATTCCTATTAAAAACGTGTTTAAACATAGTGTTTTAAAGCCGTTTGGGAGCCACGATGCCACAGATATACTTAGATGAACAAGTTCACTCATAACAGCCCTCTGCGCGTCAGGGGTAAATAAATATAGGTTGAATTTAGATCAAGATTGGATATTGAGATCGAAATAAGATCGATAAGCTTATGCTCAGTAGGTGGCAGTTTCGGGCTAAAATTGATGAATGCAAGATTAAAATGGAAATTTAATCTTGCACTACACATTTACCAAATCAACACATGAGAGAGAGAGAGCTAGATCCTCCAAGCAACACATCAATATTCTGAGTCTAAACTTTCAGCTTATCAAGTTTAAAAGTACGTAATCTTAGTCAAAAAATAATCAGAGTAACGTGTGTTAATAAATTTATTTCGGTCCAAACACAAAAACATAGTCATTCTTCAGCGTGCTCTCGCCACTGTTTTACCATATCTTACCCTTTATCCTTCACTCCACTATATTATAACGCGGCGACGCTTTTTCCTCGAGAAAATCAGATTACAAGCGTCTTGGCCTCTCGGTTAATATTTACCTGCCGCCTATCCTTGAATCCAATGGTCCAGTAACTCAATTTTATACCTAGGCTGTTAGAAATGGAACAACTGGCTGGCATTTTTGCTTCTTGAGAGATATAATCCTTTTTGAGAAATACAGGTGACATTTTCGTTAGACTACTACTGCCACGGCTTATATGAGCACCAACTTGCCTGGTGGCATACTAAGAGCATACCGAAAGACAGACACTTTGGAAAGAGAGACTGTGTATGTAAGTAAGCATTATTATTGGTAGCTAGCCAATTGATATACTGTCTCATTTACACTGTGTCTTCGGATACAATGAACCGTATCAATATAGACTTGCTCGTACACGATATATTTTATGTAGTGTGGGGAGTTTATTATCAGCTGACACATTATATATTTATGTGCTGGAATATCAATATAGGAAAGATTATTATAGAAGAATTACCAACACTTTTCTATGAGCCTTCGGTCAGCTGAACCCGCGCGTACACTCAACCTAGTCACATTTTGACCCTCCCACTAGACCCACTGTCCAATTTTATTATTAGTACAGTCAGGAGTAAAGCCGAATCTTTTAGTTATATTTTTAAGACTGAAAATAAACCAATTTTATTCAATTAGATATTTGCACTTACGCACCACATTTATTCACTAACACTAAAACTATTATTTTTTGTAATTTAAATTGTAACTTTTGTGTCTGTTGTTTTTAAATAGTTCTTATTTTCAACCGACTTAAAAAAAGGAGGTTCTCAATTCGACTGTACTTATGTTTTTTTTTAATTTATTTTTTGGCTATGTATGTTACGCGATTACTCCGCCAATTATGAACTGATTTTTAAATATCTTTTTTGTTTGGTAGGTAATACTTCAGAGGTGGTCCCATATACATTTTATCGAAATCCTTTCAGTAGTATTAGAAAATATGAGGCTGTCATCTAGGTATTCGAAGTTGAAGTCGGATGTTTTTTTTAAAAGCGAATTATTTGCAATATTCTCGTTATAAAAAGGTTTGTCTAGATATTACTTAAATATAGGCACAGAAAAGCGAACGCCCTACTTCTTAGGTTAGAACGGCTGTCAAAACAATGTTCTAAAGCAATTGTATAGAAAACCGCTGTCGCCAGTTTTACACTTATTTGTATAGAAACTACGACGAAAAAATGCCAATAATTGGTCGCGTATTTGAAGTAAAACACTCGAAATGCTATTTTGCAACAGATTAAAATTGATCTTATTATACGATGCAATGTGGTTTGGTTTCCTACGATTGTCTTTTTGAGTATTCTCAGTCTAAAAACATGTACATTGGCAGAATTGTCATTAAGCTTCTCTCTTCAGTGCATATAGGTACCTAATTTAAAAAAAAGATTTCTACTGACCTTTTCAGTATTAGAGAGTGTTGACTCGTAGTCATAGAATCTGGTTTGTATCTGTGAAGTTGGGAATATTGCGAATAGTAAACCCTGAGAGCACAAACTTCATGTGGAAATAATCGAACGGTAAATAGTGCCGAAGCAAACACCCTGCTATAAATATTAAGTTGGCTTGATTTGAAAGTTTTAAACATGTTGTGCATGGGTGATTTAAGTCCACAAGCATAATAATAAAAGTCGCCCCTGTTCACCTGGTTGCTTTAATTCCAAGGTGAACGAAGGACACCAATAATGTCGAAACAAATCACCCAGGTGATATCACCTAGGTGCAATGATTCTGAGGTGAAATGAAGAGACTATAATTTCCACTTGGTTACCTAGGCTATTTCACCCAGGTGAACAAAGTGGAATAAACCATAAAACATTGCTGACGATGAAAAATTCTATGATAATACCTGTAGGTATTAGTACATTATGATACAAGTGTGCTATGTTGGTCATTACACTAGAGGCGGTATTATGCGCGAGCCGCAGGCGAGCGCTATAAGGAAGCCGAGAGCGTAATGACTAATAGCACAAGAGTTCCATACGACTGTTTTCATCACACTTGCGAGGAAAAAACAATATTTTTTTGATAATAATCAACCACACAGCGAAAACGTCAACAATCATTTGCGGAAAATGGTGCCCAAACCAGCAATGCGCGCGCAGGTTGACATTTACTTCAGCGGCATAAGAACTCTTTGTTGGTATTACAAAAAAACTAAGTATTACCAGGCTATATTAAGAGTGCTTCGTATACATACGTCTAATTGCAGTCACGTAGAAACTTGACTTTACCGGGTTATACCTATTATAGCACAAGTGCCGTAATGTAAAGTAAAAAGCACGCGTGCGTAATAGCTTGGATTATCAGCCTAAAACCGATGTAATAAGATCCACTTTACGAGAAAGTGTGATGAAAACCAAGTTTCGTCAAAATTTATTGAACAATACGGCCTGTACGCGAGTAAGTACAAAATCCATACATCAAAGCACATGAAAGCAAATTCTTTCAAAATTCAAAAGCAATCTGATAATAAGTTCAAATTTGGAATACCTAAACAAACGGCGTGATAATAACTTCTTTTTCATCACACTTGCTCGTAAAGTAGATCTTTTTACATCGCTTTTAGGCTCATAATCCAAGCTATTATACACGCGTGCTTTTTACTTTCCATTACGGCACTTGTACTATAATAGGTATAACCCGGTAAAGTCAAGTTTGTACGTGACTGCAATTAGACGTACGTGTACGAAGCACTCTTAATATAGCCGGGTAATACTTACAGTTTTTTTGTAATACCAACAAAGAGTTCTTATGCCGCTGAAGTAAATGTCAACCTGCGCGCGCATTACTGATTTGGGCGCAAATGTTTGTTGACGTTTTCGCTGTGTGGTTGATTATTATCAAAAAAATATTGTTTTTTCCTCGCAAGTGTGACGAAAACAGTCGTATGGAACTCTTGTGCTATTAGTCATTACGCTCTCGGCTTTCTTATCGCGCTCGCCTGCGGCTCGCGCGCATAATACCGCCTCTAGTGTAATGACCAACATAGCACACTCGTATCATAATGTACTATTTTCATAACTTACCGTAATAATTACTTCCGCTTCTTTCCCTGACACTCAAAGAAATTGTATTATGACTCCGAGACACAAAAGGGAGAACATCTGTCCATAGACATGAAATATTTTCCATAGTAAGTGATTGCAATTACAGAAAAGCGATTAAGTACGCAATTTATTTACTCTCTCTCACTTTCTCTCTTTTTAAAGTCAACAAATTAACCACTTTATTAATTCTTATAGTCTTTAAATAGGTTTGTGTGATACTTTAATTAACAATAACTACTCCCATTATATTTTAGATCTAAAATGGGATGAATAATAACTTACAGTATTATTACAAAATCTGTGGTTACCTCGAAGGGTTGTTGATTCATTCTGGATTTGCCCATCGTGGTCGTTGGAATAAGATAAGATAAAAATAACTTTATTGCCAAAAAATATATACGCAAATGCTAGACATAAATGAGAATATTTTATAATTAAAATTCACTCGACTTCAATTTTGATTACCTGGATGACACCTTTTTACAGTTATTATGGTTCAAAAACGAAACTACTAAACCGATTTCGATGATATTTCCATGATACCAATCTAAAATATCCATTCGAATAAGAAGGAATTTCTAAAATCAGTCTATTAATGACGTAGTTCTGAGATAAAACAAAAAAAAGCAAACATCGAAGTTGAGAACCTAGAAGAGGGAAGAAGAGGGTTCTTCGAAATTGGTTTAAAAGATTAGATACAATATAATTATTATGAAATTAACAAAATGTAATAATTTTAATATTTTTATTATATTTTATTTATGATGAAGACACGTGGAGGTTATGAGTTTTATCACGGGCCCGTATCGTTTAGTTTATCATGCAATTAACTTTTCCGCCGGTGAAAGAAAACCTGCATGTCTCAAGAAGAAATTGAATAGCTTATGTGAATCTGCCAACCCGTACCGGGCTATCGCGATAGGATATAGCCCAATCACCCTTCTAGAGAATGGTAGATCAATATCCAACTGCAGGAAGTTAAAAGCCTAGGCAGCAAAAATCGTAATAAAGTCTTTGTGCATCGCATAAAGACGATAGAGTACAGCGAGTAAATGAAAGAAGTTATAGAGGTACTTAGATATTGCGACATCATTAAAATTACGAAAAGGTTACTGTAAACCTTGATCTAACTCAGTCGTCATGCCTAGTTGTTTGCTCACGAGTCTCGAGGCGCCAACTGAAACACCTCCAAAAAACCGTTCACTATACGTTTGTTTTTTTTCCCTTTGTTTTTGGCATCGGACTTTGTGCATTCTGCCAGAGTCAAGTTAAAAACGAAACGTTGAACGTTCAAGTTTATTGAATATTACGAAATTAGTCAAAGTCGAGTCCAAGTCATGCCCTAGTAAACTGGTGGCGACTTTACTACTTATGAGCTTTTATATACAGAGTTTTGAAAACAACACAAAAATACATGTTTCACCACATTATATCACTTGCCCACACTCGTGCATGTAATTCAACGCGCAATGAATAAAACTCCACCATTTTTAATCATTAATTCGCGAAAAAACACTAGTTTAAGAAAATGATAGAATGCAGCGACATGATTTTTCCGTGTTCCCGCCAAAACTCCCTATACGTTTTTGTTTGTTCCAGCCTCCTTCAGAAGGAGAACTAGCGGCGCCTGCCAGTGTGGTCAGTCGCATGCACAGGCTGAGAAACCTTCGAAAAGGAACCAGAGTAAGTACCTATTATAATAAATGAAGTGTGTTACATGGCTCCAATCTTTGTCCTATCAAGATACTGAAGACTTCATTAAAGTTTATACATAACTAGTAACTAACAATATACAACATATACCTACATATATTCACTCTCACTCGAACATACACATACATTCTCTCTCTCCCTCTCTGTCATACACACACACACACACGCACGCGAACGCACGCACGCTTCCTCGCAAAAGCAGCAGACCTTCTTATTAAATTCAGATAGACCTATAAGCTTTATTTACGTAGGTATAACTATTTCTGTACTTTAGGAACTCTCACTATTGTTTCGGAGAGCGTTTTTTTTAATTATAAAATTATGTGACCATACGAGCAAGACGTTCGCCTGGTGGTAAGCGTCACGCCTGCCACTAACAGTAGCAATGCCAGAATTGTGAACTTGCGAACACAATCCTGCGCCGCACTGCACTGCGCTCGTCATCCTGAGATATTAGATGTTAAATCTCTTCATACCCAGAAATTTCTCTGGTAACATTGCCCTTCAAACCAGAACACAGTAATGCTTGCACACTACTGCTTGGCGGTTGACTAACTGGCAATCTGTTACCCGCGACACAGTTTTTAACTCCTGCGGGTAACATCTATCTACCAGTGTTTTGTAATGTGTATTTGTTTTTAAAAACACTGTTTTAACAACATTTCACAACATAATCACGGTAAATATCCCGTTAATAATAATATAACTTTTGTATTTGTTTCAGCCCCAGACACTGTTCAATGATAAGGGAAAATATCCGACACTGACTCGTATGTCATACTGCCAGTGTCGACTGCCGCGAGTGTTTACAAGCGTGTTCGAGCGGTTTGGATGGTCGCACGTAGCTTTACTGCTCGACAAGTCCGACTTGTTCTCTCTCACTGTCGGTCAGTATTACGGCTATCTTTTATTACACTCGACTCTGACTTCAATATCATGTGTTAGTAAGAGTCTTCCAGCCTCAGAGTAAATTACTTTGAGCTTCCAACGCAGCGGTTCATGGTGGCAAGGTCTGTCTGTTACCGAGCTTTAATAAACAAACAGTGTTGCAGGAGCAGTGAGAATTTCTGGCTAGAAAATACGTTACGATTATGATACATTAGTAAGTGTAGTGTGATAGGATAGGTAACACTTTTAGCGCTTATAGCTGATTTATACTATTTGAACTTTTGATTATATACCTACAGGTGTATAATCAAAGTTTTGAACATTAGCACTACCAACCACCAACGCTTTAGTTGGTAGCTTATAACAGGTTGGGAAATTTGGCATCTAAGGCAGAGACTTCTGTAGCTTAATTGGCAAAGCAGTTGGGACGGAAACCCATAGAGACTGCTCGTATGCAGGTTCGAGTCCTGCCAGTCATAATTTTTGTTCCTGTTTAAGCTTTAAAAACACAACAACCGTTATTGTATCAAACATGTTATTTCAAACAGAAAATAAGTGAATTAATAATGTAAACGTTGTTAGCTAAAGTGAAATTATATTAAAAGTGGTTATATGAAACCACGGAGAACCAGTTCATCTACTTACATAATGAAATATTTTTTCCTTTGTGAATTAAGTCAATGATCTCTTTATTCAGATAAGTACTAATACAATTTTTCTGCCTTTGTGTTTAAGAATAGCTAATAAAGCATCTTTATTAGAAAAGCTTATCCCGAAGAGAAGACATAGCTTAATAACGTCTAAAATGAGATTTTGAAGTAATAATTCAATCGACCTTTATGAGAATATGTTTCTTGCGACGGAGCAGGTGCTCCTATGATTGATGACTGTTTGGAACATTTGCGAAACAATACGGGAATGTTTGCCAACTATAATAATACAAACTTCTTTTGAACTGAGGATGCAATTAGTTATGTACCCTAACACAACGACAATGATAAGATGAATAGACGGGAAATAAGCGCACGGATTTTGAAGACTATATGTTGAGCGCCGGCTCTCCAATCGCTTCAGTCATACTCTGCCTTTGCGACATGCGCGCCGTACGATACCACAATACAAACTTCTAATACATGTACATGTGTTCTCTTTTTGTCATGCAGTAATTAGATTCGCTACCTCTATTTTCCGGCAAATGTAATATGCATACTTTTAGCGAGGTATGCTTCATTGTGTTGTCTTGTTAATTTTGATTTCCAAGCGCTGGGCCCGTCCATACCATTATCACCGTCGCTGCCCTAACACACAAAATAAATACAGTTATTTGCTTTACCGAATATTTTGACATGTACAAAAAATATCTAGTTACTGTTTTAAAGTACGATAGGGTACAAGGCTACACAAAACGATATTACTTAGGCGATAAGACCACATTGTACTGATGAATGAGAACAAAAAAAACTATATTTTTTGTTCTGTAAGTATACAAATAATCTGATTCAACCTAACATTTATTTTATATCTCGTTATTTTAGTAGTAATGTTATATAATCTATGCTCTCTTATACTTCCGCTTCTAAATTGTTTTGAGTAAGCAAGAGAAATAAGGGGCAAATTATTAATATCCCATTTACAGTAGGTATTTATATTAACATGTTATGCCAACCGTAAGGTTTATAATTATTATTTAATGCTTGTGTTACTTTTTCAATGTATGTTGCCTTACTTATATTTTGGATGTTAGTAATGGTTTTGTTGTTAATGAATAGACAAATAGACAGTATGAAAAACTGAGACGTCTGGCAGGACTAGGACCTGTATACGAGCAACAATCTACGGGGCTTCCGTCCCGCCTGCTTTGCCAAGCTACAGAAGTCTCACCCAAACCCACTATAATTCTCAAACTGTATATGCTAATCAACTACTTAAAGGTCTTAAAGTGGCAACCCGGTAAATTGCTCGTATGCAGGTTCAAGTCCTGCCACGGTCTTAATTTTTTATACTGTCTAAGCACCAATTATATTATATTGTTTTCACAAGTTTTTCACAATTGGGTATTTCTATATTAGAAATACCCAATTGTGAAAACAATTCGGAATAAATATTCCCTAACTAATGGTTTCCATACGCAGGTAAAAGTCTCGAGTGGGGGTTGAGGAAAGAAGGCGTGCTAAAGGCAGTGCGGGAGCTGGACGGCAACGAGCGCGAGTCTTGCGAGGCTCTTCTACGTGACGTCAGCATGTATGCCAGAGGTAAGCACCAAGAAGGATTTAATACTACGTGTAAAAACGAGGGCGACTGAGGCATAGAAAACTTTTTGGTCGCCAGGCTAAGTACCCCTGCGGTCTTCCACTAAGCAGAAGTGCGTAGGTATTATAGGTAAACATTACCAAAACTGTGGTGTGGTCCATGAGAGAGAGAGAGAGAGCTAGATACTCCAAGGGTCCATTGCCTATAAAATTGTTGTATTCCCAACGTCCCCACTGTCAAAACTAGGGCATTGAGAATTCAACATTTATTCGTCCCCATTCATGTTTTCTTATGGGGGCGTTGCAAAATGGTGATTTGGCAATCGCACATTATACAGCATTTAATATAAACCCCTCAAAAGTGATTCCCGCTCGCAGTATTAGGGATTCCTCACTAAACTAAAGAATAGGTACGTTATTTTATGGTTGAAATACATTTATTTTAAAAGGTTTACACTCAAACAAGACTAAAAGGACAGGTAGGGTAATAATCAGACTAAAAGTCTTGCAGAAACATCGGAAGAACAATTGTCTGCAACAATAAGATAAGAGATGGAATTTTCTGTAAGTTCAAAGCAGGGCCTGGCGAGGCGCAAGTAATTGAACACTGACTACTATCGATTTCATATCACGGTCATTCTGTTCTCTTTATATTTGTTTGTTTCCTTTTTAAATCCTAACATTTCACGAAAGGCCAAATTTCCAACAATGGAATTCATAAACTGATTCAAATCATTCAAATTCTTTATTCAGCAAGAAACTTAACGGCTTACACTAAAAGGTCCCTTTCATTTATAATTATGTTGTCCCATTTGTCACGCTGCCGGGATAGGTCTCCTCCAATTTCTACCACTTTTACATCATATACTACGATCGATAAAGGACATGGCCTAAATCGCACCCAGGGCCAAGTGCAAAAAACATTTTTATATCAGATTTTAGAGAAACTAAATAAATATCAGTGAAAATTTTTTACACAGCACCATCCAGCCCCAAACTAAGCAAAGCTTGTAATATGGAAACTAGATTGGTTATAAAATACTTGTACTTGTATACATTTTTATTTTTAAATACATTTTTATAATACATACTACACACGGATTCAGAACAAACATCTATGTTCGTCACATATATGCTTGCCCTGGGTGGGGATCGAACCCACACCCTACAGCTCTGAAGGCAGACTTGCTACCAACTGGGCTATAAGGCACATAATTATCATATTCTGAATTATCACCCACCATCGCCTAAATGAGTGGCTACCATATACTTATTAGTCTAGAGAAGTATTGTAGGCGTTCGATTCAAAGTTAACATAATGGACCAAAATATGTGTATACTTAAAACAATCAACATACTTGAATAACAAACAATAATCCGATCCGTATTTTTTCACAATCAAAATGTGACTGTGACTTTCATTTTTAGGGTTCCATACCTCAAAAGGAAAAAAAAAATGGAACCTTTTTATGATCACTTCGTCTCGCTGGTTTTCTATATAGGTCTAAGTTTTCTCTAAATATGTTTGTGTGAAAGTTTCGCAGTTGGAAAAATTGACCGAATTGACCGAAAGTGAAAATCCTTTTTAGGGTTGCATGCCCAAAAAGAATCCAACTGTACCCTATTATTAAGTCGCCTACCGTGTCTATATGTGCATCTGTCTATCCGATATAAATTTACTGACCTATATCTCGCGAACCGTACTAAGTAGCCGGTTGAAATTTTCGCAGAATATTCGTTAGATACTATCGCGGATTACCTAGTACTTGTGGTAGTACGGAACCTTCGTTGTCCGAGTCGCACACAAGCCTGACTCGCACTTATTGACGGCTATTTGCATATTATTATTATTTAAATCATAAAATACATATTATAATTTTTGTCCATAAATAAGCTTTTGACACATACGCATACAAATCTTCTACAGGTAAAAAACCGCATGCTAGCCACTCATATATATGGGCGACGATGATGACTTAGAATTTCGTTATTATTATTAGGCTAAAATCTGAGATACAAAACTTTTACGCCAGTCCTGGGTATTCTTTGTATGGGATTTGGGCCATGTCAATAAAATGTACAAATAACAACATTAATAGCAAATAGCAGAAACATCATTCAAGCAAACTATTATTTTCTCTTTCTGAGGCAATAATTACATATTTACTCTTTGTTCTGATATTTTAATTCTGTCCTACAAAAGCAAAAATATGAAAGCAAATTCACACCTACTCGGTGATTCTAAAGAATATAATTTTATAACATAAGTACTTATTTAATTAATTACCATATGGAACAAATCAAACTAATTCATTCAAACACCATAATGATACCTAATCTAAACAACCAATCAACCTTCACAACAATAATCTATACAACCAATCAACCTTCACAACAATAATCTAAACAACCAAACAACCTTCACAACAATAATCTAAACAACCAATCAACCGTCACGACAATCAATCAATCAATCCAGGGCAGTCGAGTAAAAATACATATTTTTGTGTATACATTACATTAAAAAAATACATTAAAAATATGTATTTTTACTCGACTGCCCTGGATTGATTGATTGATTGTCGTGACGGTTGATAAAATAAAAAAAACCTAAATTTACCTCAATATAAGTCAAAACGTGAAAATACGTTAAAAAATAAAACTATTGATATGTTACTTTATGGAACACCTAGGTGAACCACGGGTAAGAAACGTAAAGTCTTACCTTACAAAAAAAATTGTCAAAGAAACAATGAGTAATTTTTACGTAATATTAATTAAGAGCTATGTATAGAGTCACAAACGTGCAAAAAAATGTCCGCGCCAAAATTCGCCGCACGCTATGCAGTGCGCTGACTTTTTTAACGACTTGAACTACGATAAAACACAAGCGCTCAAGCTTACATTGAACACTATACAAGCGACATAACATCGAAATTCGAACAATTGTGACTTACATAATGCACGTATAGCTATGTACAACGGCACTCGGACGTTTTTCGACTGTTTTAAATTAGAGTTTGTGATATCAATTAATAAATGTGTGTAAACTGTATTATGACTATGAGGTAAGTAACACAAAAGCTGAAAATCATTCCAAGCAAATCGGCGTTAAGAGGTAAAATTTTATAGACATAAAATTTCATTGGTCGCGCTTCTACGTACTGAATGAACTTCGTTATATCCTCTATACTTGTCTGATCTGAAAAAAAAAATATCATCCTTAAATATTTAAATTAAAAAAACTGGTATGCTGACCGCCGCATCCGCTTCTCAGCTACAGCGCGGCCATACTGCCGCAGCCGTTCTTACTCAGATAGAGTGATTTGTGCACAAGGTCACGCACAGTTTCGGTACTGCCTACGGTTTAAGTTTGTGCTGGGAATCGGGAGCAGATGCTCTATCCCATTTATATCCCATCGGATAGATGGGATAGAAACAAACTGAATGTTGGTAAAAATTGCTATGGAGCACGCAATAAGTACGTACGTACGACTTGCTTTTATTAACAGTTTTTTTTGGTAGATTGTTTTTTATTTCTGACTAGTTTTGTTGTGAGGCAATATAAATAATCAGTCATCCATTCTATTATAAAAAAGAAAAGTAAAAAATGTGTACCTACCTTGAATTTGCAATAACTTATTGTGAAGTATGACTTTTATATTGTTTGCTTGAATAGTGAGCATACCAGCCAACAACGCAGGAGTAAATAACTCGACCAGCGTAATAACCACAGTAATACCCGATAATGTAATAACTACGGGACTAATCTGAAAGCAATAACAAATTCATAAATAACATGTACATATTTATATTGTGAGTATTTTTTACACAACCTCGTGGCGCACGACGTAGGTATTGTAAATAGGTTGTATATATTGTGCGTAAAGCCTCTTCATGAATTGTAACTTTTTCTTTCTAGATTTTCGATTGTCTTTTGTTTTTTCTTCACATATTTTTTTTTGTTTTTCTTATTTGTTAGCATCGCACGTTGTGCATTCTGCCAGTGTCAGGTTTATGAATATTCAAGTTTTAATAGTATAATCTAGTCAAATATGTAATGAAATCACAGTTAGTCACACGAAATTGTTTGTTTTGAGCTTCTCTTCTTGTTCATTAAATTGTTTATTAGTGGGCGTGATGTCACTTGCCGGTGCCAACAGAAAACCAGCGCTGGTTGTTTACAACCAGCATCACGCTGAGTTGGGACCGGGTTCATGACAAAAATTATAGATACTCCATCATTTATGTAGATATTACATCATTTTGTATGTGCTTATATACTCGTATTTATATAAGTATTACATATCTTGTAGCTGTGATTAGGTCAATTTTGTATTTTATTTTTATATTAGTTTATTTTTTTAATTGGTTTTTTGTGTATAAATATCTGTGTTATTTTTTGTTTGTTTTTGTGTGTATCTGTGTTTTTGTAATGAATAAACTTTTTTGTATTGTATTGTATTGTATTGTATAAATTAGTTATAGTCGAGTCCAAGTCATGCCCTAGTAAAGTTCTGGCGACTTTACTATGAGCTTCTACGGTGTTTTGAAAACAACTCGAAAAGACATGTGTCACCACATTATATCACTTGCCCACACTCGTGCATGTAATTCAACACTCAATGAATAAACAGGGGGGCTAAAATGGTCGCGTTTAGCAATTCTGCATATGGTCCTATGATGATTCATTTCGCAAATCTTAAAACGGTCACTTAAGCGACAATTCATACTATGATTTTGCAAATGATTCTCTTACGGAATTCATTAGTTTGACAGTTTTCTATAGATTGTCGTAAAATGGTCTATGAAAGATGAATTGCATAAAGTTAACTTGCATATTCGTTAGAAGTTCCTCGAGAGCAACTTTTTACAATTCAGTCTGCTAAGAATTCATTAGATGAACTGCTTTTATTGGAATTGCTTAATGCGGCCATTTTAGACCCTCTATGGTTCCCATAGTACAAGCTTTGCTTAGTTTGGAGCTAGATGGCGCTGTATGACATGTCCACCAATATTTATTATTTTGATTTTAATAATTTTTAAAAGTTTATGGCCTAAAACTTTATCGTCATGCTAAAGCAGTGGCATTACGATAAAAAATAACTAGTCCAAATTCTGTACATACTTACATGTGATTTGTAGGAACAATCCTACAAAAAGTATATATACACTGTAGATACTTACCCCTTTCGACGAAGCCAAACGTCTTTAAAATATTACTTCTCGGTCAACAAAAAATATTAATAATGAATACTCACCGAAACTGTATCCAATTTTAAAAAGGCTACAAGATAGTAGATATAATACATATTTTCTGGAATATTGAAAACTAGTCTTGTAAAAAACTGAAAATATAAACAATAGGTTACATGACGTAGTTTTCCATTTTCGATTTTCAAGTCACCTTCACAGATTAGTATAAAAAATGTAGGGGAGATATACCATGATGCGCGGAAAATGGGTGGAGGCTCTTTGATGCTACTATTTCGCTTGTCACTTGTCACACATGAACTCAACATGCAAACTATAATTACAAATACACATACAACACGTTTAGACCTTATGTCACACAATTACATCAAGGTATTCGTGTGGATCTCATCTTTTTATCAAAATCGAACTCCTGGCCAACGCGACGTTGTGACCAAAATGATGCCATTTATTTGGCCGCCTTTGTCCAGCAGTGGATACTCTCTATATCCACTGCTATACAAAGTCTGTCTTCTGTTTGATGATTAGCATCGCGATTCAATGTGACAATGCCACCAGCATGCTGAGTATGCTGCCGACTGATAGGAGGATAGAGAATTTGGATTGTCTTTAGACTGTCATCCATATGGATACAATCCTCTTGTTTTTGTGAACCTAATAGGTTGAGTAGTTTAGGTAATTCGACTTTGTATATTTCATTTCAGTTAACCACCCATAAAAAGTATTTGTCTATGCGAATAACAAGCGTTTGTAGCTTCAAAAAGGTTTCACCCATTTCTGCGCAACATTACATCGGTTATTTTTGTTCTGGAGTCATCTTACTTATGAATTTTGAAGAACTTACTAATGGATCAAATGAGCTTTTGATTGATTCGGCAGCATCGACAATTGATTTGTAAACATGATTAAATGAGAAATATCCTGTGTTTGCTGTCTCTAATTGATGCGAGAGAGACTTTAAACGACGATATGTTAAGAAGAAAACTAAACTGTTAGTAACGGAGACGATATCATGACTTAACCATAAAAAAATAAAAGCAAATAACGTCGACATATCATTTTCATCATTTGTGTTAACAAGACTCCAAGTCAATGCCAAACAAGACTTAAGAATGGCTACTAAAATTGTTATAGTAACAAAATTAAACTTATTATCACAATATGCCTTGCTTTTAACATTCAACTTTATATCGATTTTCATTAATGCAAGGAAATAGTTGCACAAAGTATTTTTTTCTCCAAACAAAACGAAGACGTAAACGATATACTGTATACAATAATATATGTTAAAGAAAGCAACTTCCCGATTAAAATAATAGTATGAAAATAGCATGTAGGAGACACATAATGCGAAACTATAAAACAATGTAAGATAGTTGATGAGAAGTTTTTTAGGCGATGAATTAAAAAAACCGAAGTTCAGGCCAAAAACGAGTTGTATTGATTTATTCATTATTATTATTCATAATACAAAACGTGGAAGTCCTTTGTTTTCTTGTGGATTATCCAAGTACGAATTTATAATAGGTGAATTCTTCATGATTATTATTTTGTATTGCTTATTTTAGTCAATCACTGATATGCGATGTGATCAAGAGACCAACTAGAATAGACTCGATAAATTGAATAAATTGTTGCTCACTAGTTGTTTAGTATAGGTAGGTACTTCATGTTGTATCCATGGTACCTAAATAGTAATCAAATTAAGTAAGTGCTTGTTTTGATGTGTACAATGATAAAGACTGTTTTAAGAGAAGCCTTAAATTAAGTAGGGGACTCTGGGGCATGACGGAATATCTAGGATGGACTAGGGTAAAACAGACTAGGAAAAAACAAAAAAAAGTCAAAGAACTCTTATTCAAAGATCTCTTCTTCTTCATCTTTATACAATCTTTATTTATTTATTTATAGATGCAACTTATTTTAGTAGTGGTAAGACTCTTTAGCCGAGTCCGCCTGCGGGGAAGTTATTTCTTCATCCCGCATTTGCCAGTTATTCAAACCAAGCAGTAGCGTGCAAGCGTGTTACCAGATAAAATACTGGGCATGAAGAGATTTGACATCTAATATCCCAGGGTGACGAGCGCAGTGCAGAGAACAGAATAGAATAGAACAGTGCGGCCCAGGATTCTGTTGGTAAGTTCATTATTCTGGCACTGCTTCTATTGTAGGCAGGCGTGCGAACTCGCACATCTCGTCAATCAATAACTTAAAAAAAGTATGTTTCTTAATCTATGTTAAATCTGGCTGCTGAAACGCACCCTATGCCATTGCTACAGAGCGTATGTGATATTAGTATAGATAATCAGTGAGTAGCACCGAAACAACGCGCAACCTTGTGCACAAATAATTCACTCGTATGTGTTATCTGAGGAGGAACGGATATGGCAGTAAGGCGCGGCCATACTGCTTTAGTCGTTCGTTACGGTCGGTTCTACCAAGTTATTGTCTATTTTCAGTTATTCGGTTATTTTTTTGCACAAACAATAGTCTATTAGAATAAAGCTTAGAACTAACAGTACATGGACCCTGAAAGGGCGCAAGATAAATGTTAACTACATTTCAACATCTAGATTACATGTCGTTAAACTTAAGCTAATGGGGATTCACACTGCATTTTTTCTCCGCTAGGTAGCGCATCGTCAATGCGGTCATAGTCAACTATCGTTGTTGTTGTTTTTTCTATTATTTTATGGTTTAATCTTAATAGACTCGGATTACCAGAATGAATCTGCAATATACGGGTTTGTCTTTAGGCTCATTATATTTGTGACATAGGCCTCTTTTCTTCTACGCTTCTCGTCTCAGATCCCGGCCCAGTGCTAATATTGTCTAAGTCAAACCAGTAATTTTTACAATATCGTCAACATGAGCATGCTTTTATGAGCTCAACATCTGAACACAAATAGGCGAGCTTTTTACCGCACTCAATTATTAATTCAGCAAACACTCGGATAATAAAATTACAAACTTGCTGACGAATCCCGTAAATTCTGTCACAAAACAAAATAAAACTCAAGTGTAAATAAATGTATAGTCATCAAACCCATTTATTCTACTCGTTTTTAATGCAAACAAGTGTAAGGTCCTTTATCTTTTTTAACCGTAAAGTTGTCATGGGGTTATACTGAAATGTGTTTATATTTTGTGATGATCATCATCATCAGCCCGGAGACGTCCACTGCTGAACGAAGGCCTCCCCCTTAGACCGCCACACTGTACGACAACCTGCCACTTGCATCCACCGGTTGCCCGCGACCTTTACAATGTCGTCGGTCCCCCCAGTGGGAGGCCTTCCTACGCTGCGTCTTCCGGTTCGTGGTCGCCACTCAAGAACCTTTCTTCCCCATCGGTTGTCAGTTCTTCGAGCGATGTGTCCTGCCCACAGCCACTTCAACATGCAAACCTTGCGAGCTATGTCGGTAACTATAGTTCTTTGGCGAATATCCTCGTTCCGGATTCTATCGCGCAAAGTGTGTGTGTTGTGATGATATTTGTCCCTAATGGCCGGGCTGTTAATTTTGAAGAACAATAAAAGTAAAATTCAAATTCAAAAGTTATAATTGTTAATTCAGATCCCAGGAGAGTTTGTCATGAAAGTTAAACGGTTCTGTTGGAATTTTAGACCGTCCCATGTGTCAATTTGATTCACATTGCCAAAGGGGTAATATAAGTATAATCTCTATTACCGTGTGACCTAAACAGTCACTTAGGTCGCTAAACTATACTTATGCCAGTGTTTTTTAAATGTAATCTTTATACTGTATCAGCCTTTAACATCCAAGTCCAATAAATGCCAAAAGTAGTAATGTTGTTCTTCTTGTCGAACAGTGGTGATCCTGAGTGTGCGCGGCTCTCTGGTGCGCGAGTTCCTGCTGGCGGCACACGCGCTCGGCATGACGCGCGGCGACTGGGCCTTCCTCGACGTCGAGATATTTCAGGTGAGCTCTCAGTCCGACACCCGCGGCTCGCTGGTGCGCGAGTTCCTGCTGGCGGCACACGCGCTCGGCATGACGCGCGGCGACTGGGCCTTCCTCGACGTCGAGATATTTCAGGTGAGCTTTCAGTCCGACACCCGCGGCTCGCTGGTGCGTGAGTTCCTGCTGGCGGCACACGCGCTCGGCATGACGCGCGGCGACTGGGCCTTCCTCGACGTCGAGATATTTCAGGTGAGCTCTCAGTCCGACACCCGCGGCTCGCTGACGCGCGATTTCCTACTAGCGGCGCTTCCGCTCGGCGTGACGCGCGGCGCCTGGGCCTTCCTCGACGTCGAGGTATTTCAGGAGAGTTATCACGCTCGACCAAGTCACCTTTCATCCAAAAAAAGATTCGTTCAAGACCTTACGATACACAAATACACAGTTAAGCTTATGATACAGTTCTGTTTCCGTCCGGGATAAAAAAACGGGAAACTTGCGAGTAATATAGGTAAAGAGTGTCGCAGCTCTTGTTTTCAGATGATTATATTTTAGAACAGTTTTCCAAATCTTTTGAACTGCTTGAAAGCGTCTTTGCTCTTCCATCTAACTTTAAGATAATTTAATTCGGTTTACAGCTTGCTAACGCCGAACACGTCTCGCAAAGTCTATAGCATTAGGGGAATATATTATTTATACAGTTATACAATTATTTTATTAAACAGAGATTCGCGTATTACTTAGCCGATAGAAGATCATTGTACTCATTATTGGTACCTACAATTTTAACTACGGGGCCAAACCTGAAATCGCGAAAAACATCAGCGATTCCTTGACCGATCTTTATTTTATTTATACGGGATACTGATATTAATTTAAGTCGAATACTAAAGTAATAAACTTTATATAAATATAAATAAATATACTTTATATAAATAAATATACTAAGTAAAAAGTGGACCTGGGTATGTCCTTAAACTGCAACCAGAACCACCGGAGGACGGGCAGCAGCGTCCTCTTGGTTAACGGTGGTGACCATTCTGCGATCCCCAAGCCGCCTGCCAAGCGTGGGGATTATGGCAACACCCCTCTATAAAGGGGGAGGCCTTCGTCCAGCAGTGGACGTTTTATGGCTGACGACGACTAAAGTAATAAATAAAATTGGTGTAAAACTATAGTAAGAGCATCGAACTTAATTAAACAAGAGTAATCCCATGTATAAATAAAACAAAAATTCATCAATACCACGTCAGTTTTCAATAGAAAATCTCATTTCATCTACATTAGAACATACCTAATGTATTCTTGAAATCATTCTGATAAAAATATCCAATATCGAATTAGCTAGTAGATATTTGGAGTAGGTACACAGCGTCAAACTACTATCTTTGTTGGATATTCTCTCAAGCACGGCTTCAATCTAACTGTTTCATCCACAAGTTTAGTTAAGCTCTTAAGTCTCGATCGTGCGACCTCCCTTGATGTGTGGTTTTACCGCCGCATTGTTTTACTGACACTTAAGTATCGATGTTGGACTGCAGTCTACTATAGGTAAAGCATTATAATAAAGCTTTTGAAGATTTGGATAAAGTTTTCTTTTGTTTTATTGACCGAGCGAGTGAAGACGTCGCCACGACTGGCAAAGGGCATGTGACATTTTGGCCTAGTGATTTCGCGCGGTATATGATACCTTTACAAATCGAAAGAGCATAAAAATACGATGCCTAAATATTGTGGCACTAACCCTGTAACCGTTTCCGAGATATTGGCGAAAGAAAATGCACTTGTTTGTTCGGAACTATGTTTTTAGTCGCGGCGCAAGACGAAACCTTTGCAAATTGATAGAACATAAAAATCCGATGCCTAATTAATGTTCTAGCACTAACCCTGTAACCGTTTCCGAGATATTGACAAAAGAAAATGCACTTGTTTATTCGGAACTATGTTTTTAGTCGCGGCGCAAGACGAAACCTTTGCAAATTGATAGAACATAAAAATCCGATGCCTAATTAATGTTCTAGCACTAACCCTGTAACCGTTTCCGAGATATTGACAAAAGAAAATGCACTTGTTTGTTCGGAACCATATATTTTTAGGTGCGGCGGAAGATGAAACCTTATTGCAAATCGATAGAGCATAAAAATACCCTGAGAAGTGGATGCAGAGTCTTTTATTCTCGAAAACTTCACTTGCAATATGGGGCTCTACGTTGCAAATGATACGGTATCTCAGGCAATAGGCGTGCTCCATCATAAACCGTATTTAGAAGATATGACGATCAAAAGCAATACAAAATAGTGTTAAAAGGGAACCGACAAAGGTGTGGTTATATTCCCAAGCTGCTGTAGCTATTGAGTTAGCAGCTCCAATCAACTCGTTCTTACAGTCTTGTTGACACGAATTTCATTGTGTTCTCGAGTCACGATTGTGTCACCTAAGAATCCTACAATACCTTAGATCGTTACTCTCTAAAGCTGTGTTTACATGTTCACATTTCTATTCTACTTCATTTGCGCTACTGTGCACATATTTTATCGTGTTTCTAGTTAATGGGAAAAATGTCATGTCGGTTGTCATCTTTGTTTCTTTGTAGGTAAATTTGGATAAATGTTAGTATGTTGAAAATTTCGTGCTAATGCACGTGCACACAGTCATGGCCATTAATTTTCACACAATCTATAAAGATCTTTCAAGTTTGTCAATGTAATTATTACTATATACTAGGCGGGAATTTGATTGTATGCTGTTACTTTCTCAAATGTGTTGATGATTAGCCCGAAGTTCTTCAGCTCCAGTTTCCTGCGAAGGTTCTTAGAACCATCATTTTATATATTAGAGCATGATTTTTGGTCGGCAGGGCGGGTACTGGGGTGAGACCGGGTGGGCGGCCGGCGACGCCCGAGACGCAGCCGCGCGCGTCGCGTACGAGGCGCTTCTTCGCGTCTCCCTCAAGCTGCCTACTGGCGACCGCTTCGACGAGTTTGCGGACACGGTGCGCGCTAGAGCTCGCCTCCACTACAACTATACATTCTCGGACGGAGAAGAGGTATTTATTCCTTATCTTTTCCTTCTTGTTAATTGGCAAAAAGATAGATAGCAATATTGTTGAAATAGACTTAAGTATCTCTTTCAACAATATTGTTATCAATAGCAATAGTTTTAGGTGTGGTGTGCAGCGTTATAGCTGTGATGGTTGAACTTGAAGAAGAGAAGTTTGCGAGCTTGCGTCTTACTAACTCACGTAGGGTTGCTCGAATAATCGGAATGTGAATTACGAACGAAAATTTCGAGCATGTCAATCTTTCATAATTCAAAATAACAGCACCAGTTATTAATCTGTTGTCTCAGTAGGCAAGATAATGTGGCAGAGAACAGTAAGCAACGTAAAAAAATAGAAGAATAATCGTAATAGATACTTCGTTTGAAAGTTTGAATGGAATAATTTCATACGAAAATTACTTTCGTAAGTAAATATTCGTTCTTACCCGAAACTTATCCCAAGGAATTAACAAGGTACTTATACACTCTAAACTAGTTCATTAGTCTAAACTCTAAACGTTATTACAACCAATAATTACAATTGAGTCAAAAGTACGACCTTGCAAACTTTAATTAACTTGTGGCATATCAACGTACGTATAATAACTAAGTATACGTATCATTCAAATATTATAAAAGTTTTTAAGTATTTTGTTCTCAAACCAGGTAAATTTCTTCATCGGAGCATTCTACGACGGCGTGTATTTACTTGGGATGGCTCTGAATGAGACCCTGACTGAAGGAGGAGACATCAGAGACGGGAGGAGCATCACGCGACGTATGTGGGGTCGTGACTTTCATGGTAAGACAACTCAGGTTAGCATAATCAACCTTTTTCAACCGACTTCAAACAAGGAGGTTCTCAATTCGACTGTGTTTTTTTTATTTTTTTATTTTTATGTAGGTATGTTACGCGATGACCCCGCCAATTATGAATAGAATTTGTTGATTCTTGTTTGGTAGGTGATACTTCAGAGGTGGTCCCATGTACATTTTATCGAAATCGGTTGAGTAGTTTGCTTTTTAAATCATCATTACTAGAATAAATCAAAATATCTGGAAAATATGAAGATGCCATCCAGGTAGTCGGAATAGAACTCAGTTTAAAAAAAAAAGTATTGTTCCATAGTTAACCTACCGCTGGGCTTAGTCCTACCTTCGAAGGGTGATTAAGCCATATCCAGCACGCTGGTCAAGTCGCGGGTTGGTGGATTCACATACGCCATTGAATTGATTGATTGTGGATTTGTTGCCAGGATTGTGTTCGCAAGTTCATAATTCTGGCACTGCTACTGTTAGTGGCAGGCGTGACGCTTACCACCAGGCGAACGTCTTGTTCGTCTCGTCACTTGAATGTATAAAAAAAAAACTTTTTTCAGAATTCTTCACAATGGTTTCCTTCACAGAAAAGTAAATAGTTTAATAATCCGTACATTAACTCAAAACAGGTCATTGGTTTAGTTCACGGATCTGGACTTTATACCCTCGACCGGATTTCAAGTCGAGCAAACTCCCGTCCAGGCTACCTCGGTATATCTTCGACATCTTTTGTTGACTGGTTCAGCATGCGCCATGTCACATGCGTTATCGCACATGGCGTATGGCGTCATACTTAAAGATCCTAACGAAACGTAAGTTAAGAGATAAAAGTTTTTCGTCTTTTTCCACTATACGGCCCACTTAGCGCAGTCCAAAGCAATCACAAAGTTTGGATTCAACTTTACAAGACTTTTCAAGGTTACAAGACTTTTCAAGGTTACAAGTCTTTTCAAGGAGATTGAGTGAGTGAGTGAGTGGCCAGCCCTAGTGTCAGAGTTAATGTGCCACCCGAAGGCCTCTGACATGGCTGACGGTTGCTGTTATAGAAACTAGAACAAGAACAAACAACCGGGACCAACAATTTAAAGTGTCATCTGGCCCACGGTAGCGCTCAGAAATAAATGCCACTCACGGTAACATATCCGAAGTCTGACCGGACCGTCCATTGCTTCCGGACCGTACGTTGGACGAACGTTGCCGTTGCGTTGCACATCGGTGATCGTTTAGAATCACCTATACAAGCTACGCCACGAGCGCTACAAAGGTTACAAGACTTTACAAAGTTACAAGACTTGCATGTCATACTGTTTTAAAAATTCTACTACCATGGGGTAGAAAATGTGTTGGGGGAAAATAAATAGGGAAAATAGTGAGGGGTCTAAAATGGCTGCATTAAGCAATTCCACTACAAGCAGTTCATCTTATGAATTCTTAGCAGAATGAATTGTAAAAAGTTGCTCTCGAGTAACCTAACGAATCTGCAAGTTGACTTATTGCAATTGATTTCTCATCGACCATTTTACGACTTTCTATAGAAAACTGTCAAACGAATGAATTCCGTAATAGAATCATTTGCAAAATCATAGTATGAATTGGCGCTTTACGATTTGCGAAATGAATCATCATAGGATCATAATTATACAGTATTGCTAAACGCGACCATTTTAGCCCTCCTGGTTTTTTAGTTACAGTTTCGTAGCACATCGAAATAAAGCAACTATTTCGTACTTTCGTAGCCTCTACGAGTAATTTCGTAGACCAAAGGAGTACCTACCATTTCGTAGCTTTTGCAAAAGCAGCGCAGTTTGTAGCTTTGATTTTGGATTGTGTATTATTCAATTTCTCAGAGCGATGTAAAACCACAGAATAAATAATAGTACTTGGTAGTACAACGACCCCAAGCTTTTAATTTCTTAGCGCAAATAGACTTACTACTAAGATTCTAGAACTTAAATGAAGAACGACATCAAACAATATACTGATACTATAAAATGTAAGAACAGAATTAAAGTTTAAGCATAATTGGTTCTCTAAGAATGTTGAAACAAATTAGTTATTCACGTCTTTCTGCGTCACTCAAGTACTTACATGTGTTACTCTTGTTACTTTGAATAATTTATCTTCTCAAAGCGTAAAGTGGAAAAATTCGGAATAAGTACTTTCTCGGAGCACCATCGTACGTCATTGTGATTTATTCATATAAACCAAAGGAAAGTACTTAGATCGAGCTTAAAAGTGGGTTTCACTAAATATTTTCAGAAATTGTTATTTGCTCCGTCTGGGGTGTACCTAGAGCACCTACGTTTGGCGTACGTACACGTTAGACAGGGTCACGGGAAAAAGTTCTGTATAACCAAAGATAATCTAATACTATAAGAATCTCTGTCTTGACTCAACGACTCATTGACTGACTGACTGACAGACAACGCACAGCCTAAACCGCTGGCGTACAACTTGAAATGTGGATGAAACTTTTAAACTTTCGCGATTTGAAATGTGGAATTTGTTTGTCTTGATGCGTATAGGTGTACTAAGAAAGGATTTTTCGAAATTCGACTTGCGGGACTTTGGTAGATTTTGGGAGGGTGTTGGGGGGCTTAAGAGGGGGCTTGGGAGTGGGTAGTTGGAAGGGTTGGGATGATTTCAAGTGGTGAATATGGGGAGGAAAATAAATAGTAATTAACGCAGTGGTATGGAAGATACGAGTATTTGGGAGCGGGCCGAATTTCTTCCGTACGCAGACGAAGTCGCGGGGGACCTCTAGTATAATACATATAATACTATATAGTATATACTATGCATAACCTAGGTGTACTAAACCAAAAGGAGCTCACTGAACAATTTTATCTGAAATAGCAAAAAGGTATCAGATGTTTTATACACATTATTGTGGACGCCATTTTTTTATGTGACAGCTGTTTTTTTTGACAATTGATTCAATAATAATAGTTGTCCATAAGTACAATAAGTTTCTTTCGACTTAGTAAGTAGTACTCTATTCCTCGCAACATAGCTCGCAAGGTTTGCAAGTTGAAGTGGCAATGGGCAGGCCACATCGCTCGAAGAACTGACAACCGATGGGGAAGAAAGGTTCTCGAGTGGCGACCGCGAACCGGAAGACGCAGCGTAGGAAGGCCTCCCACTAGGTGGACCGACGACATTGTAAACGTCGCGGGCAATCGGTGGATGCAAATGGCAGGTTGTCGTACAGTGTGGCGGTCTAAGGGGGAGGCCTTCGTTCAGCAGTGGACGTCTCCGGGCTGATGATGATGATGATGACTCTATTCCTCATCTCTTTTCAAGGGCAAATGTAAGCTGGTAAATATTGATCTAAAATGTTGTTTTACAAGGTATAACTGGCCACGTGAGGATCGACGCTGTTGGAGACAGAGACGCAGATTACGCGATTTTGGACCTGGATCCTGTTACTGGGAAATTTGAGGTAGTTTTGTTATTTTTAGTTGTATTCTAGGTAGGCATTGAGCTAATATCTTAAGAGTCACAATCTCTAAGTGAAAACAGTCAAAAACGGCCGAGTGCCGTTGTACATACCTATAAGTGCATTATATAGTTCACAATTGTTCGAATTTAGACTTTATGCCGCTTGTATAGTGTATATAGTGTATATCAATGTAATCTTGGGCGCTTGTATGGTATCGTAGTTCAAGTCGTTCAAAAGTCGGCGTCGGCACGCGCGCAATGCGTAACGTGCGCCGAGTTTTGTCGCGGACATTTTTTTTGCACGTTTGTGACTCTATAGATATTGGCTCAATGTAGGTAGGTAATAAAAATGTATTGTATTCTAGGTGGGTCAAGGAAACAACTTGGCCGGGCAAATGTTGATGCGGTGGTTTTGTGCGGATGGCCGTTCAAATATAAATATTTGCTTACTTAGTACCTATATCATATCATAAGTCATTACCTTGATACATATTGAATTTATACCCAACCATATAACCATGCTACAATAAAACTTATTATAAAAGTTGTTTTAGAGAAGTAATGTAGGTAAGGTTGGTTACAACCATTGAAGAGAGAAGTGAATAGAACGGAAATGTGAGGGCCGCGCTAGCCGGTATTAACTGTAAATGAGCTTAATGACAATTCTATCATTATACATGTTATATTAGAATACTCAAAAAGAAAATTCAAATAAACGCGTAGGAAACCAAACCACATTGCATTGTATAATTAGATAAATTTTAATCAGTTGCAAAATGGCATTTCGAGCGTTTTACTTCAAATGCGATTGGCATTTTTTCGTCGTAGTTTCTATACAATTATGTGTGAATCTGGCGACAGCGGTTTTCCATACAATTGCTTTACAACATTGTTTTGACAGCCGTTCTACCTGAGAAGTAGGGCTTTCGCTTTTCTGTGGTTACAACAGGAATCGTGCTGAGCTTCTTTTTTTTTTGTTGCAAAAATTTACGATGTGTGTATAATTTTCTTTTGTTTATTATGTGCTGGACCTGGGTATGTCCTAAACTGCAACCAGACCCACCGGAGGACGGGCAGCAGCGTCCTCTGCGTTAACGGTGGTGAGCATTCTGCGATCCCGAAGCCGCCTGCCAAGCGTGGGGATTATGGCAACACCCCTCTATTAAGGGGGAGGCCTTCGTCCAGCAGTGGATGTTTTATGGCTGATGACGTTATTATGTGCTATTTTTTTTGTTGCAAATAAAGTATTATCTATTCTAATAAATAATGCAAACACTGGGATGTGTTTTCGTTATTTATTTTATTTTATATTTTACTCAACTAACCCCAAACATAAAATATACAAGTATCATGTCCAGTCCGTTTGCGTCGGTAAAATTCTCGCTGCTCAGCGCTATGTCTATATAAGTACGTTATCTCTTAGGTGTTGATTGTTATGTATGCTGATTCGTAATTTGCATATTCTCGTAGTCAGCTTAGGTTCTTAATCTATGGCTTAGGTATATCGCTTACAAATTTCATGTTATTTAAGATATGACATTATTGCATATATTTTAAAATATATTCAGCGTATCGGTAAGATATTACCATTACAAAGTATTTAATAAAATAAAAACTTGATCTAAATACGTATAATAATGAGATATGATCTGAACAGATTATTCAAACTTATATTTAATAATTTAGTGTCTTGTAAAAACTCAAAAAATGTGTGAGCGATATGCCTAACAACGAGACTTAAGCCTTAATGTTTGTGGCCTAATCTTTGGTATACATTCAAACCTGTCCGACCAAAGTAATCTTTGAAGGTTCAACCTTTATAAACACGACGCTTTGGACACGAAGGCCATTCTAAAGCGAAACGTTTGCAATTACTTTTATTACCATCTTATCTGATGGACTGTTCAACCAAGTTCTTATTTTCATCAACGTAAGGTTTAATACAGCTGTCTTTCGTAGCTACGGCTTCTAACAAAAAGTTCACCGTTGCAATCAAGATGGAAGCTGGTAAACATCTTTATTTCTGAACTCGCGTGATAGATGAGTATAACCGCAGTTTGTTTTGATTTCTTCCGGAAATAAGGCAATAACTGTCTGGGTTTTGAGCAGGGTTGCCTACTTAACCTTGGCTCGGAAAGTAAGACATCTTTAGTGAAAAGTGTAATACAGTGACTGAGATCCAGTAAGAAGTAAACTAAAAAAGTTACTCACTTAACTTAATCACGATTAAAATAAATAATGAACGTCACACACTTGGTTTTATCAGATACACTGAAGAGAGAAGTAAATAGAACGGAAATGTGACGGGCCGCGCTAGCCGGCATTAGGTGGAAATGCGCATTCTGCCAATATACATTTTTATTACACAAGACAATTTAAACAGACGCGTAGGAAACCAAACCACATTTCATCGTAATTAGATCAATTTTAATCTGTTGCAAAATAGCATTTCGAGCGTTTTACTTCAAATACGTGACCAATTATTGTCATTTTTTCGTCGTAGTTTCTATACAAATAAGTGTAAAACTGGCGACAGCGGTTTTCTATACAATTGCTTAAGAACATTGTTTTGACAGCCGTTCTAACCTAAGAAGTAGGGCTTTCGTTTTTCTGTGATCAGATACTACAGTGCCACAAACTTAGCTGTTCAGGTGGGCAAATTTGGAATTACAGCTATAACTATAGCCGAATGGTAATACCAAATTCTCAACTAGCGACACTGTCAATTGAACGTAATAACATGGTGGCACTGTAAAACCTTAGGTGTAAGGGGAATTCCAAATAATCCCTCAGCAACTCCCGCGAAAATGAGACAGTTTTTTTTAATGCAATAGTCAAATGAGACATAAGTATTTGGTACATTTTTTTAGACGTGCTGGTTCGTTCGTCTGGTGGTCTTTAAGCATAACAGTTAGCAGTGCCAGACTGCGAACACAACCCTGGGCCGCACTGCACTACGTTCGTCACCCTAAGCTATAATATTAGATGTGAAATCTCTTCATGCCCAGTAATTTCGCTGGCATTTTACCAAAATTTTAATTTTAACTATAACGAAATTATTTTGTAAGTCGAAATTGAAAAGATCATGGTAAGAAGTCCCCAAATATAAATCTAAGTTGTCAGACTATTTTGCATTTTTGTTGTTTTTTTTTATCATGTCGTCGTAGAATCCAGCTACAGCTTTTTTAGTTTGTATAGATCAAAGTCTGAAGGAACTAGGTACATAGTACTGTTCAGCTTAGATTATATGAGATGTACCTAGTACAATAAAGTAGGTCGCTTCAAAGAGGGTTGCTTCAAATCTTTTGTATGCCTCTGCAAATATTTGACGGCTAGCTTTAAGAATAGATCGCAAATATTTGTACTGTGGCGATAATGATATTGGACGTCTTACTTAGACATGAATTCGAAAGTATTATTGTACTAAAGTCTACTATAAGAATAAGCCGATACACATAAGTTGGAGCTGTGGCTGTTTAATGAGTTCTAAGAAAGAAAAAAGTATTCTCTAAATAGTTTTATTGCATTAAAATTGTCTTAAAGGCTTTGATTATATACCCAGCCGAGAGCTAGATCCTCCAAGCTTTTAGGTCAAAACCAACCACCACCGGAAATTCGGATTTACTAGCCGTATCATCTCTATTAACCACATCTATTCGTGATTTCATAAATATTACGTCGAAGCGTATGTAAATATAAGTCAAAGTCAGTTAAAGTGTAAGTAAAAAAAAACTCTCAAACTCTTTAAAAATCTCTAACCACCTAGTTAGGGTAAACTCTTTGAAAAAGTACACTGGATGTGATCGAAACTATAATCGGAGTATCTGATTTAATTAAACGTGGGTATTCCCGTTTATATAAAACAAAAATGTATAAGTAGTCGGTTTCTTCTAGGCAAGTATGCGCAATCGTAGACCGCATCAAGCGAGAAGGTGCATGGTCGAACAACTTGGGTTTGATTTGAATAATAGTAAACACGAATATTTGGACCTGGGTATGTTCTTCAACTGCAACCATAACCACCGGAGAACGGGCAGCAGCGTCCTCTCGGTTAACGGTGGCGAGCATTCTGCGATCCCCAATCCGCCTGCCAAGCGTGGGGGGCAACACCTCTCTATCAAGGGGGAGACCTTCGTTCAGCAGTGGGCGTTTTATGGTTGATGATGAATAGTAAAAAGTTCGAATAGCCTGCGTGGCCAGTCCTCATGCCGCCCGAAGACCTCGAATCTGACTCTACGTAGAACGTAGCGTTCAGTTAACATTCCCTTCTCTCGCGATGACCTATTCGAAGACCGACAGGGCCATCTGCTGTTGCGTATATTGAGTTATTGAAATCAAGCCGTAAAGGGGGATTTCGCATTACATTATAGGTACAGGACCCATTTTCCGGTACCAAACTATATCGTCTTTTGGTCCAGGTGGTGGCATTCTACCACGGACTCAACATGAGCTACAAGCCGGTGGCGGGCAAGGCCATCCACTGGCCCGGGGGCCGCCGCGGACCGCCACCCGACACTCCACGCTGCGGGTTCCTGGGAACGGACCCCATGTGTCAGGGAGGTAAGAAGAACCACAGATAATATTTCTAATTATCTATACTAGTAGAGAAATCTATACCCTAATCTTAGCACAAAAACGATGTACTTATTTGATATCAGAATTTACGAGAAATTTTACAGTTGCTGGGCGTAAGCGATGCTAAATTTTTCATAGACTTCTTATTTAAACAATACTAGCTGCGAACCACGATTCGTGGGATAAAAAGTAGCCTATGTTTCATTCTAAGGTATAAGCTACCTCTATACAATCCAAATCCAATCTATCATTTCATCCAAATCCGTTTAGCCGTTTCAGCGTGAAGGAGTAACAAACATACACACATACACACACACACCGGTGTGTTTTCACCGACAAACTTTCGCATTTATAATATCAGTAAGAAGCACAGCTTATATAATTCTTCTATAGGTCTCTGTACCTATAATTTTCATACCTATGAATTCATAATTTTAAACATGGTTATAATAGTGGTGAATTTTGGGAGCGGGCCGAATTTCTTCCGTACGCGGACGAAGTCGCGGGCGACCTCTAGTCTTTATATAAATTTTTTAATGAATTTTAAGGCAAGTCAAGTTAGTAACAGTCCAAGTCACAGTCAAGTCGTCATGCCCTAGTAAAGTCGTGGCAACTTTACTACAAGCTTCTTCGGAGTTTTGGAAACAACATGAAAAGACTCGTATTTACTACATTATGTCACTTGGTCACACTCTTGCGCGTAAATCAGCACCTAATGAATAAAACTCCACTATTTTTATGAATTAACACTAAAAAAACACAAGTTTTGAAAAATTATACAATGCAACGACATAATTTTTTCGCGTTCCCGCCAAAACTCGTTTAGGCAATTTAATTATGAATACGACTATAAATCTATATCCTAGAGCCTTAATTAAAAACAAGACGGCGAGAATAGAATCTCATTCCATGCATTCACACTAATATTATAAATATGCGAAAATTTGTCAGTTTGTATGTGTATATGTATGTTCATTCTTTCCGCCAAAACAACTAAACAGATTTATCAGCATCATCATTTTCCGTTTCCGTTGCCGTTTTCCATCATCACGCGGAAACGTGAAATACGAACCTATATAGATTGTAGAAAGTCTTGGAGGAGTCAGCTCTACCGCAGATCATATAATACTATACTAGGCTCTACTTAATGAAAGTATATTAGGCACATCTTTATAAATTCTATCATAATCATAGATGAAATTCTCCGAGAGTTTTTACCTTTCACCTTCTAGTACCCTCGGAAGCAGGATTTCCTGCTAGTACCTATGTTGTTGTTTTTAATAATTCCTGGCCACGGATACACGTCCTTGTTCATTCAATATCCGTATTTGTTCATCGATCTTTCGTTCTGTTCTTTCTTCTTCTTTCTTCAGTCAAATGTCTCATAACATAAGTCACATTCAAAATCACATACAGTAAGTCACGGTCAAGTCATATCATGCCTTAGTAAAGTCGTGGCAACTTTACAACAAGTTTCTTCGGAGTTTTGAAAGCAACACAAAAAGACATATTCTATCACTTGCCATGCTCATGCACTTAAATCGGTACATAATGAATAAACACAAGTTTTGCAAAATAATAAAATGCAGCAATATGTTTTTTCCCGTTCCCGCCAAAAAACAAAACGCTACTATGGAAAACATCATCTTGCCACGTCACAGTCGCTGGTTATAGCCAGATTTGTTGCCTGTTTATTAGTTAATAAACAGTCTCGGCCCGAAATATTTATCATCATCGCCGAAAATCCAACCATCAATCTCTGTCTCATGAACAGTTATTTATAAGAGATTGCCAGCATAAATTACAAAGGAACACGGCTCCTGTAAGCTAAAATCGAGTGATCGCCCGGGACCTTCTGTTAGAAACGAAAAATCACCGCTCAGGTGGAATCTCTTTAATATTCTGTCTCTTTAATAATAACACGTATTTTACCTTCAATTTAGTCGCAAAAAGTTTAAAATTGGACGCTTTAACTTTGTCGTAGGGACAGAGATAATATTCTGTAGAGACGTCCAAAAACTCAGGGGTTGAGTCAAATGTGTACCTAAGTAATCGGAAACGAAGACAGGTGACAGTACTGCCGATAACTAATACGATACAATACGAAAATTTGCTGACGATAGAGCTCAATTAACGAATATGTTAAACGACTTTTGTTAACATCATTAGGTAATCATTTTTGTATAGTTTATTAATATAATCCATTGCAATCCTAAAAAAATTAAGGAAACAATATTTTTTTGCAAATCAAGTTGTATTTTTAATTTTAGTATTTTTGTTTTTAAATTTAATTTGTATACTATTGTATATAACAGGGTTTTGTTTTTGACGTGCAAATAATTTATAATAAATAACTTTGCCTTTGATTTATTCAAGTCCTTAAATTCTTTTTCTGGTGTTTGTAGCAGAAAACTAAAAAATAAAAAACGCGTTTTTTTATTGAAGATTATTCGTCACCGTCAGCTTCTGGAATTACTTTCTAAAAATCTTCTAGGTTTTCGGGATTGGGTGCTTTACACTATAATTTTCAGTACATTTTTGTATGAACCTTTAAAATTACACAGTTGCAAATTGTCTGCAATAAAGTTGTAGGTATGGTTGATATTTATTAACATATTTAGTATTTCTACCTACGGTAGTTGTATGTAAAAATAAATGGCTCAAATAAAGTGATTGATGATTCAATCTGGCCATGAATCAATGAATATTGGTAGGTAAGGCACCTGAAACTAAAACAAAGTTATTACATAATAATTACTTAAACGTTATCGTTTAGTGTTATTATTTTATAGATGTAAAGCCAAACTTAGTTTGTACATGTAGTGGTTTTACTAGGTCTGTATGAGTCCCGAGTCTTTAGGCCCTCTCTATAGAATAATATCATCTCTGTGGTCGTAAGTAACCATGAAAACTGGCACCTTTAGAAAACAAGCGAGTTTCGCCTCATATCTACTAGGAATACAGTCTATATTGTTAAATTGTGTTGTAAAATGGGATTTGTTTTTTCACGCTGCTCTGGATAGAGGCCCAGACGGTTATAATATATTGTTTTATTGGCCTCGCAATATTTCTAACCTTCGCCGTGACTGCTGCGTGTGTCGCTTATAAGTGAGTAAGAAATACTTTGGACCAATATTTTCAGTTGAAACTTTATTTCGGCAGATAAAAAAAAAATTGAAGGAAAAAAAATGAAAAAATTAAAAAAAAAACAAATGAATGATGGGAATGGAAGGAAAATTGATGTCGTAAAATCGAAGTTGCTTAGCTAAGGTTATTTCACACGATGTCTGGTTACAGTTTGTGTGCAAAATCATAAAATATTAAGTATGTTTGATCGCACGCGTTGATGCTACGCTTAGTTTTTTTGGATTATATTATCGTTTGCGTTGCTTTAGAGCCTGGTTTATTTTTCGTTAATATTAGATCCTTAGAGCTGAACTTTGATCTAGTTATGAAACAATTGAAGAACATCACAGATAAATAATGTTATCCTATTTCCATAATACAAGCTGTTTACATATGCAGGATGCTCATTTGAACGGCGGACATATTCTAGGATATTCTATAATAGTAATCAAATGAACAAGCTATTTACTACGGGGACGCCTCTGAAAGCTGTTCCGTACATTTCGTCGAGAGTGAATGTCATTTTTAAATTTTGAATAGCAATTTTTTTCCTATTATAGAGGTGATCCCATAGTAAAAGTTATTAGTAATGAGTACTATTATTCTAGAAAATGTCCACCTTTCAAATGAAGTTGCTGTATAAAATATACCTACAAGCGTGCTACATCGTGAACTACATTTTAGAGTTTTTAATTATTAATTTAACTCTACGTAGGGGCTAACTTATAAAACCATATTGCATATTCAAAGTTATAAAGAGACGTGCGTACTATCAGTTTTCTCTTTTTGCGCTAGTTTTGGGAGAATTGAGTAAATAAATAATAAATATCGATGGACATTTGACACAGCGCCATCTAGCCCCAAACTAAGCAAAGCTTATACTATGGAAAACAGGTAGCTTATAGAATACTTAGATACTTTTTTATAAATACATACATACTAAGTAAGTTCGTATAGGCCGAGTGGTCAGCCCTAGTGTCAGAGTTAATGTGCCGCCCGAAGGCCTCTGACATGGCTGACGGTTGTTGTTATAGAACTAGAACGAACAACCGGAACCAACAATTTAACGTGTCATCCCATCCACGGCAGCGCTCAGAAATAAATGCCACTCACGGTCACCCATCCGAAGACTGACCGGACCGTCCGTTGCTTAACATCGGTGATCGTTTAGAATCACCTAGACAAGCTACGCCACAAGCGCTACATACATACTTAGTATGTTTATGATTTGTAGGAATTTCTTCTTTACAGCACACCCCGTCTTTTCGTGTTCATAATTTTTCTCCATCTAAGGTTGCCTGGAAGAGATCGCTTATACCGATAAGGCCGCCATTTGTGCACTAGTATTTAATTTGTTTAATCCTTTGTATGTATGTTTCTTTGGTGTGAGCAATAAATAATTAATCTATCTATCTTATAATACATACACCGTCACATACATTTTTGTCTCGGGTTTGAATCTTTTATCGATCAGCCAAGTGTCGGTCAGTTTCAACCAAATCAGTCAGTAATAGTACCATTTTGAACCAGGCAAGCGCGAATTGATGCAGAGTTGAACAATATGGCGTGGCGAGTGAGGCCAGAAGAAGTTCTGGTGGAAGTGGGGACAGGGCTGGGAGCCAGCCCCGCTCTGCACAGCATCAACGAAGTTCTCAAGGTTATTATTGTCATGGCATTTACGCGACCCGCGTGGATGCATGAGGGTATGAGAAGGACGTAAAAAGGGGATGGAGGGCATGAACAGGATACAATACATCGAATAAAACTCTAATTTATATGAGTGATATCCCATAAATCCAAATCTGTTCAGGCATTCAGAAGCTATGGTGGAATAAAGAAACTCACATAAATACATACATACATATATACATATATATATACATATATCCATACATAAACCCTGAAAACATTATACTCCTTTTTTTGGGCAATTGTGTAAAAAGTTATACAAACCGGATGAATTTGTGGCTTCTAAGATGTTCGTAAAGACTTAAAAGTTTAAATAAAAGTAATTTGGTCATCATTTACAAATAAATAAATAAATAAGCTGTGTTACGGTGTTCCGGTTTGAAAGGTACTGCAGCTGGAGACATTACCGAGGCCTGGACTTCATTCTGTTACTCTAAAGTCTTGGATAAAACAGCAATGATCACGGCCGATGGCCGACGGGGGACGATTATCTCTTAGTGTCACGGCAAGCCGTCTTGTTTATCTAATTACTTCTTTTCTTACTATAAAAATACCTTGGAGGAGCCAGACACTAAAGTTTTCTTTCTTCCTTTTCAACTGTATATACGAGTAAATCAAATTAAAAAGAATTACGAGTTCTTGGATTGTGTCGGACCATAAACTTTGAAATTGGTTTCTACAACCTTGTTATAGGATAGTTGCAATAAAGTTATCTGGCTCTCTGTGGTTTTTACACGTTGTTCGAATACTATAGTAGATAATAATAATAATAATAATAAATCATTTATTGACACACAAAAATGGCATACAATATTTAACACAGTGCATACATGTTATATTGCCTAATTAAAAGTAGATACTTATTGGGGTACATAATAAACACGTATTTATTAAAATTAGTAGGTAACGCCGAAATGATTATGAAGGTAGTGTTAGCACCCGAACAAGAAAATTCTGTATCTCAGGTGCTAACTTCTTCCTGCGGGTGGGTTATGTAACCTATAAGCACCAATACTGGCGCTATAGGTGAGGAGTGAGGTAGGTATAGGTAAAGGATATATTTTAAACTACTTACTAACTATAAAACTTATATCTAAATTAAACAATCAAAAGTAGGTACTTGACGGAGAAGATCAATACCCAATGAATGGAGAAAAATTTCTTTTTGGAACCTAAACTGATTACTACTACAATATTATACGGAATACTAAATATTTAAAAATACTAATTATTTGTAATAGTAGCTACACAATATATAGGTAAAGAATAAAAAGAATGAATAAATAAATAATGAATGAATAAAAAGACTAGGTCTTAACCCAATCACTGCCATGCAAACAATTTAAAATTATAGCTTTGGTATTAAAAGATTATAATTATTTATCATCGCTGTTTTGATATTGTGTGACTAAAATATTTTTCCAAAGTGTATATATTAAATATATAATAGTGCTACATTTTATTATCTAGATATATATATATATATAAATATATATATATATAATTTAAATATAATATTGCTAATAATTCCTTGATTTTAACTTATTGAAATGTTGTGGGGTTGTTATCGCTAAGATGTGTAGATGTTAGGTTAGGTTACTATTTTTAATATGTCTTCAGTTCCCTTGTAATCAAGAGAAAGAAGCCAGCCCTTGAGTTTGGCCTTACATCGACGAATAGTAAGCGGGAAAAAATTTAGTAACCTGTTTAATTTTTTATGTAAATACGGACCTAGAAAACAGAATTGTGTATGGGTAAATTGTTTACGATATGGTGAAGCGTCGACTCTGATATCTCTGTCACGTCTTTTTCCAGTAATGGTAGGATCGTAGGGAGTAAGCATGTGTTGAGAAACGGTTGAGTTTAGAATGTATAGTTGTCTAACTGTTAGAACTTTACATTGTGCATATAATTCAATTGTTGGAAAACGATAAGGCTTAAAGGTCATTACTTTGAGAATCGACCTTTGTGCACGCTCAAGCAATATTAAATGTGTTTTATAAGCACCGCCCCATGCCGTGATGCAGTAGGATATAATCGATTGGCACAAGGCTTGATAAACGGATAGAAGTAGATTAAAGGATGTAACATGTCTTAACTTTTTAAAAACCCATATAAGCTTTCGTATACGACCTGAAAACACCTTGATGTGTGGCAGCCATGACATGCGTTCATCGATAACAATGCCTAAATATTTTATTTCGGAGACTTTTTCTATACAAGAACAATTACAGCTGTGTTTTGCAATACAATCGTGAATTTTGAGAGACAGATGAGGGGATGGGACCCCGGGGCTACGCAAAGAAAATGCGATGTGCTTAGTTTTTGGCACGTTTAGGCTGAGGAGATTGTCATGTAGCCATTTAGAAATTATTTCCAGGCCCTTTTCAGCTAAAGAATACACCTTTGCCCAGGTTTTCTCCCAAAAAACGATAGCTGTGTCATCGGCGTAGGTAAAAAATTTTGCGTTAGGTAGATACATAGAACACAGTTCGTTTATATAGATTAAAAAGAGACTCGGGCCAAGGATACTGCCTTGAGGGACACCATAAGAGATGGATGCTTCAGAACTCATGCAACTTCCAATCTTAACAGACTGAGTTCGGTTTGTGAGATAATCTTGAAAGAGATTAAGACAATTTCCTCTCACTCCTAGGCGCTCCATTTTACTCAGAAGGATAGAATAAATAATAAATAAATCAGAATAAATCTGCATTATAGAATTGTTTTTCGGGTACCTTGACCCGAATACTTTTATAAAGCAACCTAAATTTGCTACCATTTGAGCATAATTCTAGCTTTCTGAGTCCATTGGTTGTGAATATACAGCTAGGCAAAGATAGGCATTTTTTTCTGAAAAGTGAAAATTTTTCAGCAAGGTAATTTTCCAAGACACTTAATGGCTAAACTACTGGTCCTAGAGAAAAGTCATACCAGAAGAATTTGTAGATAATTGAATTAGCTTTAATTTCATTTCAAAATTACGCCTTAAGAAGGGATTTTTCGAAATTCAACCCCTAAGAGGGTAAAAATGGGTAAACACTTTTGTACGAAACTACTTTGTTTTTGAACCTTTAGTCGCGAAAATTTGTATTTGGATAAGTAGTTCATTTGAAATAAAAAATGCTGTTTTCAATATGTTTTGACAGGGATGACTTATTAAGAAGTTGAAATGAGGAATGAAATTTTCTATGAAACGTTCTTTGTTTTAAAAGTTATAATAATGAAAACGTTGGTATTTAAATACTTCATTTAAAAATAAAATGTAGTATTTGCAATATTTTTTCACGAGGTTGGCTTAAAGGGGGGTCAAAGGGTGGGTGAAACTTTGTATGCAAAGTTCTTTGTATTTATTGGTTATTATGTTATTATTGGTATTTGGATTGACTTTTTAAAACAATAACAGTACGGGGCAAAATTTCTTGCGTACGCGGACGGAACGGGTGCGGTCGCGGGTGACCTCCAAGTATAGAATTAAGTAATTATATTTTATATTCATACGCCTATAATGGCAAGTTTCAGCAGTAAGAGCTCAACTTGTATCTACCTAACAACTTGTAAACCTAGGACTTATGAATAAATAAATAAATAAAAATAAATCTAAGGGCTACTACGGTCTACTACGGTGGGCTAATGATGATGATTATGTATATTTTGGTTTACTTTGGTAAGGATAAACTTAATATTTTTGTAAAGAAGTTTAGTTTGTAATCTTTTATAATGTGGTTTATTTTAGCGTGAAATCAAAATGAATAATGAAAACTCTTTAGTACGATTTCGTAGTCGTTTCCAAGAAATGAATACGTTTTAATCACAGTTGTTTCAAGTGATTGTTTGTTCTGAAACAAAAACAGTTCAAAAGCTTCTAAGCAAAGAAATGAATTCATAGAGAGAGCTAAATCCTCCAAGGAATTTATCAAATAACAATGTTTTGTATTCTTTTGAGAAAATTATTTAGGTAACAGTTGAGTTTGGGAGCGTTTACATTTCTTTAGGCTATTTTGTGTATTGTTTTTTAAGATTACAAAGCAAGTTCCTAAGTTAAAATTGTCTTAAAATATATGTATCGTTGTCATTGTGGTCAATTTTGAAGGCTTTAGTTGACAGTTCTAAACTAATTAAAATATTGCTGTCACTTTTTTACTAGGCATAAACAACATTAGCATTAACATTTTTTAGCATTTTTTTTTGGCATTAGCTAACGACAGCAATACTTTAGTTAGTTTAGTTCTGTCAACTTAAACCTTCAAAATTTACCACATTCATACACGCAATTCTAGCAATAATTAGTAATACTTAGTTAGGTTCCTTTGGTATATTATTTTTGTAAAGCCTTCAGCTTTTAAGTTATTAAGTGTAAAAAATTTAGTATATAAAAAAAAATTAAAAGTTGACAAAAGGCACGGACTCGCAGTCCGTGGAGCTAATAAATAATTAAAAAAAATAAAAATAATAATAATTGACCACATTATTTACATAAAAACTTTATATCAACAATAATTAAAGGACGTAAATGCTGCTTTTTTTACTTCAAAATCACCAAAAAAATTATGTACACCAAGTAACAGAGAATTTTAAGTAAGTATTAATTTTAAAATAATCCTATAGACGCAACTAAATGATTTCCGATGTTTTAGTAGCTTTTCTGCTATTCAGGGAGGAGACAAATTTGTTGGATTTGTCATGAAGATTGAATCCAAATCAATTATCATAAAAATTGGTCCAGCCGCTCTTGATTACTAAATGGTGTGACTAACCCAACGTTGTTTTATGTTAAACTAGAGGTCGTCGCGTCCGCGACTTCGTCCGCGCACGGATGAAATTCAGCCCGCTCCCAAATCTTCAATACCGCTGGGTTAATTACTAATCATTTCCTCCCCATATTCACCACTTTAAATCATCCCGAGCAAAGTTTTTCATAACTTTAAAACAAAGAACTTTCCAAACGAAGTTTCACCCGCCCTTTTAAATTGCTTTTGCAGAGCAATTTTTCTCTTCAAACCGAAACACAGTAATGCTTGCACACTACTGTTTCACGGTTGATTAACTGGGAAAGGTGTGGAACTTGCCTAGGCACATCAACAGCCGGAAGACGTCCACTGCTGGACGAAGGCCTCTCCCTTATAGGGAGGTGTTGCCATAATCCCCACGCTTGGCAGGCACCTTGGGGATCGCAGAATGGTTACCACCTTTAACTGAGAGAACGCTGTTGCCCGTCCTCCGGTAGTTCTGGATGCAGTTTTAGGACATACCCAGGTCCACTTCCCTTCTCTAGGCGGACTCTGTAAAAGAGTCCTGCTACCACTACAACCACACACATACACACTATCTTTATGTGTGCTTATCCTTCTACTGCACCGAGGAAGTTACACATCATGTCCTAGTATTTCGGAAAAAACGTCGCTCAGTATAATGTGTATTGAATGCTGTCCAGCTATCCCTGGGTTGGAGCCACCGAGGCAGCGTGAGCGCGGCATCGAACACAGCGGGGGCATCTCTCACTCTCTCCTCGTTCACCGTCGGCCTCTACAAAGGGAACAGAGTCGCTGTCAAGAAAATACACAGAAAGAAACTTGACCTGAACAAGAAGCTTCTTTGGGAAATCAAACAAGTAAGTATCTTATCTGTTAGGTTTTTTTTAAGTAGTCCTATAATTGTGTACTAAAATATACATGTAGGTACATTATGTGTAACAAAAAGGTTCAACAATACGAAAGAGTATGTATATACTCATCATTATGAACAACTTTTACTATGGGGGCCAACCCTGCAATCACAAAAAAAAAAACAGCTGTTCCATACATTTTGTCCAAGCTCAAGAAACTTTTTGTATGTAACTGCGGTTTTTTTTTCGCGATCTCAGGGTTGGCCCCATAGTAAACTTTGTTCGTAATGATGACTATATAAGTACATACCCTTTCGTATTGTTGAACCTTTTTGTTACACGTTGTCTAATAATAAAATTTTCACAAAATTTATTGAACTTTTCCAAAGCGAAACGATGATTACAATAAAAAGTGATAATGCAATTTGGACTAGATTATTTAAAAAAAAAGCCGTGGTAGGCAAACAATTGGGAGACCGCTTGACTTGAAATAGGGCCAACCATGAAACTGCGCAGGCACCATGAAACTGTGTGCTGCAGCTCGCAGGGTTTGCAAGTTGAAGTGGCAATGGGCAGCTAGGCCACATCGCTCGAGGAACTGATAACCGATGGGGAAGAAAGGTTCTTGAGTGGCGACCGCGAACTGGAAGACAGCGTAGGAAGGCCTGCCACTAGGTGAACATTCGTCGAGTTTTTTTCTATGGAATAGCCGATTCTTAACCCGATTTACAAGGTTGTTACCATAGTAAAAGTTGTTCACAATCATGAGTAAAATGGCTTTTCCCTAATTCCGTTACGTGTTGTCAACATCATCAATACTTATTATAGCCTAATCCTAATAATAATAAGGTTCATAATAAGGCCCTATGTGATTACCTCAATTTTCATAATCATCATCATCATATCAACCAAAAGACGTCCACTGCTGCCTTCCTTTAAATAAGGAATAGGCAATAGGGAAAATAGGGAATTTGTAGTTGTAGGACTCTACTGCAGAGTGCGTCTTGGGAAGTATCACATACCTTTGCCAGTTATTCAACCGCCAAGCAGTAGTGTGCAAGCATAGTGCAAGCTGTGTTTCGGTTTGAAGGGCAATGTTACCAGAGAAATTACTGGGTATGAAGAGATTTAACATCTAATATCTCAGTGTGACGAGCGCAGTACAGTGCGGCGCAGGATTGTATTCGCAAGTTCACAATTCTGGCACTGCTACTGTTATAGGTAAACGTACGCTTATCACCAGGCTAACGTGCCGCTCGTCTCGTCACTCGAATGTTTATAAAGAGGGAGGGGTTGCCATAATCCCCACGCTTGGCAGGCGGCTTGGGGATCGCAGAATTCACACCGCCGTTAGCCGAGAGGACGTTGCTGAACGTTACGTGTAGCTCCGTAGAATTCCTAACTTCAGACGTACTCTAAAAATAAAAATTAGTTCAATATCATTTTTTCTCAAGAAAAAATATTTTTTTCTAGAAAATCTTTTCTTCGCTCATAATATTCGCCACTTTATAAAGGCCTGTAATAAATATGAAACTCTTAATTCGAGTACATTATTACATTTTGAAATTGAATCTAAAATCTATGAATGTTTGTCTTCAATAGAAAACAGAGAGAAATGGAATCCGTATAAGCCCTCACGACCAATTTAAATATGTATGAGTTAAGAATAATATGGCCAAGTAAAATTGAAAATACTTATTTAAAGAAAAGTAAAGATATTTTAACTGTACAACATTTTAAAGTGAAAGCTCACTGAGCTCATCAGGCTGAGGTTCCAGACATGGTTAAGATAAAGAGTTTTTTTTTAAAATGATAGTACGTATTATTAAAATAGATCTATTAGGTATGTCCTAAAACCGCAACCAGAACCACCACCGGAGGATGGGCAGGTGCGTCCTCTCGGTTAACGGTGTTGAGTATTCTCGATCCCCAACCCGCCTGCCAAGCGTGGGGATTATGACCACCCGCCCCTCTCCCCCTTCTATTAAGAGAGGCCTTCGTCCAGCAGTGGACGTTTTCTGACTGGTGATGATGATGATTATGAAAATTTAGTTATTCACATAGAGTCTTATTATGAACCTTATTATTATTATGCTTAGGCTATAATAAGTATTATTAATATGTAGGAACCTTAGACTTCTAAAATTTAAGTTTAATTTATTCATAAATTTATTTAAAAAAAAACATTCTTACTGATTTGGTTTTCGGTAGATAAAGACAAAACATTTATTAACTTTACCCAGGCGAGGCTATTATAGCTCAGTTGGTAAGTAGTAAGTGTTCAGAGCTGAAGGGCGTGGATTCGATTTCCACCCAGGACAAGCATTTTTGTGACGAATATAGATGTTTGTTCTGTGTCTGGGTGTTGTATGTTTTACAAGTATGTATTTACAACAAAAAAAAAACAGCTATCTGGTTCCCATATTAGCTTTGATTAGGGGCTAGATTACGCTGTGTTGCTCATTAGATTTATTTTATTTTTGAAGACCCTAGGCGACCACACCCCTACAAGACTATTTTGTCTTTATCCACCTAATCACAAATAGGTAAGAGACAAAAAGTATTTTTCACACCACCTGCTCGACCATGTCCAACCTCAACATGCAACCAAATCAATGTATCATGCAACCTCAACGTATAGTAAAGCATTATCTCTTAAAGGATATAAAGTTAGTAGTGCACTCCCTAAGGAATAAAGCGATTTGAATTTGGAACATGTCGGAACCCGTGGAAAACTCTAAATAAAAAAATGCCCACATGGCATTAAGAGGTTTGTTCGAAAATCGAACTGGCCACCATAAGCAGAACTAAAAAAAAAGAGGTGCGTTTTTTTTTTCTTTGTTGTTGGCATCGCACGTTGTGCATTCTGCCAGTGTCAAGTTTATGAATTTTCAAGTTTTTTATTAAAATCAAGTCTTATAAGTCATTAAATCACAGTCAGTCACACGAATTTAGTCATAGTCGAGTCCAAGTCATACCCTAGTAAAGTTGTGGCGACTTTACTATGAGTTTCTACGGAGTTTTGAAAACAACACGAAAATACATGTTTCACCACATTATATCACTTGCCCACACTCGTGCATGTAATTCAACACTCAATGAATAAAACACCACTATTTTTAATCATTAATTCGCGATAAAACACAAGTTTAAGAAAATAATAAAAAGAATGCAACGACATGATTTTTCCGTGTTCCCGCCAAAAAAAAACTAAGAGGTGCGTTTAGAAGCAGAGAAAGAATATGAAACAAGAGACGGTGTTTGGTCCTGTGATTGTCAGTGAATTTTAATTTATGGAGCCCTGGCTTTTTATTGTCTCCAGAAGGTATGAAAAGTAGAGTATGCTCCTCTGAAATAAAGCTTGTCTTCGTCTTGGGCACCTTGAACTCCTCGCTTCACTCAGGACTCTATATAACTCCCGAGCGTAGCGAGCGCTTACGGCGCTGCCTGCGACGTAAGACACTGCTTTATTCCCTTAGTGCATAATCTACTATTAATTTACTATTGTGAGGCTAATCTACGTTTAGATAGCATTATCATACCGGATAGATTGATTTGATTTCTTCCGGAAGGCCACCTTGGCGGGCCACTAAAGAATTGTTCAATAAAACAATGTTATTACAGCTTACAAACGACTCTTAGAGCGGACCAAAATAAAGGTAGTAAATTATACCTGATTAAGACTGTATCGTCTTTTTAAAGACTATAAGCTGGAGTTTAAATATATTATTATGCGCGTGTACTCCATTTGGCCTGAATTGGCCGGAATTGTAATAAATTGTAAGCAAAGTACTCTGTGTGCTTAATGGGTGGCACAAAGAGTACAGGACGATTTATAGATCGCTTGGGCTCTCCATTAATCTCCATGACTGAGTACAGACTTTAAGAGTGGCTGCTTCTGGGTAGATAGATACTGTAAACTACAGTTTAAAATAAAAGCTTCACTCAGTATATTATACACCACCACTTGTGGCACTAGTTCTTAAGGTTCTTTCTTTTATTGTAATGTTATTTTTGGTGTGCACAATAAAGTGTTTCTATCTATCTATCTATCTATACACGTACGATTTTCAGCAAGTGCCAAATCTTAATGTGAGTTAAGTTAATATAATATGTCATTACATCTTACTTTACTTGAAAGATCAAAGCTTACTAAAACTACTATTAGTACTACTATTAGGTTACTACTACTATTAGGTTAGAGAGCAACACATTTAGTAAGTTTGGATTGGTTAACTGAAACCTTTAAAATTGGCTGTAAATAAGTTAATAAAAAGATTAAGTTTCTTAACATATGTTAATAAGCTTAATCTTTTTATCCCATCATATTAAAATTTTGCCAAAAAGTAACCACACCCGAAATGTCAGTTTAGTCTGTCTATTTATGAATTCGACTATAACTCTATAGCTATTTAGCTATAGTCAACCCATCGCATACGTTTTATGTGCGCTTTTACATACGTGCATTGTTCGTAGGCCCGTAACGTGTCCCACGAGAACACAGCGCGGTTTATCGGCGCGTGCGTGGACTGCCCTCTCGTATTCGTGCTCACCGAGTACTGCCCCAAGGGCTCGCTGAAGGACGTCCTGGCGAACGAGGAGCTGCAGCTCGACTGGAACTTCAGGACCTCGCTGGTGCACGACATCGTCCAGGTACTTTTTTTTAATGCATTTGTTTACCATACCTCTTCCGATACTATACAAGATGCGACATTGGTGTCGATTCGGCGGCACACCATCTTACCTATTATTTCTCTAATTTTAATTGAGACCTGTTTATATGCTATTCAGACATGAAACCTTTAATTAAAATTTAGAAACGATACGTCTAAACTACTCAAGCACTTAAAGCTATTCGGCGGACACATTTTAGATAAGTTTGTGTCTAAAATTAAAAATCTTAAATGTCATAATAGACGGCACCTAAAACATGGCGAATAAAATTAGAGTTCTATTAGAGCAGCTCTAAATGAAAGGTTAAACGTAAATACCGAATAAGGTTTTGAGACGCCTTGCCTTTTTTAAGTAAACTAAAATAAGAGTTCTCTGAAATCACAGAATCGACACCAATGTGGACAAACTTCGCTACGATTTAAGCGGGCCGCATGCACTACCTACCGCAGGCCGCGTTTATCTGGGACAGGCTATATTACAAACACATGTACTGCTTGGCGGTAGAATAAATAAAGGCATGTGACATTTTCAACCGACTTCAAAAAAGGAGGTTCTCTATTCGAGAGTTTTTCGTTTTTTTCTTTTTTTTTGTATGTATTTTATGCGATTACTCCGCCAATTATGAACTGATTTGATGATTCTATGAAATCGATTCTGTAGTTTGGTTTTTAAATCAAAATGACTAGAAAATATGAAGATGTCATACAGGTATTCGAAGTTGAAGTCGGTTGTATTAAAAAAAGCGTATTATGGTCTAGTACATGCCAACCTGGACCTGGGTCCTAAAACTGCATCCAGAACCACCGGAGGACGAACAGCAGCGTCCTCTTGGTTAACGGTGGTAACACTCTGCGATCCCCAAGCCGCCTGCCAAGCGTGGGGATTATGGCAACCCCTCCCTATTAACGGGGGAGGCCTTCGTCCAGTAGCGGATGTCTTATGGCTGTCAATGATGATGATGACATGTATACAAGGAGTATGGGATTTTTTACCACCCAGTATAGTATCATATTATCTGTGGTATCTACCACTAAATCATTTACGTAACGGGGAAATGTTCTAAGCCTCTATTACACATGTGATTTAACACATTTTCTCGCTGGACGAAAAATTTATCGCTCCATGCCCGTGGTCCAACTACACTGTTCACCGCCATGTACCAGGGGCATTTTTTTCTTCCCGTGGTCCACCTCAAGATAACCGGGTGTACTAGGGGATTTTATTTCTTCCCATGGTCCACCTTAGTTCACCTGGCAGTACCAGGGGTAATATTTTCTTCCCGTGGACCACATGTATTATGTATATACAGGGTGTTATGAAACATTATTTTTCAACCGCTTCTAATAAATAATATGTTGAAGTGTTTATGTACTATAATATTATGTTGCTAATAATTCATATTTTATTATACCTAAACCAAGCTCATAAAACCACAAGTCGGTACCATCGGTGGCAGTAAAAACGTAAAGAGCGATATCTATAAAAGGTATTTTATTCTTTGCTCGTTCGCTGTTCAAAGACGTAAGAAGCTCCTACTTTTTGACTGATTCGGTTTTCAACCTTTTTGTCACTGCGTAGTATTATTGTTTATTCTCCACAGTCTGTCCTTGAAAAGATCAAGATTAGAGGGACTCTTCGCAGTACTGTGTTATCTCCATACTAATTGAGTAGCAGAAACTAGCGCAAATTATTTGCTACGTCAGGTTTGGGATTTCACAGCCCAATTAGGTTCTGCCAGTTGACACTAAATACGACAAGATGACAGAAAGTGATACTCTTTTAAACCGCTATAAAGTCTCAGAACAACCCACGAAAAATAAACGTTTCAGGGGTCTAGTTTAATAGGTAGTTGTCCCGATTTGTCCACCTATAAAATGAAAGGAAAGATAATAAACTGACCGTTCTCACCGGCAGATGTTGCGATGCTAGGATTTTATGTGGCGACGCGCAGAAAATTACTTATAGCCACATCGTAAAGAGGCTATTAAGCGTTTTTGCGGACGAGTAATATTTATTTTATATTGAGCGAAGTGTTATCTATAGAAGTGTATACGCGAGGCAGTGTCAAGCTAGTTTTATCGCTTCGATTAAAAATTATCTGTCTGGAAAACGAAGCTATTCAAGAAAAAGAGGGGAACGATTATAGATAGAAAGTCAGAACAAACTAGCTAACAGCAACTGCAAACAGAACTAGCGCTTGCATATTGTATAATTTTAGCTCTCATCCCAGTGATTGGCCAATCGCAAGCATAGAACTTTACCTAGCCCCCTGCCCGCAAAGGTGAGTCGTGTCTGTAGGAGAAATTATGTTCACGATCCATCAACAGGCTATATGATCTGTGTGTAGAACTCTATTGTAGAGTCCGCCTGGGGAAGTATCATACCTTTGCCAGCTATTCAACTGCCAAGCAGTAGTGCGCAAGCATTACTGTGTTTTGGTTTTAAGGGCAATGTTAGCAGAGACATAACTGGCTATGAAGAGATTTAACATCTAATATCTCAGGGTGACGAGCGCAGTATAGTGCGGCGCAGGATTGTATTCACATGTTTACGATTCTGGCACTGCTACGGGCAGGCGTGTCGTTTACCACCAGGCGAACATCTCGATCAATTCGACACACGATTGCATTAAAAAAAAGTTACGAGTAAACCTAAATAGATTGGTTTGGTCGTATTCCGTTCGAGGGCTTCCATAACACGACTCTCTGGTTCTCCTTTCCGTACCTATGTACGCCCTCAATGTGTACTGTGTAGTGATCCTTGCGTTCTTGCAGGGCATGTGCTACCTGCACGGCGGGCTGGGTGCGCACGGCAAGCTGCGCTCCTCGAACTGCCTCATCGACGGTCGGTTCGTGCTCAAGATCTCCGACTACGGGCTGCACACGCTCTGCACGCCCACGGACCTCATCAAGGACGAGACATATTATTACAGTACGTGTCTACGTGTTCTTTATAGATACGGTTGACCGAATCAGTGTTAACCAAAGATTACAGAAGATGCGCCATCGCGTAATAAAACAACGTTTGAAAATAACTCCCGTGCCGTCATGCTTACGAGTTGCGCCGAAGTGCGAAAGAAGATAGCACTTTATCGAGAGCAAAAGGGATAGCGCGCGCCTCGCTTAATGAGCGCAGGCAGGCGAGACAGTCCCTGGGGCCGTTTTCACGGGGCCATTTGAGGGCGCGATTTGACATATCTACCTCCTTATATATGTAATATTATTGGTGTTAACGTAACATAAGATCTCCTGAGACCCGATAGAGTGCTCTATACGTAAGAGATACAAGATTCTACCTAAGGAAGGTTCTTTTGTGGCAACCACGAGCCGAAAGGCGAAGAGTAGGTCTCCCACAAAAAAATAAAATTATGGTCATTTTTCTGTTCATTTCTGTTCTAGTTCTAGTAGATCTAGTTCCATCCCATACCAAACAAAGCTTGTATTATGGAAACCAGATAAAGCTAATATAAAAACTCGAAAAAATACATACTTATAATACATACCACACACCCAGACACAGAACAAACATATATGTTCGTCACATATTTTTTTGTTCTGGGTGGGGATTGAAGCCACTAGGTGGACATACGTTGTGAAAGTTGCGGGCAGCCGGTGGATGCAAATAGCAGTTTTTCGTACAGTTGTCTAAGGGGAGGCCTTCGTTCAGCAGTGGACGTCTTCTGACTGATGATGATGACGACAAGTACCTAATGGGGAGTGAATGGAAGCGAAAACCCCAAGAACACGCCATGTTGTGTATTGTAATAACCCTATGTGTAGCAGTGGACTAAGGAAAGCCGATGATGATGGTGGTAACAGACTAGGTGCTTGACGACATCTCACCTGATGTTAATTGATGGCTTTTTGATGACGTGGTCGGAAAAAAAGAAGTGCGGCCCGCCTAGCACGCGAGACGTGATAAACGTCTATCCACTCTTTTTTCCTCGCGAATACGAGACAGACGTATCATTATTCGCGCGGGGAAAGACCAATTAGTCCTCGGCGCGTGCTAGCCTGGGCAAACAATGTTAACTGGGGCTGAATTCTTAAATCATACGTAAGAAAAACTCGCTAAGATTTATGAACGATTTTCGTACGATAACTTTTCAAAAACGTATTCCAATGATTCAAAAGTTAAAAGCCCTGGAATGAGCTCTCAAGTGAGACTCCTGATACAACACCGTTGGATGCTTTGCGACATATTTTTAAATTGAGGTGAGTAGGCTCATGTCCCACACAGAAAGTACCGTACGACTATATGATACGGTTTACTCAAATTTTTTCAACCGACTGCAAGTAAGGAGGTTCTCAATTCGACTGTATGTTTTTTTTTGTGTATGTTACGCGATTACTCCGCCAATAGGCTAGATGACTGGTTTTTTTTTACTGTCCTATTAAAATGTGACCCATAAATATAGCTGATTAATGAAAAGAAAATGAAAATCTGATCAAAAATAAGCAACTTATAAGCATTTTAATATCATGCTAGGCAGAGAGGCGAAACAGCAAATCGTAACGTCACTTCTCTGTACGCCATATAAATTCTATTCTGACAAGTAAGGCGTGACGTCATTTTATGTTTAGTGGGAAAGGGACAGAGTTGTCTCTAACAAAAACTTTAAACGCTCATATATCAGAACATTATTAACCGATTTAAATTATTTTTTCAACCAACATACTATATTTACTTAAATTCTTCATCAAAGCTATTGGTTTCAACGATTTAAACATCAGTCATCTAGCCTATTAAGAAGTTATTTTGATGATTATTTTTTTGTTTGGTAGGAAACACTTCAGACGTAGTCCCATATAAATTTTATCGAAATCGGTTCAGTAACAAAATTACTAGAAAATATGAAGATGTCATCCAGGTATTCGAAGTTAAAGTCAGCCGTTTTTTTTAAACGTATTATCTTAATCACAAGCTCATGGTTCGGTCTTGTCTGCTTTGTTGTTTTAACCGTACTGTCTCTCGTAGTCCCGAGTAAGTCATTTTACGTATTTGACAGAACTACTATGGACGGCTCCAGAACTAATCTCAGGCAGCATCTACCCAGGGTCGGTGGCATCTTTGAAGGGCGATGTCTATAGTTTTGGCATCATATTGGAAGAAATCGTGCTGAGAGCCGGCCCTTTCCATCACTACACACCGACCATGTCTAATAAAGGTAGGTAGTACATGATAAGTTGTCCTGAGTCGATGTTAAAATGATTAATTAGAACTCGCGAAAGGCAGGAAAATTACCGTAGTAACCGTAGACGTGTCTTTCATCAAATCAAAATTGTATATCACTTTTTTTTAAATATCTTTATTCTCAAAAAACTTGCACACTTGCTAATTAGATGATCAGCAAGAGATGTAAGAAAAAATTTAAGAGCGATGCGAAAATTCAAAATGCTCTAGTAAACATCAGCTGAGCGTAGCACATCTACGGCTACGGCACTGTAGCACGCTACGGCTACCGCACCGTAGAACGCTACGCCAACTACGCCGTAGCTAATTCTTCTTTGTAGCCAGTTAGCCAACGGATTTTTACTGGTACTAATATGATCAAATTATAATTTTAAAAAGAAAAACTAAATTATTAAAAAAAAAAAAAAATGTGCACCTACATCCCCATCTCTTTAACCGCGGGGATGACTGGTAGAAAATGCTTTAGCATTAAGTCCTCCTTTTGTACATTAATGTATTTATGTATGCATTAAAGAATTAAATTAAATTAAAGAGGTTCTGAAATTGATTGTGTTTTTTTAACTGTAAGTTACCTCAGAACTCCGTCTTTATACACTGATTTGATTTTTTTTATTTAAAAGGAAATACTTTCAGATTGGTCCCATAGAAATTTCATCAAAATTGGTTCAGTAGTTCGGTTTTTTAAATAAAATGATGTTGACTTAAATCTGGCACTGACTGTTATGGGCAAGCGTGATTATTAACACTAGGCGAACGTCTGGCTCGTTTCGTCACTCCGTTGTACAGGGTTAGTAGTAATCAGTTAGCATGCTTTATGGGCATATTCTGTACATCAAAACAAATAACTTTTACTATCGGGCCAACATTGAAATCGTAAAACACACAGTTGTTCCATATATTTTGCCCAAGGTCGATGAACTTTTTGTATGGAACAGCTGAGAGGTTTTTCGCGATTACAATGTTGGCCCCATAGTAAAAGTTGTTTCTTTTGATGTACAGAATATGCCCTTAAAAGGATGCTAACTGATCACCACTAACCCTGTATATAAAAATATGTGGTATTCACTTATAGTACGAGTAATAAATACAAGAATTACTACGCGATCACTCATTACTTGTTAAATAGTCAAAGAGCCAAAACAACAAACCTAACTATTTTCTCAGAAGTAGTATCGCGTGTGTGCGCACGCGAGTCGCCCCCCTTCAGGCCGGTAGTAGGGGCGGCAGAGGTGGGGGCGGCGGGGGGCGGAGCGGCTGTGGAGCTATTGGAGCTGGCCGGCAAGTGCTGGTGCGAATCGCCCGATGACAGGCCTTCGTTTGACACCATCAATGCCAATTATATCAAGTGAGTATTTTACCTATTGTAGCTAACTATTATTGTTAAAAGCATTTTGGTCGGTCGTAACTGACGGTTAGACTACTTAGGTAGGATTTGGTGATAGTCCCATTGGATTTGGATAGGTTGGTATCTTCGGGTAAGGAACCCTAAAATCTTTAAACACACTTTACATCAACGATCTTATATGTTACTTTACATCGTAAATCGAAAGACATTTAAATGAACGAAATGTTATCACAGTTCTTTTGCAAAAAAAAAGTAAGTCAGTTCATATAGGCTGAGGTCTCTGACATGGCTTGAAGGTTGTTGTTATAGAGATTAGAACAAATAGCCGGAACCAACAGTTTAACGTGTCATCCGACCACCGGTAGCGCTCAGATATAAATAGCCACCCATCTGAAGACTGACTGGATCGTCCGTTGCTCAACATCGGTGCTCGCTTAGAACCACGTAGTCAAGCTACGCTATGAGCACTACGTTCTTTCACTAAGACAAAGTCTATTGAACTCTATTGTATATTTGTTCGTATAGGGGTTATTGCGACAACCTGATGGACGATCTTCTGAGTCGCATGGAGCAGTACGCCAACAACTTGGAGTCGCTCGTCGAGGAGAAGACGGAACAGCTCTCGCTGGAGAAGAGGCGCTCCGAAGAGTTGCTCTATCAGGTCTTACCGAGGTGGGAATTAAATAAAGCCGATAAAATCTGACTGGACCTGGGTATGTCCTAAAACTGCATCCAGAACCACCGAAGGACGGGCAGCAGCGTCCTCTTAGTTAACGGTGGTAACACTCTGCGATCCTCAAGCCGCCTGCCAAGCGTGGGGATTATGGCAACCCCTCCCTATTAAGAGGGAGGCCTTCGTCCAGCAGTGGAAGTCTTCTGGCTGATTAGTGAGTGAGTGATAAAATCTGCAACATTAATTTATGTTTGAAAAAGTTTTCTTTTTATACCGCTGGCTTTTCGGTGAAGGAAAACCTCTTGAGGAAACCTGCATACGTACGGAGAAGAAATTTAATGGCATTTGTGACACCACCATTCCGCAACTTGGCCAGCGTAGTTGATATGTCCCACTCGCCATACGAGAGACGAGATAAAATGTAGATCAAATCAATCTATTGCTGCATTACCTTTTTTTCGCAAACTTTTAAAAGGCTTTGTAAATGTAGATCAAATCAATCTATTGCTGCGTTACCTTTTTTTCGCAAACTTTTAAAAGGCTTTGTAAATGTAGATCAAATCAATCTATTGCTGCATTACCTTTTTTTCGCAAACTTTTAAAAGGCTTTGTAAATGTAGATCAAATCAATCTATTGCTGCATTACCTTTTTTTCGCAAACTTTTAAAAGGCTTTGTAAAAACATTGTTTTTATGCTGGAAGGAAGTTGATCTTACGAAGTTGTAAGCTGTTCATGTTTTTAATAAAAGATTTAAAAAAATACATATTGGTTGTACTGCTTTTATTATTTGATGTTCCGCTTTTAAAAAATTACATGTACCGCTTTTCAATATGTTATTTTCTGCTTTTAATATTTGTTGTTTTATTTTTAAATAGTTGTCACTAGCAGATTCCCGAGACCAGTTTCATCCGGGATTCCTGTGATAAAAAATAGCTTGTATGTTATTCCAAGATATAAACCTCTATTCTGTGTTTTATTCAAATCCGTTCTGCCGTTTTTGGCGTGATTGAGTAACAGACACCCAAACATATATACATACAAACTTAGACATTCAATATTTGTGTTGCTCCGGTTTTTTTTAATTTGTTTAGTTCCGCATTTAAATATTTCTGGTTCCGCTTTTCAATAAGTATCGTTTGTTTCGTTTTGTAATATCGACATTGTGGGTATTGTTCCCAGGCCGGTGGCTCAGCAGCTGATGGCCGGCGAAGTGGTCCAGCCAGAAGGGTTCGAGTGCGTCACTGTGTACTTCAGCGACATAGTGGGGTTCACGGAGCTGTGTGCGGCCTCCACTCCTATCCAGGTCGTGGACTTGTTGAACGACCTCTATAGCACGTTCGACAGGATTATTGGCTTCTATGACGTTTATAAGGTTAGTAGTTTTTTTACCTTCTTTCCTTTATAGGAGGATTATGGCGTCGCTCTTTGTGCATTTGCCAGTGTCAAGTACCTATACTTTATACGATTTCTAGCATGAAGGCCGAAGTAACTCACAGAACAAATAGTACGTACGAAATCTACGCAGTGAAATCCAATAATCTCTTAGCTAAGCGGTAATCAGGGAAGCAAGTTCATAGAGATCACGTTAAAGTTTCCGACTTATCGCCTTAAGGCCTGGAAGGGTTTCCACGAGAGCCAGCAATCCGTCAAAGAGATTCAATGCGATCAACTAGAACTACTATTGTCTGTCTCACTTAGATTTTAGTACTCAGAGATAGACTTTAACGGGTTTACGCACAACTGTAGTATTACGTCGAAAGGAGATCATTGTAAACAACTTTTACTTTGAGACCAATCCTCAAATTGTGGTAAAAATAATCTGCTGTTCCGTACGTTCCGTTTCGTCGACGGTGAATGAAATTTTTCTATAGAACATGTTTTCTTCGCGTCATCAGGGTTTTCCGCATAGTAAAGATTGTACACAATGTATTTTTTTGTGCACATTTTACACAGCTCCATCTAGCCCCAAACTAAGCATAGTGTACAAGGTGTTAGTTTGAACACCGTTATCCTTCTAGGATATCATTGTACTCATCATTATGAACAACTTTTACTATGGGGCCAACCCTGAAATCACGAAAAAAAACAGCTGTTCCATACATTTTGTCCAAGATCGATGAACCTTTTTGTATGGAACAGCTGCTTTTTTTTCGTGATTTCAGGGTTGGCCCCATAGTAAAAGTTGTTCACAATGATGAGTACAATGATATCCTAGAAGGATAACGGTGTTCAAACTAACACCTAGTACACTATGCTTAGTTTGGGGCTAGATGGAGCTGTGTAAAATGTGCACAAAAAAATACATTGTGTACAATCTTTACTATGCGGAAAACCCTGATGACGCGAAAAAAACATGTTCTATAGAAAAATTTCATTCACCGTCGACGAAACGGAACGTACGGAACAGCAGATTATTTTTACCACAATTTGAGGATTGGTCTCAAAGTAAAAGTTGTTTACAATGATCTCCTTTCGACGTAATACTACAGTTGTGCGTAAACCCGTTAAAGTCTATCTCTGAGTACTAAAATCTAAGTGAGACAGACAATAGTAGTTCTAGTTGATCGCATTGAATCTCTTTGACGGATTGCTGGCTCTCGTGGAAACCCTTCCAGGCCTTAAGGCGATAAGTCGGAAACTTTAACGTGATCTCTATGAACTTGCTTCCCTGATTACCGCTTAGCTAAGAGATTATTGGATTTCACTGCGTAGATTTCGTACGTACTATTTGTTCTGTGAGTTACTTCGGTGTTATCAGTATAAGGCTAGGAACAGGAGCGGTTTTACCTTGCGCCCGCCGTGGTTACGGGTGATTGTTTTGTTTCAAAACGAATGACACCACTCACATAATAAATAATAGTACTAACCACAGGTTTGCGCGGTCACGTAGCAGCTGGCGTAGGCAAAGAAATCACGGAGCGTTTTCCATCCGCATCCGCTGAGGCTAAGGGCAGCGGTTTTGTTACAAAACTCAAGACACGTCAGTTTGTGGATCGCCCCGCGAACCGAACCCAAAATGCGCGGGCGACGGCCTCCATGCTCGTGGTCGATCGCGTCCCGTGCGGTTCTGCTGGTACACCACCGAGAGCAACCGCGTCCACAACGAGCGTAAAACGCCTCGTGAAATGTGTAACTCAATTTTACATAGGTACTTGCCGCAGGCCGCAACCACAGCGGGCACGGGTAAAAACCGCCCCGTGAGTTTCTAGCCTAAAACCACAGCTACGTCTTTTATAAGAGCTGTAGGTATTGTTATGCCCTGGTGTTTTATAATACGTACTACTTTATGATTAGAAAAATTGACACAAATGTATACCCAGTATACGTCCTTCATACGTATCTCTAATCTGACTGCCTAGTAAGGGATATAATAAATGAAATAGTGAACAGTTAATTACGATGGTTTATTGGCCAGACAACCTATTCACAAGAGGGGCGGCCAGCGACTGACTTAACTATCTTATCTAACTTGATTCTAGCCTGTGTCCCTACAGTAGCCTCCCCTTTCTTTTGAAAAACAAAATTGAATATAATCCAAAGTTTTAAGTTTAAAATAAATGCATGTTAATAAATGCTAAAAGGTGACCAAAGTCTTCACTCTATCATTGTTGTTTACGAAGTCAGCAAATTTAACTGGACCGTCCGATGCACGTAATGAGATGCCACACAGGGCCGGACTCTTACTTCTGAATTAATTTACTTACATTATTATTACATCAAAAATACAATTAAAATTAATTTTGAAGAACATTTGGGTTTGGTCACCATCCTACTCATAATATTGAAAAGTTAACAAAAATGTTACAATTATAAGTACTTTCATTGAGTAAAAGTACGTTAAGTCGAAATTATCGAAATTACATTTAAGTTGAGCTGTAATGTCTCTTATTAGAATAATGAATACTTAAACAAAATTATAGTTATAAACATTGATCAATATATATTTTGAAAAATAATAAAATATTGATAGTTTTTCTTTACATACCCCTTAATTATAACACAACATAGAATAAGACAGTTATAATGTAGACACTCAACCTTCACAATTTTTACGCAGTATACATTTGCGGATTTCGCGAGCCACTCGGTAATTCCACGTTATTTGCACTGTTCATCTGCTTTGTAATCCAAGACTTTGTGCGTTTACTGCAACTTTTGTACATCCAATATAGAACCATAACAATTAGCAACATAAAACTGCAAATAATCCAAATCCAAAAAAAAACATGTTTTCCTGTAATTCCTAGCTGCCTACAGAGGCGTTCTGTGCCACCACAACTACTTCTTCTTTACTTTGGTACTTTCCCATGGTAAGTATCATGTAGGAACGATCTCAACTGAAGAATGAGTAATTATTTTTAGTTCGATTACTTTATAATGACAATCTATATACCTATCTCAGCAATATCTATTTTTTACGAAAGAGCATTCACCTACGCCTGCAAGTAGGGCGTTATTGCTTCATAATATTGGTCTACATAATCTACTTATACATTACATTACATTAATACCTATGTTACTTCAAAACGCACGGGTGGTCTGATGACGCGACCACACCTGGTTGTTCGAGTTTGTTCTACTTGATTTCTGTCATCTCTATGCAAACCTATACTAATGTCTTTACTGTCCTCTAATTTTATTTCATTTCCATTGTTCTCCTCATTTATTAAATGAGCTGGTTTTAAGCGATCTATAGTTATGTTTGTCTGTCTGTTTGTCATTTGTATCTTAAAAACTTTAGCCGATCTCTTTAATACCTCGAATGGTCCGGAGTAGGAAGGATCTAATGATGATCTTCCTACTTCGTTACGCAGAAAAACATACTTGCAATCATACAGGTCAGGGTGAACGAAAATATTTTTTTGTTGTCTATTAGCAATGGGTACTGGTCTCAATTGCCTAATCGTTTCACTTAATTTTGTTACGAACTCTGCATTGTTAGCCAGGTGAGCTGGTTTGGAACCGAAAAACTCTCCTGGTAACCTAAGCGTTGACCCATATACCAACTGAGCAGCGCTTACGCCGTTATCTGTTCTAGGTACCACGCGTAATCCTAACATGACAGATGGTAGCTGCTCGACCCATGTACTCCCTGAGCTATCCAATTTTGCTCGTAGAGCCTGTTTCAACGACCTGTGCCATCTTTCCACTATTCCGTTACTCTGTGGATGAAATGCCGTCGTTCGTAGTTTTTCAACCCCTAAATATTTCATCAGAGACGCAAACAACCTACTTTCAAATTGAGTTCCCTGATCAGTACAAACCTTAGTAGGCGTTCCAAAACGCGTAATCCAACCTTCATAAAATTTCTTGGCTACCGTATTCGCTGAAATGTCTTTCAACGGAAAAGCTTCGGGCCATCTTGTTGTACGATCAATTATCGTAAGCAAATACCTATGTCCGTCAGGTGAAGTACTTAATGGTCCGACCAAATCTAAATGTATATGAGAGAACCTATCAACGCTTTCAAATACACCGTGTTGCGAAACTGTATGCCTTGATACTTTAGTTTTCTGGCAATGAACGCAGGTTTTGACCCATAGGTCTACATCCTTGTTCATATTCGGCCAAAAATATCTTTCACTAACTAACTGTCGTGTAGTTCGCACACCTGGATGACTTAAATCATGTGTAACGTTAAAAACTGTTCTCCTGAATGCTTCGGGTAAATACAGTCTAATCCTATCTAACGATGTTTCGCAATAAATCTGTTGGTCGCAATCAGGTACATAAACTTTTTTAAGTTTAACATTAGGTAACGTTGACTGTAAACATTCCAATAATTCATTATCATTGTGTTGCGCTTTCGCAATTTCCGAGTAATCTATACTGGTAGGACACGTTATTGTCTCTATGCGCGAAAGTCCGTCAGCAAATTCGTTCTGACTAGCTGCTACGTATCGTATGTCCGATGTGAACTCGCTTATGAACATGAGCTGACGTATGCGTCTTGGTGTGTCTTTATCGCTAGGCTTCTTGTTAAAGGCATGTATTAACGGTCTATGATCGGTTAAAATTGTAAAGGAGCGTCCTTCTAGAAGATACCTAAAATGTTGTATAGCTTGGTACATTGCTAACAATTCGCGATCGTACGTGCTATATTTACGCTCGGTCTCTGACATCCGTTTCGAAAAATACCCTAAAGGTTTCCAATTACCGTGAACCTTAGTCTGTAGAACTGCGCCTACGCAAAAGTCTGATGCGTCAGTCATTAACGATAAAGGAGCGTTTTCCCTTGGATAGGTTAACAACGCTGCTTCTTTTAAATTCTCTTTACACTTCAAAAATGCGCTTTCAGAGTCTTCATCCCACGGTATGAGAGATTTATCCTTCTTCTTGGAACCACACAAAAAGTTGTTGAGGCACGCTTGATGGTTAGCTGCCTTTGGCAAATGTGTCCTATAAAAATTTAACATTCCAAGGAATTTTCTCAATTTATCTACGGTGTCCGGTTTCGGGTAGTCTATAATAGCCTTAACTTTATCCTCCAATGGTAAAATACCGTCTTTAGTTACTTCAAAACCTAAAAACTCGATTTTCTCTTGACCAAAAATGCATTTAGCTAAGTTAATAGTAATACCAAATTCATTAAATCGCTTTAAAATTGCGTCTAAGTGTTGTCTATGTTCCCGTTCAGATCTACTTGCAACGATGACGTCATCAACATAACAAAAACAAAAGTCTGCGCCAGCAGAGCTGGAAATAACTTGTCCTTCAGAGTCACATACCTGTAAGTCCTGCAGTACGGAATTAGTCATGAACCGCTGAAAGGTTTGAGCCGCATTCCGCAGTCCAAAACTCATTCGAAGAAACTCGTAATTTCCGAATGGGGTAGTGATCGCTGTTTTCTCAATGTCATCAGGGTTGACAGCTATATTATGATAAGCTCTGCAAATGTCAAGTCTACTAAATATAACCTTATCCGATAAAATGTAAGTAAAATCCTGAACTCTAGGTATCGGATACATATCCGGTTTTGTTTTTGCATTCAGCGCTCTATAATCTCCGCACGGCCTAATTTGACCGTCTTTCTTTGGGACTACATGTAATGGGCTCGACCAAGCACCTTTAGGCGGTCGGCAAATGCCCATTTCCTGCATTATCTTAAACTCTTCTTTAACCTTTTTGTACCGCTCCGGTGGCAGCGGCCTGGCGCGTGAAGACACCGGAGGGCCACTAGTTTCGATGAAATGCGTAATCGAATGACGTGGATTCTCTTTAAAATTAATTGGCTTACAAATATCTGGATATTTATTTAATAAATCTACGTAAGGATGGTTCATGTCAATCGTTTTTAACGAGGGCTCATCGAAATGCACAATTGAACCTATTATACACATTTCCGTAACTCTATCTATTAATTTATGTCCAGACAAATCTACTAAAAGCTTATGACATTTAATAAAATCAGCACCTATAATTGGCTGTTTTACATCCGCTACAATGAAAGTCCATCTATATGGGCGTCTTAATTTTAAGTTTAATATTAAAGTCTTTGTTCCATAAGTTTTAATTTCGGAACCATTGGCTGCAAATAATTTATAGTCTGTCACCGGAAAATCACTTTTTTTTTATCACGTCGGGGTCACCAGTATACGTCCTTCATACGTATCTCTAATCTGACTGCCTAGTAAGGGATATAATAAATGAAATAGTGAACAGTTAATTACGATGGTTTATTGGCCAGACAACCTATTCACAAGAGGGGCGGCCAGCGACTGACTTAACTATCTTATCTAACTTGATTCTAACCTGTGTCCCTACACCCAGTAATTTGTCATTAAATTGTAGATCCCAGCCTTTGCATATAATTCTACTTATAACAACAATCGTCAAGCCAAAGCAGAGGCCTGCGGCGGGTGGCACATTATCTCTCATTCAAGGGCTGGTCTCACAACCTATACGAACTTACTGAATGATCCTTTTCCTCGAAGGTGGAGACAATAGGAGACGCATACATGGTCGTGTCAGGCTTGCCCGAGAGGAACGGAGACCAGCACGCGAGGGAGATCTGCCTGATGGCGCTCGCCGTCGTGGAGGCGGTCAGGAGCTTCGTGGTGAGGCACCGGCCGACGCACCGACTGGAGGTGAGCGGGGGTGGAGGCCGTAACGTGATAACCCGTTATTTTTAAATGTTAGTGGAAGGAATGTACTACGACGATGCTTGTAAAATAGTCGTGGTAACCCATTTGGAGAAGATGCGTAACCACGCGTTCGTGGGTTCTATTCTATTCCTTCCGGGCCGAGGACGGAATTTAAAAAAAAAACCTTTCTTTTAATAACATCTCTACGCATCATACAAATACACCCTCCAAATTTTAAGTTTCTACGACCAGCGGTTTAGGCTGTGCGTTGTCTGTCATTCAGTGAGGACTGTGTCTTGTAGTATTCGATTTAATTGTAATAAATATTTGTTGCCAAACCGCCTGCCAAGCGTGGGGATTATGGCAACCCCTCCCTATTAAGGGGGAGGCTTACGTCTAGCAGTGGACACCTTTAGGCTGACGAGAGAATATTTGTTGAAACCTTCTAGATTTTCAACTTGACTAACTTGTTTTTGTTTTATTTATACGGGAATAATCACGTTTAACTATATCGGATACTCCTTGACTAACTTGCTTGGCCAATTTGGTAGAATTATCCAAGTACTAGAAATGATGTCCTAGCTAGTCTCCCAATCCTAGTTTTTGGCTATGCAGGTGCGAGTGGGAGTGCACTCAGGGCCGGTGTGCGCGGGGGTGGTGGGGGTTAAGATGCCGCACTACTGCCTCTTCGGAGACACGGTCAACACTGCTAGCCGCATGGAATCCACTGGACAACGTAAGCTATAGTCATATTGTTCATCATATCAGCTATGCTTGTGATCATGTATAAATAGCGCACCAATAACCCGCTTCTTCCTAATCAACGACTTCCTGATGCTATCAAAATATTACCAAATTTTATGCCATTAATATTTGTACACCCCAGAGGTACACTCTAGAAGCCATGACATGACAGCCATTACCTACTAGTATCGGACAAATAGTGGCGTTTATCGCGCGGAGCCAAAATCCCCTACTGTAGCAAGAAGAAAAAAAAAAGTGTATGATACTTTCGTATCCGGTTACGAATGAAATCTATGGTTTCATTTTAAATTTTTTTTATTCTATCAAGTGACGAGACGAGCATGGCGTTCGCCTGGTGCTAAGCGTCACACCTGCCACTAACAGTAGCAGTGCCAGCATTGTGATCTTGCGAACACAGTCCTGCGCCGCACTGCGCTCGTCACCCTGAGATATTAGATGTTAAATCTCTTCATACCAGTAATTTCTCTTGTAACATTGCCCTTCAAACCGGAACACTGTAATGCTTGCACACTACTGCTCGGCGGTTGAATAACTGGCAAAGGCAAACATGCAAGTAAAAAAAAGTCTAAGTCCACATCTAGTACTGAACAAAACATTATTAGCTTTTGTGCTATAGCAGTTTCGAATCTTCGGTTTCGTACGCGGCCGAAGCGCATTTCCGGACATGGCTTACAACGGTCAGTCTTGTAATCCCTTATGCGGTTCTATGCAGGTTTGGCCGCCGTAGATAAAGCCTGATGAAGCCAAGAAGCAAGCACTTACTATTGGAGGTGGCAAGCCAAGAGGATAAATGATGAGGTTCTTGAATCAGAAGGAGTGTGACTGTAGTGATGCTTGTCAGTTGTGTCCAAAACACTACACAAAAATATCTGACCAAACAGAGGTGGACCAAACTTTGATGGCTTAAAAGCATAATCACATCATCAACCAAAACACATCCACTGCTGGACGAAGGCATCCCCCTTTATAGGGAGAGGTTGCATTAGTCCTCACGATTGGCAGGCGGCTTGGGGATCGCAGAATGCTCTCCACTGTTAACCGAAAGGGCAGCATCCTTTGTCCGTCCTCCAGTGGTTGTGGATGCAGTTTAAGAACATAACCAGGTCCAAAAACATAATGCTGATGATTAATTATTCAGCGCTCCGTATCCATCTGAGTGAGAGCACACGGGCCCTGCTGGAGCAGTGGGGCACGTTCGTGGTGGAGAGCCGCGGCGAGGTGGAGCTGAAGGGCCGAGGCAGGATGCTCACGCACTGGCTGCTGCACTGCTCCGAGCCAGAAGCCAGGTAACCAAACCTTTTACAGATGACAATACATTTGAGGTCGGCTAAGGGATCGGCTACTGTTTACACGTTCAAACGTCCGCGCTGCACGTCAACACAACTTGAAAATACACGGCAAGGCGTCGTCACAACGTACAACGTCTGACTGACGGCCGGCGGCTGGCTATTCTTGAACATTCTCGACAGGGTACGGCATCGTAATACGCTGTGCCGCAAATTTCCACGGCGGAACGCCGTACCGTTTCATAAATTACAACGGCAGGATGCAGGACGACGGCGCACCGTAGAGGTGCGGGCGAGCCATAACACGATGAAATATGGCGCACGTCCTTATAAATACACTATAAATATACTAGACTATATAATAATGTTTCATCAGCCAGACGACGTCCACTGCTGGACGAAGTACTCCTCCTTAATCCGGTTGCCATAATCCCCACGCTTGCCAGGCGGATTGGGAATCGCAGAATTCTCAGCGCCGTTAACCGAGAGGACGCTGCTGCCCGTCCTTCGGTGGTTCTGGATGCAGTGTGCCGGCGGAGCCGTAACTAGCCAATTATTAAAAAAAAAAAACTTATTATTTACTACTTATTACTTTAAGTAAATGTAAACGGAAGGCACTGAGCCTCACGACACAGGACTCCCCTAGTGTGAGACTCAGGGTTCATTATGTATAACGAAGTTATTTTATCTACCCACTAACATTAGTTTAAACTGTAAATCCTACCTACTAACTTCAAATGTCTATGTTTGTTATGCTCAAATAAAGTTTATTATTATTATTATTATGCGCCCGGTGACGCTTCTATAACTGTGCTCAATGACCCAAAGTTGATCCTGGTATGGTCATTTCTGCGTCTCTGCAGGTTCGCGCTCTGTATCTGGCGCTGGTACCGCCCTAATTACAGCCCTGCCCAGGTTCTTAGTTCAATAAGTAATGTGTTTGCAGGTTACTGACGCAAGGTCCCGTGCCGCCGCCGCAGTACCCGATACTGTTCCCGACACTACCCCAAGCAACCATGTCGCTCCAAGTGCCGTACCTAGTCGTAGACCCGCCGACCCTGCAGGCCTGATGCAACGAGACCTTCATTTAAGTGGATTGTTTTCTTTTATACATTTTCTTAGTAAAAAGTAATTTCTTAGCAACTTTCCTACAGAAATCGTTATTTTATCTGAAATATAAGTAACCATTGTCACTTTCTAAAACTAATCAGTAAAACAATTATGTCGATCTAGTGACTATATTGCTACGAAAGAAAGAGAAGGAGAAGCCATCAAATCACACGCTTGTAATAATGCATCGTCGATTGGACTGATTTTAATGTTTTGATGAGAAGATCTATTATCGATATTTATCCAATTTCTTTATGAAAAGTCAACTGTAGTTTTCTTTATGGCTTGGCTACATAATGCGTAAAAGCGCCGCAGCAGGCAAATAAGTATTTTTTTTAAATTGGTGAATGCTTTTGTGATTGTACTCGTAGTTTTGACAAAATTTTACTATAGTAGGCTCAAATCCGATTAAGAAATATATATATCAGCTGTTCCATTGAAAAATGTGTTTAATCCTCTACAAAAGTAGTATTTTTTCGTGGTTTATACGTTGGCCTCATGGTAAAAGTAATTCACAATGATGAGCACTATGACCCTTTGTCTTAGTACTGCTAACATCTATAAATTTGTATAACGCATCTTGTGACCTGAGTCTTACCTATCTCAGTATTCTAGTTAGATAATAATTTATGTAGGATTTAAGTACAAGGTCAGACTTGTCACGTAGTCTAGTAATTGACTCGTGTATTTTGCTGGCTTAGTGATACTAAAATATAGATGTATTTGTTCTTAGAACAATTTTGCAGTAAGTTTAAATACTGGGCGAATATGCAAAACCGACCCAAATTAATCTTTTATTTGCACACTTCAATAAAATATAGAGGGCTACGCATAAAGGTATTATTAAAGCCGAAAGAAGGTCAATGTCCTCATCATTGCGAACAAATTTTGCTACGAGACCAACCCAGAATTCGAAAAAAAAAACGGCTGTTCCATATAATAATGTCTATCATCCTCGATAAAATGTATGGAACTGCTGATTTTTTGTCATGAATTCAGAGTTGGCCCATTATTATTATTAAAAGTTGTACGCATTTATGAGTACAATTACTTCCTTCCGGCTTAGTAATGCCTTTCCATGTAAACATCTATATCTGTATTATTATTCAAGTACAGTTTACTGGGTCATCCATTATTACTCTGCTGTAGTATAAAGCAATATTCACTTTATGAAATCACAACAACTAACAGATTAACGACGGGCTAGCTCGTAAAGCTAGTCATCTCGTCGCTAGTAAACTCATGTATAATTTTATTAAAGAAAGAAAGAAAGAAAGAAAATTCTTCTCTCTTCTATTCTTTCTTTCTTTCTAATTTTATTAGAACTCCTTTCTAAGATGCCTCGTTTATGCTTCGGGCGGATGCTATAACATTTGCATTTTACAGGCTTTGTCGTCTTATGCAGAACTTGAAAGAACATGACAATACGTAATAACAAGTATTTAGGTTTAAACAATTTAATAATTCGTAAGATAATCCAATATTTTGTCAGTCTTACTGCAGCATAGAAATTCGCCAAAAATAAAACAGTGACATGTTTAATCATTTATGTGATCTTTTCAACCGACTTCAAAAAAGCAGGTTCTCAATTCGACTGTATGTTTTTTTTTCTATGTATGTTACGCGGTTACTCCGCCAATTATGAACTGATTTTGATGATTATATTTTGTTTGGTAGTACTTCAGAGGTGGTCCCATATAAATTTTATTGAAATCGGTTTAGTACTTTGGTTTTTAAATCAAAATTACTAGAAAATATGACGATGTCATCCAGGTATTCGATGCTGAAGTCAGTTTTTTTTTCTAAAAAGCGTGTTATTGATAACAATATTAATAGTAATTAAATAGGACAGTTCATATTTTGTCGCGCTGAGTGGATTTCAACCAGCGTTTTTGTTTTAACGCAAGAATGCAGCCGGCTTTATTGATACTACGCGAGAATGCAGCTAGCTTTCTTTGAACAAAGCGAGAATGCCAACAGCGTTTTTGGTACAACGCGAGAATGCAGCCAGCGTTTTTGGTACAACGCGAAAACCCACGAATTTTAACATTTGTGTGTTTTGAGTCGGTAGTTTTTAATAGATTATAATATTTGTTCTTACAAGGTACCTTTCCTGGTTTATTCAGTGTATCTTATGTTTAGGACGGTAGAAATAAAAAAAATATACGTATCGATGTAATACTCACATAGAGAAAAAACCAAGTAACTACTTAATCTAGATGAAAATTTTATTACTACTGTAATTAAACATAACAGACTTACCTATAGCATAAGAATGTATATAGACACATAAGATATAGTATTATATTTTATAGTTATTAATTGAACTATTTTGTAATTAACTATATTTATTCCGAAAACATCGATGACTCTGTTAGTAAACTAGTAAAAAGTAATATTTCTAGCTTCTAGTACATACAATAATACTCGTACTGTCTATTTTTCTACAATTGTTGGGGTATAAGAAATATATCATTCTGTAATACTACCCCTAGATGCTTCTATTTTAGAGTCAATTAAAAAGTGAGAAGACTATTTTGTAATATTCTGGTTACAAATAAATATTCCAAAAATGTTTTATTGATTCATTTTGTCCTTGAATGAAAATAAGGATGCGATGACCATTCGTCACGTTAGCTATTTCATCGCTAACCCATTCACAGCACACATAGAGCAAAGACGTCAGAGTCGAAATACAGCATGAAACGAGTAAAGGAAACTGAATAACGCACAAAGTGACGTATGAAAACTATCAGGGATAGCCAAGGAGGTTTGGAGATACTCTTACGCTTTTTCCTTGTTCAGAGGGAATAGCGACGAAATAGCTATAATGTGGCGAATTGTCATCGCATCCCTCAAGCCACATTGCAGTAGACTACTTTCTATACCTTCAAGCCTCAGAAGCGAAACAGAAAAAGGTCTTTTGAAAGAAGAAACACATTCATCCAGGTAACCAAAGGAACATACATGATTGAGTTAGGGAGAATATGACCGCACTCGTTTCCACTTTTCCACGCCGCCTAACAAAAAGCGAAAGCGTATTCCAAAGATGTAGCCAAAATAAACTTCTCCTTGCCTTCTAACACATTAAAAACACTTTTTCAAAATCCACTTCGTCTATGAATTCTAAGCGATCCCGTGTATGATTGAATCTTATTCAAAACTAGCTGGCCCGTCCCGACTTCGCACGGGGACATAAAACCATTATAAACCGACTTCAAAAAAGGGAGGTTATCAATGTTACCCGCGACTTCGTGCGCATACCTACTACTGAAAAATGCTTGCGAGTAGAACACCGATTTATGCCATTTCTTACTATATATTCGGATACCACAAAATTAAAGAAATACGGGTTTTTTTCAATTAAAGTATGGGTGTTTCTCCACAGCTCACCTGATGGTAAGAGACGATGTGTGTTGGTGATGTGTGAATACCTCAAAAACTATCTGATTTGGTAGGTCGTGGTAACGTCAAACCTGTGTGTTTGTGTGTTATTTCGAAGCTTAAACTTTATTTGGTATTTTAAATAAATTTCACGGATACGATAAAAAAGCGGGATTCTGACTACCATCGTGCTTTGCAAGGAAGTTTTATACTGGTAGGTTACCACTTCCTTGCTGTCATATAATAACCATTTGACACTGGTCAAGACAGGACACAATTAAAAAGCAAAATGAAAAATGACAAATGTGCTTCAAAAGCACGTTATGATTCACTTTGGAGGGTTCCGTAACTATGTTAGTAGTAAATAATAATATTATCATAATTTTCATCATAATTTATTTTTGCTATTAATAATTAATGAAGTACCAGATACAATTAGGAAGCTGGGAGCCAGTTGCAAAGGATCATAATAATATTTAATTATGAAAACTGACGTGGTTTTGACACATTTTTGTTTTATTTATACGGGAATACTCGTCGTCAACCATAAAACGTCCACTGCTGGACGAAGGCCTCCCCCTTTATAGAGGGCGGTGTTGCCATAATCCCCACGCTTGGCAGGCGGCTTGGGGATCGCAGAATGCTCACCACCGTTAACCAAGAGGACGCTGCTGCGGGAATACTCACGTTTAATTAAATCGGATACTCCGACTATAGTTTCGATCACATCCGGTGACTTGTTTCAAAGAGTGAAAACAGAGCCCGACGCGCGTGCAGCTGCGTCCTGCTTAGCACTGCGGGCCGCTGCGCGTCGCGCGCGTGATGACAGCGGTTGCTCTGCGGGCGAGGGGGTGGGGGCGGGTCGTGCTGCGCCGGCGCTCTCTGGAGCTCTTCATCACTGGAATCGTCTCGTGCGGTGTCGGGAATATTCCAGCACGCGGAGCTCACCACGTCGCCTTCAGATACGCGTCCACTCTCGCGGGCCCCATGAAGACAGGGTCTCCAAGTCGGTGGCAGATTCCATCCCCCGTCTCTATTGAAGCACCGGAAGCATTGGTCACCGGATGTGATCGAAACTATAGTCGGAGTATCCGATTTAATTAAACGTGAGTATTCCCGTATAAATAAAACAAAAATGATCATAATAATCGATGGAGAAAAGTGACTGCTGTGAATATAACTTCAGTCATAAGTGACTGACGTTATATTCTGTTCAAGACAAAGTCTAGATTTACGGGTTAGCTCACAAACGTATGAAAAGACACATTTGGTCTGACAACCAGATGCCATCTTATGTGATCCTGATATGACCGGATCTAGGTATTTGACTCCCGAACAGGCATTTTTAGCCATAAGTGCAAATTATATTTCGACGCTCCATAAATCATCTCTTGTACTTTTAGATAAAAACGGGCCAATGATGAATTAGTAAAACTTGGTCCACTAATTTATCTACAATGTGTATGTTAACCAACTCTTACTATGGGCCCAACACCGAAAACATGAAGAAATATCATCTGTTCCATACAATTTGTGTGAGGTCGATGAACTTTTTGTATGGAACAGCAGATATTTTTTTTGTCCATTTCAGATTTGGCCCCATAGTAAAATTTGTTCATAATGATTAGGATACCCTTCAGTATTGTTGAACCTTTTTGTTACAAATAATATAATAATAAAATATTTACTGCTGTGTCTTACTGACGATCAGTACAAAACAATCAAGTGACGAGACGAGCATGGCTTTCGCCTGGTGCTAAGAGTCACATCTGCCACTAACAGTAACAGTGCTAGAATCGTGAACTTGCGAACATAATCCTGCGCCGCACTGCGCTTGTCACCCTGAGATATTAGATGTTAAATCTCTTCAAACCCAGTAATTTCTCTGGTAACATTGCCCTTCAAACCGGAACACAGTAATGCTTGCACACTACTGCTTGGTTGAATAACGGGCAAAGGTGTGGTACTTCCACAGGCGGACTCTGCAGTAGACTCCTACCACTACTAAAAATGTAGACTAAAAATGTAGACTCATTATTCTGACACTTCAGATGATTCTTCAAGATTCTTCTTGGTTTGCTCTCCCCTGTCACCATCCCTCTATATTCCCTTAAGAACTTGTTCACTAATACGTCTTCGACATCTTTATGCTTCGTCATCTTTATCTTTATTAAAACGGATACTTTTCGAATATCGAAGTTGTGATTCACTGTTTCAACCGCACGTCGAATGATTTGGTGCTGAGAATACTTTCTAAAATGTGGAGAAGGGTCTCCTCCAAATGGGAAATGGCAGAAAAAGGAAACCACCATCACAATGCAGACTAACATTTTCAATAAGATGCTGTGGGGTAATGTTTAAAAGTTAGACGAAGTGTGAAATCTTCATTGTCTACGCATGATCGCGCTAGCTGGTTTAATGGTCCGTGCTATTCCTCAGCGCGAGTTATAAAGCTGAATCGTCATAAATCAACCTTTGTTCTAAGATCTGACGTTTACTGCACTATTTTCAGACAGGGACTTGAATACTTGATCGATGGCAAATGCAAATTGACCACGGAGATAATCAATCACAGAGATGCCCAAATATTCAGCACGTGAGTCAACTAATGGTATATTACAGTAAATTTTTGAATGCAACCGTAAAACCACCAAAGTCATAATTTTTTTTATGTAAATTTTTACTCAAATGTCGACTTTCTATTTATTTATTTTTAAATTAATCAGCTGTTCCATACATTTTGCCCATGAACTTTTTGTATGGAGCAGCTGATATTTTTTTCGCTGTGTCTATGTTGGCCCCATAGTAAAAGTTGTTTGTTTTGTACACAATGTGGTCGATTCTGGCGGTTTTAGCTGACAGGTCTAAACTAACTTAAGTATTGCTGTCCTTAGCTAACATGCGCCTAGTAAAAAAGTGACAGCAATACTTTAGTTAGTTTAGAACTGTCAACTAAAACCGCCAGAATTAACCACATTATGTACTTAAATGGATGCTATCTGATTAGAACTATTTAACCCCGTATAAATGGATGATGACAACAATTAAGTATTTTTTTGAACAATATCTACTTGAATTTACCGCATTGACTTCAACGCCATTAGTTATTAGCTGCTTACAGTCTTTTTCAAATAGCAAGTCACTTATGACAGGTCCATAGAACGTAAAGTATTACGTAAATAAATCATGTGACGTCACACCAATAGTTGAATATTTCTATTTATCAGTGAAAACATTAAGCAAACTTACAAGAAAAACTATAGTTGTATGGTGTCCACTCGGGAGTTGCAGTCGTACAAGTCGTACGTGCACGAATAAATCGTACGTACGAATCCGGTATGAGCGGGGAAGTCGTACGCATACGATGCGGAATGTACGAATCTAAACTCGTACGTATTTTCACATCCTATGGCGTGGCACTGTAAAATGTTTCCAAATCCGTGCACACGCGTATTCTTTAGCTCCCAGAGGACAGTGTCACCACATTCACTATATTAATCATAAATTAAAACTGCAGAAGGTTAAATGATACGAAAGTTTATTAGACGGAATGTCATAGATGTCGCGTTATGTAGCTAGATCGAGACTGGTGCCGTGTGCAGCCGCATGACAGGAGCGCGTCGCCGCTAAACCGGTTTTACCGATCGAAGTGGCGGGGGAACCCCACGTCGCGTAATGAAATAAATAAATAATGAATGAAATGTTTTTATATGCGATAAACAGCCATTGGGCACACAGTGTAATATGTATTTGTAAATGTGAGATTATTATTAATATTTATGTGGGTTGCCCACATCGCTCCCCTCCAGAGGCGATGTCTATGGCCGATAATAGTTCGGAAACCGCACATGCCGTCCAGAACGGGTAGTTTTAATGGCGGGTGCTGGGGAGGGTGATGGTTGGGATGTCGCTTGTTGTTGAGTGGTATTGTGGATGGTGTGTGGCAATATGTAGGCCGGCTTCACACGGTCTACGGATACTCTCACGTCCTTTCCTTTGACTCTAATTTTGAAAACTTTATCACCCCTTTCTATGATCTCATGAGGACCTGTGTAGGCTGGTTGTAGCGCAGTCCTCAAAGCGTCCTCCCTAAGAAAGATGTGTGTGCACGAAGACAAGTCTTTATACACGAAAATTTTATTGTTAGAGTGATGCGATGTTGGGACTGGTTGCAATTTGTTGGCAAATGTTCTGATACGTGCGGAAAAATCAGTGATATCAGTCGTACATTTGTCAACTTTTTGCCCGAAAAACTCGCTTGGCAACCGCAACGGCTCTCCGTATACTAACTCAGCTGAAGACGTTTTAAGATCCTCTTTAAATGAACATCTTATGCCAAGTAGTACAAAAGGCAACGCTTCCGTCCATGTGCTATCAGCGTGGCACATAATAGCGGTTTTTAGCTGCCGGTGGAATCTTTCTACTAGACCATTGCACTGGGGATGGTATGCAGTCGTTTTGCGGTGTCTAAAACCAATAAATTTCGACAGTTCGCTGAACAAGGCTGATGTAAACTGGGCACCTCTGTCTGTGACGATATCAGTAGGACAGCCAAAACGCGCTATCCAATTCAAAAGAAGGGCCTTGGCCACAGATTCTGCAGTGATATCGACTATTGGGACAGCTTCGGCCCATCGCGTGAAGCGATCGACCGCTGTCAGACAATAGCGATATCCACTAGATGACGGTAATGGGCCTACGAGGTCTATGTGCACGTATTTGAATCGCGCTGTAGGTAAATCGAGGGTACCCAGAGGTGTTGAAACATGTCGATTTACCTTGGTTCGCTGGCATGACAAACACGACCTAGACCATTCGCGGCAGTCTTTCCGCATCTGTGGCCAGACGTAACGTTCAGAGACGAGCTTGATACTTGCGTTTGCGCCGGGATGGCTTAACGAGTGCAAACTATCGAAAATTGGTTTGCGAAAAAGTTGAGGGACGTATGGCCTGGCAGTCGTTGTACTAACATCGCAGTACATTTGTACGTGGCTACCAGGTAAACTCAACTCTTTGAAATTAAGAGAAGTGTCCTGCTTTAGTAGGTTCTCTAACTCGGAATCATTACTTTGAGCTTTTGCAAGCGCTTCCATATCTACAGGTTTTGAGAGTTCATCTATTCTGGAAAGAGCATCAGAAACGACGTTGTCCTTTCCAGCGATATATTGGATGTCTGTCGAAAATTGTGAAATAAAGTCCAAGTGCCTATATTGCCGAGGAGAACAATTGCGTTTGCGTTCGTGAAATGCATAGCAAAGGGGCTTATGGTCTGTATAAATAGTGAAGGTAGTGGCTTCAAGCCAATGGCGGAAATATTTAATACTCTCATAAATTGCGAGTAGCTCGCGATCGTATGGCGAATATTTCTTTTGTGTAGAGCTCAACTTGCGTGAAAAGAACGCCAAAGGTTGCCAATCTCCGTCTTGTAATTGCTGCAACACGCCGCCCATGGCCAGATCAGAAGCATCAGTCACCAACCCTAGCTTTGCGTTCGAGTCTGGGTGCGCTAACATAGCAGCTTTGCAAAGGCTTTCTTTGCAAGCGTCAAACGCTTTTAATGAATTTCCATTTATGTCCACGGGCTGAGATGCCTTAATAGAGCCCGTTAATAAAGCGTTCAAAGGGGCCTGGATTTGGGCCGCTTGCGGAATGAATCTCCTGTAGAAATTAAGCATGCCCAGAAACCTCCTAAGTTGCTTTGCCGTTTTAGGGGCGGGAAACTCCTTTATGGCTTGTACCTTACTTTCCAAAGGTTTTGTTCCATGTTGAGAGATGTGATAGCCTAGAAATGTGACTTCTGCTACTCCAAAGAGGCATTTTGCGGTATTTATGAGCATTCCATACTCCTTCATTCTTGTGAAGAGTTGATGAAGGTGCTGCTCATGCTGAGATTCATCCTTGGAGAAGACCAGGAAGTCATCTAAATAGCAGTAGCAGAAGTCAAGACCACGAGTCATCTCATCAACAAATCTTTGGAAAGTTTGGCCTGCATTTCTTAACCCAAAAGTCATAAACGGAAATTCGAAGAGGCCAAAAGGAGTAGTAATAGCCGTCTTCGGAATGTCCTGTGGAGTCACCGGTATTTGATTGTATGCTTTAACGAGGTCTACTGTGGAAAATACCTTTGAGCCGGATAAACTGTGAGCGAAATCGTGGATATGTCTGATCGGATATTTATCAGGGACTGTCCTAGCGTTCAACATTCGGTAGTCCCCGCAAGGTCGCCAGCTGTTGTCCTTTTTTGGTGCCAAATGTAAAGGAGATGCCCAAGGACTTTCAGAAGGACGAGCTGTGCCATTCGCCAACATTGCATCAAATTCCGACCTAGCAATTTTGAGTTTGTCCGGAGCTAGACGTCGAGGTGCAGATGAAACTGGTGGGCCATGTGTGGTGCGGATGTGGTGTACCGTATTGTGCTTAGGTGTGCGTTGAGTGCCCGCTGGCCGTGTAATATCTGGAAACTCAGAAAGCAAGTTATGATACCTAGAATTACCAGTGACGACCTTTACACTAGAAATAACGCTATCCGATACAGCAATTGACGCTACAGTAGACAAGTTAGTAACACCATCAAGTAAACGCTTATTGCGAACGTCTACAATTAAATTAAAATGAGAGAGGAAGTCCACTCCTACGATAGCTTTTGTAACGTCAGCAACAATGAAACTCCACACAAAGTCACGACGTAGTCCAAAGTTGAGGTTAAGCTCAACGTATCCGTACGTTTCGATGTTCGTGCCGTTCGCGGCACACAGCTGGTAATCAGTTTTAGCTCGACGTTGTTGGAGCGCAGATCGGGGAAAGACGCACAAGTCACTTCCGGTATCTACCAAAAATTGGGTTTTTGATCTACGGTCTGTCACAAACAGGCGACCAGCGGTGCCAGGGCAATCTTCAGTCGCCATTATTGACTGCCCTGGTCGTTTCCCGAGTTGTGGTCGCAGGGTTTGATGCATTTCTTCGCCTGGCTGCCGAACTTGTAGTGGTACCAGCAGAGCGGGAACTTCCTATAGTTCGACTGAGATCTCCTCGAGGGTGTGCGGCTACGTTGGTTATCATCCTGTCGGAATCGTGGGCGGGAACGGTCGTTTACCACTCCTTTGAGGGCGCTAACTTGCCTGGTAAGCTCAGCAATCTGTTTTGCCATAGTATCCAAAACTGACGTGGTTTGTGCTGAACTGGTCGACGCCACAGCTACTTGCGGTGACGCCGGAGCTATATCGTGTACTCTGTCAGCTAGCTCAGCAAGCTCAGTAAGGCTTAGGCTTACCTGAGAGGCTATAATAGCTTGCAGATTGCCGGGTAGTCGGCTGGTCCATAATGTCCGTAAAAAGTCATCAGGAATAGAATGCCCAGCCAGATGTTGGAGGTGGCGCAAAAACTGCGATGGCTTCCTGTCGCCTAATTCTTCAGACTGAATTAACTGTTTCACCTTCCTTTCCTTGGATATAGACAGTCGTTTGATGAGCTCTTCTTTTAGCTTCTCGTATCTTCCAGTAGCTGGAGGACTAACAATGAGGTCTTCCACTTCAACGGAATACTGCCTATCTAATTGCGAAAGCACGTAGTGAAACTTCGTTACGTCGTCAGTGATTCGGGCCATACTAAACTGCGCTTCTATTTGCGAAAACCAAATCTGCGGTTTTTCTGGCCAGAATGGTGGAATCCGGATCCCGACGCGGAACAGCTCCGGTGATATGGCTTCCTCGTCGACGCCCTTCGTAGTCATTATGTGTGCTCTGCGGGGTCACCAGTATAGTTGTATGGTGTCCACTCGGGAGTTGCAGTCGTACAAGTCGTACGTGCACGAATAAATCGTACGTACGAATCCGGTATGAGCGGGGAAGTCGTACGCATACGATGCGGAATGTACGAATCTAAACTCGTACGTATTTTCACATCCTATGGCGTGGCACTGTAAAATGTTTCCAAATCCGTGCACACGCGTATTCTTTAGCTCCCAGAGGACAGTGTCACCACATTCACTATATTAATCATAAATTAAAACTGCAGAAGGTTAAATGATACGAAAGTTTATTAGACGGAATGTCATAGATGTCGCGTTATGTAGCTAGATCGAGACTGGTGCCGTGTGCAGCCGCATGACAGGAGCGCGTCGCCGCTAAACCGGTTTTACCGATCGAAGTGGCGGGGGAACCCCACGTCGCGTAATGAAATAAATAAATAATGAATGAAATGTTTTTATATGCGATAAACAGCCATTGGGCACACAGTGTAATATGTATTTGTAAATGTGAGATTATTATTAATATTTATGTGGGTTGCCCACAAAACTACTAAAATAAACGACAAACGAGGCAAGAAATAGAATAAAGGTTATTGATTCGCGTATACATTTTCGCGTTCACTTTTCAATTTAATAAAATATTAAATTCGTGAAATTTTTATGTTACGTGCTATTGCCGATCGTGACGTCATGATAAGAGGGCTGGGAAATCGATTATTGTTGAAATCGAAGAATATCGAAAACAAAACATATTAATTGACGCAAGGGTTATCGTTAATCTGTACCCCTAGTATAAAAATTATAAAATATGTAGTGCGTATTCATGTGGTTGAAAAAACAAGGAAAGCTATTGCGGCGACTGGGACAGAGATGTTCACATAGACAATATGATGGATAATCAAATGATTATAAATCTGTAAGATTCGTCAAAATATGATAATGATGATAGCTCCGATGACGAAGTGGCGAGGACATTATTTCCCAAATAAATATTTTTTTTACCTGTCACTGTCACTTTTTTCTAAACCTATCGTCTACTAAGTAAGTCCTACTGACTTGTAGATAAATTCACAAAACACTTTTAGGTATATTGTTCGATAACTTCGATAAGTACATAAAATCGATAATAATCGGTAATTACAAAACGAATATAGGTGCGGTACATCATTACAATTATCAATGTATGTTTGACAGCTAACATTTAGGAAGTGTCATAAGTGACTAGCTATTTGAAAAAGACTGTAGCTACAGCGACAATGATAAAGCTACCCGTAACCTAGCAACGCTCACATAACAACTTAATCTAAACAAAACAACTTGCATCAAAATTAATGTGCTAAGCTAACTTATGTACCATTCTAATTAGGCAAAGTGACTCGAATTCTGTATTAAGTGCGTCACATTAATGACGTCATAAGTAGTTACATCAATTAGCCGTGATTAAATGCGATATTATACGTGACAAAAGGGCCATAATGTTAATGGAACTAAAATTAGGGATGTTAACGATGTTGTGGTTTTTGTGATCTTATTGTGCATTTTGGTGAATAATTCATATAAAAAATAGGATAAATGACAACCTGGTTGTACTCGTAGTTGTGGTACCCCAAAGATAAATTATATAAACGCCTTGAGTTCGTTAAGGACCCGAGCAAAATCTTTGGAGTTTAAGAACAGATTTCAAAAATAAACTTGGATAACGCTGGCTTTTTGGTTAAATAAAACATCGTAAGGAAATCTGTATAATATCCGGAGAAGAAATTCGACGGTGTGCATAGGTACGCCATTGATTGAATCCGCCAGCCCGCACGGGTCTGTCGCTAAGTCGAACCTAGTAATTAAAAAAAAAAAAACAACCGACTTCAATTTAATATGGGACCACCTCGGAAGTATTACCCTTGAAAATAAAAAAATAATTATCAAAATCGGTCCACAATTGACGGAGAAATCGGTGAACTACATTTAAAAAAAATACATACCGTCGAACATAGAACGTCCTCCTTTTTTGAAGTCGGTTAAAAAATAAGTACCTATTCTGTTGGCAGCTTCGCTTGGAAGTCTCCTTGTCAGGCTACGCGTATTCCGTTCATCGTCTACGGGGTAAAGCGGTGGTCAAACGCCTGTCAGTCGTAAACTAAAATTCATCAGCACAATTCAACCACGCACGTCACAATTAGTCAGGAACTCAGCAAATTAGTTCAATGCATTCGTTATTTCGACTAATTAATATTCGTCGAATATTGGGATCCGCCGTAATAGCATAGGACAATTTGACCTAATTTACTCGTAGTATGTTTGTTTTATTTATAAGGGAATACTCACGTTTAATAGGCTAGATGACTGGTTTTTTTATTGTCCTTTTAAAATGTGGCCCATAAACATAGCTGATTCATGAAAAAAATATTAAAATCTGATCAAAAATTTGCAACTTATAAGCATTTTAATATCATGCTAGACAGAGAGGCGAAACAGCAAATCGTGACGTCACTTGTCAGTATGCCATATAAATTCTATTCTGACAAGTACGGCGTGACGTCATTTTTTGTTTTGTGTGAAAGGGACAGAGTTGTCTCTAACAAAAACTTTAAACGCTTATATATCAGAACATTAATAACCGATTTAAATATTTTTTTCAATAAACATACCATATTTACTTTAATTCTTCATCAAAGCTTTCAAAGGTTTCAACGATATAAACATCAGTCATCTACCCTATTAAATCGGATACTCCGACTATAGTTTCGATCACATCCGGTGACCTTTAATTAAACGTGAGTATTCCCGTATAAATAAAACAAAAATGTGTCAAAACCACGTCAGTTTTTACACGTAGTAGGTAATTTTTACCCCTAAACCACGCGTTTATAGGAAAAGCTAAACTTTTTAATATGTAAGTATTTAAAATATAATACGAATATGTAATTTATGCCAAAGTGTAAAAAATTATGTGGTGGTTTTGTGTCGTTTTTATCCTCGGTGTGAGATGTTTCCAAATGCCCAGTACTTGTGGGCCGAGTCAGTACTACGACCCTGCGTTATTCAGCTGCCAATCTTGTCCGTCAAACTCTTCCGTGGTCAAATCTCTCGACGGTAAGTCTCTATTTGGTGTCATTAAAATTGTCTATATTTTATGGCTACTACAATGGCGTCGCCAGGGGGGGGGGGGCAGCTGTTCGACACCTTTATAAGCTGGTTATAAAAAAAATACACTGTTGAATACTTCTGTAAATAATCCATTAACCAAGAAGTCAAGTCAAGTTTTCGCATTAGAGAGTGGCTAGTTTGTAAGTAGAGGTTTATATTAGGTGTAGATTATGTTGCAGGGCCAGTTATTCAAGCTCCTAGCAGTAGAGTGCAAGCATTACTGTGTTTCGGTTTGAAAGGCAATGTTACCAGATAAATCACTGGGCATGACGAAATAGTTAAGTTGTAAAATTGTAACTCAACTGTACCTTATTGTACTGTACCTTTTAGTACCTGTAATACATAGTTAACTTTTCAAATCTTAAGCAAAAGCAAAGCAAGAAGGTACACCTACCTTCTAGCATTGCGTGCTTCATCTTTGACTACATCGTTGCTTAAAAACAGGAAAAGATTTATGGTCAAACGTTGACTTATTACGGTAGGTGAGTTAAAAAAGGTATGCGCTGGCATTTCCGTCCCATAATTAAAGCGTCGACCAGGCGTCAAGAAAATGTTATTCGATCTTAATGTGCCTCCTACTTGATAATGTATCTTTCAGGTTTCAGCTGCACTTGTGACAGTCACAGTATACCGTCAGGGCCTGGACTCTGTCGGCCCTGCAGCGCCACTGAAGTGGTGTCTACTGATGGAACAGCCTGCGTGCCCAGGAAATGCCAGAATGTGTCGGGCAGGGTGGCTTGTAGGAAGTGTCCCAGTGATTATATTTCTGGTGAGATTTAACTACAGTTTATATTTTTTCTCTTATCCTCCTAAAGAGTATAGTCTTCAAGATGAGTTTTTCTCTCATCCAGAATACTAAAACGTATATATTGTTTTCTCATCCTGATCTCTTCTTATCAGAAAGCACTCTTGTTTGACTTTCTATTTCATAAAACTTAGCAAACAACTATAGATAGATAGATAGAAACTCTTTATTGTGCACACCAAAAATACAATAGAAAAAGATACAAGAACCTTAAGAGCTAGTGCCACAATTGGCGGCCTTGTCGCTAAAAGCGATCTCTTCCAGGCAACCATAAGGAAGAACATAAATATGAAAACTTATAAACTATATAAGAAAGTACCTATAATCAAAACTATACGGAACAAAAGTGCAAGAATGCTCGGTGATTTAATCTTCGATAGCACATGAATTCCAGTATTTATTATGATGAGATCAAAGCTAATTTATTTATGAGAGTAGGTAAAATATAAACTACACAAAGACAAATCTATAAACCATTAATCAAAAAAGTATTGGTGCCCATGTGGTAGGGTCCTACGAAATCTACGAATACTGGCTACATTCCCACGTTGCCAAATTGCCAAAGAAATTCTGCGCGAGGAATGAACCAGCTCGCGTTAGTCGTCACTAGCGGCGTCAAGATATACGTTTTTTTTTAAATTTGAATATTAATTTTGATATTATTTTTCCTGTTTTCCTTTAAAATGAACTCAAAATTCTGTAAGTAAAGGTACGTACATTTTGGATTTTTAAGTTCTGAAAGATAACGTCCCATAATTCCTAACTCATTGGCCCGTATTTTTTTAACTTCTGGTTGGCTTGAAGCTGCAGAGATATTAATGTAATTGTAATTAGTACCTACCTATAAATAAAAATGAAAAAGCACTGATGAATATATAATTATGTTTATCACCGGTACTTAATCGCGCACAAATAAATTTATTTTTATTTACCTCGACGTTTCGACCATGTTCCAATGGCCGTGGTCACGAGCTAACTGAAGAATGCGGGTCATCTTGGTGAAAAATTAGGGTGTTGTGGTGTCCTACCCTCATTTGGTCTTGTTAAAATATAGGTTTGTTTCCACGGCACACTGATAAATATAGTTATAAATAATTATTGCATTTTCAACCAGTAACACAAAACCTCGACGGGTTGCCAATGAAAGAGGTCCAGTGCATCAAATGCGGGCGAGGTTTCAAGCCCCAAGGCAACACGTGCGTGCGTTGCGAGTCCTGCGCCTGCACTAAGAGTCAGGTAATAAATAATAACGTCAACCCGGCCTTCAGGTGATTGGTTCAGGCCTGGACTAGTAGGGACAAAGTTAGGCAATTGGACCCTGTGACGGCCGGCGTAGAAAAGTTTTTTAAAATAAAAAAAAACTGTTAAAGTTCTCTTGCATAAGGTTGCCAAGGATAAGTACATATACCCATTACCGCAGTATCAGATATTCTGCCGCCAACAGTCTGTAGTAGATATGGAAGACTGTGTTCCGGAACTTGGGCAAACTCGATACAGGGTTGCGAAGTTACAGTTCGAACTGAACAACGAGCTGACTGAGTGAACAGAAGTTCTCTGACTATTGAGATGAATTCTGGCCACGTTTGATCACAGTTCTCTAGTTTCTTGATAGTGATCCGAAACATCTAATTGAGAAAACTTGGGCGGTTCTTACGCAATGGGTAGAAGAGACGAACGAGACGTTCGCCTGGTGGTAAGCATCACGCCTGCCCATAACAGTATCAGTGCCAGAATCAGTTTTGCCAACTTAGTGACTTTGTCACTAGATTCAGCGACATTCTCTTGTGAAAAGCTTTTTTTCTGGCCCAGAATTGTGAAATTGAGAAAAAATCCTACGCTGCAATTTATTACGATCGTCACCCTGACCTGAGATATTAGATGTCATATCTCTTCATGCCTATATAGTAATTTCTGCGGTAACATTGTCCCTTCAAACCGAAATACAGTACCTAATGTTTGCACACTGCTTGGCGATTGAATAACTAGCAAAAGTATTCGCATTATAAAAAAAACTGCTAACGAAGTTATATCGGTCGGCAGGTGGTGGTGAGAGGGACCTGCGTGCCAAAGGTCTATGTGAATGGAAGGCCCACGTATGCGGAGAAGATTCTGCATCCGTTAGAACTGCTAGATGTGGTGAAGCATGAGTACTTGTGCACTGTAAGTATGTAGGTACATTTGTTCTACACTTGTTATTGTTAGGTATTATTGATAGATAGATAAATTATTTATTGTATACAATAAAAGAAACGATTATATATTAATAATCACAACAAAAAAAAAATGACTATGACGATGGCGATCACGGATAGATTGTGATTTTTATTTTTATTTCGAAAATGCAAAACTCTTAAAAAACACTGATACTACAAATGGGAGTGGGCTGGCCACATTAGCCTAATGGACCCGGACAGGCGCGAACATTGGATAGCGCAGGATAGAGACAAGTGGACGAAATTAGGGGATTTGCTTAGCAGGCAGTAGATAACATAGAATAAAAAAATGCCATAAACTTCTGCTGTGTTGCGTACCTAGGTATTTTCTCTGGTAGAAGAAAGACATCCAGTACAACTGCGTACCTAATAATAGCGTAAAAGCGATCAAATGTTAAATTTCAGAAAAACTATTCCCTGATGTGTCGCGCGTTGGCCAATGAATGCGTGAAGAACTTTTACTCGAGCGACCTGGGTGGTCCCTGTAGACTTTGGTTGCAGCCTAAACTGACTCTTAAAGGTAAGATATAGAAAATTAAAGAAAAACTAGTATGTAAAACAAAACCATTCTACTTGTGAACCAAACGTAACTGTCCAAAAAAACCCGCTTTGGTTTGTTTCTTAGAATATAACAAAAAGTCGCGTTTTTGTAATTGTTTCGTAAATCACCATCGGGTCTTCATTATCGGGAGCGATTCCCTTACTTACACTTACACCAGGTACAAAAATCAATTACTTACCTAGTATCTTAAAGATTCTGTAAGTACAGCCTGATACCTCAGTTGACAGCCTGATAGCTCAGTTGGTAGCATGTCTGCCTTCAGAGCTTCGATCCCCACCCAGGACAAAAATGATTGTGATGTACATCGATGTTTGTTCTGTGTGTGGGTGTAGTATGTATTATAAGTATGTATTTACGAAAAAAATGTATATAAGTATTCTATCAGCTATCTGGTTTTCATAATACAAGCTTTGCTTAGTTTGGGGCTAGATGGCGCTGTGTGTAATAAATGTCCTCCCAATATTTACCTACCTACAGTAACAAGAACCTCACTTAGAAAAAAATACCGCACCGACTTCAAATTAATATGGGGACACCTCGGGAGTATACACTTTCAAATAAAAAAATAATTTTCTAAATCAGTCCACATCGGTAAACATACATAAAAAAATAAAAAACATGCATACCGTACCTCTAGTTTCACCTTTTTCGAAGTCGGTTAAAGATAGATTTATTTTGCTATTATAACTAATTTTAAAAGTTTCCTACAGCACCATATCAATCCCATAGCACCCAACCACGACGTAAACAAAAGCTACCTTTTTTCAGTAAGTTTGTATTTCCCTTAGGAATTAATCCCGCGTCCTTCTAGGCGACCTTCATCTATTTCGGTAACAAAATAAATACTTCCAAAAATAATCATACCTACTACATACCAACGTCTGTACCAAATAGGAAGTTTTTCAAGATACTTGAATAAGTCTAAATGTACATTCACAAAAACTGCACCTCTTTGCTATTCATAGGACAAAACATGGTAATTATTGCGGTAAGTTGCCTTTTTTTTTATTTTTTTTTTATATATTTATATAAGTATAAGAAATAGGTACTCAGTAAGTATATTTATATGATAATATTTTCTTGAAAAAGTTTTTTGTTGAAAATAGTTTGTATATTTAAGTATACTTGCAGGGTCATTTCTAACTAACACAAAACCTCCTTAGGATCATCAAGCCTGACAATATTTTTTCAGGGACCTTCGAAAATTCTCAAAAAAACAGAGATTTTTTTTAAAAAAAGAACAGCTTTTCCATATAAAAAGTTCATTGACCCCTTACTGACAAAATGTATGGATGCAGTATGGATGGATAAATAAGTTTCTTTTTTAAAAGAATTGAAAGTCTGGTTGCTTCAAAAAAGATTCTACTCGTTAAATGAATTTTTGGGTATTTCGTGAATTCGGAAACGGTCCCCTGTAGTTGTGCTCGGTTGACATTGTTTCTATTGTAGGTATGTTTTGGTGGTGGTATGCAGTTAATGTTTTTAGCACTTTTTTAAATATTGTTTGTCTGCGAGGACAAAACTGTTCTCAAGTACTTATAATACCACGAAATAATTATCATCTCGTTGTACACAGTTTTAGACAATAAATATTTCATTTGATTTAAAACAAAGCCGAAAAGAGCTCGCTGTAGCCGAGTTAGATATTATAACAAAATCATTTTGGTATTAATACTTAAAATATTAACTCCTGAAATCGTAAAAGAAAAGCTGTCCCATATTTATTACACAAATTATTTAGAGAAAAATGTAATTCACACTAAACCAAATATATGAATATGAAACAGCTGTTTTTTTTCCAAATTTCTGTTTTTTCTTTCGGGTAAAAATAATTCACAATGCCGATAGTAACCCTTTACCCTCCTTTCACCTTCGCACCATCGTTCCCTGTAACGCATTATAAATGTTTTCCCGCCACATTTGCTACAACGAGTTAGGTCGGGTTGCAATAAACTTTTATTTTACAGGTCTACCTTCCCTTCTCGTGAATGATACGGCCCCTGGAGAAATGAGCCTGCCTCGGATGGTAACAAAATACGTAGAACCGTAGGCAATTAGATTAAACCGGTGTAGAACTACTTAGAAAGCACGGCTACTGGACTGGGGTACCAACTACATTGAATAAAATTTGCGTTTGTTAGCTGGAAAGGTTAAGGAGTTTTGGCGGGAACATGTCGCTGCATTCTATTATTTTCATAAACTGTTTTTTCGCGAGTTATTGATTAAAAATGGTGGTGTTTTGTTAATTGAGTGTTGAATTACATGCACGAGTGTGGGCAAGTGATATAATGTGGTGAAACGTGTCTTTTCAAAACTCCGTAAAAGCTCATAGTAAAGTCGCCACAGCTTTACTAGGGCATGACTTGGACTTGACTATGACTAATTTCGTGTGACTAACTGTGTGATTTCATGACATATTTGTCTTGATGATACTGTATAAACTTGAAAATTCATAAATTGACACTGGCAGAATGCACAAAGTGCGACGCCAACAACTAAGAAAAAAAAAGGTTACGAAGTTATCTTTTAATTAGACAAAAACGAAAACGGTTCACTCTCATTACACAGAAAGATAAATAAGGGGCTAGCATGAAAAGCAAGAATTACGTACTTATAGTACTAAATAATGAAACTGTTTTGGTTTTCTCCTAAATATTTTCATAAAATCACAGTCGGACAAAATCGGCCAAGTAAAGTTATAGCTATACCTACATAATATAAAGCGAAAAGCTTTTAAGGAGTTTTGAATACCTACATCGCGTGCACGTTTTTAAATATATATAAACGTAGTATTTTTTTTTTGGCGTGTTAGCCAAAAATAAAAACTACGACGCCTCTGGCTTAAAAATCGATATAATAGCAATAATAGTTTTTCTAGGGCTCGACGGTCATTAACCAGAAAACTCGGTATTTCATCAAAAATCTATATCTTAGAAAAAAAATTATGTTTTCACCCGATGTCGAGTGGCGAGCGCTGTCCCGTCCCAGTTTTCGCAAGTGTTTTTCTATCGAATAACGTTAGGTACGTTTTACCAGCGACGGTGATAATGGAATGGACGGCCCCAACGCTTGCAAATCGATCAAAATTAACAAGACAATACAATCAAGCATACCTAGCTAAAACTATGCATATTACATTTGCCGGAAAATAACAACGGAGATAGCGAATCAAATTACAGCATGACAAAAAGAGAACACATGTACATGCATGTATTAGAAGTTTGTATTGTCGTATCGTACGACTCGCATGTGGCAAAGGCAGAGTATGACTGAAGCGAGAGGAGAGCCGGCGCTCAATATAAAGTCTTCAAAATCCGTGCGCTTATTTCCGGTCCATTCATCTTATCATTGTCGCTGCGTTTTTCGTATTTTTCGAAAGCTTTTGTGTAAGGGTTGCTAAGTAAATAAACCTATAATTAATGTTCCACTTTTCAGGGTAAGATTATTCTAGCTGTGGTAGTTTTCACAGCCACTGGAGGAATAATTATTCAGGACGACCCTAATATTAAAAAGGATCCATGTCAGTTACCATTGTCAATCAAGATGGGAGATGATTTTACGTAAGTAGATAAACAATACGCCGCCGTTCCGCTGGTACAACCGCGTGGTAAACTTTCTTATTATAATTGTATACATAATATAAATTGATTGATAGATTAACTCTTTAGTGCTGACACAAAAAAATACACACAAAGGATTTAAGATGATTTATGATGATCTATATAAGCTGGAGCACGAGCCGAAAAATATAAACGTACCTATACGTTATATGTATCGTATACGTTTCAATATTCTCCCATATTATTTTTAAAAAAGACCGGCCAACCGCCATAATTTTACAAAGTGCGACGCCATAATCCTCCTAGAAGGAAAGAAGAAAAAAAACAAAAATGAACCATTTATAATAGAAGATTGCTATATAAGAACGGATTACACCACAGGGACGAATTAAGGGCATACACACAAAGGATTTAAGATGATTTATGATGATCTATATAAGCTGGAGCACGAGCCGAAAAATATAAACGTACCTATACGTTATATGTATCGTATACGTTTCAATATTCTCCCATATTATTTTTAAAAAAGACCGGCCAACCGCCATAATTTTACAAAGTGCGACGCCATAATCCTCCTAGAAGGAAAGAAGAAAAAAAACAAAAATGATCCATTTATAATAGAAGATTGCTATATAAGAACGGATTACACCACAGGGACGAATTAAGGGCATATAGAGCGTGACTCAAAATTTATGTGAAAGTCAACTACAAAGTCGCTATACTATAACAGTCTTACTTAAAAAAACTTCTCAACCGTTTATCCCTGCTTAAGATGCTCTGCCATCTTCTTTCTGACGTGAAGTGTAACATGCAAGAACAAGACAGAGAAGTTTAAGCAGTGACTAAGTTTTGAGCGGCGTTTTTAAGTAAGGCCGTAAGTGTAAAATTTCGGTGTAGGAATAGTTCCGTGGTTTCACCTGTGTGCTATATAACCTTTCGTTTGTTTACAGGTTCGATTGTAATTTGAACTTATCAAAACTTAGTTTATCTGAACAAAATGAAACTTTAGCTCCGTATGTTCTGGCTGATGGAGAATATCGGCCTCTTCCTGTTTCACTTATTAAGCCAAGTGGATACCATGTCCAGGTAAAACACGTTTCATTTGTGTTTACCCTAATAATTATTATAAGTTAATAATTATTATAAGTTAATAATTATTATTAAGGTATAAAATATTATTACCTACCCTCAATTTATTTAGCATACCACGATGAGAAACCTGTCAAATTAGTTTCAAAGAAAACCAGCGAAATTTAACATTTTAGATATGTTATACTTGGATTTGTATGCTTCGTTTTTCGAATTTAAAATTTAGAAATCAAAGTGTTTCGACTGTTAGTCAGGGGCAATAACATCCAATGCCCTTTTCCTTACATACGAACCTGGAGCCTCGTGTCAAAAAAACAGAGTTACAAAAAATATAATAACGAATCGTAAACGAATGGTTTTTCCTTGTAAGGAAAGTCGCTTACGGCATATTCTGATACCTCACAACTGAGGCTAATGTCATGGCGGGTGCCTCTGTACTGGCTACAAAGGTCATAGTTATGACGAGAGATCAATCTGCTACTTTTAAGTCGTCACAACAAAATGTTTGTCCGGAGTCTGGAGTCGAAATCACGTATTGAATTGACTTAATGGAAAAGCCATTTTCCTGTATCCACAATAGCTCGTCTTGGAGCATTTTTTTTTAGAAGCCGCCATGTTTGAGTATTTTCAAGGAGTTTGACTGAAATCGACTGTAAATCGACACTTTTTTAGAGGGCATTAGGCTTCTTGGTTACGTCGAAAACCTACTAGCCTCATTATACTTACTTCACGTCACCACGTTTACGTCCACGTTTTGCGTTGACTAATAAAAAAACGTAAAAAATAAAACTGTAAAAAAATAAAGAATTAAAAAATAATAATAAAAGTATAGCAGAGTGATACGTCTTAGCTTTCCATCTCTAATGGTATAAATGCTCGAAGACTTGTTCCTAGCAGGCCAGAATGCACCTATGCTCTTCTTTTAGACGGGGTCATGGCCAACGAGTCAGTTCAGTCGCTATTTCCTAGTGCACAACTCTCCGTCTACGACATCTAATGCGACCTACACTGTATACTTGCGGACCATGTTCATTCGTCTTAGGTAAGGTAACATTTATGAAGTATTTATACCTATCTAAAAAAAATTTTGGCTACGTATTTTATTTACGTCAAAGACTCTTTTGTCTTGCCGCTTTAGTTTTCTTAAATAGAAAACGATCACAGAGGTTATTAGAAAGGGTCATTGTAAATTCGCCACACAGTAAATTCGCCACACCTTTTCAAAATTCCATACACTGAAAGTGCCACAGGCATTAAAATATCTATAAATTCGTCAAATCCGATTACAAAAATGTTGAATATTTTGCTTAAGAGTTTGTATAGGTACCTATTTGAGGACACGCACTCACACCTTCCCACGGCGCGCGCGCGCCTACTCACGCACGCATGCAATCAAGCACATATGCACGCATGCAAGCACGCACGTCGCACGCACGCAATCACGCATGCACACATTCACGCAGGGCACCCACACTCACACATACCTACACCCCCATATAGGTGAAACTAAAGCCTAGAAAAAGTTATCATTTCGTCTGTTCTACAGGCTACAAAGAGACAGCCGGGCAAATGGGTCACTTCGTCTACATATAGCCATAGAAGCGCAGTATGCGCCGGCTGATCAGGACTCCGTTACCACTACCTTGACGATACAACATGTCATGCCCAGCGCAGGAGTACTACGAGGCCTTGAGGTATATGAACAATTACGTAGCTCGTGACAGGGTTACGCGTAACGATACCGAAAGGAGGTCATTCTATTCAACATTGTGAACAATTTTTATCGATCGATTGGGGTCGATTTTTAAATCGCGAAAAAACTAATAATAATGGAAGAATTTAATTGAAATAAAAGTAAAAGTTGTTTGTAAAAAAATTCACAATGCTGAGTAGGTACAATGATCTTTACATTATATTAGATCTTTTTGATCCACAAAAATCAACTGCGCAATTGCACAACTCAATCAAACCAATAATCTTTTCTGTAAAATCAACTACGTGTTGAATGGAAGTTTTATTAAGGTAATTTGTGTAGGTTTTGGGCGGAGCACTAGGAGCCGTTCTGGGGCTGTACGCACTGGTGCTGTGGCGAGGGGCACTCCGTAGGGGGGCCCCGCATTACTGCCTTGGCCCGCTACTGGCGGGCGCTACAGCTGACACACTTTATTTTGTGAGTTTACCTCCGAGCATAACTTTGCCATTGGAACGGTGATTAAGAATACTGTGTGTGACTTTAGTTTTTTATAGTAAGTTTGTTTTAGTATGGGTTCATATACAAAACGGACTTTGTTTTTCTAAGTGTGAAGATCTAATTGAAAGTGTGCCATGCGTGTTTATCTTTTATCTCGTCTCCCAAAACGCGGCAGAAAAAATGTAGACAGATTATCGCCATTGGCATCTTATATGGAATAATTTCGCTCGGAAAAGTTTACTAGTAATACAGGGTTATTGATGACCTGAAAACCTTGTAAGGGACTTCTCCATCATAATAAATAACTTTTGTTCCATGACTTGATAATTCGGTGTATGCAGGGCCGATCCCATGAAGAGATGGGTACCACATAGGATCCGCTTTATATAGAATATTTTTTTATGCTGGTCTGCTCCCACATTTTGACGAATAAGGTGGGATCCATACAAAAAAAAACTTTATGGCCCGGTCTGATCCCACCTATGATTTTTAACAAATTTAAGTACTTATTTCGGTAAGTACAGTTTGCAAAAAAAAATAATTACAGTAATTTTTTTTATGAATTTTTTTTACTTATTTAAAAAAAAAAAATATGCATTAAAAATGGCAAAATCTGAAAGAGTTCAATGAAAACATGTTGTTTGACAACAAACTATGTTTTCATTATGTAGATACTTAGGGTTTGTGTGTGTGAAAAGAGAACAGTTTATTAGTTGCTCAATACTTAGCAAGCTAGGTACATTAAAATATATAAATATTTATAGACAATGGAGTGACGACTGGCGAGACGTTTATGATGGTAAGCATGAGGCCAGCACAGTAGATGAAATTTTTAGCTTATATACTTATATACACTGTGATGCCTGCCCATAACGGTAGCAGTGCCATAAATGCGCGTTTGAATGTGTGTGTGTGCAAGATATAAGGGCGAGAGACCTTTATGTAACCACATTCTTAACAATGACCTTGTAGCTCGATGATATAATTATTACAAGGCCTCTATGAAGCTGACATAGGAGAGTTTTGGCAGGAACACGAAAAAATCAACGCTCTATTCTATTATTTTCCAAAACTTCTGTTTTTCCTAGTGTTTAAGAATGTTTCACTTTATTATTAGAACGCAGCTATCAAAATGGTGGCGTGGTGGTTCTAATAATAAAACGTTTATGCGCAAGAGTGTAATAATACTACAATGCTAATTAATGCTAATAGGTAATAATACTGTGGTGAGAAAAATATTTTCGTGCTGTCTCTAAAACTCTACCGACTCTCCTAGTTATGTTGCTACTATTTCAATAACTAAAAACACCTTGTGAAAAGTCTCGTGTTATCTTTTTTATCAGCATTGTATAGCCATTCATTTTTATATTTTTTTTATCACACGACACAATTACGTAATAACCTCGCGTCGATGATTCAATGACATCATGCGCGTGCGCAAGTTAGTCCCCACTGATATCACTAGATGGCTCACAGTAGCGCGCGGCGCAATCCTGAATCGCGAAGACGAGATTCTCCGGCAAATAAGGGCCGTCATCGATCTGCGGTCGTTCGGCAAGACCTTACTTCATAGGATCATTTCTATAGTAAGCTCTTCCCAAGACAGACACAATACGTGAGTCGCACCAAACCACGTTGATGAGACGTGGCGCGGCGTCCTGAGCGTGAGGCGGGCGGTGATGGTCTCATCACCAGCCCTCGATGATCGTTCGCTCCCCTCGGGGAGAGTGGGGCGCTGTCGCTATCTGAGTGGTTTTTTAATCCCCTTTTAAACTAAAGAAACTCTAGTCTAGCCACAGTGCAAAATGGTTTGTCTGAGAATATCGTAAATTCCAGCTACGTAATTTGCATTTTTGGTTTGTATTTACTTATTGTACATGCAACTTTCAAAAAATAAAACACTTTAATCTTTTAAACTATCGTTCATGGTTATCTATTACGATACTATGACTATTTACCGTGATTAGGTATGTGTGTAACACGTCTACGTGCATCATGTTCTGTCTGTCCACGAACATGCTGGTTGCATCCAATGCAACTGCCCCAAAATTTCGGGAGCTCGTATTACAACATAATCATGGAAAATAATTGTAAATCTAAAGTTACATCGTATACATACGTTTCCTATAGTCATTCATTCATAATAAAATGATAACTGTCGTTTCTTTCCACTGGTCTCGATTTTAGGCAGCACTTGTTGCAACTCTTCATGCTCTGGCGGCTGAAGCTGGTACTCTTGACATGACGCTACCCTTGTCTCGGGCCGAGGAAAAAATTATAAGGGACTTCCTCTTCTCCGCTGTTTCATTGAAGGTATAACTATTTATGTTAATATTACATAATATACTTATTTTAATGCGGTACGCGCGCAAAGGCTTCGTAGTACTTATACGTATGTTTCCTATCAAAAATGATGCAGAGGGGAGCCGTACTACGGTACAGCGCTGCCAACTTATTTGTTCTGTTGGTCAAATGGAAGAACTAAAAAAATTCAAAAGGCAGCTATCCATTTTTCCAAAAATTACAATGGTTGCTCCCACGCACATCACCATTGTATTTTTTGAAAAGCTGCCTCTGGCTTTTTTGTTCTTCCATTTGACCAACAGAATAATTTAGCTGGCAGCGCTGGTTCACAGCTAAGAAAAAGAGTAAAACAGGTTATTATAATATAATTAAGTATTTTCAATTGAGGCCACAATTGAGTTTTTTGGCTTTTGAGTTTACAAAACAAAATAATCATGTTCTAACAAATTTATTGACAATTCATCTCGTTTTGAGAAAAGTTTTGGAATAAAAGTACCTAATTTGTATGTTACGCTACCTGTGAGAGATTTTGAACCCTGTATAAGTTACAAATAATAATTTAAAAAAATAGTAGATATCTTGAATTAATTCAAAAAGCGATGCGAAATCGTCTTACATTAACTATATAGGTATTTTATTTATCTTTAATTTGTAATTTATTGGCCCTTTTTTTAATTCTTATAATTTGACATTATGGACATACATATATTTTTTATTGTATTATATTTTGACGTTTGTGATTTAATAGATATTTACAGTGATTATTATTGTTATTATTATCTGACATTGCATGTACATTACTTTTTTTAAATATATATTATAATATTGTCATTTAAAATATATATCTATATATATATATAAAATATATAAAAAATATTGTTATTGCATGCTGTCTTCACCTATAATTATTGTGACATTTGGCTTTATACTATTAGTTTTAAACCGTTTTAAAAATGTATTGATCTACACAGTGTTGGTGAACTAAATCAAAATCAATAAATAAATAAATCTTTGGTACTATTTGGAATTTGTAAATTTGTAGGTAGAATATTATTAGGTATTATTAGCAATATTATCATTAGTGTAATTCGTTTTGTACGGTACACATTGGAATAAATAAATTTGAATTTGAATCATCATTAATTTGAAGTAGATTCAAATTTATCGTTATAATTAGATTAACTTACAGAATTAAAATAGATATACTTTTTGCAGCTTCTGAAAGTATCCTGGATAAATTGGAAGCAGTGTACCTGCGACATTTTCTTTATAAACTGGGCCGAATATAATCCACCAGTCAAAGGTATTATTAAAATATTCTAATTTTTTTACCTAGATGCACTCTCTGTGTACTGGGTTACTCAGAACGCCATTATTAATCCGAAAGGAGGTCATTGTGCGCATTATTGTGAATAACTTTTAAAAACTATTGTTCCAAAAAAAAAATTATTCACGTCGACGAAATGTAGGTACAGAACAGCTGATCTTTTTTCGCAAATTCAGTTAAAAGAAAGAACAGAATAAAAGTTGTTCCTAACTTTGATCATCTAAGAGCTGACTCCTCCAAGGTTCATAATGGTGAATTCAATGATCTTATAGCTTAATAGTTACTAATACCGTTACGCGCAACCCAGTAATAGATAGAAAATGATATTGAAATACCTTAATTCCCATAAAAAAGTGCTACTCTACTTTTCACCGTATTCGAAAAAATAATTATATAATAAATATTATTTTAAAAAAGAGTTCTTTAAGAGAATACTACACACTACACTACGTTTTACTTACAGAGATTTCAACGAATTTGAATGAAACTTGGAGAGCCACAACCCTGGCGAGGGAGTGGAGTCAGGTACAGACCATAAGGAGAGCTTGCCCCGGTTTTACTATCGCAGGCGCATTACTACTTTTACACGTAAGTACACATCCCATCACGGAATCAAAATTCTAGCGTCCTTCTTATCAGTCTTGACAGCTCTAGGGCGGTGACACATAGTATTATATATTTATATCTGAATCACTGAAGAGAGAACCTAAGAAGTAGGGCTTTCGCTTTTCTGTGATCTGAATCAACTTTGATACCTACCAATAGTCCAATCTTTAAAAATGAAAGCGGGCTCTTAGCAATTTTGATAAAAAGATATATGTGGGTTAAATCCAAAATGGCCGATATTGAACAAAAAAAATATTGTATAAAATTGGTCATTTATTTCAGCTTTTTGTTTTTTAGAAAACGTGATTTTGAATGTTTGAATCGATTGAAAAAAATATCAAAGTAGACACTAAATCGGCATTTCAATCAGCTAAAACGAATAATAGTACATTATGATACAAGTGTGCTATGTTGGTCATTACACTAGAGACGGTATTATGCGATATTATTACGATAAGGTAGCCGAGAGTGTATTGAAACATAGCACAAGAGTTTCATACGACTGTTTTCGTCACACTTGCGAGGAAAAAAACATTTTTTTGATAATAATCACACAGCGAAAACGTCAACAAACATTTGCGGAAAATGGCGCCCAAACCAGCAATGCGCGCGCAGGTTGACATTTACTTCAGCGGCATAAGAACTCTTTGTTGGTATTACAAAAAAACTGTAAGTATTACCCGGCTATATTAAGAGTGCTTCGTATACATACGTCTAATTGCAGTCACGTACAAACTTGACTTAACCGGGTTATACCTATTATAGCACCATGTGCCGTAGTGTAAAGTAAAAAGCACGCGTGCGTAATAGCTTGCATTATGAGCCTAAAACCGATGCAATAAGATCCACTTTACGAGCAAGTGTGATGAAAAATACAAGAAACCACGTAAAATGTATAATAAACAATAATAAATAAATAAACAATAAATATCGATGGACATTTTTCACACAGTGCCATCTAGCCCCAAACTAAGCAAAGCTTGTAATATGGAATCCAGATAGTTGATAGAATAAGTACTCATATACTTTTTTTTTGTAAATACATACATACTACACCCAGACACAGAACAAACAATTATGTTCGTCACATAAATGTTTGTCCTGGGTGGGGATCGAACCCACGCCCTACAGATCTGAAGGCAGACATGCTACCAACTGAGCTACAAGGCAGTCAATTATTATATAATATTATTTAGTTTTTTGATTTTCATGATTACAGTAGTATCTCTTTATTATATTTTTCAAAACGAAAAAAATCATACTTTATTTAGCAATTTAAGCGCTCGCGCCTTCTCCTCTCTCTCGCTCGCGCCTATCGTTTAGTGCCTATCGTTTACCCGCCTGGACGTACCTCGCTACAAGCGGGCCTTAAGATAGTCTATTAATCGATAAGATGATAAGAATATTTATAAAGAAAGTCAACGGTCACGGGCATTTCTTTCAGTTCATGGCTCCATGGAAGAGCAACCTTCCCCAAAGCCAAGCGTACAGCTGGGCAGTGGCGTCCATCGCCTGGTGGTGCTCCTACGGCCTCGTCCTCACCACCAGCTGGCTGGTTGACAGATTCCTGGCCTCGCCTGCGAGCGACCTGACGAAGGTCTGCACCAGAGTGGGCCTCTCGCTGATGGTGTTCCAAGAGGAGTATTACGCTCATTATGTTCATGGAAGGTACGAACCACCTCAACATTTTCCCATCTGCCCCGGTAACGGGCCCCTGGCACCGGGGTGGATGGGACCAGGTCAAGTTTTTGAGAAAAGAACTGGCGAACAAGCGTACATCAAATCCAGGGTCAGAAAAAATTACTTGTCATTGAGTTTGTTAAAAAATGCCTAAACCATTACAGGGTTATTAGAAGGTGTAGTATACAAATAGGAGCGGTCCAATGATTGTTAAGTTGTGTAGGGGCGCGAGGTCACAGTACACTCGGAACAAATAGTTAGATCAGTCTTTCTAATCTGATTTTAAATGTTTTTAGGAACGACGATTTTCAAGAAGGAAGGTCGATGGCTGGTCCTCTTGCAACTTGCCGGGTTGCATGCGTGCCAAAACTAAGGTACGTTAGTAACTAAACTAAAACTAACTAAACACTTTACAATTATGTATGTCCGTTTAGTACCTGAGTACCTAACATTGTGTTACAATGTTTTATTCCTCAAAAAGTGTGCTAATTTATGTAGATTGCTGCTTTGTATACATACTTCCTTATACGTATACCAATCCTCAAATACGTCCTCTCTAGAATAATTCTTAATTATCTAGAAGATACTTACTATAAGCTCACTTCAAAGCGGTATGATCCGTACATATATATATATTGTATAATGGTAGAACTCTATTACAGAGTCCGCCTGGGGAAGTACCACACCTTTGCCAGTTATTATTATAGTTATACCAAGCAGTAGTGTGGAAACATTTTTGTGTTTCGGTTTGACGGGCAACGTTACCAGAGAAATTACTGGGTAAGAAGAGATTTGACATCTGAGGGCGATGCGCAGTGCAGTGCGGGGCAGGATTTTGTTCGCAAGTTCACAACTCTGGCAAGTTCAGAACTCTGGCAAGTTCGGAACTCTGGCAAGTTCGGAACTCTGGCATTGCTATACTGTTATCGGCAGGCATGACGCTGTCTCGTATATAACTCCATTCCAAAAACAAAACCTACAAAAAAAACCATAAGCACTCATTGCTATGGCCCAGAGACATGGCCTATAATAATATGTATAATACATGTATATTCTAATAGGCATGATGACTACTATTTTTTATTACATCATAAAAAAGATGATCATTAATAGAGCCTATCAACGAAAACAAAATTTAAAATAATTCAAAAATAAATAAGTTCTAAGTATTTTAATTTCAAGCTAGACATAGAGCGCGCTATACTGAGCTATGACGTCAAGCCTCTGGTGTGGCATACAAATGCTATACTAACAAGTGCTTTGCGAAAAAAGAATAGAGCATCCCCTCTCTATCCCCACCTAAAACTTTAAGCGCTCATATCTCAGAGATTTATCAAGCCAATACAATTAATTTTTCAGCATGTGTAATGTATTTAGTTATATTCATCACTAAGCCTGTTATTTGTCATACATTAAACATTAGGCCACACGCCTATTATGAAAAGTACCTAAGTATACAGAAAAGTCGATTTATTATCTGTGCGAAGCCGACGCAAGTCGCTTGTGTATTTTAAAGCACTCCAGTAGCGAATTGCTTTCTATTCTCACCGGCCAGTCTCGGCCACGACGGGTTGTATTTCACGTTTGTTACCTCCTTGTTACGTCCCCAGGGCCATCTGCAGGCAGCTGTCCTCTCCGACACCAGGTAAATAGGTTAACGGATACTTTTTACTTGAGAACTAATAAAAATGGTAAATAAATTAGTACGCAGTGCAACTTAGAAAACAAAGAAAATAGCTACATTACTGGCTGTTATACTATAATTGCGCAGATGCAACCATAATGGAAAATACATTCGCTAGATAGAGAAGATTACTAAGAATACCGCCAAGCGGCGCAAGTATCACAATTATCACACTAATATCATAGGTACTTTTATATTATAAACAATGCGAAAGTATGGGTGTGTGTGTTCGTTACTCCTTCACGCTGAAACGGCTGAACGGATTTGGATGTAATTCGATATAGGCATAGTTTATACCTTTGAATAAAACATAGGCTACTTTTTAATACAGGAAGTGGCGCAGCTAGTTCTTCATATAATAATCTTCATCCTTCAGTCCGACACTAAAAAATTTTGTAAAGATTTGGCCAAGAGATTGGTTCGCCTCAGGGCTGGCGCATACTTTGCCCAGAGGCTAAGTATTGCCATTCAACGGGGTAATGCAGCCAGCATCCTGGGAACCCTACCGCATGGTGGCGATCTAGACGGCGTTTTTGTTTTTTTAGGAACCAGGGTTTTTCACATATATTTTTTTAATTTTATATTTTATTGTAAATAAGTAGTTTTTAGTATATAGTTTTAATATTTATTTTAAGTTTTGTACATATGTAAATATTATAGATGTTTTTCCTTCAGTTAATAGGTATATTCACATACATATCTTAAAATGTTAAAAGCATTTTAATTTTATGTTCTGTATAGCCATGATAGACAAAGAGACTCCTATTAGATTTGACGTCACATTAACATACCAGTAACTTAATTATAATTGTTTTGTGTAGAAATTTTGGGAGAAACTGCGTCCAGACAAACCTTGCTATCAAAATTCTTGGCTGCTTTCTTCGAAAGAGTAAGTTAAATTGTTATTAAGTACATCCTCATCATAATATCTCATGGACTTGTAGGCCTGTAACAATAAAAAAAAAGAGCTTTAGCTAAGTAGCGTTAGTTTTTATGTGAAGGCTTATGTCGCAGATAATAATATATATGATGAAATCAGACATTTGAACAAATCTCTAGAGATTTAATAAATGCCGGGAGATGTTAAAATTGCTACTCGACTTTATCATTTCTCTAAACAAATCTAGTGATTTAATCAAATAATCCGTGTACATGACTTTGTTGCCTTATATTTAAGGCAGTTACATTCAGCGACAGTGATAATGGAATGGACGGGCCCAGCGCTTACAAATCGTTCAATAATAACAAGTCAAAACATAGCTAGCTAAAAGTATGCATTTTACATTTGCCAGTAAATAGAGATAGCGAATCTAATTACTGCATGACAAAAAGAGAACACATGTACATGTATTAGAAGTTTGTATTGTCGTATCGTACGGCTCGCATGTCGCGAGAGTATGACTGACACGAGAGGAGAGCTGGCGCTCAACATATAGTCTTCCAAATCCGTGCGCTTATTTCCCGTCCATTCATTTTATCATTGTCGCTGGTTACATTCATGTTATTTCTTTTAAATGTCAATTTGTGAAATCATTCTTATTTTGTATGGTAGTTACGATGATGATGATGATTCAGGCACTAGACGGGCTGAACTGGGTGGCGAGTGAGCGGACCTTGGTCGAGAGAGCTCTCGACATTGAGCTGTCCAGCAGAGAGGCAGGCGGGACCAGCGCACTGCTGTATGACGACGGCACCACTCCCTCCTGCTTCGCCGTCACTTGGTGAGAACACCAGAAAAACAAGAGTACTGAGAAATTACTGGGTATGAAGCATTGAACTAATATCTATAGAGTCCCAAACGTGCAAAAAAAAATCCGTGCCAAAACTTTTAGAACGACTTGAACTACGATAATACACAAGCGCTCAAGCATACATTGAACACTCTACAAGCACACACTGGACAAAACGTCCGAACAACGAAAAAAACAAAAAACAAAAAAAACAAAACAAAAAAGAACAAAAACAATTTCGAACAATTGTGAACTATATAATTCACGTATAGGTATGTACAACGGCACTCGGACGTTTTATGACTGTTTACACTTAAAGATTGTGACTCTTTAGATATTAGCTCAATGGTATGAAGCGCACTGCGCTGTGCTCGTTACCCTGACATATTAGATGTTAAATCTCTTTCCCACCATTTTACATATTTTTTTTGGTATGCTGAGCTTCGCGTATCTGTATTACTAATATATAAGCTGATAGGAAATCAATGTACTCATCATTGTGAATAAATTTAACGTTGGGGCTAACTCTGAATTCTCGAAAAAAACACAGCTTTTCCATACATTTTGTTCAGGGTACTCAAATTTCATTTTCCCATGGGGCAGCAGATTGTTTACGCAATTTCAGGGTGTCTCTTAACCCTGTATACTGACTTAAAGACTTTGTTGATATACCTACTTACGCCATTATATTTATTTTGCAAATTTTAAATGATTTAAATGCGCTATATACGCGCATTTAAATCATCTTTTTTTTTACCGACTTTAAAAAAGAGGAGGTTCTCAATTCGGTTCTGTTTTTTTATGTTTTTTATTTCCTCGGAAGCCCGTCATTTATAAAGAGATTTGGAAAATTATTTTATTTATTTATAAGGATGTACTCTCAGGTTGGTCCCATAGAAATTTCATCGAAATCGGTTCAGTACCTAGTTTTGTTTTATGTCAAAATTACTGGAAAAAAGACGTCATCCAAGTAATCAAAATAAATGGCGGTTGCTTTTTAAAGTACTTGTTATTGTAATAAATGCGTTTCTCAATTCCAAGGTGGGGAGAAGAATGGAACCTGTCGACATTTGACGCTATGCTCTTCAGTTCCGCTATCACAGCGACTGGAGATGTAATCTTGGCTGCTCTGATCACTATTTTCACGTGGCAGGTAATTAATGAAATGTACTTATTCATACACGACCACGAACTGGAGGACGCAGCGTAGGTAGGCCTCCCTTTAGGCACAGAATAAATAATAGTACTACGTACAGAAAGTTCACTCCGCAAAGGAATTGAAATAAATAAGGACTCTATCTACTAGGCAATAAAGTAGCATTTTAAATCGCACAGCGCTGGATACCGATCGCTATATTCACCTAGATTATATCGCTCTTCATCTAGATATACCGCTCTCTTTCTATCACGTATGCTTAGTTACGTGCGACGAGGCTAGCGTGCGGGCGACCACTGACCTCAGCCTTGCATTGTCCTCTCGGAGCGGAGCGCCGGCAGAACATACCTAAACTGCGGAGTGGCAACTGGGGTGTAACAAAAAAGAAAAAAAAGGCACTTAAAGCAGGGGGTGCTTTAGGTGAACCGATGACATTGTGAAAGTCGCGGGCAACCGGTGGATGCAAATGGCAGGTTGCCGTACAGTGTGCCGATGTGGCTGTGCAGGAGACGATCAAGACGTTCGCCTGGTGCTAAGCGTCACGCCTGCCACTAACAGTAGCAGTGCTAGAATTGTGAACTTGCGAACACAAACCTTCGCCGCACTGCACTGCGCTCGTCACCCTGAGATATTAGATGTTAAATCTCTTCTTACCCAGTAATTTCTCTAGTAACATTGCCCTTCAAACCGGAACACAGTAATGCTTGCACACTACTGCTTGGCGTTTGAATAACTGGCAAAGGTGTGGTACTTCCCCAGGCGGACTCTGCAATAGAGTCCTACCACTACAAAATTATGTACCTATAAATGTAAAAGCTTACTGTGGGTAAGTAGAAGTTCATGTTTTATTATATGGATTAAAATTATTTTGCTACTTTCAGGTACTGAAGCATATCAGAACCTGGCTTGGAATTAGGAACCAAATACTGAAAACTGGAATCGACGTACAATTTCGCTAAGACGATTTAAATAATTAGTTTTTTGCGGTATTTTTTTGTTTAATTAAAAGGAACCGAACTGAATGAGTCGTTATCGAAAATAATTATTAAAATGGATACATTTTAAACTTAATAATATTGATCGAATAAATTTCCAGCCAGCCAGCCATTGCCCAGCGCTTGCAAATCGATCAAAATTAACAAGACAACACCATCAAGCATACCTAGCTAAAAGTATGCATATTACATTTGCCGGAAAATAGAGATAGCGAATCGTTAAACGCATTTAAGAACAGTCTGGATAAATGGATAAAAAAGGAGAAGATAGACTTAACAGACAAATACTGAAATTCAACGCTGACATGATATAGGCACATCAGCATAATGCTGCTTGCCTATCATTAAATAAATAATTACCTACAAAATAATTAAATAATAAAAGTAAGTAAGTAAGTTCGTATAGGCTGAGTTCGTAATTATTAATTAAATAATTAATAATTATCTACTGCATGACAAAAACAGAACACATATACATGTATTAGAAATTTGTATTGAATTGTATTTGTATTGTCGTATCGTACGGCTCGCATGTCGCAAAGGCAGAGTATGACTGGAGCGAGTGGAGAGCCGGCGCTCAACATATAGTCTTCAAAATCCGTGCGCTTATTTCCCGTCCATTCATCTTATCATTGTCGCTGTAAGTACCTATATATCCATAATGCATATTTCCTTGCCAAATGTAGTCCCTAATATTTTACAGCCGTTCAATCATAAAGAGATAGTAGATTTATAGACAACTTATATAAGTACTTACATACAAAAACTTTACTTTAGCATTTATATTAAATATTGGTGAAATTATTTTAAATGTTAGACATCTTCCTACACTAGGTAATAATAATTACTTACCTACACTTCAATATTGCAATGTTGAAATAAATTATAGGCCAATAGAACAGCTATTTCCTTTTATTATTATGTCCCCCCAATATTTATTTAATTATTTCCTTTTATAATGAAAATCATAATTAAAATTATCGTTCGTTTCTTGGAAAGTTGAAAACTCTATATACATAGGTGGGTAACATGTGCTTAAATTAAGTACTCTGTGAGTCAAACTGATAACGACATGTAGAGAAATCTGTTTACTGTGCTATGAAATGATTACAAATAGCAAACATTTACGTTTTGTTTCAAATCGTAAATGGTGACAGTGAAGAACTTCGGCTACCAATTGCTTCTAAAAAAGATGACAGTGTGAATAAAAATATCAATGTAAAGCTAGTTTCTCCTTCTAAAGAAAATGATAGTCCAGAAGAAAATACAAGTAAAGACCTTCGTATTGCTATTAATTCTGAAAAAGTCCAACGTCCGAAAGAAAACACAAGTGTAATAAATGAGCTAGTTACTACCTTGACAGATAATGATGAAGAAAACACAAGTGAAGAACGGTTGGCTGTTAATTCTAAAGAAAGCAAACATCCAAAAGTAATCATAAGCGTAAATAGTGTGCTGGCAACTTCTATCGAAAATAATAGCCAAGGTAATATTGGAAAACCTCTGCTGGCTGTTACTTCTAAAAAGATGAACGTTCCATTGATACCAAAAGTGTAAAAAGAGAGCCCGTTAGTCCTAATAAGAAAAAACATCCAGGGAAAAGACGTGGCTCAAAAAATAAATTTTATAGTGAACCTAATAGTTGTGCGTCGTCGACTGAGGAACTTCCCTTCCCATACACTTTCGAGCAAACTTCTACGACAGAATCTCCTATATTGCCAAGAGGACCATTCTACAATTTTATAGTAAACATTTGCCAAACATTACTGACACGATTTTCAACGCGAAAAATCCCTGGATACTTCAGCATGCTAAACAAAAGTCTTAAAAGCCTCAAAATAGAATATTCAGTAAAAAGAATTCTCGATAAATTCATCAAAAAGTTAAAGAAATATTCTCAATACAACGGCAAGATAGTAAATATTAAAGTAAATGTCTTTTTAAAAATGATTTCGTGCGGTAATCTAGTGATAAACGATTTCTTTTCCGCCATGAACGCTATTTATACTCTTGTTGATGATATGAAAATGGACGATTATATTTATAATTTGAAGCAGTACGGCGAGGGAGTTATCATTCATATTGGAGAGAAAACGAGACAAATATTCCGCTGGTCGATATTCAATCGCCTGTACCACTTGGAAGAAAAATCGATGAATAATATTCTAACGAAATTTTTAGCAGCAAAACACAACACAAAACACAAGACAACACAAGAAACAAAAAACACAACAACAACACAAAATACAACAAGAATGTTGAATGTTGATGTTTTGATTACTAGGAAAAGAATAAAAAATTTATAAAGAATAATGAATAAAGAATATTTATAAAGTGGAATTTGATCCACCACGAATGATTAGGTAATTTCGAAATCAAATAACATCTGCTACCATCCGTGAAATAGTAATTTTTACGATCAACTCTGCGAGTCTGCTACCGACATTGCTCTACTGATAAAATATGTCGCGACTAAAATATGCATGTGCAATTATTTATCTAAAATTAACCTTATGCAACGGTTATACAATAGACATATTTGATACGAGTAGACTCGATGAGAACGGCAAGCCATCTCTAACGGAGAGGATAGGTGATATAACGGACTTTCAGAATGGTGACATTCGCGGTGCGCTCCGAAACGTCGGACTCCGCACTACAGAAATTCGGCGCACAAATGTTTTTGAAGACTTCCTTAATGCTATGTTGGATTTACTGTCGGGCTACCCTGGGCGAATGCTGTCTAGATACTGTAGGATCGTATACAGAAAACTCGACCAACTAGAGTACAAGTACACGAGGAAATTAGCAAAGCATTTTCAGGAACTGTCTAGAATGGACAGAGATGAATTAAGAGATGAGATGCATAGTTACCAAAGAGCGTTGCGGACAAAGACTCAGCAATTGGAAGCATTTATCTCAGATATGAACAAAGCTTTCACGATGGAAGAAGGTGTTAAGTTCAGGGACTATGTGTTCGATGTTAGGGACTATGGCAATTTAGCTAAAAGAGATGTAGTGGAAGAAACGCACGATCTTTTGAATTCTATAATAAGAGCTGTAAAGAAACTTAGCGCACGCGAGCAAAACGACTTAGAGAAGAAAATGAGGAGGGCTGTAAGAGAATATAACAAGGACACAGAACCAAACATATATTCAATACTTTTCTACCAGTCGACACCAGCCAATGATTAGTTTTCTTTAATTTATTGTTATAACATTAAAACGGAAAAAGCATTATCTATAACATAAAACCTACATTGTAATTTTTTTTTTACTTATGTACCTATTCTTAGAATATATATATACGTCCCACAGAGTAAGGTACGTCCGCTTTGTACGGCATTAAGGGTATAATCTGTATAATCACAGAAAAGCGAAAGCCCTACTTCTTAAGGGTATTATGTTATTCTTTGTCTACTCCTAGAAATAAAAGAACTTGGAAATAAATGTCGGTCTGTAATATAATTATTATTACAATGTTGATAATTACATGTTTTTTTTTTGTAATAGTGTTTTTAGTTCAAATAGTCATCATTATCAGCCCGGAGACGTCCACTGTTGAACGAAGGCCTCCCCCTTAGACCGCCACACTGTACGACAACCTGCCATCTGCATCCACCGGTTCCCCGCGACTTTTACAATGTCGTCGGTCCACCTAGTGGGAGGCCTTCCTACGCTGCATCTTCCGGTTCGCGGTCGCCACTCAAGAACCTTTCTTCCCCATCGGTTGTCAGTTCTTCGAGAGATGTGACCTGCCCATTTGCCACTTCTTTTTGCAAACCCTGCGAGATCAAATAGTAAAAAAGTATTTTTTTCATATAATAATGTACACTAATAAAATAAAGAGGCACAGTAACTAGGTACTAATTATATTGTTCTGATTTCCATAAATCTTGCACCAATAGAAGGCTAAACTCATCACCAATAGCTAACTGTCCAACATAAAATATAAACAATTATCTAACCTACAGCTATCCCCCCTCAAAGGCTGGCGTGATTGACCACACTAGCTGCATCTTGCTTGCGGATAACCCGGACAATCTTGTCCGCGTTATGAACAAAAACCACTGACCTCTATTATACAAGTACTGTATAATAGAGGTAAGTGATAAAAACCGATTTAAGGGTTGGCTCATAGTAGTAGTTGTTGACAATGATGATGGTGAGTACTATAACATCCTTTAGGCTTAGTACTGCCGTTACGCGTAACCCTGTATATTGTTATAGCTAGCGGCACGTATCTTTAGCGCTGAGCGAGGGGTACCTCTCTTTCACTCACCCCACCCTTACCCTATGCGAGAAAGAGAGTCACCGCTCGCTCACCGCTAGACTTACGTGCCGCTACTTATAGTTGACTCTGCTATTTTCAAAATAAAACAGTCTATGAAGCAGGCAGAGTATGAAATAGAAGCGCTGAAACGTTTTGATTTTGATGCAAAAAACTTTGACGGAAACGCTACCAACATTCAGAAAAGTAACTGATTGTCTATGCTCTCGGCACGAAAGACTTTACTTTTTAATTTATCAAGAACCGGTACTTTCCGACTGTAAGCAAGAACGTACTGATTTTCCATAGATATACTTTTCACGCTAGCAACACCGCCGTTTTCGAAGAACAAATGAAATACGGCAACGTCACGCACGGGCAAAAGTGGTGAAGTGATTGTTCATTCGGCATTTTATAAAAATAGCTAATTTCTGTAAATTATTGTATTAATTTTTGATTATAATGGCAGACAATAAAAGGTAAAACCATATCCTATCATTTTGACTATAATCCCGTTCTGCGTAATTGCTAAATGCTCACAAATCGGCGTATCCATTGTAAACGATTGTTCGAAATTGGCTTGTCATCATGTCACTTCCCAAACCAAGCTCGTATAATCGAATTTTGGAGTATCCTAACAAAAAGAACCACTCCTCTACTTCTTGTATTCTCGATTTTGCTTAGGATTTAGTCTATATCCTACTTAAGTTCAAGCGTCAAACCGTGAACGCTAATGGATGTTTTTCGGTTTGGTTTTGCAGCCCTGATGATTTATCGACCGCGATCCTGCGCCGCAAGGACAGGCCCAACCGCCTCATCGTGGAGGAGGCCGTCAGCGATGATAACTCAGTTGTGGCGTTATCACAGGTCAGTCTCCTTTGTCCTCATTTACATGAGCTTTTACATACCAAAATCTTCTAGAATGTCGGCAAAAGTACAGACAATCTTTGTGATAATGAACTAATTCTTACTGACATAGCCTTTGGAGTTTTATAATGGCCAATTAGCTCAAATATGGGTATCTGATGAACAATGTTAACAGCTGTCTATGCTTAAGAGATCATCAATCATTTTGTAAATTGCATTATGCTGACTTCCCAAAGCTTCTACCAGATGCCAGACATTTCATTATTTGTTGTTTATTGGTATATTCCAATTGCGAGTGATAAGACTTGCACTGAAGTCCAATTTAGACAAAACTTATACCATCGGAGGTGACAAGGGAGGAAGTACAGCTCTGGCAAAAGGTCAGTGACCATTGACCCTTGTGTGTGTTGCAAGTTTGTTAGTGTCCATTCATATGAACAGTATTTTTTTACTAGTGTGAAAGATTACTTTTGGTGTACAATGCATGTTTACCTCGTCCCCTGCAAAAACTAGTAGTAAATTATGTAGGCAGAATATCGCCATTGGCAAATGCTCGAAGAGTTAGCAAGATTTGTGCATATCATTCTAACCTAAAATTGTTACAAACAGCCATATCATTCAGCAAAACAACATTGTTGCAAGCTGAAATGGCAAATTTGACTACTGAAAAAGAATAAAGGGTCTATAGACAAAAACGGATCTATTATAAGTATTAATGGCTCGGTCGCCGTACATGATATTTGGAAAACGTCATAATAGCAAGACATTATATTCTCATAATAGCACATTTGCGGCATAAAATATTCCCAAAACATGATAAACGCAAGACACCATATTCCAAGTACAGTCGGGCAAAAAATATATATGATGATATGACTACCATTCCCACCACAATTTTATTCTATAATTATTGAGAAATATAGCTTGTATTAATTTGAAACAAACAATTTATACTGATTATTAAATAATCAGTACCTATAAATTGTTTATTTGTTTGTTACAAATTTCCCCACCATGGGAAAACAATTAACATTCTAACAACAAAATAAAATTGAATTAAGAGTCCAATAACAATCACAATTGGTAAAATTTATTAACGCGATTTTCGACCATATTGACATTTATCAGATACCTTCATTTAAGACTCCATGGAGACCCAGTTACTGAGAGTATAACAAAAAAATATATATATTAATAATAAATGTCAATAAGGTCGAAAATCGCGTAAACCAATTTTATCGACTTTTAATTGTTAGTGGATTCTTTCGACATAATTTTTTTTTAAGCTGAGGCACACTTTTTTCCCCAATAAGATGAAATAAATCAAACTTGACATATCTACTTCCAGTATTAGTCATAAACATATCATGTTTTTTGAAAGAAAATAAATACACACATCAATAGAAGTTTAGTATGAACCGCCTCTAGCCCGTAAAATAATTTATGTACCCGATACTACTTTTAGATTAAAAAAAAATGACATAAATTGCTAATATGATAACATATCTTGAGAATATAATATTTTACAAATATGATTTTTTGCTATTATGATGTTTTGCGAATATCATATACGGCGACGGAGCGCCCATTTGTTTATGATAAAAATAAGTAATACAAAAAACAGTACTAAAAAAATAATTTGATAGTACTGACTTAGGGGTTTGCCCCCTTCAGTTTAATTAAAGTTAGTCTAGTCCCAAGAATTGGGACCATATTGGTAGCATAAGACAGAACCCAATGGAAACAGTTCGAGGAGCCCTATGCCGCAACATACATTGTACTGAGTTGTATTGTATTGTTATTTTATTTTTTTGTGAAGTGTGAAAATTGTCTAATGTAAAAGTATGTTATAAATAGCTATTATTATTTAATTAAAGTTAACTTCTCAATATCCAAAAATGTTACATTAGAAAACTGTTTGAGAATATCATTATAATATGTAAATGGCATGACATTCAAAATCTCAAAACAACCTTGGTGTCATTGACCTTATCAGGTTTTATTAGTTAACCTTATTCGGTAGTCCAAAGGAAAATGTATTCACTTATTACTCACAAAGATCTTTAGAAATGCCCAAAGGCTCGGATCTGATTCAATTATAGTGAAGCTGATGTAACAGCTTCCCTGGAGTGAGCTCCAGGAAAGAAATTTGTGCTACACACCGTTATAATTTATGTACATAGCTAAATGATAATTTATTTAAGTAACATGTACATGCAGTTGACCCATGCTGAATCCGTGGGCATCTCTGCTAGACCGAATAGCCCATTGTTTTGCTCTAAACTTATAAATCTTCAACATCAGTGGGAGGTGGAAGGCTATTAGCTTTGTTCTGAAAATGTAATTGTGACTCCCCAATTTTCATCTACAAAAAGGCTGGTTGGTCACATCGCAATGTAAAAGCTTTTCATATTCCCCTATATATTTCTGCAGCAGTACTAATAACGCCAGTCGCGCTAATGAGAACCGACATGGCTCAAACAGTTTTTGTTCCTTTCTTATGTTGGTTCTTATTAGCATTTTAGCGCCGTGTGCGTTGTGGGCGTCATTCGGACCGCGCTCATCATGCCATAGTAGGGTAATCCCCTGATAACTTCAATGGTTGTTGCTGCGTTCCGTAATCCACTAAAAGTGATAATATCGCGGTTATCGCGAATCCGACCACATCCAGTCACATCACAATTATTACTCAATCAAATCAAAGCCCTTATATTTTGACTATTCAATTTGGTCGGAATCGCGATATAATCACTTTTAGCGCATTACGGAACTCGGCATGTATTGAACCCAAGTATTAAGGGGCTGCTATATTGTCCAGTACTGGGATTTGCATTTATAACAGGCTGCCTGCTCCATCACAGACCAACACCGATTGGAACAGGTTGCCCCAAGATGTGGTTTCATCGAAATCCTTAGAATACATTTAAGCACAGTCTGGATAAATTGATAAAAAAAGAGAAGAATAACTAAACAAATGCTGAATTTCAAACACTGTTTGATGTAGGCACATCAGCATATTATGCTGCTCGCCTATCATTAAGTAAATAAAGGCCTCTGGCGTATCTATTTGTCGACAAATCTGTCTAGTTCTGTTATATTATTTTGTATATTCTCGACACAGGCTAAAATGGAACAGCTGCAGCTGTTCCGCGGAGACACTGTCCTGCTGAAGGGCAAGCGTCGCAAGGAGACAGTCTGCATAGTGCTCTCGGACGACAATTGTCCTGATGAGAAGATCCGCATGAACCGCGTCGTGAGGAACAACTTGCGCGTGCGCCTATCAGATGTAGTGTCCATCGCACCGTGTCCGTCGGTCAAATATGGCAAGCGTGTCCATATTCTGCCAATCGATGACTCCGTTGAGGGCCTAGCTGGGTAAGTTTCTGATCTAAATATTACAATCTGAAAATGTACTGTTTTCCTGACGTCTTTGTACCATTTTCCTATAGTCATTGTATCTTGTCCTAGGTGTATACACCATACTAACCCTTAGTTCTAATCAGTTAGCACCCTTTTAAGGGCATATTCTGTACATCAAAACCAACAACTTTTACTATGGGGCCAACATAGAAGTCGCGATAAAATTATCATTTGTTCCATACAAAAAGTTCATCGACCTTGGGCAAAATGTATGGAACAGCTGTTTTTTTATCGATTTCAATGTTGGCCCCATAAAAGTTGTTCGTTTTGATGTACAGAATATGCACTTAAAAGGATGCTAACTGATTAGAACTAACCCTGCATATATGTACCTTGTTCCATACATTCATTGTCTAGGGTGAATGACATTTTACTATGGAACAACTTAATTTTTTATTCACAAATTCAGGTTTGTCCCCATAGTAAATGCAAGTTCTCAACTATGAGGACATTCACCTATCGGTTTAATCACTGAAGAGAGAAGTGAATAGAACGGAAATGTGCCGGCATTAAGTGTAAATGCGCTTAATGACTTCTACCAATTAACATGTTATTAGAATACTCAAAAAGACAATTTAAATAAACGCGTAGGAAACCAAACCACATTGCATTGTAATTAGATAAATTTTACTCAGTTGCAAAATGGCATTTCGAGCGTTTTACTTCAAATGCGCGACCAATGATTGTAATTTTTTCGTGGTAGTAGTTTCTATGCAATTTTGTGTGAAACTGGCGACAGCGGTTTTCCATACAATAGGCTTTTTTTATTGGCCTATTAAAATTTGGCCCATAAATATAGCTGATTAATGAAAATAAAATGAAAATCTGATCAAAAATAAGCAACTTATAAGCATTTTAATATCATGCTAGACAAAGAGAAGAAACAGCAAATCGTGACGTCACTTCTCAGTACGCCATATAAATTTTATTCTGACAAGTAAGGCGTGACGTCATTTTTTGTTTTGTGGGAAAGGGACAGAGTTGTCTGTAACAAAAACTTTAAACGCTCAAATATCAGAACATTATTAACCGATTTAAATTATTTTTTCTATAAACATATTATATTTACTTAAATTCTTCATCAAAGCTATAGGGCTTTCGCATTTCTGTGGGTTTAGTAATAGCGCGTAGCGCTGTATAGAATAGAATTCGTTTATAATACAATATTACCACATCACATCTTCTGCCAGTAGATGTCCACTGTCCTTAAAAGGCATAATTATTGGTTTGCCATGTTTATATGTTTGGCAGGCTGTTTGGGGATTGCAGAAAGATCACCACCATTAACCGAGAGGATGCTGTGGTTATCTGGTGGTTCAGGGTGCAGTTTTAGTTTAGGACATACCCAGGTCCATAAAACATTGTATACTTTAGCATTGATCTACCTCATACTCGTTGTCCTCAGAAACCTGTTCGAAGTGTACTTGAAGCCGTACTTCATGGAGGCGTACCGGCCGATCCACCGCGACGACACGTTCATGGTGCGCGGCGGCATGCGCGCCGTCGAGTTCAAGGTGGTGGAGACCGACCCCTCGCCGTACTGCATCGTGGCGCCCGACACCGTCATACACTGCGAGGGCGACCCCATCAAACGGGAGGTGAGTCATACAAGAAACATGCAAGTCCCAAATCAAATAATGTATCGTCACAAAACAGAAAAGGTGGTATGTACAAAAAAATACAAAAGATAGTTATCACCAGCTCTATCAGCTGTCTTCATTTTAAAAACACAGAGTTTTCTTATTTTGCACACCCCTTCTTCTATGCATTCTTTATATCCTCTCCATCCAAAGGTTGCCTGGCAGAGATTGCTTTTAGCAATAAGGCCGCCACTTGTGCCAATTTTTAAATTTATTAAATTATTTCTGTGTAATTCTTGGCGTGAACAATAAAGAGCTATCAATCAATCAATCAAAACTCAAATCAAATAATGTATTGTCACAAAACACAAGAGCAAGTCTCAAATAATAGTACAAATACAAATCGTTTATTGATAACACCAAAGTTACACGTCAAATTTCATTAAGTATGTCACAATAAAATGAAATAATAATTATAAAAAAAAAAAATTACAATAAGTACATTATGATACAAGTGTGCTATGTTGGTCATTACACTAGAGGCGGTATTATGCGCGCGAGCCGCAGGCGACCGCGATAAGGAAGCCGAGAGTGTATTGAAACATAGCACAAGAGTTTCATACGACTGTTTTCGTCACACTTGCGAGGAAAAAACATTTTTTTTTTTGATAATAATCAACCACACAGCGAAAACGTTACCAAACATTGAAATTGAATTGCCATTGAAAATGGCAGTAATGCGCGCGCAGGTTGACATTTACTTCAGCGGCATAAGAACTCTTTGTTGGTATTACAAAAAAACTGTAAGTATTACCCGGCTATATTAAGATTGCTTCGTATACGTACGTCTAATTGCAATTACGTACAAACTTGACTTTACCGGGTTATACCTATTATAGCACCATGTGCCGTAATGTAAAGTAAAAAGCACGAGTACGTAATAGCTTGGATTATGAGCCTAAAACCGATGCAATAAGATCCACTTTACGAGCAAGTGTGATGAAAAATAATGTATTGTAACTAAACAAAAAAGATACAATGGAAAACATTTTGTAATCACTAGCTTTATCATCTGTTTCCGTTTTCGGAACAAAGGCCATGTTATGACGTCCCAGTAAATTCAATAGGGCCAGTTTATAAGATCACGAATCTGAAAAAAAAGTTATTGAGCCAAACATTTCATATTTAGTGCCGTAAATAGCCTTTTATGCGCCCGGTGCGAGCTTCTATAATTGCGCCCTTGAAAAGAAAAATATTCAAAGCTTGGTCCTGGTCTGGTCGTTTTTGCCCCTCCAGGACCAGCGCCCGGTGCCGGGGCACCGCTGGCACCGCTGGCACCGCCCTATTAACGGCACTGTTCATATTTGGTATCAAAAGAAAGAGTATTTTGTAGTGGTAGGACTCTACTGCAGAGTCCGCCTGGGGAAGTACAACACCTTTGCCAGTTATTCAACCGCCAAGCAGTAGTGTGCAAGCATTTCTGTGTTCCGGTTTGAAGGGCAATGTTACCAGAGAAATTACTGGGTATGAAGAGATTTAACATCTAATATCTCAGGGTGACGAGCGCAGTGCAGTGCGTCGTAGGATTGTGTTCGCAAGTTCACAATTCTGGCAATGCTACTGTTAGTGGCAGGCGTGACGCTTACCACCAGGCGAACGTCTAGCTCGTCTCGTCACTTGGAAGTATAAAAAAAAAAGAGTGGACCACATTCAAAATACATGCAATCAAAACGGTAGCGGGGAATAAAGAAGCAGTCAGTATGGCAGTATGGTATATGTTTACGAACAATTTGGCAAATTCCGTCCTTATTCCAGGAAGAAGAAGAGGCCCTGAACGCCGTGGGGTACGACGACATCGGCGGGTGCCGCAAGCAGCTGGCGCAGATCAAGGAGATGGTGGAGCTGCCGCTGCGCCACCCCTCGCTGTTCAAGGCGATCGGCGTGAAGCCGCCGCGCGGGATCCTCATGTACGGCCCGCCCGGCACCGGCAAGACGCTCATCGCGCGCGCCGTCGCCAACGAGACCGGTGAGACACCTGTACCTCTACATCATTACGAGTAAGGGGGTGTGTTTTCCTAGTGGAAACGCACTGCACATGTGCACGGTAAAACTCCACCATTTCCTTATCCAATATATTTTTTACCGACTTCAAAACTGAAGGAGGGTTCTATGTTCGACGGTATGTATGTTTTGTTTTTTTGTATCTTCACCGATTTCTCCATCAGTTGTGGACCGATTTTGTTTTTTTTTATTTTATTTGAAAATGTATACTCCCGAGGTGGTCCCATATTAATTTGAAGTCGTTTTTTTTATAGTTATTGACCAATATATTGGTGTCAATCAGAATCAGAAATAATTTATGGTGTAACTTTGTACATAAAAGATGGAAAAGTATATAATGGTGTCAACATGGTCCACGTCCTTGTCCATAAGTTTTCAACTTAGTTTTTGTGTACTTATATTTTAGTTTTAATGTAACTTAATAATAATCAAAATTGAAATTTAATAAAAAAAAAACCGATAAGGGTTATCCTACTTTTAGTTTGCCAGTTAAACTACTAAAATATTACTTTTCAATAAGTAAAAATACTGCTATTCTATCATATAGAGACATCTGTTAAAATTTCCTTCGTTACCAATAAAGAAAACCTTAAAATGTATTTCTCCCCATCAGGTGCATTTTTCTTCCTAATCAATGGTCCGGAGATAATGTCCAAGCTGGCCGGAGAGTCGGAGTCTAACCTGCGCAAGGCGTTCGAGGAGGCCGACAAGAACTCGCCTGCCATCATCTTCATCGACGAGCTGGATGCGATCGCTCCCAAGCGAGAGAAGACTCACGGAGAGGTGGAGCGCAGGATCGTCTCGCAGCTGCTTACTCTTATGGACGGTGAGTTAACTGTCCTATAAAACCGAGAAACAGCATAGAGGGAACCTTCATGATCATTATCAACGGCCAGAAAATGTCTTCCGCTAGATGAAGGCTTTATAGGGAAGGGTTGCCATAATCCCCACGCTTGGCAGCCGGCTTGGGCAACATAGAATGCTCACCACCATTATTTGAGATTATGATACTGCCCGCCCATCCATAAGTTTCGACCGTTTCTTTTTGTTTAGTAGGTGTTTGACCACAGCTCACCTAATGCTAAGTGACGGTGTGGTCAAAGATAGTAAACATACTTAGTCTCGAATGGGACTGTAACTGGGGATTGTGGTGGTTTTACGTTTGCATACGAAAGTGTACTGAGTTTTACGTACAGTTGACTCAAGTATCGAGTCTCATGGGATCTCTGTAGGATTTCATGTCTACGGAACTTTGCTGTCTACGTCATTAAAAAAAACAATAAAAAATATTCTGATGCCTTCTCTTGGCAGTGCTTGATTGGACCATCCCCCTTAAGTGTATCATCAGCAGCCCGGAGACGACCACTGCTGAACGAACGTCTCCCCCTTAGACCGCCACACTGTACGAAAACCTGTCATTATGAATCCACCGGTTACCCGCGATCGTCGGTCCACCTAGAGTGGACCGAAGATCGCGCACTGTAAAAATGGCCTTCCTACGCTGCGTCATCGGGTTCGCGGTCGCCACTCAAGAACCTTTCTTCCCCATCGGTTGTCTGTGTCTTCGAGTGATGTGGCCTGCTTATTGACACTTCCACTAGCAAAGCCTGCGTGCCTTTAGGTGTATAGCACACAGAAAAGTGAAAGCCTTACTTCTTCGGTAGAACGGCTGTCAAAACAATGTTGTAAAGCAATTATATGGAAAACCGCTGTCGCCAGTTTCACACAAAATTGTATAGTCACTACGACGAAAAAATTTCAATCATTGGTCGTGCATTTGAAGTAAACTGCTCGAAATGCCATTTTGCAGATTAAAGTTGATCTAATTACGATGCTATGTAGTTTCCTACGCGTCTATTTAAATTGTCTTTTTGAGTATTCTGAGTTTAAAAACATGTATATTGGTATTATTGTCATTAAGCGCATTTGTACTTAACGCCGGCTAGCGCGGCCCGTCACATTTCCGTTCTATTCACTTCTCTCTTCAGTGATATATCACACCTATACAGGGCCGTAGCTAGACCTGAATTTAAAGTAGGGCAGCTGTTGTTACAGGTAGGGTGATTCACAGGACTATACTTATTTTAAGGTAGGACATTGTCACTCAATCCCCCCCCCCCTTGGCTACGGCCCTGCGCCTATAACATGAACTTGTGAGCAGGCATGAAGAAGTCGTCGCACGTGATAGTGATGGCGGCCACCAACCGTCCCAACTCGATCGACTCTGCGCTGCGCCGGTTCGGGCGGTTCGACCGCGAGATCGACATCGGCATCCCCGACGCCACGGGCCGGCTCGAGATCCTGCGCATACACACCAAGAACATGAAGCTCTCTGACGACGTCGACCTAGAACAGGTACACGAACTGGTGGGCCGTTTAAGCGCAAATTAAATTAAGAAATTGGCTTACCGAATAGGCTTTCTATACGTTCAACGACATGACGGAACTGAAGACGACTTAAATGGTTTGTTTTATTTTGTGAAAATTAAGATTGTAATTTTTTTTATTTTGGGCTTGAATGATTTTTTATTAATATTTTTAGACCTGTGTCCATACTCTGTGTTGTGTTCTGTGTATATTGTATTTTTTTATAATTTGATTTAACTGGGATGTACTTTAAGTTTGACATGTCTCGTCATTCCATTGCATAAAAAAATAACCAAATATTTCCGTCATATGCATAAAACTTTAAAACGTATTTCAAACCCATTTTAGTAAAAAAGTGTTTTGTCAAATTTCTTTCGAATTACGATTTGAAAAAAGAGGACTAAACACTTTTTAACAAAAATGCATAAACGGTTACTATTTAAATACTTCACATTCTCCGTCTCTGTCATCCTGAATTTAGATGACTGGGACGGATAGTGTGAATCTGAACATAAACCTTTCCGATTGAGTTGTGAAAACCCCTGCTGAAGTCGGGTTAATTGTAGCCCAACGCCATTTTGTTAAATCTTATTAGTGAATTTTCCTCAGAGATTCGACAATAAAAACGTTTAGTTAACTATTAATCGATTCGCCGTATATTTACGGCAAATTGGTTATCTCTAGAGTTTAACCCAGTATCCTGTTTTGCCAGATCGCGGCGGAATCCCACGGGCACGTGGGCGCGGACTTGGCCTCGCTGTGCTCGGAGGCGGCGCTGCAACAAATCAGGGAGAAGATGGACCTCATCGACCTGGAGGACGATCAGATCGACGCGGAAGTGCTCAACTCGCTCGCCGTCTCTATGGACAACTTCCGGGTCAGTACAATGATTTAAAAAAACTAAACTATTCTTTGCCATAGCAGATATTTATTGTAGCACTTATTTATTATATATTTATTTATTATTATAGCACTTTGTGTATTGGTATTGGGACTTGGTGAGCAGGTCTTCTCTGCACGATAGGCCCTCGATGGTCATCTGGGCTGTTTTATAAAGCTACAAGTCTTGTACTTGTAGTGAAAAACTGGGAACACCGCAAAAATATTGAGTACGGCGTTTTCTAAAGCTACAAGACAACCAGTGTACAAACTATAAGTACAAGCACTTGTGTATAGGGTAAAGACAAAACACCTATCTGTAACTGGTAACTCGTAGTTACTGGTGCAAGAAGCTAGTACAATTGTAAGCTTATATGATGATGCCCAGGAAGGCCAGCAGTTCGCAGACGCCGGCGTGCGTAAAAGAGTACAATACATACATAATAGAGTAGATGACTTATGTTTATATCGTTGAAACCAATAGCTTTGATGAAGAATTTAAGTAAATACAGTATGTTTATTGAAAAAAATATTTAAATCGGTTAATAATGTTCTGATATATGAGCGTTTAAAGATTTTGTTACAGACAACTCTGTCCCTTTCCCACAAAACAAAAAATGACGTCACGCCTTACTTGTCAGAATAGAATTTATATGGCGTACTGAGAAGTGACGTCACGATTTGCTGTTTCGCCTCTCTGTCTAGCATGATATTAAAATGCTTATAAGTTGCTTATTTCTGATCAAATTTTCATTTTCTTTTCATTAATCAGCTATATGTATGGGCCACATTTTAATAGGACAATAAAAAAATACCAGTCATCTACCCTATTGAATAGTAATATTACTTGTTATGGATACTTTCGGGACTTTCTAGCTAAGCAATGTCCCCCTTTGGTGGGACGTAATATTACGTAATACTTGAATGGGCCCTTAGTCCTTCGTTATTTGAGTCCCGTGTACTAAGTACAATGTTTGTGTGCAGTACGCGATGACGAAGTCGTCTCCGTCGGCGCTGCGCGAGACCGTGGTGGAGGTGCCCAACGTGTCGTGGGGCGACATCGGAGGCCTGCAGAGCGTGAAGCGCGAGCTGCAGGAGCTGGTGCAGTACCCCGTGGAGCACCCCGACAAGTTCCTCAAGTTCGGCATGCAGCCCTCGCGCGGCGTGCTCTTCTACGGACCGCCCGGGTGCGGTCAGTACGATACACACCACACACAATGACCCTTTATACCGACGCTGTTAGTTTGAACAGCGATATCCTTCTAGGATATCGTTGTTCTCATCGTTATGAACTTTTACTATTGGGCCAACACTGAAATCGAAACCTGAACCCGAATTCTGAAATCAGCTGTTCCATACATTTTGTGTAAGATCTATGAACTTTTTTTTAATGGGACAGCAGATGGGTTTTTTTTCAGTTTGTGTTTGGCACCATAGTAAAAGTTGTTCATAATGATAAGTACAATGGTATCTTAGAAGGATCATCATCATCAGCCAGAACGTCCACTGCTGGACGAAAGGGCGTTTGCCATAATCCCCACGCTTGGCAGGCGGCTTGGGGATTGCAGAATGCTCACCGAGAGGACGCTGCTGCCCGTCCTCCGGTGGTTCTGGGTGCAGTTGTAGGAAATACCCAGGTCCATCATTTTGACCATTCACTTAATTTTTCTTCTTTTATTTTTTTACCACGTTAGTTACTCTGACTCTTGCCAGTAAGGTACAATCCCGCAGAGATACAACAAATGTGTTTATAAAACTTTGTTTTTAGAGTGTCATTTCTGTTGTTACTTTACGTTTACGTAAATTAAGTTAGGGAAAAGTTTAACAAACCTGCAATACATAATCTAAAGAAACATATCTTGCAACACAGGTAAAACTCTCCTGGCCAAGGCGATCGCGAACGAGTGCCAGGCCAACTTCATCTCGATTAAGGGCCCGGAGCTGCTCACCATGTGGTTCGGTGAATCCGAGGCCAATGTCCGCGACATCTTCGACAAGGTCAGTTTCTCAGTTTTTACTAGCTGCGTTCCACTGATTTACCTATGATTAAAAGTGGTATTGATAATGATGATCATGATATGTCATTATTTGCCTAGCCTCTGCCACTCTGACCTTTAATCTATAATCTATTCCTATCCAAAAAAGTCACGTCGATACGTCGTTATGTTGCTGTGTAATAGGAACAAAAGAAATAGACGAACACTCTTTCGCTTATACAGTGTTGCTCTGAAAGGAAAACTAACAACTTGTATTATAGGGACTAACCAAAATTCAGGAAAAAAACCGCCCTCGACAAAATATACAATGTGTAACAAAAAGGTTCAATAATACTGAAGGGTGTGTATGTACATGAGTACATACATAAACGTTGTTCATAATGATGACATTATGAACAACGTTAACTATGGGGCCAACACTGAAATCGAGTAAAAAACAGCTGTTCCATACATTTTGTCCAAAGTCAATGAATTGTTTGTATGGAACAGCTAATATTTTAACCGCGATCGACTCGCAAAAAAAAAACAGCTGTTCTATACTATTATAGAACGGCTGTTTTTTTCGCTAATTTTGGGTTGGTCTCGTAGTACAAGTTGTTTACAATAATACCGTTCCGCCTATCGCTATCTCTTATCCACTCCACTCGAGGAGCAGACGTTAAGAGGATGAGTACACCCAAATTGGCTTTTTTCCGGTTAATGTTTTGCCAAATGTGTAAATTCGACAACACTGAAAAAAAATATGTTAATCTAGGTCATATTTTCTAGTTGGCTGTTGTTTCGTAAACACGTTTGCGAATAATTTTCTCGATGGAAAAAACCAAATAATCTCTAAAAATTAATTTCTAAGTCAATTTTTCTTTGTATTTTTGTATTTAGACACTTAACCAAAATTAGTAAAGGTTATGGAGTAATACTTTAATCTATCTTACTTTTGAACTAGTTTTTTTTCTTACGCAGTAACTTTTTTGCATTTAATTATTTTCTAACAAATTTACTGTACGAAACGTGGCCCAAGCGCGCCGGCTTCTCTTTTTTACCTATGCCAGAGACCACAGACGCGCGGAGGATCTATTGTCAGCGTCTTAAGGACTCGTAGTACGAGTTGTTTACAATAATACCGTTCCGCCCATCCCTATCTCTTATCCACTCGAGGAGAAGACGTTAAGGACGTGCGGGGAGTTATTTTTCTAAGCTAGCACTGATTGAGCACTGTACCTGCAGGCCCGGTCGGCGTCCCCGTGCGTGCTGTTCTTCGACGAGCTGGACTCCATCGCGAAGTCCCGCGGCGGGTCGGTGTCGGACGCGGGCGGAGCCGCCGACCGCGTCATCAACCAGATACTCACCGAGATGGACGGCATGGGCGCCAAGAAGAACGTCTTCATCATCGGTATGTCCATGCACAGACACATCACCAGCCAGAATCCGTCCACTGCTGGACGAAAGCTTCCCGTTGTTGTTTTAAAATTGTTCATGGCCATGGATACTACCCCTTCAGCTGAATACATATTTCTTAATCTATCCTTCTTTCTCCAGTTTAAGTCGTAGTCACAGTCCAAGTCACAAAGAGTCTCGTTAAAGTCCAATAATAGCCTAGTAAAGTCATGGCAACTTTAATACCAGCTTCTTCGGAGTTTTGGAAACAACACATAAAGACATGTTTCACCACATTGTATCACTTGCCCACACTCATGCACGTCAGTCGACACATAATGAATAAAACGCCACAATTTTTATGCTTTAACTTCCGAAAAACACTTGGAAAATAATAAAATGCTTTTTTTTGTAAGAGACATGTTTTTTGGCGTTCCCGCCAAAACTCGGGAGAAAGCTTTCCTGTATAACCCTCACCATGTGATGCCATAATCCCCACGTTTGGCTGGCAGCTTGGGGTTCCCAGAATGCTCACCACCGTTAACCGAGAGGACGCTGTCTGACTTCCTCTTAAATATCAGCTTTCAATATAACACTGCCGGGCATAAGGCTTACCGATTACCGATGACGATTGGTTGTTACTCCACCACGCTTATCTAGTGCGGGTTGTCTGATTCACATATGCTATTGAATTTCTCGTCTGAACATATTAATTATGCAGGTTTCAAGGTATTTTTAGTTCACCAAAAAGTCAAACGTTTTTAGTTCATCAAAAACTATGCACACAGTAACAATAGTACTATACAGAAGATTAACTCGTATAGAAAATGCGTCTGAATGTAGATACCTATAAATTTAATACAATCATGTTATATTCAGTGCAAGCTAATTTGTATACGAAAGAGTCGATATTTTACTATTGCGCATGGCTAGTTGACGTCACGCGACTCTCGCCGGCTGCGCCCGCGCCTGAGCACTACAGTGGAATACCAACACTGTTGTATACAATTAAAGTACAAATTTGCTTGTACTGAATATGACATGATTGTGAACATAGGTATAGTTTGGATCAAATACGCTTAGACGCGTTTTCTATGGGAGTAAAACTGATATTTGTAGTATAAAGGCCGGTTCACACATATCAGTGAAGTCATAGTTCCGGCACAGTGCGACATATTTTTTCATAAATTCTCTATAAACGCATCCCCACTGACACTGAACACTGTGGCGTCACTGAAACTGACAAGTTTAGTGGGGATGCGTTCATAGAGAATGTATGATAGAATATTTCTGCCGGCACTGTGTCGCAACTGTGCAACACTGATATGTGTGAATGGACCTTTATTATGTTTTCTTTAGTGATTCTGAGCTGCCACATGTTAACTCTTTTCAACCGACTTTAAAAAAGGAGGTTCTCAATACGACTGTATGTTTTTTGTATGTACGTTACGCAATTACTCCGCCCATTATGAACCGATTTTTTGTTTGGTAGGTAATATTTCAGAGGTGGTCCCATATACATTTTATTAAAATCGGTTCAGAAGTTTGTTTTTTAAAACAAAATTACTCGAAGTTGAAGTCGGTTTTTTTTTTAAAAGGCGTATTATAGCCAACTGTTGTATTACTCAGGCGCGACGAACCGGCCGGACATCATCGACCCGGCCATCCTGCGGCCGGGCCGGCTCGACCAGCTCATCTACATCCCGCTGCCGGACGAGAAGTCGCGCGAGGCCATCCTGCGCGCCAACCTGCGCAAGTCGCCCATCGCCAAGGACGTCGACCTCACCTACATCGCCAAGGTCACTATCTCTCCCATCTCTTCTCTATCTATCAGTTAGCTCCTATATCGCCAAGGTAACTATAGATACTCTGCCACTCACCTCTAGATAACTATCTTTTCCACTCTCATCTCTATGTCAATTAGCTCTGTACAGTTTCTAAACATAACGTATGTATATTTGCAGGTGACGCAAGGGTTCAGCGGTGCCGACCTGACGGAGATCTGCCAGCGCGCGTGCAAGCTCGCCATCCGACAAGCCATCGAGGCGGAGATCACGCGCGAGCGCACGCGGCAGACGCAGGCCGCGGCCGCCGTCATGGACGTGAGTACAACACTCCACCTACTCGCCGCGCCCTAGGGTCGCTTCTCGCCTGGCAGAATTCTGCCAGCAAGCTCGCCATCAGACGAGCCATCGAGGCGGTTTTTTCTTACTAGATCTACCTGATAGTAGGGATAGAATAAATAAATGAGATATAATACCTTGTAAGACCGAAATGCCGAGCATAGGCTTTTACATTTTTAAAGTTTTTCTAATGAGACTATATTTCAGTTCTGAGTGGAACTTTGACAGATACGAAGCAAAGTGCGTCATTATTCTTGTAATTAAAATGTATTCGCTCGTGTACTTGTAGATGGACGAAGAGGACCCGGTGCCGGAGATCAACCGCACGCACTTCGAGGAAGCGATGAAGTTCGCGCGGCGCTCCGTCTCCGACAACGACATCCGCAAGTATGAGATGTTCGCGCAGACGCTGCAGCAGAGCCGCGGCTTCGGCACCAACTTCAGGTAATTATTACACCTTGTACAGTACGATGCCACGTTACGGACACTTTGTTAAACGTGGGGTGTGGTCCGAAATAGTCACTTTGTTAGACATGGGGTGTGGTCCGAAATACTCTGTTAGATATAGGGCGTGGTCTGTAATAGTCACTTTGTGAGACATGGGGTGTTGTCCGAAATAGTCACTTTGTTAGACATGGGTTGTGGTCCGAAATAGTCACTTTGTTAGACATGGGGTGTGGTCCGAAATAGTCACTTTGTGGAACATGGGGTGTGGTCCGAAATACTCTGTTAGACATAGGGTGTGGTCTGTAATAGTCACTTTTTGAGACATGGGGTGTTGTCCGAAATAGTCACTTTGTTAGACATGGGGTGTGGTCCGAAATAGTCACTTTGTGAGACATGGGGTGTGGTCCGAAATAGTCACTTTGTGGAACATGGGGTGTGGTCCGAAATACTCTGTTAGACATAGGGTGTGGTCTGTAATAGTCACTTTTTGAGACATGGGGTGTTGTCCGAAATAGTCACTTTGTTAGACATGGGGTGTGGTCCGAAATAGTCACTTTGTTAGACATGGGGTGTGGTCCGAAATAGTCACTTTGTGGAACATGGGGTGTGGTCCGAAATACTCTGTTAGACATAGGGTGTGGTCTGTAATAGTCACTTTTTGAGACATGGGGTGTTGTCCGAAATAGTCACTTTGTTAGACATGGGGTGTGGTCCGAAATAGTCACTTTGTGAGACATGGGGTGTGGTCCGAAATACCCCCGTATACATTTTTAGGTTAATCAAATTAGGATGAAGTCCTGCATTTCTATTCTCCGTAGTCGATTGCACCTGCAACCTGCACAACATCGTCTCGCCATCTAACGAGATCCCTTTGGTGACAGATTCCCGACATCGGGCGGGTCGGCCGGCGGCACGGGCACGTCGGGCGGCGACCAGCCCACGTTCCAGGAGGAAGGCGGCGACGACGACCTCTACAGCTAAGCTGGCCGCGCCCGCGTCACGCCGCCGCCGCGCCCGCGTCACGCCGCCGCCGCGCCCGCGCCACGCCGCCGTCACGCCGCGCCGCGACACCCCGCGCAGTTCTAGGACTGACACTATTACATAAGATTTAGATACAAATACAGCGGGTCTTTGGAATCGGGACGTATATAGGCGGACTCCGCATAACTATATAGTATCTAATGTTTACATCGGCGCGCGAGTCTAACTGCGCGCCGGGGTCTCATAAATTTCCATCTATGTCTATTACAATATGTAAATGTATTTATTTTGTGATTCGGTCTTCGAATTGTTTCTGTTCCGATTTGCTTGTGTTTAGTTGTAAAAGTATAATGTTTGTGAAGCTCGCCCGCCCGGCGAGCTCGTGAGGTCATATTATGGTGTACTGTAACGTTACCGAGCTAGGAACTTGAGCCACGGCCAGTGCTGTCACTGCCGACTTTACACAATATTACAGTGATTTAATAATAAAAGATTTTTATAGACCAATGGGTGTTTTTAATTTTTATATTTAAATATCCAATTAGAGTATACCAGAAAACTCTGAATTATATTCGTCATAAATAATACGTCTATTGGCTCGCCATTTACGGATTTAAAATCTCGTTTGTGCCAATTTTTAAGGGATCGAAGGTGTGTTTTAATTTCGTTATGTGAACGTTTCGAGGTATTGAAAACATTCCAGCTCTGACAGGTAGTCTGGAGGTGACTGATTGGAATCTACATAATCCAGTGTCAGAAAAATATCAAATGCTATACACATCAATTCATCCAACCCGATTACGAGATATTTTCACAAACTGCTTTTATCCGTAATAATTAGTAAAGCTAGGATGAGTGGAGACTAAGGTAGGCGGGTAGGCAGGCAATACTTCTGAGAAGTTCTTATTTGAAGCTAGATACTTCGTAGTGGCAGTCATCTTTCTTGAATATCTCTTGCAGCTGTGGCGAGTCGTCCAATAACTTTCTCAGAGTGTGAGCGCACTCGAGTGTAAACGAACTAGAACGCCTGTTCAAGTGAGTAGACGACATATCATCGCCGAGTACCTTGAATTTAATAGGCTGAGTCGTGCTTGCCGTCCCTGCCAGATGCTTGAACAGTTTCTTCACCTCTTCATCAGAGAAGCAAGTGCATAGGTAGTCAAACTGCTGGTCCGAGTATTGAGTGCTTATTTCACGAGTTTTAGGCGGCACTTCCTCAACAAGCGGCGGGGTGACGACTCCCTGGGCCTTCTTCACCATACGTTTCAACGTGGTTAGCGGGCACCTCTCATAGTGAGGCAAACTCGGTTCTTCATACTTCGACATGATCCTCATATACGCCGGCAGATGTTCCTCCAAATGCTTCTTCGCTCGTTTACCGCATTTACAACCTGTTGGCAAGACGTAGTCTATGTAACTCTCCCATTTGGGCTCCCGGTCGTGCGCTAGCTCTATACTACGAGACTTGATCTGTTTGCCGACGCAGACTGATTTTAACGAAGTAGACTTCTGTGTTTCCATATAAGGAGCATCAACCGTCCAGCCGTGGCTTGGAGTTGGGCTGCAGAAACAGTAGGGTATATTGCAAACGCAACATACTGTGGGCACTTTTCTGACGTTAGGTAGTTCATTTTGCAGAACTTGCATTAGCGAACTCTGTAGCTTCAGCTCTAGAAGCTGTGTAGATGACGTAATTTTGACTGGAACGTCGTGCTCGTAAATATGTGTGTCGTCAAAGTCGATGTCTTCTCCGCGACGGCCGTGGATGAACTCCGTTATTTTATCGGTGAATTTTTCAAAGTTGTCGCAGGCTGCGTATATGAGCCGCTTGTTGACCACTACCACGGGTAGTTGGGAGGCGCTGGACGTACAATGTTTCGGGCAGAGGTCTTGGTCTAATTTTGGTTTGTATCCTTTATCGCAGAAAAGATAGAAGGGATGGGGTCTCGGGATGGGGGTATGGAATAACGGCTCTTCAGCCTCGAAGATGCTCTCAGCTTGTGGAGTCTCGATGACTTCGCTGAGCTGTATCATCATCAGTTTCTCCATGTCTATAAAAAAGGCTCCATGTTCAGGCAGTTCGTGCAAACAATACGAGGCGAACATTTGAAACTTTTTAACGACTTCGCAGACTTTCTTTTTCCATATGGTATTGAACTGCTCACATTTTTGCTCTTTCTCGATGGCCAGTCGAATTTCAAAGTCTTTCATCGCAATTTTCTCTTTAACCGCCTTGACTTTTTTCTGTTGTTTATGTTGGGACAGCTCCATTTCTTTTTGGCACGCCTCGCGTTCTTTCAGCGCCACGTACACTTGACAAGCTAAGTTCAAGCTTTCCTGCAGTTGTCGCAGCTTCTCTACTACGATATGCTTTTCTAATTTTATGTCGTGAACCCGATTTCCCATATTGGTACGTGTCTGTTGAACTTGTCTTATGAAATCGCTTTTCTGTCTTGCCTTTTCATCATCTAGTTTCTTTGTATACCGGTCATACAACATCGTAGCCTGGTCGTGGAGTAGTTTCGTATAGAGAGCGTGCATTTTGTCGAAGGATTCGTCCTTCATAGCCTGTATTTCTTTAACAGAAGCGTTAAATAGAACAGTTTCTATGTTTGTAATGGACCGTGCGTACAGAGTAGTGAATTCATGGAAAGCTTCTTGTATCTTGACCGTGTTGGCGTTGGCAGCTTTTTTTGACGATTCGTCCCATTGCTGCCTGCAACTGACTTCGATGACATTCTTCCAATTGTTGTCACTTTCTAGAAGGACTCTATTCATTTCTGCTACCATTCGTTTGTGATGACGGTCGACGAGGTATTCTCCCAGGTAGGCTATTCCGTTGAATCCCAGTTTCTTGAGGGTTTCGTTCTCTACTGGTTTCATGACAAGCCTTCCAGCCAAGACTTCTTCTGGAGGGATGAACCAGTCGCTCCCTCCGCCCTTCATCGGGGGCTCCAGCCCAGCGAGCACTTTTAGCTGCCGGTTCATGGATTTGAAGTAAACTTTGGCGAGAGCAGGCGTCATTTTATCTATTATTACGCTTTGAGTCGGCACTGTTGCAGTGTCGAAGTAGCAATTGCGCAGATAGAAGTTGTCGCTCAGCCGGGCCATTTTGTTCGTTTATGTATGTTTATCTAAAGATTCTAAAGTAATATAACAGTATTTTTATAAAATGGCAGATAGCGCCATGTTAGCGCCCTTGGCGGCAAATTCAATTCAATTCTTTATTTTTTATCTTTTGACATCATCACAATGCTCTTAGATACGTCTTTAGTTAGATACATAGAGTAAGTAACGTAATAGTTAGATAAGTATAATAAAAACAGACAGGGTTTTTGCAAAACGCCAAGTTGACAATAGCTCGACATCGCTCTTGTAAAAAGTTTTTATTTACAAGAACACCAAAGAGGATTCAGGACCTACTTGAAGAAAATGACAATTTATTTCGCTCGATTCTAGTGATTTGTGCGAAACGATTCACGGCATCTTCGCTCCATCTGGAACCCTGTACCGTTTTGGTATCCATTGTGAGATATATATACCTTACACCACATCTAATAGCTTTGTTATAGATGTGTTAGTCTCTGCACGAAATAAAAACGAAAATTCAGTCAAAAAATATTTTTTATTGTTATAAAATTATAAATATTTTCACCTAATCCTAAATTCAGTTCTGTACACTATGTAACTTCACTGACTGCCATTTGCTGCAAAAGGGTCATCACATGGCAAAACCTATCTTTGATTTCTGTCGCTGACCTGTGCGGTAACAGCTCTCTAATCTTCCCGAACACTTTCTCGGACCCCGCTTCTCCTTTCAGCACTTGTAACATAGTTTTGTCTTCATCACGAGTCCAATTATTACTTTTAAATTCAATTTTATTTTCTTCAACACTAACTGAAGACATTTTCAATTCTGTATTTACCGAACGTTCGATATTCGCTTCTATGTTTATCGGTGGGTCAAGTTTCGCTTCATTTTTGATTGGCGCTTCAACTTTCGGCTCAACTAATACTGGAACTTCAATTTTCGGCTCATTTTTTATCGGAGCTTCAATTTTCGGCTCAACTTTCACCGAAGCTTCAGTTTTAGCTTCTTCTTTATCTGAAGCTTCAACTTTCACTTCGACAATAGCTGCATCGATTCGAGCTTGTTTCGACTTCGGCGCGTCAACATCTCTCTTTTGTGAATGTTTACCGTCTTTCCTTTTGGGTACATTATCGAATTCCTTCTTCCCATTCTTGGTCTTTTGTGACTTTTTAGGTTTCGGAATGAGTTGTGACACTTGGCAGTTACTCTTTGTGTTATCGTTCACGTCCTTCTTTGTCGGCGATTTGGTTTGCTTGCGTGTACGTTTCGGGGTGAGTTTGTTCTTGGGGGGTTGTTTCTGGGGGGTCTCCTCGTCGGAGTCGGGGGGTGTGGGGTGTGTGTGGGTGGGGGCGAGGCGGCGCGCGTGGACCCGGTATGGCTCCTTGCTGTAGGGGAAGGTGACTCGCGCCGAGCGCAGCAAGCGCCCGTGTTGGAGGAAAACGCGCCCATTCATATACTGTAACAATAACACATAGATTTTAATTATTGTGACCCCAAAAATAATGGGTTAGGTTGAAAGTCCTCCATCTCTTTAAATCAGTCCAAAAAAGAGTACCTTACATTGCATTTTCAGCCTTATCCTCCTATCTTAGAGTTCCTATTTATTTAAGTACCTAAAATGTGCCATTATTTTCGCATTGCAATAGGCTAGATGACTGGTTTTTTTTATTGTCCTATTAAAATGTGGCCTATAAATATAGCTGATTAATGTAAATCTGATCAAAAATAAGCAACTTATAAGCATTTTAGTATCATGCTAGACAGAGAGAAGATTATGACGTCACTTCTCTGTACGCCATATAAATTCTATTCTGACAAGTATGGCGCACAGAGGCGTGACGTCATCTTTTGTTTTGTGGGAAAGGGACAGAGCTTTCCCTACCAAAAACTTTAAACGCTTAATGTTACGATAAAAATTATTTTTTCAATAAACATATTGTATTTACTTAAATTCTTCATCAAAGTTATTGGTTTCAACAATAACATCAGTCATCTACCCTATTACAATTGACTACCTGCGCCCCGCGGGTTTCTCCCGCACGATGATGAAAAACGGTGACGATAATGATGAAAAAAACTGTATAAAAAGGAAATATTTTATTCCGGGAAATAAGTATACCTACATATACAACGTGTAACAAAAAGGTTCAACAATACTGAAGGGTATGTATGTACTCATCATTATCAACAACGTTTACTGTGGGGCCAAACTTGAAATTGCGAAACAAAAAACACCTGTTCCATGCGAAAAGTTCATTGACCTTGAACAAAATGTATGGAACAGCTAATTTTTTTCCGAGATTTCAGGGTTGTCTCCATAGTAAATCTTGTCCATAATGATGAGTACGTATACACCCTTGAGTATTGTTGAATCTTTTTGTTACACGTTGTATACATTCCTAGTCTCATCCCAGCTGGTGGCGTGAACAAACATACACCGTTTTTTTTCGCATTCATAATAAATATTGGTGTGATAATGTAACTGACCATAGTGTCGAGCTCCTCCTTGACCCCGAGCTTCCTCCTGTTCTCGGTCTCGTCCTCGAACTCCCAGACGTCGTAGCCCTTGTCGTTGGTGAGGAAGCTCTCGTTGGCCATGTCCACGCCGCTCTCATAATAACTGCGGTGCAAGAGTAAATAATAATTTACTTTTTTATTTATTAAGAACACCTACATGATGTACGTCATTGCATACCAACGGAGACAGGGCTGCTACTAGCTAAACTTCATCATAATAAGCTAGATGACTGGTTTTTTTTATTGTCCTATTAAAATGTGGCCCATAAATATAGCTGATTAATGAAAAGAAAACGAAAATCTGATCAAAAATAAGCAACTTATAAGCATTTTAATATCATGCTAGACAGAGAGGCGAAACAGCAAATCGTGACGTCACTTCTCAGTACGCCATATAAATTCTATTCTGACAAGTAAGGCGTGACGTCATTTTTTGTTTTGTGGGAAAGGGACAGAGTTGTCTCTAACAAAAACTTTAAACGCTCATATATCAGAACATTATTAACCGTTTTAAATTATTTTTTCAATAAACATACTATATTTACTTAAATTCTTCATCAAAGCTATTGGTTTCAACGATATAAACATCAGTCATCTACCCTATTAAAGGTGTAAACTACATGGATTTGAAATACCAAGTCATAGTAAGATTGCTAGTGATTTAAAGTATCATAGAAGTAGTAGTATCATGAAGCTACAATATAACATATCAATAATTTACCAGAAAAATATTCTAAGGACCGCTTGCGTAACAGTCCTTAAATGCGTTTAGCTACCACTTAAATGCATTTAGGTGACTAATCACGTTTAGCATCTTGCACAACAAAAATTAAACCCTTAAACATGTTTAGCGAACTGTCAAAATTAAACACTTCGGAATGGCCGTTTAGCGAAATTTAAATGTGTTTAGCGCCATATTGAATGGTCAGCTGTTATTGGTTATTATGTTTTTTCGTGTAAATAATAAATAAACATCATTTGTGATGTGCTGTATCTGTGTAGCTGCAATGAATTATTTAAAAATATATTACTTATATACCAACTACAAATTCTACAATGGATATGTGGGATTTCTCAGATGATGAAACGATGTGAGAGAGCTAAAAAATTGCTCGGGATAATTTGTAGTGGTGAATTTTGGGAGCGGGCCGAATTTCTTCCGTACGCGGACGAAGTCGCGGGAGACCTCTAGTAATATATAAAAGCCAGATGACAGTAAAGCTACTGACCTGTCCGGAGGCCTCTCGTCGGGGAACAGAGTCTTGAAGAGGCGCGCGAGCCGCGGGTGCGAGCGGAAATGAGGCAGCACGCGCGCCTTCACCTCCTCGCTGCTGCCGCTGTTGAGCGCGGCGGTCAGCGCGCGGAGCACCTTGCGGAGCACTGTCGGCTTCCGCGCAAACGTCGTCTGGAAGCACCAACAAATTCGCAAGTCAATTTAACTACCTTTAAACCTTCCTAAGGAGCATCGCACACAGAATGAAGAGCCGAGGCGGCGTCGAGGCCGAGGCGCGTCTCTTCTAGCTTTTTTATACAATCGAATTAGTCAGCGAACACAGCCTGAGCCGCACCGCGTGAAAGGCGGCGTCGGAGCGAGGTCGAGGCGTCGTCGGAGCGAGGTCGAGGCGGCGTCGGAGCGAAGTCGAGGAGGCGTCGTCGGAGCGAGGTCGAGGCGGCGTCGGAGCGAAGTCGAGGTGGCGTCGGAGCGAGGTCGAGGCGGTGTCGTAGCGAGGTCGAGGCGAAATGAGTAGAACCACAGAATGAATAATAGTACTATGGTAGAACTTAGTATAGTCAGGAGAAAATCGGCCCATTTGGAGTAATCTCGTAGCCATCTCTTCTATATACTTACAACCGGTATAGATGTGTTCCTTGTTGTCTCCACAACACGAAATAGTCGGTTGTAATTCGCGAAGTAGGGTTTAAACCTAGTTATGACCTAGTTATTAACCTAGTTATGTGGTAGTTATGACGTCACAAAGATGGCAACTAATTTTTTACGATTTCTCCAGTTCTATTTCACCAAATGTGGGGTCTCATTTGAAAGTTTTTTTAATATCCTATAATCGTTTCTAAGAATGCTATAATTATTTTTTAATTAATTAATTAATTTATAATTATATAATTTATTTTAGTAGGTTAAATTTATTATTTCAATTGTTAAATTTATTCATTTTAATTCCTGTGTAACATTATGTGAACATTGTAAATTACTTGCCCAGTGTAACAATTTTGTTCTAAGGCCAATAAAGCATTCTATTCTATTCTATAGCGTAAATATAGAAGTTTAAAAAAAAAACTAAGTAAATGGTTTTTCTTACCCTATACTTTTGCATATTTACCAGTTTAACTCAATAATGGGCAACTAAGCAATATTAATTTTACACTATGGAAGATAGCACGTTTTATTAGTTTTTCATAAACTGTTGGACAAGTCAGCGAAGCTAAAGTGGCTACTTTAGCCCTGCTACGCGGAGCAAAAAGGGACCACTTCCTCCCTGCAGCAGCGGCACGTAAAATCGTATACACACCACAGGAGCAAGTAAAGAAGCCTAAAATCTCATGTTTGTCAATATACATGCAATCTGACACTTTACTTTTGCTCCCTAGGTAATATACGAATAATTATTAAGTATAAAAAACAAACACAGACTAAATTATTTCAAATAAAACAACATTATTCTTAATAGCATAGCGTGAAAGCAGTTGTCCTAGGATAATAGGGAATATGCGTGTGTTTCAACTATTAAAAATAATAGGATAAATGCAGAGTTTAACTAAATCTGATGCTTACGTCGAAAAAACAATTGAAATCGGCTGGTAAAGTTCTGAAATATAAGTCTTCAAAGTATTTGGGAGGGAGTCATCTGTCCCTTTCTAGCAAAACACGTGCATAGGATAGAGTTTGTTTGGAACCGTGAACTTTGACGTCGTAAACCTAGTATAGCCACAGAATAAATAATAGTACTACGTACAGAAAGTTAACTTCGCAAAGGAATTGAAATAAATAAGGACTCTATCTACTAGGCAATAAAGTAGGAATTAAATTCGCACAGCGCTGGATACCGCGCGCTACATTCACCTAGATATACCGCTCTCTTTCTATCACGTATGCTTAGTTACGTGCGACGAGGCTAACGTGCGGGCGGCGACTGACTTCTGACTTGCATTGTCCGCCCGGACGGAGCGCCGGCCGAACATAACTAAACTGCGGAGTGACACTCCCCTGGTAATAGGTACATACGATAAAAAAAAACAACTTCAATTTTGGACTACCTGGATGACATCTTCATATTTTCCTGTTATTTTGATTCCCTCCCGCCCTCCCTGTCTAACATGAAACTAAAATGTACATGAAACTTAAATGTATATACATTTTAGTTTCATGTTAGAAAATTTCATGTTTAACTTCGTTATTTGTGCACATATTAAAATTTTACTTTCGATGATTTGTTTTGTTGCCAGTTAGCTTTTCTGTGAGACAATGAAAAAAACATATGCATATTCCCTATTAGCTTTCTCACAGTTATCTATGACAAAAAGTATCCCATATCTACATTATGGTGCTTACTGCTTTCTTGTTGAATCTCATCAAAATCGATTCTATTTCTAGAAAGGTATATTGTCAGATAAGGTTAAAATAGCATTGCCCATTTGTAAAAATTGTTTCCTTCCAGCTTCTATAATACTTACATGTAACATATTGATGAATCTGTTCATTTGCGCCAACTTAAATCTATCCATAAACCTCTCAACTTCAACAGCTTGTCCCGGCTTCAGGAACAGTAAGAAATCTTCAACAATATCCTTGTGTTCTTCTCCAAACAAATCTTCTATCTTCTTGTATAACTCTACTGGGGTCTCCGTGTTTGGATTAAAGTTTCTCAGTATATCTTGGAACTGCACAAATTTGTTTTTAGGCACTGAAGTGTTTGAGGAAAATCTTGATTGTACTCTCTGGTAATATGATCTAACAAACGCTGGAAAAAAAATTACAAGACATGTTATTACTATGGTATATATTCACACATTCTAAAGATTAACAGCCATTCTTATCATCATCATCATCCCGGAGACTTCCACTGCTGAACGAAGGCCTCTCCCTTAAACTGCCACACTGTACGACAACCTGCCATTTGCGTCCACCAGTTGCCCGCGATTTTTACAATGTCGTCGGTCCACCTAGTGGGAGGCCGCGCCTAAGCTGCCATACTTATCCTGACTATTAAAATATTATGAATGTGAATGTATTTTGTTGCTATGTCAGTTCTTTCACAGTAACAACAACACCAATAATAATGACAGCCATCAGCCATATCAGAGGCCTTTGGGCAGCACATTAACTCTGGCACTAGGGCTGGCCACTAGGCCTATAAGATCTTATTTTACTTACACTAACAACAGATCAATGTAATTTTTTTGGTTATAGTTTTTTTAATCTTTAGTAAATTTATAAGGGTTTTGCTTAATCAAAAGTTGGATAGTGAGTGACATAAGATACTTTTCCCCAGAAACAGAGATGATATGTGTGCCACATACAGGGCCGGATTTAGAGTTGTGGAGGCCGTGGGGCAACAAAGGAGTTGTTATTATCAGCTGATCATCAGATGCCCACTGCTGGACGCATGCCTCCCCAGTAGGGAGGTGTTGCCATAATCTGCTCGCTTAGTTTTGGCAGTTAAATAATCTTTTTCTTGCAAGTCCTTCAATAATTTATTGTGAGAAAAATCAAATATTCCCAGCAAACTTTGGTTTACCAAACTTTTTTTAGTTAGTACAATTATTTATGTGGAGGCCCCTTTATTGTGGAGGCCACAGGCAGTTGCCCCGGTTGCCCTCCCTTAAATCCGGCGATGGCCAAATAAATGGAGTCTCTAGGTGCATCTAGTATTTGTGTAATCTAAATGTCGCCTGGTTATCATAGTGGCAGGACCTGGTGGATATGAAAATATGTTCAATCTTCACACTAACGCCCCACTAGGATGCAGTGTGGTAGGATGCTGTGTTAAAGACGCCATGGACACAGATAGAGAGACAATCACTACCTCTAGAGCATCTATCTGCTATAGAAAAGGAATTTAACCTCCGACCCAAAATAATTATGCCACTGAGTCTCAGAGGTTTGATAAAAATAACTCTTGTACCTAACAATAAGAATTAACCAATGGAGGACTAGAATGGTTTATGCTAAAATAATTTAAAAGAGATCCGTTACTTTTTCTATCGAGAGATCACACTTTCCCACAACTCAAGTTTTTTCCAAGTATAATTCTTGATAAGTTGATTATAATAATCTTATATAAATAACAAACAGGGTAAATGGGTTCTTTTACATGATAAATGTATTAAAAAGACAATATGGAGAGTAGGGTAACCTTTTTTTAAGATAATTCAATGTCATTAAGGTTTGGCCCCATTTTGTGACACTGACCTACTAAGCGTTATCTGAATAAGATCACTTAGATAACTAAGATAATGTTGTATTCAGTTTGTCTATTTAACATCAATTTTATATATAATGCATTAAGTTATTATTAAAAAGATGCAATAAGTATTCTTAGTCGGAGAAAGTTTGTCATAACAAGATGTTATTAGTTTACTTTGAGTCAAAGCAAATAAAATAAAACAGAAAACTCTCCAGACCAAATTAAACTTAAATCCTGAATCAATGTGAGTAGAATATGTTCGTAAATCACAACTTTCAGCAGACGATTCTGTATTAAATGACATTGTGCTATTTTGTTATTTTACTCACAATGCCTCGAATATCTTTACTTACCATTCTTTAAAGCATTATCATCAACATTAGGCGGATCATTCTTCTTCTTCTCAGGCTCTGGTTTGTCCTTTACCTCAGGCGGTTTAGGGGCCTCTTTTGGAGCTACTGGCACGACCTGAAACAGGGAGACCCAGTAGGTCAAGGAAACATCTTTGCAATAAAATACCTTCTTCAATAATTTAAAAAAATGGCGACACCTAATTACGTAGCTCATTATTCAACGGGGTTAAAACAAATCTTAAACAATAGGTACATGACTAGATCTTTGATATTGTAAATCGTACACCTCAAAAATTCTAGCCCAATGTTTAAAATGCTAAGTCTTTTAAAATGAGCGAAGTTATTCAACATAAAATGCACACGGTATTTCGTCTGACTCACCTCAGGGATTTCGAGTTTTGGGCTAGAAATTTGACTGAAAAAACTAGTGGTAGGCTGTATTCTGCTCCCGAACGCCTCCTGACTGTCCCGCGAGAACAGAATTGGCATAGAAGGAAGCATCTGGAAAATGAGAGGCTTCTCCGCTCCAAGAAAATGAACAGAGGAACTTCACAACACCACACGATTTTACATGATTTTGGTTTTAAATTATAAAACTGTATAAAACACAACATTAAAATCACAATAAAATAAAATTTAAGTCACACTAAAACCATTGTTTGTGTTTTTATTTTGCACAAACAACAGATTCAGAAGCCATCGAATATTTTTACTTTTTGATTTTGACAGATGAGATTATAGGAAAAGGAAACAGATTGAGAGAACGAAATCGGGCGGGCGGAAGATAAGTTTTAAATTTTTTAATGAAAAACTTTTGATATCGAGGTGCTTAATTATATTTGTAAGAATATAATTCAAATAGTATTAGTTAAGTTATATAGTCTTAAAATTACTCAGGTTTCTAGTTTTCAACTATCACGACGAAATGGCGTAGGCACCACGTGAGAACCGCGAGTTTTCAAAAGTTTTGTAATAACCTACCTATCGGAACTACCTACTTACCTGCGAGTAGCTAATTATGTAAGTATACACGTGTAACTTTCCTGAAATAATGGTTATTTTGGCGGGTAAGTACATCGTGACTGCTTGTTCTAGATAAATAAAAAATCATGGCAGAAACAGGTTAGAAAACAGAATTATTATACATCAGCAATATTATTGTTGTTTATTTCGTTGTCAGGTAACGCCATCGATTTAGCCAGCGTTTAGTACGGCGTAGTGTATATTTCAAATCGAGTACACCCTGTACACCGTTGAATCTATAAGTATAGGTAGTATCTTTAGAATTAGGGATGAGCAATTGAGTATATTATCCGTTAATACCCGTTCATAGTAGTACTTATGTTTTTTTTGCCACTGCGCTGCCATTTTGACGTAGGTTGATCATAGACTAAACTTTTTTAATTTTTTATTAATTAAGAGTAATCTTTCTCTTTCCTGCCCTTGATTAGACGGCGGAGGTTCATAGTAGTCCGTGAGATTCAAAAATGTGTACATTGTCTGTAGGTACATTTTTGCTTAGCTTTCATGTGACCTTGCCAAAATTTAACGGAATATCAACATTGATGACTGCTAGTTATTAATTTTCTGCAATAGAAGAAGAAAGGGGTTAGTTAACTACAGGTACAGATATCGTGAATGGAGAGCTAATGCAGACAGTAAGTACCTAGTTGAGTACTGCATTTTTTTCCTTGTAGGTTTCCTGGTATCATATACAATGGATATGATACGTTTTTTAAACTTATGTTCGAGAGTTTGATGGTTTATATTGGTAGAGTTGAACTTGCATCCGGAAATCCAGTAATTCAGCCGTATGTTCTCATCTCTATTCTACCACACCAAACAAAACACCATTTCATCGGAACAAGTACAGTAGAGAAGAATTCTGAAACGCCGCCACAGAGCGTAGAGCCGCCAAAATTATGCTTCGTAAAATCACGTTTGGTTGCATTACAAAAGGAATTGGATATCATCAGAAGCAATAAACTAATTAATAAACTCAAAACGATGGCGGCGATATTGCCAGCAGGTTTGCGAAACGGGGTGAGTTGAGTTCTTTGTTTTTCTGTATACCGACGACTGTTTTCTAGAGTTACTAAATTTGTTTAAATCCTTTATTAAATTATTACACTTACAGATTTTATAAACTTGTAGTGTACAAATGTGCGACTTATTTAACAGTAGAGGTTTTCATTTAAAAGAACGTAACAAAACCTTTCTTCGAGTGACACGTTCTCCTGGCTGTCCCACTCTGCTCACTATAATAAAATTAACATAGACTAGGTACATGAGAATGCAGGTATGGGCGTGCAAATATGGGAAATAGTCTTCACAATGCGTATTGATTATTCCCCAACTTCCGTTTTTGTATTGAGGATGACCAGAAATGAGGTTACGGCCTCCGGTAGACCCGTAATTATTAGGTAAACCTATTGGGTTGAAATCATTGAATAGGGCTAATACGAGCGAGACGTAGGTACGCGTAGAAAGTAGGTATTCTTTGAAGGAGTCCGCTCTTAGGTGGTGAATTAAATCTATGATATTTACAAATAATGTTTTCACAATGAGACTACACATCTTGTAGGTACAGGAAGTACCTACATGAAAACGAACGGAAACTAAAATTACTATACTTACCTAAATTTATCTAGAAAAGCAAAACTGCACTTTGGACCCAAGTAGGATGGATAGAAACAGATAATCTTTGAATTAATATTAAAGATAAGTATTACTTAATTCACTTTACCTAAGCTCAATGTCTGTAACCCGTAACAGACAGATCGCTTTTGAAAAGGATGATAAAGAATTTGAAAAAAACTTTAATATTATGTGTAATGCTTTGGCAGTAATCGTATTATTTTTCAGAATATCTAATCGTTCGTAAGGAGGTGCGCGGATTTCCCTTTTTCCCTAAATCCAATCGATTATCAATTAATTTACAACAGCAATAATATACGTAGAACCTACACCGGTAACAACAGTTCCTATACTGTAGGTAAGAATCTAATTATTACATTGTTCAAATGAGCAACTTGGCCTTCTGGAAAGGAAGTAAGATTATCTGAGCTAGCTACGAATCGCCGATTTTGCTGCAGTAAATTTTTTGACGTGGTTGGCATTACATGGAATTGATAGTGACTTCCATATTCCGAAATAAATCGCGGTAACAATAAAATAAATAAATAAAGTGTAAAAACTTTAATGATTTACGATTTAGTGGTAGAAGTACATTTCGTCTCACTTAGATTTCTGTAGAAGCATTATTTTATTCTGTGGTAGAAGAGGCCGACTAGAATATACAGCATTTTTTTTACGGATGTTGCACCTAAAGTTTGATCTATGTATTAGACACTCTAACAATCATAACATACTAAACAATGAAAACGAATCTAAAAGTATCTAGCATTTTTACAACGTAATAATGTTAAAATTTCATAAAATACAAATTCCTAATATATTACTTATCGCCACCAAGGTTGCTACCACACCACGGGAGGGTTTCCCACAGCAAAGCGAAGGCCCTACTCTCTTCAGTGGGGTTTCCGTAGATCACTGGTGACAGCATTGCGTTGCGATGTTGTTTTGCTCAGATAATACGTCCGTTAGTGATTACCCCCAGTAGTCCTCCTAATAAGACTATTTTGGTAAAAATACTGGGAAACCCTTCTGCGCCCCCAGCCAGCTCTCCAGCGGTCTTACCTGTTGATGTCGGAAATGGTCATATAACATAAGAGATCCGATATTGATCGCAAAGCACTAAACATTTAGAAAGTGACATATTTCGTTCACCTGTTTCAAATTATGTTCTAATCAAGAAAAATTTAACGCAGTTGAACGAGTTATATCAACGTTGATCGCTGTGTAGTTCTAACAACGTTTATGAAAGTTGATCGTGCCATATCGTAATTGAGCGCTGCGTGCTAAGTCGTATAGTGACAATGGTGGAAGTTAAGGATGGTGAAAGTGTTAAAAATTCGGATAGTGTCGACGGCAGCGCTAAGACCGAAGCCACGACGGATATCGTGTGTGAAGTTGTAAATAAATTGATTATAACTACGCATATACAGAATAGTTTTTAGGAAAAGTGGGAATGGGATGTTAAATCGTTCCTTTATTACGACTGATCAACGTGATCGCCGCTGCCCCCGCATGTTTATACTGCAATGTTGGCCCGTAGATGGAACCAGTCGCCTACGCACCATCCAGTGTTGCCCCGTTCAGACCTCACCGATTCAGATTCAGATCAGTAGAGTATTCACAACTCAATCGGAAAGCTTTCTGTTCGGATCCAGATTCTCCATCTCTGTTATCCTGAATATAGATTACTGGGATGGATAATGTGAATCCGAACGGAAATCTTTCCGATTGAGTTGTGAATACCCCTGGAAATCTTCTACCGTATTTTAAACCCTCGGAACTCGGAAACCACACTATCTATCTCCTTCATTCTTAATGCAGAAGACGGAGATAGTATAGAGTAGTTTTCGAATCGAATCCAAATCGATTGATTTTAGAATACGGAGCCTTTGCAAGAAAATTGGAAACAGATCAATGTAAGTCATTATTTCTTAACCCCTCCGTGTCTCTATTTCTAGGTCAAAGGCTTGGACGCCAACCGCTATGCGACGAAAAAAACGGTCGCGCAGGGCATGCTCGACATCGCCCTGCTGACTTCCAACGCATCGCAGCTGAAGTACGTACTCCAGGTTGGCCCCAAGCACGAGTTCTACACACTTCTTGTCGTGCTTATATCTATCTCCATTGTTCTACAGGTGAGAATGCATACTAAAGTCTAGTCTCATGAAATAAATCTCCAAAACGATAGCAATATAATTACCTAAGAATCTATAACCGCCACTAATGTAGTATGATTTCCTGAAAATGTAAATATAATTCCACGAGAAACAATCTCCACTATTGCAGTACCTTGAAGGTTTGTAGTTCATCGATTACAGAACGCCTCGTCAGTAAAGTCTAAAATTTTAATGGATTGAGCGTGAGATTTCGAACATCTGCTGTCGGCTTACATAAATATAGTCTGTAGTATTATTGATTTATCTACTTTCAAAGACTTGGAGGACTAAACAAACTAAACTAAGCCATGGCAGGTTTACATCATTGCATGCCATCTGTCAAATGTGTTATATTTTTCTAAGAAATGGAAAGAAAGACAGCGAAGATGATCGTGATGGTTTTCATCCGAGAGATCTTTGTATCGTAAATGAGTTCCTCCAAACAGAATATGAGGAATCTCCGAGTCTCCAAAATACTTTTTTTATTAATTAGGGGTCTTCTTTGTGTGTTTTCACCATCCTCTAGGTACTAATGGGCCTGGTACTGCTATCCTTGAATCTTCTCCGCGACTGCCGGTTCCAAGATCCTCGACACAAGACATCAGCCCTTAACATCAACTACGCGACCACTGCTTCAGCATTTGTGATTACTGTATTAAATATACTCGTGTCAGCGTTTGACCCTTCACTGGCTAGATATCTCGAAACACCAAGCGATTTGTAGAATGAAACAACTACTAAAAGACGGTACAATTTAGAACTCGAAAAATAGTTTATGTGATTAAGCACTGTCTGGTAATAATGACATTGCGAATGCTATCAAAGCTTAATCGAAATATGTTGAAACTGGGCATCCTCGTGCAGTTTATCTTTAATTGTCATTAATAGTGATTTATGATGTTCCTTGTATGTTAAAAAACGTGCTTTATTTTAATAGGCTTTGACAGAGTTCGTAATTTATTACTGACTTAAGTACTTATACGTTTGTTTTAGCTCCTAGTCGGGTTGCTATTCGTGGTGATCGGTGGCATGGATCTCAACGACCGCCAGGATCAGCCGTCAGCGGTTATCCTCAATGACGTCATAGTGATATTCATATTTGTAATATCCGTCGTCAATATTGTCATATCCGCTTTCGGGATAGAGTACTCCAACAATCCTTTAGTGTTGGACAGGTTGCATTATATTAATAACAATTATTTGAAGAAGTTTAATGAGACGGCAATAGCTGCACCCGCTGCCTAAAATGTAAACAAAGAAATAGTTATTTAGAGACACAAGCACAGATGACCTAGGTTTCTTTATGGAGTAACAAAGCAATGTGTCAAATAAAATTACTTTGAATAGGTTAGGAAGTAATCAAGATTTTTTATCCCGGATAAGTCAGCATTTATTCTAGGGCTAGGTTTTCTTCGTCTTGTAATTGTAAGGTAAAGCAATAGTCACTGTTTTAGTGTCTACTCGTTATAAGTGACATGTCTGAAATTTTAAAGGGTTTTGATGGGCTTCTTGAATCTTCAATGACTTTAATCAATCCAAGATGTGTAGAATAGTTAGACGCTCCAATCTAATATTCCTGCCGTCTAAAAAAAAAATATGTTCTTAGTTCTTACAGTAAGGTATATAAATAAACAGTTTTAAATGTCTTTGCCATTAAGTTATGTGTAGTGTAGTACTTTACCATTCAACATATAATTTTAGTCCTCGGCAAAGTTTTAACAGCTGTTTTAATTACCCGCATTTGAGAGTGGCCTCTGTACATTTTCGAAAGCGAAATCTTCGTGAAACCTTCAACACTACCGTGGCACCATTTGCCTGTTTGCTTACAATAATGTTACATAAATTAACGCACACAGATTCTAATTTATTTACAATACAAGACCAATTTACTGGTTTACCTTATAGTTTTAGCCCGTGCCATTAACGACCTTACCTAAAATAATCTCGATTCTCTTAGTCACTGCTTAAACTTCTCTCTCCTTTTCTAGCACGTGCAACTTCACGTCAGAGAGAAGATGGCAGAGCATCTTAAGCAGTGACTAACGGTTGAAAAGTTTTTTTAAGTAAGGCCGTAAATTCTCGCCTAACATATTCCTGCCCTTATCCTATTGTTTCTTCTGTGCCTTATATCCTACCAGGTGGGGTCAGCACAGCATGTTTCCTTCACTCTATCACTCGTCATCTCTGCATACACTCCACTTACACGCATATCATCTTTCACAGAGCTGGGCCATTTCTTAGAACGCCTTCTGCCGGTTCCTTTCCGGTAGGTCCTTTTAGTTACATGTTACATCAATGATATTATATACAATGTGTAACAAAAAGGTTCAACAATACTGAAGGGTATGTATGTACTCATCATTATGAACAACTTTTACTACGGGGCCAACCCTGAAATCCTGACAAAAATATCAGCTGTTCTATACAAAAAGCTCATTGACCTTGAACAAAATGTATGGAACAGCTAATGTTTTTTTCGCAATTTCAGGGTTGACCCCATAGTAAAAGTTGTTCATAATGATGAGTACATACATACTCTTCAGTATTGTTGAGCCTTTTTGTTACATGTTGTATATAAGGAGGGAGATATGTCATATCGCGCCCTAAAATGGCCCTGTGAAGACGGCCCTAAGGACTGTCTCGCTTGTCTGCGCTCACTAAGCGAGACGCGCGCTATCCCTTTTGCTCTCATAAAAGTGCTATCATCTTTCACACTCCAGCGCATGTCGTAAACATGACGGCGCGGGGGTCATTTTCAAACGTTGTTTTATTACGCGATGGCGCATCCTTCGTAATCTTTGTGTTACATGGCCTAACGATTTTAGTGAATACACAAAATAGTCTAGGCACTAAAAACCACCACCAATCAATAAATGGTGGTGGTGGATCAATGGGCAGGCCACATCGCTCGAAGAACTGACAACCGATGGGGAAGAAAGGTTCTTGAGTGGCGACCGCGAACCGGAAGACACAGCGTAGGCGCGGCCTCCCACTAGGTGGACCGACGACATTGTAAATGTCCCGGGCAACCGGTTGATGCAAATGGCAGGTTGTGGTACATTGTGGCGGTCTAACGGGAAGGCCTTCGTTCAGGAAAGAGCCTGGAGACGTGCTGATGATGATGATTGCTAAAAACGAACCTTAAAAGAGTTGAACATGATAGGGGTTCGTAGTTGGTGTAACTGGTATTCGCTTAGTTAACTGCCACTTACAAGTCTATTACAACCACCTACTGATGTGTTTCGGTAGCTTGACTATGACACCCATTCCAGCTAGACGTGTTCAACTGTCCACCTCCAGTACTCACATTTGAAAAAGTATGACTAGTTTAATTACTAGATTATACAGACCGTCACCATGGCAAAACTACATTTATACCGTTCCTTATTTCAAAACTTTGGAATCTAACGTTTGGTACATAAACTCTTTTTTTATAACCGCTGGGAAATCTTCCTGGTTGTTTTTGGGGTACCTACAGCCAGACATCACAGGTTATGAAGATTAACTACACCTACAAAAAGGCTCTGGGTGTCCTGACATTGTGCCTGACGGAAGGCAGCGGGATCTCCATAGGAACGACCCGGTAGCCTTCTAGCACATCACCTACTCAATGTAGTTCTGTTTTCAGGCGAGCGCGGGTGTCTTGGCCATATCCATTTCTTTCTTCGATGGTGAAGAGAACCAGCGACACAAGAAGATCGCTGACTGGCTCTACCAAGCTTCTGTGGGCATGATGACGGGGGTGGTGTTCTGTGATGTCATCAAGATGACATTCGGCCTAGACCCCGCGCTCTCTGAACTGGACTACCTTGGGAATAGGACATCTAAAATATACGATTTATTTAAGAAAAGCTCTTGAATAGGGAAAAGTGTTGGATAATAGGAACCGTTTCTAGTGTCATCGACATTTATGTTATTCAATAATACCAGTATTAACAGTAAAGAACAGGTAGGTACATAATAACTAATTAAAGTTTATTTATGTGAAGCTCTGAATGATGTGAAGTGAGTCGGTTTGAACTAAAATTACTACTGTTTAGTCAAATCACGTTCAATTATATTATTATATTAATTTGTATTTAGTTTACGTGATGATCTCTAAAAAGACAATTATTATTTTCATCATATAGTTAATTATTAATAATATTTATTTGTTAACGCGATTCATTAGGTTAATTAAACTTGTAGACTAAATAGACATGCGTTTGACTTTTTGCGTTGCGTTTACCATTCTCACGCTTACTTCCGTTAGTTTAGATACTTTTTAAATAATTAGGTTTGGCTTTTAGTTTTCTTACTTTGACGTATTTTTTTTATTTTAACTTAATTTTAGTTATTTTCGTTTTTATTTTTGTAATATAATTTCCTTTTTGATTTAATTATATTATTTTTATTTTCACTAGGTTGTTTCCGCGGCGGTTGCGGTGGTCCTAAGCTGTATTTTCAATATAAATAAAGAAGACCATCAGAAGAACGCTGAAATTCTGAATAATACTAGTCTTCTGTTTAAGGTTTTGAGCATCGCAGTTAACATACTCATTAGCATATTTTATTCTATGCAGCTGGATAGTAAAGCTGTATGAACAGGTGGCCCAAATATGATTTGCTATCTAGTACATAAGTAGTTTCTAAGGAGGTAGGTTGGTATATTTTCAACCGACTTTAAAAAAGAAGGTTCTCAATTCGACTTTTTTTTTGTATGTATGTTACGCGATTACTCCGCCAATTATGAACTGATTTTTGGTTGGTAGGTAATACTTCAGAGGTGGTACCATATACATTTTATCGAAATCGGCTTAGTAATTTGGTTTTTAAATCAAAATTACTAGATCATATGAAGATGTCATCCAGGTATTCGATGTTGAAGTCGGTTTTTTTAAGCGTATTATTTAGGTTAGTATCGAAGAGTTAGTTCCAATATAAATCTAGTTTATATAATTATTGTGCCTATTCGTAATACAGGGTCATTGGTACTTTAACTATATCGTATGAACCAATTTTTAATGCTGAATGCAAATGTATAATACATTTACATTTTGTCTAGAGTAAAGTCTCATCTCTCAGTCAAGTCATACCCTGTCTAGGACAAAAGTTGTTTGTCATGGTATACAAAAGCTGATCCTAGAGGTTGATAGCTAGTTGCCAATAACCCTGTATAAATAGGTGTAGGTACATTATATTTCTAAGTAAGTAGGAACTTTTATAAATAAGAGCTCGCTTGATATTAACGGCCATACTTAAAAAAACTTTTCAACCGTTAGTCACTGCTTAAGATGCTCTGCCATCTTCACTATGACGTGAAGTTGCACGTGTGTGCTAGAAAAGGACAGAGAAGTTTAAGCAGTGACTAAGAGAATCGAGATTATTTTAGGTAAGGCCGTAATAGGGTAGATGACTGATGTTTATATCGTTGAAACCAATAGCTTTGATGAAGAATTTAAGTAAATATAGTATGTTTATTGAAAAAATAATTTAAATCGGGTAATAATGTTCTGATATATGAGCGTTTAAAGTTTTTGTTAGGGACAACTCTGTCCCTTTCCCACAAAACAAAAAATGACGTCACGCCTTACTTGTCAGAATATAATTTATATGGCGTACAGAGAAGTGACGTCACGATTTGCTGTTTCTTCTCTCTGTCTAGCGTGATATTAAAATGCTTATAAGTTGCTTATTTTTGATCAGATTTTCATTTTCTTTTCATTAGTCAGTTATATTTATGGGCCACATTTTAATGGACAATTTAAAAAAAACCAGTCATCTAGCCTATTCTTTCTAAATCATTACCTAATAATAGCAATAAGTACTATAGTTTTATCTTTATTCTTCGTTTTTATTGTGTACGTAATTTAATTAAATACAAGTTTCCTATACTTTGGTTACCTTTTAGGAACGATGTGTATTATTTACTATCATAACAGTATTTCATTTGAAAAAAAAAACTAAAAAAAAACCCATCAATAAAAAAGTTTCATTAAAAGTTCAGTTCAGTTTTAATTTTTTTAAGTTTCATTTTAAAGTCCTTCATGAATGTAATGTACTAATGAGGCGTTTTCTATTTAAAAAAAGTGCTAGTACCAAAAATTATTTGATTTATTGTAAAACAGTTCATTTCGTTTAAAAACAAAAAACTCTTTACTCATTGCAGTTTGCAGTTTGTTTCATAGGGAAATTAAACACTTAACACGTTTTAGTTTGTTTTCGCTCACGAGCAAGGAATATTATTGTTATTGTTTTTTGTGCTTTTCAACGCCTCAGCTTTGTTTTCTGGAACCATCGAACGTGACCCCTGCATTTCTACCTTCTGTTTTAGGAGCGCTTACTTTAAGTTTTACCCAAGATCATGCCTCAGGGTGATAAGGCCGTAGTCCAGCAAACTGAACAAGGCTAAGTGCGGATATGTAGATTAAAAACGCCACTGAGTTTCTTCTCCAGACATAAGGCCGGTTTCCTCGCTATGTTTCCCTTCACCGAAAAGCCAGTGGTCATCCAGTGGTATTTGAATTCGTACATAAATTCCAAAGAACCCATTGGTACGAGTCGTCGGGATGTGAACCGGCCAACTCACGAATGCGAAGCGGCCTGTCTCCTACTGACTACCACTTCACCGATATTGTTAATTTTGTCCAAGGTAAAGACAACATTTATTAGATGTTTTCTTTACCTTGGACTCAATACTGTTTACTAACACATCTCAAAACTGCTTTGGGTGAAATGATCAGAACATACAAAGTTTATTCCAAACCGAAAAAATTAAAACAACAAACAAAACATTATGTTGATTTGATCTCCTGATTGTTTGTTGTTATAAAATTGTTCATGGCCATGGATCTATTAACAATCCATTATGGATCGATGGATCAAGGATGAATCATGGTTGTTCATGGATGGTTTGATTGGAGTGTGGACTAATCCTTGAGGCAAAAACATATTTCTTTATCAATCCTTCTTACTCTAGTTAAATGAGTCTTAGTCACACACAGTAAGTCACGGTCAAGTCTAATCATACCCTAGTAAAGCCATGGCAACTTTACTACAAGCTTTTTCGGAGTTTAGAGATCTGACTCGATGGGCTTTCATTCTTCCCATCGAGTCCCTGTTACTGATGAAACTTTTTTTTCCAAAAGGTTTTCCCAACAAGTCTCGATAGGAAGAAAAATCCCAGCGTGTCAAACTGTGACTGGTTTTGGGGTGACTCGTTAGGAACCCACCACTATACGTAATCGGTTTAACCGTGTTTTCGGCCGAAGGACTTGTATCCATGGCTAGGAATAATTAAAAAAGATTAAATGGGGTTTGACATAACAGTCAAATGACATTTGATGATTCTTTTTTTTTTTTTTTTCTTAGTTCTTGGCATCGCACGTTGTGCATTCTGCCAGTATCAAGTTTATGATTTTTTCAAGTATTTATATTAAAATCAAGTCAAATATGTCATGATATCACAGTCAGTCACACAAAATTAGTCATAGTCGAGTCGAAGTCATGCCCTAGTAAAGATGTGGCGACTTCACTATGAGCTTCTGCGGAGTTTTGAAAACAACACAAAAAGTCATGTTTCACCACATTATATCACTTGCCCACACTCGTGCATGTAATTCAACACTCAATGAATAAAACACCACCATTTTTAATCATTAATTCGCGAAAAAACACCAGTTTAAGAAAATAATAGAACGCAACGACATGATTTTTCCGTGTTCCCGCCAAAACTCCTTTATGCTTCTTACGACATCTAGTAAAACATCACGAACTATTCTTTTTTTTTAAACAAACGCCTCATTGCAGTTGGTACATGGTAGGTACTATCATAGTTAACAACCAGTAGTGCCAACATGAAAAAAAGAAGAGCTTAGTGCTGTACCGCCATGAAACATCGATATCGAGGAATTTTCATGCCTGGAGCACTTTTTATTCGCCAGTTATTGCTATTCGTTACCGATTTTGTTTTGATGGTTAGGTATGAATTTAAAGTATTTTGTTAACCACCAAAACAAAACCAGTAACATTGAGATAATTTTATATAGGAAAATAATCCAAAATACCAAGCTTTTATTATAATGATGGATCCCTTGTGGTTGTGTCTTTTTAATGTCATCTGCAAGAGATTGTTATTGTTTTCATAAATCATTATTTTTTGATGATTAATTTTCTTGCACTCGATTCTAAAGAGAAATGAAATGGTAGATTTCATTATCGATGCGGATGAATTTTCATCCTTATTACTTTCCTTTGTTGTACTAGGGAAGATATTTTGCACTTCACGAAATTTGCCATTGGGCGAGTGACTGAAACATTAATATTATGATTACTAAGATAAGATTGTCAACAATGTAAAAAGAAAATAAATTGCTAATAAAATAAATAGACACCGACATCAGCCAGAAGACGTCCACTACTGGACAAAAGCCTCCCCCGAAATACGGGTGGGAATAATAAATAAATTAAATAATAATAATCAATGCGTACAGAGTATTTGGAAGCCTCGTGTAGCTTGGTGTATATCCAACAAGCAAATCTGGTTCCAAGGGGTGGGTTCAAATGAAACTGAATATTTTCTTTCAAAGTTTTATGTTTTGCTCACGCAAAATATTAACAATGAAGTAAAGCTAAAACGACATAAAAGTAGAATTACCTGTAAAGCTAAATAAGCTCTACTCAGGTGTTATATTCCTATTAGTACGTAAGCCAAATTTTTGTCTCCTGATATTTTAAGTCACTGCGCCGAAAAGTATTTTTATCGATATCGATAAATGATTATTGAAATGGACTTCGACATTATTTCTCCAACGACGGTATGCCCAGTATAACCACTACAGAGAGAGAAAGAGCTAGAACCTCCAAGATAAATACACATTGTTTTGTTATCTCAAAACAAGAATGAAAGATTTCCAAATATAATTAAAAAAAAGTAGTTTCCTTCAACTCGATCAATAGCGCAGACTAAACGTACCAGTCAAAAACAGCATAGTATTTTTGCTAAGACGGCTCATGAATTATTAAAATAAAAAACTTGATAATGATAGCCACGTCTAGTATGCGCAAAGTCAGAGCCATCTACAATGAGCATCTTTTTTTAATTTCCTGTCAGAAAATCTCCCCATCACCACTACTTTGCTGGGGTAGGTATCAAACTGTTTCAAAGAACTTTGACTTGAATGAACTTGGCCGAGACTAATACTAATTTGACTTTAACTTTGACTAAAAATTAAAAACTTGCCAGAAACTTGTTAATAAACACTGGCAAAAGTCAATGTGCGACGCCATCACGGATTAAATAAAAAAAAGTCTATTAAAAGAAAATTAATCAAAAAATTACAATCCTTGACACTAGCAAACGGCAAATGCACAGGAAGTGCGACGCCAAGTCCTCTGCCTCTTCGGAGGATTATGAAGAAAAATAATTGCAATACAAAATCTTAAACAAAGATGAAACAAAGTATCAAGAATATTATGTAAATCATTAATTTTATAATTCACTGGAATCGTTAATCGCTAAGTTTTATAAAACAATAGATTGTCCTTCGTGGTCCGTGACTACGTATTTGGAATCGGTCAATCGTGCGACTGCGCGGGACAAAAAGTGAGAGTTGAACGAGGTTACCTACCTTGTAGTACCTACCGCTACCCCGCTCAAGGCGGCACGCGACGCGGCGTCGATAACAAATTGCTTGCCGTTCCATTCCAATCTCAATTCATACACTCAACCAGTTATCTGTGCACGTTGACCGCAGTTAGACGTAATGGCAAGAATCGTAGTTTACGGCGGACGGGGCGCTCTCGGCGCGGCTTGCGTCAAACATTTCAAAGCAGCTAACTGCTGGGTGGCGAATATCGACCTAAACCCGAATGAAAGTGCTGACTTCAACATCACCGTTCCAAAGGACGCCTCATGGGTGCAACAGGAGGAACATGTTGTGAACGAGCTCGCGACCGCATTGAAAGGTGAAAAAGTGAACGCTGTTATCTGCGTAGCCGGAGGCTGGGCCGGCGGCAACGCGGAAAAAGACCTCAGCAAACAGGCCGACCTCATGTGGCGCCAGTCCGTGTGGAGCTCTACTATTGCGGCTACACTCGCCTCTAAATATCTCTCCCCTGGCGGTCTACTAGCTCTCACCGGTGCTAAAGCTGCTCTAGAAGGCACTCCAGGCATGATCGGCTACGGCTTAGCCAAAGCTGCTGTACACCAACTTACAAAATCTCTCGGAGCGAAAGACTCTGGCCTTCCCGAAAATTCCCTTGCTGTTGCTATCTTGCCTGTGACACTGGACACTGAAATGAACAGAAAATGGATGCCGAAAGCTGACTTTGGTTCATGGACCCCGTTGACCTACGTGGCTCAGTTGTTTGACAATTGGATGAAGGGCAATGAGAGGCCGCCAAGTGGCAGTTTGGTAGCTCTTGTCACCAAAGACAATGTAACAGAATTGATTGTCCAATAACTTTCCAAGCTGTATCAGTAGACGACCTACCTATATACTTGCCTATTTTATGATATTGTTTTCTATAATTTTTTTGTATGATTAGTCATTAAGTTGCTCAGTAATTTAATTGCTATTGCAATACTCCAATAATGAGCTTTGAATGTGTTTGTTAGTGAAGACAATAAGGGAACAAAATCTCATTATCTAAGTAGAAATGATTGTAAGAAATATTATTGTTAAACTTTTGAAGTGAGGTCTTAGATACATTTAAAATATCTTCTGAATGTGATATAAGTATTTAACATTATATACCTATTAAATGTTGTAGCAAAATTATTATGTTTCGTTTTTATCTTTACGTAATGGTGATTAGATGACAAAGGTCAGGCTTTGACCGCTACTATAGTTTTCTTATCGGTCGGATCAACAGACTGAAACATTTTATTTCTATCATTGTATAGAGGATGTAAATTCTGTCAGAATAGAAACAAGCATATTTTTAAGAAATCACATAAATCAGTATTTTGGAAACAAAAGCAAAATAGGATAGTATTTTGGTCATAAAGATATTAAACCAGCCAAGTATTTAGTTCAGAATAAAATACAAAGGCAGTCCCATAGGAAAATACATTTGTAAATCATCTAGAAACAAACTAACAACAAAAAAAATAAAGTTACCAAAAATTATATACTATTTTATATAAGTTTTTTTTATAAAAGCAACGGAGCTGTAAAATGTCCTAAATGTTGGCAGCAAGGTAACAACCAATACCAAACCGGCACACCAACGGACCACGGCAATCATGCTGGTGATGAAAGATGATAGATGATTGAATTAGTATCAAACTATGCACGGGCTGACTGTACTATCGAGATGCAAGGTATGAGAAGTTGGTAATGTTTTGGCAGCTCCGTTGGTGTCTAAAAAAACGAGTTATCCCCCTATTCATAAGGGAAAAATATGCAGTGTAACCAATGATATTATATATATAAGGAGGATTGCAACTTAATGTCAAAGCTCCTCTCATTAATTTATAAAATATTTTTACAAATCATTGTGATTTTGATAGAACTCAGCCGAGTTATATTCGTAATTTATGTTTTCATATAGGATTCATTACGGGTATGATGACGTCAATCAATGCCGGTAGGGTATTTCCTAACTACTACCTGTTGGCATCGAGTTTGTGATTTTGTGCCAGGGGTTTTCCCTATGTGAGAAAACCTTTATAAAATTCAGGAAAATATATATTATGATGTGTTAAAAAAGCCTCCGTCACGTCTCCTCTACGTAAACTTTTGAGGATTTTGTACTGTTTGTTTAGGAAGCCAAACAAATGCAACGTTTTAATGTTAAAAACTGTAAAGGCAGGCACAACTCTGCACAAGAGACAAATAAATACTTACGTAATAAGATAACGTAAAAAATAAAAAAGATCGATTAAGTGCGAGTCGGAGGCGCGTAGAGGGTTCCGAACCACCACACAATTTCTGTTGGGCTTACCAACTGATTGGTTACATTGCTTCAGTTCAATGATTTTACTATGTAGGTATGTCTATGGTTCAGTTCGAAATTCTTAACACATTGATACTTATACTGTTACACTTGGTGTAACGCTTCTGTGTACCTATTATTGTTTTTTTGATCAAAGATCAGTTCATCTATTAGTTTTATGATAAAAAATCAGTGTATCTAATACTGTTATTATGATTTTAAAAAAAACAAAGTTTCTTGTATGGGACTCCCATTATTTAATTTGTCAATGCTTGGCAGAAAATTCGCCGACCGTCACGTGAAAAATCTTACCAATGTAGATAATATTATGTCACTATATTCTGTTCAACCGACTAGGTAGCGTAGTAAACGCTACAAAAGACGGATCATTAAAGGTAGGACATACAGAAATGCGGTGTAAGCTGAGTTAAAAATATATACGATTTCTTTCTGGCAACATGACCCTGACGTGATGTATCTCGGGATAACAGAGTTATGCTTGAGCTCAAATTGTAGCAAATTTTGTCTACCACTTCAGAAGGATGTATATTTTAGAAATGTGTATATTTTAGTATATTTTACAATGTTTATGCCATAATAAAAAAAAAAAAGACCGAAAGATTCGACGTTTTTCGAGCACCACGCAGTTACTCGCAGCGCTTAGTTTTACACTATTGGTACAAACAATCACAAATCTATCCTAACAAACAACATTCCAAAAAATCAGTACGTACCGTGCAATTATTTGTGACCCAACGAGATTTTTCGTCTAAGGTGACTGGACTATTACTAGGTACCTATACCTATTACAAAATATAAACATGTGTGTGATAAAAAAAAGAAAACGAAAGAAAAAGGATCCCTTCTACTGGATACTCTGCCTACGGATTCCTAAAAATGTGCTCTACATTTTGAGTAGGCCGGCCACACTTCTGACCACTTTCACAAAATAACTTGTTATTAATTATAACCGGTTCAACTGCTTAGAGGCTTTTTGCAGGCAAAGGGAAAATATAAAGAGCCTTTGATTCTAGCGTCAACATTAGTTTGAGAAAAAATAGGGTGGTCGATAAGTTTGTTACCCTTTGTTTAACTATAATCATAGGTATACCTGTCTATAAAGTCCTACTGGTTGTGCCAAAAGTTGTCGGAATAGGTGACTAGTGTTGTCGCCTCCTTCGATTTTAATAATATTGGTGCAATATAATATTATAGATTTAGTGGTTACATTGATTATGCACCTGATTAAAATGAAGTTTAGCCTAGAGGGCGCTGTCGTAGCACCATCGCCCAATCAGGGACTACTTGCCCACCATCAAAGGATGTTTGGAGGGGGTAGGTGTGAGGCGCATGGTGCTAGGCCGGCGCCGACACACATTTTAAAATTGATCCGTTAAGGAAGTAGCTCACAGAAATTGATTAAGATTATAAAGTGTACATAAAATAAGAAGTAAATATATATATAGATTGAAGTTTAGCAGCGTATCATTACCCTACGGATTAAGAACTCTTACATCAGAAGTGCTCCAGAAACACGCCTACACGCCATGCCGCGAAGCCGCAAACGCGGTAAAGGAATCAAGCGTCGTAAGTTAAAACGTCGAAGCTCTACCAGTTCATCGAGCTCGGGGAGCTCGTCCAGTTCAGAGAGCTCATCGAGTAGTAGCTCTGACAATGGAAGACACAGGAAGGGTAAGCGCTCACGACGCGCGTCCCCCGCAGTAAGTCAAAATGTAATACTTTCATCAGTGATTCCCGAATTTGACCCATTAGTGGACGATATAAGAATGTGGGTAAATGTAGTAGAAGCCAATGCTCGCGCTTTTGGATGGTCTGATCGCGTTATAAAGTACCAAGCGTTGCAAAAGCTAAGAAGCAGCGCTAAAACGTGGTATGACTCATTACAAAAAAACGAGACACGATGGACCACCTGGAAGTGGAAGCATTGGCGAGATACGTTATTAGATACGTTTCAAGCTAACCGCAATATGTACACTATGCTGAAAGAACTTATGCAGGTTAAACCTAACGAAAACCAGTCTTTATATGAATTTTACTTTCAACAAAAGGGTAGAATTGATAGGTTGCGATTATCTTTTTCCGAGCAAGATATCATATCGATAATTGTTGGGTCAATCGGGGACAAAAACATTTGTACTGCGGCGGAGGCAGGGAACTTTAGATATTGCGATGATTTAGCTTCTTTTCTACATGGCAAGACGTACGCCTCCCCTGAACAAAAACTGGCGGGAAAACAGAATTTCAATCCTAGGTATGTCAATTTTCGGTCACTACCATCAAATCAAATTGATAAAAAAATTGAGTCTCAAAATACCAGCGAATCGATAACCATTAGTTCAAAAGTTAGTCCAAACATTGTTTGTTTCCGGTGTGGCGAAATAGGTCATAAAAAGACCCATTGCGCTACTAGCGATACAGTAAAATGTAACAATTGTTACAAGCTTGGTCATGTAGAAACTGTGTGTAGGAAACCAAAGCATAAAACCGAAAAAGATGTTGAGGTTAAATTAGTTACGACCCCTAGTTCGAAGGATAAATTCATAAAAGAGGCTCAATTGAACGGATGTAAACGTCATGTTTTCATTGATATGGGGAGTAGCTGTTCACTCATTACGCCAGCCGTGGTAGAACAACTAAAACTTGTGCCGCGGCCATTAAAAGAACCGATTGTGTTAACGGGATTTAAAACTAACGCCTCATCAACAGTCACGCATGGTGTTGATGTGCATTTGAGTGTTGATGAAGCCAAACTGAATGTAGTAATGTACATATTTAGTGAGTTGTCGGGGTGTCCAATCTTAGTGGGTAGGAATTTCACCGAAGAGAAAACCATAATGTATACGCGGGTAGGAGATGCCTTAACGTTCCGTCCGATTACCAACGAGCAGGTAGCTATGATCGAACCATCCATGATCAACTGTAGCACCACAGAGCATATAACTGTTCTGAATGAAGTTTTTACCAAATACCCCCGAGTCGTTGCAAAAGATTTAACTACGTTAGGCCAAACTTCTTCCGTCGAGCTAGATATAGAAGTGATAACAAACAAACCTGTGTATCAACGTCCATATCGTATGTCTGAGTCTGAAAAAGCAACCACTCGCGATTTAATTGATGACCTCCTAAAAAATGGTATTATTAGAGAGAGTAGCTCTCCATATGCCAGTCCCGTAATATTAGTAGACAAACCTAACGGTGATAAAAGATTATGTATTGATTATCGATCCCTGAATAAAGTGACAGTAAAAGAAAAATATCCCATGCCGATTGCAGATGACTTGATTAGCAAGTTTCATGGCTGTAAATATTTTACGTCACTCGATTTAAAAAGTGGGTACTATCACGTGGTTTGCAGTGAGTCATCAATTCCTAAAACTGCATTCATAACACCGGACGGCCATTATGAATTTCTTAGAATGCCATTTGGTCTATGTAATGCGCCGTCAGTATTCCAAAGGCTGATGGATACAGTTTTAGGAAAACTGCGATTTGACAGAGTAGCTTGTTATATGGATGACCTCTTAATAGGAACTGAGACGGTAGAAGAAAATATTAAGCTACTAGAAACAGTTCTAGAAATTTTGCAAAATAATGGTTTGACCATAAATCTTGACAAGTGTCACTTTCTGCAAAGGTCGGTCAACTTTCTAGGACACGAAATATCGAATGAGGGTGTTCGTCCGGGTAGTAAAAAGTTAAAAGCTGTGGAACAGTACCCGGAGCCGAAAAATGTACATCAAGTACGCCAATTTTTGGGATTAATTAACTATTTTAGGAAATTTATTCAAAATTGCGCCATAATTTCCAGACCGTTGACCAACCTTTTGAAGAAGGACGCTACATGGGAATGGGGCACGGATCAATCGCAAGCCGTACATACATTAAAAAGGGAGTTGTTAGAAAACGCAGTGCTACACATATTTAACCCAAAACTTGCCATTACACTTTATACAGATGCTAGTCGAGACGGCGTAGCGTGTATTTTAACTCAAACTACAGACCAAGGCGAAAGACCAGTACAGTTCTATAGTCGCCAAACCACAAACGAGGAAAAAAAGTATCATTCGTTCGAACTGGAGTTTTTAGCTATTGTTGTCGGCCTTCAAAAGTTTAGACATTACCTTTTAGGATCTATATTTAAAATCATAACGGATTGCAACGCGGTAAAGTACACTATTAACAAAAAAGAAATAAACTCTCGAATAGGTAGGTGGGTTTTATTAACACAAGCATATACATTTGATATACTACACAGGCCCGGCACACAAATGCAACATGTCGATGCCCTAAGTAGAAATCCGCCTCCGGAACAGGCTCCACTTCCCGTATCCAATGAAAGTGTGATGGCGATCGCTGAAGGCGACTGGTTATTGTCGGTACAGTTGCAAGATCCAAGTATCTGTAAAATTAGAGAAATATTAGAGTCAGGCGACGCCGAGCCCCATACAAAAATATTTAATGAATACGAATTGCTAGGTAATAAAATATATCGTAGAACTGAGTATGGAAGGCGATGGGTAGTCCCAAAACAATGTATTTGGCAGATAATTAGAGCAAACCATGATGATTTAGGCCATTTTGCCGTGGATAAAACTGTTGAAAGAATTAAATCTGTGTATTGGTTTCCTAAGATGAAAAAAGTGGTATCTAAATATGTTAAAAACTGTCTTAATTGTATTTATTCAAAGAATATCTACGGCAAAAAGGAGGGTAAATTATATCCTATACCAAAATATGCGAGACCCTTCCATACATTACACATAGATCATCTGGGTCCATTTGTCAAGTCTACACAAAAGAATACTTACTTATTAGTGACCGTAGACTCGTTTACAAAGTTTGTATTTATTTCGCCTGTCCGCAATACAAAAAGTCAAGTAGTTGTAAATGAACTTGGTAAAATTTTCAAAGTGTTTGGCAACCCAAAGCGATTAATTTGTGATGCGGGTAGTGCGTTTACGTCTCACATGTTTGTCAAGTTTTGTAATGATAAAAATATCCGGCGCCACGTCATAGCAACGGCAATGCCTCGTTCGAATGGCCAAGTGGAGCGTTACAATCGAACGATTCTCGACGCATTACGCAGTATGGGTGCAAATACGGATAATAATAAATGGGACCAGTGCATAATGAACATTCAACAAGGTATTAACAGCACTATAAATAAAACCACGTCAGCCGTACCAAGCGAAGTTTTTTTTGGATATAGGCTCCAAACGGATTCAGATAAGCTGGTGAGCGATAACGAAGAGAAATATGTTGACGTCACGTCACTGCGGAATAGTGTCAAAGAAAATATCTTGGCAAGTGCTAACCAACAAAAACAAGCATTCGACTCTAAGCGTAAAGAAGCTCGCTTATATAATGTTGGTGACTTAGTGGTGATAAAAATACCCAGCCAGTCAAATGATGGTCAAAGTACCAAGCTAATGCCAGTGTTTAAAGGTCCATTTCAGGTTACGGAATTGTTAGGACACGACCGCTACAAGGTTACAGACATGAGAGGCGCTGAAAGATCTTCTAAACGGTATATGGGAACTACGTGTGTAGAAAACATGAAACCTTGGATACGTCTAACAGATTTAGGTGATTAATGATGGAAGTTGATGTCAAAAACACCCTGAAATGATGAATCGAGGATGTTGTCAGGTATTTAATATTATAATATTTTATTTTGGAAATACTCGCTTCGGAGTCAAATATTGTCATTGTTACAAGTATCTTACCTTTCTGTCAAGTGCATTCGCTTCGAACACCAATTATTTAAGAAGATGGCGTAAGTGGTGTCATGATAGTTGGTCATGAGAGCAATACACCATCTAAAAACCAGGGCTTTAAGTGGCGTACCTAGGGTCGGCCTAAGAGCGTAACTGCTAGGGAAAGCTCCATGATTACGAAAACATGGGAGCCGCGTACCTAGAGTTGCCAGGCGGCTGTCGGCTAGGGAAAACTTAAAGTCCTGGCATTGGTTTGGGTCTGAGCTAAGACATGTAGCCACGTACCTTGGGTTGCGACAGTGTGGCAGCGCAACGCCTTGGGAAAACTACTGTTCTTAATAAGACATAAGAAGAATAACAAAGAGACAGGGTGACCTATAAATCCTTGTAAAATATCTTATTTTGTGTATGTTGTTCTCAGCTACTGCACCAGACTGTGACGCGGCCGAGGACGACCACGTGCGCAGGAGGGCCGGATGTTGTCGCCTCCTTCGATTTTAATAATATTGGTGCAATATAATATTATAGATTTAGTGGTTACATTGATTATGCACCTGATTAAAATGAAGTTTAGCCTAGAGGGCGCTGTCGTAGCACCATCGCCCAATCAGGGACTACTTGCCCACCATCAAAGGATGTTTGGAGGGGGTAGGTGTGAGGCGCATGGTGCTAGGCCGGCGCCGACACACATTTTAAAATTGATCCGTTAAGGAAGTAGCTCACAGAAATTGATTAAGATTATAAAGTGTACATAAAATAAGAAGTAAATATATATATAGATTGAAGTTTAGCAGCGTATCATTACCCTACGGATTAAGAACTCTTACACTAGCGACATTGATAACAAATACATAGATAACTATAATAGTTTGGTCCTGAAACTGACTCGGGAGTCACTTTCCGGGACTGTCCGGGGACATACCACCTGCTCGCTGGCCGGACGACGTTGCTTTGGTGACTACTCAACAGCAGCAGGACGAGACTGGCACAGCATTGGTAAACAAGGCGCGCTGAAGAGGACATACAATTCTCAACAGTGGTTGGGGAAATGGATGATGATGGATTATCTGTAACTGTAATTAATTATTGGTTATTATTAAACGCTTATTTTACGTTCACACAAATTGTTACCAGAATTTTAATAAATTTAAACTTGAGACTCCTATGTAAAACGCCAGAGCAATGTTTTAAGCTGCTGACGACAATTTTGAAGCTGCAAGAGGAAAAGGCAACGGCAAAAGGCTACCTTGTATATTCTTGATTATCCCATTTTTTTTACGTACTTCATCATCAGCCAGAAGACGTCCACTGCTGCAAGAAAGCCTCCTTAAGAGTGCGACTAATGCCAGAAAAATATCAGATTTCACCCGCACGTCTTAGAGTCGAAAATCGCATGATATAATTGATGATGATAATGGCTTTGTGCAATTTAGGTGAGATTTTATTTAATTATTCAAAATATAGGCATGAAATCAAAAAAAAAATGGTTAGGCTTTTTTTTTTTTTTTTTCTTTGTTCTTGGCATCGCACGTTGTGCATTCTGCCAGTGTCAAGTTTATAACGGTTACTCTGCTAAAACATTAGTCTGGCTGTGTAATTCGTAAAAAAATAATGTGGTGTTAATTAGAGAGAATTAGGGATAATTTAGAGCATTTGAATTAAAACAGTTTTTTTTGTTAGTAAAGTTTTTATTTTTTTGACAAAACCAGATTATTTTCCAAAATTCTATTCGGCTACTCGGCTTGTATATGATTTTCTCCTACCTGTAGTATTTTAAAAAATCTAAATATTCACGTTCTTAATCATTAAGTGTGTTTAAAAATACACCTTTTACTTACTTTTGGCATTAGTCGCCCCCTTAATAGGGAGGGGTTGCCATAATCCCCACGCTTGGCAGGCGGCTTGGGGATCGCAGAATGCTCACCACCGTTATTCGAGAGGACGCTGCTGCCCGTCCTCCAATGGTTCTGGGTGCAGTTTTGGAACATACCCAGGCTGCTTGTGTTCAATTTTTCTCCACATTTTATTATCGTGATATTAGAGCGTACCATTCTTCCCTTTTTTATTTAAATTAATGTATTATATAATAAATAAATAAAATGCCGTTCGTTGGTAAGCGCATATGACTTGACGATGACTGAACCAATTAGACATTTTTATTTTAAAATTTAATATGTTTGTAACTGGTAGGTACAAATACAAATTAGGTTTTTGGGAAAAACACTAGTAAGTTTTTAAAATGTTTATAGGACAAAGTCTGTCGGGCCATCTAGTATGCAAATATAATAATAGTACATTATGATACAAGTAGGCTATGTTGGTCATTACACTCGGGATCCGAGAGTGTAATGATCAATGCACACGAGTTTTATACGATGTTTTTCATCACACTTGTTAGGAAAAACAAACGTGTATATTTACTAACTTCTTGATAATAAATCAACCACACAGCTTAAACTTTAATAAACATTTGCGGAAAATGGCGTGCAAGCCAGCGATGCGCGCGCTGGTGACATTTTCTTTAACAGAATACAAACTTTGTGTAGGTATTTAAAAAAAAAACATATTACTTTCTTAAAAGTTATTTTAAGTTCATTGACCTTGGACAAAACTTAACCGGGATATAATAATGCTGTGCTGTAATGTATGTAAAGTACAAAGCACGTGTGTTTCATCGTCAGCCATAAAACGTCCACTGCTGGACGAAGGCCTCCCCCTTTATAGAGGGGTGTTGCCATAATCCCCACGCTTGGCAGCCGGCTTGGGGATCGCAGAATGGTCACCACCGTTAACCAAAAGGACGCTGCTGCCCGTCCTCCGGTGGGTCTAGTTGCAGTTTAAGGATATACCCAGGTCCAAGCACGCGTGTTTAATAACTTGAATTATGAACCTAAAACCGCTGTACTAAGACCCGAGTTACGAGCAAGTGTGATGGACAAACAGTTACATGTGTTTCACAGCATCAGCCGTCAAAATACCACTTCTGGGCGTAGGTTGGGAGCAGTGCCGTAAATAGCCTTTTATGCGCCCCGTGCGAGCTTCTATAATTGCGCCCTTGAAAAGAAAAAAATTCAAAGCTTGGTCCTGGTCTGGTCATTTTTGTGCCCCTCCAGGACCAGCGCAGCTCGGTGTCGAGGCACCGCTGGCACAGCCCTATTTACGCGGCACTGGTTGGGAGAGATGCTTTAATTAATCCCATGCACATTATGATATTAATATTCCACCACGCAGGCCAGTTGCGGCTTAGTGCATTCATTCATACGCAATTGAATTTCTTATCCGAACATTCAGATAAAAGATAGATACTTTAATGTAATAGGCATCCAATTCTACCTATACGGTTGGCAGTCAGTGCGATGAAAAGAGAATGGTGGAAATAACCTTCTAACGCCTTACTATAGATACTTAGGAGCTTGGTACGAATAATCAAGGGAAGGTGAAACAAAACAAGTCATTTATAAATAAAAGCATTTACTATTATTATAACTTAAAATATTAATTATATCGTACCTATGCGTTTAGGCAGGTACGTCTTATTCAATACATTTTAATTACTTTACGTAATTAACTTCCTAAATAAAAATTACATTAGAGATTCTAAAATGATAAAATGTAAAATAATTTAACACTTACCTACTTATAGTACATTTACATAAAACCTAACTACATTTATTTATTATTATTTTATAGGCTGCGTTGCAGCGACTGTGTGATAGCAAAATAAGATAAATCAGTAATGAGTTCTTGCTACAGAATAAATAATAGTACTACGTATTCTTGCATTAGATCCTCGGCCATATTGTAATTACCTTTATTATCACGCCAGTAGTAAAAAAAAAGTAGATCGCATTTCCAAGAGCAAAAAAAAATTCAGTGAGAGGTGTTACAAAAAACACTGTAAAGCTAACCCAATGACATAATGTACCTTACTACCTACTGCTGGGTACAGCGAGGTTCTTATTGTACGCTGATTTCGTAGATAGTATTCCAATTTACCACGAAGTTGCGTAACACCGTGCCTATAGTGACTAGATTTTGAATTATGTAAAATTTCTATTGAGTGGAGACACAAAGATAGAGAATAGATAAATTGTTAATAGATAGTCTGATCGCTAAGTCTCTTCGTTGATGTGAGTTGTTTTTTACTTTTGGATTATTCCCACTAAGTTATACATAATTAGGTTACGTGAAGGGTTGGTTGTGCTCAATATAGAAAGTTGAATCGAAAGCCTACTCTAACGTTATATTAGCTCTTCTCTCTTTCATGTAAGACAGAATTTAGAATGCAGGATGTGGCTGTTTTAGCTGTTTTTTCCTTACCACATGTTTAATTACCCTTGCAGTACCGTACTTTGTGCAGGTACAATAATGGTAATAATTTGTCTTAGTGCAGGATACCTTAATGTTGGTAGTAAAATGTACCTATGCTAAAGATACCCCGCTGTATTGGTGCAGCGACGGGGTAGGATTACACCTACTTATATACTTCCCGTTGGCCTGCCTCTATGCCTGACTGAGGACACCGGCGGTACTACAGCTGCCTGAAGCAAAACGACAACTGCCCGGAAAATGCTCGCGTCGGAGATTAATGGAGCGGAGACGAAACGTGCAGGAATCGACACATCTCATTGGTCGAATTAAATTGTCATGTGATGTATTGGTATGTGATTGGTCGATTCCTGCACGTCAAATTTACTCTCCACTCATCTCCGCCGAGAGAATTTTCTGGGCAGCTGTTTAGCCTCAGGCAGGTGCAGTAGATAGGTATATTGTAGTGGTAGGTCTCTACTGCAGAGTCCGCCTGGGGAAGTACCACACCTTTGCCAGTTATTCAAGCGCCAAGCAGTAGTGTGCAAGCATTACTTTTTTCCGGTTTGAAGGGCAATGTTACCAGAGAAATTACTGGGTATACAATACAATACAATACAATATATCTTTATTGCACACCAGAAATATAGGACATCTTACAAATAATCAGGGTAGGTACATTATTTGGCAGTACAAGGGGCGGCCTTATCACCTTAAGCGATTTCTTCCAGGCAACCTTTGGATGGACTGGACTAAAGGAGGCAAATGCAATTTGGTCGGTGGTGTACATAATATATAAAACATAATAAATTAATATTGCAGACATATAAGTTAAAATACTTACAATAAAATAGTTATACCTACATAAATAATACTTACTATACATAACATATATATACCAATATAATATATATACATGTATAAATACAGACGTACCAATTAATTTATGGAAAAATAGTGTTTATAGAGAAGGTTATTAAAAATAGGAAGAGATTTAGCGTGTCTGACAGAAGAAGGGAGTGCATTCCACAGCAGGACAGCTTGAACAGTGAAGGACATGTTATTGGAAAGATTGGAGTGGGTGGAAGAAGGGATCTTAAGTTGGAGGGCGCGAGAGGTTCGTAGGGAACTGGAGTGCGGTTGGATGAACTCAAAGCGTTCCTTCAGGTACATTGGGATGGAGGGGATGAACAGGATCTTATAGAGAAAGGAAAGAATATGAGTATTACGGCGAAGTCGGATAGGTAACCATTTAAGCTTTTGACGAAATTCAGAGACGTGGTCATATTTTCGTAAACCGAAAATGAACCGAATGCAGAAGTTTTGTAAACGTTCAAGCTTGTCGAGTTGCTCTTCGGTTAAATCAGTATAACAAACGTCTGACGAGATTTAACATCTAATATCTCATAGAGTGACGAGCGCAGTGCAGTGCAGCGCAGGATTGTGTTCGCAAGTTCAGAATTCTGGCACTGCTGCTGTTAGTGGCAGGCGTGACACTGACCACCAGGCGAACATCTTGCTCGTCTCGTCACTTGATTGTATCTAAAAAATAAAAATAAAACCACCGGTGCGTTCATAAGTTCCCTTTGCCTTAGTGGAAATACACACATCTTTTGCCCTCTTCAACAGCATGTCCCCCGCATTTATAGCATCGCCGAGGATAGTCACTCCATGTAATAGTAGGGTATCCCAATAGGGGATAAAGTCCGCTACCGATAAATCTTACGCTAAATTCAGTAGACACTGCCTTCTTATACCAACGCTCTCACACACAAAACACTTCAATATCAACACTAAAAGTCATTGAGCAAAAAGTCTATTCTCGTATTGTCATCATCCGACCACCGCTCGGACTGTGTTCCTCAGCAGATCTGTCACCAGTTCCGTGGTCCGGATGATCTTGTAGCCGATCTGGTCGATGAGGGTGATGGCGGTGGAGTAAGGAAGAGGCAGGTCGGAGGTCGAGCTGGGCCGGAGAGGGAACCGCGTGGGGATCGCGTTGGATGCTGACCCGATGCTGGGAGATTGAGTTTGCCTGGAAGAATGAAAGTTACATAATAAGAAGGGTGTTTTAGAGGGAATGCGGTCTGCGATTCTCCATACAAATGTACTCCCCTAATTTCTTCCTGAATAATAAAATCTAGATCTACTGTAGATGTCTCTGTTATTTCCTTTATTTCAGCAAATTATTAATAAAAAAAAATAACCCTTTAAAAGTCTTTATACTGATTTTTGAAGGGTTATATATTTGGACAGGAGCACAACCGTGAACCGCTTATTGCGGGACCGATAAGGCTCAGCTGGCGACGCTGCGCGACTGTAAATTTTATCGCCCCGCAATACGGTGCGCGCTTGCGCAGCGTCGGCAGCTGAGCCAATTCGGTCCCGCAAAATAAGCGTTCATGGTACGGCCCCTATGGTACCTGGGTAATGGGTATGCCTTAAAACGGAATCCAGAACCAACGGAAGACGGGCAGCAGCGTCCTCTCTGTTAAGGGTGGTATGCATTCTGCGATCCCCAATCCGCCAGCCAAGCGTGGGGATTACGGCAAAGCCCTCCTTATTAAGGGGGAGGCCTTCGTTTAGATGTGAACGTCTTCTGGCTGACGATGTGATATTTTTTGGAGAATCGCTGACCAGATTCCCTCTGTAAGTGTTGGCAAAGTTATAACAAACTTACCTACACAATACACTCACACTATATGTTCAAACTTTTAAATAAAGCATTTATTATAATTATTGTGATCATTCTTAAATTCGGCACAGAACACACTCGTGTAACCGGCTAATCTGTGCTATAACAGCAAAGTGGCCTATAATTTAGTAAATTATGTATTTAGATACCTCATCATAGAGTCAAGTCAACGGTTATTTTATCAAGACCAGTTTATAACCTAAATACCTCCATATATATATATATATATATATATAATATCATTGCATAAATACAAGTCTATTTATAAATAACTAGGTTCTGCTCGCGATTTCGTCTGCGTATGAAAATATTCTATGTAACCTAGGTTGTGAACTATTTGTAGGTAAGTGTGCCAAATTTAATACAAATTCGTTCAGCCGTTTTGAAAATAATAATAAGAATAACCTAGGGTGCTTGACTATATTTCCCACGAAGATATAGGTGTATAAACCTATATCTTTTATTCAACAGCCGTGGGAAATATCGGAATTCACGTGCATACAAATATAGCTGTGTTTTCTATCCACCTAATACCTATAATATGATTAAGTATGAGTTGACAAACGCACTAAAGAGAGAAGTAAAAGTAGGGCCTTCGCTTTCCTGTGGACAAACGTACTCACGCAAACCGAAAAGTCATTGACCGATAAATTCTTGTAGGATCTAGCTCTCCCAAAGGATAAATTAGATAGGTAAGTATAGCTTGAGGATACCTATCTATGTATACCTAAATACGCTATGAGTATTTATAAAGTAACAGCGCGCCACGGTTTCACCCGCGTGATGATGAAAAACCGTTATGACGTGAAGAGGTAACAAACACAAAAACACACACCGACATACCGACAAACTTTCGCATTTATAACATTAGTGTGATGTATAAGCTACTTCTATTCCAAATTTCATCCAAATCCGTTCAGCCATTTCAGCGTGAAGGTGTAACAAACATAAAACAGTTTGATACCTACCCCAGTAAAGTAGTGCGGAAGGGGAGATTTTATGATAGGAAAAAAAAAAAGATGCTCATTGTAGATGGCTCTGACTTTGCGCATACCAGACGTGGCTTTCATTATCAAATTTTTATTTTAATAATTCATGAGCCGATGATGATGATATCTTAGCAAAAATACTATACTGTTTTTGACTGGTACGTTTAATCTGCGCTATCTATCGAGTTGAAGGAAACTACTTTTTTTTAAAATTATATTTGGAAAATCTTTCATTCTTGTTTTGAGATAACAAAACAACGTGTATTTATCTTGGAGGATCTAGCTCTTTTCTCTCTGGAGTGGTAATACTGGGCATACCCCGCACGCCAAACGTTCAAGACAGAAGTTTGCCCGTGGGCAAAGTGTATATTGCTATAATAAGATATCGGAAAATACATACAATATAAAATATGATATTAATTTGCTCCTGTCAGTGTTTTTTGTTTTAATAAATGTTAAGAAAAATGCAAAAAAATCAAAATATATATGTAGCTACTAAGTGCTGCCACAATTTTCTACAATCGCTCATTTAGGAAACATTATGATGATGTAAATTACTAAATTGTTATATCCTTGGTCTACAAGGTGATTGATTTCCAGGCTTAAAATATGTTAAAACAAAATTATTGGTTTATATGTTTATATGTTTTAACACACACAGACATACCGACAAACTTTCGCATTTATATGTATATTATACTTATTGTGATTTTTACAATGGTTTTTAATAATTAGCTCTGCTTGCATGGAGTATTTCTCGCACGCCTGGCATGGATCAGCAAAGCACCAGCAAGAGGCGTTGGAGTCCATCGAGAAGAGTGCCAAAAGGCTCATCAACAACGGCGACTGTTGGAGCTAAACTCCAAAGCCTTGAACATCGACGTAAGGTTGCATCTATATGTGTTGTCCGGAGAGTGTGCTTCGGATTTGCATGATCTGGTTCTCCCCTCCTGCCCATTCTACTATCGGACGGCTAGAAGCTCGAAAAATGATTTATATGAACAAAAACTCTAACAAAACGATTTGATTCCACTGTTTTGTGCGAACTGCTAAACAGTGGAATGAGCTTCCTGAGTGGGTCTTTCCCGAGTGATATAAGTACCTAATCTGAGTGTCTTCAAGTCACGAGTGAATCGGTTTCTTAGGCAAGCGTGCTTCATCGTAGACTGCATCTTCGTTTAACATCAGGCGACCTGCGAGCTACCGGTCAAACGCAAGCCTATAAATGAATTTAAAAAAAAAGCTCTCCAGAAGTTATGCGACATGTTTGACTCAAATTCCTTGGTGAGTTGATGTCGGGGTCAAGGTGAAGTGAAGATTACGGTATATTCCATTTAGCCCACACGGTTTTGTTTCTTCAAAATATGGCAGACGTGCATTGGCCTTCAGGATAGATGGTTAGTACTCCAGGAAGCTCAGTTCTGGAACCAGTTTCATACCAGTTGCACCTCAATAAAGGAGGGCAAGAGCCTGCCGTGATGTGTGTGTGTTGTCGAGATTTATGAATATACATTTTATGGTGAGAAACATCAATCAATAACTTAAATCAATTTATGTTTGACGTTTATTTATGGTCATATTTTTAATGTAAGTTTAGCATTACCTTTCCAAGAATCGTTGTTAGTGATTATCGTATATGCGGATGATGAAACGCTATACTCGTACAAGAGTTAGTTACCTGGTCTGCAAGGCAGGTCGCATGGTGGATATCTTCACGGTGGGAGGCACCGTTGGCCGGGTGGTGCCTGTCGCTGAAGATGGACTGCCCACCATCAACTCGCCATCTCCTCCAAACCTGGAAACGATACATTTATAATTTTAATTGTTTATCCTATATTATCAACCAGTTATGTCAGAGGCTTTCGAGTGATATGTCTTCTTATGCATACTTGGGTTGCTATTCGTCGTCAGCCATAAAACGTGCACTGCTGGACGAAGGCCTCCCCTTTATAGAGGGGTGTTGCCATAATCCCCACGCTTGGCAGGCGGCTTGAAGATCGCAGAATGGTCACCACCGTTAGCCAAGAGGACGCTGCTGCCCGTCCTCCGGTGGGTCTGGTTGCAGTTTAAGGACATACCCAGGTCCAGTTGGGTTGCTATTTTCTGCGTTATATTACCTATTATAGAAATAATAATTCATAATATATTTTTTGTCAAAAAATATGTTTTTTTTAAATTATAAATGAACTATCCATTCAAGTACACATTTTCCATAATATACGAAGGCCTTTCTTACAAAAATTGACATAATTTTTTTTAAACGTTGAATTACGAAATTTTTTTTAGTTCACCTCTACATTATGAGGACATTTATAAACATCCTCCAAATAAGTTTCTGTCGTCTTCTTCATTACGCCTGCCTCCACATGGGGGCTGCCTGTGGTGGGGCAACTTTTATAATAATGATTTCCGGCTATGTACGCATCACTATTATTTATTTACAAAAAAAAAGTATTTAAGTATTCTATCAGCTATCAGGTTTCCATATTACAAGCTTTGCTTAGTTTGCCAGATGGCGCTGTGTGATATTTATTTATTTATTTATTATATTTATGTAGGTACTTCTACCTACCGAAATGCATGTAGGACAAGAAAGACGACACATTCACTTTGGAGACAAATAAGGTGATAGCCATCGAGGTTTTACCATAGTCATTATGTTTTTTAATTATTAGGGACTTGGAAGAGTTTGCTCTTTCTATCCATTACCATCATTTTATAAAAATGATTATAATAGGTACGAAATAGAATGAGTTGACCAAAGTTGAGTAAGGAACAACCAAATTTTCCCATAGTTTTTTTTTAGATTACACTTTTACATCAGCGGCATGAATGTGTGTACTCAATACGTTCATGAACATTTCAATAGTCATTCAATCACTGCCACACTGACCTAAGCATGGCATAATTTCATCAACACATGCGATGCTGTGAGAAAATGCCTATCTGCATTGTCTCAGATATGCCGCGCATGCGTCCTATTAACTCATACTTGATTAAGTTATAATTACCAGCTTCAATTTCTCTCACAAGTAGGTAAAGCAATATCTAGATTTTTTTCTATACTTTAGAGAGGATTGTGGTAATGCAAACTGAGTACCTTCATCCACATTGTGTGGTCGAGCCAACTGTGTAGTTATTATCAAAATGTTTTTAGTATCACATTTTTAGAAAACCAGATTCAGATGTTGGAAAATCTGTTTCCATCATCATTATCATATATCATCAGCCCGGAGACGTCCACTGCCGCCACACTGTACGACAACCTGCCATGTGCATCCACCGGTTGCCCGTGACTTTTACAATGTCGTCGGTCCACCTAGTGGGAGGCCGCGCCTACGCTGCGTCTTCCGGTTCGCGGTCGCCACTCAAGAACCTTTCTTCTCCATCGGTTGTCAGTTCTTTTAGCGATGTGGCCTGCCCAACCCTGCGAGCTATGTCGGCAACTTTGGTTCTTTGGCGAATATCCTCGTTCCGGATATTATCGCGCAAAATAACTCCGAGCATAGCTCTCTCCATTGCCCGTTGCGCGACTCTGAGTTTCTCCAAAAGGCCAGCAGTTAAAGACCACGTTTCAGTTCCATATGTCATCACTGGCAACACACAGTTGTCTTCATACACTGCGATATTTTTTTCGGGGAATCTGTTTCCAGTTTAGTAGTTCGTTCGTTTACCATGCAAAACGTATAAATAAAACTGCATTTCATGCTCGACATAAATCGCTGTTCCAGTTTTCAAACATTTTACTATGTTTCTACTTCATTCACGAAAATGTGTCTCTGTTGATTTAGAAATACGAGTACACCTGGGAGACATTGGGTCAGACAGAATGGCCCAAAAAATATTCGAAAGTTTTGGATTTTAACCTAAACTAGAACTGGTTAATCCAGTTACCATAATTAGCTGCAATTTTGTATACTTAGCAGCTAAGTATTATTTTCATCTAGTGGATGAAAATTCATTATTCTGCTCCGCAGTAAAGATTCACACAGTCACATTATTGTTTATCCTGGATATGAATCGAACCAACGCACTACAGCTCTTGCCACGAGAAAAAGTGATTGTTTTAAGAAGGTACTAAGACATTTTCGCCAACCTATACATGTACTTATTTATGGCTGCCTTTGGCCTTACACAACAAAAACTCTTTCAATCCTATTATAGACTACAACAGACAGCCTTAAAACTGATACGAATAAGTACCTAGGTGTCATTCTAATAGTCCGTTATACGGATATGGAACTGTTTAGCAACCTCTCGCACAGAAACTACAGAAAAATACGTACGTAATCAATATTTTTTCAGTTTCTGTTTCCGCACAAGTTTCGTAGGCCAGTCAATAACGACCCAAAAATGGCAAACATCGCAAACGCGTATGTTTCTACAATTTGAGCCATAATCAAGCTTTCTTACTCCATTGGTTGCGGAGATACAGCTAGGCAAAGATAGGCATTTTGTTCTGAAAAATGAAAATTATCAGTAGGCTAATTTTCCAAGACACACAACAGCACAGACAGGAAATTTTGTAGGCATAATCAGCCTTACCTAAAATAATCTCGATTCTCTTAGTCACTGCTTAAACTTCTCTGTCTTTTTCTTGCATGTTACACTTCACGTCAGAGAGAAGATGGCAGAGCATCTTAAGCACGGTTGAGAAGTTTTTTTAAGTAAGACTGAATACAACAACAACCAACTAGCTTAATTATAGAGCCATTCAACTAACTGCCTATGTTATATTTTGAATTACTTACTTATAAACAATATCTAATGTCCGTCCGTTATTTCATCTTTTTTCTTTGGTCAGGAGACCAAATAATAGGGTTATTAATACGGATATTGATGATTTATGAATGGCCTAAGTATCAGCCAGTTCATTAAATGCTGTAATAGACGTTACGGCTGAATATCATTTAGAACGCTAGTTGAACGGTTTATTCCTTTCTAATACCGAAAACTAACCAGTGGTTTTGGCGCCGTTTATAGTAAAAATACTAGGCTGTTAATTGAATACATTTAATTATGATAGCCCGTTCTAAACACCATTATAATCACTGCTACACCCAGGGTATTTTAACTGACTTCAAAAAAGGAGGTTCTCAATTCGACTGTATGTTTTTTTTTGTATGTATGTTACACGATTAAGTACTCCGCCAATTATGATCTGATTTTGATGTTTTTTTTTTGTTTGTTAGGTACTAATACTTCATACTTCATACTAATACTTCATAAATACTTCATAAGTGGTCCCATATACATTTTATCGAAATCGGTTCAGTAGTTTGGTTTTTAAATCAAAATTACTAGAAAATATGAAGATATCATCCAGTTATTCGAAGTTGAAGTCGTTTTTTTAAGAGCTTATTATTGTCTTTTAAGTTTTTTTTTAATGTAAAACCTTGAATAAAAAAACAAACCTGTTTTTTCATACACTTTGCTGGTAAATACAGTTCCATTGACGATACAATAATTTAGTACCACGGAGTTGATCAGATAGCGTCTGGCCATATAACTGTATATTATATATGTGAAACGCAATCTTTCCTGTAATATTTTATAAAGTTTTTTGAACTTAAGCTAGTAGAGAGAACTCTTCAATGTTTAAATGGTCTTCAATGGTAAACCCCTCGAGTTTTGTCTCGAATTCAGTGCTCAACACGCGTAAATATAGTACTGGATCTAGCACCCAAAGTACTGAGTTGACAGCACCGGCTACAAGTAAAGATTGAGTTATGGTTCATTTGATTTGTTTTGACAGAGTAGGGCCTTCGTTTCACTGTGGTTTTGACAGACTCGTTCACCATGGTGACAATATTTTAAAGCGTGTTTTCAATATTTCAAACTATAATAATTTTTCATAGCTTGCCAGTTGGCCACAGTGTGAACCCTAGCTTAATAGAGGCTTCTTTGAACAAATGTCACTATAACTAATGAAGCTGCATTGATGAATTAATCGGTGTGCGTTTTCTCACATCGTTTAGATTAATGGCCAGTCTATAATAGTTCTAACTAAGAAGGATTTAAAGTTCGCCAAGGCAGTTTCATGGTCAAATAAGCAGTTGTTTTTAGGGTACCGCAGCAAACTTTATTTTGCATTTTAGAGACTTTTTTATTGTTTTTGGTATAGCACTTTGTGCATACTACCATTTTGAAATAATTTTCAAGTTTCGAGTGTTAGAGAGTCAAATATGTCTTAGTCACACAAAGAAAGCCGAATTGGCGAATTTACTAGATGTTTATTTAGGGAGTTATGGAAACGACACAAAAAGAAATGCCACACAGTCGTGCGTGATTCATGCTTCGTTCGGCCACGATGTTTCGAATCGCATCAAAAATTCTGCTTTCTGCCCTGTGCATTATTCGGTACTAATGAACGGAACGCCAGTTTACATTTAAAAAAAAACAATGAAACGCGCGTATTCGCTACAAAGATGAAAAGCAAATTTCAGCAGACATTATATTCCGTACGGGCAAAAGTTGTACCTAAATTATAATAAGTCAGCTAAAAGGGGTTGGAAGCAATAAGCTGAAACCGAACTGTGCCTTGAGATATATAACTTCTCACAACAATTACAAAGACTTTGAGAGAAGCCTATGTCTTATACACTATAGGGATTGTGATGATGATTTATTTGACGTAAGTATAACTTTGATGGTATGACGTGTAACTTTGATGGTTTGACGTGTAACTTTGATGGTTTGACGTGTAATTTTGATGGTTTGACGTGTAACTTTGATGGTTTGACGTGTAACTTTGACGGTTTGACGTGTAACGTTGATGGTTTGACGTGTAACTTTGATGGTTTGACGTGTAACTTTTATGGTTTAACTTGATAACAATGTACTAATGTATTGTACTGTATTGATCGTGTCCTACTCCATGTCTATTCTATCGTAATATTAACCAACGCAATAAACTTTTAACAGCAGGTTTGCCAAAACACTGTTATAATTGCGATCAAGCAACGAGTTAATAATAATTTGTAGCACGCAAATCGACGCATCTATTCGTAATTTTTTATTAGACCAAAATAATACATTTTGTATCTATTTTATCCGACCGTGACACTCCCATATTATTATTGTGTCGAAGAATGTGAAGAATTCTACCTTTACCTACCTAATCATGCTGACCATTGAAGAGAGAAGTGAATAGAACAGAAAAGTGACGGGTCGTGCTAGCCTGCGCTGCAAATGCACGTATGTGACAATTCTACCAATATACATATTTTTAAGACTGGCATACTCAAAAAGACAATTCAGTTAGACGCGTAGGAAACCAAACCAGATTGCATGGTGTTTAGATCTGTTTTAATCTGTTACAAAATGGCATTTCGAGCGTTATACGCTAACGAAAACTTCAAACGCGCGACCAATATTGCGTTATGTCTTATGTAGTGACAATACGATTTTGTATGAAACCGGTGATAGCGGTTTTGCTCGATCCTATAAGGTCTTGTAGGATCTAGCTCTCTCTCTCATATAATCAAAGTATAAGGTACAGTTGCTTTACAACATTGTATTGACAGCCGTTCTAACCTAAGAAGTAGGGCTTTCGCTTTTCTGTGATGCTGACTAATTTTACCGAAGCATAAGAATAATTAGCCTGTTAATGCACTGCTGAACTGTCCAGCAGTACTTCGAGGTTACGTTGTGTAAAGTTACATTATTCTTGAAATTGCTCAAAAATAAATCAGCTTAGATTAGTTCACATCAGTTTAAAAATTTAAATATCCACTTTAAAAGGAATCTCTCGTAATGTTCAAATATGCACAAAATTAAGCCACACATCTAGAAGGTACTTAAAATAAAATACGAGATTATTTTTTCCGAAACTTTTTTACAAGTTTGGTTATTATGAGTTAAGTAATTGTATTATTATAGGTATATAAGTACCTAATTGTACTAATTGGTACGTAGAGCCAATTAAAATTCGGCTTCTCCTAGTTTTTGTTCTAAAAATTAAAACTGGTAATATAAAAACACAATCGCATATAGGTCGCGTCATGTAAAAAGAACACTGGCGGTTAAGCTGCGCAGTAGGCGATTTAGGCGATATCTAATATATTTTGCCAAATACAACAATAACCAATATACGAAGCTGCGAGCAAAAGGCTAATTCATAATTATTTAAAACTATAGGCCTAGTACCTTTGTGCGCAAGTGTACACATGCGCAAACACACTCCCTCCACTTTCTTCCAGCGTTCTTTTTACATGACGCGACCTGTACCTACATAGATTCGTGTAACAATAAAATTATTGACAAGGCGTCGTAGATCACATTTCCAATGATTTGTAGGTACTTTACATACTGTTTTTTTAATGCAATGGAGCGATTAGACGAGCGAGACGTTCACCTGTTGGTAAGCATCACAGTAAAGCGAAGGCCCTAAACTCTTGATAGTATCACGCCTGCCCATAACAGTAGCAGTGCCAGCGAATAAAATCCTGCACCGTTACTCTGCGGTGCCAAAAATTAAGAAAAAAACATGCAGGGAGGGAAAGAAGTCTATGGTATATGGTGATATTCGGAGTATTGGCGGGAACGCGAAAAAATCATGTCGCTGCATTGTATTATTTTCCAAAACTAGTGTTTTTTCGAGTGTTAATGCATAAAAATGGGTGCTGTTTTTGTGGGGTTGCTTGCGGTTTTTTAACGTATATCAATTTATTTACCTGTTCACAATCATTGGCCTAGGCGAAGTTGACTGGGGGCTGACTGGTGCTACAGGGGCGGACGTTGTTGTAGTTGCTGGTGCGGGAGCAGGGGCGGGTGAAGGCGGCGGGGGCGGGGGCTGTTGCTGCGTTGCCGTCGACAGGGGAAGCACTATGCCTGAAAGGGAAAAAAATAATGTAATGTTAATTTAAACATGGTAAATATTTCTAGAGACTACTATAGGTACTAACCACTATAGGAGACTAAACCCGACTGAACCAAAATTAGTAAAAAAAAGGTTGAATAAAATAAAATCATGCATCAATAAGTTTTTTAGAAATACACCATTATAATATATTGTGTTTGGATTTGATGGTAAAATATTTCAATGAACAAATATCTTCTTAAATGGTAAAACACGTACCTAATTATGTCAAATTCTGATTTTGTCTGACATAAGAGAGACATTATATTCGTAGGTATTACTGGCACAATTTCGGACCTGGGTATGTCCTAAAACTGCATCCAGAACCAACGGAGGACGGGCAGCAGCGTCCTCTCAGTTAACGGTGGTAACCATTTTGCGATCCCCAAGCCGCCTGCCAAGCGTGGGGATTATGGCAACACCTCCCTTTAAAGGAGAGGCCTTCGTCCAGCAGTGGACGTCTTCCGGCTGTTGATGTGACTGGCACTGTCGTGTGAGAATTTTCATTGCCTCCTTTAATTACTTTTAGCGCAATCAGTATAAGTTTAGTATCTTGTGTAGGTATTTGTTTATTAGAATCGACTTCCCTTTCTTGCACTTTTTTCATATCCAACACAGAGAATATCGAAATTGATAACGTGCTGCGAAAGTCTCAATTGATTAAAAGCACTTATGCGATCCACCCCTTGACGTGAACTGAAACGCCATAAAAGCGGTAACTTCGGTTTTTGTAGTGGTAGGACTCTACTGCAGATTTCGCCTGGGGAAGTACCAGTTATTTGCTAGTTATTCAACCGCCAAGCAGTAGTGTGCAAGCATTACTGTGTTCCGGTTTGAAGGGCAATGTTACCAGAAATGACTGGGTAAGAAGAGATTTCAATCTAATATCTCATGGTGACTTGCGCAGTGCAGTGCGGCGCAGGATTGTGTTCGCAATTCTGGCACTGCTACTGTTAGTGGCAGGCGTGACGCTTACCACCGGGCGAAAGTCTTGCTCGTCTCGACACTTGACAGTATAAAAAAAAACTACTTGTTGAAAAATACTGTATTTTTCAACTATGTATTGATAGGTTATATTGTCGTCTTGTCATAGCATATTGCTTACTAACAGAAATAAAATGTATTCCTTACTAGCTGTTGAGCAGTTTCACCCGCGTGATGATGAATAACGGTGATGATGATGATGAAAAAAAGAAGCTTATTAGTTATTTTGGGAAGTACCTATACTATCACCATTTCGAGTTTCATTCAAATACGTTCAGCCGTTTTGGCGTGAACAGTGAAGAAACTTACACATATACCAAGAACTTACGCATTTATAATATTAGTAAGACTATTACTATTGTATCAGCATTTACTTTCTTTTTACTTTCATGTGTTAATGATAATGTGTTGATGTATGGTATGTTGGTACCCAATAAATAAATAAAAGTTTTCAACTAACCCGATCCAGGAATGAAGTTAAAGCTTTCCTTCGCGAGAAACTCCTCGAAATATCTGGTGAAGTCCCCCGTGGGGTCCCACCGCACGGAGAGCTTGGCCCACTCGCTGGGGTACTCATATTTCAACCGCTTGATAATCTTCACTGCGGTCCGCTTCTGTCTTTCTGTGCAGCGCACACATTTCGTCCTTAGCGCTTCGGGAAGCAGCCCTGAAAAAAACACAATAAATTAATAATTACGTTAATTTATTTCAAACCATAGAAGATGAAACTACCTAATCCTAGTTTTTGTTTATTTCAATTTTTATTAATCGCTAAAGAAATACGATACTAAAATTAACTAACTAGACAGCCTTATAGCTCAATTGGTAGCATGTCTGCCTTCAGAGCTGTAGGGCGTGGGTTCGATCCCCACCCAGGACAAACATTTATGTGACGATCATAGATGTTTGTTCTGTGTCTGAGTATAGTATGTATTATATATCCTCCCCAAATTCAAATGAAAAATAAATAACAATAGACTATAATATAAAAAACTAGACTAGGTACCTACCTAATCCTAGTTACTCTACCAAATACCACGTCGATCTATTGTTCCAGTGTTGCGTGATAGAGGAACAAACACGCGAACCACCAAATACACTTTTTCGCATTTCTAATGGTCTAATAAAGTATTCGATAGCAAAGTAAATTGTGCCTGTGACTGTACCAAAAGTAATGTTTTGGTATTCGTTAGGAACAATTGTTGGGAATAAGATTTTGTACTTCAATTAAATATTTAAAATGTGGTATTCGTTTGGAATAGAAATGAATTACGGTAATAAACTAATAGCACGTGGTATTAGTTTTTGGTATTGGAAGGGAATAGATCATTAAGATGGGATAAATGAATGAATTATTTTTGTGGTAGCTCAGTTATAAGAAAACACGTATAATAATCGTGAGGTTGTATCCTGGACAACATTTTAAATAAATAAAATAAATTACCAATGCGTTTATGTATTCACGTTCGGATTTTCAAATCTAACCATTAATGGAAGTATTCCCGTTTGAGCACCATTTTCATTATTATTTTCATTCATTTCATTCAAAAGCCAATAATGGCTTTTATGTGAAAGAAAAAAACACGGGGAAACTGCATAATAAATGTCCCGAGGAGAAAATCAATAGCATAGGTAATTATTCCACCATAAAGTACTGCACCGGCCCAATTTGGTGGAATAAACATTGTCAACCCATCGTCCCTATGCCTTGCAGTTATTTAAATGCCGATGCCCGAAGCCGTAACTAATTCTTGTAACTTTAAGCTATAATTTAGCTTCAAAATCCATTAGTGAATCAATGTAGAACGATTTTAAATACCGTTATTTTGATGAATATTCATTACGCTTTAGCAATTTTTTGCTTCAGTAAATCGGACCTCCCTAGTAATTTTAAATAAGTAAAACGGTCGATAACACCTAGGCGAGTAAGTTTATAGCATGTTGTAATGTTAAATACATTTTAACAGCTGCTATTTTTAGAAAAATTGCCAGAAAATACACGATTTAACACGAATCATTGTTAATTGCTTACCTACTGGTGTTTTAGTTTTTTGTGATCGAGATTTCGGGGTTTTCCTCGTAGGTAGTTCTTTAGTATCTGAAAAATTATTATGACTGGAGATAACAACATATCGAGTTGCATAATAAGTATTCATTAAAAATAATGCATTGTTTTTGCTGTCCGTAACCTTGATCTTTGAAAGATTTCTTCTGATAGCTACCGATTTTAATTAAATTATCTAACATTAAGTTATTATTATTTTTATAGTTCTGAGAACTCCACTAATTTTGGTGTTAGGTACCTACGCTTAAAATATTGCCGACAGCCTCCATTTCAATCGGTGAGCAACATTGAATATTTTATATCTAAATTGTGTTATCCAGCGAATAAAGTAAGTAGTATCACATTTCACACTAGCATACTAGTATTAGCAAGTTACCTACTAGTATTATAGTACTAGTTACTAGTATTATAGTACTAGTTACTAGTATTATAGTACTAGTTACTAGTATTATAGTACTAGTTACTAGTATTATAGTACTAGTTACTAGTATTATAGTACTAGTTACTAGTATTATAGTACTAGTTACTAGTATTATAGTACTAGTTACTAGTATTATAGTACTAGTTACTAGTATTAGTAGATACTAGTTACTAGTATTAGTAGATACTAGTTACTAGTATTAGTAGATACTAGTTAATGTTGGATATAGCAAAAATCAATCTGTCTCACTTTGACATGTATGAAGTAATGCTTTCTCTTTCATATGTTTTATTTACAATAATTATTAACGAGATACCTTTGTTCTTAAGGTCTTGGTTTCGTGAGCTTATAAAGCTGGTAGTTGTCCTATGGTGTCCCTGCGACCCGGTACAGTAGAGAGCACTCACACCTCTCTATTAATTGGAGTTAGTAAAATAGTATGTTAGGAAATCATATGCGTTATTAATGCGTCTTTCATTGACTTCCATACATAACTCTAATGGTTAGTATATTAGTAGTTAGTACTAGTCACTACTATTAGTTACTAGTATTGGTAACTAGTATTAGTTACATGTATTAGTTACTAGTACCAATTTTATATGCAGAAATTTGTGTGTGCGTGCAATGATTTCATACGTCTATGTGTGCGCGCGTGTTTGTGTGCGTGCATGCGTTTTTACCCTGCGAAAATATAAGGTTTTCGAAAGATCGCGAGATGCTGCTTGTAATATTGTAGAAGTTCCCTTTTCGTTTTTTTTTACTGTTACACATATTGGATTTGAATGAAACCTGCCAAGGAGGTAGCGTAAATTATGAAGCTTGGGTTTTAATTTTCGTAGTTTTTTTACTGTTTAGTTATCAAAATAATAATAAGATGATTTAGAAGAACGATCTGAGATACTTTCGTATTTTATTAATACAATATAAATATACATTTATTATTTGAATAATTTGGTTATAAGTACATTTTTAAACCATATTCTTGTTAATTGAAATAAATAATTTTGCCTTCTTTTTCTCAGTAACAGAGCATGAAATTGATGTTAATGGCTTTTTTGGGATGGTAATTGGAGGCGACTGGCGGATATGAAGTAGGTAAGTCTATTTACTTAAATTAATATTTTTACTAGATTATTGTGATAAAAGGTCTACAGATTATATACTTTTATTACAATTTGTTACGTTTTTCTGTAACGCTAACAATACATCAATTATCCCTATCTAAGAAATCAACAAATAGTTACGCAGTGTTTAAGTATAGTATAAAGGTTTGTAAGACCAGCAACAACAAGTCGTTACACAGATAACTAAACGTTTTGTATTCAGTCGTCTTCGCGGTGATCGCTTCGAGTACTGACGTGTGCTCTAACAATTTCCTTATTTATAAATAATGAATAAATTAGAGCCTTTGTCATAAAATACGAGACCTACATTAAATCCAATACGCACGCAGTGCCGTAAATAGCCTTTTATGCGCCCGGTGCGAGCTTCTATAATTGCGCCCTTGAAAAGAAAAATATTCAAAGCTTGGTCCTGCAGGGCTAACATGCGCACCGCGAGAAAATTTTGTCATCTCTTTATGTCGTGCGAAAACGAGACAAACTTATACAGATTCGTAGCCTTGTCCTGTTTTTAAGAATCGAGAAAATATTCTCGCGGTGCGCATGTTAGCCCTGCAGGTCTGGTAATTTTTGCCCCTCCAGGACCAGCGCCCGGTGCCGGGGCACCGCTGGCACCGCCCTATTTACGGCACTGTATGCACGATCAAAATACATCTATTTATCTATCTTGTATTTATTTATGTAATGTAACTGAATTAAACTATTATTAAAACATTAATCAATCGATATAAGAGACCGTTTAATGTATCTATAGGTAGCAAACCTATAGATAGTTTAAACGGTCTCTAATTTCGGGTAATGTGCCCAAAATGCTGGCCACGTTGCTCCGCTGTATTGCGAGGCTAATTTTCTGGCCCAAATAAAGGCCAGCATTTTGGTCACGTGTGGATTCTTTATGTAATATATAAAACAAAGGCCGGCTAGTTACACCATTTATAACTCAAGAACGGTTGGACTGATTTCCAGGACAGCTAGTAGGTAGTCAAATTTATATATATGTAATATATTTTTTAATATTATAATTACAAGCGGTATAATAATATATTTGATTATTATAAGACAATTATTATTTGTTTAAAATATACGAAGTTAATGATAGTGCTTATTGATTGATAGCGTGTTACTAAACAAAGTCGGGTTAGGTTAACAGTTACACGGACAGCTGGTTTTAAAATGTATATATATATATATAACATATATTTTAATTACAAGCGGTATAATAATATATTTGTTTATTATAAGACAATTATTATTTGTTTAAAAAATACGAAGTTATTGATAGTGCTTATTGATAGCGTGTTAACTAAACAAAGTCGGGTTAGGTTAACAGTTACACGATTTATAACTCAAGAATGGCTGGACCGATTTTTATGATCTTTGATTTGTAAGATTTGTCTCGGCCGCGAATAGCAGAATAACCATTAAAACATCCGTAAAATTTTCAAAATATAATTATAGGCGGTGCGAAGTGCACAAGGACAGCTAGTATATTAATATATATTTTAATTACAAGTGGTATAATATATTTTCATCACACTTGCTCGTAAAGTGGATCTTATTACATCGGTTTTAGGCTCATAATCCAAGCTATTACGCACGTGTGCTTTTTACTTTACATTACGGCACTTGTGCTATAATAGGTATAACCCGGTAAAGTCAAGTTTGTACGTCACTGCAATCAGACGTATGTATACGAAGCACTCTTAATATAGCCGGGTAATAGTTACAGTTTTTTTGTAACACCAACAAAGAGTTCTTATGCCGCTGAAGTAAATGTCAACCTGCGCGCGCATTGCTGGTTTGGGCGCCATTTTCCGCAAATGTTTGTTGACGTTTTCGCGGTGTGGTGATTATTATCAAAAAAAGTTTGTTTTTCCTCGCAAGTGTGATGAAAACAGTCGTATGAAACTCTTGTGCTATATTAATCATTACGCTCTCGGCTTCCTTATCGCGGTCGCCTGCGGGTCGCGCGCATAATACCGCCTCTAGTGTAATGACCAACATAGCACACTTGTATGATAATGTACTATGTTTATGAGATCCTATTTCAATCTATTGATTGCTTAAAAAATACAAAGTTAAAGATAGTTTGATAGCGTATATTTTCTATAGGTGTACGTATAGGTGTACCAGAAAGAGTAGACATAAAATGAAATGGAACTAAAAGTTTTCAATACAAAATGTTATTCAGTGTTGCCAAGTTATACGTCATTTTGAAGACTTTGCCTAGAAAGTAGTGCCCCAATTTTTTCTTCCTTTTCTGGTACAGCTATGATTTGCTATACGTTACCTATATGTGAGCAATAATTTCTATGTCGTATGTCTATGATTGCAAGTAAGAAAACTAGCTGTGTTTATAAGCTTCGTGAGCAAAATGATTACTCATTTAATTCTAATTTTGTTTTGAATTGATCTCGATCAGATTGAAGAACTTTTTACCATGTTCAAAACCGGAATAGTTATTTCGAGCGCCCGAAATGTGTTTGTATTTTTTTGCAACACGGCTGTAATAAAATGATATTGAAGGAGTAAAGACTATTATTTATACGAGTACGTAGTTGTAAAATTCCGTACATTAAGTAATTATTTATTATTTTCCATATAGTCATACTCGGATATAGCCATGCATAAATAGGCTAGATGACTGTTTTTATTATTGTCCTATTAAAATGTGGCCCTAAAATATAGCTGACTGATTAATGAAAAGAAAATGAAAATCTGATCATAAATAAGCAACTTATAAGCATTTTAATATCATGCTAGACAGAGAGGCGAAACAGCAAATCGTGACGTCACTTCTCTGTACGCCATATAAATTCTGTTCTGACAAGTAAGGCGTGACGTAATTTTTTCTTTTGTGGGCAAGGGACTGAGTTGTCTCTACCAAAAACTTTAAACGCTTATACAGGGTGTTAGTTTGAACACCATTATCCTTCTAGGATATCATTGTACTGATCATTATGAACAACTTTTACTATGGGGCCAACCCTGAAATCACGAAAAAAAACAGCTGTTCCATACAGAAAGGTTCATCGATCTTGGACAAAATGTATGGAAAACCTGTGTTTTTTTCGTGATTTCAGGGTTGGCCCTTTAGTAAAAGTTGTTCATAATGATGAGTACAATGATATCCTAGAAGGATAACGGTGTTCAAACTAACACGTGGTATACCAGAACATTTTCTATTGGTTTCAACGATTTAAACATCAGTCATCTACCCTATTGTGGCATAATATCAAAACAATATCATAGGTATAACATGTTGATATGACTGTGACCAATATGTGGCCATTGTATCAGACTCGATGGAGTGACGATATACGCAGGACAGCTGGCAATGGCTGGAATCGGATAGCTGAAGTTTGGGCTGAGAGGCGTGTCTTGGGAGAGACCGTGGACTATGATAGGCTGATTATGACGATGATGACGTGACCAGCATATACCTACCTAATTAGTTTTATATACGTAGATGTATAAATGTGCCTAGGACTAGCTTGGTGAATAGGGTAGATTACTGATGTTTATATCTTTGATGAAGAATTTAAGTAAATATAGTATGTTTATTGAAAAAATAATTTGAATCGGTTATTAATGTTCTGATATATAAGCGTTTAAAGTTTTTGTTGGAAACAACTCTGTCCTTTCCCACAAAACAAAAAATCACGTGACGCCTTACTTGTCAGAATATAATTTTTATGGTGTATTGGGAAGTGATGTCACGATTTGCTGTTACGCCTCTGTGTCTAGCATGATATTAAAATGCTTATAAGTTGCTTATTTTTGATCAGATTTTAATTTATTTTTCATTAATCCGCTATATTTATGGGACACTTTATAATAGGACAATAAAAAAAAACCAGTCATCTAGCCTATTACAATAGTAGATAGGTATATTAAGCTTACCACAAGTTAGGTATGTATGAGTAAGTAGCAATATATTTTATGCACCAATATATGAATAGCATTAGCACATATTTCTAAAATGTAGGTACCATCTCCCTTCTAAAGTATTACCCTCTAGTGGGAAAGAGAAAATGAAACTAATTTAAGTTTCATTTAAGTTGTATTTTTTTCTCTAGGATTTTATTCCACATTTTCCATTGTTCCAATGTAAAACTAGTTATGTTTTCGAGAATTAATTTAACAAACATAAAGTGGATGCAGTGGACATATTTTCAACAGACTTCAAAAAAGGAGTTTCTCAATTCGACTGTTTTTTAACGTACTTTACGCGATTACTCCGCCAATTATGAACTGATTTTGATGATTCTTATTTTGTTTCATCATCATCATCATAATCAGCCTGTCATAGTCCACTGCTGGACATAGGCCTCTCCCAAGGCACGCCACTCAGCCCGATCTTCAGCTATCCGCTTCCAACCACTGCCAGCTGTCCTACGTATATCGTCACTCCATCGAGTCTCAGGACGTCCTACCCTACGTTTGCCGATACGTGGCCTCCACTCTAGAACACGTCTACCCCAGCGGTTATCGGTTCTGCGACAGATATGACCAGCCCTCTGCCATTTCAGTTTATTAATACGCTGAGCTATGTCGGTAACCTTAGTTCTCTGGCGAATTACTTCGTTCCGGATACGATCCCAAAGAGAAACACCGAGCATAGCTCTTTCCATAGCTCGCTGAGCGACTTATTTTGTTTGGTAGGTAACTAATAATACTTCAGTGGTGGTCCCATATAAATTTTATCGAAAACGGTTCAGTAGTTTGGTTTTTAAATATATGTAATATTACTAGAAAATATGAAGATGTCATCCAGGTTTAGGTCGCGTCATGTAAAAAGAACGCTAAAAAAGAAAGTAGAGGGGGTGTGTTTGCGCATGTGTACACTTGCGCACAAAAGTACTAGGCCTATTGTTTTATATAATTATTAATTAGCCTTTTGCTTGCAGCTTCGTATATTGGTTTTACTCATACCGCGCCTCATACCACCAAATAGACCGATAAATCGCCTACTGCGCAACTTAACCGCCAGCATTCTTTTTACATGACGCGACCTATATTCGAAGTTGAAGTCAGTTGTATTTTTTTTAACAGCGTATTATTTTTTCAGAAGTGAAGTATCTCGCAAGTAGTTCTGAGTTCTGACATAAGACATTTCCCTATTTCTAAGATCATGAAATCACGAAGCATAAAAAAAACTGAACCGACCTTTACGACGTGGTACAATACCACATCTTTTACGACCTATTATAACATTCTAATTCTATAAAAAAAATTGCATCAGACTTCGTTTAAAAACCATATCCGGAAATCATTCAAATAAATAGATGATGACATAAAGAGCCAGGTTTGTGGTTATCTATGAATGGATTACAAACCGCAAAAGAAATGATTATGCAAAGATAGAATCGATGATAGCATTTTTTCTCTAAAACCATCTCTGTTATGTCATTAGCATTTCAACCATGAGTCGCGGTTATTACGCGTGATGATATAATTGCTTTTCAAATTGCTTATATTTATATTTTGAGCTTACGAGTATCTCAGTAAAAGCTGTAGTGCTGTGACTCTACTGCAGAGTCCGCCTGGGGAAGTACACACCTTTGCCAGTTATTCAACCGCCAAGCAGTAGTGTGCAAGCATTACTGTGTTCCGGTTTGAAGGGCAATGTTACCAGAGAAATTACTGGGTATGAAGAGATTTAACATATTTTACATAATAATATCTGCGCAGACGCAGTGCAGTGCGGCGCAGGATTGTGTTCGTATGTTCACAATTCTGGCACTGCTATTGTTAGTGGCAGGCGTGACGCTTACCACCAGCCAAATGTCTTGCTCGTCTCGTCACATGATTGCACGTAAAAAGGCTTTGGACATTTCCCATACGTAGGACACGCAGGTGGTACAAATTTCCCATACCTCCTTGTAACCGACATTGAAAACAGCAATTTTTATTTTAAATAAACTATTCAAATACAAATGTTCACGACTACAAGTTAAAAAAACAAAAGACTTTCATACAAAAGTTTACATCCATTTTTTCCCCTTAGGAATCAAATTTTAACATTGCGTTCACGCCTTACATGTACAGGCGCGTTGTTCCATTTTTCCTACATTTTTCTATCTAATACTATATTACGTATTTTTTCATAGTTTTTGTGCTAGCTGCTAGGGGTATATTTTTTTAAAACAAAGTGACGTACCCACAACACAGCCAGACGCAACGTACCTACAGACGTTACCTAATTTTGATTTTCCATTGCTCAGAAATTACTTGTGCTAAAAATAGCTCAAACGTAGTTGGATTTACCTTTATTTTGATTAATTAATATCATCTAAACTTTAATATTTTATTACGATATTGAAGTATACGGCGAAATCCTAAGTTAATTAAAAGTAAGGTTGAAAAAACAAAATGATTATTATGTATACCTACACCGTTTTATTTTTAGGTAAGACAGAGAGGAGCTGATAACACCTTCCTATAAAAATCACAGTCATCTTATTCAGACATAACACATTTACAGCAGGAAGACGTCCACTGCTGGACGAAGGCTTCTCCCTTAATAGGGAGGGGTTGCCATAATCCCCACGCTTGGCAGGCAGCTTGGGGATCGCAGAATGCTCACCATCATTAACTAAGAGGACGCTACTGCCCGTCCTCCGGCGGTTCTGGATGGTTTTGGATGCTTGGCAGGCGGCTTCGCCCAAGCCGCCTGCCAATCGTGGGGATTATGGCAACCCCTCCCTAGGAGTTTTGGCGGGAACACGGAAAAATCATGTCGTTGCATTCTATTATTTTCTTACACTTGTGTTTTTTCGCGAATTAATGGTTAAAAATGGTGGTGTTTTATTCATTGAGTGTAGAATAACATGCACAACTGTGGGCAAGTGATATAATGTGGTGAAACATGTCTTTTCGTGTTGTTTTCAAAACTCCGTAGATGCTCATAGTAAAGTCGCCACAACTTAACTAGGGCATGACTTGGACTGGACTATGACTAAATTCGTGTGACTAACTGTGATTTCATGACATTTGACTTCATTATACTATTAAGCCTTGAACATTTATAAACCTGACACTGGCAGAATGCACAACGTGCGATGCCAATAAATAAGAAAGAAAAATAAACCCTCCCTATTAAGGGGGAAGCTTTCGTCCAGCAGTGGACGTCTTTCAGCTGATGATGTTGTTGATGATGTTATGTATCTTAAAACAATAGTCGAGGTAAATGATTCCAATTCCTTTGATAGATTAACTTGTTCGACAAATATGGCTCAGTAGACCATGAATATAGGCAACCAAACCTGGCATACTTGCGTGTTTCCGCGTAACTGTTCCGCTTTCAAATACGCGTAAAGATTCCATCATGAGAAAATAAATACAATCAAAGGCACAAAGATTCGTTAAAATTCTATGCTAGGTGTATTTTTCCCATAAAAATATGTTTACCACATACGGTATTGTTTTCAAAACGCATTTTATGGTAAATAATTACGCAATGGCATACCTATGGAAATAAATAACGCATTTTTTTTCTTAGTTATTGGCATCGCACGCTATGCATTCTGCCAGTGTCAAGTTTCTGAATTTTCAAGTTTTTTAATTCAAATCAAGTCTAATATGTCTTGAATCACAGTCAGTCACACGAAATTAGTCATAGTCGAGTCCAAGTCATGCCCTAGTAAAGTTGTGGCGACTTTACTATGAGCTTCTATGGAGTTTTGAAAACAACACGAAAAGACACGTTTCACCACATTATATCACTTGCCCACACTCGTGCATGTAATTCAACACTCAATGAATAAAACACCACCATTTTAAATCATTAATTCGCGAAAAAACACAGTTCAAGAAAATAATAGAATGCAACGCCATGATTTTTCCGTGTTCCCGCCAAAACTCAAAATAACGCATTGTTGAGTTAAAATTATTTACGAAATACAAAAGAAATATATTAGAGAGATAATTTACTTCCTCAATTTTAAAATTTCAGACGCAGGTACCTATATTACGTATACCTAACCACAGATGACACAGAAGTCTGCAGTTAAAAAGTTTTAATTATGTTAATGAATATTTATTAATTTCCTGATACATAAAACTGTTGTTAGTTATGGCATTGACTGTAATCTTCCTGTATATAATGACGTAGATATTAAAATAAATGAGATAATACAATTATCATGTCAGTGATGCAGATGCCTGTAAGAGATTTGATTATACAATATGCTAATCAACGCGACAGTTCAGTGAGGAATATATCTTCCACTCTGTGAAGTGCAGCATGAATATTATTATGGATAACTTCATTATGATTATTTATTATTATTATTATAGTGGGTAGTGGACTATTATTTATTCTGTGGTAGTGGTCAGACTTTATATTGTAGAGTCCGCTTGGGGAAGCACCACTCCTTTGCCAATTATTCTTTCAACCGCAAAGCAACAGTGTGCATGCGTTACTGTATTTAGGTTTGAAGGGCACTGGGTATTATATTTACTGGGTATGATATTATTTGACATCTAAATTCTCAGGGTGATGAGCGCAGTGTTAGTGGGGCACAGGATTTTGTTCGCAAGTTTGCCAATCTGGCACTGCTACTGTATGGGCAGGCGTGACGTTTACCACCAGGCGAACATCTTGCTCGTCTTGTTACTACATACAAAGAATAAAAGTGTTTCAGTTTTATCTCTCTTATGAAATTCAAATCAAATATTATATATTTTCAGATTGAAAATAGTATGTTTGGTCTGTTATATATGGATATCTATATAGTTTTTTATATTTGGTTGACACCTCTGGTGAGGAGATTTAACTCATTCCTCGCGCAAATCAGCCAGCGTTCACTACACGGACAGTCGTACACCAATATTTTGTGATTAATAGTTTGGTTATTTAATAAACTAACGACTTTTATTAGCGAGCCGCTAAACAGCGGAATATGCTGCCTTACTGTGTGACTGTTTCCCGAGAGACACCTACCATTAGGATTTTGGCTCTGTGTCGCGAGCTGCTTGCGTTCTTCAGGCAAGAGTGCTCCATCGTAGAAATCGTAGACTACATCAGAGATGCTGGACAAACGTAAATCTATTCTAAAATATAAAACCACGTACTAAAGTTTGAGTTAACCATGTCCAGTTAATAAATACACCCTAATAGAATTAATCATTATACTCGTTCACTCATCACAAAATTACTCGTTCACCACACATCAACTAATACAATTCACCACTCATTTTGTTCATCACACTGATAAACATGAAGAAATTGAAAAATTGGGAGAAAGCTGAGTCAATCCTTGCATATTAGGTCTATGGATAGAAAGTTCGCAAATTTTCAATGAACAAGTACTTTCTCATTAAGGTCATGGAATGAATATTGCAATACATTTGTCATAATCAATCTCTATTCTCTACTAACACTATGTTATGTAAGTAATTCAAGAGAAGGTTTTAGAACAGTAACTCTATATAATTTTGGATTTTCCATATGAAAGCGAATTGTACCTATACGATCGTGTTATGTGATTTACCTTCATTTATCTATGAGCGGCGTTTTTAATAAGGTCGCCGTTTTATAGCCTATTTATATTTGCAATTTGGAGCAGCAGCGGGGCTTCAGGGCTTTTCCAGAACCAGACCCTGCGATATGGGCTCCTATTGCAATTTCTGTAATTCTGTTATTCTCATTTATATCAAACTCAAGAGTAACGAGGATCAAATTGCATCTACAAGTTCCTAGCGTACTTACATCTGTAAATTTAAGCAGCAGCGGGGCATCTTAAAAATATGTATGGGGCATGGGGCATGGGGCTTTTCCAGAACCAGACCCTGCGATATAGGTATTGCAATTTCAGTAACTCTATTCTGTTTCAGTAACTCTATACTGATATTTCTGTTATTCTTTTTTAGTTTGACACAAGAGCGCGTAGATAGACCTAGACCTAGCATGAAATTTTGTTTTTGTGGCCGTATCCTAGAGTCTAGGATAAGGACGAAGTTCTATTTAACTTTCCACATGCTAGTTCCATGGTTAGGTACGTGACATTTGCACGTATTCCTTGCCACACTTCGAAGCGGCTTCACAAAGACCAGGAATCGACCAGCCCCGGTCATAATCCACCGATACGATCAATGGCCATAGATCCGTGGCTCGCATCGCTAATTGCGGCCTCCACACGATCTGTGTCACTCAACGGAGCGGAGTGAAAATGTCAACAATGACAGTGACTCAGTGCGGGTGTCTTTATCTGGTGTTTTGAGTTTATCTAGGGTAATCAGCTTGTGAATATCATGTGGATACCACTTGGCACCTATCGCTGTAGAGTTGAACTAGAAACTATTACAAGTCCATGAGCAATGAGATACCTCTCTATAGAACGTTCAGATACCGATATTCTTAACCTTGTAAGTTTATACCAATATACTAGACAATTATGATATAAATGATCATAAGTGTCTAGTACATGATTTATAAATTATCAATATTAAATAGGTCAAAAAATGGGTAGTTTAAGACGCTGCAAAAGCTGTCTAAACTAGGGATAACGTTGTGTAATCTTAAATAACAAGTAATAAGTGAAGTATCTGAGGATGTCTAAAGATCTTTATTATTTTGTTTATAATAATATATTTTCTTGAGATAGTTTTACATTTGGCCATCAACTCGCCTATAGTAATGAGTTCCAATTCTTCGGAAGTACGTATCAAGAATGTAGAGTCAAATCGTTGCGTAGGTAAGAATTTTTGGAATGTCCACGAGAAACGGATAGTAAGGTGACTGTCCTGAATTGAAAGGGAGATGGGATCATTAATCTCTTGCTATATTTGCCTGTGGCACCAAGCATGAGCGAGTGACTACTTGATTTTTTGTAGGTTACAAATAAATCACCTACGCTATAGCATTTTCCCATCTCCGTAAATTATATACCTGTTTTAATTTTTCTATTTGTATTTTCAGTAAATAATTATCATAGTAAACTGCCATACATTGTATTTTCTATATTGAAAAGATGTGGAATAGAAAATTGCAATTCAATAAGGAAAACTTAATGAACATGAAAGAGAACGTACTTACAACGTATTCTTGTGAACTATTTATATTTTTATGCAAATTCAAGCTTCAAGGTAGACACATATTTCAGCGAATTCCAAAATACCAAAAAAAGAAAAAAAATATACCAAATTCAAGCCAAAGCGAAGCTAAGAGCTAAGCGAGCGAGCGAGCGGTGAGGTTAGTGGAGCTAAGCGATGCCTACAAAGTTATTTTGGTAACACAGATGTAAAAAACAACGGTCATTCAAGTATTCCGTCCACAATGAGTAAGTATAAAGCAAATAGGAAGTATTTAAATCCAGAACAGCTCAAAATCCGTTCGCTAAGTAAACTGACACGGTCAAAGCTTTTCAAGTGTTAAAACATGACAAAATAATTAATAAAAAAATATTATAAGAGTCTTCATGGTGGCTAGATTTCTCTAATAAAATATTCTTCTTTTGACTTTCGATATTAGGGATCCGTAAGGTTACCACTTCCATATAGGAAATTATCAGTATAGGCAAATTCTTTAAAACACTAGGTAGGACATCTATTTTACAACAAGAGAGAGATTAAAATTCTTATAACCTATACTTTCTTTTATTTTAAAACTGCACTTCACTACAGTTTTTTTTTTACCACTTCCATATAGGAAATTATCAGTATAGGCAAATTCTTTAAAACACTAGGTAGGACATCTATTTTACAACAAGAGAGAGATTAAAATTCTTATAACCTATACTTTCTTTTATTTTAAAACTTCACTTCATTACAGTTTTTGGCATTATTATGAAAATTAATTAAAATTATTACATTATTATTCATCTGGATATAAGAGAAAAAGAAAAGACATGGCGACTAAATGTATAAAATGTCAAATGTCGTTAAATAAATAAGTTTTAAAAATACTTGCTGCGCTCTATTTTTGCCATAAGTGTGTGAATTGATAATATATAACGGGGCTTGCAGCTTTGCAGAGATTTGCATGCGCATAAAGTGTTATTATCAGCTGATTTTGAATTTTACAATTGAATTTTATCTTTGACAACGGAGACGCTGAGCCTCGTTCCCATGACAACAATGGCGCCAAGCCGTGGTACGGAAATCGGCATAAAAATGTTCCGGCCGCGCATTGCGCAGTAGCAATGCGCATGTACAAGCGCCATCCTGACTGAAGACGTCATGGAAGTCAACAAGTCGACTCTTTTTTAGTTTATTTTCTAGTTATTTTTGTTGATATTGTATATAGGTACTTATTTAGCTTTTAACATGGATTCGTCTAGTAATACTCAAATATTAACGTCGTCCACGGCCTCAGATGTGTTGCTTGAGTGTGAAATATGTGCTGATCGCAAACTTTACAAAGGCCATAGAGGTTTAAAAATTCACTGCAGCCGGCGACATGTGCCGAGATCAGACTTGCTTACACCATCAGGTGGGCCAAAAGACCTGCATCGGTCGACTCCAGGTATCAGCACAGCAGGCAACTCGTCTTTGGCCAGTAGGCTCGCACAACTGAAACGATCAGTAAAAATCATTAAGCGTGTCCCTAGAGGAGCCCGCGTGAGCGTGGCCCGAAGCTTGTCGGAGTGCGTGGCGAAGGTTGTATCTGAAAACTCCTTTTCATCTTGGGAGGACTTACTCACTTTCGCCTACTACACTTTTCACGTCACTTCTGACTCAAAACACCGCTCACTTACTTCAGCCGTAAAACTAAACACATCCCGCCGTTTCATTCCACCCCACCTCAATATTCTCAATGCCTCACAAAGTTCATTTTCTATCAAATTGATAGAAAATAAATTGTCCGATGGAAACGTTAGAGGTGCGGCGAAACTCCTTTTTTGCAGCGACTCCCTTGCCACGGACTCTGCCGAGACTTATTCTGCTCTTTGCCAGAAACACCCGGCACAGTCTACCTCCATCCAGTTTCCGGCTCCACCGTCTCTGTCATCTGTAAAGCCTCTTAACATCGACGAGGAAGCCACACTGCAGGCCATTCGATCATTTCCGAATGGTTCTGCAGGTGGTTTAGACGGAATAACACCACAGCACCTGAAAGACCTTACAGACCCTCTAATCGGAGAAGCGGGTAAGGATCTTCTCCGGAACTTGACCTCACTAGCAAATTTTATGCTGGATGGTCATGTTCCGGGGAATATTTTACCCATACTGTATGGAGCAAACCTAATAGCCTTAGCCAAAAAAGACGGTGGGGTTCGTCCCATCGCCATCGGCAGTACGTTGAGACGCCTTGCATCAAAACTATGCTGTCGAACAATCCAGGACAACCTTTCCAAAAAATTTCATCCTCGACAGCTTGGTTTTGGTGTAAGAGGAGGTTGTGAAGCGGCTGTGCATGCTGCGCGGACTTTTTTGGGGTCGACGGACTACGACGTTTTTATCAAAATTGACGTAAAAAACGCATTTAATAGTCTAGACAGGGGTGTCCTCCTATCAGAAATTCAAAAAGAAATACCTGAAATTTATAATTACATGTGGCAATGTTACGGAGCCCCCACAAAATTAATGTTTGGCGAAAAAGAAATTGCATCATGCGTCGGATGCCAACAAGGAGACCCACTTGGTCCAGCAATCTTTAGTTTGGGGATCAACTCCATAATTTCAGATTTAAATTCCAAATTTAATGTGTGGTACCTTGATGATGGGTCATTGGGCGGTAGTGCATCCGAGGTACTGGAGGATCTTAGGACTATCATACAACGTTTTGACTCTATTGGTCTGTCACTCAATTTTGACAAATGTGAAATTTTCTTTCCGGATCACATTTCTGATAGTGCTCGTGCTTCCCTTTATCAAAAGATTAATTCGGTATGCCCTAAAATTTCAATACAAACAAAAACCTCTTTGACATTGCTTGGTGCTCCAGTATTCTTGGAAGCAATTCCACCTTTAATGACATCAAAAATCGAACATTTTAATAATAGCTCACATCGCCTCTTCCAAATTAAACCACACATGGCAATTTACATACTTCGGCTCTGTCTTTTTACCCCAAAATTCATGTATTTACTACGATGTTCTCCATTGTGGTATTTCCACTCTATTACTAATTTGGTTGATTCGACTTTGAAAGAAACTGTTATCAAAATTCTAAATCTTCAGTTTGACAATCGCTCGTGGGCGCAGGCTACCCTTCCCATTTCTTTCGGTGGGTTAGGCATCAGACGCACCTCTAGTGTAGCACTTCCAGCCTTCTTGGCCTCCAGTCACGGTTCGCAGACCCTCATCGGCATGATCCTTAATAACCCTGTTGCCGATGTTCGGGTTGCTTGCCAGACGGAGGCCTTGGAGGCTTGGTGCGCCTCATGCCCAGGTGTCAGCACTCCCACCGAAATGAAGATACAGAGTAAATGGGACCTTCCGCTCACCAAAATTACATTTACAGCCCTGTTGGACCAAGTTTCTGACGATGCTGACCGAGCGCGTCTCTTAGCCGTTGCAGAGGCGGAGTCAGGTCACTGGCTCCATGCGCTGCCCTCTGACAACTTGGCTACAGTCCTCGACCCCAGTTGTTTGCGCATAGCGGTGGGTCTGCGTCTGGGGGCTAAGTTGTGTGAGCCTCATCGTTGCCATTGCGGACGAGACGTGGACCAATCCGGACGACACGGACTGTCCTGCGTGAAGAGTGCCGGCCGACTATTTCGTCATTGGGCGCTCAATGATTTAGTCCGGCGGGCACTCTCCACGGCGGCCGTGCCCTCGACACTGGAACCGAGCGGAATGTCGAGGGATGATGGTAAGCGACCGGACGGTGCTACACTGGTACCGTGGTGTCTCGGCCGAGCTTTGGTTTGGGACGCCACTTGCGTTAATACCCTGGCACCGTCCCATGTCGGCAGCTCCGCTCGCAGTGTCGGGGCCGCGGCCGAACAGGCCCAACTACTCAAACATCGAAAGTATTCACAGCTAAGCGCACATTATGACTTTGTGGCGCTGGCTGTGGAAACTTTGGGCCCGTGGTCGTCCGACACTAAAAAATTTTGTAAAGATTTGGCCAAGAGATTGGTCCTCGCCTCAGGGGATCTCAGAGCTGGCGCATACTTTGCCCAGAGGCTAAGTATTGCCATTCAACGGGGTAATGCAGCCAGCATCCTGGGTACCTTACCGCATGGCGGCGATCTAGACGGCGTTTTTGTTTTATAGGAACTAAGGTTTTTAAATTTTATTTTTATTTATATATTTTATTGTAAATAAGTAGTTTTTAGTATATAGTTTAAATATTTATTTTAAGTTTTGTACATATGTAAATATTATAGATGTTTGTTTTTTTATTGACTTTAAAAAATCACGTATACTTGTAATACAACATAAAATAAAAACCGTATAATATCCAATAAGAGCCTGGATCGTTAAGTATATTGTAACGACGACATATTCATTTTATTTTGATTTTAACCCTTAAGGGTTAATAAATTGTAACAAATCCCTATCAAAATCCGGATCAATAAATATTCAAAGTTTAAGCATAGAGTACCTATAAGATAACATTTTTTTCTATTCAATTTCAATAGAACTCGAATAAAATATGCGCTCCAAAATTACCAGAGAGTTTTGAATTTTCGATTCTCAGACTGATGTATCGAAAAAAGAACTTTATTCCACAAGGCTAGATTTGGTGATTTCTTTTCGTGGCGTTACAAAATTTGCTAACATAACCACTACCTACAAATTAAGAAGTAAGAAATATTAAGTACTTGGTAATTCTCTCCTTCCATCCCTTATAATATATCCCTTATAATCTATAATGTAACCGTATTACCTACATGGTGATATATTTCAAGTTTTAACTTTTGAGTCTGTTTTACTTCTGGACAAGTTAGTCATGTTTGTCACGCTGCTAACACAGAGGATTTCCAGAATACATATTGCCTATTACTGTTTTTTGTTTCCTACTTTTTTGGCGCAATTTGGCTATTTATAAACAGGATTTTTCGTGTTTTCCCACGTGGTTGTTTTTATCACACTATAGCGAACATAGTATCAATATTGTTTGCTCTTGGCAATTAATCTCCAGGCCAATTAACTCGATCGTAAAGTGTAAGGTTGTTCGTTAATTTTTGCTAGCAATTTTCGTAGCCAATGTTTAAGAAATAAATTTGGGTTTTCACCTCTTTTTTCTAAATATAAATGGGTATCTAATATTTAATTGAAATTTAATTAGTGAACATTTAATTATTTTTGCAGGACGTTCTACGTGCGCGAAAATTTGGGTAAAGGTATTGTTTTTTTTTATTCAGCATTTTACAATACTCGCTGCAAGCTTAGACCTCTAGACGAAGCCTGCAAGACAGGAATGCAACCGTAGCTTAGTGGCCTGAGCAGATGTGCTCAGAGGGCACATCATCTACATATTTTAATGAATTTAAGACCAATTAAAAATATTATTAACTAACTATCGACAAACGTAAATTTTAAAAACAACTACCTATATAAAATTGAAGACCTACACGTAAACTATCTAGCTAGGTACTCAGACTAAACGTATAAAATAAAATATACATCCCAACTATGCATTTATAACATGTAATTGATAGATTTTAGAGCGTAAAACAGGTTATTTGTTTTATCTGATGCTATTGGTATTTAATTTATTCAACTGTAAGAACGAACATACTTTATTGTAAATACCTTCTTAAATAGGTAAGTTAGGTACGTAAAAGTCTTATGATGCCAAAACAGTTAACATGTCATTTCCGTTATAGGTAACTATTTTGTAAAACGGTTTTAACTCGCTCACTTGTGATATCAGTCATCAAAAATAGTTATTATTCTAGCTTAGACTAAGCTACTTTAGCTCATAGTCTAGCGAAGATATACCTACTGTGCATTCTAGAGTCTAGAATTAGATTGTATTTAACACTGATTATTGACGTGATTTGTTGATCTAAACCTGTTTTTGCAGGACCAATTTGCAATTATGTAAAATAGTGATATTTTAAATGCAAAATCATAAAATACCGGGTTAATAAATTAAAATAATATAATATTGTTAGTAGGGTTAATAAGCCTGTTGGTATTACCAAGTCAAAAGGAGGTTATTATACTTACCATTGTGAACAACTTTTACGGTAGGGTCAACCCTGACTTTGCGAGGAAAAAACAGCTTTAGAAAAATTTCATTCACTTACGACAAAATTTATAGAAAATCTGATTATTTTTTCGTCATTTTAGTGGGGGCCCGCGAGTTATCCTGTTAAACCTATGGTTCACACTGCACCTGTTCAGTGCATTGCGTTTAGGGATAAACGCAAGCAAATCTTACTAAAGACTTTTCATTCACGGTTGATTTATAGAGTTATTTCCTTATGCTCTGTTATATTTCTAACTATAAATAACAAGACTTCAATATGTATGTACCAGTCTGGCTTGGAATAAATAATTATGTAGCTTGTTTTAAATAGAGGTGTAGGGAGATTTCTTCCGGGTTTGCAAATCAGTAGAGTGTAAACATAAGCGTGTGTGTATTGTATTGAAAATAATTCAAAATAAATATCGGAGGACATTTCACACAGCGCCATCTAGCCCCATACTAAAGCTTGTATTATGGAAACCAGATAGTTCTCGGATAGAATACTTTTTTTTTCGTAAATACATACTTATAATACATTCTACACCCAGACACAGAACAAACATCTATGTTCGTCACATATTTTTTTGTCCTGGGTGGGGATGGAAACCACGCCCTACAGCTCTGAAGTCAGACATGCTACCAACTGAGCTATGAGGGAAATTTCTGGAACTAAAGATAATTTAGCACGCAGCTATTTTAATTTTTCACTGCTGAACATTAGTCTACCATCGAAGGGCAGTTGGGCCATACACACCACGCTGGCTGTGGGCTAGTGGATTCACAATCACAGGCAAAATTCAATGGCGATTATACCTCAATGGGCGTACATTGAGGTATAATCGCCATTGAATTTTGCCTGCGGACTTACACGATGTTTTTCTTTTTTGATTGTTTTTTTTTATGTTGCCTGCTTCTGCCTGACGCCCTGTGTGTGTGTGCCTGGGTTATGGGCACAATTTCACGCTTCGCTGGTCGATAGTAGCCAGTGCCGTAAATAGGGTGGTGCGCGGTGCCAGCGGTGCCCATGTACCGGGCGCTGGTCCTAACGGGGCGCAAAAATGACCAAACCAGGACTAAGTTTTGAATATTTTTCATTTCAAAGGCGCAATTATAGAAACTCGCACTGGGCGCATAAAGGGATATATACGGCACTGGGAGCCTAGCTCTCTTGGCTGGCTGGGTAGATGAATCAGATTAATGGAACCTAACCTAACGCGATCTGACGATAGCTATCTTACTTTTCAAGCACACATTAAAAACAGTTTACAAACACAACAAGCACTTCTTTTGTTTCATTACCACATCGATGTATTATAAATCTGTTATCGTTTCGACAAATGCCTTTTTAATCGTTTTTCCATGCAAAATTACCTAACAAGAGTGCGCATGAATGCAGTTAGGTCGGTGCTATTTTCAACGAAGCATGACGCAAAACTGCACCTAAGACATTTGCATAATATGAGCATTATTTAAAGTATACGGCGGATTATGTATTTCCACGGTAATCAATTCTAAGCACACAAAAATTAAAGGTGAAACCAAGTATATAAAAGCCCGTTGGCGACTAATTTAGTGTCCAAGATAAATTGAGTAAGGAGCAGGCAACAATTCAAAATCTTAAATTTTGAAAGACCGCACTCTCTTGAGTTTTAACTAAAAACACCCCTGACCACCTTCAAACAAAAGACAACTAAATCAAAATCTAGCGTGTTCTGATGACGAAGTAACACTGACCTCTAAATATTATTACAAGTACGCTGGACTTCATATCGTCGATAGCAAATTGAAGCCATTTGATTTTCGCCATTTTGGCGCGGATAGCCAACGGATAGCATCCATGGAACTAATATTTCGTAATACACAAATGTCAACTTTAGTACCGGAGACGCTCGAAGGGGCGCTTCAAATCGACACAAAAAAAAAACTGTAATTTCCCAGACAATATTAAGTCCAGCGTACTTGTATAGTAGAGGTCAGTGCAACAAGTGATACCCTTTTTGAGTTTTACCAACTGAACATGCGCGTGTCCAGACCCTCGAGTCCAGTTGTTGAATAACCCATCCATTTGGGAGCTACGATGCCACAGCCAGATAAGTACACAGAGGGTCCAGATAAGTACACAGAGGTTTTCATCGAGGGTTAGAAAATCCTGTTTAGTGAAAAACTTCTTTGAAAGACCACTGGCCAGTACTTCTTCGATGTTCTTTTGATGGGCAAAACAAGTGCTGATAGAGAGGAGTTTTGGCGGGAACCCGAAAAAATCATGTCGCTGCATTGTATTTTTTTCTTATCTAAGTAGGTAGTTAGTACATAAGTTAACATGGGTTAGGATAGAAGTTTTGTATGATGCTTGAGAAGTACCTAGTTAATATTTTCGCTGACATGGTTGGAGTTAAAGCCTTATGCAATTTCGTAGCGATTCCCATTAAGTACTTCACAATCCTTTGCTTTGCAATGCCACAGCACATATTCTACAGTTTCATTGGTTTTATTCTTAAATTATGGTTTATACAGGACGTCTAATTAGTCGGGGGGTATGCGGTTTTGCGATCATTTACTTATATAGGTACTCAAAGACTCAAAGATGCGTAACTAATCGTATATGCGGACGTGGAGATCATCTGGCGGTAGTACCTATGAACTAATTAACCTTTACGTAAATAATGCAATAAGTATCTAAAAATAAAAAAGTATAGATGTTCCTTTTGTTGTTTTTTTTCAATCGACTTCAAAAAAGGAGGTTGTCAATACGACTGTAGGTTGGTTTTTTGTTTTTTTTCCGCCAATTATGAATTGATTTTGATGTTTTGTTTTTTTTTGGTAGGTATACTTCAGAGGTACTTAGTCTCCAGAGAAATTTAGTAGTTAGTCTCACAATTTTTTTATCGAAATAGGTTCGTTAGTTTGTTTTTTAAATCAAAATAACTAGAAAAAAGTATGTTATCCAGGTAATAGAAATTGATGTCGGTTCTTGTTTAGTTTTATTGTTAAAGTTTTTAAATGAAATAAACTCTCAGGTTTTAGCCATACATTTTAGAACAAGTTTTATAATTATGTAAATACTAAATCAGCTTATTTCACATTTAAATGCTAGGTGAAAGATAAGTCGCCCACGTTTGAACTTTGATAGATAACCTTGTGCGAATATCTGCGTTCTAGTAGACTGGCAGCGACAGTGATAATGGAATGGATGGGCCCAGCGCTTGCAAATCGTTCAAAATTAACAAGGCAACACAACCAAGCATACCTAAAAGTATGCATATTACATTTGCCAGAAAATAGAGATAGCGAATCTAATTACTGCATGACAAAAAGAGAACACATGTGTTAGAATTTTGTATTGTCGTATCGTACGGCTCGCATGTCCCAAAGGCATAGTATGACGCGAGAGGAGAGCCGGCGCTCAACATATAGTCATCAAAATCCGTGCGCTTATTTCCCGTCCATTCATTTTATCATTGTCACTGTAAACTAGACAAAATATCTGATATTTTACTCATTCTTATCTTAATTATATCTTCTATACTATAAGAATCCTGACTGGCTGACTGCACAGCCTAAACCGCTGGTCGTATAGATTCGAAATTTGGAGAGTGTATTTGTCTTGATGCGTAATAGACTTGTCACAAGGTTTTTTTTTTCGAAAAAACAAAAAAAACATTAGTGTGAAAACTTTTGTATGAAACTCTTTTGTTTTTGAAGGCCAGGGGCCGTACCATAAACGCTTATTGCGGGACCGAATAGGCTCGGCTGTCGTCGTTGCGCGACCGCTACAAGTATTGCGGGGCGATAAAATTCACAGTCGCGCAGTGTCGGCAGGTGAACCTATTCGGTCCCACAATAAGCGGTTAACGGTACGGCCCCAGGTCTGGTTCTGGTCTAGTTGCGACGTCTTCTGGCTGTTGACAGACTACTTGGTACCACTTCCGCTTCTCAACGTTCATATCATTACTAATTAGTAATTGCCTAGATTGATCTAGTATTCTGATAGCCAGCTAATCATGATTCGAGTTCTCTATAATACCTAATTATATTTGTATAATGTTTAATAACTAACCAGTGTTTAAATAAAGTTCTATTATTATTAACGGGATATTTACCGCGATTATGTTGTGAATGTTTAACTAGTGTTTGTCTAAATAATAGCTATTCTTTAAATGCTGTTTGAATATGAAATATTTAAAGATCATTATTAATTACACAAAAATTATATATATTAAATAATAATTATTATATAATTATATATATATATATATATATATTTTCATTATTATTATTTATTACAGTAAATACTAGTTTAGAGCCACTGGGTTCAAATCTAATTTTGTACCTACTTTATTTATGTCAAATAAATCTATTTGTATTTGTATTTTTTGTATTTGTAATTATATACTGACAACAATTTTTTGGGAGTATAGTAAAAGCGAGGGACGGCACGGGGAGAAGACTCTGTGATTTGTACGTCTGGAGGAAGGATTGAATAAAAGGTTATCTTGAGATTAATCTCCTTGTTGGTATTTCGCCATCTAAACTACTTCTCGTACTATTTGAGGCGAACTCTACCAAAACGTATCTACCGCTGCAGACGTAATATGTAGAAATAAAAAACACCCACCATTAAAACCAAACCACAGAACTTCAATAACGATTAGAATAATATTTAACAACATTCATTACTAGGCAACTAAGTTGTTTCCAATTACCTAGGTACCTAAAAAACTGGATTATTGTATTTTACAACTATCCACTGATATAAACAACAAATTCAACATTGCAGGTTTTCGTAAAGTTATTAAAACTTAATTACAAACACATTAAGTCATTCAATTAACATTTTGAAATACAATTGACCAAAATGGCAAAACCTAAATAATTTGCGTCTTCCTAGTTAGTTTATTATTACAAAATCTTAGATTTTACGTCAAAATAAAAATTTGTATGTACACCTAGGTACTAAAAATAATATAGAGTTCCTTCTAAACAGGAAATATAATACTTAAGTAGGTATTAAGACTCTGATTTAATATTTTTGTCAGTAAGTGTCTAAACCTGTTTGAAACAACTTTTACAACTATGTAGAGATTAAATAACTTTACCCCGTGGCTTTACTTGAAAATTTCATTTTTTCCACATTTTTTGGGGTAGACGTATCGTGGTTTTGCCCTTATACTGCATATAATTTTGACAAACTTCATCAAAAACGGACGACTTTTGAAGAAGTAGAGATAGAGGATAGAGTTATTTTTTGTATGCACTACTAGATATAAAATAATAATTCCATATATTTACTCGTTGTAATATTCAGCAAATCATATATGTAACAAAGATTTATTTTCAAATTTCTACATCCAATGGTTTTGAAAGAGACCGCTGTTAGTGATAAAGCCTATTTGTAGTGGTACTTTAATCTTGTAAGCCAAAGTTATGTTTTTTTTTGTCAGTGAAAATAGTTTGTATACCTCTATTTTTTTCATTATTTAATAGTTATAGAGCTTTTTCTTAGCTCTGCATAAATCTTGTCCTAGTCCTAATGCGCACTGTATTATCGTGGTACAATTGTGGACAACACAAATTTCAAACAAAAATTAAAATCGCAACTTACTTTTCAAGGCTTTTCCTTCCGGCGTGCACCTGTTAGAGTTTATCAGACAATCCACATAGTTCCTAACCAGTCTTTTATTAGTAAAAATTGCATCCACGTCTAAATAGTCATATCTAGATTCGTACTTCGGCATGGCCGTCATATCGCGCGTGTCCTGGCACATCACTGCACAAAAACAAACACATAGAGAAATCACTGCACGCATTTTGAATAGTCGCTGTCCAATACCAATAAAAAAGAAAAAAAACTTATTTTTAAATCACCATAGAGTATACAAAAGTATTCAAACTTTTTTGTCGCGTGATTTATGTCGTGTGTTTTTCGCGCGGTTATTGTTTTATCGAACGTGCGCGCGCGGGCAATGTAAGTGAGAGATTGCGATATGCGCGAGAGTCTACAAGCGGTTATAAGATAATAACAAAATCATTGTAGGTAAGTAGGTAGGTAGTAAACAGGCTTTTCTTTCATTTTTAAACTGTTTACATTGTCCTGGACAGGACAGGTCCGTTTCAAGGGCGAGCCAAGATGAGGGTTAGTTGATTTTGATAAGGATACTGTTGTAGAGGTGGACCAGATTTCTCTTTGTACCGTTTGTTGTGTAGTTGCGAGGTTTCGCGAGGACTGCTAGCTTAGATTGTGTACCGGTAAATAGTAAAGAACCCGGTTCCTAAGAAACATTTTCACAATCCAAAATTTTATGTTGAAAACAAAATTATCATATTAATCGGTTTAGTTAAAAGTCAAGGTCATTTGAGAGTTTAGGATCACACTAATATTATATGCAATGTTGGAATGTTTATACACACAAAAATAGTAAGTAAGTAAGTCGTATAGGCTGAGTGGCCAGCCCTAGTATCAGAGTTAATGTGCCGCCCGAAGGCCTCTGACATGGCTGACGGTTGTTGTTATAGAAACTAGAACAAACAACCGGGACCAACAATTTAACGTGTCATCCGACCCACGGTAGCGCTCAGAAATAAAATGCCACTCACGGTCTCCCATCCGAAGACTGACCGGACCGTCCGTTGCTTAACATCGGTGATAGTTTAGAATCACCTAGACAAGCTACGCCTCGAGCGCTACGGTTGAACAGATTTGTATGTTTTTATTTTTAAGTTTGGGGATCCTTGGATTAACTTAGACTTTTAATATTATTATGGTCTATGTGCGATCGCCGGGTGCTGTTAGAGCTATACAGAGTTAAGCGAGACTCTACACGGTACTAAGCATGTAGGTAAGGTGAAAGTTCTCATTGAAATATGTTTGTTGCTTTTTTGCGATTTCAAAGTTTGTCCTATAAAAATTGTTGAAGTGGACACAATAAGCTCCTTCGGCTTAATACTACCGTACCGCGTATCGCATTTGTAAGAGATATAGCTCTAAGCATTTCACGCAAAGAGACCTGGGTTCCCTTCGTCTGTGACAGGTAGGTAGTAGGTACCTACAGTTAGTTTTATTACATCCTATGCTCTATTTCTACTTAGCTGAATTAGGTAGCAGTCTCGGGGTACATAATACATTTTAAAAGATCTTATATAAAAACAAAAATATGCTGCTTTGTTTGAGTACAATGCAAGTAAAGATATAAAAATGTAGCTTAAACCAGCGACGGTGATAATGGAGTGGACGGGCCTAGCGCTTGCAACCTAGCCAAAAGTATGCATATTACATTTGCCGGAAAAAAGAGATAGTGAATCTAATTACTGCATGACAAAAAGAGAACACAATCATGTACATGTATTAGAAGTTTGTATTGTCGTATCGTACGGCTCGCATGTCGCAAAGGCAGAGTATGACTGAAGCGAGTGGAGAGCCGGCGCTCAACATATAGTCTTCAAAGTGCGCTTATTTCCCGTCCATTCATCTTATCATTGTCGCTGGCTTAAACTTAATTTTAAAATAAATCTTTCATGAGCGTATTTTGTTCTCGAAAAGTCTGTGAACTTTCTTATTTTTTTATTTTATCGCCTTCGATCTTTTAAACATTTTATCTCTGCATCATCTGCATTCAGCATCTGAATAGAAAAACTGTGATTTACGGATGGAAGAGTGCTACACCGTCCAGTCCAGACCAAAATACCACATGGTCTGAGTTGACCTGTCACCAACCGATTTACCAGCTGGCTCCACGGTCTCAACCATTGAAGAGAATCTCAACCGTGAATTGAACGGAAATGTGACGGGGTGTAAATGCGCAAATGCGCTTAAAGATAATCCTTTAAATATACGTTTTTAAACTGAGAATACCCAAAAAGATAATTTATATAGACGCGTAAGAAACCAAACCACGTTGCATCGTAATTAGATCAATTTTAATCTGTTGCAAATGGTATTTCGCGCCTTTTACTTCAAACGGGCGAAAAATTATTGGCATTTTTTTGTCGTAGTTTCTTTACAATTTTGTGTGAAACTGGCGACAGCGGTTTTCCATACAATTGCTTTACAACATTGTTTTGCAGCAGGTGGTTCATGGTAAACCATTATTAACTACAACAAACTACAAAGACTACTTAGCCTACTACACAACAAAAAACAAAAGGATTGTATCCAGACCGATGAAAGTCTAGAGACAATCCAAATGCTCAAACCCACTACCAGTCGGCAGCGTACCCAGCATGCTGGCGGCAAACCCAGTGTGGCACCCCAATAGTTTGCTTTGGAACACTAAAAACCTGTCACATTGTTTACCAAATAAATAATTAAAAGGTCTGAATACGCGTTATGACAGGATCAAAAAGCAAAAGCTCCAGCAAAGCACCCAAGCAAGATGACTTTTATGCCCACGGTCAATGCCTTCAAAATTCTAATTAGATGTAGTTTATTTTGGATCTTTGTTTTTAATTAAATACATATTTGTGTATGTTATTATTCATCTAGGATAGTTTTTATAATTATATTACTATACCACTATTCTTTATTCTGTGATTATACTAGAGCATAGTAAAGGCATAATTGGAGTTTTGGCGGGAACACGGAAAAATCATGTCGTCGCATTCTATTATTTTCTTACACTTGTGTTTTTTCGCGAATTAATGATTTAAAATGGTGGTGTTTTATTCATTGAGTGTTGAATTACATGCATGAGTGTGGGCAAGTGATATAATGTGGTGGAACATGTGTTTTCGTGTTGTTTTCAAAACTACGTATAAGCTCATAGTAAAGTCGCCACAACTTTACTAGGGCATGACTTGGACTCGACTATGACTAACTTCGTGTGACTGACTGTGAGTCATGACATATTTGACTTGATTTTAATAAAAAAAACTTGAAAATTCATAAACTTGACACTGGCAGAATGCACAACGTGCGATGCCAATAACTAAGAAGAAGAAAAAAAGGCATGTGACATTTTGGCCTAGTTCATACAAAGGAGTATGGGACATTTGTACCACTAGGCCACCTTAGTATGGGAAATGTCCTAAGCCTTTAACCCCGAGAAATCAGTTTTGGCGGAAACACGGAAAAATCATGTCGTTGCATTCTATTATTTTCTTAAACTTGTGTTTTTTCGCGAATTAATGATTAAAAATGGTGGTGTTTTATGCATTGAGTGTTGAATTACATGCACGAGTGTGGGCAAGTGATATAATGTGGTGAAACATGTCTTTTCGTGTTGTTTTCAAAACTCCATAGAAGCTCATAGTAATGTTGCCACAACTTTACTAGGGTATGACTTGGACTCGACTATGACTAATTTCGTGTGACTTACTGTGACTTCATGACTTATTTGACTTGATGATAACAAATATATGTGAAAATTCATAAACTTGACACTGGCAGAATGCACAACGTGCGAAGCCAATAACTAAAAAAAAAAAAAAAAAAAAACCCCGAGAAAGAAAAATGTACCTACGGAAGGGAAAGATGCACCACCATTCCTGTTGGATATCGGGTAAAACCTCCTTGCTCTTAAAAAGTGCTAGTCGCAACCATTACTATTGGGTTCATTCAGTGATTAAGGACGAGAGAAGAGCAAAATTTTCCAAGGATTCCTTTTAAAGTTATGCCTTTACACCTCTAAAATACATAATATGTATACATAGCGTATGTATTTGTGTATCTATTCTATATAGCCACTGTAGCTCCTTATATAGGTAGATTTACCGTAGGTTACCAAAACGATCACACGTAGGGCCATAGATGGAGTCAATGCTCTTCGATCCGCCGGGTAATCGTTCAAGATGGGAGTCGAACGAGGAAACCCATTGTGTGGGTCGAATGGGTGACCACCCATTCGGAACCATTCTTACTTCACTCGTTCTGAGAGCAGACGGTCGTTTGGGGTAAGATGCATAATGTTCACCAAAAGTTACTGAAAGACTAGATTAAAATTTCTCGTTTAAAGATTTTGTAATAATAAGAAGCAAACAAAAAATTTGGTCAAACCGCGTATTTTACAGAGTTTCAGTCTTGTAACACTTTATTTATTTTTCATATTTCTTTGTGTTAATTTTGTATTATTATTATAATAATGTAATAGGTACTGATTAAAATTATAATAATGTAATATGTAATAGGTACTGATTAATATTTTTATAATGTAATATGTAATTCGATTATTTATACATGCATGTATGTTACTAGTGAAATAATGTATTGTTTCTAAATCTCTTTTGAAATTGTGTTTCCACCACTGCACTGGAGCCAGTCATGCTCTTGAACATGACTTGTTTCATTTGACTTTTTTTACTCAGTGACATCCAACCAAGGAACAGAAGAAAAGAAGGACACGAAGCATCTTTGGCAAAATGTCCGTCAGCTCTGGCACAAACCATCGTACTTGGGTATCTTTTTACCATGAGTAATGTAGGCAAAGTGGACGCTTATAGTTTCCACATAAAGTACAAACTTACAAACCTACGATGTCATAAGCCATTTTCCGGTCGTGGTTTTCCAGGCGCAGTTAAGTAAGTAGGTTTTACTTGACATATATCTTGTCTGAAATAAATTATAGGCCTTACCGGAACAGTTGTCGCCCTAGTGGTAAAGTAGTTACAGTTATATTGTTCCGGTTTTGAAAGCAGACAAATAAGCTCGAATTATTTGTAGTATTTGGACCAACCAGTTGTTAAGTAAATAGGTCCAGTTAACACAAAATTTTCGAAAAAAAAATAAGTACTTATATTTAAAGTAATTGATACGGGCGTTACTTTACGGAAGACCATTCAGTGTAAAGCTATTGAAAAAATGTTATAAGTAAAATTCTATTTTTTCAAGTTTTATTTTATTTTTGTTATGCGGAAAACATTATAATGCTTGTTCCTGTTGGTACTTAACGCGATATAAAAGCGAAAATACAATGGAGACACATTATACTATATACTTACCTTATTAAAACTACTTACGTATATACAAGGTAGTACGAGAGGCGTTCGCTATAAAGTGAGAATGAGGTATAAACTCTTTGGAACCGAAAAAAGTTAATACTGGCTGGTAAAGCTGGAATATTGATAAGATTAAAAAATAGGAAATAATTTGAATATCTTTTGTTTTAAAAAAATAGAAGACTTTTGTTTGCAGTTTGTCGTAGCGTGTTGTCGAAAATAGAAAAAAAAATTGCGCGCGGTTATTAAGTATCTATGCTTGAAAAATGTAACTACGGAACGAACTAATCAAGACTTGCAGGATACTTTAGGAGCAAAATGCACCACTTTATTCTACAGTTGCTCGTTGGTGTGCTGAATTTAAACGGGGAAGAACATCCACCAAAGATCCACCACGCCCGGGCCGTCCCATAACGGTGAAGGATATGGTGGGTGACGGATAAAGTGATCAAAAAAATAGTAAAAAAAGTCGAGAACATTGTTTTAGCAGAGCGTCGTGTCACGGTACGTTTTATACCCGATGAAACAAAGATTTCGACTGGTAGTGTGATAGCATTTGACACGAACGCTTGGGGATGAAAAAAGTATCCCCGCGCTGGGTCCCCAGAAGGCTTACTGATGCACATAAACAAACCAGGCTGAACATTTCTCGAGCTTCATTGGAAATGTTACAACAAGATCCTGATAGTTTTTTGTCTCGATTCATAACAATGGATGAAACATGGCTTCACCATTACAATTACAATCTATGACTTGGAAAAGACCATCATCTCCAACTCCTAAAATTTAAAATTTAAGGTGAGTCGTTCCGCCGTATAGATCATGGGCTCTCTTTTCTGGGATAGTAAAGGGGTGGTCATGATAGAATATCTCGACCATGGAGCTACTGTAACGGGCTCTTTGTATGCAGAACAAATAAAAAAATTGCGTAACGAAATACGCGAGAAACGGCGAGGCAAACTAGCAAAAAATGTTTTGTTCCATCAAGATAATGCCCCGGCTCACAAGTCCACCTTTGCTATGGCTGCAATTCGTGATGCTGGCTTCGAAATACTTGAGCATCCTCCATATTCACCCGACCTTGCCCCTAGTGATATCTATCTATTTCCGTGGTTGAAGAAGTCTCTGAGAGGACAGAGGTTCGAAAATGATAATGCAGTATAGAAGTTTTTTGGTGATCAGGATTAACAGTTTTTAAGAAAGGAATTTTAAGCTTAGAAAAAAGATATTCCAAGTGTATTTACGCTAAAAGGCGACATCGAAAAATAAAATAGCATTTAATCAAAGTTACCGACAACATACTCATTCTCACTTTTTATTGAACGCCCTACGTAAGTAGGTAATTTGTTTTTTGGTTAAGGTTTGAAACTTAGGTTTGCAGGAAATTAACTGAGTTACGAGCAAACGTTACCCGAATTTACTCTATAAATCGACCAAGAATAAATAATATAATAACGCCTTTTTGTCAATGAGTAGGTCTCACTTTTTTGTCCCTATTCTCTAGGACCGAAATCGATTTGTCATCGCATTAAATTAATTTGAAATGTTTAATAGCTTGCGCTACTATGTAATGTAATGGTATAATTATTACTGTATGGGTCAACAAAGCTTTTTAGTGGATAAACGTTATACTTTTCTGCCGAAGGGAAGGACACACAAAAGCGTGAGTTCTCATGAATCTACACTTCTACAATATCTACGCTAATATCATAAAGAGGTAAAGTTCGTATGTTTGTTCGAGATAATCTTCGGAACTCTTGGACTACTCTCCATTATTACGGTCCGTAAGTACTATCTCTAAGTACGATTACTATCTCTAAGTACGATTACTATCCCTAAGTACTAGCAATTACCGCAAGTACTGTCACCGCCCCGTGTATACTATCACTGTACCTAAGTACTAACACTATCCCTAAGTACTATAGGCAATATTTTATTGTTATGCCAAATATAATAATACTATGAACCACAGCAAAGCGTGGCCAGGTATTTCAAATAGAAGATCATCATCATCAGCCCGGAGACGTCCACTGCTGAACGAAGGCCTCCCCCTTAGACTGCCACACTGTACGACAACCTGCCATTTGAATCCACCGGTTGCTCGCGACTTTTACAATGTCGTCGGTCCACCAGCGGGGCGCGGCGGCCTTCCTACGCTGCAAAAAAATAGAAGATAGTAAGTAGGTAGAAATAAAGTAAGTTTTTCTATAGCCTAAACGCTATAAAGCCTTTTTATATTATTATTTTTAACCACCTGGAATCCTATGACACGTAATAAAAGATTGTCGAAGCTTGTTTTAGAACAAATTAAAGACCATCTTAAGAGGCTATCAAGAAAATTTAAGTTGAACCACGAGTGAGTAGGTACCGAGAACTTGTTGAATGAGATAGGCATCATGGAAAAAAACTAGTTAGTACGTAGTTATTATGTTATAAAGGAAGCATCATTTTTTATTCCTATAATTTGCAACGCACATTTTTATTCAACTAGATATATTGATATATTGGGCTTAATTAAAATATTATGAGTAGATTTATGTGGATATCATTGTACTTAATTAAAACATATAAATTTAAAAATAGATAACTGATTTATAGTTTTATAACACAATCTTTAACGATGTTTATGGCTTAGAGATTATTGCAAAATCTAAAGTATAGGTGCTACTTAAGATCACATCACGGCTTTGGCAAAATGTCAGTCAGCTAAATAGCATAATTATTGTTGTTGAGTCTTGTTAAGTAAGCTTTAAAAACTAAAACTTTTTGACGGGACACAAGCCTAACATAGATATTTTCTTACCTAGTTAGGTAAAATATAATTTTCATCACACTTGCTCGTAAACTGGATCTTATTGCATTGGTTTTAGGCTCATAATCCAAGCAATTACGCACCCGTGCTTTTTACTTTACAATACGGCACATGGTGCTATAATAGGTATAACCCGGTAAAGTCAAGCAAAGTCAGTTTGTACGTGACTGCAATTAGACGTACGTATACGAAGCACTCTTAATATAGCCGGGTAATACTTACAGTTTTTTTGTAATACCAACACAGAGTTCTTATGCCGCTGAAGTAAATGTCAACCTGCGCGCGCATTGCTGATTTGGGCGCCATTTTCCGCAATCGCAAATGTTTGTTGATGTTTTCGCTGTGTGGTTGATAATTATCAAAAAAATAATGTTTTTTCCTCGCAAGTGTGACGAAAACAGTCGTATTAAATTCTTGTGCTATGTTTCAATACACTCTCGGCTTCCTTATCGCATAATACCACCTCTAGTGTAATGAGCAACATAGCACACTTGCATCATAATGTACTATTTTAAAATGTATATTTTTTCTATTTCATTGTAGTACTCATTCACAAATTTTATTTCATTGTATTGTATTGTAGCTTTATTTTAAAATTCCTGGTTATCTTAGCGAGGCGATGGCAAGTTCTGGTATTCCCTTTATGATATTTTCTATTCTTACTCTTACCATTTCTTAAAATGTATCATATAAACAATAATATAGATAAGCCGATTCAACAGAAAAAAAATTACACATTCAGAATAAAAGGGAATGAATTATTTATTTACACGACTATTGTAAAAACCACAGAAAAGCGAATATTTGGAAAACCCAAATAATTAAACATAGACTAGGACATTTCCAATACGCAGGTAGGCTAGTGAATTAAATTTCCCATACCTCCTTGTATGAACTAGACCGAAATGTCACATACATGCCTTTTAATGTTAAAAAAAAGGTTTATAATTGCATACTTGCCTTAATTATTACTTTCATTCACTTCTTAGTAAATAAAATTAGCATTTCTCTGCGTGTAGGGAGGTACTACGTCATATTATGGTAATAGGTAGGTACATGTCTTTTCGTATTGTTTTAAAAACTTTGAAGAAGCTTTTGTTAAAGTTGCCACAACTAGGGCATGATTGGACGTGACCGTGCACTTTTTAGTATATTTGACTAAGACTCATTGGACTAGAATTCATCAAAAACTTTATATACTAAAATACTTGACACTGGCAAATGCACAAAGTGCGACACCATTATCCTCTTAGAAGGAAAGAAGAAGGAGAATGTATACAACCCTTAAACATTTTACCCATAAGAAATATTTCTGGCAAATCTAAGTTGCTTGTATAGCTTGTCTGTATTCGAGATTTCATAAATCATTGCGAAAGAGTTTTGTTAACTTCATAGATTTAATAAAACAATAAAGCACCTATTATAGTGTTACCTATCGTAGGCATCATATGAAGAACACTCAAAAAATAAAAGAATAACAAAAAACAAACGCACCGATAAGCGAAACGTTTATACCAAACCAACAAAAAAATAAAATTTAATGGCCTTCTAAAGCTTTATACTCTCGTACATTGCTATGTACAAAACTGCACCCAGAACCATCAGAGGACAGGCAGCAGCGTCCTCTCAGTTAACAGTGCTGAGCATTCTGCTATCCCCAAGCCGCCTGCCAAGCGTGGGGATTATGGCAACCCGGGACAAAAGAATTGAGGGGGGTATGAAGGGGGTATTAAAGGAAGGGCCTTCGTCCACCAGTTGACCTCTTCCGGCTGACGATGACATAGTAACTCTATCGTTTTATTTAGCAAAGATCCACTATCGTCTAAAACTCATAGCATAGAGTTGCTCTAGAACATTGACGTCATGACCCTTCTGTGTCATTTATCAATTTGATGAGGCATGGCGTGACATGAGTTTGTCTGCTAAAATCTAGGAAACGGTATTAGCATCCTTGGCTAAGATATTATAATAAGTAGGTACTGGTGGCTATTCGGATGCATATTTTTTTAAATTAAACATAATGATCAGATCTAGCATTCTTTGCTTTTCTACGCGTAGTAGGTAGTGAAAAGTGGCGCAGATAGTTTTTAATGTACTATGTTGATTCAATATTTTTTTAAGTAAAATATTTGCGTTAGTAAAAACCGATCTTGAAAGTGTGACATTATTTTATATATATAACGATTGATAAATATTAAATACCCTCTTTTAAACAATACACAACTGTGTTTTAAAACAATATCAAATTTAAGCGGGGGATCCAAAATAAAATATACCTACTTATTATAAGTACATTTACTAATTCACAATTGATAACTTTGAAACGGTTGCCAGACAAGACGTACTTGTATTATAAGAGGTCAGTGCTTACACCTCTTGCTTTTGAAGTCGGTTTTTAATAATCGGTTCTCCCGTAGAGAAATGTAAATTATTCTCTAAGCAAATGACAACTTGGCGGTCAGTGTGGCGGTCTAAGGGGGAGGCCTTCGTTCAGCTGTGGTCGTCTCCAGGCTGTTGATGGTGTGATGAATTTCAGTTTTGGGGCTATAGTAAAAGTTAATCATAATAATGAGTACAATGAAATCTATGTGATTGATCCAGGTGTTACTTTGCGGTATGAGAACTTTATTATGGAAATTTGAATTAAAGAAAGCTTTGCTAGTATTAATTTCTATTTATTTGATAACACACACAGCCTAAACATTACAAGGATCAACCAGAAAGAGATAGGATTAATGGAGTCTATTAGAGACGTCCTAAAATCTAATAAGACTTAAATAAAAGGTGGTAAACCCACAGATATAATATTCCAACATGCGGAAGTCCATTTTGACCAAAATTGTTGTAACTGTTTATTTCTAGTGTATTTCCACTTCAATATCGTTTCGAGTACTAATAGGATAAAGGGACAAAATACCGATAAAAAAATTACCAATTACTATCAATTTACGTTGATAATTACTGTTAATTTTATATCGATAGTTTGTCCCTTCACCCTATTAGTACTCGAAACGATATTACACTACACATGCACTAGAAATAAACAGTTACAGCAATTTTGGACAATGAAATCTTAAAATAATGCCCATTGTCTAACCGAACAACCAGTATAAGTTGGTACCTACACGCAAAACGTGAACAAAGCAGGATCTAGGATGTCACGTAACGTCTATTTTTTATAACTAACTCGTAAAGAAACGTCACCTTATACATCCTACATCGTCCAGCCCATCTCATGTAAGTCCACAACATTATAATAAGATAATAATAAGCTTAACAAAGAATACAAAGGACTTGTCAAATCCAAAGACTTATCTCGGTGTATTCAAACGTACGTAAGTGTATCTCTAAAATCTACTACACGCAAACAACATGTCTGCATGTACCTAATTGATTTTTTCTTGCTTGCCTACACTTATTGTTGACGATATCCCACGCAGGATTAAACGAATATGTAAGTAAGTATTTGATTACCTTACAAACTGTGCTATCCTAGCAACTTAGATTATACACCACTATTTTTTATGAATGTCTAAAACTTTAAGGGGTCATTATACTCATCATTATGAACAACTTTTCCTATGGGTCAACACTGAAATCAAAACCAGCTGTTCCATAGATACAATTAGTCCAAAATCAATGAACTATTTGTATGGAACAGCTGATTTAATTTTCGCGATATCAGGGTTGGCCCCATAGTAAAAGTTGTTCAAAATGATGAGTACAATGACCCCTTAAAGTTTTAGACATTCATAAAAAATAGTGGTGTATCCTAGCAATTAGTATCCTTGCAAGTATTGACCGAATGCAGTGACGCGCTGGATTATGTTGACAACCGACTTCAAAAAAGGAGGTTCTCAATTCGACTGTATATTTTTTTTGTATGTATGTTACGCGATTACTCCGCCAATTATGAAGTGATTTTGATGATTCTTTTTTTGTTTGTTTGGTAGGTAATACTAAAGAGGTGGTCCCACTGGGTCCCATATAAATTTTATCAAAATCAGTTTAGTAGTTTTTTAAGGGGTTTGTATTGACAATATTGATATGTGTTAAACTTCTTTACAATATAAGTTCAGTAGTTTGGTTTTATATCAAAATTACTAGAAAATATGAAGATGTCATCCAGGTATTCGAAGTTGAAGTCGGTTTTTTTAAAGCGTAATATGTTACCTAATGGTCTTTGCATTGGTTGGAGTAGGCAACCGTTATACATATATACTAAAATTTCTAGTGTAATTCCGCTGTAAATATCGTATCGAGTACCAATAGAAAAAAGTGCCGAAAAGGCTAATGTGATAGCGCAATCTGTAATAAATTGTTATTAAACCTGAAATTACTGATCATCAATTTAATCTAAAACTAATAATAAATTTTATCTGAACCGAAATAATTAATATTCCATTCATTTTATCACCGTCGCTGACCATAGGCCGATCAACATGCTGCAGGAGCTCTAGTACTTACAGCCGCGGCTGCGTGTCGCCTTGTTAAAAGAAATAACAAAGAGTAATAGCACAGAATAAATAATAGTACTACGTACAGAATGTTAACTCCGCAAAGGAATTGAAATAAATAAGGACTCTATCTACTAGGCAATAAAGTAGCAATACAACTCGCACAGCGCTGGATACCGTTCGCTATATTCACCTAGATATACCGCTCTCTTTCTATCACGTATGCTTAGTTACGTGCGACGAGGTTAGCGTGCGTCGGCGACTGACTTCTACTTTGCATTGTCCACCCGGACGGAGCGCCGCCGGCCGAACATACCTAAAATGTGGAGTGACACCTATTACCAGGGGAGCCTGGTAATAGGTACATGCGATAAAAAAAACAACTTCAATTTCGACTACCTGGACGACATCTTCATATTTTCCTGTTATTTTGATTTATTCCAGTAGTTTTGATTTAAAAAACTACTGAACCGAGTTTGATAAAATGTATATGGGACCACATCACTCTGAAGTATCACCTACGAAACAAAAAAAATTGCAAAAGGAAATTCGCTGGGGATGATTTAAAGTTGGGAATTTTGGGAGCGGGCCGAATTTCTTCCGTACGCGGACGAAGTCGCGGGGAACCTCTAGTTAGGCATATGGTGTGTTTCGTGTGTTTGTTTTAGTGTTTTATTCTTATGCTAGGGCTTCACCTGCGTGACGCTTTACGTCCAGTTATCGAAATAATTAACGTGCAATAAATGATGCACTAAACAATGCGCTACATGGGCGGCCACACTATCATTTGACTTTGAATATCGGCTAACGTCTAACGACGTTAATAATGCCACTAGCCTTTTAGCGTGCTAATACCCGGCCATATCTGCGTACTGCGTAAAATACCGCGCTAAATAGTGGCATTGGCAGTGGTGGAGCTGTAGGGCGTGGGTTCGATCCCCACCAAGGGCAAACATTTATGTGACGAACATAAATGTTTGTTCTGTGTCTGGGTGTAGTATGTATTATAAGTACGTAAATACAAAAAAAAAAAGTATATAAGTATTCTATCAGCTATCTAGTTACCATATTACAAGCTTTGCTTAGTTTGGGGCTAGATGGTGCTGTGTGAAAAAATGTCCTGCGATTTTTTTTTTTTTTTTTTTTATTACACGCAGGTGAAGCCCTAGCATTATAGGCGGATTATCGCTATTGCCATCTCCATGGCATATGTTCCAAGGCCACACATAAAAAATGCGAGAAATGTACGAGGGTTCATAGCAGAAGCACAGAAAACATAATAGTACTGCGTAGTAAAAGTGTGGTTTTTTTTGCATTGTTGCCCTAATACGTCTTACTGTACCGATACCGCCATGCCGCCGATCAGATAGTGAGTTAGTCAACAATAATGACCCGCTTTTGCTTCTTAAGCGGTCGCAAAAAAAGTTTCCGGTCGTGTGAGTTCGAAATGTCACTAATTTATGTTCACTACCTACTACAATAGTGTTTTTTTTTCTTAGTTATTGGCATCGCACGTTGTGCATTCTGCCAGTGTCAAGTTTATGAATTTTCAAGTTTCTTTTATTAAAATCAAGTCAAATATGTCATTAAATCACAGTCAGTCACACGAAACCAGTCATAGTCGAGTCCAAGTCATGCCCTAGTAAAATTGTGGCGACTTTACTATGAGCTTCTACGGAGTTTTGAAAACAACACGAAAAGACATGTTTCACCACATTATATCTCTTGCCCACACTCGTGCATGTAATTCAACATTCAATGAATAAAACACCACCATTATTAATCATTAATTCGCGAAAAAACACTAGTTTTAGAAAATAATAGAATGCAACGATATGATTTTTCCGTGTTCCCGCCAAAACCTTATAGTGTTAGGCAATAATGAAAGAGAAGCTAACTACTGTAAATTTCTTTGTACATAAATGTGAAACGAGGAGGTAAGTAGGACTAGGTGTCATAATTCTTCCATAGTCTGACATAAAGATGAATATTTAAAAAAAACCCACTTCACAAACCATAACGATTTAAGTAATAAGGCAGAAAGGGATGTAACAATGCAACAATAAGTGTAATCCAAAACAGGCTCCTAATTTATTTTTATTTTTTTACTTGTATAAGCCTTGTAAAATGTTCAAAAATTACGTGTTACGTTGTTGAAAAGGCACAACTTATATAATAAAACCAATCTTAAAAAAATAAAATGTTGTTTATTTTTCCAAAATACTGTTCATTTTCATTGTCCTAAAGGTTCTTTATTTCTTGTGCAAAAATTGACAACCCTACCACAGTCTCTAGCTACAGTCTCATTTTTAGCCGCGACCGCAGGCCGCATCAGTCTGGGCCAGGCTTTATGTAACCGGAAAACAATGAGCTTAAATTCTAGTAATTATTGCATCGCTGGCACCTTTACATAAATGAGGCTTTCTCTTATGGTTTCCGATAGGAATTAAGTTAGATAATCGTTGATTGTGGGTTAAACCTAATTCTCAAACATTTGTTATTATTATTCGATTATGTCATTATGTAGAGTAACCAAATCGACGATATATTTAGGATACAGAGCTTGAAATATAAAATACATGAAAGTATCTGTATTGTATTGTTGTTTGTGTTTGTATTGTGTTTTGTTATATCTACGTGGTTTGGTAGGTAAGTAAGTAAGTAAGTATTTTTAGTATTTTAATCTTAGTAAGTCTTAAAGGTGCCTAAAATAGTTAAATGTATATTGAAGGTACCTTCTCTGAGAGGTAAACATTGGACTGAGATGAACTTATTAATATAAATACATATGTATATATTTTACACACAACACACACAAAAAAAACTCAATGGAAATTCTATTCCAAAACCGAAAAATATTATAAAAAGATTAAAAACGGGTTACGGCATTGTACCGTCCTGGGATTTGATCCAGTATCTTTAAGGAACTAAAAAAATCTAGCATGAAAAGTAATACAGGTATTTTATTATAAAGTAGCGTATCTTAGTAGGCTACTGTAATAAAGTTCTATTATTATTAACGGGATATTTGCCGTGATTATGTTGTGAAATGATATGAATAATAATAGAACTTTAGTAAACAACCGTGATAGTTTTAAACAATGGCTACTGTATGGAAGTACTAAAACAAATATTATATATAACTCTTATATCTCGCATCAAAATTATGTTTTTTTATAGTTAATAATAGAGTGATAGTTAGTGAAAAAAAACCTTGTTTAGTTATTGTTTCAGGCACAGGTTTTTAGCAAAAAAAGAGCAAGTAAACTAGAAGTAATAAGGCCGCCAAATATTGCACTGTATTACGTATCTATTTTGCTTAATGATTGTATTAAAACAACAGAAACAAACAATTTCAATAAACAATTATTAAAAGCAACAACAAAAAAGAGAAAAATCAAGAGTTAATTGGGTTATTCCGTCTTCGCCCCATATGTCTAATCTTGAGTCGTCACGAAGTGTTTACCAGCTCATCCCACCACAAAAATTATATTATCGAGATATTATGTAGATTCTAGCAAAGTGTTACCATCATAATATTATGATGGTAACACTATGCTAGAACTTGGTTACAGAGATCTAAGGAATAGAAAGTGTCTAAGTATTAGGTTTTATAATAAAATCGCTATAATATGAATCACTGAGTCGTGCCGCTGCGGTTAGAACTTGCATAGCGAAATCATTTCATGTTTCGTATTTTGTTTGGCAAATATGGAATTCTATTACAGAGTGAGTGGGACATAATTTTGGTGTTCTTTTAATAAATACTAGCATTTTTACTAAGAGAACTGAAAAAAAGACGCGGCACGCACGTCGTCGAAATATGTTTACATTCCGTCAGGGTTAAAAATAAAACAGCTGATAATATGGGTAAAAATTATACAAAATATCGCAAAAATCTTTGAATTTTTTATTTAATTTCGGATAAAATTATGCCTCAAGAGTTACTGTTACTACATAATATCAAAAACTATTGATCTCCCAACTTGACAAACTTTCCAAACATTTCGTACCTATACCCGATGTGATCGAAACTATTGTCGGAGTATCCTACTTAGGTACGTAATCCCGTATAAATAAATCAACAAAAATCTAATAAACAAAATTAAAAACATGCCCAAAAAAAATTTTGCCGGCGTCACTCGGGATAATTCCACATGTTTATGTATCATGCTTATACAGATCAGTCTAGCAAAGATCATAGTATAGTTTAGTTTAATTAGAATTTGTTTACATTATAATAGTCTTATCAAAATTTAATAAGCAAATAAGGAAAATTTGAGTTTATTTGGTTTATATTGGCGGGAGGTTAAAAAGCAAGACGCATAATTATGAAAACGAATGTAACCAAAAGGTAACCAAGTATAAGACAGGAGACATGTTATTCGTTGAACTCACTTCACATAATGACCTACCATTTAATTACCACAGACTACATCTCGGCATTAATGACTACACTGTATAATTAACATAGTTGTGTAGCTTGCAATAATCACAGCCTATGAGTGCCTTCACCGATGTCTACACAATTAGTATTTTCCTAAAATGTAGTGCCTATGAGTTGTAAAGGTTGTATTTAAGTAGGTACCTAGGTACCAAGTATTTAAGTTGGTACCTAGGTACCTACTTAAATACTTGCATAATTCCAGCATCGTACGTATGTCTATTCATTCGAGTTAGAATATGTAAATAAAATGTTGTCTAATGTTATTACATTCTGTTTTGTATGTTTACTAAATAAGTAAATAAATAAATTGTATAATTAGTATCCAGTTAACAATTTAATACGTTACTAGATTCTACGTTATTAGAACTATTATTAGTATGTTATTAAAACTAACTAAATCTACGCTATTCTACGTTACTAGAAAAATTAAAACATAAAAATTCCTCCCTTTCGCCATTTTAAGAGAGTTCCTCAAAAAAGAAACCTGTTTTTTTACATCGTTTTGATCGTTTTTTTTTCTATCATAAAATGTTCATAGTTCTACTATTATTAGGTACTCTGAGGTTAATAGCCTAAACACAGAAGTGTCAAACTATTACCTAGTTTGATTATAGTTCATAATCCAGCTTGGAGGATTTAACTCAAAGTACTCTAGACTAGAGCATAAGGACAAACAATGAAAATAAGCAATAACTTGTTTATTTTCATTGACAAATATGTGCCTAGAAACAGCGACAGTGATAATGGAATGGACGGGCCCAGCGCTTGCAAATCGTTCAAAATTAACAAGACAACACAACCAAGCATACCTAGCGAAAACTATGCATATTACATTTGCCAGAAAATAGAAATAGCTAATCTAATTACTGCGTGACAAAAAGAGAACACATGTACATGTATTAGAAGTTTGTATTGTCGTATCGTGCGGCTCGCCTAACGCAAAGACAGAGTATGACTGACGCGAGAGGAGAGCCGGCGCTCAACTTATAGTCTTCAAAATCCGTGCGCTTATTTCCCGTCCATTCATGTTATCATTGTCGCTGCCTAGAAACACACATTTTGGATTCGGCACTGAAACATAGAAAATAATAATAATATTCAAACGAACTCCCACTAAAGCTTTATCGAACTACAAAGAGAAACTCAATCTTTTTATGTATATAATATACTAGCTGCTGTCCGCGGCTTCGCCCGCGTGGGTTGTAAGATATATCGTACCTAGCTATAACATGTACTTTAGGTACGATATTAGAATTTGGTCTATAAACACTCCGTGGCTTTAAACTGATTAGGCTAGACCGCTCGACGTCGACTCGAAACCGTGAAGTCGCGGGTTCAAATTCTGGGTCCGTACCAATGAGTTCTTTGGATATTGTGTAGGTACGGATTCTCATACGGCTGGCAGTTTGGTGATGGACACATCGCGAGGCCCTGCATACTTCACGAGAAGAAATTCAATGCCGTACGTGATTCCACCAACCTGCAACTGAGCCAGCGTGGCTCTAATGCCCTTCCAGGGCAGGCCTAAGTCAGCAGTGGAATGGAAAATGCTGATTATGCTTATGCTACGATATAACCACACCGAGTTTGATGCTGCAATGTATTATCGTTTTTACAATTTAGACCTGTTTAAATTTTCATCGTCAATCATTTTTCAACCCACTGCCAAGTATAGGTACCTTCTTTAGCGCGTCATCACTTCCAATTCTGTGCCAGTCTAGTTTACTGCTTTCCTGCCGCCTTAACAAGTCACCCGACCAGCGAGCTGATGGCCTGCTCGGTAGCCACTTTCCGTTGCGCGGCCACCATCCCTTCAAGGGATGCAGCATTCAATGCTTTGGCCTGCCGCCCATCTTCCCTTAAGACCAGCGTCCTACTCATCTTGAGTCTCGCTATCTATTTATCCACCTCTTCGGCATTTGTTTGCAGTCAAATCTCCACGTTTAGCATACGGTCTAGGAGAGTGATGGCTAACATGACTCATTCCATTGCACTTTGGGCAATTCGGATTTTATACCTACATGGTCATTAGTGACCACGTATCAGCACCGTATGTGATGATAGGCAAGATCTTTGATTATACACCTTGGGTAACAGACTATGTGCTCATAAGGTTCTTGTATCTTTTTCTATTGTATCTATATGGTGTGCACAATAAAGAGTTTCTATCTATCTGTGTGGGATCTTGAACAAAGACGTCATCCAATTTTCCAAAAAAAAGACCATTCCGAACGCGGATGTCGTGATTTATGATCTTAGTCTTGTTCGTCCCTTGTTCATCGTAAAACCTACTCTTATTCATGGAATTCTTTGATCATGCTCTAGAGGTGAGCCACGTTCTTAGCTAAGCTGGTATTCTTCAAAACGGAGACGTACTATGCGTGTGTCATTGATATTAAAGACATCTTTGATCCCATTCAAGAGTCTTTACGAAGTCTTCTAGCACGTGCGTGAAGAACTTGAGCTTTAGCGGATTGATCATATCTTTCTTTATAACTTTTCTTTCTTAGAATCTTGTAAGAAGATAGATAATGTAAGATGTTGGTCTTCGAACCATAACCTAACATTCTTTTTCCCTTCCCCCATTTTTTCATCCATTTAGGATATGAATATCTCAAAGTACGAACTTACATTACAAAAAGAAACTTGTCTAAATTTCACATCTTCGGCTCAGTAGTGTGCAAAGTTTTGCAGTATCGTTGACTTGCTAATCTTTTAAAGTTTGCGTCACATAACACTTATTTATGTGAGATGTAGGGATCGGGATTATTTGTCTTAAATTACGCCATGAGACCTATGCACAAGTTCCTCAACCATTTCCAGACAGCTGAGGTATTTGCGTGGATAGGCGGATAGATAGTAGCAGTAAATGTTTAGTAATAACACGATCTTAAATACAAAATGTCATCCCCCGTTTCACCAACAAAAAAAAAAAAAAAAAAAAAAAACAATAAACGTTGCGTTAGTTTCCAAGATTAAGCCTAAACAATAAATATTGTGATTATTACTTTGAAAATGAAGGACTTTCCATACACAACTTCATCCCTTTTTCACCTCTTCGGGGGTGGAAGTATCAAAAACTCTGAGTCACTTATAAACTAATTTTAAATCGTCATTCTAAAACACACAATTTGAAGGTCCTTACTTCGAAACTGACGGACATTCCCTATTTTACCCTATTAGGGGTGAAATTTCCAAAAACCCTTTCTTAGTAGATACCTACACTTCACAAAGAACACATACCCTCCAAATTTCATGTCTCTAGGACCAGCGGTTTAGGATGTGCGTTGATATCTCAGTCAGGACTTTGAATTTTATATATACAGAGATATTTTTTTATACAATCAAGTGACGAGACGAGCAAGACGTTTGCCTGGTAGTAAGCGTCACACTTGCCACTAACAGTAGCAGTGCTAGAATTGTGAACTTGCGCACACAATCCTGCGCCGCACTGAACTGCGCTCGTCACCCTGAGATATTAGATGTTAAATCTCTTCATCCCAGTTATTTATCTGGTAACATTGCCCTTCAAACCGGAACACGGTAATGCTTGCACACTACTGCTTGGCGATTGAATAACTGGCAAAAGTCACCGCCCCAGGCGGACTCTGCAGTAGAGTCCTACCATTACAATCTACACTCTCATTCATTGGGTATTGTATTTAGACTGTCTCCTTCCACGATATTTGTATATTATGATTAAAAAAAAGACATTAAAATTATTGCATGACACCTTTAACTTTGTCCTTGAACTTTTGACGGGATAATTTTATAGTATGTATGCTATTGGAATTGTCAAATAACAATATAAACAGGAACTTGTATGAGGAAACGAATCTAAGCTGTTTGTCTGTAGAATATGTAAGTACCTACCTATACCTAATAGGCGTTTATGTAATAAGTTTATCTTACGATGCCCGTCGAATTAGGCGGTAGAAGTTTATTTACTTACTGAGTTTGCTGAATATTTATTTCCTGTCCAACCAACCATAAATAAAGAGAGTTAACACTTTTTTATGCTATGGACTGAGGAGAAAGGCGAAAGGCGGGAAGTTCGCATTACGCCTGCCCATAACAGTAGCTGTGCCAGTGTGCCTACTTTCGGACAAAATCCTGCGCCGCACTGCACTGCGCTCGTCACCCTCAGATATTAGATGTCAAATCTCTTCATGCCCAGTAAATTCCCTGGTAACGTTGGCCTTCAAACTGAAACACAGTATCTAATGCTTGCACATCGGCACCCTGAGACTTTAGATGTCAAATCTCGCCATGCCCAGACCTGAAATCCATATCGGTCCATAAAAAACGTTCCTTGGTTTTCGATTTCACGGTTGGCCTTATTGAAAATTAATCATAATTGATTAGTATAATGGTAAACTAGAAGGATAACGGGGTTCAAATTAACTGCCGGTATAATATTCTATGGTAGAGGTATTTTTTATAACACAGATTATAGGATAGATATTCTAACTATTCCTTGTCCGAGCCTACTTCCTACCGAAAAAGTAGCAACGCCAGATATAGCCGTTACGAAAGAAGAAGTAGCTTGAATTTAATTACCTATTCAGAAATTAAGCATTCATAGTTGCATTGACCTTTCATCTTTCAACACTTCAAAATAGTCAGTGCTTGGTTTAGCTACTTGTATTTAGGGTTACCATTAATGCATCGCGAAATTTAAAAAGTACTGGCGCTTAAATTCGAGTCGACGGACAAAATCAGCTAAGTATCCAAAATAATCGTTTCTTTTTTTTAATTCGGAATGTTATTATTATTTCCGCAATGCACTTAATAAAAAGGGTACTAGAGCGATTCACACCAGATGTGGTGAATTGTCCAGGGCCAAGGCTTCAATTACATAAGTTTCCACATTCATGAATTTGATCAAATATGCCAGAATTACGAAAATACGCGCATGTATCAAAGCGTATACTCAAGCGTTTACCTAATAAAAAAAACGAACCTCCCATTATTGGACCGCTATCAAAAGATTATATAAATGTTGAGGTGTGCGAAAGGTTTTCTGTGTAGTAAAAATATGTCTCACACCACGTGAAGAAATATTTAATAAGTAGGTACTTACAAAAACCGACTTGAGTTTCGATAACCTTGATGACATCTTTTTCCAGTTAATTTGATTTAAAAACCAAACTACAGAACAGATTTCGATAAAGTATATTTGGAACCACCTCTAATGTACGTCCTACTAAACATAAAATAATCATCAAAATCAGCAACTAATCATGCAACTGTTCGGGATCGCGATTCAGATCGCGATTTGTCATAATTGTCACTTGTCACTGTCACAGCTTCACGATATCACGGAGGGATTTCTCTCGCTATCGCTATCGAACGAATGCATTGATTTCCTAATTATGTTAAGCAAATCCGTCGGTCTTTTGGCGTTTCGTCCTGCCCTGCAGGGTCAAATGAGTTTTGGCAGTGACTGTGACAAGTCTCAATTTTTGACAACTCGTATCCGAATCGCGATCCCGAAAAGTTACATGATAGCCCGCAGGTCAAAATATAGTAATAGCATAACAAACGTACAAAAGAACATAGTCGAATTGAGAACATCTTTTTTTGAAGTCGGTTGAATACTCAATTAAAAAGTACATTTTATTTTAATTTTAGGACAGCAGGCACAGGGATGAAGCACGTATGGTACCGGGTATACCCCGCACCTGAAGCTCGCCATGTTTTTTTTACTATGGGCGACTCAGACACTAGTCATAAATGTCCCAAATTGTATAAAACATCGATAGTGTTTACAAAACAAGTAGTTTTTGAAATAATAATCTACCGACTTTAATTTCGATTACTTGTACGACATCTTTTATCCAGTTATTTTGATTTAAAAACCAAACTACTGAACTGATTTCGATAAAACCTATTTATGGAACACTTCTGAACTATGGACCTATAAATATAAAAGTAATCATCAAATAAATTTATAAATGGCGGAGGAATAGCGTAAAACAAAAACAAAAAAACTTAGTCGTCTTGAGAACCTCCTCTTAAAGTCGGTTGCAAAATATTTTTAAGTTACTTAATAGTCCGGAAAAGTCCTGATGGTTGGTAACCCTATTCGTATTATAACTGTCTCGTGAATTTGACCCTCGAACCGTACGACAGGCGTAACCGTATACGCAAAATGACTTAATTAGTTGATATTTCGTTAACAAAGAAGTGGGTTTGTATGTACTTATACTAATTACTAGTTGTATTATCACTTAAAATTCGTTTATTAACAGGTTAATTAATAGGTCTACTGTATTAGACTATCTAAGCCCGCGGTTTCAACCGCGTGATGTTGAAAATTGGCAATGTGCTGATAGTAAAAGTAGCCTTTGTTTTATTTTGGGAAATAAGCTATGTGCATTCCGAGTTTCATCCAAATCCGTTCAGCCATTACACACAGACAAACTTTTGCATTTATAATATTAGCGTGATAATTTATGATTGTTTTAATTTTAATAATTATTTCTTGGATAATAAATTATGGTAGTGGTTTTTTTTAATTTGGAATTTATAAAAACTATTACGTATATGTATATTTTTTGAAATTTTAGTTTATTATTAGCATTATGTTTAATTATTCAAATTATTACAGGATTTTTTAACTATAACACTATACCTACTGCTAATATTGAATTAATAATAATTTTAAGTATTGTTTGAAATCTATAATTAATCAACCAATAATTTTGTTTACATTTTAATATATCATCAAATATTGAATGACTTTTTTAATGGTTTATTTGATTGATTAACTCTTTATCTTTCACAACAAGAATTCCACAAAAAAAAAAAGAAAAAAAAATTATAAAGAAATAGTATGGTAACGTAAGTTGTTTCTATATAGACAAGGTCATTTGCTCATCCAAATACCAGCTCGAAGCGTATGTCTGGGTAAAACGGCGTGCTACGTAGTTACTATTATTTCTTCTGTGGTGCTAGGCGGTTTATCGGTGACGTCAACCTGGTAGCTAATAATAGGTACTTAAAACAAGTAACTTTAAAAAAAAAAAATGGAATTCAAATTAATATGGGACCACCTCGGAAGTATACTCTTTCAAATTTTTTTTTTTTTTTTCTAAATCGGTCCACAATTGACGGAGAAATCGGTGAACATACACAAAAAAATACATACATACCGACGAACATAGAACCTCCTCTTTTTTTGAAGTCGGTTAAAAAACAACCGACTTCAATTTCGATTACCTGGATGACATATTTTCCAGTTATTTTGATTTTAAAACGAAACTACTGAACTGATTTCGATAAAATGTACATGAGACTACCACTGAAATATGACTTACCAAAAAAATTTTCAAAATCAACTCATATTTGGCGTAGTAATCGCGTAACATATCGGTTGAAAACCTTTATGGCCTGGAGCACCGTCAGAAGGTATAGCGAATCTGTAAATTTTCTACAGGATTCATTTAGGAGAATGTGCCACTGAGCTGTACGACCTTACCCTTCTATCCCCCACATGACAAGTCTCAAGTCCTATCGGGTGATAGTGAGCCGATACTTGTCGTTTATATTTATACTACTAAAATATTTATATTATGATTTTACTACCTATTAAAAACAATAAACCAACAATGGTGTCCATGTGGTAGGGCCCTAAGAATGCTAGCTACATACCGCGTTGAATTTAGTTTCTTTAATTTATTAATTATTTTTTATTAAATCAGTTTTAAAACATAATAGATAAAATAAATAGAACAAAAAGACATTACACCAATTTTCCAAGACGATGAATTTTTTTATAAAATTAGACTAGAGGTCGCCCGCGACTTCGTCCGCGTACGGAAGAAATTCGTCCCGCTCCCAAAATTCACCACGTTATCTACAATGTAAGTAATTTCCTAATACGATATTAATCGTTACGAACATCATAATGGTAATACAAATTACCATCTGATGTTCGTAACCTTGCGAATAAACGAATGCACAAATGTTTATTAGTGTTTCTTTCTTTGTTTCATCTCCAAAGGTCGTTTTTTCTGTAACTGTAATACATATTCGTTGTATTGTACTTTAAACCTAGATTTTGCTACGATAAAATGCATAATAATAATTAAAGTTAATATGTTAACTAGATTTTTTGTCTTTCTTGATAGATTCTATTATTTTGGAGTCTTTGTTTAGCTAGTAATAATAGTCATCACGTAATAGAAAAGTTTAGGCAACATACCCGATGGGTACGTATACTATACTTATAGTATACTACTAAAAGTATAGCCTATACTTATAGTAGTCGTAGTAGTGTCGTATAAGTATAGCCTATACTTATAGTAGACTATTCCTATTCAGACCATAGACAGTAATTTGAAATTGAATATTTTTATTCTTGTATTTTTTTTATACAATCAGCTGACGAGACAAGCGAGACGTTCGCCTCGTGGCAGAATTGTAAACTTGCGAACACAGTCCTGCGCCGCACCGCACTGCGTTCGTCACCCCGAGTTATTAGATGTTAAATCTCTTCATACCCAGTAATTTCTCTGGTAACATTGCCGTTCAAACTGGAACACAGTAATGCTTGCACACTACTGCTTGGCGGTTGAATAACTGGCAAAGGTGTGGTTATAATCAGCCTGGAGACGTCCACTGCTGAACGAAAGCCTCCCCTTTAGACCACCACACTATACGACAACCTGCCATTTGCATCCACCGGTTGCCCACGACTTTTACAATGTCGTCGGTCCACCTAGTGGGAGGCCTTCCTTCGCTGCGTCTTCCGGTTCGCGGTCGCCACTCAAGAACCTTTATTCCCCATCGGTTGTCAGTTCTTCGAGCGATGTGGCCTGCCCATTGCCACTTCAACTTGCAAACCTTGCGAGCTATGTCGGTAACTTTGGTTCTTTGGCGAATATCCTCGTTCCGGATTCTATCGCGCAAAGTAACTCCGAGCATAGCTCTCTCCATTGCCCGTTGCGTGACTCTAAGTTTCTCCAAAAGGCCAGCCATTAAAGACCACGTTAAAGGTGTGGACCACATTCCCCACTACTAATATGAAGAGTAAGTATATGATGTTCAATATCACAATTTAACATGTCGGCCGGCGACAGATGTTCAGAAAGCCGGTTACTGTCGAGTAGTCGGGCTCTGTGCCAGGACCTTTCTCTCCGTTCCGGTTCTTGCATACCGAGCCGATGCACAAAACGTGCATTTTACTGCACTACTTACTGGCCAGGTGCATAATAATTGTTTATATTTATAACTGCAACCTAGGTTAGATTGTTTTTGTTTGTTTTTATGCATAGACTAGAGGTTGCCCGCGACTTCGTCCGCGTACGGAAGAAATTCGGCCCGCTCCCAAAATTCACCACTTTAAATCATCCCGAGCAATTCTTTACGCCCCCCCTCAACTCTACCGACTCTACCGACTCTACCGACTCGACCGACTCGACCGTCTCTACCGAACAACTCCCCCCCCCCCCAACTTCCCCCCTTTGAATGTACTACTCAAATATCAATTTTCATCACTATAACTTCAAAAACAAAGAACTTTCCATACAACATTCCACCCCCTTTTCTTCCCCCTTAAATCGTACCTGTTAAAAAAAATTACAGCATTTTTTTTTTTTAATGAACTATCCAAATCCAAAGTTTCGTGAGTAAAAGACCAAAAATAAAGGACTTTCATACAAACTTCCCCCCTTTGGGGATCGAATTTCGAAAAATCCTTTCTTAGTACACCCCTCCGCATCGAGACGAATATGCCCTCCAAATTTTAAGTCTGTACCAGCGTTGCTGTTAGCGGTTTGGGCTGTGCGTTGTCTGTCAGTAAGTCAGTCAGTCAGTCAGGACAGAGCCTTTTATTATATTAGATTTAATAAATAAGGGAGGTGAGGTACGCTCTAATGTCAACCAAACATAATCGGACTAAAATAACTAACATGAATTAATCGGAAGATTTTTAAAGAAAAATTGAGTTTTAATGTATTTTTGGTTTTTGGATTATTTGTGCGTCTTTTGAAAACACAGGAAGGCATTGTTTCTGCTTATTTAGATAGATGTACGATAATTGAACCTAACGTTATGTACACAAGCGCCTCTTTGATTGTGAATAAGGTCAGTTAGGTCCGTGGACCTAATTTGTGTGGTCCACATCAAAGCGCCATCTCCCTTTTTTTACTAGATCTATGTTTTTATGACATATGTATTTTTGTTTTCATGTCATGTATTTTTCTTATGAGCTCATATCATCATCAGCTCAGTCATTCGTAGCCAGTTAATAACTTTTTCAGATTAGATTCTGTTCGGCATAAAAGTTTTAGGAAAGGTGTGACTTGAATTTCGCTAGAATCTCGTAATCATTTCGTGGAAACATTTTCTATGGAACAGATGGTTTTCTCACGAAAGTATCATCGAATAAAGCCGTTGACACGATCCAAATCAGCTCGGTCCGATCTCACTCGTTTCACTACCTACTCGTATCAGGGCCGTAGCCCGTACTTAGGTCTCATTTAAGGTAGGATAGCTGTTATTACAGGTAGAGTTCTTCATAGTACTTTGCTTATTTTAAGGCAGGGCATTGGTATTTTATGGTAGGGCATTGCCCCTCAATGCCCCCCCCCCCCCCCACCCCTTAGCTAGCTCTGAAAAGTCGAAGGCGGGCCGAGTCTACACGGATCGGACACCGTCGTCCGAGTTCGCTCGGATTATGGGTTGCCACAATACAAGTGGCGTCCGAGTAGGTATCCGAGTGCGATCGAGCATACTCGGATCGTGTCAACGCGGCTTTAGAGTTGTTTATTATGCTGTACAGAATTTGATTGCAAGAGGTTGATCGTTACCAAAAAACCAAAAACGTATTCGTATAATGGGTTTCACAAAATCTATATACATTTTATAGATTTAAATTAATTGCCGTGGACCGTGCATTAGGCTACCTGAAACTCGAAAATGGCTCGACATATTTAAGAAGTTTTTTTTTGTTTTGTTCGCCTTAATGCTGGCCCAATCGAGCAAAACATTTTAGATGGTTAAAGTCCATCGGGACATCTAGTTAAAAATAAAAATTGTAGCTATAAAACTGAAAACCATGCATTTTTTATAGTCTCTATCTGTGTATATAAAATTCAAAGTCCTGACTGAACTATCAACGCACAGCCTAAACCGCTGGTCCCTAGAGACATGAAATTTGGAGGGTGTGTTATTTGTAAAGTCTAGGTATCCACTAAGAAAGGATTTCTGGAAATTTCACCCCTAAGAGGTCAAAATAGGGGATGAAAGTTTCTATGAAAGTCCGTCAATTTTGCAGTTAGAATCTTCAAATTTTTTGTTTAGAATGACGGTTTAAAATTAGTTTATAACTGACTCAGCGTTTTTGAAAATTCCACCCCCAAAGTGGTGAAAAAAGGGATGAAGTTGTGTATGGAAAGACCTTCATTTTAAAAGTAAAAATCCTATTCACATATTTATTATTTAGGCTTAAGGTTGTAAACTAAGGCAACGCTCATCGTTGTTTTTTTTAATTTCAATTCTTAGTTGATGAAACGGCGGATGAAATTTTGTATTTAAGTTGTTCATTCCTAAATTTTGTATAAAATATTGATATTGATAGTACAAATAATGAGCACGTGTGACGTGTTATTACTAAGCATTTACTGCTACCTATCTATACGCATGTTCAGGCAAAAATATCTCAGCTGTCTGGAACCTGCGACTTTACGGTTTCGAGTCTACCAATTAGCTACCGGGGCTCAGGTGGTAGCCTAATCAGTTTAAAGCCACGGTCTGGTTATAGACCAAATTCTAATATCGTACCTACCTGTTATATGTAAGTACGATATACCTTACAAACCACACGGGCGAAGCCGCGGGCAGCAGCTAGTTAGAAATAAATCAAATGAGCCCAAACGCGAAGGCTTTCCTAAGTTTTCTTTGAGGATTTCCACTATCTATCTGCGGGCTCCATCAGATCAGCTCGATAGTAATAAAGATAATATAATACTATACTAGTATAGAATATTGCCATCAGGTTCCTAGCTAGTTACTGGGTACTAGCAAAATTTCAAATCGATTATGATAATTAGAAGTATGATGTTATTACTTTGCTAGTTATTATGAAGTTAATTGCGCCGCTTTTGCATTGCGAACTTATTTGACACACTGCCGCGTGTCTAGATAAAATTAAATTTAGTTTCAGTTTGCTATTGTCCAAAATATGATTAAGGATTATGTTCTCACGTTGGACGGAATTTTAAGAATGGAATCTGGTTTGCAGGCTTTGTTATGCTGACTTGAAATATAATGAGAATATTATTTTAGGAATGTTTTTATTATCTTTGTGTTTTTCTGTAAAAACCATAAATAATTATCAGCTTGGCGCCAAATTGTCCGTATACTATAGGTATAGGCTATAAAAAACACGTTATATCTATGAGTATAGAATGTTAATTTTCTTTCATAAACAAATACATTTGCATTTCAAATGCTAATAGCATTTTGCCAAGTCTGGTTATTGACCTGCTATTCTAGTTTTGAAATATAAAACAATTTGACAACAAAATTTAATATAAATCTAGTATCAAATTCGTCTGCACGTAGTAGGTACGTTTAAAATGTCAAAACTTTAAATAAATAAATATTTATTACTTTGAATCGTTTTTTTGCAGATGAGCACTAAATAAAATTATATATTGTAATTATGACGAAGTATAATATATTGTACTTCGTCTATAGATTTGTTTTCTATGATAACATTTATTATTGGATATACTAAATAAACTCCTTATTTTCGGTGCATTTTTCCCACATTCCGTATTTTTTTAACGAGGTATGTCCGATACAGATTTCTATGGTATGGTATGGTACCCAAATCTGTTAATTTTTAATTAGCCAACATTGATTTATGATTTCTTTACTTATAATAATTTTTTTTTTAATAATAATAATTTTTATTTTCCAATTGTGGTAGTACATTTTAACATATTCAACAATATCTGACTCATTAACAAAGACTAATGAAGTATTACGTGTCATGCAGCACCTGCACTAAGACTAAGAGTCTTGTGTCGCAGGTGACTACGGTGTTCCTTCCAAATATGGTATACAAAATTATATGCAGCCGAGTGCTACCTTCTTCACAATTGGTAAGTATATTGTTAATTTAATTAATTAATTTAATATTTAATATTTATATGCGTGTGTGTGGGTGGGTGGGTGTGTGTGTGGATCTGCGTGTGTGTGTGTGCGCGGGGTGTGGGGTATGTGTGTGGATATGTTTATGAGTGTGTGTGTATTGTGTGTGTGTGAGTTTGTGGTGGTGAGGGTGTTGTGAGGGCGTGAGTGTTTGGAGTGTTGTGCATACAGTACCCATTTTATTTATTTATTTAATAATTTCAAGAAGCTTTTCCGTCTCATCATACTTAAGATTTTGCAGATACAGATTAAGAGCAATCTTAGCATCTCGGCAATTAAAATTGTTAAAATGATTAATTATTCCACAGATTTTATTGTAGATGTACGGGCCCATAAAACGTTGGTGGCGCTGTCCTAATGCTGTTTTCCAGAAACCTGTTGTGAAGACTTTATTTCTCCTTCTGATGTTGTCTATCTTACTAGCCAGCTGTGAAAAACGGTGTTGAGAAGCTATAAGTTGTTCTATGTAAAGTTGTCTCACAGTCAGTTCATTACATTCCTTGTAGAGTGCAGCAGTAGGGAAACGAAATGGTTTAAATATAGCCACTTTCAATACAGCTCTCTGAGCGCGTTCTAGTGTTTTCATTACTGTTTTACACGCTCCTCCCCAAGAAGTAACACAATACGTCAGAAGTGACTTACAGAGGGCATTATACACGTTGGTTATTAGTTTCCTGTCTGCCACCTCTCGTAAGTTCTTAAACACAAAAATTAATTTGCGGACTCTTTTACTAACAGCTTCCACATGAGGTTTCCAAGACATATGCTCATCAATGATAACACCCAAATATTTAATACTGTGAACTGACTGCAGTTTTGGACAATCACAGCCTCTCTGTGAACATTGTTGATGTAAAATAATGTCAATATTCGGTGTTCTAGCTCGCGAGTGAGTAAAAGTAACAAATTTTGTTTTTTCTACATTGAGTGTGAGCAGGTTATCATGTAACCATTTCATCACTCTTTGTAAACCCCTTTCGGCGAGAGCTCGAGCCTCTTCCCAGCTGTCGCCCACGAATATTAATGCTGTATCATCTGCGTAAGAGAACACTTTTCCTTGTTTTAACTGCAGATTGCATAGCTCGTTAACGTAAACCAGGAACAGGCTTGGACCTGTCACACTGCCTTGTGGTACACCGAATTCCATTGAAACCTCACTACTTACTATATTACCAACTTTGGTTTTCTGTGACCTTCCCGTTAAATAACTTTCAAACAGATTAAATGCAGTGCTACGAACTCCTACTGCTTCTAGCTTATTTAAAAGGATGGGAACAGAGACCGTATCGAAGGCCTTAGCAAGGTCCAAAAATATCCCCACCACCTTTTTTCTTTTGTCTAAATGCTCAACAACAACATTTGTTAGCTCCAGGACCGCACCTTCAGTAGAAAGTCCGGACCTGAAACCGAATTGACGTGGTGAAAGAATATTATACTTTTCTAGATATAAATTTAGCCGTTTATTAATTATCTTCTCTAAAATTTTTGAAAGTGTGGGTAATATGGAAATAGGCCTATAGTTTTCGACACGATCTCTGTCGCCACTCTTATGAACAGGAGTTATAATTGAGGATTTGAACACTTTAGGGAAAATCCCTGATGAAAGGCTCAAATTGCAGACGTGCGTAATAATGGGTATCAGAGTAGGAGCAGTTAATTTAATAAGTTTTGTCGAGATACCATCTCCTCCTACAGCACAGTCATTCTTCAGATTTTTTACCAAATAGTAAACTTCCAATTCATCAGTATCTAGTAAACCAATGGAATTAGCTTGTGTTGGTTGTTGCGTTCTTGTGCTATGATGGTATTCTAAGGAGTTGGTGTGCGCATTGTTATTTAATTTACCAGCTAGCGTTTTTCCTACATTCGCAAAATAGGTATTTACATAGTTGATTGAATCTATCGGATTTTGTCTAGATTGCAATAGGGCTTCATTACTAGTTTTCTGTTTTTTTGTGTAAGTGATTTCTTTAATTACGTCCCACGTTTTCTTAACATTACCCTTACTTTTGTCAATTTGCATTCTGTGATAATCTATATATCTTATAAATATTTGTTATTAGTATTTTCACGTTTCACAGCTTTATTACTAATACAATTAAGATAAGTTTGTTTTTCCTATTACCCTATACTTGCAATGCTTAGGCTAGTCATAGCGTTCTCAAACAATATTTATTTACAGTAGGAGGAAATAGGAAAAACTTACTTAATTAATTATACCTTACAAAAAATTTAAAGTTACTTAATTAGTTATATTATAATCTGTGATAGAGATTCAATTTTGTTTTTTTTAAATGTATATACGTAGTTTACGTTATACCTATCTATATCTTGTATAGTTAATAGAGACCATTATAATAAATTCCTTACTTTGTTATTCGTAATAAAATAATAATTATTAGTATGCATAAGGCCAATCACATAGCGTTAATAACTAGCCATCTGCAGCGCCTACGTGCTTTAACTATGCAAATACCTATAAATAAGTATATACGCATGTATTGAAATGCAGTCGACGACGTTGCAATGATTCAGATATAGATTATAAAGTGAGGAAAGACAGATGTGTATTTAACTTTACCTACAATTGCAAAAAAATCCTATCGTAGTCAAAAAGTGGACGAACATTGCGATTTTTTTATTAGACGAAGACAGACATAGCATACAGACACAGACATAGCCTGCAGACATAGATATAGCGTACATACATAGACATAGCATACTGACATAGAATAGCATACTGACATAGACATGACATAGACATAGCATACTGACATAGACATAGCATACTGACATAGACATAGCATACTGACATATACATAGCTTACTGACATAGACATATCATACTGACATAGACATAGCATACTGACATAGACATAGCATACTGACATAGACATAGCATACAGACATAAACATAGCATACAGACATAGACATATCATACATACATATACATATAATACCTACATAGACAAATATAGATATAGACATATACATAGCATTCTTGCCATATACATAGCCATACACATACATAGACATAGCATACTGATTTAGTCATATCATACAGACATAGTATATATATTTATATTATGTATATATTATACCTACATAGACAGATATTACAGTCTTACGGCCTTACTTAAAAAAACTTTTCAACCGCTAGTCACTGCTTAACCGGTTTGGGGTGCGCGGCCCCGCGCTAAGATGCTCTGCCATCTTCTCTCTGACGTGAAATTGTACGTGCTAGAAAAGGACAGAGAAGTTTAAGCAGTGACTAAGAGAATCGAGATTATTTTAGGTAAGGCCGTTAGAGTGTCCGACTGTAACTTGCATACGTAGACGCTACGTCTGCCGGTTCGTTGCACGTCTTCCTCAACGGTTATCGGATTACCTAAACAAAACAGTAATTTAGAACAGTAGCGCCCTCGAATCTCACGATAGTAATATTTCTGTACATAGTATATACTCGTATAGTAAGTTGATTGAAGTACATGTAATAAAAAATATGTAAATAGCAATTTAAATGTGCCACGCGGTTTCATCAGCGATGAAAAGTTTTGTTGATGATAGTGTATACAAAACGACTAAATTCTTTTCCTGAGTTTTAACTCGTGGTTTATGTGGCCGCAACTGGCCCAGCGCGGTGGATATGATCATATCCACCGAGGTTCCACAGGCACTTTTGCAGATGGCGCCAGCGGCGGTCTGCATGTGGCAAAATCAAGATCGTTGCTTATATCTATCTGCTCTTGATGAGGGCGCTGTCGATAATCTAGTCCGAGAAAAAAAACTGGGTACTGTGCCTTGTTTTAAGAATCTATGCAGTTGTTTACGGTTTAAAAATAGATTTGTATGTTAGATAGTTGTTTACATTTGATGTTGGACAGAGCTTTAATTAGCAAGGCAAAGGATTGCTGTAAAAACCAGTATATGCAGATTTTCCCTGGGAATTAATCCGAGTTTAATAAGAGTAAAACCATTAAATTTTAGTAAGAAAATATCATATCCGGGAACTTCGAGGGTAGGCCTTTGACCAGCAGTGGACTATATTATGTATATGCGCAGGCGCGTTGATGTCGTTTCTTCGAGCATTGGAAGTATCAAGAAGCAAAAGATTTTAACTATATTTCCACGCTACCTAAAACGATTTGAATGCCATTTCTGCACGTGTACTGATCTCTATTTATATTGGCAGTGCATTAAATTGCATGGAATCTAGTTGGTCTAGTATCGCATCAAGGCGAACATGCGTCAATCATTACTCGTTCCACTACATAAAGCGTTTTGTCCTTAACATTTACAATTTTACACGATGATGGTTAGTAGGTAGGTAGTTTTATGGCTTTTAGGGTATTACCACGGCATGTTTTGGCACGGCATGGTGCCAAAACATGGACGCTCACCAAGGAGACTGTGCACAAGATGAGTGTCGCACAATGAGCTATGGGGCGTGCCATGCTAGCTTAGGTATACGCGACAGAGTTCGAAATACGGAGACCCGACACAGGACCAAAGTGGATGACACCGGATCCTGGTTATGGCTACACTTAGCAAGATGCAGTGATAGCAAGTTGAATAGGTCTTTGATGGGGTCCATATTGAAACGCAGAAAAACAAATGTCATAATTAGCCTAGTCAATCAACGAGACTTACTATAGCGGTTCTTAAAATAAAATAAATATTCAGGTATAATTAGCTTTATTAAAAAAAACCTAACGAGACCTGTCCGAGTCGGAACTGTCACCGAGCTTTATTATACATATACGAGTCGCACGAGTCGTGAGGATTTTTGAAATATAAAAACTAACGCTGTTTAGGACTATTAATAATATTATGCCTAATAAATCGATAAACTAATAATATGCAAAAAAGGCCAGACAATAATTATGCCTAAAAACTTATACTGCAAAGAAATCTTACTGCTAAGATACCATAATGCAAAACAAAATACCGAAGAATTTCCGGGAAACGATTTCAGGAGTAAAAAGTTTCTGCGTATCAAGACCCTAGAACCTAGTACCCTAGAATACGGCCTCGGTATCTCGATATACAGTAATCCCTGCCTGCAGTAAGAGCCTGCTAAATCGTGATGAAGCTCTGATCATCCATTCAAAGGGAAATAACAACAATGAATATCATAATTACAATCATAACCATATTTATTGATAAAGTGTATTTTACAAGTCAAGCGTATTTTTTTAAATAATTACAATTTATGTAATAACACATAAAATAGTACATTATGGTACATTGTGCTATGTTGGTCATTACATTAGAGGCGGTATTATGCCCGCGAGCCGCAGGCGAGCGTGATAAGGAAGCCGAGAGTGTATTGAAACATAGCACAAGAGTTTCATACGACTGTTTTCGTCACAATTGCGAGGAAAAATATATTTTTTTTGATAATAATCAACCACACAGCGAAAACGCCAACAAACATTTGCGGAAAATGGCGCCCAAATCAGTAATGCGCGCGCAGGTTGACATTTACTTCAGCGGCTTAAGAACTATTTGTTGGTATTACAAAAAACTGTAAGTATTATCCGGCTATATTAAGAGTGATTCGTATACGTACGTCTAATTGCAGTCACGTACAAACTTGACTTTACCGGGTTATACCTATTATAGCACCATGTGCCATAATGTAAAGTAAAAAGCACGCGTGCGTAATAGCTTGGATTATGAGCCTAAAACCGATGCAATAAGATCCAGTTTACGAGCAAGTGTGATGAAAAATATATTATTAAATTGTACACCATCTTGATTTCCAATATTATATAAAATACTAGCTTTTGCCCGCGGCTTTGCCCGCGTAGTAATGTTGAATACTTGAATTCGGTTAAATCGGGGCCCAACTCAATTGAATCACTAAAATACGTATATTATTGCATTTTTTCCAAGCCGCTTGCAAGTTTGCTTGAGGATGTCCAAATTTGGCATGTCGCGTTTGCAATACTTACTTCAAAACAAAGCCGTCTTGTTGAATTTTAAACAGACAGACAGATGGACATGACAGAATAGATGGATGGATGGACATGGAACTTCTGAAAATTGTGAGGCTTCTTTAAAAATATATGTGGGAGATATATCACTGCAGGTCGGTAAATTAGAATGTGATGAACTGGGAATAGTTGGGATGGTAAATGTAGGTGAAATTAATTTGTCATTTGTTAACTGAGTAGGCTGTACCGTAAATGTAGGTGAAATTAATTTATCAGACTGAGCCGTAAATGTTGGTGAATTCAGTTCAGAAAAATATCGGGCTGAAGAAGTTTGGACGGTATGAGTTGAAGACGTTTTGTAATTATTTTTGGGCATCTCTACAGCTAAAGAATCAAAGTACAAAGGCAAAGTAGAAGTTGCGTCAGAACTTATATCTTCTGTTTGAATGCAACTTGGAGATGTAGGAACCTCAACACGTCGCTTAGTTATTTTTTTCGCTACTACTGGAACACGTGGAGTGCCGTTAGAAATTATATCTATGTCTTCTAACAGATACGCATCAAAATGATTTCCCGTAAATCGTAGCTGCTTTATAGGTCTTCCTGCTGTACCAAACTTTGCATACAATTTGCCATTTTCATAAACTTCAAACTCAAACTCATATATTTGTCCTGCAGCGGCTAGTTCACACGCAGTGCCCCAACTCGACTGCCGTGACATGTCATTAAATTATGCAGTAGCAGCGGTGTAGTTGTCGCCGTTTGAATCATGAGACATGATTTCAAACTCCTTCCAATTAGCTACTACATGAGTAACGATGTTTTTTCGCACCTCAATTGCCTTTTCTTGGGTACCGTGCATTAAAAAAGAAAGCGCACGAAAAAGACACGCTCCATCACCAACGATGGGAACAACATAGTGTTTTACCTTCGCTCCATGAATGAAGAGAAGTTCACTAAGCAATTTAAATAACAAACTAAATAACAATATCAACAGTAACAATATATAAAAAACCTAATAACAAACAATGTAAACTAAAATTTAAAAAAAATACGAATAACAAACTAAATAGCAATCTAAATAATTAAAGGAACAAATAACGATAATTATACGAAATGTAAATAACAAATGAAATGAAATAAGCTTAAGCAGAAAAAGTATGATAACAAAGAACGCAAAAAGATCACCAAAATATCGCAAGAATTACGAAACTTCGATAAAATACAGTGCTGCACTGATCGCTTAGGTAGGCTCGGTGTGGGTTGGTGTGGGGCGCGCTCGACGTACAGCGCGTCATTATACTCGGGTTTTAACGTATCTGAGCCGACGCGGGATGGACGGTTCGAAAGCGCTGTGCTTGGTGCGTGCACCGGATCAAGTACATGTGTTTAAAACATTTATCTTCTTACGCATAAACACTCGATTAGCTATTATTATTATTAGCTTATCTATAATTATAAAATATTTTTTCAAATGAAAAATTGACCCGTGGCCTTCCAGTTTTAAAATTGTTTGAAAATTCTGAAACATGTTTATGTTTATTTTATCTTATCTCTTAAGTGAAAAAACTTAACAGCCTTAAATGAATGGTTTCGGCAAAATGGTATTTTAATGATACATTGAACCCCTTGCGAATTTTTCAAAATCCTTGCTGAGTGTGCGTTTCTCTGCATCAGCCCTTAACACTAATGGTATATCGGCCTACCCTGATTGGGACATATTCACTACGCTGGCCCTGTGCAGGTTGGCGAATCCACATACACTATCGTATTTCTTCTCCGGAAATATGTAGGTTTCCTCATGATGTTTTCCTTCACCGAAAAGCCAGTGATATTATCCATGCTTAAGTTTCAAAGAACTAATTGGAACGGGCTCGCCCGGGTTCGAACCCGCGACCCCAAGAATGTGAGTCGAGCTTGATCTCACTGAAGCTACCACAGCTTGAGCTGAGTGTAAGTTTACACCACTCAAAATTTAGTTTAGGCATTTAAAAGTAAGTTAATTTAATATTAAAAAATAATTTAGCAGCTTAGGCTGTACAGTATCTATAATAATTATGTCCGTCAAACAGTCGTCTGCGTGGACCTACAAAAAAATAGCCTATGTCCGTTTCCGAACCTTATGTGCTATAACTACCTATCCAAAAATGCAGGTCCATCTGTTCAGCCGACCAATAAATACGCCCATCCCCGTCCCCATTCCCAGCCTCATCCCTATAAGCGCCCCCTTCCCCATCCCCATCCCGATACCAAATGTCATTTTAATATGAACACGCCCATCCCCGTCCCCATCCCCGTGCCCTCCCTCATCCCCATCCCGAACCCCATCCTCACCCCATCCCATCCCCACCCCCATCCCGATTTCAACTTTCATCTTAATATGGACACGCCCATCCCCGTTCCCAGCCTCATCCACATCCACATCCCATCCCCACCTGTCCCCACCAAATCCCCACCCCATCCCCACCCCATCCCCACCCATCCCCACCCCATCCCCACCCCATCCCCATCCATCCCCACCCCATCCCCACCCATCCCCACCCATCCCCACCCAACCCCATCCCCACCCCCACCCCATCCCCATCCCCATCCCGATACCAAATGTCATTTTAATATGAACACGCCCATCCCCGTCCCCATCCCCGTTCCCTCCCTCATCCCCATCCCGGACCCCCATCCTCACCCCATCCCGATTTCAACTTTCATCTTAATATGAACACGCCCATCCCCGTTCCCAGCCTCATCCACATCCACATCCCATCCACACCTGTCCTCACCAAATCCCCATCAAATCCCCACCCATCTCCACCCATCCCCACCCCATCCCCATCTCCACCCCATCCCCATCCCCACCCCATCCCCATCCCCATCCCGATACCAATTGTAATCTTAATATTAACATGCCTATCTCCGTCCCGTCTCCGTTCCCAGTATCATCGCCACCCCCACCCCCACCCCCATCCCCACATCTATCCCCATCCCTATACCAAATTGCATTTTAATATGTACAGCCGTTACAAAGTTAAGGAGAAACAAACGTACTATCACTAAAACTTCGTTTTTTTTTTTTATACTAACGGGAGCTGATTTTGAAAAAACTGTGACACCCGTATCTTCTTATTTTTATAGTAGAATATGTATACCAAGTTTTGTATCAATCGAACCAGAGAATAAAAAGTTTCATACAAACTTTAACACCCCATTTAACCCCCTTCGGGGTTGATTATCGAAAAATCCTTTCTTAGTGGGCGTTCACACCTCTCCAAAAACATACCCTCCAAATTTCAAGTCTCTACGTTTAGCGGTTTGGGCTGTACGTTGTCTATATGTCAGTCAGTCAGTCAGTCAGTCAGTCAGTCAGGACAAAGCCTTTTATAGTTATAGATTCAAATAAAATTGAGCTACAAAAAAGGCTACATGATGTGTACACACATTGTGTATATACTATCTTCAGTCACACACCATCACGCTGAGAATCTGGGATAATCCAAGCAAATCAACCATAAAAGTAGTCAAAAAGTCAAATCTTAAATCAAAAAACTTTATTCAATTAATAACTTGTATAGGTTTCGCGCCGATTTTAACTGCCATTTCCTTGCAAGAGTCAATCTGGCCTTGCGAGTAGATGATGGTCCCTCGAGCCTTGGTCTTCTCTGCGTTGACACGCTCCTTGTCTCCGGGGGCCAGAACCGGGAGAGACGGGTCCTCCTATAATAAAAGAATATATATTTTTGATCATCAGACAAAAGTGGGTTAAATACATGCGACGACCTTCGAAGCTTCGACTTTTTTCCTGTCATTGTCAGGGCCCTGTTTTATAAAGCTACAAGTCTTGTACTTGTACTGAAAAACTGGCAACACTGCAAAAAATATTAAGTACGGCGTTTTCTAAAGCTACAAGACAACCAGTATACAAACTACAACAAGCACTTGTATTTATAAGTTAAAGACTAAGTTACTGTAACTGGTAACTTGTAGTTACTGGTACAAGAAACTAGTACAATTGTAAGCTTGTACTTGTAGCTTTATAAAACAAGGCCCTGATGTCTTTTTATCAGGATAGAAATTGGCCCCAGAACTTTAAATGTAAGTCGCATCTTTTCCCAACTTGCCTCGGACTTAGCATTGAATGACGTGTTTATGATATCTAATGTCTATAATAAGTACAAAAATCGAAATAAATTTTCTCTTCTAATTATTTACTAATGTACTAAAATAACTAAATGAATTCTTATACAGGGTTAGTTCTAATCAGTTAGCATCCTGTTAAGGGCATATTCTGTACACAAACAACTTTTACTATGGGGCCAACATTGAAATCGCGCAATAAATATCAGCTGTTCCATACAAAAAGTTCATCGACCTTGGCCAAAATGTATGGAACAGCTATTTTTTTTGCGATTTAAATGTTGGCCCCATAGAAAAGTTGTTTGTTTTGATGTAAAGAATAGATGCCAACTGATTAGAACTAACTCTCTATATTAGTAGTCAACTCCTGACCTTAGGACCTAAACCTTACCTAAATACCAACTCAAGTTGTTTTGCTTTGGTATCTTGACAAACATGGAATAAATAACACACTTTCCACCTACACATTGTTTTCATCTTGACCTTAGAAAGTTAGTAGTCGTAGTGGCTAAATAAGTAAACAAGTACAAATAAGAAAGTTTGTTTGCTTTGACAGCGACATGCTAACCGGTGAATTTGATGGGTTTGTTATTTTTCGCGTACATTTCGCGAATCATCGAAGCCAAGAGCCAGTACAGTCGGTGGACCCTTTACCACATTAAATCACGATACAAATAATGCCTTCACAGTCTCGTCTTATACAGGGCTACTGGTAACTTAACGTATTCCCGGCATGACCACATAGAGAGATAAGAACATACATCAAATTTAAGCCCACCAATATTATATATTAAAATTAAACAAATTCTGTTGTTGTTGTTTTGTTGTTGTTGAACCGTAAAAAATACAAAAAAAAACAAACAAAATAAAAGTTAAGCTTATCACGTTCTAAGTATTTTTGAATATTTTACTGCTTGTTAAATCGTTTTCCAAAGTTTTATAAAAAATTTTTTAATTATTTTTTTACTGTTTTTTTCAGTATCATATAGGAGGCTCATTCGATCCCGCCGCCGGGAATATGTCGAGTTACAAGTAACCCTGTATAGAACATTCTCAATTACACACAACCTACTGACTAATGGTAAAATAACTCAACACCGGATCGTAGAGCCATTTTTTGTTCTTTCCATGAAATTACAGGGCATGAAAAGATTTGACATCTATTGTCTTAGGGTATCCAGCGCAGCGCAGGATTTTGATCGCAAGTTCACAATTCTGGCACTGCTACTATTATGTGCTGGTGTGCTGCTCACCACCAGGCGAATGTGTTGCTCGTCTCTTCATTGCATTAAAAACTCCGTACTGGAATGTATATCTAATTAAAAGGATTATAAGAGCATCGCGTCCCAATCAGACAAGAAGAGAAAACCAGCAAGCCCATAATTATATTAATTCACAAGCTATAGTGCTTGGAAGCACGCTTGCTTGGGAGCTCTATTACGGGGGAGGCCTTCGTCCAGCAGTGGACGTTTTATGGCTGACGAAGAGAAGAGAGTGCTTGGAAGGGCCTCTCATTTTGCTTCTATAATGCTTGTCTGAAACAGGTGCTCTCCCACTACAAGTCCAAGTATAATTACCGGTTCTATGCTCCTATATGTGTTCAAACAGCTGGCGACTCGGTCTCCGCAGCCTGGTGCAAAGAACTCAGGGTCGATTGCGATGAAGCATTGGCCATTGTTGGGCGGGCCACTCTGGGAGTCCAGGTCCCAGCCACGAATCTCGTGAGTCATTTTGGATCCTACAGAAAAACATGACAGGAAGTTTGAATACACATCAACAGCCGGAAGACGTCCACTGCTGGACGAAGGCCTCTCCCTAGGTATAGTGTTTGACAAGAACTGCAATTGGAAGTGTCACATAGACAATGTCTGTAGCCGGTTAGACCGGTTTGTATATGCGATTAGGCAATCCCGAATGTTTCGATTATCAGTCAGAAAAGGTACCAAAAATACTGTAAGCAGAAAAGTACACTATAAAAAACTTCATTTTCCAAAATGTAGACTTGAACTGTATAAGAGAAATGCTTACTCGATGGCAATCATAATTTATAATAAACTGCCGACCGAAATAAAAATGCTACCCAAGAGCAAATTTAAACGAAAACTGACTACTTGGTTATTAATAAAATGCTATTATACTGTCTCAGAATATTTGACTGATAAAAATACTAATTTATAATAATTGACGACGAAATTATTGAATATATTTACTGAATTATAATAATATTACATTATGTTAATTACCTACATTATTGCACACCTCTTAAAGAAGTAGTCTGTATGGCACTGTATTATTGTATAAGAAGACCTGTCCTACCTACATTCAGCAATAAATATGAACTGATTCTTGATTCTTGATTCCTAAAAAGGAGGTGTTGCCATAATCCCCACGCTTGGCAGGCGGCTTGGGGATCGCAGAATGGTTACCACCGTTAACTGAGAGGACGCTGCTGCCCGTCCTCCGGTGGTTCTGAAGTTTGATTACGGTCATTGGTAACTAGCTAGACACTTGTCAGGATCAGATTTTCGTAGCGAATGGGCTCTATTGCAGTCTGCCTGGGGAAGTGCTTTACCAGTTATTTAGCTGCCAAATAGTATTCTGTAAGTATTACTGTGTTTCTGTTTCTAAGGGCCACGTTACCAGATAAATTACGGGGCATAAAAAGATTTGTCAGGGTGACGAGTGTAATGCAGTACGGCACAGGATTTTGTTCCCAAGTTGTCAATTCTGTCACTGCTAGTGTTATCATGTTTGCCACAAGGTGAACGTCACGGACCTGGGTATGTCCTAAAACTGCATCCAGGACCACCGAAGGACGGGCAGCAGCGTCCTCTTAGTTAACGGTGGTAACACTCTGCGATCCCCAAGCCGCCTGCCAAGCGTGGGGATTATGGCAACCCCTCCCTATTAAGGGGGAGGCCTTCGTCCAGCAGTGGACTTCTTCTGGCTGATGAGTGAGTGAGTGAACGTCACGATCATCCCAATCGTCGTCCACTACTACATTTCAAAAAAACAGGATAATCAAAAATGTATGATCAATGGCTTACCTGCCAATCCACTGCATAGCACCTCCACTAGCGCACTCAGCGCATATCCTTTGTACCCACTTGTGCTTTCAAAGCCTCCAAGAGGCAGTAGACGACCAGCTTCAAATGCCTGAAAATTCCCAAACAAAATTTCTAAAAGCCATCATACACGATGAAGATGCTTTAATATTGAATGTTAGATAGAACACATTTAAATATCGCAAATCATACAAAACAAATGACGAACAAGTGACGAACATAATTTATGTTTCAAAAATGTATGGAGAGCGATGTTTTATAAAACTATTATTTTATTTTACATTTTTTGAGAAGCTCGCGGTCTTAAATAACATAATATAAACTTAGATATAACACAAAAAAACCATTTAGAGTTTCCACTTTTGGCAGTATTATAAAAAACAAGACGCTATAAAAAGTTGGATAGTTAGAATAGAAATAAGAAGATAGAAAAATGTTAAACAATCATATAATATTATAATAATCTGCACACACCGAGAAGAAAGAAAAAAATTATATTAACGGAAACTTACTAAACTTTTTTTTTGTTTTTAATTTGTTCTATTGAAAAGGAAATTGACGAAAGAATTTGTCTCCTAACCACTTTCTCATAGATGGGGTGCCGAAGAGGAACATATCAAAGTTATTGGTGTTGGTACAAGATTTATTATTATATTATTATTATTTTATTATTATAGCATCTTCGTCGTCTGTGACGGCCTTTAAGCGCCTGATTCTTTTGAACATAAACTGTTTCACTTCACGTGATCAAAAATGGATCAGGTGACGACAAATAATATTTTTCTAAGCGAACAATATTTTTTTGGAACATGGCAATTTGAACATGTTTTGTAATTATTCATATTGATGGGTAATTTTGATTTATTTAACCAATCAATTAATACCCTTATGAAATCCCGTTCAGACCATTCACTCTTCCCTTTTCCTTTTTTTCATCCTTTCTCTGTTCTTTTTTTTTTTTGTCCCTTTTTTCTTATTTTTCTTTGTTTTTTTTTTGTATTTTCTTATTATGACCTAGATTTTCTTTCTTTCTTTCTTAAGTATGGCTATATCTGAAATATCCCGTGCTATTCTGAGCTTACCTTATGAGGACTTGTTGTTACTTTCCCATCTGGGCCCAGCGCCCAACCTTCAGGTATTGGTTCGTCTTTATGTATTTGCACTTCAATCTGCAATATTAAACACGTTTTTATTAATATTTTAGTGCCTATGTTACCACTAGAAACCAACTCGGGACAACTCGATGGGACTAGTGGGATAGACCCACTCCTCCAAGGTTACTAGTGTATGTATTCTAAACTCAATTGGAAAGGTTTTCACTCCGAAACTACTCTATCTGGCTCCGATATCTGTCCCTACCTCTATACCAAATCCATGGAGTCGTTTTTGCGTGATTGAGTTACTAACATACAAACATTACGTCGTCAGCCATAAAACGTCCACTGCTGGACGAAGGCCTACCCCTTTATAGAGGAGTGTTGCCATAATCGCCACGCTTGCGGCAGGCGGCTTGGGGATCGCAGAATGCTCACCACCGTTAACTGAGAGGACGCTGCTGCCCGTCCTCCGGTGGGTCTGGTTGTCAACCAGACCCGGTTGCAGTTTAAGGACACATTCAGGTCCAAGCAAACATTTACATTTATTGATTCTATGGTAGAGCACACGTGTAGCACATTAAATTTGACACTAGGGCTGGACATTCAGCCTATAATGCAACACATGCAACTAAAGAAGCGTTTTGGAATAATGAAACTTACTTTATTCCGATACTTCTGTCAATCGTTTTACACGTGTCAACTCTGGACTAAATACACCCAGAAGGCGCACAGCGCGTTACGTGTGGCCTACAATAACATTTTCAGGCACCTGATGGGCCTGAAATGGTATTGTAGTGCCTCCGAGATGTACACAGAGTCGCGAGTGGACTCGTTTAACGCAATACAGCGCAAACGAATTGCATCGTTTATGTCCAGAGTTGACACGTGTATATAAGAACACGATAATAAAAAGCCTTACTGAAAGATTGACCCTGACTGCAACTTACCAACGTTGGGTGGCTATTGCCACCTAAGTACTTACAAAACGTACGTAAAAAAAATAAAAATAAAATATTTGACTTTCTTTATTTTATTTTGTGTTTTTATATGGATCATGTGTCCGAAATAAAGAATTATTATTATTATTATAATATACAGAACGACACTTATGGCACGAATTTGGGCGTAAAAAGTGTGAAATCTAACTCCAGAGAGATAACTCTACTTTATTGTCCTTATAAATTACGATAAAAGGCTTACTTTCCCCATAGCCACAGATGTGGTAGCCATGTCCACGACAAGCGAGTCTCCGCCAGTTGCCGGCGCCGCCATCGATATTGGGTTGGTACCTAATGCAGCCTGAAATGTTCAAAAAAAATGAATTTTAATATCAAAGTTTGTCAAAGTAAATAGGTATATATGTTGACAGGCTAGATGTTTGAACACAGCTTACTTGATGTTAAGGTGACGATGTGGCTGAAGATGATATGCACATCGAGCCTAAAATGGAAACAGCAGGCTCGCAAGTAAGCCGAAAAGCTTTAGGATTTACACCTTTGTACTTATAGAACAGATAATAAGAATATAATAGTATGTACTACCAGGCGCGGGGACTCACCGTTGTGGGCAAGGGCGAGGCATACTCATGCCCACAAATTGAGGTAGATTTATGCTTATTGCTACATCCAAAACCTTAATAAAATGTAACAAGTAACTTTAAAACAAACAGTCGACTTAAAACTATTTTGGGATCATCTCGAGAGAATTATTACCCTTTCAACCTCGCATTAAGCCGAATTTGGGGTTAGGTAGGGTGGCAGCTGGATCCACGTCTGAGTACTAGGTAGGTACTTATAGCTTATATTTTACTTTATATTATTTGATTATCTAATTATTATGAATAGAAAAAAAAACATTATCCCTGAAAGTAATTATGAAGAGTATACATTGAAATCTAGAAAAACTGCATCATTTTTGTTTAATTCATTTAATTCATTAAATCCTTCCAAAATAGGTTAACAATAAATTGTAATCTTAAATTATAAAATAGGCAAGGTCTCTATTTTCGCTGTTGAAGCATGCAAGTAACTGTACCTATAGAAAGTAATTGGTAAATTTAAATTATTAATATATATAAAAATCTAAGGTTTTGTCCATAATAAAAAATATGAAATGAGAAATAAAATATGGTGGAATTACACACATTGTCATTTCATAATTAGGTCAAAGTTTAAAGTTATAATATTAAAAAAAATTTAAAAAACACCTAACAACATGTGGTGGCTTAAGTTTTTTGTCATTTAGGAAATCATCAATACTATAGTAGGCTTTCTGAACCAGCAAATTGACGAGAGCTGATTTAAATACGTTGATACGCTGATATGTTAAAAATAACAATCAAAAATCATTTCGCAAAATAACCATAGCAAATCGACGGTATGTGAAAATGTCAAGAATAGGCAGTAGGTATCTACTTCTATACATTTACCTTTTTCCCTCTTGTGGGTACCATGATAGGAGAAGAGTTTGTGAAAGACATTCCTATGAGACCTTCCTTCTCTGCTTGCAATGCCCAATACGCAGCCATGCCATAATGGTTGCTTCCTGCATAAAAAATACCAAAATTATACTTACTTCTAGTTATATGAAACGGGTTATACGACAGTCATAATATTAATAAAATAAAATAAATAAATATTGATGGACCTTGGACCTGGGCATGTCCTAAAACTGCAACCAGAACCACCGGAGGACGGGAAGCAGCGTCCTCTCCGTTAACGGTGGTGAGCATTCTGCGATCCCCAAGCCGCCTGCCAAGCGTGGGGATTATGGCAATCCGTCCCTAATAAGAGCCTACGTCCAGCAGTGGTCGTCTTCCGGCTGATGATGTCAGCCATGGGTGACATGTTAAATTGTTGGTCTCGGTTGTATTTTGTATTTTCTGTTGTTTTGTTTTTTTGTATCAACAACCGTCAAACCATCTCAGAGTCCTTCGGGAGGCATATTAACACTGACATTAAGGCTGGCCGCTCAGCCTATACGAACTTACTTACTGGCCACTATAAAAAAAAAGAGGTTTCTTTTGCTCTCTTTAGTAACTAAAAAAAACTTACGTTTAGCAGCAACGATGCCTATCCCAGTCTCCTTCGCCTTCCTGATAGCTATGTCCATGCAGAAGTGTCCGACCGTCGCTCCGAGAGCATCCTGGCCGTCCACCCAGGCTGACGCAGCGGCTTCCTTCAGGATCACTGGCTTGGCGTTGGGGTCCGTCGAGCCTGACCTGATGTCGTTTATGTATAGCACTGGGAAACGTATAAGTAACAATTTAGATAAGATCATTGTACGTCTTTAACATCTGGCTCTTAGGGTTCTTATCTTGTGTATTATTAATTTTAATATCAGGTGTGACAATAAAGAGTTTTAATCGAACTATCTAATTAAAAAATAGTGCAATTTTTCCATATAGTTGCTAACACTGTGGATTTTCCATAAATTGGAATTATAGATGAAACATTTGCGATTGCGAACGATATACATTTGCGGGAATTAAGTGATAGCTGATACGACACATGAAAGTTTACTAACTAAATATAGACGTCTGGATTGGAGAAGTTGGAGGAGTCGGAGTCAGTCTTTATCATCCAAAACGTCTGGTTTATTCCACTCTTTCTTCTTTTAAAATAGATCTATGTACATTCCGAGCACAAACTCTCGCGGCAACTCGCTAGATGCGGATCCAGGAGTCCGTCCACTTTGTGCGTAAAGGATGAAATTTCGTTATTCGCGAAGTACATATATATCGATGTATTCGCGTAAAACAAAGTAGGTACTACTTATGTACTTGAGTTGGGCTTCTTGGCAAGGCAATATCACCCATTGCCATGTATCCACGCCTAGACTGTGCTGGATAAGGTGTGATTGATTATAGCTAATAAAATTGTAAGACATAAGGACTCAATGGGTATGTCCTCAAACTGCATCCAGAACCACTAGAGGACGGGCAGCAGCGTCCTCTCGGTTACCGGTGGTGCATTCTGCGATCCCCAAGCCGCCTGCTAAGCGTAGCGATTTTGGCAACCTCTCCCTTTTAATGGCGAGGCCTTCGTCCAGCAGTGGTCGTCTTCTGGCTGATGTGTGTGTAAAAGACTCACCAATAAGGACAAGGCCACACAGCAGTCAGCCACACACACACACACACACACACACACACACACACACACACACACACACACGCGCGCGCGCGCACCACCGCCGCTGCTGGCTGCTGGACATGCCAGCAGTGGACGATGATAGGTTGATTATGATGAAGAACTCACCCAGTCTGTTCAAGCCGTGACTGAAATGGCCTGTTAAGTCTGCGTGGAGTAGCAATGCGGCGTGAGCCTTCGCTTCTGCCTCGGGGGCTCCGACGGCAGTCAAGCTGTCCTCCATAAACCTACTGACTTCCTCGACGCGCACCTCCGGCATTCTGGGCTCTGGTGAAAGGGACTCGGCTAGTATATGGCGTACATTTATAATTGTAATAGATATGGAGTGATCTGAAATCACTACTAATCACACTAATATTATCGATGCGAGAGTTTGTCGGTATGTGTGTGTGTTATTTTTAATTTTATTTGAAAACAGTTTTTTTTTTTTGAATGAACTATCCAAACTATCCAAATCCAAATTTTCGTGACTAAAAGTCCAAAAACAGAGGACTTTCATACAAACTCCCCCCCCCAGCCCCCCCCCCCCCCCCCGGGGGTAGAATTTCGAAAAATCCTTTCTTAGTACACCCCTCTGCGTCGAGACGAATACACCCTCCAAATTTCAAGTCTTTACGACCAGCGGTTTGAGCTGTGCGTTGTCTGTCAGTCAGTCTGTCAGTCAGGCAGTCAGTCAGTAAGGACAGATAGACAGACAGATATAGATAGATAGATAGATTTGCATTTTACCACACTCTACCTGATGGTAAGCAACGGTGCGGTCTAAGATGCAGCACGCTTACCTAGAAAGAACCTATGTACTATAGATGATACCCTTATTGTAAGTTTTTACTGTATTCGTTTGTTACACCTTTACGCTGAAACGGCTGAACAGATTTAATTGAAATTTGGTATAGCTTATATCTAGGAATAACACATTGGTTAAGTAAATTTTATTCCAGGAATCGCGGTGTAATCATCAAAATGAATTTATATTTAGTAATCGCGTTACAACCATACAAAAAAAAACATGCAGTCGAATCGTGCTTTGCTACAGGCTGTTCTAAACTATATTTATATTTTAGAACAGCCTGTAGCAAAGCACGCTAGTATGATCAAATTTCATTTACCGCAGATATATTATTCAACACCAAATATCATGGCAAGTATGTATATAGGCATTTAATTGCTTCTACTTTCTAACAAAACCTGTTTTGCCTGTTTTATATTTTATATATTATATGAAATATAATTGATAAAAACACTGAAAAAGTTTTCTCTTATCTGCTTACCTTTTTCCTTTAACTCGACACAAAGAACAGGCTATGTAAATTATTTAAAATTCAACAAACTGATGTTATCTCCCCCAAAACTGAGTGCAAACTAACTTTGTTTTGAATGTACTGGTAATACAATAATAATTATGTAATCCTCTTAACAATTAATGATAAGACGAACGTACACTTCAAGACAGTATTACTTGTTCATTTTATTCACGTTATATTAAATTTGTACATAATATGTTTTTAATAGGAAAACTGAAGTGGTTTTGACACATTTGTGATTTATTTATACGCGTAAAAACGCGCGTTGCGCTCTGTTTTCACTCCTTGAAAAAGATCACCGGATATGATCGAAACCTTGTCGGAGTATCCGACTTAATTAAACGTGAGTATAAATAAACAAAAATCTATGTTTTTCGCAATTTCGTGTTAAAAAACTTGTTTCATTTGTTGATTAAAAATTAAAATTCATTTCCTCACTCTATAGTAGTTCAACCAACAAACAAAAAATGTTAGACTTAGTTTTAAAACACGAAGGGTTATACACATAAAACATAAAAAGTTGCTCACGCTTTCGAATTATTTTAATAGTAAAAAACAACGAAGTATGTATAAAAAACAGCTAAACTACCTAATTAAAACTAAACTAAAAGTAAAAGTTGCTTACGTTAGCAAATGTCACTTTTCTTAACTACAAAAATTATATTCACACTACTAACTAACGCCATTTAACTCTATATCACTATTGTAGATAAGAACCAGAATAGTTTATTAAATCGTATCGAGTTTTTTTTTTTACTAAGTATTTAGTGTTGGTGAAACTTACTCAAGTTTCACTCCACAACACTTAGTAAAAAGAAAAAGTACCCCAGCCCAGCGACGGTGATAATGGAATGGATGGGCCCAGTGCTTGCAAATCTGTCAAAATTAACAAGACAACACAATCAAGCATACCTAGCTAAAAGTATGCATATTACATTTGCCAGAAAATCGAGATAGCGAATCTAATTACTGCATGACAAAAAGAGAACACATGTACATGTATTAGAAGTTTGTATTATCGTATCATACGGCTCGCATGTCGCAAAGGCAGAGTATGATTGAAGCGAGTGGAGAGCCGGCGCTCAACATATAGTCTTCAAAATCCGTGCGCTTATTACCCGTCCATTCATCTTATCATTGTCGCTGCCCCAGCCTACTTAGTTGAATTGGTACTTGGCTTGGTTTCGCTCTACATTCTTGGGTGAAAAGGAAATGTGCTCTTAAAATAGTTGAGTTTAGCACTCCGTATGCTCCATTATCCCCACATTAAACTAAAACCTACTTGCTCCAATTCGCTGACCTTATTTCCTTTTCAAGCTCCAACCATATAAAGTAAGGATATACGTAAAAAACTTGAGTTGCCGAGTTGCCTACTCCACGAAGGTTTTTAGTATTTGAATCGTCCGTTTTATGCTGGGGCTTCACCTGCGTGAACTGCGACACTTTACGTTGAATGTCGTGCAATAAATGATGCGCTACGTGGGTGCCCACATGTGTTGACTATCGCCTATATAACTTCTAACAACGTTAATAATGCCACTAGCATATTAGCGCGCCAACATCCGGGTATGTCCTAAACCTTGACCTGGGTATGTCCTAAAACTGCATCCAGAACCACCGGAGGACGGGCAGCAGCGTCCTCTTAGTTAACGGTGGTAGCACTCTGCGATCTCCAAGCCGCCTGCCAAGCGTGGGGATTATGGCAACCCCTCCCTATTAAGGGAGAGGCTTTCCAGTAGTGGACGTTTTCTGGCTGATAATGATGATCCGGCTATAACTGGGTACTGTATGAAATTACGCGCTCAATAACGGCATTACACGCAGTTGAAGCCCTAGCATTAGAGCTTTTCATTTCGGTCCTTTTTCATTGACTCCTGTCCATTTTCCACTGTTCCTGTAAAAGTTGCTCCTCGTGACTTCAACTCTCATCAAACTTTACCTCTCAAACTATCATCAAAAGTATAAAAGTGTAGTAGCAGGACTCTAATGCAGAGGCCGCCTGGGGAAGTACCACACCTTTGCTATTACGGCAGAATAGATTGGACTACACCTATCAATACGATCATAATTATTTAACTCTATTTTTGGTGGAATAAAATTCAAAATTCGTTTCATTTCATTTCATTTCATTTGCTAGTTATTCAACCACCAAGCAGTAGTGTGCAAGTATTATTGTGTTTCGATTTGCGGGGCAATGTTACCTGAAAAAATACTGGGCATAAGGAGATCTAATATCTCAGGATGACGAGCGCTGTGCAGTGCGGCGCAGGTTTTTGTTCGCAAGTTCAGGATTCTGGTACTGCTATGGGCAGGCGTGATGCTTTACACCAGGCTTACATTTGCTCGTCTCATCGCTCCACACATGACATGTCCTCCAAAGACATGCTTGAAGAAAAAAAATTACAAACAACAGCGGCCTGCAAAGTAACGTGCCATCCAAATTGACCCATAGTAGGTACATCAAATATTCTTGGACCCCAAGCATAAAAACAATCCAAAATACAGGGACCGCGAAAGTACTCCGTGACGGGGGGGAGGGGGGCAAACAGAGAAACCTTTACCAGATATTAAAATTGGAGGGGGCGCAACCCCACCCGTTTAATTTTAGGGGGGTTTCCTCTGCTCCCCAGTTCCGCGACCGCTGTCAAAATATGCAGTATATTATAAACTATAGAAAAACGAACACAGACAGCGCCATAACGGGCGGAAGCGGAAACTACTGGTCATTTTGCGATACCTACTTAGTTTCTGTGCTAGGGCTATAGACTCCGTTTAACTAAATATAATATAGAGGTCCCCCGCGACTTCGTCCGCGTACGGAAGAAATTCGGCCCGCTCCCAAATACCCGTATCTTCCATACCGCTGGGTTAATTACTAATTATTTTCCTCCTCATGTTCACCACTTTAAATCATTACTGAAGAAGCTGAAGAAATCGCTCGGTTCGTTCACCACTGTCAGAGAGACCCCGACTGAATGCAAATGAACGTAATGTAGTCCTTTTCGGATCGTGTTCAACGTTTTATAAATCCCACCAAACTTATAAGTTCATCGCGGACGGCGCTTCGTAACATGCTGTAAGCTTAGTTATTGAACGAAATAAGTAAATATAAGTACTATTAGATTGGAAAACGAATGCAAAATAATAATAAAAGAAAGCTATGGAAAGTTGGAAATTAGCTTGTCCAAAACAAACCCTGCCCAAGGCCCCTACTTCTCAGAGGCAGTGGGATGACCCGCTCAGTGAGTTAGAATGTAAAAATTTGATAGATTCATCATCTTCTTCCACAGAGCGTGCTCGCCTACTTGCGGTCACTCGTTGGGAGTCGGGGCTTTGGTTGCATGCGTTACCGTCTAAAAATGTTGGCAATCTTTTGGATAATCAGACCTTTCGTATAGCTGTATCCCTTCGAATAGGTGCCCCGTGCCAGGTCCCTCACCGCTGCTCTTGCAGTGATATAGCGGATAGGTTCGGCCACCACGCACTTTCTTGTGTAAAAAGTGCAGGGCGCATTCCGCGGCACGCCAGCTTGAATGATATCATCCGTCGGGCCTTTGTCAGTGCTGGCATCCCCTCGATTTTAGAACCCAACGGTCTGATGCGGGATGACGGCAAGAGACCCGACGGAATGACCCTTATCCCATGGAAGATGGGACGGCCTTTGGTTTGGGACGCTACATGTGTCGACACACTAGCGCCGTCCCATCTTCCTAGGACAAATGATCACGCTGGCGCTGCCGCCTCTAATGCTGAAAACCTCAAACGGCACAAATATGGGTATTTAGACAGATTGTACATGTTTGTGCCGTTTGGGGTAGAGACTTTGGGACCTTGGGGGCCGGCCGCACATGTTTTATATAGGGACCTGGCGAAACGTTTAGTCGAGGTGTCAGGTGACCGGAATGCTGGCGTATATTTTGGTCAAAAACTTAGCATTGCCATCCAACGTGGCAATGCCGCCAGCATTCTGGCCACCTTTCCATCATCTACGGGGCTTTTAGTTTAAATTTTAAGTTTTGTATTTTTATTATGTAGGGTTTGTTTTTACTAGGTAGGTTTTATTTAGTTGTTAGTTAGTTATAATTTAATATTAGTGTATAATTGTATTTTATTTGTAAATAAACTTATCTTATTCACATAATAAAAAAAGCTCTTGTCTTATAGCAATTGGGTTGTGGACGCGCCACCAAGCTTAGAGAAATTACCTAAGTAAAAACATTTTTTTCCTAAGTTCTAAAGTAGTTTTTTTTTTAAATGCCTACCCTCATACTGCCATCAGTGTCTATTTTCTTGGGAAATAAAATCTTGGTCTTATCTTTACAAAAAAGTACGATTTTCAGCCACGCCGCTGCGCCACTAGCCCGCGGCGGCGGCGGTGCTGCGAGCGCCCTCGACTCGTCCTTACCCCTCCGGGCGTGACATCACACAAGCTACCTGCGCATACTATACCTTCGCATTCGCGACAACTAAGTAGAAGTTTAAAATTTTATACATTTTTAATCGAATACACAATACAATCCTATCGTAAAAGCCGTGAAGCCTATGGGAAGACCGCTAGTCTTGGAATAGTGATAACATGGTTAGGGTTCAAATCCTGGGCCCGTACCACTTTCGGTGAATGAAAACATCCTGAGGTAACCAGCATGCATCCAGAGAAAAAATTCACTGGCATATGTGAATCCATCTTCCCGCGACCAGCGTGGTGGATATGGCCAAATGCCCTCCGATCGCGATGGTTGGCCAGCTGAGCCAGCGCAGGAGTGGATTATAAACAGACTGATTATCATGGGCGTATATAAAGGGGGAGGCGAGCTACCCTAGAATGGTCTAGTGCCCACCCTAGAATGTTGGGTTCATCATCAGCCCGGAGACGTCCACTGCTGAACAAAGGCCTCCCCCTTAGACAGCCACACTGTACGACAACCTGCCATTTCTATCCACCGGTTGCCCGCGACTTTTACAATGTCGTCGGTCCACCTAGTGGGAGGCCGCGCCTACGCTGCGTCTTCCAGTTCGCGGTCACCACTCAAGAACCTTTCTTCCCCATCGGTTATTCAGTTCGTCGATCGATGTGGCCTGCCCTGCGCCACTTCAACTTGCAAAACCTGCGAGCTATGACATATGAGTAATGAGTGATGACATATGGAACTGAAACGTGGTCTTTAACTGCTGGACTTTTGGAGACACTCAGAGTCACACAACGGGCAAAGGATGTTGGGTTACCGATTCGAAATTCTAGACTGGTCATATTAACAAAATTAGGTGTTGACTCGGCTTCATCGACCATTGCAGCCCAGGAGCCAGGCCACCCCTGGAATACAGCCAATGCTACGTACTACGACCTGTCCAGTTCTCGTCGACTAAGAACTTATTATTATGCAATGCGTAAAATCGTTATTTTGCTGTCAAGAAATAGTTTCTGTTTATTGTAGTGTAGTGTAATGATGGTTACTGATAAGTAAACCAACATTTATGTTTACGTTGTTTATCAGCTTAAAGCTGCTCTCAAGCGACTAATTCTTGATGTTAATATTTATAAACATTGTGTAATGAGCATTTATTCACATTGCTTGATTGTAGGTACCTAGATGATGAAATTAGAATATAAAATAGAAGCATATATCCCTTATTTTTTTATGTTGTGGTCTATTTTGAAGGCTTTAGTTTATAGTTCTAAAATTATTAAAATATTGCTATCACTTTTTTACCAGGCGTATTAGCTATGGACAGCAGACAGCACTACTTTAGTTAGTTTAGTTCTGTCAACTAAAACCTTCAAAATCGATCACAGTGGTGTCGATTCTCTTGTACCGCTCACTAAACTAAACTTAATTTGACAGGACGAAACATATTGACATCTTTTCTAACATATTGAAATGAAATGAGACGCGTATAATTTTAGTCCTGTCAGATTACTTTAGTTTAGTGAGTGGTGCAACAGAATCGACACCATTATCTACTTATGCATATATATCCCTTTTTTTGTTTAAAAATAAAAGAGACGCATAATCATAGATGGACATACTCTATGCCTATCCTCGAAGGGTGACTGGGCCATACCCACAACGGTGAACAAGGTGTGAATTGGTGGATGCACATACGCCTTTGAATTTCTTCTCCTGACGTAATAATGGAAGGTTTCCTTGCGATGTTTTTGTTCACCAAAAACCCAGTTCTATGAAAAATACAGACAAACTCCAAAGAGCGGGCCTGGGATTTGAACCCATAATCTCATCATTAGACACCGCGGCTTAAAAAAGTGAAGTCATACATATATTTACATTGACAACCTATAACATTAAAATAACTATACCATTTGCCACCATTTTTTTATTAGTTTTTTATAATTATTTTAATTACTAGATGAGTTCTCGCTATACGATTAAATAAACGGAAAGGAATTTTAATGGTACCCTACTTACCTGTTAAGGAGGATAGTTGTAGATAGAATAAATAAAAATTTGATTTTTGGACGGCATCCAAAAGCTATTCCGCCTATAAGTACGTAGCACCGTACGTACTTCTACTTACCATATTCGATAGATAGATAAACCTTTTGTTTGATAGTTATAATTATTTTTTTCCTTTGTTATTGGCATCGCAATTCGTACATTCTGCCAGTGTCTAGTTTATATGCATGTTTCAAGTATACTAACAAGTCAAATAACGTAATAAAAGTCATAAAATCATAGTCAGTCACTTCGGAAATATATGTTTTACCACATTATGGCACTTAATCATGAATTCGCAAAAAAACACTAGTACCTATATGAAAACAATACAATGCGGCGACATGATTTTTCCGGGTTCCCGCCAAAACTTGATAATTTTATAATAGAAACTGTTACAGAAACACCAGAAATTAAAAGACATAAGAACATTACATTAATTATATTCTCGCAGACAAATACATAGATACTTAATTAGTCATTTTTCGATTACTTATTTTTAATTATTCATACTTAATAACTTAATATATTTTTTATATTCAAGTGACGACACGAGCGAAACGTTCGCTCGGTGTAAAGCTTCACGCCTGCTCATAGCAGTACCAGAATTGTGAGCTTGCGAACAAAATCCTGCGCCGCACTGCACTGCGCTCGTCACTGTAAGGGCACGCAAGGTTTAGGTACCTACCTAGTTACGTAGAAATGACTATAAATTAAGTCATGCTCATCCATGGGCGCAGTTATAGAAGCTCGCACCGGGCGCTAAAAAGTTTATAGTTACGGTACTATACTGGTAGCAAATTTACCACAAGCTATTCCGGAGTTTTGAAGACAACACGAACATACATGTTTCTCCACATTATATCATAAGCCCTGCACTGACACTGCACATAAATTGGTACCTATGAATAAAGCGTCACTATTATTAACCATTAAAACACGACAAGTGTTAGAAAATTATAAAATGCGGCGACCAGATTTTTCCGCGTTCCCGCGAAAATCTTTTATCCAATGCATCAGCGCCCAACATCTCAGTGCTGGGCAGTGGGCCTGGGCTAGGGTTGCCACCCGTACTTTATAATAATGTATTGTACTCTATTTTGGCCAAACGTACTTTATACTTTATGAGGGCAGTAAAGTACGTGAAAACACTTTATATTTACCTGTGAAGTTTTTTAAATGGACTTCTATTTATTACGTGTAACGGAGCGGATCCGACTGCTTTTAAAATTTAGGGATTGATTGTAAAGATTCCGTTAGTATATTTAAGAGTAAAAAATATTTGTTGGATGTTGCTAGAAGCAACAAAAAATATGTATGGAAGAGAAATAGTCTGGTAAATAAATAGTACTTTATTTTCAGATGTTGTACTTTTTTTTTTAGCCTAGAAAATTAAATATACTCTAATTGCTTAAAAAAAAGTGGCAACCCTAGCCTGGGCATACACTTACTGAGGTAATTAGTGCTGTTATTTCGCTTGCTAATCACAGTAGGTTTCAAACCACAACACAAGAAAGTTTAAATATACTTTGTTTAAATAATTTGTAGTGGTAGTACTCTACTGCGAAGTCCGCCTGGGGAAGTACCACACCTTTGGCAGTTATTTAACCGCCAAGCAGTAGTGTGTAAGCATTACTGTGTTCCGGTTTGAAGGACAATGTTACCAGAGAAATTACTGGGTATGAAGAGATCTAACATCTAATATCTCAGGGTGACGAGCGCAGTGCAGTGCGCGGTGCAGTGCGGTGGTGCGGCGCAGGATTGTGTTCGCTAGTTCACAATTCTCGCACTGCTACTCTTAGTGGCAGGCGTGACGCTTACCACCAGGCGAAAGTCTTGCTCGTCTCGTCGCATGATCGTACAAAAAAAGACTGCTGCTTGTGCTCGAAGAACTGGTAACCGATGGGGAAGAAAGGTTCTTGAGAGGCGACCGCGAACCGGAAGACGTAGAGTAGGAAGGCTTCTAAGTGGAACGACGACATTGTAAAAGTCGCGGGAAACCGGTGGATGCAAATGGCAGGTTGTCGTACAGTGTGGCGGTCTAAGGCGGCCTTCATTCAGCAGTGGACGTCAGCTCCGGACTGATGATGATGACTGCTGCTTGACGGCAGAACATCGGATATTACAGGATTACAGTAATTTAGTTACCATTATAAAAAAAATTATGTATAATAGGTACTAATATTAACGATCAACATTAATTTAAAAGGTACCAAATACAAAAACTGGTACCTACGTGCAATTTACTTGCACAAACAGTTTATCGGTCGATGACTGAGTCAACACTCGGGGAAATAGATTTTCTACCGTATGGCTAATGTCCTTGCAAACAAAATTATCTGGCAAGCGCTTGATGAAAATAAATTTATAAGCGGAATGCCAGTATACCGCCTTCGCCGCGGAAGACTGCACGTCTGTTTTAAAAACTTGTTTAGTTTTTTAAACGATAAGGACGAGCAAGGAGGTAACGTGTTGAATTGGAACTGGCCATTAAAAAAGTAAGTTTTATTTTGTTTCTGTATTTTTTTTACTAACTCCGATGCTAATAACATTAACCAAACCAAGCAGGTAATAGGTATGTAGATCTATTATAATGATTTTGTAGAGACATATTTTGTGATAATGATTACAAGGTTGTTCCGAGACGCGAATTGCTATAAATTATGGGGTAATTAACGAGTTTAGACCGCTTCATCAACACAATAAAAATAAACACAAAACTCCATGGTGCGGTCCGAAATATGCCAATAACATCCATGACGTCAACAATGCGAAGCGTTGATTCTCCTTTGTGTTGTTTGTATCTCGGAGGAAGGATTTCCCTCTTGGGTTTGCATCGTCGATACTGTTAGCGTGTTCCGCGGCTCACCGTCATTAAACCATCATTCCGTTGCAACATGAGAAAAATGTGGGCTGACTATAATGATGATGGTCTTTATTTATTTAGCGACTGACGTACCGGTATTTTTTCCTGTTGTTTATTTAAATTGCTATTAACATTTACTTATATTTACATACCTAATTGTTATTAAAATACTAGTACTAATTAAATTCCAAGAGGTATCGACATAAGTAGATACCTACCAACTCAATTGAGCTGCTTCTTCAACATAATTACAGTAATGAACACTTAAAATTAGGCAAATACAGGGTTAGTTCTAATCAGTTAGCATCATTTTAAGGGCATATTCTATACTCACATCAAAAAAAACAACTTTTACTATGAGGCCAACATTAAAATCGAAAAAAATATATCAGCTGTTCCATACAAAAAGTTCCTCGACCTTGGGCACAATGTATGGAACAGCTGATAATTCTATTTCGATTGAATTGCACGATTTAAATGTTGGCCCCTTAGTAAAAGTTGTTTATTATAATGTACAGAATATGCCCTTAAAAGGTTGTTAACTGATTAGAACTAACCCTGTATAAAGTAAGCATATTAGGTACCTACTACTAACCATTTTAGTCTAGATTTTAGTAATTAGGTATTTTGATAGTTATGGAAAGTTCGCAGATCAAAATGTATGTAGTAGATAGGTACTATACTTACGACATACTTACGAGTAGTTCCTATAAATACTAATTCTAGGTTCTAATTTGAGCAAATTGGATTCGGGAGTTGGAAGACATAGAGGTCGCGAGGTCACAGTTCGAGTCAATAAACTAAGTAGTTAACCTAGAATCACAACCTAGATTATACTTAGTACCTACATACATGCACGTCTGCACGTACGACTTCTTTGACACGCTAATCAAACAGCTTGTGATGACGTGATATACAAAGAATAGAAAACAGTAGGTACCAAGATACTTACTATACCTACATGCATTTTACACGTTATTTTACGCACGTATATTACGTAGTACTATTATTTATTCCGTGCTGTAAAATGTCACATGCCTTTATTTGTTGATGTTTATTATAAGTAATAAAAACACTAAATAACCTCCACTTTAAACTGACCAACATTTTTAAACATCTGTAATAGGTACTTAAAGGTAATTTTACCATGAATGTCAGTACGTAATGAAAGTAGGAAACCAACAAGTACTTTTCGACCAAGCCTGATAGCTCAGTTGGTAGCATGTCTGCCTTCAGAGCTGTAGGGCGTGGGTTCGATCCCCACCAGGACAAAAATGTTTGTGACGTACATCGATGTTTGTTCTGTGTCTGGGTGTAGTATGTATTATAAGTATGTATTTACGAAAAAAAATGTATATAAGTATTCTATCAGCTATCTGGTTTCCATAATACAAGCTTTGCTTAGTATGGGGCTAGATGGCGCTGTGTGTAATAAATGTCCCCCCAATACTTATGACCCCCAATACTTATTTAATATCTCCTTTCCCTCTTTCTTTCCAGGTTCATCAAAATGGGCAAGGTAGCGACTGCAGATGCATACCGGTTCATGACAGACTGTTTGAAGGCGGTGGGAGCGGCTGCGAAGGCGGCTGAACAGCAAGCTGAGCTTCTGATACAGGCTGATCGGATGGGACATCCGAGCCACGGCCTGAATCGACTTGGTAAGGCGTTAATCATCATCATCATCATCACCCTGGAGACGTTCACTGCTGAACGAAGGCCTCTCCACTGTACGACAACCTGCCATTTGCATCCACCGGTTGCCAGCGACTTTTACGATGTCGTCGGCCACACATAGACACCGACACTGACATAGCTCGCAGGGTTGGAGTGGCAATGGGCAGGGCACATCGCTCGAAGAAATGATAACCGATGGGGAAGAAAGGTTCTTGAGTGGCGACCGCGAACCGGAAGACGCAGCGTAGGGAGGCCTCCCACTAGGTAAGGCGTTCGGTATATTATGATTCACGCCATTTGTCTTATAAAGACTGCGTGGATGCTGTTGGAGCCTTGGAGCGCATCACGAACAACAAAATGGAATACCAAATTATTAATTTTTAAATCAAATGTCTTCCCAAAAGCAAATCAATATGACGCTCTAAAACTCGAACAAATAAATAAATAAATATTGGGGGACATTTTACACACAGCGCCATCTAGACCCAAACTAAGCAAAGCTTGTATTATGGAAACCAGCACCCTTATCATGGACGTTCGCGATTCTGATTGCGACCGTGTGAGAGCGGGAGGACGCATGGCGCGAGTAAGTTGGTACGAGCGGGATAGCATGCTATCGCAATCAGAATCGCGAACGTCCATGACAAGGGTGCAGATAGCTGATAGAATATTTAACCAAGAACGTTAAGTAAAGTCGGCAGTGGTTGTAAGCAGAAGATTGGAGACTATTCGTGACGTGTCTTCCAAGGGGAGATGGAGTTGCCCTATGGAGATATATAACCAGCACCAACAGTGTACTATTATGACATAATCCAATATCCTAACTAAAAAGGATCAAACTTCTTAGGAACCTTGAATTTACAAATCGAAAACTGATCTAGTGGCTATCTTTTTTTGTATACATTCGAGTGACGAGACATTCTCCTGGTAGTAAGCGTCACGCCTGCCACTAACAGTAGCAGTGCTAGAATTGTGAACTTGCGAACACAATCCTGCGCCGCACTGCACTGCGCTCGTCACCCTGAGATATTAGATGTTAAATCTCTTCATACCCAGTAATTTCTCTGGTAACATTGCCCTTCAAACCGAAACACAGTAATGCTTGCACACTACTGCTTGGCGGTTGAATAACTGACAAAGGTATGGTACTTCCCCAGACGGACTCTGCAGTGGCGTCCAATTATACCACTACTAAAAAAAACTTCATTTTTCCATCCTTGAGGAATCATCTTTGTGATCGAACTTAAATCACCCAAAAATGTTGTCACATTACAACTGCCTCTTTAGCCTACCGCCCTATTGCTGGAATTACGGATTCCCTTTATAGAAATCTTAAAATCCCAGTCTTATCTACACTTTACCTTTTTTTAAAAATTGGGGGGATATTTATTACACACAGCGCCATCTAGCCCCATACTAAGCAAAGCTTGTATTATGGAAACAAGATAGCTGATAGAATACTTATATTTTTTTTTTTCGTAAATACGTACTTATAATACATACTACACCCAGACACAGAACAAACATCGAAGTACGTCACATAAATGTTTGCCCTGAGTGGGGATCGAATCCACGCCCTACAGCTCTGAAGGCAGACATGCTACCAACTGAGCTATAAGGCTGTCAAAAATAACTAATGAGCATAATAATGTTTATGAATATATATTTTATCAAATAATTATACCTAATCTAATCTACGAAAATGTCGAGAGCTTGTAAACAAAAGACCCAAGGGACGGGCCATCGAGGTCAATAGAGGTTACGTACTTATTAAGTAAATAAACAAGTCTTCTTATCCTGTTTGTTTTTGCGCTTGTCGGGATAAGAGAAAATAGTTCAATGTGCTATCGAGAAGAGGAATGAACTAAATCGAAGCAGTTGGCGCAGTGTTGAAGCAGATTAATTATCAGAGGATGCGTTCAAAACGTTCTGAAACGTTCTTTGGTTTATGAAACCAAAACTTTGGCGTTCGTTGGATATTTTTTAAGAGAATGATGACTTTTGTAATGATGAAGGATGATTTGTAGGCCTGGTACACGTACACCTATCCCTACCAAGGTATCCCTACTGGAAGGGATAGGTGGAAAAAGTTCCACTTAGATCTACCAGTAGCATTAAGTGGAAAAATCTAGAGTCCACCCCTACTAAATAAAAATAAATTAAATTAAATATATTTTATTGACAGTTATGTGTATGTTCATTGTTCACTAAGCGACAATTTAATACCCATTGTTTATAAAAAGTCAGTCGATATGACTAAGTCAGTACCTAAAGGTAAGTTTAATTACTGATAAGCCGGTCCATAATACCATTACCTAACGAGTAGGGTTCATGACATTTAATTTTAAACAATGTTTTGTTCTAATTAAAGCTGAACGAGATCTCATTGCATTGACCTACCTATTGGGTAGGTCAGGTTTTACTAAGATTAGTGTCACCACTACTCTAGTGTCATTTGTAGGAGGATTATTGGTCTTGCTTTCAACTTGTATGGAATACAGTCACACTAAAGAGACTATCTTCTTTATAAAAAGAGTTTAGAGATGATGTTTGTTAAATGTTATAGAGCAGTAGTTGTCTAAATAGGTACCTATGTTCTACTTAGTACCGGTCTATTCCACTTTGACACGGACAATCCTGATGTTTTGTACGTGTGTAGTATTGACGTATCTGTTATAACATTACGATAGACGATCTGCTCTAGTAATTTAATGAAATAAGAATTTTGTACATAACTTATTCATTCCCAGGGACTAGTTCGCCTTTCCAAAGATCCTATAGCATGGCTTGGATAAAATAAATTTAACGATGTCTTTCTGGTGTTTCCAGAAATGTACATCAACGATATCCTATCAGGAGCCTGCAAGCCGAACAACGCACCGACAGTGGTGAAGGAAAGCGCATCCACTGCGCTGGTGGATGCCAACAACGTACTGGGCGCAACTGCGAGCCACTTCGCCATGGACATTGCTATGAAGAAGGCCAGAGAAACAGGCGTCGGATGGGTGACTGTTCGAGGTAAGTCACCAAACGACTTTCATCACTGTTCGAGGTAAGACACCAAACGGGTTTCATCACTGTTCGAGGTAAGACACGAAATGACTTTCATCACTGTTCGAGGTAAGACACCAAACGACTTTCATCACTGTTCGAGGTAAGACACCAAACGGCTTTCATCACTGTTCGAGGTAAGACACCAAACGACTTTCATCACTGTTCGAGGTAAGACCACCAAACGGCTTTCATCGGTGTTCAAGGTAAGACACCAAACGACTTTCATCACTGTTCGAGGTAAGACACCAAACGGCTTTCATCGGTGTTCGAGGTAAGACACCAAACGACTTTCATCTACCACTGTAGATGAAAGCGCTTTGACTGCGCTGGTTGATGCTACCAACGAACTGGGTACCACTGTTAGCTACTTTCTCTTAACCATTGATATGATAAGGAAGCCAGAGAAATAGAAGTCGGGTGAGTAACTGTTTGGTAGACTCAAAGGTAGTCTGGTATTTCACTTCGCCGTGGAAACACTATTGCAGATGTACCGTTTAGGCCGTGGAAGTAAGGGCAGGTTTGCAAAATTCACAGAAAAAAACATTCGTTCTATTGAAGACATTCGTATTATGTGGGAAGAAAAAAAAAGCGTGAAATAACAAAATCAATCTAAAAAAAATACTTCACCCGGCTTCGGCAGGTCGAACCTCTCGGCAAGGAGGTCGGCTGCAAGTCAATAACAGACACTACCTTGGTCAATTTCCATGGCGGAGTCCATTATTACGTACACTGCCACTACATTCGACATTGCTATGAAGAAAGCTTGAGAAACTGGCGTCAGATGGGTGACTGTTCGAGGTGGTGGAAGAAAATGTTCTGACTGTACTGGTTGATGTCAGGAAAGAACTTAGGAGACACTGTTTTTCTCAAAATCATTGCTTTAGTAAGAAACCCCAGAGAAACAGGCGCCGGATGGGTGTTAAAGTTAAAGATGACCACCAACGTGATTGGTCTACAGTACCTGTTTATTCGTCCACTCACACACTCATCAGCCAGAAGGCGTCAACTACTGGACGAAGGCCTCTCCCTTAATAGGGAGAGGTTGCCATAATCCCCACGCTCGGCAGCCGGCTTGGGGATCGCAGTGTGTTACCACCGTTAACTAAGAGGACGCTGCTGCCCATCCTCCGGTGGTTCTGGGTGCAGTTTTAGGACATACCCAGGTCCCAGGTCCAGGGTTTATTCGTCCATCGACATAAAATGATTCAAGTACTTTCCGATAATATTTTTGCTCGTAATGATGCAATGCGAGCTGATACAAGAGCCATAGTTGAGATTGCACTTTTTGCAGCTGCAACAAAAGTGAGACGAAAGAATATCAGACAGCTACACGCAGCAGCTTGAAAGATTACAGGGCCCTGTTTTATAAAGCTACAAGTCTTGTACTTGTAGTGAAAAACTGGCATCACCGAAAATATTGAGTACGGCGTTTTCTAAAGCTACAAAATAACCAGTGTACAAACTACAAGTACAAGCACTTGTATATAAGTTAATTAAAGCCAAACCGCATCTAACTGTAACTGGTAACTTGTAACTGGTACAAGAAGCTAGTGCAATTGTAAGCTTGTACTTGTAGCTTTATAAAACAGGGCCCAGGTATCGCTGACGCTGATCAACTTTGAGATCACAATATCTACCTTCGTTGGGAACAATTTTAGAGTGTCATGATGGCAACAGAAAAGACATAGAGCCTTCAAAATGTCTATGGCCAATAGTTTGGGATCAATTTGATTTCATTGTTTGTTTTTCAGGTTCGAACCATAACGGCATGGCCGGCTGGTGGGCCAGCAAAGCGGCAGATACAGGTCTTATTGGCATGGCGTTCACCAACACGTCCCCTCTCATGGCACCAACAAGAAGTAAACAGGTACATTGACGCAGACTTTCTTTTGTAAGTAATTAAACATGGACAATTAATTATACCTACCGACTGGGTGTTTCAAGCGGGTGTAGTAGAACTCAAGGGTATTCATGTACCCATCAGGGGTCATCTAATACAAAAACGTGGATTAGCTTCGGGATAGGGTTCAAGCTCATTGCATTTCGAACTTTATCAAAATGTATTTAGCTGATTGAGAAGAGAACTACATAGAGTTAATTGAGACATACTAACAGACCCAGGGTAATACCCAGTATTATAAATAAAATAAAAAGCCTAATATTTCTTACTAAAAAAATATTAAAATACACGAATATTTGTAAACACTAATATTAAAGCTACTACTATGTTGCAACTATATATTCATTTTAATTTAATGTTTATAAAGCTACGCTACTAAGAACCCCACGTTTTCGAAGGTGAAGGCCTCCTCTAGAGATTTCTAAGTCTCCCTAATCTTCGCTGTCTCCATCCATTGTTCGCCAGCTACTTGTATGACGTCTGCCCACCGAGCAGCTGGTCTACCTCTCTTCCTAGTGTCTGGTGGTTCTTTCCAAGCTGTTATCCTGTGAGTCCATCGGTTGTCTGTCAATCTGGCTATGTTACCAGCCCAGCGCCACTTAAGTTTTTTACTGTGGTTCAGAGCATGAGTAACTTTTGTTCTTTTTCTAACATATTTATGCGCAATTTTTTGAATTCTTTGATTTTTTTATATACTTCTCTCCATACTTCTTTGACATGGTCTGATTTTGGATTTAATTCGATATGTAAGTTTCCAAGTTTGGCTGGCATAGGTTAATGAAGGCAATATACAGGTATCCATAACTTTTTGCTTAACAATAATTGGCATGTCATAACTTCTTTCAAGCTTCAAAACTTTTTCCAAGCATATGTGATTCTCCTATCTATTTCATGTTCGTTTCTCTGTTTTTTAAACGAAACTTGCTTACCCAAATATATATAGGCGTCGACATACTCTAGCGCTACATTTTGTAGATAAACTGGATGTGACTATACTACTCAAACTTCTAAAATATTGTGAAGGAAAGTGCTGAACATAAAGAGGATTGCTGGTGGCTCCGAAAATTTCGAACTTCCAGTAAAATTGTGAAAATAACATCAGTCAGATTAAAGCCAGTATTACCCATGTCATAAAACTGTGGGAATGACCTAAAACTGCATCTAGAACCACCAGAGGACGCCCGCAGTGTCCACTGAGTTAACGTGGTGAGCATTCTGCGATCCCCAAGTCGATTATGGCAACTCCCCCCACCATATTAAGGGGGAGGCCTTGGTCCAACAGTGGATGTTTTTTGTTTGTTGATGAACACATGAACACATGCACATGCTATCATATCTATAAAATGAGTTTGATTTCAGTCTGCCCTGGGGACAAATCCACTCTCAGTTGTTGCACCGGCTGCGAATGGTGAAACTTTTTATCTGGATATGGCGACTACTGCTGTCGCTGTGGGAAAGGTAAAGCAATAATCATATTTTACTTATTTTCAACTTTTTCAACTCTCGATTTTTGAGGATATAAATATTTCGCATTCGCAGATAGAAATGCAGCGTCGGAAAGGAGAAACTTTGCCCCCCGGCTGGGCACAAGCACCAGACGGAAAGGAAACGACTGATGCGGAACTGGTAAGTATAAGATACCTCGCTTTATACTGGCATTGATCTATCGATTAAAGTTACTACATTTGGAACACATGTTCGCAAAATTCGAGTACAGTGTTCATAATTATTCAAATTCAAAATGGATCACGGGAATGGTAATTTTGCATCGAATTTAGCAAAGTTTTGTTCTTCTACCTGCTGTACCATCCATACAAGTTTAGCAATACCCGTTTATTAGAGAGTAGTATTATTTATTTATATGTTACTGTTTTAGCTTATCCTATTTTGAGAAGTTCTAAAACTTACCCTTTTATTCTCCTGTGCAGGCTTTCAACACAAGTTGTCTTATGCCGTTGGGTGGTGGTGAGAGGAACTCCGGGTACAAAGGATTCGGACTGGGGGCTATGGTCGAGCTCTTCTGTGGGATATCTTCTGGTAAATTGTTGACTTTAGTTATAGAATATAGAATTATTCGTTTATTAATATTATTAATTATTAGTTTATCAATATTATTAGTTTATTAATATTATTTATAATTAGTTATACATAATAGAACATCGCGTTGTAATCGTACCTCACTAACCTTAATCAAAAAGTGAGGATTGTGTAGAAGAAAGTACCAATTTTCTGCTTGATTCTCAGTCTTAAAATAAAAAGGGCATCAAAAACCACAGACCGAAACTTTATTGGTGAATTTCCCGTCATTTTGCTAGTTTCATAGTTTGCTACCCTAAAATAGCGTGGACGTAGTAAGGATTTACTTAATTAACCTCGAATTTGCTTAAAACAGTCGACTATCAATATCATCTGTTGCCACCACGGTGGATATTGAAGGTGGTGACAACAGGCAATGACACACAAATATGTTCAATGGATTCTGCCAAACTGTTTCAGGTTCCAACTACGGTCATCACGTCCGATCGTGGTCTCACAGCGGAGCCGGAGGTCCGGCCAACCTAGGCCACTGTTTTATAGCCGTAGACCCTGAGTGCTTTGCTCCGGGATTCGGAGAGAGACTGGCTGAGAGCATACAGCATTGGAGACAGTTGGAACCGGTAAGATATGATAAGAGTGCACTTGAAATCGCGAGCAACTGATGGAAATTGCCGGTTGTAGTACAGTGTGGCACTTACGTTGTAGGGCTTACGCCTACGCTGAATTTTGCGTTGACGTTTCACTTATTGACATCTTTTGATGCGTTCGCTAACGTTGGGCCCATATCCTTGGAAACAAAACAAGGCGAAATACTGGCAGTGTCACCGGATCACATCATCACCACTTCATTAGCCAAAAGACGTCCACTGCTGGACGAAGGCCTCCCCCTTAATATGGACGGGTTGCCATAATCCCCACGCTTGGCAAGCGGCTTGGGGATCGCAGAAAGTTCACCACCGTTAACCGAGAGGACGCTGCTGACCGTCCTCCGGTAGTTCTGGATGCAGTTTTAGGACGTACCCAGGTCCCGGATATCAATCTGCATATCAATTTTTAATTCTTGGCCGTCATATTCGTTCGTATTTACGTCATTTTGACCTCTACCAAGCAAGGCTTTGATTAGCTCAGGTCAATCATGTGTATGTTCATCTTGCATGATCTTATTCTATCGGACGGCCAGGACCTCGAAAAAGCGACACCGTTTTATGGTTGATATACCAAAAACTCGTACGAAACGGTTTGATTCCACTTTCTTTATTCGAACTGCTGAACTGTGGAATGCGCTGCGCGAGTGGGTGTTTCCCGATAATTATAATCTGGGTGTCTTCAAGTCGCGAGTGAATCGGTTTCTTCTAGACAAGCGTGCTCCATCGTAGGCTGCATCTTCGTTTAGCATCAGACGAGATGGCTGTCAAACGCAAGCCAATAAAAGTAAAAAAAAACGCGATAGCTAAAATGAGGCTAGGTAGGAAACTCAAATAAAAATAAAAACTATTATAATGAAGATGGTAAAGATGATGATTATGTAAATTATGATAATTTTATTTATTTATTGCACACGCTTAAAAAAATAAAAAACAGGTCTTATATATTATTATATTTATTATATATTTTATTACTAGCATGGTAATCTATAATTATACCGATTTAAATGTCAAGTATACGATTTAAACGTCAAATATAACGATCGTCAAGAACGGTACTCGCGCTGCAGATCGGAGATGTGTTGCTATCATTTTCAAACAGACATTGTCTTATTTTCGCGTGGCAACAATTTTACTGCGGTGTACGACATGGTATCTGCTGGTATAAAAAACGATAACATAAACTTTATTTTAATTTTCGCAGACGGATCCATCCTTGCCAGTCCTGGCTCCGGGAGACAAGGAGAAGCAGGCTGCAGCAGAAACCGATCGAAAAGGAACCGTGTCTTACGTCAAACAGCAAATCGCATCGAGTGCGGAGCTCGCCAAGAAACTTAACGTCAAACCTATGGACGTGGAACTGGATTAGATCCTGGATTCTAGACCTGATATTTATAATAAGTTTTTGGTATTGGTGGCAGCCAAACAGACGGGTGCTACTGGTCTATACAACATGTAATAAAAAGGTTCAACAATATTACACTGAAGGGTATGTATGTACTCATCATTATGAACAACTTTTACTATGGGGCCAACCCAGAAATCGCGGGAAAAAACAGCTGTTCCATACATTTTGTCCATAAGGTCAATGAACTTTTTATATGGAACAAGCTGATTTTCATTTCACGATTTCAGGTTTGGCCGCATAGTAAAAGTTGTTCATACTTACTTTAGTACTTACATACATACCCTTCAGTATTGTTGAACCTTTTTGTTACACGTTGTACCTATAGTTACAGAACTGAGCAAACTGGATCTACAATACCAGATGCACCAACACCATAAATAATTACGTTGCCGAACTTAGACCTTCTAACCAAGATCTTGGTTAGAGGGTCTAAGTTGCCGACACAGCTAAATCACTTTAGGTAATAATAATAATAATATAATAATAATATATTTATTTACTATAATGAACATGTACCTACAGCATTTAGGACATTAAAATTAAAATGTAGTGAAGAGTCTAGGTACAATTCAAAGTAGCAGCGGCCCCTGCACTAAGCGAAAGCTTGTATCGCAGGAAACCATCAACAAGTTAACAAAGCAGAATTAAACAAAAAGAAGCAGATTTTTTTTTATAATTTTTTTTTAATTTTTTATTTCTTTTTGGTTTTTTTTTTAAATTTTATTTAGGTGTGCGCATACAACTTTTCTGTTTGCGCATAAGTTAAATAACGTTTTTTAAAGACTTAGGACATACGCAGGTGGCCTAGTTAGTGGTACAAAATTCCCATACTTCCTTGTAGGTATGAACACAGAATAAATAATAGTACTTACTACGTAGTGTGAACTAGGCCAATATGCCACATGCCATTAAGCTACGTTTTTAACGGGAAAAGCACCTTCATTATATTTAAATTGTTAGCTGTTGTTTGTTATTTTGCCATTTTAAAAGTTACCTAGGTACTTATGTTATTTTATTTCCCCTTTAGCTAATAAGTAATTAATAATATAATAATGTTTAAAGCAATAGGGAATATGCATTTTTTTTTATTGACTCGCAAAAGAGCTGACTCACAACAAAACAACACATCACATCGTAAATAAAATTTAAATATGTGCACAAATAACGAAGTTATAAACATTTTAGTTTTATGTTGGACAGGCACAGGGCATTATAATAGCAAATGACGTCAAAGACCACGATTCCAAACTAATTCTATACTATGCACGTGTTTTGCTAGAAAGGGACAGATGACTCCCTCCCAAATACTTTGTACGCTTATATTTCAGGGCTTTCCTAGACGATTTCAATTATTATTTCGATAAGCATCAGATTCAGTTAAAACTCCCAATTTATCCTATTCTTCTTAATAATTGAAACACATGCATATTCCCTATTTATGGTCATTGTTGTAAGTAAGTACCTATAATTACTAATTTAGCTATATTTAGCTACTTATGTAAAGCAAAAACTGTGATAAACTTTATCATACACTGTAAAATCTGTTTTTATTAACTAAATTATCTCTCTTAGGGACATCCTTGCCTCTTAGGGACATACTTGGTACCTACGGCCTTACCTAAAATAATCTCGATTCTCTTAGTCACTGCTTAAACTTCTTTGTCCTTTTCTAGCACGTGCAACTTCACGTCAGAGAGAAGATGGCAGATAATCTTAAGCAGTGACTAACGGCTGAAAAGTTTTTTTAAGTAAGGCCGCTAATTTGTAATTAATATTGCACAACTGAAAGGCATTTTGGCCTAGTTGGTACAAAGATTTATGGGAAATTTGTACCACTACTCCACTCCACATGTGTATGGCAAATGTCATAAGCCTTTAGAGAAAATTGCTTCTGAGCTCTACTTATCTGATTTCGTCTGAAGATTTCAAAATGTACAGGGTTAGTCCTAAACAGCATAGGCATGGCATGGTTGGCATAGGTATTCTGTACATCAAAACAAACAACTTATGCTATCGGGCAAACATTGAAATAGCAAGATGAGATGGACGTGAGAAGAACGCGTTTCCATAGCATTCATGCGCTTATTATCTATTTACTATCAAAAACTTGAAAGTGAAAATCGTAAGCGGATAAACACTGGCAAATGCACACAACGCGCGATGCGAGAGTTTTGGCGGGAACACGGAAAAATCATGTTGTTGCATACTATTATTTTCTCAAAATTTGTGTTTTTTCGAAATTTTCGAATTAATGATTTAAAATGGTGGTGTTTTATTCATTGAGTGTTGAATTACATGCACGAGGGTGGGCAAGTGATATAATGTGGTGAAACATGTCTTTTCGTGTTGTTTTCAAAACTCCATTGAAGCTCATAGTAAAGTCGCCACAACTTTACTAGGGTATGACTTGGACTCGACTATGACTAATTTCGTGTGACTTACTGTGACTTCATGACTAATTTGACTTGATGATAACAAATAAATGTGAAAATTCATAAACTTGACACTGGCAGAATGCACAACGTGCGACGCCAATAACTAAGAAAAAGAAAAAAAAACGCGCGATGCTAAAAACGAAGAAAAGAAAAATGCATATTGACAATGACAGAACTCTCAGAGTTGCCAGTTCTAATAAACTTTTGTTTCAAAAGATTTGCCAGTAATAAAATGTATAGTGATACACGTCGCTGTCGGCTCCAAACGGTACTGTCGGTCATCCTTAGCTCTGAATCAGGAAACTATTTATGCGTATCTTCCAACCTCCTTGATCCTTACAGAGACGAGGTTAATTTTGAAGGCTTTAGTGGACAGTTCTAGACTATTAAAATATTTCTGTCACTTTTTTACTAGGCATGTTAGCTAAGGACAGCAATACTTTAGTTTAGTTCTGTCAACTAAAACCTTCAAAATCGACCACATTATTATACAATATGTTTACTGCAAAAAAACAAAAAGTGAAAAAAGGCACATCTAGAACTTGGCAGGTGGAGCGACGATATAGAACCCATAGGACTCATATATTTATACGGCATCGGTTTTTATATAATAACTTCTCACGATTAAATTCAATGTGTATTCTAATCTAATTTTAATTTATAACGACATTCTTCAATTAATTATTTTTGTGCTATATGGATTTATATTATTTGAAATAAATGATATTTGATTTGATTAATAATAATAATATTGTATGACGAGGTCGAGGTAGTATGGCCTTAAGACTTCAGCCTACCCGATAGACGAAAGAAGCAAAAAAACATTCATAGAAAAAAAAAGCTGCGTTGTTCGCGAATTTCGCGATTGTTGGTCGGTAGTGCGAATAATTGTTTGTTTTTATTATCTATTTAATATATTTTTAAGCTAAAATCTCAGCTTTGAAGATTTTGCTAGTCATTTCTTATTGGGGATAAATACCTACCTAACTTTTATCAATAAAGTGGTGTGTAATCACTAAATCGGGAATCTGGATTCTGGAGAGCTGTCCTGTCATGTGTCAGACAGTCAAAAATTACTTGTTTTGAAATTATTTATCGCCTTGTTTTAAGTGTTTGGTTAATAAAAACAATTGAATCACTACTGTATTTATTGCAAGATATATCACGGTAGCACCGGAGCACTGTTACGATAAGTAATAACAATTAACTAAGTGGACTTCGTGTCTTTTTAATTAATTTCTAATAATTTTGGTGAATGTGGTGATAAGTGGACTATACGAAACCATTGTCCACTAGAAACTACCAGTGAAGTTCTAATTGGAATTCAGTGAAAGTTTGTAACACAAAATCCAAGCGAATATATTTTGCCAACGAATTCAAGGTAAGCACAACACACTAAAAATATTTAGTTATGCATGCCTTCAAAATGCTTAGAATTAATCAGCACTTTTATAAATTTACACGCAAATTCAAGTCTACCTTTCTTAAAAATAATTATGTTCAGAAATGTTTGATTACAGATCCTATCCTGTCCTTGTCCTTTGGTCCTCACATCAAAACCAATCATCATCAGCCAGTGGCCATTCTCTGTTGTATAAGTATTATTTCTCTTCATCATCTGTGCCAGTTCCTTCATCATACTGTACCAAATTGTGTAGATATCAAGTATATATCATACCCAGACCACCTTTTGGTTTAAACTTAAGAAGAATAGCTGTAACTGAGGTAGAAGTACATGTCATAACTCGATTAAAATTATCAGACTTTTAGAGCAGCCCACCTGTCCCATTATAGTAGAATAGGAAAAGTACATTTATAAACTAAACATGTAACTTGTTATAGGTACATTTTTATTCAATAAATGTTTATTTCTTTTGTTAGAGTCAAGACTACTAGCGTCAAACCTGACTCCCCCAAAGATAATATAAACACTGCTACAAACATGTTTTAACTCCCCGCTGTGGGTTGACAGAACTAAACTAACTAAAGTATTGCTGTCCTTAGCTAACATGCCTAGTAAAAAAGTGACAGGGATATTTTAATTAGTTTAGAACTGTCAACTAAAGCCTTCAACATTGACCACACTGAAATGTTTGAAGTAGATGGGATGACATGGTGCTTGAAGTAAAGTTTTTTCAACACAAAAAAGTTAAATACGTTTTTGAGATCTTTACGTCTTTAGTTCTTTACAGAATACTGTATTCTGGACCTACCTATAATTATCTTCAATGCTTAATATTTCAATCAGTTGTATAAGTTTCTTGCAAATTAATTTGACCAACTTACGAACAATATTGTTTGAAAGTCGATCATCTACATATGCTAAAATTCATAAATATATGTGGTTCTGTATCTGAAGGACTATCAGGGTAAAATGACGACGTTTGCAGAACGTCAGCATGTTAAAACAACTACATGGTGACAGAGACGAGACCGCGGAAGTACTTCATAGGGGCAAACACAGAAACCGTCTTCTTTATATGGTATTAAAATTGGAGTGGGCGTAGCCCCCCCCCCAGTTTGATTGTAGGGGGGGCATTTGGCCCCCTCTGCCCCCACTTCCGCGGCCGCTGCATGGTGACAACATCTTGAGTGGAAAACGACTTACTAGTAAAACGTAAAAATATTAAAACGATTAAAAAAAGCAATGAAAAATATAATGAGCCACATTTAACGCATGGATACAGCTCATAGTTATAAACGAATATATCTTTAGGTTTAAACTTATATTAATACTAATAAATATCCTTCATTCCTTATGTTGTTAGTTTTTATGTTATGTATTAGATGCCAAAAAGAAAGTTTTGACAAAAGACAAGTTTGCGATGCTAAGCAACAAAAAAACCTACACATAATAATAATTATACTATTGTGTTTTTATTTGATCCAAAAGGCTGTAATCTAGACACAGGACGCATTGTCAGGAGGTTCCTCACTCTGCAACCCTAACCACCGGTAGCTTGAGCCCTGACCCGCTGCCAGCGGCACTCTAGGTTTAGGCTTTTCATAATATTTAGGTTTTTATATTTATATTGTAAAAAACTTAGATTTAAGAATTAAAATAAATGCAGAGATAACATTATCGTAACACGAACTGCAACTGTCAGTAATCATCAGATAGCGGATAGATTATAGACAAAGCATATTTTTGAATGGTATTTATTATCATGTTGCAAAAAAAAGATAAATGGCCATGATAAAGAATTGATTGATTGCCTTTGGGAATTTTAATGAGTTCATTAGACTCTCAATAATGTTTCAAAACATATTAGTTTTATTTTGCTAGTAGGTTCCAATTTAAAAGTTTCAAGTAATGTTAAATAGCTTATCTTGTTTTATGTACACGATCTATTCACTTCCAATCATAGACATACAGATATAGAAATCATTGCTTCCAATACCAAAAACTAATACCAGTGGTATTGGTTTAGTATCATAATTAATTTCTATTCCCAACGAATATCACTCATAAACGAATCCCAAAACAAGTTAAATATGGTATGAGGTACAGTCAGTAATAAAAATGCTTTTAAACGTGATTTTAAGTACAATTTTTTATAATCAAAATCTTTTTTTTTAAATCTTTATTTAATGTGCTTTTTCGCGCTGCGAAAATGTCGCACAAAAAAAAATCATTCTTATCAAGCAAATAGAAGTGTAGTAGGAAAAAAAGGTTCGACTTAGACTTTGATATTAGATCTGTAAAATAAATATCTAAACAAAGGCATATTTAAGACATTTTGATTTAATAAGTACAAGTTCTTTATTATTTGTGAAACTATCACCTCTCGCCTCTCACCATGTGTGTGTGTGGTACGTATACTAAGGGTAAATAGGTACTACATTTATTAACATCATCAGGTTTTTTTTTTTTTTTTTTTCTGAAAATAATTTAATTACCTGGTAAATTTTATTCTACCGGTGGACGTTGACCACTATAACTACCTTTGAAAGACAGTTCAGTTAGGAAGGTCCAACTTTAATAAAAAGGTCTCCCGAAGAATCCAACTCGGATGGGCAGCGTTCGGGAAATTGCGTAAAATCTTCTCGTCCAAAATCTCACAGTGCCTGAAGACAAGAGTCTTCAACGAGTGTGTGTTGCCATATGGAACTGTAACTGTCTTTAACTGCTGGTCATTTGGGGAAACTCAGAGTCACGTAACGGGCAATGGAGAGCTATGGAGTTACTTTGCGCGATGAAATCCGGAACGAGGATGTTCGGCTAAGACCAGTCAGTAAGACAAGTCACCGACATAGCTCTCAGGGTTTACAAGTTTAAGTAGCAATGGGCAGGCCACATCGCTCGAAGAACTGCTAACCGATTGGGAAGAAAGGTTCTTGAGTGGCGACCACGTACCGGAAGACGCAGCGTAGATAGACGTCCCACTAGGTGGACCGACGTTATTGTAAAAGTGTGGCGGTCTAAAGGGGAGGCCTTCATTCAGCAGTAAACGTCTCCGGGCTGATGATTGTATTCACATAAATGACAGCATGTATTTTTTTGTTATTTAACTCGGACCATCTTGCTATGACGAAAACGAAAAAAAAACAAATACAATTATCTTGTCAAGTAAGTAGTTAAAATTCTAATCTTAAGTATTTTAAGTGACACAGGATGTTAGCTGTTAATGGTTCGAATATAATCACCGTACAACTGATACAAGAGGATGCAGCGTGCCCTGTTTCCTGCGTCACGCAAGCCTATTTGTTTTATTTCATCAAACGATAAACAGTGGCCTATTTGTGACATTCCTACAGAAATTAGGTACTGTTTTTACACACATCAATAAAGGAAGAGTTTTTCAATTCATTTATAAACCGATTTGCAAGACTTTTTTTATTTGAAAGGATGTCCCATATAAATTTCATCAAAATCAGCTCAGTAGTTTGGTTTCTAAATTAATAAAAAAAAACATTTTCTTCCAGTTTTATTATGAAAACTGACGTGGCTTAGACACATTTTTGTTTTATTTATACGGGAATACTCACGTTTAATTAAATCGGATACTCCGACTATAGTTTCGATCACATCCGGTAACCTTTTTCAAAGAGTGAAAACAGAGCCCGACGCACGTGCAGCTGCGTCCTGCTTAGCATTGACGCGTCGGGCTCTGTTTTCACTCTTTTCTTCCAGTTATACAAAAAAAACATTCAAACACTTAACTGAAATTGCGTATTTTACATTGAACAACTTTACTTTCTATCCTTTTCAGTGGACAGACCACAGGATCATATTATATTGGTTATCGCGGTCGGTCGCGACCGCAGAAGAGCGAAAGCCCTACTTTTATTTCTCTCCAGTGCACGCGACGACGCGCCGCGCTGCTGAGAGCGAGTTCATGTTCTTCGTATCCATCGTATGACATTTGCGACAATTTTATTTTCTAAACCTTTGTGTTGTTATTCTCAATAATTTCACCGACTGTGATTTTTTATAACTATATTCAGTGACTTTATAAAATCAAACTCGGACTTTAAACATTAAAAAAGTTGAAATGCGCGAGCGTGATTAAACACGCGCGCACACAAAAGCGAAGGCCCTACTTTTACTTCTCTCTTCAGTGGTGGCGCGCAGCATTCTGGACCTAAAGTTTCAAGCCTTAAATCCGTCATCAAGCGCTCTCTCGTAAACCTCAACTGTGGTTGCAAGTTGAAGTGGCAATGAGCAGGCCACACCGCTCGACGAATTGATAACCGATGAAGAAGAAAGGTTCTTGAGTGGTTACCGCGAACGTGAACGTCTACCTACGTGGTAGACGCATCGTAGGTAGGCCTCCGCCCTCTAGGTGGACCGACGACATTGTAAAATTCGCGGGCAACCGGTGGATGCAGAAGGCAGGTTGTCGTACAGTGTGGCGGTCTAAGGGGGAGGCCTTCATTCAGCAGTGGACGTCTCCGGACTCATGATGAGTGAGGTGTGCTCACGTCATGCTACGTCTTTTTTATCATTATCAGCCCGAAAGACGTCCACTGCTGGACGAAAGTCTCCCCCTTAATAGAGGGGATCTTTTTTACGTTAACATTTAATAAGCCGAACGAGATTCTCTCCTGATGGTAAAAGCTTTTGTGTATTGCAATTGTAAGTACCCAGAACTTTGAGTAATCAATGTAGATAGGTCGTCGTCGGCCACAAAACGTCCACTGCTGGACGAAGGCCTCCCCCTTAATAGAGAGGTGTTGCCATAATCCCCACGCTTGGCAGGCGGCTTGGGGATCGCAGAATGGTCACCACCGTTAGCCAAGAGAATACTGCTGCCCGTCCTCCTGTGGGTCTGGTTGCAGTTTAAGGACATACCCAAGTCCAACGTAGATAGGTACTCATACTTAATTCAGCTAATTTACTTTTGTCCTTTTTTTTAAGGCATTTTGTTTATATTAACTACTTCAAACTACAAAGACTACTTAGCCTACTACACAAAAAAAAGAAATGGGTCCAGACCGATGTAGTCTAGAGACAATCCAAATGCTCAAACCCACTACCTACCAGTCGGCAGCGTACCTACCCAGCATTACCTACTTTATTATTTTGCGGTTACTTTTGTCCTTGCATGGCGTGGTGCGGGCTAACATCTAATTATTGTTTAGCAAATTAAAAATAATCTCAATATGCAACCAGCAATATTATTTAATAGCCACGTAACACGTAATACATGTAAATAATCGGCGGCTCACCGATAAACTTTTGTCTCTCGAAGGTCGATTGCATTTACAAGTCAAATTTTATTATCTCATAGCATTCGGCCTTCGGTCGGTCATTTACAGTATTAGCCTCCATAGGGCTTATTTAGGTCTCATCGCACTTACGTCTTCAGCGTCAGCTAAATTACATCAGCTATGTAATTTGTGATATCAAGCTCTCCCGTGGACGGAAATAAACTCCACTTAGACCTACAGCTTTATTGTATACCTATTGTCGCTGGGTGTAGGTACCTAACCAAGGTCAGCTCTCGACTCAAGCCAAGTTCTGGCCATCTATAGCTTTCAACAAAATGTGAAACCCAAGGAGTCACAGTTTTAGCACACGTGTCCACGTCTTCATTCGGTACCTACCGTTATTGTGAGAAAGAGATCTTACTTTCTAAAATGTTACAAGTCTTCACCTTTTTGGGGTACGTAGGTATGTTAGATTTTGCTGTGGGTAGTTCCACTTAATTTTTTTTAATTGTTTTGAAAAAAGTAATTGTTAGGCCTTATTAAGATTCATCGATCTATGTCGAATTGTCGATTTATCTACCGGTTTACTTTGAAAGGAAGAAACCAACAAAAGACGGATTAACCATGGATTAACTATGTCGAAACTAACAATACAACACAATACAAAAAACATTTATTCATAACAAAGACACAGATAAACACAGAAACAAACGAACAATAACGAAATTGAAATAGTCACATCTAAAAGATATCTATAACAACACACAAATAATATAATTATACCTACATATAAAAAGGAGTCGTCGTCAGCCATAAAACGTCCACTGCTGGACGACGGCCTTTATAGAGGGGTGTTGCCATAATCCCCACGCTTGGCAGGCGGCTTGGGGATCGCAGAATGGTCACCACCGTAAACCAAGAGGACGCTGCTGCCCGTCCTCCGGTGGGTCTGGTTGCAGTTTAAGGCCATACCCAGGTTAAAAAGGAGTACTTATCTAAATTGTTTTCATGAACCATTTGTCCCAACTCAGCGTGATGCTGTTTACGTTTTAAGACCCCATAGTTCTTTAAAATTGTTGACATTGGCAAAAAAAAAAGCACATCTTGCTAGTCTTGTTGCGCCGTCGCCGTCGCTCTTAGGAGGAAAGAAGAAAAACACTGGGAAAACGGTAAAAACATCTTAGGGGAAAACCTAATTAATGCCAATCGAGTAATCAAGTAAGCATTCTAGTAGGTCTTTATGTACTTTACTAAGTATGATATCATATCACAGTTGTGATATGGGTCATCCGACACCGGAGTGGCGCATGGCGTGCGTGCCTATCTCCGATGTCCGTAATGATCTGTAATTGAGTCCACGAACTAATTGTGGCTACTGTTAAACTGCCTGGCTATTATGATTGCCGGTACGATTTTCAAAGCATATCTTATTTCATTCCGATGCCAGATGTGGGTACATCTACTATGGCATACCTACTTAATGTAAATGTTATAGTTATATTGAATCTCAAAATGTTACATATTTTTAGCTTAACAGGATGAGTACACCTAAATTGGCTGCATTCGGGTTAATGTTTTTCCAAATGTACAAATTCGACAGCACTGATTTTTATGCTAATCTAGATCATATTTACTATAACTATTGTATCGAAAACACGTTTGGGAATAATGATCTCGATAGAAAAAAAATCGTGAAATCATGAACCTTGAAAAAAACTTTTGAAATAACCTCTAAATAATAATTTGTAAATTTTTGATTGTATTTTTGTATGAAGTGAAGACACATGAATAAAATGGGTGAAGGTTACGAGTAATACTTTAATCTATCTTTTTATTAAACTAGTTTATTTTCTTACGTAATAACTTTTTTTGCAATTAAATATTTTCCAAAAAAAATACTGTATGAATCGTGGTGCAAGCTCTCCGACTTCTCTTTTTTATCTATGTAATTAGACAGAGGTTACAGACGCGCGGAGGATCAGCTATTGTCAGCGTCTTAACTTGCAGTTTTTTTTTTTATAATTGAGGTTCCATATTAATTTTTAAATGTATTCGACCTCCATTCTTATGATACATATTATACTCTGCCTTGATCCTGAAAATACGTATGCAGCGCAAAAACTTGAAAATGAAGATACGTCGAAAAATTTACTGAACCATCACTGTAACTATTTAAACAATCAAAAACGACTAAACATATTGGCAAAATGAAAGGGCTACATTTTAAATTCTTGTATATGAACTACGACGTAGGTAAATCTCATCGCAGCTTCTATATGTTTGCCTCTTGAGATAATTTGGTTATAAATCGCAGTTAAATTAAGCAAAAATTACACTTTTACGGAGATCCGAGTTGATGTCACGGCGTTTATGTCGTTTCCCGTTATCTTTACTGCGACCATGTTTTTTTATCTTTAGGTTGGCCAACAAGAGAACTACGAACATGTTCACGAAATGTAAGATGAAGATATGACGGAGGCTCTGGCATTTTTTCTATTGGGAAAAATTGGTTGTTCTGTAGGTACCTTAACCGTGTACTGTCGTACAAACTTACACATATAATTAAGTTTTAGTAGAGGCGGTGATAGCCTATACCCAGCTGTGAGAAAGAAGATTAGACGATAATGTTAAGTAGGTATTTTTTTTGTTTTTTCTAATTTTCCCTAGCGTAAGTACTATATATTTTTACATTTTCCGAAGCTTTTTAAGTGGCGCCATCTGTATATTCGTCTGTGTTTTACGGTAGTGAGGTAAGGTACAACTTTCGAGCGAAAAGCTCGTCTTATGTTGACATAGTTTCCCCGCCATAAAGCAGGTGGCGCTAGTGTAAGAAAAGCGACAACCGCACCAAAAAGATGATTGTTTGGAGATGTATTACTCCGTAGCAGGCAGGACCACTTTCATTTTACTAGGTAAAAATTACTGAATAAAAATGTATAGTACCTATGAGAGCTAGATCCTCCAAGATCTGAATAGATTAATATATTAACGAAAACTCATATAAATTGCATATATATTTTGACGTGCGTACCTAACTGGTGTAATCAATAAATAAAACTAAGTAATTTATTACAACACATTTGCTCGAAAAATGCATTTACGAAGCCTGTATACATCCTTCGAAAGTTGAACATTACGCACTATACAACGGAGCGTGCGGTAAAATAGGTACTTGGCGTACCTTGGAGTACCTATTTTACCGCACGCTCCGTTGTATAGTGCGTAATGTTCAACTTTCGAAGGATGTATACAGGCTTCGTAAATGCATTTTTCGAGCAAATGTGTTGTAATAAATTACTTAGTTTTATTTAAAACTATCTTATTATCCAAAACATCATTTTAAGTGTTAACGGCAGTTAACGTTTTTTTGGCGGGAACACGGAAAAATCATGTCGTTGCATTCTATTATTTTCTTAAACTTGTGTTTTTTCTCGAATTAATGATTAAAAATGGTGGTGTTTTATTCATTGAGTGTTGAATTACATGCACGAGTGTGGGCAAGTGATATAATGTGGTGAAACATGTCTTTTCGTGTTGTTTTCAAAACTTCATAGAAGCTCATAGTAAAGTCGCCACAACTTTACTAGGGTATGACTTGGACTCGACTATGACTAATTTCGTGTGACTTACTGTGACTTCATGACTTATTTGACTTGATGATAACAAATAAATGTGAAAATTCATATACTTGACACTGGCAGAATGCACAACGTGCGATGCCAATAACTAAGAAAAAAAAAACGGCAGTTAACAATTTTATCGATAATTATTTTGAACGATAAAAACTGAACTATATCCATCAATCTACATTTCAATCTATCAGTCTGTTTAAATATGAATTCGACTTAGGTTCCTTCAATATCCCGCTCACGAAGCGAACCCAAAACTTTTTTCACCCCAGCCCAACACATCATCTTGGGTTTTCATTCTCCGTTTTATAAAATGACTAAATGTGATAATGATCATTTTTATAATATCGACATATTTCATAACGATTTAGTTTCCTGAGATCAGTGTTAGAAGTTTTGAGTGCTGATTGATTGATTGATTAACTCTTTATTGTTCACACCAAGAATGACAGCTGCTGGTGCTGGTGGCAGGAAGCATAGCACTTGATACTGTCTTATTATATCTTATTCTTATTTCCTCACCATTCAGTTATGTTAGCCTCATCACTACACTTGATCCTTCGAATAGCCTATTATGTTTATAATTCAAGTTAATAAGATCTACCGAATTGTAAACCTAAACCTATATACTTTTAAAGCACTAGTTAGTGTTCGTTTATTTCACGTTACCTGATGTTCTAAAACCTAAAATGTTTATGACATAGATACATAATATGTCTAGATAGAGTCTCGTACTGTTTATGAACGAAAAATGACAGGCCAACATTATTAAACTAGTGACACTGTCACTACTACTGCGTGACAGCCATGTCTTACACTCGCGTTGCACCATTGTCGTTGTTATAGTGTGCGTGCATAAGAGGCTAATAGTTAACCGCTATTTTTTTCGACGCGTTTAGGATCCATCATTCTATCTAGACATATAATTTATCAAAGGTTTAAGATTAATCTGTGGTCAACGTTGCTGGTGTGCACCAGCTACCTAGCTTATTATTAATACTACTTTAACATTTGCATCTGCGAAATAAATATTTTGAATTTGAATTTATATTATGATAGATAGATTAACTCTTTATTGTACACACCAAAAGTCATGATGATCACAACGCAAAAAAGGAACTTAAAACTAGTGTTACAATTGGCGGCCCTATCGCTAAAAGCGATACTAGCGATATTATGCTGAGTACCTACTGTTTGCTGACTCTTAAAAATAAAAATAAAATAAAGTATAGATTTGGCTTAGTAGTATTTTATATAGGGCTACTTTTTCAAAAGTTACCCGTACTGCAGTGCTGCGCGTCTGAAACTGCGCCGTTTCAGTTTATATTTCCTAATTAAAGTTTTAATGAGTTTCTCACGTTGCGGGTTTTAATCACGCGAACTGGACAGATGCTGTCCAGCGGGTTTGAGAAAAACATCACATATACATTAGTAGGAAATAGGAACCTTACCTACATTACAATATCGTAATCGTAGGTTACCTACACTACATACATGGTAGGTTATATTTCAGGAGTTACGATTGACAATCGAGTAGGAATTCGTTTCAGAGGTAAAAATAGACCTCTTAAAATCAATCTGGAGAGTGATTCTCCATACAACGTATTCCGCTATTTTCTTCCTGGATTAATGCTTGTAGAGTTTTGCCACCCATGTAAATACATAATTATCCTCAAAACCACACTCACACACATAAGCGAGCAAAGAGATATATATTATAATAATGCTAATAATAGATTTGAATTTAGTCACAATTTCCATAGATTAACTATACTAGCATAGATTGCTCACTTCATACAAAGGAAAAAACTTACTTAAAACTTATTATCGTCGCCGGTACCTCGTAGTTCCACTTATTATGTTAGATGGCGTGACTGTGTTCACTTACGTTTTTTTTTTAGTGCCATCTATCGAGGATGTTGGGAACGAAAGTAAAACTTGGCGTCCGGTAGGCAAAACAGAATCAAACGTAGCCGCGTGACCTTTACTTGTAGTTGTAGTATTCGTGTACAATGTATATTACGCTAAATGAGGCTGAGGCTGACGAAACAGCGGGCGCGAGGGGCGCGCATACACACAGATTTGAAACGACTTCCAAATAAAGCCACATAATAAATAATAGTACTCCGTACTCCGTCCGCCCCCGAACGATCATGAATATTGCAACAACATACATTATTGTATGTCCCACTATTTGCATAGTATTTATATCAGTTTTCATTTAATTTTATGTACCTACTAAATGTTAAATGTGGTAGCCGTCAACTTATTATTGGTTTTTACTCTCACAATCTCATTAAAAGCGAAATAGCTTTAATAGGTAGCTACATAACATACATTCATATCGGAAACTGAAGACATAAGGTGCAGGCAAGACACACGTAGGTCGGGATGTCGTCGAAGCGGAGACACTAAGCAAATTCGACCGTTGCTAATTAAAAGAAAAACGCAACGGCAAGAGTTGTAAAACATGTCTCATCTCATATGTCCGTCACACGTGTCCTGCACATAGTCCTGTAAAGCTGAAATTTTGGATGCGTATTCTTGTCGGGTTCTAAAAGTTGGCAAAGAAACTTTAGTTACCTACTTGTCTTGAATTCATTAAATAAAAATGACAGAAATAAAATGTTTACAGGTTTTTTAATATTCTTAACTTAGAATGCATTTTGTTTTCTAAAACATTTCTTTTAAATGACTTGCAGTAGTCATAAATTTTTACTAATAGAAGATGACAAATAACGTATTCTTCATGATCCTTACATATACGGCTTTCCTGTAGCTCACAGACATTTTGTTTTATGCATCGGAACATTTTTTTTCTTAAATTTGTGGCGTGCATTATGTTTGCAAAATTGTCTTTAAACATGTTCAAAGATGCATTAACCAAATTGTACAACTCATCAGAAGGAGCAAGCAGTTTTGGCGAGTTTACACTAGGATATAATTTGTTTACTATTAATAATTGGTTTCTATTATTTAGCTCCACATTTCTTTTTACCAATGTTTGTTTACATGTTTCACATTTATGTAAATCGAGACATTTTTTAGCTATGTATCCAGCAAAATAGACTACAGAACATTCTTCTAATGTCAGTTTTGGCGGCATTTTTTGTGTGTTTCCTCTTTTAGAGTGTCATGGCACTGTATGCTTGAGCTTGGGTGTTCTGCGGCCCTTGAAGAACTAGTGTCTTCCTTATTTTCTTTTTCCATTGAGATGTCTACAAATATTGTTTGTTCAATAAATACAGCTTCATCTTCTAAACAGTTTTTACTTTCTGAAGTTTTCATTAGCGCATTGACCAACCGGCTCCTAAAAATAGTTCTCAGCATTCTGGCACTCGGATTTTTATTAAAACCTGCTTTTAGTCGCAGTATTGCAAAAAAAATTTCGATCACGTCTTGGTTTAGGCGGTTTGTTAATAGATATTTCACGCTTCCTGATGATTCTTCTTCGAACATCTGCAAACCTGCTGCTATCGATTGCAGAAACCCGTCAAAGCTTGGTCGTCGTACAATGACAGTGGAACCATTCTTCTTTTTAAATATTTTTTTTAATTTCAAGAGCAATTGTTTGCCTTTTATTAATGCTTGGCGAGGCCGACTCAATTGTTTTTTAGTTAGAGCACAATTGTATGGATTTTTTGCTCTTTGTTCTTTGCTATTTAAAGCATCAAAAGCGTTATTGATAGTTTCAATAAAATCTGCGGTATCTAATGCTGTTTCACTTTGCAATTCTCCAGTTCCCACAGCAGTTCTGATAGCGACTGCTACCGACCGACTAAGCACTTGAGCTGCCAATTTGACTTTCATTTTTTGAAAGTTGTTTGGTTTTAAATGTGTTGGTGTTAGTTTTTGCAAGCATTTACTTTTATTATTTTTGTCTATTTCATATGTCCTCACAATATCACCAAATGAAAATACTCTTTCACCATCACTGAAATCACTTGTGATGAAATTATTTCTAATGTTTTTGAGTGCATGTGGTATATCAAAAAAGGCAAATATTTTTCTTCCATTGCAATAAAAAAAGGTGATTCGTTCGATACTCCAAAGGTCTTCAAGGCTTTTTGGTTTGTTGAAATTTGGTCAGATACTATTGCTTTTGGCAGAAGCCCGATGTCAAATAATTTATTTAAAACAATTTTAATTAAAAAGGTTAATAATAAATTAATAAAAGGTTAATAATTTGTTTGCTGCAATATTTCCCGCTGACAAAAAATAAGCTACAGAGAGTTTCCACCCGCTGTAAAGGCCCCGTACCAAAAATACCAACACGTACTTTGCCAACATGGGTGCTCTTTCGCCTTTACCAAAATCTTGGAAGCCTTCGATATGATCATATTTTTTTGAATACTCTAATGATGTCATTATGGACATTTCATCAAATGCTACAATACAACTTCTTTCTTGAAGAGTGGCATCTTTAAAATGTTGTTCAACATTTAAGAACACATCCTTTTGCAAACCAGGTTGGCAATTAGTTTGCCCTAACCACTTTCTAATTGTTGATGGAGCCGCTAGAGCAATTCCTTGTCTTCTCATATGGATATATGTTGCGGGTGATTTATAATAAATAGAAAGACAAAGATCTTTCTCTGCTTTCGTCCATTTTTGTCTTGATTTTTGACCCCTAAATTGCATTACAGCCATAGTTTTAGCAGCCTTGCTGGAAAATGGAAGGGATTCCAAAAATAGCATTTTCTTCTTTTTTTACCACCTTTCAAGCCCAGACTGCGTATCTTAGTCTTTTGTTGTTTGTTTTGTTGCTGTAGGATCTGTACTTGTTTTTTTAACCTCTTTACTTCATGATCTTCTTTGTCCTCAAAAAGTCTTCGCTTAAGAATACGTTTAGTGTGTAGGGGTGCATCTATCAAAGATGTAGACGGTGAAACATCTTTCTGCAATGGTAGGTCAATGCATTTTCTTGTATAAACCTTTTGTGGCGTTTTAACTTTTAAATTCTCCGGAGATAGAGATGACATTTCACCTAAAAACAAGCAAAAAAAATGTCTTAGTGGATTTATAACCTGCTGGTTTTGGGTAATACAACTTGACAAGGTTAATTAAGTATTAGTAATAATTCAAAAAATTACTACTAATTACTAATAATGATAACTTACATTGTAATGCAACAGGTTTAAACATATGAGGCACTCGTTGGGAGTCATTGGCAAAACATCGATCGAATTGGCGAGGACTTGTTAAACGCTCGGTGTATGCGTTCGAAAATGACCGAAGGCGCGATTTGGACGCAAAACGAGACGAACTGAAGAGTAGACCGCCTGCCAACATTTCATACAGTTACGTAAATGGCACTCTTACGTGCGTGGACTGTGCACGCACATTTACTGCCAAAATTGGCTACATTAGCCATATTCGAGCACACCAGCGAAGCTCCTTACTTGATTGAGTCGCAGAAGTAGTCGCCGTAGCCGAAACCGGCATGGATGATTATTATTATTATTCACGTATTTATTTAAATTCTTAATTTTTTAGTTTTTTACAATATAAATACAAAAATTATAAATATTATAAAAAACTTAAAAACTAGGGTGCCGCCAGCAGCGGGGCAGGGCTCAAGCTGCCGGTGGTTAGGGCTGCAGAGTGAGGAACCTCCTGACAATACGTGCCGTGTCAAGGACCACTGCCTTTTGTATCTGACCCTTGACCCAACCGCCCAGCGAGAGCCTCTTGAGGTATTGGTCGAGGTTCTTCGCTATAAGACCGTTTGCCGAAACGACTATCGGGACAATGATCGTCGAGTCAACATCCCACATGGCGGTTATCTCGAAGGCCAAGTCAAGGTACTTGCTAAGCTTGTCCTTCTCGGCCTTCACGAGATTCTCGTCATGTGGGATGGTGACGTCGACGAGCACTGCCTGGCGCTGGGACCGATCCACCATCACGATATCAGGCTTATTGGCGACAATAGTCCTGTCCGTGATGATGGAGCGGTCCCAGTAGAGCAAAACACGACCATTCTCGAGAACTGGAGCTGGTGCGTACTTATAGTACGGCACCTCCGACTCGACAAGGCCGTATTGAAGAGCAAGTTGCTGATGGATGATCCTGGCCACTTGGTTATGCCTGTGCAAATACTCGCCGTTAGCAAGATGCGAACAACCGGAAATAATATGTCGGAGAGATTCCCCGGGACGGTGGCATGCCCGACAGATGTCGACCGTACCGTCCTTCATGATATATTATTATTATTATTATTAGATAGACTGGATAATATTGTTTGACCGAATATTAATTTCACAAAATTATTGGGAGATGGGGTGGGGGAGGGAAACCTGCCCCTAAATGGATGGGAGTACGGAAACCTATCGTTTTCGAGAAAAAACAAAAGAAACGAATTTTGAGGTTAAGCAAGGTTTTTTTTAGGAATGTACCTTATCGACAGACTTCTTGGTGTAACTTTAATGTAACTGAAATCAGGATGTTTCGAGTCGGATCTGTCACTAATTTCGAAACTAACCAACTCAAATTTGACTCCGGATGGGCTATCCCGCCAGAAGCTCTTGCGGTTGCCTCCTTTGAGCTTCTGGCTCCCGCGCTTTTATGTACACTCTAGTGGTAGGGATCGCAAGACTTGGTGGAATCCGGGTGCTCTGATTCAAATCTGTCACCCATTTCGAACCTAACCAACTCAAGTGTCGCGAATTCCTCCGGTGACCAAAGCAGACATGAGTTTGAAACAAATTTGTGAGCAGTAGGCCACCTTTACCGAACATTTAACTATAGCAGGTGACCGAACCGGTGCTGTAGAGCAATCCTTCAGTATGGTATCTACTGATAAATTAGTTGCAAAAGAATGAAAAAAAAACAATCAAAGACGGTCATTACTAATGGTGTTTATTTATATTATTAATAAAATAAAAAAAAACATCAATTTGCTACTACTAAGATCTCATAAAAACCTCTACAAATCACGATGAGATTAATTGAAGCAATGCAGGCAGTAATATAGAGGTACTACTTCACCGGGACAATCCGACGGACGACTGGGGTGCGAGACCAGAGGTGTGACCATCGATCTTCATATCGGTCTGTCCTATCCCTGCTATCCCATCGTACACTTGTTATATCTCGACGATATCGTTTATGGCAGTGTGAAAATGCTCAATCGTGAATGCCCTACTTGCCGTAGTAAAGTAGTGGCAACTTTATTAAAGCTTTTTCAGAGTTGTTTTCGAACATTTTTCACCACATTATATCACTTGCTAACATGCATGCACGTAAATCTGTACCTAATGAATAAAACGACACTATTTTTATAAGTACCTACATTAATATAATACACGAAACTACCGACAAGTTATAGAAAATAATGAAATTCGACTTCATGACCTTTCCGCATTCCGGCCCAAACTCTTGAGAAAGTAAATTGATGAGCAACTTTATTATACTTCCGTGAGTTTTGGATACAATACAACACGAGAATATCTATGTTTCAACACCATTAAACACTTGCCCTACATTCACGCATGTAATGTGCATTTAAATAATTCAATAGTCATGTACAATTATTTTTGATTACCTCTTGGAAAAATAATACAATATTATTTTCATCACACTTGCTCGTAAAGTAGATCTTATTACATCGCTTTTAGGCTCATAATCCAAGCTATTACACGCGTGCTTTTTACTTTACATTACGGCACTTGTACTATAATAGGTATAACCCGGTAAAGTCAAGTTTGTACGTGACTGCAATTAGACGTACGTATACGTAGCACTCTTAATATAGCCGGGTAATACTTACAGTTTTTTTGTAATACCAACAAAGAGTTCTTATGCCGCTGAAGTACATGTCAACCTGCGCGCGCATTACTGATTTGGGCGCCATTTTCCGCAAATGTTTGTTGACGTTTTCGCTGTGTGGTTTTTTTTTTTCCCTTATTTATTGGCATCGCACGTTGTGCATTCTGCCAGTGTCAAGTTTATGAATTTGCAAGTTTCTTTTATTAAAATCAAGTCAAATATGTCATTAAATCACAGTCAGTCACACGAAATCAGTCAAAGTCGAGTCCAAGTCATGCCCTAGTAAAGTTGTGGTGACTTTACTATGAGCTTCTACGGAGTTTTGAAAACAACACGAAAAGACATGTTTCACCACATTAAATCACTTGCCCACACTCGTGCATGTAATTCAACACTCAATGAATAAAACACCACCATTTTTAATTATTAATTCGCGAAAAAACACATGTTTAAGAAAATAATAAAATGCAATGACATGATTTTTCCGTGTTCCCGCCAAAACTCCGCTGTGTGGTTGATTATTATCACAAAAAAAATGTTTTTTCCTCGCAAGTGTGACGAAAACAGTCGTATGGAACTCTTGTGCTATTAGTCATTACGCTCTCGGCTTCCTTATCTAGGCATAATACCGCCTCTAGTGTAATGACCAACATAGCACACTCGTATCATAATGTACTATTATATAATAATAATACAAAGCTTTTTACATTCCCGCCATTATTTTGTGACACCGCTACACAGAAGTTTAATTACACACACCCAAGCCTAAACAAGTAAAACATGGCAAGCTGTCGTTGTCGTATTGGTGAAATGCGCCATCTACCGGATTCCTGTATAACTGCATGTTCCTCCAGCTTACTAAAAAGGTGATAAAACTTGATCTAGTTCAAGGAAAATTGGAACCAATAAAGAAATAAAGTTTTTTTAGTTTTCTTTGGTTATAACCTACTGGAACGGGTATTTTATTGCTAAAATAAATATTTATGATGATCATGTACTATAAAAAACGGAAATACGACGAAAATAATTCGTTGATACTAACATTATTTCTCATTCGAACCAAGTAACGCCATCTTTGATTTATTGTGGAATTCTGCTGAAATTTACAAGGAGTGAGCAATCTATGTTAATTATTTTTAATCTATGCTATTTCCAATGGGCCATTTGAGTTTTGGCGGGAACACGGAAAAATGTCGCTGCATTATATTTTTCTTAAACTAGTGTAATTCGCGAAATAATGATTTAAAATGGTGGTGTTTCATTCATTGAGTGTCGAATTACACGTACGAGTGTGGGCAAGTGATATAATGTGGTGAAACATGGCTTTTTTGTTTTCAAAACTCCGTATAAGCTCATAGTAAAGTCGCCACAACTTTACTAGGGCATGACTTGGACTTGACTTTGACTAATTTCGTTTGATTTCATGACATATTTGACTTGATTATACTATATAAGCTTGACACTGGCAGAATGCACAACGTGCGATGCCAATAACTAAGCAAAAAAAAAAACAATACATTTTACGTATTCTGTTTTTGACTGCCACGTTTAGTCTGCGCTATCTATCGAGTTGAAGGAAACTAGTACTCTAAAACGTGTTTGGAAAAATCATTCATTGTATTATGAAAAAAAACAGGACGCCTATGAAAAAAAAAGATTAGAGATTAAATCCGAAGTATATACCTTTTCATTTCTATAAATTTCTTTCGGATCCCTGGTTTCCACAATACGGGCCTTTTGCCGACTGTTATAAGGAGCCACAGAAATAGTAAATGAAAAAATTCTAATGATAGAAATTAAATGAATGAATGAATTTTAGTAATTACCTTCCGTTTCCTAAGGTACAAAACTGGTTTGACCGCAAATTATAAATATTGTTTTGCGAGGCAGACCTTTGGGTTCCGATTCAATTGGAAAGTGACCATTGTTTCCAGCTTCATCGCATTGAATATTAATTAATTTCTACGTCGAGATTTACCGGTATTCAAACCTTATTTATTATTACTAGGTTGTGCTGCGAGTTTACAAACAATTGTTGCTCTAGCTGTATCTTGGGAGTGTTGAGCATGTGCCTTCATTAACTACTACAAATATAGGTACAATTTAACTTTAAAACTTCAGAAGACCACGTTCACGGCTGGACGTAGGCATTCCCCTTAATAGGCCTCCCTATTAAGGCGAAGGCATTCGTCCAGCTATACTAACTTTACTGGGTTGTTCTTCAAGTCGCGAGTGAATCGGTTTCTTCTAGGCAAGCGTGCTCCATCGTAGACTGCATCTTCGTTTATCATCAGACGAAATGGCAGTCAAACGCAAGCCTATAAACATACCAAAAAAAAAGTACCTCACTTGTCCTGTTACGTCTCATCCTTGGTATCTGTATAACGTATTTATTTATTAAACTACTGTACAATTATATACTTTCGATATCGAAATCGTGTTCAGATTTAGACCGATGAAAGTCAAGAGACAATCTCTCTACCAATCCGCAGCATATAGGTACAGCTGCTAGCGTCTTTGGAACGTTGAATGGCAATGGTTATCATATCGCAGTTGAACCAAATAAACAGCTTTTTTCCGGTCCAAGAGTACGTATTTCTTTTAATCAGACTCTAAATACCTATTGGGGAAATATATTCGACGATATTTATTCTGACAAAATTAGCTATGCCTCGCCATATTTCACATGCGCATTCTCTGCGAAAATCATGTTTCCAGTTTCTACTCTACATTACGTGGACAATTTATTATGTAAAGGTATTTCAGAACATCGTTCACCTTTGATGTTCATTCCTTTGACTGGACTGGGCATAAATTAATGCCCATGATGCACATGAATACTTGCATAGCTCCTCAAATACCTCGGGGTCCGAATATCCTATGCAGTAAACGCAATCCGAGTATTTATTATAAAGCGTTATTGAGATTTACCAACTTAGAGCACCTTTTCTACATCATTGTCCTACTTGGAGGATTTAGTTATTCTTTTTAATTATGGCATCGCACTTCGTGCATTTTGTCAGTGTCAGGTATTATGGATTAAGAGCAAAAATCTGTCAGAGGCGGCATATTAAATCTGACTCTAGGGCTGGCCATTCAGCCTATACGAGCTTTATTTTTTTCTTAGTGCAAAACATAGAATAGTGAAAGTGAACTTCTTTAATATTATGTTGAGCAAGTTTCATACAAAGATTTTTGATAAGATATGTGATATGAACTGGTCACAATCTTGTAAGCCTGTTTTTAAGTCACAAAATCTTCTAACCGTAGCATGCATCTATATCTATGAAATGGCTAAGTTTGTAAGAAGTAACTCTTATTTTTCCCTGCTTATGAAAGCTTGAGTAAAAAATCTGGGGCCCTACCATGAATGCTTATTCCGGGGCCGAATACGCTCAGCTGCCGACGCTGCGCGACTGTGTATTTTATTGCCTCGCTATAAGGTTCGCGGTCGCGCAGTGTCGACAGCTGAACCTATTCGGTCCCGCTATAAGAGGTTCACGGTACGGCCCCTGGAACACAATTGCAAGTAGAGTTTTGACGGGAACACGGAAAAATCATGGCGTTGCATTCTATTATTTTCTTAAAATTGTGTTTTATCGCGAATTAATGTTTAAAATTGGTGGTGTTTTATTCATTGAGTGTTGAATTACATGCACGAGTGTGGGCAAGTGATGTAATGTGGTGAAACATGTATTTTCGTGTTGTTTTCAAAACTACGTAGAAGCTCATAGTAAAGTCGCCACAACTTTACTAGGGTATGACTTGGACTCGACTATGACTAATTTCGTGTGACTAACTGTGATTTCATGACAAATTTGACTTGATTTTAATTAAAAAACTTGAAAATTCTTAAACTTGACACTGGCAGAATTATCCTCCATGGGCACAATGCACAAAGTGCGATGCCAATAACTAAGAAAAAAAAAGTGCAAGTAAAAATGCCTACAGCTATAATATCATTGGTCTACAGTTTCACTAGAGTTATTTAGGAACAACTGCATTTAATGGCGCCTCTTATATATAATTATATTCCTTCTAACCTAATTGAAATGCCGGATAATAAATTTTATGCAGAGTTGAAGAAGTGGTTGGCGAAGGAAAGTTTTTACACGGTGAAGGATTTCCTCAACAAGGCATCATGTCGTTTTTATGTTTACCAAAACAAAAAAACATATTAAAACTGACCTTTATATTATACACACTGTAATTATTAATTAATTAGGAGATACGCATGAATTCATTTAATAATTGTAATATTGTAAATCCTACTTTCCTTTTGTTTGAATAATGTTGACATTGAAATTCAATTAATATTAATATTATGTAATATTGTTACAATTTTGCACCCCAGATTATGGGTGTTAATGGCATGAATTCATTCATAATTCTATTTTTAAGATCTTTTGTACCCATTACCCCATTAGCAGGCATATAAATGATTTTGATTTGATTTCTTTTTTTTTCTTCTATGTAAAACTGAAGCAAATTATTTGGTGTCCAAGCAAGCAGGGCAATTTTGTAGTAGGTTCACGAAAGCAAAATGTAGTCCTCGAGTCCTCAGTTTTGTGCCCACTTAGCCTGTCATGATTATTCAAATCGGCTGTCGGCCTCGAAAGGCTTATTATTCTCTACCCTGAGGTTTGTAAAAAAACATTTTAAAGGAGACAAGCGGTTTGAATATTCATTCGAATGAATCAGTGAGTATTAATGATAAGTAATAGTTAGTTAGTAAAAGTGCATAATAGTGTTATAGTGTACAATTGTACATAATTATATAGTCTGTGGTAGAACGTTCACCGTATTTTCAAACGACTTCTAAAAAGGAGGAGGTCATAAGTTCGACTGTATGTATATGTTTTTTTTATACATAAAAAAACGGGGATCACACATGTTGTTCCCCGAATTCTCTGTCTTTAAATATTTTTTTTTAAACGGGTATATTCTCGAGGTGGTCCTATATTAATTTGAAGTCGGTTGTTTCTTTTTTTTTTAAAGTTACTTGTAACTTGGTTTGTTACGCCATTACTCGTTCAATAATGAATTGATTTTGATGATTCTTTTTTTGTTTGGTAGGTCATACTTCAGAGGTAGTCCCATATATTTTTTTTTGCAATTTTGGTTTTTGGTTCAGTAGTTTGGTTTTTAAATCAAAATAGCTGGAAAAATTTAGATGGCATCCAGTTGTAATTGAAGTTGTTTTTTTAAGTAGGTAGGTATTATAATTATTGTTTCGTTTCCGAAAAGTGCCAGGTGCTTTAAGTATATCGTCAATCGAGTCTCAGGGCTTCCAAAAGCCAGGTGTCAGGTGTAAAATATCTAAATACTAAGACAGTGTTATGTAGCTAACTCGCAAGTTGCAAAAGTCCGAGTAAAGTGAAATGCATGGCTGCTGTCTCCTGTAGGAGAGATGCTCTCCGGTTACTCTTTATTTAGTCTAATTAAATGGGACTGCACGTTGCACACCGCACCGCACCGGGAGCGATTTTAATATTGTCTTTCTTCCATTCGTTGAAATCTGACTCCTGATCGACTACTCTGAATTCAGGATGCACTGCCCGACGGCTCGAACTCGAAGGGCGTGCCTAAAAAGCATGCTCTCTTCCTCAAACAAAGTGTGGGAAAGGGAGAAAGAAAGAGAAATGAGCGCGCAAATCTTTTCATGTTGACCTTTGGCTGCAGGATTGTGAATTTGTGATGAATAAAGTACTGAACTAATTATTCCAACTAAAGTTATTTGAAATTTTGATGGACTAAACTATGCCGGTTGATACATTATTTTAGAATTTTCGTACTCCTTATGTTATTTATTTACGTCAAAAGTGGCTTTAAAATTGAGCTAAAAAACAAGATGTTTCCTGGCTCATAACTTTCATGTTTATTAACTTTTTACTTTCTTATCAATTTACAATCCTAGACAATGAAGAGCATAACGATATAATTCTTAGTCTTGGACCTACAACATTACATAGTGGAATAATATTACTTCCCCGAATAATTTACTACGTTTTTTGTAATTAACTTCGTTGGACAAGTGACCGGCTTGTTTACTCTTAAGGGGGCGACTAATGCCAAAAGTAAGTAAAAGGTGTATTTTTAACCACATAGTTTAATGATAAAGAACGTAAATATTCAGATTAAAAAAATACTACAGGTAGGGGAAAAACCTAAAGAAGCTGAGTAACCGAATAGAATTTTGCAAAATAATCCTGTTTATTAAAAATATATATTACAAATTACAAACAAAAAAAAACTGTTTTAATGCAAATGCTCTAAATTATCAGCGACAACACCACATTATTTTTTACGAATTACATAGTCAAACTAATGTTTTAGCACAGTAGCCGTTTATTTTTTTTATTTCATGCCTTCGTTTTGAATAATTAAATAAAACCCCACCTAAATTGCTCAAAGCCATCATCATCATCAATTGTACCATGCGATTTTCGACTCTAAAGTAATGGAAGACGCGCGGGTGAAATCTGTTATTTTTCTGGAATTAGTCGCACTCTTAAGTAGAGCTCATAGTTTGACAAGGCGTTCCCAAAAGAAAACAAACTGAGGCAATGGATGATCCTGTCAGTCTTCGCATGGGTGACCGATGACCACACAACAGTGACAACACACATTGTTTACAACTGAGTGCTATTGCGTTCATTGCGCGATTTTGCGATACTGAATCCGCCAGCAAAGTGTGGGGATTATGGCAACCCTTCATATAGCAGTGGGTGATGCTATTGTGTTTGTGGTCCCGGTTGTTCTAGAACAAGACCCGTTAAGCCATGTTTTTTTAAAACTATTTATAGGCTTGCGTTTGACTGCAATCTCGTCTGATGTTAAACGAAGATGCAGTCTATGATGGAGCACGCTTGCCTAGAAGAAACCGATTCACCCGCGACTAGAAGGCACCCAGAGTATAATTATCGGGGAAAACGATAACCCACTCGGGCAGCGCATTCCACAGTTCAGCAGTTCGAATAAAGAAAGTGGAATCAAACCGTTTTGTACGTGTTTTTGGTATATCAACCATGAAACGGTGTCGCTTTTTTCGTCGTTGTTTGATAGCAGAATGGGCGGGGGGGAATAAGATCTTGCAAATGTTACAGGCTTTCGGGTGTCACTTAGGGCAGCTAGGTCACTACGAAAATATTTTTTTCTTACACGAACACAGCGACAGTGATAATGGAATGGACGGGCCTAGCGCTGCAAATCGTTCAAAATTAACAAGTCAACACAATCAAGCATACCTAGCTAACAGTATGCATATTACATTTGCCAGAAAATAGAGATAGCGAATCTAATTACTGCATGACGAAAAGATAACACATGTACATGTATTAGAAGTTTGTATTGTCGTATCGTACGGCTCGCATGTCGCAAAGACAGAGGTATGACTAACGCGAGAGGAGAGCCGGAGCTCAACATATAGTCTTCAAAATCCGTGCGCCTATGTCCCGTGAACACAACAAAGCATATATCGTTTTCGAGGCTCAAAGAGAGTGGATATCACGGCTCGATTGCTAGGCCTGTTGCAACACTGTGTATCCACTATCCACTCTTAGCCAGGCTTTTTTAACAGTGCCACGATCCGTACTTCTCCTGATTTCCTCGTGCTCATTATTAAGATATTTTATTAGGCGCTCAGCCGTAATATTTTTATATATTTTACCAAATATAGTAGATTATTTGCTCATTTTATTGCCGATCGTAATATCCGGCGTGTTCCATCGCCCGTTAAACTCGTCAAATATCGTAAAATATACACCGGCTGCCAGAAACCTGACATATTGGGACTGTTTATCTTACAAAATTATGGACACATTAAAATATACACATCAAGCCCGCCTTAGACCACAGAAACATTCATAGTAGGCACTACGTGTACGCAAGTTTCACTCTCATAGAAATTGTAAAATTGTACTAACGCGACCAAAGCGCCATTCCTCTGGCGGTGTCTATGTTTCCCGTATAACGTATACAATATGTATTGTCTTCAAATCCAGAGTAAATAGATTCCTTCTAGGTAAGCGTGCTCCATCCTAGACTGCACTGTTAGTCTGCTTACCATCAGGCTGGGTGTAGTCAAACGCAAACCTACACAGAATAAATAAATAAAACTTAACTAGGTACTCGTAAGTAATCTTTTGGACGAGTCACATTTTATAGAGGTTAGTTACCAATAAACTAGCCAACATCCTCTTGAGATCGACTTCTGTACAGCCTAATTAGGGAATGCTACAATAAAATAAAACAATGCGGCAACCAGCGACAATGATAAAATGAATGGACGGAAGCGCACGGATTTTAAAGACTATATGTTGAGCGCCGACTCTCCTCTCACGTCAGCGACATGCGAGCCGTACGATACGACAATACAAACTTCTAATACATATACATGTGTTCTCTTTTTGTTATTATACGTCATTAGATTCGCTATCTCTATTTTCTGGCAAATATAATATGCATACTTTTAGCTAGGTATGCTTGTTTGTGTTGACTTATTAATTTTTAACGATTTGCAAGCGCTGGGCCCGTCCATTCCATTATCACTGTCGCTGGCGGCAACCTTAATTTTTTCGCGTTCGTGCCATAAAACTGAAATGTTTTTTTTCTTAATTATTGGCATCGCATTTTGTGCATTCTGCCAATGTCAAAAATATAAATTATCAAGTTTATATAGATAGTATCATCAAGTCAAATATGTCATGAAATCACAGTTCGTTACTCGAAAATTTCAAAACAACTCGAAAATACATGTTTCACCACATAACATCACTTGCCTACACTCGTGCATGTAATTCAACAAACAACGAACAAAACACCACCATTTTTAATCATTAATTCGAGAAAAAACACAAGTTTATGAAAATAATAGAATGCAGCGACATGGTTTTTCCGTGTTCCCGCCAAAACTATAAACTAGAATGTTTCGCACAAGGTGCAACGCCGTAGTATTCTTAGACGGAACCGAGGAAAAAACAAAACAGCCAAGGTGTTTTATTTACTAAAAAATTAACATTCTTCTTGCAGGAGCAGAACATGTTTGATTAGATTACGACGTCAACACTACCACTATCAAAATCTAAAAATATCTGGAACAAAATCAGTAACAAGATGGCAGATGTGAGATGGCACTCAAACGCAAGCCTATTATTCAAAAAAAAACTTTTGATATACAATGGTTGCTTAAATGCTTATTAGACGGTTCAGCGAGGTGGAAGGGACAACGGTCGCCGCGACGCAGAATGAAATATGTCGTGCGCGGCTTCTGGCAGCCACCACCTCTTTACGAGACAAACCATTTATCTTCTCTGATGCCCACAGATAATAAAACAATAGTTGATTTATTATTATCTTTTTTTATCGCAAAGGTGAACGACTCTGGCTTATCAAACTGTGTCGTAAACAATTTTCCTTGAACATTTGAAACAAGATTTATATTTACGTTTTTATGTGAATAATTGGGCTTTTTGCATGCGAAGAATATTCTTGCATCATACAGAAGTCGTCCACTTCTGGACAGAGGCCTCCCCCTCTTAATAGGGAGGGGTTGCCATAATCCTGTGTATAATCCTCACGCTTGGCAGGCGTATTGGGGATCGCAGAATACTCAGCACCATTAAGGCTGCTCTCATCTATGTTTCAAGCACATTTTTTACTGCGATCAATATTTTTTCTAAATCTGAATGAAATAGGGCCACATTTACCGTCAAAAAACTGCTATGACGACGTGATTTTTTTGAACAGGCCCTTTAACCGAGAGGGCGCTGCTACCCGTCCTCCGGTGGTTCTGGATGCAGTTTTAAGACAAATACCCAAGTCCCAACAAAACTGACAACAATTTGTAATTTTAAAACAATTCACTCGCGACTTGAAGACACGTTCCTATCTAGATTGTTATTATGGGGAAATACGCTCTCGGGCAGCGCAATCGAAATTGTTTACTAAAAGTGTAATAGTAATAATTGGAGTAGGTACCTAGTTGTTCTGCGTTAGTACTTGTAAATGTAATTACAAGTACGTAGGTACCAGTGCATGTATGCTGTATCATTGTGCCTTATCTTTGACAACTATGACTACACAGTTCTACACGGTGAAGCAATAAAATAAAGCGAGTTTATTAGCTGTTAATATTTTAAGTAAGTGCTCAATAAAAATGTATCTACTGATAAGTAATTAGATCGAGTAAATTTTAAAGGCATGTGGTCGATTCTGGCGGTTTTAGTTGACAGTTCTAAACTAACTAAAGTATTGCTGTCCTTAGCTAACATGCCTAGTAAAAAGTGACAGCAATATTCTAATTAGTTTAGAACTGTCAACTAAAACCGTCAGAATCGACCACATTACACTACAACTACACATTATTTAGCCCTATTCAAATACCTAAATATACTATTATAAATCTTTGCCTTTGGCCTCATCATCAGCATCAGCCTGGAGATGTCCACTGCTGAACGAAGCTATGCTTGATTGTCTTGACTTGTTAATTTTGAACGATTTTCAAGCGCTGGGCCCGTCCATTCCATTGTCACTGTCGCTGGATACAAATTTTTTTTTTGAGAAAACACAAACTCATCAAAACCGTCAAAAACTGCTATGACTGCACGTGATTTTTAAAAAAACAAGCCCTTAAGGCAGGTATCTTTACGAAAATAACGTTACTTACCGGTAAATTTAATGCGATTGGGTAACGTTATCAAGCCCTGCTATTGCGAGCTATCCTTCTCCAGCGCTTGGGTAAATCACCTTCCCACCTCTTTCTTTGACGTTCTCTTTGTCTTTTCCTGTTTATGGGGTACCATTCCATGTCTTGTCCATTTTTCTCTGACGTCCTCATAATTTATCCGGTCTAGGTCCAGTCCAGTTAAGAACTGGAGTAATATAGGAGTAAAATAAGAGAGAAAAAATATTTTAAAATAAGAGATTATTAACGATTATTTTTGTAATTATTATTTCATTTTAGTAAGTGATTATTTTTTTGTGACATAAGTACTTGAAATGAAATTTGACTTGTAAGTTTTGGTGTTATCAATAAACTATTTGTATTTGTATTTGTAACAGTAATTCTAGGATTGCCCTTCAAAGAGCCTCTAAGACTCCAAGATCTACGTCAAGGTATTCTTCTTTAAATCGCTTATTATTTATTTAACTATATAATAGGGAAATATGCATGTGTTGTGATTATTAAAAATAATAGGATAAGTGGAGAGTTTAATAATAACAATAATATGTAATTTTTACTATTATGGATCTCTGTGTCTGAAAATAAATGTGTCTTGATTTTGATTTGATTTAACTGAATCTGAAGCTTTCATCGAAAAAAATACTTATTGAAATTGACTGGCAGTCTGAAATATAATCGTTCAAAGTATTTGGGAGGGAGTCATCTGTCCCTTTCTAGCAAAACACGTGCTAGTATAGACTTTGTTTAGAATCGTGGACTTTGACGTCATTTGCTAGTATAATGCCTTCCCTGTCTAACATGAGACTAAAATGTTTATAACTTTATTATTTGTGCACATATTTGTACAAAAGTTTTTTTTTCAATGTGAGTCATTAAACAAAAAAATGCAAATTCCCTATTGTATAATTTCAAACTTTAACACGTTATCGCACTGATAAACTCTGCAAAGTTAACCTACCTGTCAGCAAGCTAATTAACCTCATGACGGAGTGCACAATTTGAGAAGCGTCGCCGGATCGTCGGCAATCATCGCGCTAAGCGGAGTACAACTTTTAATGGCTCATTATCTTGATAGCCTCCTATCAGGGAGATCAGCAACGACCGCGACCCCATTTCCAGTTTTTAAACTCCAGTTAAGTACTGATGTTTAAATCTGGGTAGGAAAAGTTTTATAGATTGTTGTTTCAAATAGTGTCGCTGATACTGCCACAATAGGTTTTCGGTTTGAAAAGTTTGAGTAGTAAACTCTAGTATTCGTTAAATCAAGGTAGGAATAACTTTTTTACTACTATAGTTGCTCCTCGCGGTTTCAACCACGGCGACGATCCCAAAGCTGTTGGTTTTCCGGGATAATAAGAAGGCATTAATTTAAAAAAACAAGTTCTAATATCTAATATCTCAGGGTGACGAGCGCAGTTCAGTGCGGCGCAGGATTGTATACGCAAGTTCAAAATTCTGGCACTGCTTCTGTTATATACAGGCGTGACGCTTACCACCAGGCAAACGTCTCGCTAGTCTCGTCACTTGATAGTATTCAAAAAAAGTTAATTTTTCAAATTGATTTATAGCTCAGCTGTGTACTTATACTTTTTTATAACGAGGAGAATTTTCTAAAGATGTTAGTATGTGTCACAGCTGAGCACGCAGGATTTCACCTACAGAAAAGCGAAAGCCCTATAACTCGGATACATAATAAAATTAAACGGACTAAACTGACAGATTGAAATGGCACTTTTCATAATAATGCTGCCAGCTAAAAACCGTAGTGATGGATATAGTTCAATTCTTATCGTTCAAAAGAATAGGGTAGACTGATGTTTATATCGTTGAAACCAATAGCTTTGATGAAGAATTTAAGTAAATATAGTATGTTTATTGAAAAAATAAATTAAATCGGTTAATAATGTTCTGATATATGAGCGTTTAAAGTTTTTGTTAGAGACATCTCTGTCCCATTCCCACAAAACAAAAAAATGACGTCACGCCTTTAGTTCGTTTAATTCGACTTTATAGTGATTTCACCTACCAAAAGCTGCATTGTGCTTGTAGAGAGCACTGGCATCTCCAACAACAAGGACTGATACTCTTAGGATAGGACGTACCTTGAGGCAACTCTCTCTATACGTAGTACTATTATTTTTTCCGTGCTAATATGCTTCAAAATTGCTTTGGGATAAGAATCTTTCAATCGAAGCAGTCAAGAGAATCTGTGAAGACGAATAATACGGATGCAGCGGGGCTAAAGGTCTGCAGACGAGTTCTTGCCTCGGATATCGACGAGCATTGAATTCATTCTGCTTTATAAAAACGGATATAAAGGACACCTGAGAATTTTATCTCCAATTTGTGTGCATTGAAGATTGAATATATTTTATCTATAATAAATGAAATTATAAGAAAAAGGTACCGACGTAAAGGTACACTTCTGTACCTACCTACAGTATCGCGGCTGATACAAGACACAAAACAGATAAGTACAGAAGTCAATCACATGTATGTACTTCACTTTTCATACCTACTCTCGGCAGTCGCGCTAAGGTTGTCAACTTTGGCTTATGCACAAAAAACTGTCGCGGTAGTGGCTCGTATCGATTTATTGTTGAGAACGAAACATGAAGGACGGAAATAGAAACCAATAATGAGTAAAATATTTCAATTTTAATGTTATTGTTATGTTACAAATTTGTCTCAAGCGGATGGCACTCGCGCTCGCACTGATCTCAGCGGCTCCGAGATTTCGGTGAGCGGTGTCTATGTGCGCGTTGCTCGAGCGCACTTTCTATGTAGATTGACTTCTGTACCTATCTGTTTTGTGTTCAAGATCCGCGATACATTTTCATATTGCTAGTATAAAACGCATTGTCCGCGGCTGCGATCAGCCGCGATGCACGGAACATTGCCTCGAGTGTGTCAAACTCGCGAAAGAAAACAAAGACAATAAAATTTAATCTGTTGTAAATACCATTCATCTATAACTATAAAAGGCTTTGTCCTGACTGACTGACTGACATATAGACAACGTACAGCCCAAACCGCTAAACGTAGAGACTTGAAATTTGGAGGGTATGTTTTTGGAGAGGTTTAAACGCCCACTAAGAAAGGATTTTTCGAAAATCAACCCCGAAGGGGGTTAAATGGGGTGTTAAAGTTTGTATGAAACTTTTTATTCTCTGGTTCGATTGATACAAAACTTGGTATACGTATTCTACTATAAAAATAAGAAGATACGGGTGTCACAGTTTTTTCAAAATCAGCTCCCGGTAGTATAAAAAAACAAACTAAGTTTTAGTGATAGTACGTTTGTTTCTCCTTAACTTTGTAACGGCTGAACATATTAAAATGAAATTTGGTATAGGGATGGGGATAGATGTGGGGATGGGGGTGGGGGTGGCGATGATACTGGGAACGGAGACGGGACGGAGATAGGCATGTTAATATTAAGATTACAATTGGTATCGGGATGGGGATGGGGATGGGATGGGGATGGGGATGGGGATGTGTGGGGATGTGTGGGGATTTGGTGGGGACAGGTGGGGATAGGATGTGGACGAGGCTGGGAACGGGGATGGGCGTGTCCATATTAAGATGAAAGTTGAAATCGGGATGGGGTGGGGATGGGATGGGGTGAGTATGGGGTTCGGGATGGGGATGAGGGAGGGAACGGGGATGGGGACGAGGATGGGCGTGTTCATATTAAAATGACATTTGGTATCGGGATGGGGATGGGGAAGGGGGCGCTTATAGGGATGAGGCTGGGAATGGGGACGGAGATGGGCGTATTTATTGGTCGGCTGAACAGATGGAGCTGCATTTTTGGATAGGTAGTTATAGCATAAGGTTCGGAAACGGACATAGGCTATTTTTTGTAGGTCCACGCAGACGACTGTTTGACGGACATAATTATTATAGATACTGTACAGCCTAAGCTGCTAAATTATTTTTTAATATTAAATTAACTTACTTTTAAATGCCTAAACTAAATTTTGAGTGGTGTAAACTTACACTCAGCTCAAGCTGTGGTAGCTTCAGTGAGATCAAGCTCGACTCACATTCTTGGGGTCGCGGGTTCAAACCCGGGCGAGCCCGTTCCAATTAGTTCTTTGAAACTTATACGCATGGATAATACCACTGGCTTTTCGGTGAAGGAAAACATCATGAGGAAACCTACATATTTCCGGAGAAGAAATACGATAGTGTATGTGAATTCGCCAACCTGCGTCGTGAATATGGCCCAATCAGGGTAGGCCGATATACCATTAGTGTTAAGGGCTGATGCAGAGAAACGCACACTCAGCAACGATTTTGAAAAATTCGCAAGGGGTTCAATGTATTATTAAATTACCATTTTGCCGAAACCATTCATTTAAGGCTGTTAAGTTTTTTGACTTAAGAGATAAGATAAAATAAACATAAACATGTTTCAGAATTTTCAAACAATTTCAAAACTGGAAGGCCACGGGTCAGTTTTTCATTTGAAAAAAAATGTTATATTTATAGATTAGCTAATCGAGTGTTTATGCGTAAGAAGATAAATATTTTAAACACATGTACTTGATCCGGTGCACGCACCAAGCACAGCGCTTTCGAAACGTCCATCCCGCGTCGGCTCAGATACGTTAAAACCCGAGTATGACGCGCTGTACCTCGAGCGCGCCCCACTCCAACCCACACCGAGCCTACCTAAGCGATCAGCGCAGCACTGTATTTTATCGAAGTTTCGTAATTCTTGCGATATTTTGGTAATCTTTTTACGTTCTTTGTTATCATACTTTTTCTGCTTAAGCTTATTTCATTTCATTGACTCTGTTGATACGGTATGCAATAATGATGATGCTGTAAACTATCCAGTTGAGTTTTTAAATTCATTAAGACCAGCGGGGCTACCATATCATAGGCTTATCCTGAAGAAAGGTACAACCGTCATGCTCCTTCGGAATTTAAGACCACCCAAATTGTGTAATGAAACCAGGTTACAAGTAAAAATGCTGCATCGTAATCTGGTTGAGGCCATCATTTTGACTGGGTGTGCCCATGGCGAAACAGTGTTTGTGCCGCGTATTCCCATGATTCCCAGTGACTTACCTTATGACTCCAAAAGGCTTCAATTTCCTCTAAAAGTTTGTTTTGCCATGACCATCAATAAGGCTCAGGGTCAAACTTTAAAATACGCTGGTATTGATTTAAGGCAGGACTGTTTTTCGCATGGTCAGTTCTATGTGGCTTGCTCGCGAGTTAGCTCCCCTGAAAGCCTGGCTATTTTAGCACCTTCCAACAAAAAAATCAAAAACGTTGTCTACAAAGAAATATTGTAATCTTTCGGGTCAAAGGCCCCGGCAACTATAGCGTCATTAGCAGACATTTTTAGGGTTCCGTAGTACTACGAGGAATTCTTATAAGTTTGTCATGTCCATCTGTCTGTCTGTTTAAAATTCAACAAGACGGCTTTGTTTTGAAGTAAGTATTGCAAACGCGACATGCCAAATTTGGTCATCCTCAAGAAAACTTAAAGACTTGCAAGCGGCTTGGGAAAATGCAATAATATACGTATTTTAGTGATTCAATTGAGTTGGGCCCCGATTTAGCCGAATTCCAGTATTCAACATTACTACGCGGGCAAAGCCGCGGGCAAAAGCTAGTAGATTTAATAAAAAAGGGAGATGAGGTACGCTCTAATGTCAACCAAACATAATCGGACTAAAATAACTAACATGAATTAATGGGAAGATTTTTAAAGAAAAATTTAGTTATAATGTATTTTTGGTTTTTGGTTTATTTGTGTGTCTTTTGAAAACACAGGAAGGCATTGTTTCTGCTTATTTAGATAGATCTACGATAATTGAACCTAACGTTATACACAAGCGCCTGTTTGATTGTGAATAAGGTCAATTAGGTCCGTGGACCTAATTTGTGTGGTCCACATCAAAGCGTCATCTCCCTTTTTTTACTAGATCTATGTTTTTATGACATATGTATTTTTGTTTTCATGTCATGTATTTTTCTTATCAGCTCATATCATCATCAGCTCAGTCATTCGTAGCCAGTTAATAACTTTTTCAGATTAGATTATGTTCGGCTTAAAAGTTTTAGGAAAGGTGTGACTTGAATTTCGCTAGAATCTCGTAATCATATCGTGGAAACATTTTCTTTGGAACAGATGTTTTTCTCACGAAAATATCATCGAATAAAGCCGTTGACACGATCCGAATCAGCTCGGTCCGATCTCACTCGTTTCACTACCTACTCGTATCAGGGCCGTAGCCCGTACTCAGGTCTAATTTAAGGTAGGATAGCAGTTATTACAGGTAGGGTGCTTCATAGTACTTTGCTTATTTTAAGGCAGGGCATTGGTATTTTATGGTAGGGCATTGCCCCTCAATGCTCCCCCCCCCTCGCTACGGCCCTGACTCAAATACGAGCTAGCTCGGAAAAGTAGAACGCGGTCCGAGTCTACACGGATCGGACACCGTCGTCCGAGTTCGCTCGGATTATGGGTTGGCACAATACGCGTGGCGTCCGAGTAGGTATCCGAGTGCGATCGAGCATACTCGGATCGTGTCAACGCGGCTTTAGAGTTGTTTATTATGCTGTACAGAATTTGATTGCAAGAGGTTGATCGCTACTAAAAAACCAAAAACCTATTCGTATAATGGGTTTCACAAAATCTAATAAAATTAATTGCCGTGGCCCGTGCATTAGGCTACCTGAAACTCGAAAATGGCTCGACATATTTAAGTAGTTTTTTTGTTTTGTTCGCCTTAATGCTGGCCCAGTCGAGCAAAACATTTTAGATGGTTAAAGTCCATCGGGACATCTAGTAAAAAAATAATTGTAGCTATAAAACTGAAAACCATGCATTTTTTATAGTCTCTATCTATATATATAAAATTCAAAGTCCTGACTGAACTATCAACGCACAGCCTAAACCGCTGGTCCCTAGATGAGAGACATGAAATTTGGAGGGTGTGTTATTTGTAAAGTGTAGGTATCCACTAAGAAAGGATTTCTGGAAATTTCACCCCTAAGAGGTCAAAATAGGGGATGAAAGTTTCTATGAAAGTCCGTCACTTTTGAAGTTAGAATCTTTAAATTTTGTGTTTAGAATGACGGTTTAAAATTAGTTTATAACTGACTCAGCGTTTTTAAAAATTCCACCCCCGAAGTGGTGTAAAAATGGATGAAGTTGTGTATGGAAAGACCTTCATTTTCAAAGTAAAATTCACAATATTTTTTATTTAGGCTTAAGGTTGTAAACTAAGGCAACGCTCATCGTTGTTTTTTTTATTTCAAGCCTTAATTGATGAAACGGGGGATGAAATTTTGTATTTAAGTTGTTCATTCCTAAATTTTGTATAAAATATTGATATTGATAGTACAAATAATGAGCACGTGTGACGTGTTATTACTAAGCATTTACTGCTACCTATACGCATGTTCAGGCAAAAATATCTCAGCTGTCTGGAACCTGCGACTTTACGGTTTCGAGTCTACCAATTAGCTACCGGGGCTCAGGTGGTAGCCTAATCAGTTTAAAGCCTCGGTGTGGTTATAGATCAAATTCCAATATCGTACCTACCTGTTATAGGTAAGTACGATATACCTTACAAAGTACGCGGGCGAAGCCGCGGGCAGCAGCTAGTAGGTAACTATTATTAGTTAATTAATTATCTTTGAGTAATATGTGGTAGGTGGTGTCGATGCGCGAGTCTTAAAGCCGTCACACACGATGAAGATGCTATAATATGTCATGTTATCTTAGAACATATTTCAATATCGCCACTCATACAAAACAAATGACGAACAAGTGACGAAGATAATATATATTTCAAAATTTTAGGTTAATACTATAAAATTCTGTTAAAACAAAAAAATACAATTGTCAAAATTAACACTAAGATAATAATTAAAATTAAATTATAACAGATAAATCAATGTCATAATATTATTATTATATTAACTCCCGCGCGTAGCACCCGGCCCAAACGTACCTAACACACTAACCGCGTTACCGCGCTGTATAGCGATGGAGACCCGCTGGGCCAAGAACCTCTGTGGCGAGCGATATTTTAACTTAAGTATAAGAAATATTATAGCATCTTCGGCGTCTGTGACGGCTTTTATTCCGACTGGCACGTGACCCAAAGCCAAATTTATCGGTGCTATTATTGGAATATATAATGCTATTAGGTGCTATTTTCGTGGGTGCGCAAACGGGAATATTCCATTGATATTAGAAAGTACTAAGATAACCAATTATCTAGGTTTCATTAACGATTATTATTATTATTTATTTATTAGGTATAGGTACTTTATAAAATTCCTTCGGAAAGGTTGGTTTTTTTATAGGCTAAGTTTTTTTTTGTTAGCTTAGCTTGCTTTATTGGTTTGTTGAGGCCTTTGGTTTAGGCGTTTACGACACGGGAAATAGTTTAATTTAACCTTAAAAATATGTTATCCTATTTTCATATCAATTCTTAGTTTCAATTTATTTTTATGTTGCAGCCAGTGTGATGTACGTTAAAAGCTTGCCTAGTACTAAGCCGAAAATGCAAATAGAAATGAAATGGAAATGAAATCTTTGAACCTCTACGGGTATCTCAAATACTATTGGGATTTTGAAAACGTTAAAAGGAAAGTAGCATCGAATTACAAGGACTTGTAATAGGCTAGATGACTGTTTTTTTTTATTGTCCTATTAAAATGTGGCCCATAAATATAGCTGATTAATGAAAACTAAATGAAAATCTGATCAAAAATAAGCAACTTATAAACATTTTAATATCATGCAAGACGGAGAGAAGAAACAGCAAATCGTGACGCCATATAAATTAATTTGACAAGTAAGGCGTGACGTAATTTTTTGTTTTGTGGGAAAGGGACAGAGTTGTCTCTGACAAAAACTTTAAACGCTCATATATAAGAACATTACTAACCGATGTAAATTATTTATTCAATCAACATACTATATTTACTTAAATTCTTCATCAAAGCTATTGGTTTCAACGATATAAACATCAGTCATCTATTTTATTATGAAAACTGACGTGGTTTTGACACATTTTTGTTTTATTAGCAGTCATCTACCCTATTCTACTTTCCTATAATTCCTTGTAATTTTTTATTGTAGAGGTTCAAAGGTTTCGTATAAAAACGGTCGCGCTACCCAATGTTCATATATCTGTACATATAATACCCATGTACAAATTGTTCAAACAACTCGAATCCTATACTCGAATGGAACATAACTCAATTTTTTTTTCAGCATCGATAGCACTCTACTCTCAATTCTGCTTGAATTTCGGAGCCGTGAAGAGGCCACGAGCGAATGCTTCACTCCTGGGGCTCAATGCTTTAATCATTCGCACGGTTATCGCATACGAGTATGATCGACTTCCGAAATCAAAATTTTTTTTCCTAATTGTTACAACATTTCATTTTGCAAATGCTAATGGTCTCTTCATTCGAATTTAAATTCAATCAATTATCAAAAGCAATGTTGAGTGCAATAATACATGGATCTTATCTTTTTCCCACCTCCGATGTGGCAAGCCAAGGCGTATCCTTCGCTCCGATAGGTAGCTTGCAATGGGGATTTACACTGGGTTTTTTCCTCTAGGTGGCGCATCGCCGATGCGGCCATGGTCAACTGTCAATCTCATACATTTTGATGTTTTTTTCTACAGTTTAATGGTTTTACTCTTATTAGACTCAGATTACCAGGGAGAATCTACATTATACTGGTTTGTACAGCAATCTCTTGCCTTGCTAATTAAAGTTCTATCCAACATAAAATGTAAACAACTATATCTAACATACAAATCTATTTTCAGGCCGTCAACAGCTGCATAGATTCTTAAAGCAAGGCACAGTACCACAGAATAAATAATAGTACTACGTACAGAAAGTTCACTCCGCAAAGGAATTGAAATAAATAAGGACTCTATCTACTAGGCAATAAAGTAGCAATTCAACTCGCACAGCGCCGGATACCGCTCGCTATATTCACCTAGATATACCGCTCTCTTTCTATCACGTATGCTTAGTTACGTGTAACGAGGCTAGCGTGCGGGCGGCCACTAACTTCAGCCTTGCAATCCGCCGAACATACCTAAACTTCGGAGTGACATCCCCCTGACAGTACCCAGTATTTTTCCTTGGACTAAATTATCGACAAGAGCAGATAGCATAGACATAGAAGTCATTAGCACAATGCACAAACGTGCAGTGGCCACAGAACAAAGAAAAAATAAATAAATAGAAGTCATTGGCAGATAGATATACAAGAAAACTTGATTTTGCCACATCCGGCCCGCGGCGCCACCTGCGAAAAGTTTTGATTGATTTCACATGTGATGTTTTCCTATTCAAAAAGCTTCCCATGGGACTACTGATAGTGGCAGTTGTCCCATCACGGGACAACTCGATGGGACTAGTGGAATAGACCCCTTTCAAACGAATGATTCCATAATTGAGACCCAGCTCTTGACAGCCATTTATTCTACCTTTCGAAGGCTGTTTTCACGTACACTGTACCAAAATCTGACAATAAGCAGCATTTTTATGTTAATGAATGAATGGAGGTGTTTTTCTTTATTTAGTAAACAGGCGTGTCTGTAAAGAACAGCTTTGTTTAGACCATTTGCCGCGTATTCTTGTAATGATGCAATTGTTACGCTTGGGAGAAAAACACCCAAGTTATTCAACGTACTAGCTTCGCCCGCGGTTTCACCCTCGTGATCATTAAGGGTTCTATATTCCAAAGTTGTCCCTCGAAAAATCAATGTTATTTAGTCAAATTGCATAATTAATTAAATTTTGTATAATTCATGACAAAAAATATATATATGGTACTGACGAAAATCCGAAAACTTTGGTTGAAAACACGATTAATTATACTTTCCTCGATAAGGTTCGCGGTCGTGCGGACAGTTGTACCTATTCGGTCTTGCTATAAGCGGTTCACGGTACGGCCCCTGGAGTACTCAAAATATTATTTTAAATGTATGTTCTTATATCTCCCCGGCCTGGGGGAGACACCAGGACTGAAAAGTCCTGTTGTCTCTCCCAAGGGGGGACATCAGGGGAGACACGAGACCGTCACCGAAAAACGTTTACTATTTTTATACTTTTTACGGTTAAAATGATGTCCTAATTACAGCACATAGTCACATTAAAAAAACATTTATTAAAAGAGAATAGTATTTTGGAGAACTTTCTTTGGTTGAAAAATTATTAATTTCGATGCTATTCGAGTAATCTGAGAAAAACTTCATAAATCGAAGCTTGACTCGCACGAATCTGCGTAACCGCCATATTTTTGCTCCGCTAAATGTGACCCTACCTGATACAACTTTAGACTAATGATTCTATCGCATAAAAAAAAAGTGCTTGAAACTTGGAATATCCTGGCCTTAAAAACAGTGATGATAATGTTTTATTTATTAATTTTAGTGAAGATAATGAGGATTAAAAGTAGCCTGTTATTCTAGGAAATAATTTATCTCCATTCCGAGTTTCCTCCAAATCTGTTCAGCCGTTTGGGCTTGAAGAGGTAACAAACACACACACATACTGACAATCTTTCGCATTTATAATATGAGCGTAGGTACCTGTATAGTTTGCAGGGAACTGAGTAGTGGCGACCTCTATATCTTCCAAACCCTTTGACTAGTTTGGCTCATATTCGAACTTGATAATTGTATTTGCACAAACTGCTTACTTACAAAATTTCTAAAAGATCGGATCAGACGATTCGCAAGTTACCGTCGAACAATAATATAGAGGGTTAGTTCCAATCATTTAGCATTATTTTAAGGGCATATATCAAAACAAACAACTTTTACTATAGGGCCAATATTGAAATCGCAAAAAAAAAAACAGCTGTTCCATACATTTTGCCAAGGTCGATGAAATGTTTGTATAATTATTATATCATTTATTTCGGAAATATTATAAGTCCATAGTGTTTAAAAAAATTAAACATATATTATGTCACAAACATTCAAATACACGTACTTACTCATAAAACTAAAAAGACATGATGGATGCATTAAATAATTTCAAATTAAATCAAAATTAAAGCCTACATCTAAATTAAATCAAATCAAAATTAAATTCTACAATTCTTTGCCCATCCCAACCCACATCCACTTATTCTGGATGTCATGAACAGCTGATATTTTTTTCGCGATTTCTATGTTGGCCCCATAGGTTTTGATGTACAGAATATAAGAGGATGCTAACTGATTAGAACTAACCCTGTATATAAAAGCATACATACAATCGCTGACCTGTCCCCTTTGACACGGATACGTTTTCTTCGCTTGGTCAATTATACCGGTCAAGTGCGAGTTTGGCTCGCGCACTGTCGCTCGCTCCGTAGTAGTCTGTCGGTCTGGTACCATACAAAATACATCGTGTACCCAGTTACTACCCAGTATCCCTACATCGTGTACACCTACTCAGTTACTACCCAGTATACCTACATCGTGTACACCTACCCAGTATACCTACATTGTGTAAACCTACCCAGTTACTACTCAGTATACCTACATCGCGTACACCTACTCAGTTAGTACCCAGTATACCTACATCGTCTACACCTACCCAGTATACCTACATTGTGTACACCTACCCAGTTACTACTCAGTATAATACCTACATCGCGTACACCTACTCAGTTACTACCCAGTATACCTATATCGTGTACACCTACCCAGTATACCTACATTGTGTACACCTACCCAGTTACTACCCAGTATATGCTTAAATGCTTATAAGTTGCTTATTTTTGATCAGATTTTCATTTTGTTTTCATAAATCAGCTATATTTATGGCCCAAATTTTAATAGGATAATAAAAAAACCAGTCATATAGCCTATTGTGGTTCAGCTTTAGTTTAGGCTTGTTTTCTACGGGAGTAAATCTTCTGTACTTAGCTACGAAGTGCTAATGTTTTCTGTGCTTATATTTCAGTAAATAGGTAAACAGTATTAATAGTTGCTTCTCTAATGAGCTAGCGTTTCCTCAATATGTGGATTGCCGCGGGACGTAACTTCGCAACCGGAAATCGACGGGATATGAGATATTACATAGAAGCGGCAAATAACTTATATAAGTACATGCATATTTATCTTTTTGATACATGTTTATTCTTATTATACTAGCAGAACAGATTCACTACCATCTGTGACTTCCTTAGAAAAAGCGTCTAAATTTATAGGTAGACTAGCTGACCCGCCCGGCTTCGCACGGGAATAAATACCCATTATTAACCGACTTAAAAAAGGGGGCTATCAGTTCGACACATATGTATGCTATTACATATATTTCAACCCCCGTTTCTCCCCCTTAAATCATCATTGTCAAAAAATATTAAAAGCATCATATTTTATTTTGAATGGACTACCCAAATACCAATTTTTATCACTATAACTTCAAAAACAAAGAACTTCCATAGAAAGTTTAATCCCCCATTTCACCCCCTTAATTCAGCCCTGTCGCAATATCCGTTCTTAGCTGACGTCTCCTAACTATAAACTACCTACCTGCCAAATTTCAGCTAAAGGGATCAATCCGTTTTGAGATTTCGTGTTTAGTCAGTGAGTGATTTTCGCTTTTATATATACTTAGTGAGAATGAGGTAGAAACTCTTTGCTACCGAAAAAAGTAAATACTGGCTGGTAAAGCTGGAATTATGATAAGATTTAAAAAAAGTCTTTTGTTTGCAAAACTTGCTGTCGTAGCGTGTTGTCGAAAATGGAAAAAAAATAACGGTGCGGTTATTAAGTACCTGTGCATGAAAAATGACACTACGGAACGAACTAATCAAAATTTGCAGGATGCTTTAGGAGCAAATGCACCACCTTATTCTACAGTTGCTCGTTGGTGTGCCGAATTTAAACGTGGAAGAACATCCACCAAAGATGACCCTCGCCCGGGCCGCCCCATAACGATTGTGACCGAAGAAATGGTAATAAAAGTCGAGAACATTGTTTTAGCAGATCGTCGTGTCACGGTACGTTTTATAGCCGATGAAACAAAGATTTCAACTGGTAGTGTGTTTAGCATTTTACACGAACGCTTGGGGATGAAAAAAGTATCCCCGCGCTGGGTCCCTAGAAGGCTAACTGATGCACAAAAACAAACCAGGCTGAACATTTCTCGAGCTTCATTGGAAATGTTACAACAAGATCCTGATCGTTTTTTGTCTCGATTCATAACAATGGATGAAACATGGCTTCACCATTACAATTACAATTTATGACTTGGAAAAGACCATCATCTCCAACTCCTAGGAAATTTAAGGCGAGTCGTTCCGCCGGATAGAACATGGGCTCTATTTTCTGGGATAGTAAAGGGGTGGTCATGATAGAATATCTTGACCATGGAGCTACTGTAACAGGATCTTTGTATGCAGAACAAAAAAAAAAATTGCGTAACGAAAAACGCGAAAAACGGCGAGGCAAACTAGCAAAAATTGTTTTGTTCCATCAAGATAATGCCCCGGCTCACAAGTCCGCCGTTGCTATAGCTACAATTCGTGATGCTGGCTTCGAAATAATTGAGCATCCTCCATATTCACCCGACTTAGTGATTTCTATCTAATTCCGAGGATGAAGGAGTCTCTGAGAGGACAGAGGTTCGAAAATGATGAAGCAGTAGTCGCTGCAGTACAGGAGTTTTTAGGTACTAAGTATGAAGAGTTTTTAAGATAGGAAATTTAAGCTTAGATAAAATATATTCCAAGTGTATTACGGTAAAAGGCGACTATATCGACAAATTTAATAACATTTAATAAAAGTTACAACATACTCATTCTCACTTTTTATTGAACGCCCCTCGTATAGATAGATAGATAGATGTACAGGATTAGGCCTAATCTGTTGGCATCCTTTTAACAGCATATTCTGTACGTCAAAACAAACAACTTTTACTATGGGACTAACATATGTTTTTTGGGGTGATGGCAGTTAAATGCAAACCTATAAAAATAAAAATATAAAAAAACTTTGAAATCGCGAAAAAAATATCAGCTGTACCATACAAAAAGTTCATCGACCTTGGGCAAAATGTATGGAACAGTTTTTTTTGCGATTTCAATGTTGGCGCGATAGTAAAAGTTGTTTGTTTTGATGTACTTATAGAATATGCCCTTAAAAGGATGCTAACTGATAAGGACTAACCCTGTATACCTGTAACTTTCTGTCATGTCATATTCATCGAGACAGTGTGTCGATTTTCCACTGTAGTGCTTTGACAGTGGAAAATCAACACTGTCATAAAGGCTTAGGACATTTCCCATACGTAGGTGGTACAGATGTACAGTGGTACAAATTCCCCGACCTTCTGGTATGAACTAGGCCAAAATGTTACATGCCTTATTGCCTTGCCTTAACCTAAATATTCTCAAAATCCATTGTCTTGAATTCGCTCTAAGGCAGATAACGTAGACCACGATTAAATCGCAATGAGATCCCGAAACATTGCCCGCGAGGCTTCCTCGGCCAATTCCACGCCGTCCGCGGTGCATCGGTACAGAAAATTGGCAATAAACGAAGCCAATCGACCCTGTTGACCAAGCATGAGCATCTTAACAAACTAGATATCAGCTGCATAGCTGTATGGCTAAGTACTAGCTAAGGCTAAGGCTTATATAGTACATGCGGTGCCACGAAGGTTTAACCGATATGAAACACTGTTTTAAATTATCACGGTTCACGGTTGTTTACTAAATTTCTATTATTATTAACGGGATATTTACCGTGATTATGTTGTGAAATGAGCTCCCGATATTTCGGCTATTATAACCGTGATGATTTGCACACATCACATCACATCAACAGCCGGAAGACGTCCACTGGTGGACGAAGGCCTCTCCTTTAATAGGGAGGGGTTGCCATAATCCCCACGCTTGGCAGGCGGCTTGGGGATCGCAGTGTTACCACCGTTAACTAAGAGGACGCTGCTGCCCGTCCTCCGGTGGTTCTGGGTGTAGTTTTAGGACATACCCAGGTCCATGATGATGATTTGCACCATAGCATAATCAAAAAATTTGATAGTCTACCACTGGATTACTTTGTGCGATAAAATCTGGAACGAGGATATTCGCCAAAGAACCGATGTCACCGACATAGCTCGCAGGGGTTGCAAGCTGAAGTGGCGCAGGGCAGGGCACAACGCTCGGCGTACTGATAACCGATGGGGAAGAAAGGTTCTTGAGTGGCGACCGCGAACCGGTGGACTTGAGTAGGTAACTGCATCTAGCTAGCATGACATGACATGATGTCATGCCATGATGAACAAAAGTACACGCCACCTTGATGACATAATTACTGACTAGCTGCGAAACAGACGTCATTCTCCAAAGCGCAAGAAAATATGATAGAAGATACAACGTACAGAAAATTCTATCACATAGAATACGCGTATTAAGAAAGACACTTCACTTCACTCTATATTATATATTCAGATATAAGCTGGTACATTTAATAGAACATCATTTACTTTCTATTCACTTTACATAAGAACAGCATGGTCACACTTGTAGTACAAAGACTTATCCGGTTGAGCAGTGGATTCGAACTGCCTGGATTTGCTAATCATCCCAACCTTCTAGCCTCCTACCCTCTATCGCCCTGCAGTTGGTACCATTGCTCAGACTTGACGAGTGACGAGTCAACGCGTATCGGTGGCCAATTCAATTGACTGTCGGTAAACTTAACAGGAAATAGTTAATAGAAATCATAGGTCACGCGTCAACCCTGTTGGAACCACCTATAACAACTATGCCTATAATAACATCCATAATTCATATTCAGTGCAAGCTAATTTGTGTTAAAGTGCTTTGATTTTCCACTAAAACGCTTGCTCGTGAATGGACGACCAATAAGGCGTGGGAACGGGGCAAATCTAGCCCTTTTTTGAATTTGAACTAGCCCTAAATCTTGGTACCCAGTTGGCAACACTGGATGTTGTTGTGGCTTGTGTTCTAATCTAACCAGACCCAGCGTAAAATATAACATAATAAAAGTCTAAACATTAAACAGTTAAAAAATGCCTTTAAGTTATCACTTATGCTCTTACAAAATATAATGTTCAGCACCGAAATTCTTTAGAAATTGCTAAAGCGTCAGTTTCGTGGTTAAATGCGGAACATTTTGCCTCAACTAAGCCTGAATTCTCCAGTTTGCAGATACTTCGGTTCAAAGTAGCTGCAAACTTCAAGTTATTCCTCAAAGTGGCAGATTTCAAACGCAGTCATTCGCGACCTTCTAGGCATACAATACAAAAGACGCGAAAAAACGTCGGAATTGACAAAAAATACCATTAAAATTATGACTCTGGGTTTTTACGCCATTTATCAAGCTTCTCGTTACATCTCGCCATGATTTCGGTTAATGGACCCCACAATAGATAGACTTATTAATGCAATATTTCATGAAAAATGTCCGACGTTTTTTACCAGGCTTCTTTAGAGTTGACGAATGTTTGTGACTTCTTTTTCTGAAGGTTCTGCTAAAACGAGACAATGCTGTTGATTCTGCAGGGTCTCTGCACTATAGTGCGTCATTTATTTAAGTAATCAGCCCGTTTCCAACCGCTGCTGAGTACCTATAGGCCTCATCTCGTTCACGCCATCTTTCCCGGTTCCTTCCGTTTGATCGAAAGCCTAGATTTTTTACCTAAACCCTAATCACGCTAATATTAATTTAGTAATAGTAATTAGTAACCAGTAATTTATCTGGTTTCTCTGTCATGGCTACAGAAGCTTTACGCGTTTAAAAAAAAAGCCTTCTTTCTGGCTTCAGTGTAATTAATTATGCATATGTCCTTATTTAGGCAAGTTATAATTACAGCTTACAGGGCAGTGAGAACTTTATGTATTTGTTTTGGAACATAGTTAAGTTTATTTGTTTGGGCCGAGGTTATGCATGATTTACAATAGTACAGATTATGCACCCCACATAGCTTCATGGTGTTTTGTTTGTTCGTAGTAAGTATTGGAGATTAAACGAACTTACCTGAAGTGAAGTTCTATCCCAATTATACGAATTGCTTCGTCCGAAGAGATTAGGTATACATTGTAGTAATACGTGTTAGGTATCGCCTTTTTACCACTAATTTGAAAGCTAAAATTCTTCATTTTTTATTTTTGTATGTAGGTAGGAGCTGCAGTCTACCCGCTCTGGCTACCTGTGGCATTATTCATTTAGTTGTAAGCCTGGAACTTTAATATTTCACTGATTTGGGGGCCTTAGGGCTGGGAGGGAACTAATCTCTTCGGACGAAGCAATTCGTATAATTGGGATAGAACTTCACTTCAGGTAAGTTCGTTTAATCTCCAATTTTACTTCTTGCTTCGTCCTTCGAGATTAGGTATACATTGTAGATTTTGAAAGATAGTGAAATATTGAACCACTTCTTTAGATTTGATAATAACATGAAATCTCACATAATTGCGTTTACCAAAATAAACTTTAAAATCCTAAAGGTTATAACTGTTTCCTTAACCTTACCTGCTTACGTAGGTAGTACAACAATTATTATACAATAATTTATAAATCTTCTAAATAGAAAATTAGAATATTTAGGTATTAATCAGTATTTAGAATCGATTAAGTGAACTGATTGGGTTAATTACACTGAATATCTCTTCGATAAAACCTGGCAAATACCATGTTGAGATGCCAGTCCAGCCTGCTGTATTTAGTTTTTATCGATAGTAATACAAGCTCTGTGAGCCGCGGAGTTCACTGCGTGTTTGCCACAGTGGGCGAAAAATATAGAGGTGTCAATTCCACTAACGTGACTTTTATCTATAGAATTATAGTATTTTGTAGATACTGATTTATTCGGTCTCTTAAAGCTTATGAATAGGGCATTTCCACTATTTCTTAAAGATTTCGTCCTAGCCAAGTATGCTTCCAGCGTCTCTGCTGGATACATTTCCGGTCGGTCTTTATAAAACGGAATATCTAAAAACGGTTGAACGTTGAGCCTGGTTGCGATGTTTTTATTAAATCATCTATCATTTGCAGATTAGAGACAGTTATATTTTTTATTATGTATTTTGCTAATAGACTGCACTCTATGTGCAGTCACCAGAATCAGTAGAGTGACAATCTTTTTAGTCATGCATTCTAAATTTAAGTTGTTACAGGGGTACCAATTCGCCAAAAAAATATTTAAGACTATAGATGGGTTCTTTAGATGGGTCCCATTTATTATTTATTTATTTATTTTATTTTATTCGGGAAACTAACAGCGACATTATAACATAACTTCTAAACATTTAGAAACTATGCGCCATGTTATGTTATATCTTGGTGTCTGTAGAAACCTTTGAAAAACCGAATGACGCGATCATCAAACCCCGCTCTCAATTCTAGGATCAAAGCTAGAGCGGAACGATGACTGTTTAATGACCCATATTTTAAGCCGGACTGAATTAATTCTGCCAAAAAATAAATTACCATCGGAGTTGATCCCTCAAAATTATATACTCGTATATCTACATTGTGAACTTTACAAAAGCTAACCCAACGTCTTATTGCGATGTCGTACTGCTCAATTGAATTATTTGACAAGGAAACTATCAATATAATTTAACGCCGAAGGTGGCACGCTCCTCTTCAGTAGTGCCGTCCTGATAAACTCCACGCAACCAACGCGATCTTGGAGTGAGTTGGAAATAGATCATAAAACATTATCATAATGTCCAAAATGAAACAACTCTGAACAGAGAAGGGCTTGAAATAGAGAAAACCACGGCTGCGTGTGCCATAATGGAACCTCAACTATACCTACCCTCAGCCTGCTATGTATTTTATTTTTTATTTTTTAAATAACTGCAAAAGTAGGAAAAGCGTAGAAAAATTGCAATTTCCAATTTAATTATAGCATTCCTTTACGGTGAATGCTCCGGGTCTCTATTTCATGAGACATATTATCTGATGCACTTATTATTTATTCTGGATGTGAAAAGATCCACTTGAGGTTGTCCTAAGACTTGTAGTTTCCTCAAAGGCTTAATCTCTTAGCTCCCATTGGATCTGGATGGCATTTTCGTAATTCCGAATCTGCTATTTCGTCTTTTTTTGAGCTAAACCGAAGACGAATATCGCCCGAGCTTCACACCAGTGCCGTATAAAAGTTGTTATTTTTGTGAGGTGTGGAAATCTAACCCCACCCATACGATAGGTATACGAAATAGCAGTGGTGGTGTCGATACGCAGTAAGATCTGATATTTATTAAATTCTTTTTCAAATGTTTGTAAACCTAAAAAATAAAAACATTGAGTTTGAGATTGTTAATATGTTTAGCAGATTCGGCAATGCTCCACTGTCCACTAGCGGTCAGACACCGCACGACATTTTTTTTCTTTTTTTTTTCTTTAGACAATTATTCTAGGCAGTAGCTGTCCTGTCTAATGGGATTTACTGATTTATACTTCTATAGATTTTAACCACCAAGCAAAATCAGAGACAACGGGAGCGATATGTAGCGACTAGTCCAACCAAGTGCGCAAACTGTTTTATTTTACAACGAGTTCAACTTGAAATGACCGTAATACTTGTTTAAATAAATATCGTTTCATATGTGTATATTTTTTGTATCTATCAAGAACGAGGTATTTATACACAGGTGGTACTGGGAGTCATACAGATCCTTTTGGTATTGATAATAAATCTTAAAGACTCTAAAATACTTTTTGTATGTAAAACATTATTTACGCAATCTTTATAATCTTTAGAGATTATACAAATACAAACAAATAACGTCTAAATATATTGAGGATAAATAACCTAGAGACCGGAGTAAACACATCACCGGCTTTAATAATTTGCCTCATATGTATTTTACCCAGAGATTGGTCGTATGCAGGTTCAAGTCCAGCCAGAGGACATAATTTTTCTACTGTTTATGCTTTTAAAAAACATAGAAATATTCAAAGTGTGGAAACACTTAATATAAAATATTTTTAAGTATTCTCTCTAGCTCGGATATAAATATCCGTTTAAAAAATATGCGTCCTTCGAATCTAAAGTGGCCATAAAACTGTTTTCTGATATGAACCTCAGTGTTGTTCTTAAATCTTCTATTAAATAAACTATTCTCGATGGTGTATTTTAAAGTGGTCCGTTGTTATATGTTTATTTAAATATTTTACTTTTAATGTAAATCTATTTGTTCCATTGGATTTTTTTAATAAGGATGTAACTAGAAAGAAACTGTCCTTTGCATTACTCACATTGTGATATAGCTCCGCTGCTTACAAGATCAGCGATGGCCACTTTGTATTTAAAGGACTCAGATGATGACAATACAGGCAAACTCGATTCGTATAATTGAGAAACGGGTTTAAAAAATGGAATCTCGTATCTTTTTAGCCATGACAATATGAGAGTCATTAGTTATCAGTCGCCACCGGTCATAAAAATAGGATAAGCGTCCTGCGTAACGTACCGGGTCTAGCGATGCATGTCCGGCTGGTGCTGCGAGCGCGGTGGCTGTCGCTGCTGCTGCGGATGCCACGGGCGCGGGATCGCGCTTGGCGTGGGCTCGAACCTCCTCGCCTCGCCTACCTGCCTGGCTGCTGGGAGCGGAGGCTTCTGGTTTAAAGTCTGGTCAGAAGCCGGTCTCGGTTTCTAAGTCGAATTAGTTTTCTTTGCGGGTGTGTTGATTTTCATCTCAGCACCTGATTTTGATAGCTTTTGCAGCTTTAATTGTGTCGACCAACATTTCACCGAATAGGAAACCGTCTATTTCCTTAATATACTTCTTTATTGTGTTGTGGAACATATAAAGCTCCTTCTTGTCACGGACTAGTATTGTGTATCACTCATTAGTCGACTAGCCTCGATCAGTAATTTTATTACGGTCTGATATCTGTGTTCTAAAGAGAACGATTGAGTGAGAGCTTCACTGATACAAGATATACTTGCTGCACTTTGCTTCTGCTTATTTTATAAAGCCTAGGCTTTTTTAAGAGTAAATCCGATAAAGCAGCCTCTATATCTGGATTTAACTTGGTGCGTCACTTTTTGTGAAATTTTTGGGTACAAGATGTTTTTCCCAACAATTATTTTTTATTTTAGTTATATAAGCCCGTTGTAACGATATGCTCCCAATGTACTGCCAACTAACCTCGAATAAAAACTAGTGTAGGTAGGTAATTCACCTAGACGACATCACGGTGATAGTCCTTCAAAACTATCCACAATAGTAATGTCTGTACGGGCGTACATAACGTGAGGGTTACATTCCTTATAAAATGTACACAACCACTAATTGACCAATTTTTCAGAACTTCAATTGATGTGAAGGTACCATCCCCATAAGATGAACACAACACTCGTATGGAGAGTGACGTCAACTCAAAAGTTTGATACGGAAATAGTCCTATTAACTATTCACAATATCTTTAAATTTGTTAACAAAATAACAAACCTTCATATTCCGGTTCAGAGTGCCGTAATTTAGACGAGACATTCGTTGATACACTGCAAGTACAGGAAGAAATTTGATCGTGAAATAATCCTTCACGTTTCGCATGTTTATTTTCATTATTCCTTAACTTTCTTCTTAAATAATCACTATCGTTGTTTTTGTGACTACGTTTCGGCATCGTTTTACACTTTAAAAAAAAACAATGGAATAACGTGGTGATCGGCGAGGCACTAAAACGCGAATGAATAATGCCACAGGTAGCCAGAGCGGGTAGACTGCAGCTCCTACCTACATACAAAAATAAAAAATGAAGAATTTTAGCTTTCAAATTAGTGGTAAAAAGGCGATACCTAACACGTATTACTACAATGTATACCTAATCTCGAAGGACGAAGCAAGAAGTAAAATGCTTTAGATTTAACTAAATGACTTCGTCAACCAACTAGAGGTAATTGTTGCACAATTAACAAAGAAACCTGGACCTGGGTATGTCCTTAAACTGCATCCAGAACCACCGTAGGATGGGCAGCAGCGTCCTCTTAACTAACGGTGGTAACTGCTTTAACTGCGATCATCAAGTCTCCTGCCAAGCGTGGGGATTATGGCAACCCCTTCCTATTACGGGAGAGGCCTTAGTCCAGTAGTGGACGTCCTCTGGCTGCAGCGTGATAAAGAAAAGGTCGCGTAACTGCATAGCAATCCCATTCCTTCCCAAACCTTTCCATTTTGCGCTCCGCATTAGAAGGACTACACTGCATAATAAATGCATTTTGGACAAAAGAGAGTATCTTTTGATGACTGTTGTTACCGCGAAGCTAGTGGACTGTAGTTTTGTATGAAACCTATGCATATACACACATGAATAATAAAATTAGTTATAATCAATATTGTACTCACCGAAATCCCGAAGGTAACCGCTCCCGCTGCCACAAGTTCTTAACCGACCTTATAATTTTAAACTGGCAGTCGCTCCAACGATGACCGCCAAAAACACCCCTTTCTGACAGCTGTCTGTGATTGGTCCAACGGGCAGGAGGACATAAGCGCGCGAAATTAGAAAGTGCAATAATGGTTAAAACCAAATTCATCAATCAAGCGTGTACAACTGTACTTCACATTTTGGACGTTTTACTAGTAAGTCGTTTTGCCATTCGCAAGACGTTGTCACTATGTAGACGTTTTAACATGCCGACGTTCTGCAAACATCGTCATTTACCCTGATAGTATTTCTGATACGGAGCCCTATTTTGCACAGCTTGGGCCAACCTTTTACGTAAGTAAAAGTCAAGTTCGTCCCTTGTCGTCCAGCAGGACTAGGATGCGCACCGCGAGTAAAAATTATTGTGTCTTTATGTCGTGAGAAAACGAGACAGACTTATATAGAGTCGTAGTCTTGTCCTGTTTTAAAGAATCGAGAAAATTATCTCGCGGTGCGCATCCTAGCCCTGCTGGAGGTCGTTTACCTTTCTGTAGACACCACTGTGATGTAATTTCGCCCAACGATCCGCTGACATGGCCGACCCAGTCTCACTTTAGGCAAGAGGCCTTCAGAGCTACGCCGACAATCTGAGTCTCGGAGCGGAGTATTGTGACCAAAAGATAGAGGTCATTAAAGGTAGACCAGACAAACAGATGGCGTTGTCTTAGGAAAATCTATGTAGTTGTACACAGTTTGGGTACGGATAACTGAAAGGTATTACCAATATTCTTCTTGTAGTGGTAGGACTCGGACTGCAGAGTCCGCCTGCGGAAGTACCACACCTTTGCCAGTTATTCAATCGCCAAGCAGTAGTGTGCAAGCATTACTGTGTTCCGGTTTGAAGGGCAATGTTACCAGAGAAATTACTGGGTATGAAGAGATTTAACATATAATATCTTAGGGTGACGAGCGCAGTGCAGTGCAGCGCAGGATTGTGTTCGCAAGTTCACTATTCTAGCACTGCTACTGTTAGTGGCAGGCGTGACGCTTACTACCAGGCGAACGTCTTGCTCGTCTCGTCACTTGAACGTATACAAAAAAACTGTTAGATTATTAAAATGTAGAGATTTTAAATACCAAACTTTTGTATTAAAAATCTAAACGATTAACTAGAGATTACACGTAAGTACTCTCACAAACAAAATTACCCTCATCTCACTGGAGATGATTTTTAAAACCATTTTAATTAAGTATTCGCGTTCCTATGCTGTAAATGAAAGCAACGTAAATTAATTAAGCAGAGTCTGCGCTTGTAAGCATTAGCTGACTAATATTGAAACTGCCAAGTTTTGCTGACGAGCGATTAGTTTTTTTTGGATGATGCTTCAGCAGAACTAAAAATTAGAACATTGAAGATACAATTTTAGGTTCAGCGCCCTATAAAGAAGATTTTTCTGGCCAGGATCAGCGAGGGTGAAAATGGAATGGACGAGCCCAGCGCTTGCAAATCGATCAAAATTAACAAGACAGCACAATCAAGCATACCTAGCTAAAAGTATGCATATTACATTTGCCGGAAAATAGAGATAGCGAATCTAATTACAGCATGACAAAAAGAGAACACATGTACATGTATTAGACGTTTGTATTGTCGTATCGTACGGCTCGCATGTCGCAAAGGCAGAGTATGACTGAAGCGAGTGGAGAGCCGGCGCTCAACATATAGTCTTCAAAATCCGTGCGCTTATTTCCCGTCCATTCATTTAATCATTGTCGCTGGCCAGGATGAGTATAGAAATGTTCAGAGAAAGTTTCTGTAGAATTGAATACTTAAAAAAAAAAATATAATATAATAATAATACAATACGTTTTCTGATTTAGATTTTCATGCTAGGCATCCTGAATTCAAAAAGACTGGGGCGGGAATAAAAAAAACCTTTAGCATTTTTTTAAGTTTTAAAAACAGTGGGAAAATATAAAAAAATATAAATACTTAGATCTAAAATCTGTCGTGCGTGTCATGATTCGCTCATATAGAGATTCCGTGTTAGTAATGAACTAACATCACAGGATTAGTTTTTCAGGAAAAAAAGATTTTTGTGTCCTCAACCTCAATGGTTAATCTGCTGCAACTTTACAAAAGTTGAGCAAGTACCAGTTGAGCCGTTGGTATTACCCACTGCTCCACTTGATGCAGTTGAGCAATTTAGTTGAGCAGTGGGGAAGTAGCGATAATATTCCAGTTACATTTCACACAGCGCCATCTAGCCCTAAACTAAGACATAAAGTACGAAAAGTATCTAGCCTATCAGTATTTTATCCGATATATTTCGGAGAGTGTGCTTCGGATTTGCATGATCTTATCCCCCAGCCCATTCCTCTATCGGACGGCCAGGACCGCGAAAAAGCGACACCGTTTTATGGTTGATATACCAAAAACTCGTACGAAACGGTTTGATTCCACTTTCTTTATACGAACTGCTAAACAGTGGGTAGCGCTGCCCGAGCGGGTGTTTCCCGATAATTATAATCTGGGTGTCTTCAAGCCGCGAGTGAATCGGTTTCTTCTAGGCAAGCGTGCTCCATCGTAGACTGCATCTTCGTTTATCATCAGACGAGATGGCAGTCAAACGCAAGCCTATAAACATATTTTAAAAAAAGTAGACAAGACAAGCGTGTATTATGGGAACCAGGTAACTTGATACAATACTCAGACTTATAATAGTACATTATGATACGAGTGTGCTATGTTGGTCATTACACTAGAGGCGGTATTATGCGCGCGAGCCGCAGGCGAGCGCGATAAGAAAGCCGAGAGCGTAATGACTAATAGCACAAGAGTTCCATACGACTGTTTTCGTCACACTTGCGAGGAAAAAACCATTTTTTTTGATAATAATCAACCACACAGCGAAAACGTCAACAAACATTTGCGGAAAATGGCGCCCAAATCAGTAATGCGCGCGCAGGTTGACATTTACTTCAGCGGCATAAGAACTCTTTGTTGGTATTACAAAAAAACTGTAAGTATTACCCGGCTATATTAAGAGTGCTTCGTACACGTACGTCTAACTGCAGTCACGTACAAACTTGACTTTACCGGGTTATACCTATTATAGTACAAGTGCCGTAATGTAAAGTAAAAAGCACGCGTGTATAATAGCTTGGATTATGAGCCTAAAAGCGATGTAATAAGATCTACTTTACGAGCAAGTGTGATGAAAAATTATATTTCGAAATACCACAGAATAAATAATAGTACTACGTACAGAAAGTTAACTCCGCAAAGGAATTGAAATAAATAAGGACTCTATCTACTAGGCAATAAAGTAGCAATTCAACTCGCACAGCGCTGGATACCGCTCGCTATATTCACCTAGATATACCGCTCTCTTTCTATCACGTATGCTTAGTTACGTGCGACGAGGCTAGCGTGCGGCGACTGACTTCTGACTTCTGCCTTGCATTGTCCAGCCGGACGGAGCGCCGGCCGAACATACCTAAACTGCGGAGTGACCCTGGTAATAAATAAGACTAGTAGGTACTTAGAGAGATAGATCCTCTAACTAAGAACTAGGTACTAGTATAATTATGGCGTGACAATAAGGAATATGCATGTTTTTAAGTTATTTAAAATAATAAATATAAATGGAGAGTTTAACTGAATCTGATGTTTACATCGAAAAAAAAAAAATCGGCTGGTAAAGTTCTGAAATATAAGCGCTCAATGTATTTGAGAGGGAGTCATCTGTCCCTTTCTAGCAAAACACGTGCTAGTATAGAATTTGTTTGGTGTCGTAGACTTTGACGTCATTAGCTAGTATAGTGCCCGCCCTGTCTAACATGAAACTTTAATGTTTATAACTTCGTTATTTGTGCACATATTTACATTTTGTTTTCAATAATTTGTTTTTTAGTCAATAACATAAAAACATGCACATTCATATTATGAAAGTAATTTTAAAATTTTGATTCTTAAAAAAATTGACTTCAATTTATTAAAAATAAACCTGAATAGGGTAAATGGGCCGCAGATCATACAAATACAGTTATCAATGTGAACATGGTGATTTGCCTATTAAATAGATAAATCAGTTAATGATATCAATTAGGCTATTCATGGTATAACATCCACTCTACAGCCCGCGTGATAGGATCCATTCATCCAAATGAGTTGCGGTATTTAACCTCAAATGGGGGCTACATATACAATTCAACTTATTATTGAGTATATTTATAGGATAAAAATAGTCAAGTACGAGCTGTACGAGTTGAACTTGCGCAGCGAGACCGCGAGGGTTCCGTACCTTTATCTGCCTAAAATATTTCCCAATACTTCTCGTTCGCTCGTTTCACAATTTAGTCAAATAACTGCTAGAAGAAAGAAAGTAACGCTCGAAGCGCAGCTTGACTAGGTTCTAAAGACGATCCGGTCAGTCTTCGGGTGGGTGACCGTGAGTGGCATTTACATCTGAGCGCTACCGTGGGTCGAATGACACATTTGTAGGTGTTTGTTCTATATTTCTGTAAAAACACCCGTCAAGCCATGATAGAGGCCTTGGGGCGGCACATTAACTCTGACACTTAGGCTGGCAGCCTATATGAACTTACTGCTAGAAAGGAGGGAACGAAGCAGCTACTAAATGCGTCACCCTGATTTAAAATCATTACTAAACAATGCATATCAAGTTTTATTCATAACTATCTTGCAGAGAGAGCAGGAGATATATTATAGCGGTGGTGTGGAGCGCCCTTCAAAGCGTGCCTCTCGACGATCGACGACCCTCGAGTCGCTCGAGTGGCTCGAGGGCGGATATCTTGGAGCTTCTGTCTTATACCACCATCCTTGGCATAGTCTAGAAATATTTTACCATAGGAATTAAATAGGTGTAAGCTTCGAGGTTGAAATTTGTAGGTACTTTCAAAACAGCGCCAATACATTTATTTTGCTTACTTCGAACTGTAACTGCTACGTATATACTGCCTACCCTCGAATAAGAAAACAACCCATGACCTCGCGATTACGAAGACCGCCTGCTAAACTTTGGATTAATTAACCCTTTGGAACCGAATCATTTCTGGTGCAAACGTATTCCATAACATTTATAGACACTGACCTCCATTAGCATATAATAGAGGTCACTGTTTATAGACAAATGACTACTTAGCCTACTACACAACAAAAAACAAAAGGATTGTATCCAGACCGATGAAAGTCTAGAGACAATCCAAATGCTCAAACCCACTACCAGTCGGCAGCGTACCCAGCATGCTGGCGGCATTGCCACGCTGGATGGCAATGCTTATGCGTTGGGCCAAATAAACGCCAGCATTTTGATCACGCGTCGCGTCGACCAGGCGCTCGGATATGTTTTTGAAAAGATGATGAGCTCCCGGTCCCCACGGACCCAATGTCTCAACACCAAACGGCTCAAATATGTAACCTCTGCCGAGGTTAGCATATTTGCGCCGCTTGTGCCGCTCCGCCGAATTTGCCGCCGCACCAGCCCTACTCTGTGTCTCAGGAAGATGTGACGGTGCCAAAGTATCAACGCAAGTTGCGTCCCATACAAGGGGCCGTCCCATCTTCCAAGGCACAAGTGTCATACCGTCAGGTCTTTTGCCATCGTCACGCGCAAGGCCGCTCGGTTCGAGCACAGCTGCAACATTGGCGGTGGATAAAGCCCGGCGTATGACATCATTCAGGCTAGCGTGGCGGCCGATCTGACCAGCGCTTCTTGAGCAAGAGAGACCATGGTGACCGAGCTGATCGACAACAGTACCACACTGGCAGCGATGGGCCTCACAGCACCTTGCACCCAAGCGCAAGCTGACAGCTAGACGAAATGCAGTTGGGTCCAAAAGGCTACCAGTGTTAAAGGAGGGAATAGCCTGCAACCAAAGACCTGATACCCATACAGAGACAGCAAGGATACGAGCGCGATCTGCGACGCTAGTACACGTATCTAGAAGAGATTTCCGTGCTAGTTTTTAGACAAATAAAACTCCGAACAAACAAAAACCTACAACAGAAACAACTTTTTACAGTCAAATTGAATTATTTATTGTGCCAACTCTTAAAAATATAGACAGGTATTCCTTAATTACTCCTTACAAAGCCAATTGCATCAATCGTATACCTACTTTTTATTTGTTTTATCTTACCCTAGTCATAAGACCGTCTGAACTTACTATTAGTACTTAGTTTACTTACCTACATCTAGGCATTACTAATAATAATATTTGTCAGATAAATCGTATAATAACTGAGACAATATAAGATGTAACTCTAAGATCTAAATTATCGTAAGTGTTTTGAATTGAAGAAAACAAGCTTTTGAAAAATAGTACAATATCTTTTCTCAAAAATTTTAAACCACAAAATCTAAAATAACTCTGATCCCAAAAATATATCCATAACAATATATTTTAATTATTTTGAGTGTAGTATTTATTTTAAATAAGCAGGCTCGTCACGTGATGGCTTGGATAATATCGGATTCAAGATGCATCTCTCCAGCCCTCTTTCCCGACGAAATCTGTCAAATCTGATGAATAGCCCAAGTTTATACCGCTATTTATTTTCTGCTTGAGCCGATCAAACACTTGAGGTCGGTACCTACAACTTACAAGGTTGCTGAACTTTGGCCAGACAAGAAGTTTATTTATTTATTTGTAAGCTCCTTTTAGACAATGTTTTCACGTAGACAATGTTAACGTGGATCATAGTTAGACCTTTTTTTGGCAAGAAACTCGTTGTATGGGTTCGCAAATTTCGAATGGTTTCTGACAAGACAAAAAAGTCCAATAATGGAACTGTAGTTATAATACTGAAAGTTACTATAACTAAATGATATAGTTAGGAGATAAAGACTACAATTTACAATAGTATTTCATTTTGTAGTACTTATATCAAAATGTAAATATAACTAGTTTCGGAACGCGTCTACAAATGTGAATTCCTACAAATGTAGGTACAGTTCAAAAGAGTTATTTCAAAGAGTCGCGCGATGTTCAAAGCAGGCTGACCTTTTTGTTTCTTAAAAGGAAAACTTGATAAGTAAACTTTTGCTTTCCTTTTAACTTCTTTACGAAACTCAAAAAATATTTTATTTGGGTTCACAGATAGTTGGGTGCAATATTGAACTTTTACCAATTTTTTATGTGCTTTAGTCTCTATGCCATTATGCCAGCCCAGTTTTATGATACACTATGTCACACAACTCAAAAGAGATTGTCGTCCTTAAGCTGGGGCAGTATGTGCGAGACACTGGGACATACAAGTCCTTCGCTACCTCTCAGGTGGGTGCAGCCAGGACACCTTTAAACATGCCAACGTCTCGCGGGTTTATGTCGTACTTTTTCAACATAGATTCCCTGCGACCACACTTGACTCGACTCGAGGTGACAAGCATCTTCGAGATTTCCACAGAGAGAACAGTCGGAAGATTCAGCCCTGCCCATAACATGATCAAACGTTGAACCAGACTACTATAAATGTAGGATATATATTTACTGTTATCTTAGAAAAAAACGTGATTGCTGGAAAATTGCTTATTAAACAACGAAGCGAAGCTAATTCATATTTTAATATCAATCATAGATTAGCTTTCTATTGGTTAAAAACTTAGTTATGCAATTTTTGTTCCCCATTTATATAAATAAATAACGTAGAATCGTTTATTAATTGAATATACCTAAAAACAATGATCATTACCTATATTTACGTAATACCTAGATATGGGTCTTACTTAAAACGCTAGTTACATTTAAATGACTTCAATGAGTTATAAGCACATGTTTGATAATGACCTTGACGTTAAGAAGCGTTTTAATTATGTACCTACCTGAGGCTAAGGCTCCACTTCTTATTATAGGAGGTTACGCGTAACAATAACAAACGGTTGGAGAACCGCCTCTACCGAAGACCTGTCGTCCAACTGGTTGGACAGACTAGTTGGACCACTGCCCCCAAAATGGATATTGCTAACACATTTAATATGGGGCAGACTCTGAAATCGCCAAATTTAAATCAGCTGTTCCATATATAAATATATCCATTGCAAATGAAATTTTCGTAAGGAACAGATGTTTTTTCGCGATTTCAGAGTTGGTCCTATAATAAAAGTTGTTCCTAATGAAGAGCATAATGAACTCCTTTCGGTTTAGTAATTAGTACTACCATTCCACGTAACCCTGTAGACTATATTTATTTTATTTTATTTTATTTAACTTTGGTACAACAATAATTAGCAAACCAAAATCTTATAAAATTAAACATACTAATACAGAATACGTTATAAATTTGCTAACCCAAACATTGTATACAGCATTACTAAAAAGAAAACGTTGACAATATTATAACGTCAAACCAGTAGCACAAACTTTGATAACTTACTTAAAAAAATAATAATAATAATAATAATAATATATAATAAAAATAATAATAATAATATATATATATATATATAATATGTTTTTGCCTGAAAATATTTAAAAAGATTCATCGATGTTGAAAAATATTTTCTTAAAGTTAAATAATATAATATGTGAAATATCGAGTTCATCACAAACATCCAATATATCATTATAAGATTCACACATACGATGAAGGGGATTGTTACGCCCTATGTTGTTTTTTGTAGGTGGAATACTAAAGATCGCACGTGTAGGTCTTTATATAATTAACACATAATTACCTAACTGATTGTGCTTAAACCTACTCCAGACTGGTGCTCTGTAAAAAAAACCCACAAAGTCATAACCTACGTTCATACATAAAGCCGGCAATACATGTTGCCCCAAGCTCACTGTGCCTCAACAACTCGAGCTTACGCAAATTATTGAAAAACGCACGCTACTTTCTGTAATTATGCTGAGCAAGTGTTGTAGACCAAACGCAGTCTGACGTCTACACACTTCGACGTCGCGGTGACCGATGGTAGAATGGGACAGTTGACGTCAATCGACAGATGCTTACCATATAATAATAGATCGACCGATGGTAGAATGGGACAGTTGACGTCAATCGACAGATGCTTACCATATAATAATAGTACGACCGATGGTAGAATGGGGCAGTTGACGTCAATCGATAGATGCTCACCATATAATAATAAATCGGCCGATGGTAGAATGGAACAGTTGACGTCAATCGACAAATGCTTGCCATATAATAATAGATCGACCGATGATGGTAGAATGGAACAGTTTACATCAATCGACAGATGCTACCATACCTAATTATAATAATAGATCGACCGATGGTAGAATGGCACAGTTGACGTCAATCAATGGCATCGATCGATTGGTGTGATAACACCCTTAATACAGATTCCTATCTACAATAATAATTTTATTTCCTACTTTACATAGTCGCCTAATAACTAGACATTGGTGTTCATAGACTTTTACGAATTTTATAAATACTTCTCACTAAGCTGTCCTTAGATCAAATCTTTCAACGTAACGGTTCAAAACTTCACATAGTCTAAAAAATAAGTACTAGCAAGCATACGTTCGAATATTTTTCTAAACCACATGCGCAAGCCGTGCATATCTTAAAATAGGTATTAACCAAAGCGTGAATTTATGGACTAACTCTACTCTCCAAATAACCTACTTTTCAGATGGGAAGGAATTGAAGGATCCTGCCTGCCTCTCATGTCATGTGATGGTTGGGCTTGAAAATTCATAGTTTTATTTTCCATGTGAAAGAATTTACGTGGTTTCGGCGCTCTTGCCATTATGTTAGTAGACTTTCAACGAAGAAGGTGCGCGACTTGCCGATCCTTAAATTACAAAAAAAAGTCTTGTTTCATACAAACATATCCTTTGCATACTACAACTATGTATGTAACAGGTGTTTTTATTTAGTCGCGAATTTTGAGTTGGCCGCATAGTAAAAGTTGTTCTTAATTATATGCATTATAATCAGCTGCTTTCAGCTTAGTACTACCTTTCCTTGCAGCCCCGTATAAGCCAAACAACGAAATGGCATAATTGGAAAACTAAATGGCATAATTGGAAAAACTAAATGGCATAATTGGAAATACTAAATGGCATAATTGGAAAAATTAAATGGCATAATTGGAAATACTAAATGGCATAATTGGAAAAACTAAATGGCATAATTGGAAATACTAAATGGCATAATTGGACAAATTAAATGGCATAATTGGAAATACTAAATGGCATAATTGGAAAAACTAAATGGCAATGCGTATTTGGTTCCAACCCTTTTGAAAAGTGCTACAACTCTAACACAGAACGTTATAGTAACTAATAATCGTTAGAGATAGTGTATAAGGGTAATGTTTCCGTTATCCTGTTAATTAATACCCCTTTACGGATAAAAGCATTTCAAACTTGTAGACAAAGTGTTGTTTACAAAGTATGTCATTTGATTCAAACTACCCTGTAAAAGTCAAATAATAGGGAACCGATTGTAGAGATGAGACTAATACGTCGTATTAGTTACAACGCTCGTCACTGTTATTTGACCACTACAGAATAACCTATTACCGAATTTGAATCACCTAATATGATACACTATCCACTAGTATTAGGCTACGTGTACCTATATTACTGATATATTAGTCACACCTAATCGTTAATTTATATCTATAACTTGGTATCCTTCAGTAGCACTGCCGCCTCGTAGGAAGGCAGTCCGCTGTCGCGGGCAGGCAGGCAGGCGGCTTGGCATTGCCCGCGAGGCTCCGTCACCACTTCCTGAAAATGACGTCACAAGCTAATTAATTACAATTAACTTGAGCTAGCACAGAATACATAATAGTAAAAGTAGCTGTATGTGTGGCTTTACAGTCGTGGCCTCGATTCCCACCCATGAGACCCAGAACAAATATTTAACACTAGCTGCACCCTGCGGTTTCACCCGCGGGGTTATAAATAACAGTGACGATGATAATGATAAAAAGTTGCCTATGTTATTCCGGGAAGTAAGCTATTTCAATTCCGAATTTTCATTTAAATCCGGTCAGCCGTTTTGGCGTGAAGAGGTTCAGGAACTTACACACACACATAGCTATTTACAAAAATAGTATTAAAGCAAAGTTTACGAAAGCTGCGCTATCGCGTAATAAAACAACGCTTGAAAATGACTCCCGTGCCGTCATGTTTACGAGTTGCGCCGGAGTGCAAAAGAAGATAGCACTTTTATGAGAGCAAAAGGGATAGCGTGCGTCTCGCTTAGTGAGCGCAGACAGGCGAGACAGCCCCTGGGGCCGTTTTCACGGGGCCATTTGAGTGCGCGATATGACACATCTCCCTCCCTAATATATATAATATCATTGATTAAAAGTATTAAAAAAAACAACCGACTCCAAAGCAAAATACGCAATTTCGTTTCAATGGATGACAACTTTTTTCCAATATTATTTTGATTAAAAAATACCAAACTATTCAACCGATTTTGATGAAATTTCTATGGGACCAATCTGAAAGTATATCCTATCAAATAAAAAAACGAATTTTCCTCCTTTTTTGAAGTCGGTAAAAAAAATATTGCATCAGTTGCCTTGTTCCCGTAGTACAAGCTTTATTTAATTTGAGGATAGTCGACGTTGTGTGAAATGTATCTACACCAATATTTTGAATATTTTTGTAGTAGTACGACTCTAGTCTCTACTGCAGAGTCCGCCTGGGGAAGTACCACACCTTTGCCAGTTATTCAACTGCCAAGCAGTAGTGTGCAAGCATTACTGTGTTCCGGCTTAAAGGGCAATGTACCCAGATAAATTACTGTATGAAGAGATTTAACATCTAATATCTCAGGGTGACGAGCGCGGTGCGGTGCGGCGCAGGATTGTGTTCGCAAGTTCACAATTCTAGCGCTATTGTTATGGGCAGGTGTGACGCAAGCGAACGTCTCGCTAGTTTCGTCACTAGACAGTAAGAAAAATATATTTTACCTGTAAATCGGTGCAATCCTTAGTGTGGTCCATGGTTTCGACGACAGTCTCGTAGGCAGGCGGAGGACCAGGCAGCTCCATGTGGACCTGCAAACAGAGAACATGGCTGGTACAGTCCCGTGGTAGTTTCATAATGTAAATGGAAGTTCTTTCATAGTTTTTGGTTCAGGGATAATGAAGATGACAAAATTTAAACGGTTTTGTAAAACGTAAAAAAAATAACTGTTACCATTTTATTTTCTTTTATGGAATCCGTTAGTAACAAAAGTTTTGTAAAAAAACGGTTACCTGTCGAAGTTCTTAAGATATATAGCCCGTTAGAGCTCGGACTAACAGACAGCCGACGTGACGTAGGAATATTACAATACCAAATTTCCACAGACAAATTTCACATTTTTTCATTCATTAAGTATAAAATATTACCATTGACATGCATTTATATAGGTACTAGAGGTCGCCTGCGACTTCGTCCGCGTACGGAAGAAATTCGGCCCGCTCCCAAAATTCACCACTTTAAATCAACCCGAGCAATTTTTTTAGCCTAAACTCTACCGACTTGATTTCATCACTATAACTTCAAAAACAAAGAACTTTCCATACAACATTCCAGACCCCCTGCCCGTAAATCGCCCCTGTTAAAAAAAAAAAACAGTTTTTTTTAAATGAACTATCCAAATCCAAGTTTTCGTGGCTAAAAGTCCAAAAACAAAGGACTGTCATACAAACTTCCTCCCCCCCCTTTTCCCCCCCTTGGGGGTCCAATTTCGAAAAATCCTTTGTAGTACACCCCTCCGCATCGAGACGAATACACCCTCCAAATTTCTAGTCTGTACGACCAGCGGTTTGGGCTGTGCGTTGTCTGTCAGTCAGTCAGTCAGTCAGGACAGAGCCTTTTATATATATAGATAGATTGGAAATGTGTAAATTTGTTTGGAAAAATCCTCAACTATTTAATAAAATAACAGATAATCGTGAGTATAAAATTAGAAAAAAATACATTAACAACTTAATTTTGCCATCCTCCAACTTAGCGATGCATAGCTCCGGTCCAAACCCAACGGCCATAAAAATATACAACTTAATACCAACAGAGATTCAAGAAATGGAAAATGATTTTAAATTTGCCAAAACACTAAAAGACAAATTAATTAAAAAGTGCTATTATACTCCTGATACATTTTTTTACGAAAAATCATTCTAATATAATAAATCGGCCCGCTCTGCATGACGTTGCCATACCCTTACAGGGTAGTTATAAAGTATCTACTATAAATGATACGTGTTATCTAAGACCTGCATGTAACCTTTATAACTGCAATAAACATATTGAGTATTGAACCTTTGAGAAAGGAGCTTTAAACGCACGCCAACAAAAGCTCAGAGTTAAGATTTGAACTTCACACTGTGGCGTACCATCCGAACTTTGATTAAGTACGAGAGAGCTAGATCTTCCAAACATCCGAACTTGAAACCTTTACCCAAATATTACCACATTTCAGTAGCGTCGGGTAACGAAAATATCCCTAATCGTACATTTCCGAGCAAATTTAAACACCAATAAATCGAGGAAATGGTTAGATCAGTCAGATTTACTGCTTCCGATTACAGGAAGGGAAAGGAAATTGTCTCCCGAATTCGCAGTTAATTTCTAACTTTTCGAGATGGGAATATGGTTCAATTTAGTAATTATGTAGATGTCTAAGCAAATAATAGTTTCAAGTAGGTTAATAATGACTATAGTGATAAAAGTAAGCATTAGGTGAGTGGGCAGCCTTAGTGTCGGAGTTAATGAGCCACACGCCGGTCTCCGACTGGCTTAACGGTTATTGTTATAGAAATATAGAACAAACACCCGGGACCATCCGACCCACGTAGCGCTCAGATGTAAATGCCACTCACGGTCACCCACCCGAAGATCGTGCGTTGCTTAACATCGTTGATCGTTTAGAACCACTTAGTTAAGCTGCGGCGCGGATATCTAAGATTATGACAAAATAAAGCAAATAAAAAATTTCGGTCTTTCGCAATGTATTTGCAAATAACATGTCAGTGGGTGAATTTCATTCAATCATTTTCCTCGAATCCTCGGGTTTACTACATTCGAGGCAATAGGCTAGATGACTGATGTTTATATCGTTGAAACCAATAGCTTTGATGACAAATTTAAGTAAATATAGTATGTTTATTGAAAAAATAAATTAAATCGGTTAATAATGTTCTGATATATGAGCGTTTAAAGTTTTTGTTAGAGACAACTCTCTCCCTTTCCCACAAAACAAAAAATTACGTCACGCCTTACTTGTCAGAATAGAATTGCCAATAGCCAATGGATTCAGTATTACACTTTGTTAAAATGTATGTCCAATAAATGTATTTGTATTTGTATTAATTTATATGGCGTACAGAGAAGTGACATCACGATTTGCTGTTTCAGCTCTCTGTCTAGCATGATATTAAAATGCTTATAAGTTGCTTATTTTTGATCAGATTTTCATTTTCTTTTCATTAATCAGCTATATTTAAGGGCCACATTTTAATAGGACAATAAAAAAAACCAGTCATCTAGCCTATTGTTGAGAAATGCTTGCGATAGTGGCGCCTCTATTATATTCTACTCTTCGCCAAGCTATAAATAAGTTGGTAAGTTACATACATAGGATTTTAAATTAAAAACATACAAAAGAGGCTTTTATTAACTGGCGCAAGTTAATTTACAGTATTTATATGTTAATGTAGAATGTTAATTAACCACTTACCTTAAAGAAATACAACCCTTACCTACAAGAACCTAAAATAATACGGAATAATATACCCTTTAGGTCATTATTAGTTAGGAACTTACTAACGAGTATTTTAAATATTATATATACTTGTAGCATAAGAAATACTTTAGCCTGCACGTGAAAATTAGGTTTTATTGTATTGGGTTTTTTTTCTTTATCTTTACTTGCTATAGTGGTAAGACTCTACTGCATAGTCTGCCTGGGGAAGTACCACACCTTTGCCAGCTATTCAACCGCCAAGCAGTAGTATGCAAGCATTACTGTGTTCCGGTTTAAAGGGCATAGTTACCAGAGAAATTACTGGGTATGAAGAGATTTAACATCTAATATTTCAGGGTGACGAGCGTAGTGCAGTGCGGCGCCGAATTGCGTTAGCAAGTTCACAATTCTGGCACTGCTACTGTTAGTGGCAGGCGTGACGCTTACCACCAGGCAAACGTCATGCTCTTCTTGTCACTTGATTGTATAAAAAACAACTCGACAGATTTTTATGACCGATTTTTTCTGTGGCGGTCTAAGGGGGAGGCCTTCGTTCAGTAGTGGACGTCTCCGACTGATGATGATGATTATTATTCATATTATGAAAACTGGCGAAAAATTATAAAATATATATAAATATATATATGTAAATTTATAAGATATATTGAACCTACTTAATATAAATACAATACAAATAATATACGGGGTTCTGTGGAATGGTAGTACAAGCCGACTGGAGGTCATTGTGAATGACCTGCATCATAAAAATAAAATCAGCTTTTGTTGTCCTTACAACAGTTATTCGAGTGGTTGGTAAATAGAAAACCTTTTGTCTATAGAAAACCTGCTTTAATCGCGACTTCTCAGTTGGCCCGATACTAAAAGTTGCTTATAATGATTTTCTTTTGGTTTAACCACCTTTTCGTATCATCATCATCATCCCGGAGACATCCACTGCTGAACGAAGGCCGCTTAGACCGCCACACTGTACGACAACGTGCCATTTGCATCCACCGGTTGCCCGCGACTTTTGCAATGTCGTCGGTCGACCTAGTGGGAGGCCTTACGCTGCGTCTTCCGGTTCGCGGTCGCCACTCAAGAACCTTTCTTCCCCATCGGTTATCAGTTCTTTTAGCGATGTGGCCTGCCCAACCCTGCGAGCTATGTCGGCGACTTTGGTTCTTTGGCGAATATCCTCGTCCCGGATATTATATACCCCATACCGATGGGGAAGAATCCCCATCGGTCCCTTTTCGTATAACCTTGTCTAATGTAATAATAATTCATTATAACGTATACCACAGAATATATAATAGTAATACAATGCAAAATGTAAAAGAGTATATTCTGTTTTGTGTATCAAAAAAATAAATGTATAAAATGCCGGTGCATTATATTAATTTGAATTTTTCCATTACTTTCAGATTCAACAAAGCATGAAGATTGTTTTGAGAATACACTAAAACAAATACCTAATACGGTGAGTGCTCAGTTCCACTGACAAATCGATTTAATGACGATTAAAGTGTGATCGATTTTATGAATATGTTAGTTATCGTAGGAGGCTTTCATTCTACGACGAATGACGCCATAAATACAGGGCCATAATTTTTACGGTTCTTTTCGTACTCAAAGGATGCCCAACGTGACTTTTTAATCAGAGTGGGCAAGCGTGGGCCACAATCTGACCTGATGTGATGATGTGAAAGTGATGATGATATCGAAGATAGGTAGATAAACACTTTATTGGTACACCACCAGCAGCCAAAAGACGTCCACTGCTGGACGAAGGCCCCTCTTTCTTTAAGGCCCCCCCCCCCCCCGTCGGTTATGGACCCCCGTCCATAATCCCATAAAGCAGGCGGTTTGGGGATCGCAGAATGCTCACCACCGTTAACCGAGAGGACGCTGCTACCCGTCCTCTGGTTGTAAATACCGGATACAGTTTAAGGACAAATTCATTCCATGTACACACCAAAATATTTTTTTTACAAATCTAGGTGTAACACACGTAAGGTCCCACACCTTTTCTGTTATTTTTAATAAGGTGGTAGCAGCGCTTCCGGATAAGTATTTTTCGAATAAAACATAGCGGGACTAGAGCAGAACTATCCCAGTTTATCCTTAGTGCGTTTTAAAGAAATATCCACCGAAAGAGGGTTTATTTCTTCGAGTGTCTAGTCGTGTTGTAGAAGACCGGTGATGGCAGGATTAGATCTTGCGGTCCTTGTGCACTTTCATCGTAGTGTATTCCTAAAATACCGACAGGCCGCTGTGCCAGGCTCTGAAGTCTCAATTTCACTTATGAATCCTCGAACGGACATTAGAATACTGTAACGACGGACGGTGGCGTAATCATCCAATGCTCTTATGTCAGTTTAAGGTACAACATTTCTAGAAACACCTCGAACAACAGAAATGCAGCTCTAAGTTAGGATTCGAAGTTGTTTTCTAGAATATACTATCAAAAACAGAAAAAATAACTATAAGTGTAAAAAAGTGCCAGTTAGCACTTTTTCATGCTGTAGAGTGTCACGACGAGCCTTGTCATACGCCTGGTGGTAGGAAATTGCGAACAAAATCCTGCGCCGTACTGCACTACACTCGTCACTCTGAGATGTTAAATGTCCAATCTCTTCATACCCAGTAATTTCTCTGGTAACGTTGTCCATGCCCTTTACCCCGAAACACAGTAATACTTGCACACTGCTTGGCAATTGAATAAATGGAAAAGGTGGCACTTTCCCAGGCGGACTCACTCTGGGTCTTCGGCACGCTACGCGGTTGTTGTCCCGCCCATCAAGCTTGTCACTGGTAAAAAATCTTCTATAATTAAGTAGTTCGTTCCAAATAGAGTACACGGTACGAAACACTAAAAAAGTTTTAACAATGAATTTTTTATGATTAATTAAGCTTGGCTTGCCGAGCGAGGCGAGACGGCAGCTCGCCTAATGTTAAAAGATGTCTCCGCAAAGATTACGAAAGATGCGCTATCGCGTAATAAAATAAAGTTTGAAAATGACCCCCGTGCCGTCATGTTTACGAGTTGCGCCGGAGTGCGAAAGAAGATAGCACTTTTATGAGAGCAAAAGGGATAGCGCGCGTCTCGCTTAGTGAGCGCAGACAGGCGAGTCAGTCCCTGGGGCCGTTTTCACGGGGCCATTTTAGGGCGCGAGATGACATATCTCCCTCCTTATATATATAATATTGAATCTACGATAAAGCACGTTAAACCAAAATGAAGTCTCTCAACTCAATACTTATTTCGACATCCATTACCGACGCATTACGGTTCAACTTCCAAAACTAAACCTATTATTACAATCCCACTTTTATTTTGAAACTATTGGTTAGTAAAGTTATTGGACTCGTCCGATTCGCGAGGGTCCTAACTCAATGATGGATGATGGATGCTCGTCGATATTTAATTCTCTGAAATCCCAGTGCCAAGTGATTTGCCGCTAATGGCTTTTGCTAACCAAACTTGCAGTCGTAAATAAACTTTGTGACAACAGAACAAGAATATAATTTTATTGAATAAATTCGCTGCTCGAATCCTCGATCAAGGATTAAAAATAGCCTTCAGTTAAAACCAATAACTCTATTTTAATTTCAATGTTGTCGACAGTGTAGTATTGGTTTATTAAATAATAGTTAACAGATACAGAAATTTGCTTGCGATTCCAAAACGGTTAATATCTAACTATCTAACCCCTTAGGGGGTTATTGTAAACTCACCACAAAGTAAATTCGCAACAGACAAAATATGTGTACCTACTCACAGTCCTATTTTTACAAAGTTAATTCGCCACGTTTTTTTGAACCTTTGTAAATTGGCCATATATCAAATATCAAACAATAAGTAGAATAAAGATAATAAACCTTTTAACAGTCCACTGCTGGACATAAGCCTGACCTCGAAGAGCCATTGCGCCATACCCACACGCTGGTCCAGTCGCCAGGTTGGTGGATTCACATACACCATGAAAGTTTCTTTGATATTTTTTCCTTCACCGGAAAGGTGAAGTTATATAATAGTCATAACAAGCAATAAGACTGACGCAATTTGTTTCAGCAATTTCAGATAAGCGGGTTGTTAAATTTCGCATGTAAAAGTATATAAGTACCTATAGGTACGTAAGTGTACGATTTTTGCTTGGTAACATTAAACGACCCTCTGCTAAGAGTCAGACTTCTTTTGCTCGACTACTTAGAATAGTAGATTACTTGCTCCCGTGGTGTGTATACGACTTTACGTGCTGCTGCGAGGAGTAACTGGTTCCTTTCGCTCCGCGTAGCGGGGCTAAAGAAGCCTCTTCAAAAAAATGTGTGCTTAAAAAGCGCTAAACCTGTGCGCCATAATTGAATATAGCGATAGGTTTTACTAGAGAATATTGACTACGTGACGAAAACCTAAGACCCCTCGTGACCGTGACCAAGCGTAGTTTTTTGAAGACCCCTTCTCACCCCCTGGAACGGGTCACGTAGTATAGGTACGTTCCCTAATGCCTCTAGAAATATAAAATATTATAAAAAGAAAAAGATTGCTCTAGAGTCTAGAGCAATCTTTTTCTTTTTATAAAGTCTATGTCTACTGTAGACATAGACTATATAAAAAAAATGCTCTAGTGGCATTATCCAAGAAAAAAAGGGGGAATACGTTTGTATGGGGAAGCGCTCACCGGATTCCCTCGATTTCCCTGTACGTTTGACCTGACTTGTTTTCGAAGTTCGCTAAAGGTTCCGTGGTGTAAGTAATCAGAACGATCACTCATTTGCCAACCCGTGCAAGAGGATTCCGCTTCATTCGCTTTAAAACTATTACGGAGAACTAAATTGCGCTCCGTGTTTTTACGTGAGTTTGCAGTTCCTGGGCGTTTCTAACGGCGCTCGATTCACGTATCGCCATGAACCTATAAAAAAAGTCGGACGGAACTCCCGCAAAGACAACACTGTGTCACCGTAATGGCGGCGGCTATCTATGTGCGAATGAATTTAGGGTTGCCGTAATTCCCAAGAAATTACCTTGTATTATCTAAACAAATACAGGTCGGCAGACAAGTTTATTGAAACTAGATTTTAGCCGCAATTTCGTCCACTTTAACTAATATAAGGCAACCATTTTAAATTACCTCCCTAAAGTATGGAAGCTCTAAATAAAAAAAGTTCCTCTGCCATTTGTATTAGCTCAAATAAAACCTATAAACAAATAACGTACTGGAGATTGAATGTCATTTTGGAACAACATTTTTGAATGTATCAACACTAATAGTTAAAAATATAGGTAGATTTGGTAAAAAAAATTACGAGGAAAAGTTTGAATAGTAGGTAAGTAGTTCAATATAAATGCCATGTAAGCTTAAATATTTAATTTACCTTATGAGGTACTGCATATGTAACAACACGCCTGAGGCCTCCTTTAGTTGTGTATAAGTCATTAGCGTCAAAATGCAAACTGCAAATCACGCTGTATTTGTTTGGATTCCAATTGTTTTCACTGTTACAATTTCTAATTATTTGGATCCAATCATTTCTCCATGCTTCGTTTTCTTTAGGAAATCTAGTACAAAGTACATGAAATAAAATTTTAATGTTACGCGAATAAGTCCTTATCAAGGCCGTGTTGGCTTATTTGGGAGACAAATAGATGCTCATGCGGGTGGTCGAATCCCGTCGGCTCGTACCAATGGGTCTTTGGAATTTATGTACGTATTTAACACCACTGGGCTTTTCGGTGAAGGAAAACATCGTGAGAAAACCGGCATATGTTCAGAGAAGAAATTTAATGGCGTATGTGAATCCACCAACCCGCGTGATAGTTAGAAACTTCTAAACTGTCACTGCTAAAACTTCTGTCTTGTTCTCGTCACATGACATTTCACGTCAGCGAGAAGTTGTCAGAGCAACTTAAACTGTACTGTATGTGTAACTGTTTTAAATTATATTAGTCACTCCTCGAAGGCAATAATTACACCCGTTCTTAAAGGTTGTAGGTGTCATGACTTATAAAGCCATTAGTTCCTAATTTCCTAGAAAACCCGTGTGTTATACAAGTCCTACAACTAAAGGCATGTGACGTTTTGGCCTAGTTACTACAAGGATGTATGGGAAGTTTGTATCACTAGGCCACTTATGGGAAATGTCCTAAGCCTTTACTATAAAGTGCGAAGTGCACAACTTCCATTCAAGCCAGTGCTGAAAATAGTTCAAAGGTGTCACACAAAGGCCGTACGTTAGTTCAAATTCTATGAAATCAGTGTTGGTTACAAGTCTTGCAACTTAGTTAGGTCACGCTATACAACAGTTATACGTCGACGGCATTAGTATAACTTCCATTCCATTCAAGCCAATGTACCCGCTTAAAATAGTTCAAGGTGTCACGTAAAGCCCGATGTTAGGGCCTGAGCAGACTAGCGACTTTTAAGCGTCAGCGCTCAACAATTTACGATGAGTCGCATTTTCAATCCTAGGTCGAAGGTAGAATGCTATCTCCCGATCGAACTCTCTCATGGTTTAGTCAAAGTCGAAAGAAAATTTTTGAACTGCTATCTATGGTTTGGATTTTGAAACACGTTTTGCTGAAATCAGATTGGTAATCCGGTTGAGATCTGGGTCTGAGATCAGTAAAAATTGATTGAGATCGCTTATTCACAAAACCTCCAGCTAATTCCACCAGAACGCCTTCTCCTGAACGCCATGACCGATTTTGATGCGAGTGGTATCGTTTCTATTCTTGTTGACCGAGCGAAGCGAAGGTCTCTGAGTCTACTGGCTTAGATCAGCTGTTGTATGTATATTTGTTCGACGATAACTTGCGAACCGTTAATCCGATCTTTATGTAAATTTTAAGCAAGTAGCTCGTGCAAATACTCGTAGGCTAGATGACTCTTTTTTTTTATTGTCCTATTAAAATGTGGCCCATAAGTATAGCTGATTAATGAAAACAAAATGAAAATCTGACCAAAAATAAGCAACTTATAAGCATTTTAATATCATGCTAGACAGAGAGGACATTATGACGTCACTTCTCTGTACGCCATATAAATTCTATACTAGTTTTCTCTACCAAAAACTTAAAACGCTTATATATCAGTTAAAACATTAATAACCGATTTTAATTACATATTATATTTACTTAAACTCTTCATTAAAGCTATCGGTTTCAACGATATAAACATCAGTCATCTACGCTATTATCAAGTTTAAATCTGAGTTATATTGGTCAAGAGGTTGGAAGAAGTAAGGGTCGCAAGGTCTCAGTTCGCTGTGAACTACTAGTATTATCCTGAGTGTGACTACAATTTCGTATGTACAGCCAGGTCACCAGCCAGGTACTCGTATGTCACTCCGCAGTTTAGGTATGTTAGGCCGGCGCTCCGTCCGGCTGGACAATGCAAGGCAGAAGTCAGAAGTCAGTCGCCGCACGCTAGCCTCGTCGCACGTAACTAAGCATACGTGATAGAATGAGAGCGGTATATCTAGGTGAATATAGCGAGCGGTATCCAGCGCTGTGCGAGTTGAATTGCTACTTTATTGCCTAGTAGATAGAGTTCTGATTTATTTCAATTCCTTTGCGGAGTTAACTTTCTGTACGTAGTACTATTATATATTCTGTGGTACAGCATCGAACCAACGATATATTAGTCGTAAATTGCCGATCGTCGATGCCAAAAGTCGCTAGTTTGGCCGGACCCTTGCTAATTTTCAAGAAAATCCAATCGCGTTCGCTGGAAGTCTAGAATATAAGCTACGTCACGCCAAACGGCTCCCGTGGCGGAGTGAGTAATGCGTTTAGCGCGGCCCGGCTTCCGCCGCGAGATTGTTCCGGTTCCGTCGTGTCGTCAATAAGACCGCAGCCTCTACTAGAGGAATAAATTCTAAAAAACTTCTGTGCTTACTAAAAGTTTTCCTGGAAAAAGGAAAAAAAGTTGCTCTTTTGAGGAGTACGCATGTCATGCAACTGCGCCGAAATATCGGGAGCTCGTTTCACAAAATCACTACATAATCCGGCATTTATTTCTGAGCGCTACCGTGGGTTGAATGACACGTTAAATTGTTGGTC